>JAKFHU010001990.1:14745000-15995000 GCA_023783475.1 Daubentonia madagascariensis
AAGTTCACAGCAAATGTCCTTAGCAGCAGGCAGGATCAACTCTTCACCAGTAGCAAAGGGCTTCTTAGCTTTAGCAATGCAATTAGCCACTAAGAATCATGCTCTCAGTGTAGACACATTTGATGAAATGGTGGCTTTCAATAATTGCTTCTGTTCTTTGTGTTCATGTTTTTTTCTTTTGAAAAACTCCAAAGGCTTGTCTTTTAATGCAGGGCGCTTGGTCTCCATGTGGCAAAGCAGTTTTGAAGGTTTCATGGCTTCGTTGGACAGCTGGTTGCAACATATTATACAAAGTGGGTTTGGAGAATGTGAATCACCTGTGGCAATGAACCCGTAATTTAAATAGGACTCTTGGTATTTTCTTTAAATGCAGCTTTTATTTTGTTGACAGTCTTAGAGTCTTCTGCTGTCTCACCATTGGGTCTTTCCCCTTTTTCAAAGAAGCTGTCCAGTGACATTTATTTTTCACTCATTTTTGCTAGGGTTCACTTGTGGACTTACCAAAACTGTGACTGACACAAGACCTGTGGGAAAGAGGCACAGACAGAAGTGATAAATAAAATAATGGGTGGGCCACGCTTGCACTAAAATAAGTGTCATATTCTGACTTAAAGCTTTCCACCCGATGCAGCTTAATTGTCACCTGCCACTTACTGATAGGGTTTTGATATGAGTCTGCAAGCAATTGACTTATTATGGTCTCTGTGCAGTCAAACCTCTCTGCTAATGCTAATCTGTATTTGCAGCCGCTCCCCAGCTCTAGCATCACCACCTCAGCTCCACCTCAGATCATTAGGCATTAGACACTCATAAGGAGGGCACAACCTAGATCCCTCACATGTGCTGATTACAGTAGGGTTGGCACTTCTACGAGAATCTAATGCCGCAGCTGATCTGACAGGAGGTGGAGCTCGGGTGGTGATGTGAGCGATGGGGAGTGGCTGTAAATGCAGATGAAGCTTTGCTTGTTCTGCTGCTGCTCACCTCCAGCTGTATGGCCTGGTTCCTAAAAGGCCAGGGAGCAGTACTGGTGATTGGAGACCACAGACCTACATCATAAGGTGAGGGCAGATTAAATGAGAAAGCATTTTAGTACCTAGAAGATAATAGGTACTCAATACATATTAAATACATTTTTATTAATTTATTTGATTTCTCCACCTTACTGCATTCTTTCAATGTTTGTCCCTATTTGCAATGTGTTAAACATATTTCTCCAGCTTGTAGAGAACTTTCACTTCTCTCTCTCTCTCTTTTGCTTTCAATATACTGGTTCTAGTTTATGGTTTCAAGAAACTGACATCCATACGTTTAAGCCTCTGCTTAAAATACTCATATCATAGATTTTATCACTCGGTCAATAAATGTTTATTAAGTTCTTACTCTTAGCCCTAGCATTTTCTAGACTTTGTAAGGAACGAAATACACAGGGCGTAGTCAATGTGCTTGAATTATCTCCAGTCCTGAGACCAAGTAAAACTTACATGTTTGCTTTAGTGCAGCATTTTCTAAACTGTATACTGTGGAACACTAGTGGGTTTGCAAGATGTTCATGAACAAATAAGTTGAGAAATAAATGTTTAACCTAATAAATAGGTTAAACATTTTCTTTTTAATTAAAGGACTTTAGTGTCCTTTTAATATCTCATGACTATTGTGAAAGTCTAAAGGCAATGGTGAAATTATATTATACAGTGACCTTGGAACCCTTATTTTACTGGAATGCCTAGTCACATTTATCAGGACACTAGTATTCCACAGAACTCATTTTAGGGAATAATATAAAGGCTAGGAATCAGAAACACCTAGGCACTCAGCGTATCTCTGCCACCAAATAATTATGTGACATTAGGTAAGTTGCTTAACTTCTCTGTGCCTCTGTTTCCTCAACTTTTCAATTAGGGTGGTAAACTATCACCGTCCTTTCGACACAGAAGAAGGAGGAGGAAGAGAAATGTGAAGGTAATTTTGAAAGGTTACATTGGTGTATAATTGCATGCCTTTTATGAGTGAACTGGAAGAAGATAATAGATGATTTACAGAATCATACTAGAAACTAGTTTATTGTGTGACTTCTGCTGAAGCATTTCCTGTGATGATCATGAAAAGTCTTAAAAACATTGCTTCTCATAAAACATAAAAGAATTGCTATAAATTGTCAGGAAAAGTTTATAAAGCTTGTAAATTTATCAATGTCTGCATTAAAATGATTCTGGTTTCCACACAATTACTCTGGGAACTTGGTAGAAAACCTTCAGAGGCTGATGGACCATGGTCTCCAAATAGCTTCACATAAAATTGTACTCATATGTAGAAACAGGCAGCATGATGTAATTCTTGGCTTGTCTTTATAAGACAATAATCATTTCACTTAACTCCCAATGCATATTCAATTATAAGGGTTTTTTTTTCTATTCAAAGACAATATATAATAGTTTCTAAGTTCTCTATAGAATCATCAAATAAGATCAAAATAATTATGTATCAGTTCTGTGAGATACATGTGGAAACATATTTTAGGTGAACAGCTTCAAGAAAACAAATTTCTCTTTCAGGATGTCACAGGAAAATGTTTACTGATATGATGAGTTGAAAGACTCTCCAAAACATTACAGGTGTCTTGACTTGGGTTTTTAATTGTCTCCATTGTTTTTCTAAAATGCTGTCATAGCCAACCAGGAAAACCACAATAAGGATGATGTTCTGACCTGACCCCTAGAAAGTGAGAAAAAGTAAGAGACATAAAGAAGGTAATGGGAGGGTCACGGAAGCTCAGTGACTAGAATGAATGTTATGAGAGTAGGCACAAAAGGCAATGCTTGTCTGTGAGAGGAGGTCAGAATGCTGTGTTATGACTCAGGATGAGTTAGATAGAAATCTTAGCTTTCTCACCTTCAAGCTATATGGTCTTGAGGGAAAGCCACATGGTGCTTGAACCCTAGTTTTCTCTCCTATGGGGATACTGTTATCTACCTTAGTGGTTGAAAGAAGTATCACATGAGAAAATAAATCAATGATAGTGGCCAGTATACAGTGGGTACTTAATATATTCATTTTAAAAGATAAGTTGGAATAGGAAGCCCTTGCTTTTTCACCAACTGAGAATAGCAATATTTTCATTATTTCTAACATTCATTTTACATGCACCATTTTAATCAGAAAGCAGGCCCTTTAAAATCTTTGGGAGCAACAGAAAAACTGTGGATCCTTCAAACACTCCCTTCCCTTGCACATGTGCGACCTCCAGATTGGACCAAGAAATTGCTCTGATTCTACCTTTTGAGGTCACCCAGAAGATTCAGCTGGAACAGCAGACTGTGGCTCATTTCTCTGGATTGGGATCCAAGAGGAACGTATTACAATCGGCTCTGCTGTCTGTCCTGAATACCTAGTCTCCCTTTGTAGTGTAGCTCCAAGAAATTGACCCAAAGTCTGCGCTGCGTGATTTGTAGATTGTCTATCTTCATGTCCTTTCTCTTTCTTACTCTGGGCCATGGACTCCTGGCCTTCTCAAAAGTATAAAAATCATTTTCTTAAATTTTGTCTATAAGCAATATTTGCTTAAATATTTTTCATTAAATCGACCACTTCAGAAATTAATGTGTTTTCATGATGCTAATAAATTCCCCAAATCTTTGTTATCTAACATATTAAACAGTCTATCCTCATAGTCAGTGGACTGCTAGCCCACTGGCTTACTGAAGACAATAACATCTCACAGATAACAATCAGAAGGCAATGTCACACATTTAATCAGACGATTCTGGAGTACTAGAGACTTGATCTCAAATGCAGATCCAGTAAGTAGTTTTTGTTTCTATGACACTGAACAAGACACTTTACTTCTCTGAATGTCACTTTCCTAATCAACAACATGATGATAATAGTATCTTTCATAGGATTTTTGTCAAGTTTAAATGAACAAGTACATATTAGAGTGCAAAGCAAAATGCACTCTAATTGGTCATACTGTCTTCAATTACTGTTAGATATTCTTATAATAATAATAATAGTTATTATTGTATTTTTGTTAATAAAATTAGGCTTAGAGAGATAGTCAAATATAAAAATGCCTGAGTTGGGAAAAGGAGAAGGTGCAAACTAAATTAGAAATCAACTAAAGAACTTTCATTTTAGAAAATAGATAAAAAGAATACAGAAGATACAAATAAGCATATAATGAGAAGTAGTCTGACATTTCCCAAAAAAGTGCTCTAGCTCTCCTTTGTATTTCCTATATATTAAAAAAGCACATCTGAACAGAGGATAGTTCTCTAACTCAGCCACTAGATATAATTTCTAACTGAATTATATCAACAAGAGTTTAGATTTTCATTTTGTTACATTTTTGTATTAAGAATGACTTCGGCAACTTACTTAGAACTTCTTTGTCTTCTATTTGTGTACAAGATAAGATTTTTTTCAAATTATTTGATGTTTCTCAAGGATTTAAGAAAATCATGCTTTCCATTAATAAATTTTGGGAAGTGAAATGAGGTGGCTGTTAATATTATATTTTTTCTAGGTTTATTAAATTTGCTAACATAATCAGAAAAATAACTTAGCTTCTTATATAAGAGATTTCTTTCAAAATATGCTGATTCTGAAGTTAAACTTTGGTCTAATTGCTAGATCGAAGATACCTGTTAGTGTGTTTGAAATGCCATTTTTATAAACCTTTTTTCTTTACTGCAACTAAAAATGACAAATTCAATAAAACTTGTTAGATGATCTCATATATAGTTTCTTTCTTCAAACCCCACAACTATTTGACTAAATCTAAAAGTTCATAAATATCAATATAATATTTTCCAGTTTTCCATGGTTAAGTTACATTGTAGATACATGATCCCACAATCTCAGATCCTGAATCTCTAATTACATAATGACTATGATTAGTGGAATGGAGACCAAAATAATTTTTTTAGATTGCAGTTTAGAAATAGGATGATTTCATGAACTTTCAGTATTGCAATATTGCCAAGTGTAGAAAAAGCTATTTGGGTATTACACACTGAGATAAGACTTCACCTAAAATTTGCAGATAACTGCAACTAATTTTTTATGGACTTTGTTTAATTCTCCAGTTTGCTGTACTTAGAGGGAGCTATAATTGAATATCTTGTGTGACAGTCACAGGCACATCAGATCAACTTAGGCCATGTTAAATTCATAGGCTATATTTTTCACTCTGTATTTTGTGAAAAATATGATCCTTAACCTGGATTTATAGTAAAAGTTTCCTTTCTTTTATGCTGTACTTCACCATGTCCATATCTACTATGAAGAGAACTTTGGGAATAATAAATTCTGAAAGATATGACCTACTTTTTTCTAACTTCATATATCATTTGTGGAAAGTAGACAATATTCAGTGTAGTCATGTAGTCATAAATATAATATTATCCTTATCACAAAACCTGCCTAAAACTACCATCCATGTCACTTTTGAAGGATTTAAAAAATAATCTACCTCATTATCAATTGGTACAACTTCTTTTAAAAGTGATTTGATCTATAGTTTTAGGAGCCACACAATTTTGCCTCTTTGTCAGCCAGTTTTCTGGTCTCCTGGAAATTTATACCCTTTGTAAGAGTAAATGATGCTGTCAAATATATTTATATAGTTGAGCAAATGATGCTGCTCTAATGTATTTATTGAAGTGCTATTTACATTAGAAAAACTTGGAAAATAATAAAATTGCCAACAGTAAAGTGCTTTAAGTGTCCCATGATTTTCAATTTGACGAACATTAAAAAGCAACTAAAAGTGGTAGTCAACAAATAAATAAACAAAAATGGTACTCATATAAATTATTATAATACCTGAAACAATGCCTACATCTATGATAAAATGTTTAATGTTGATATAGAATCAAAAAAGTACTTATTCATGTTCACAACTATGAAATTATTCATATAGAGAAGAGAATATGAAAATTGAGGACAGTTACAGGGTTAGAGGTATGGATTATAGGGAATTTTCTATCTTCCTCTCTTCCTCCATTCCTCCCTCCCTTCCTTCCTTCCCTAATTATTCCTCCTAGCATTATTAAATGTTATTTGTAAAATATATAAAAATTAAGAGAAAAAAATGAACATACCATATCATCCCTCTTCAATATATCTTTATTATGAAAAAAAACTTTTTATATTGTCTATGCATGAGGTGAATAATTGATTTGCTTTATAATATCAGACAGTACAGTCTTTTACTTGAGATATTAAATATAAAGCTAAACATGCAAATATTTTTGTTTTAATTATTCATATAGTTGTCTTCATTTTTCATGCCAGTATCTTTGGATTAAAAAAAAAGAAAGCAATCAAGCAGCTATATAAATATTTGGAACAAGCAGTTGATCAGACAAACTTTCTAAACTTACTGTTTCAAAGACGACATGCTAGCAAATTAAGCAGGATAATACAGTAAATCCAATTAACAAAAATTGTTCCCAGAAAATAATCATATTTAAGATTGATACATATTTTCCAGGTCAATCAGAATGTTTTCAGTCTAAAGACTATTGAAAAATATTTTGAAGGCTAGATTCCAAACATCTGTAACCTGTCATATGTTAAAACCTCCTAATTCTCCATGGCTATTTTGTAATCTTTTAGAAATCTCCAATTTAGCAGTAGGGATGGTACAAAAAGTATACTTGACAGGAAAGCCAAAGTCCTGAGTTCTAAACCCAGTCTGGCATACTCTCTCACTGACCTTGGGTGACTTAATACATCTCTCTGCAACTTGTGTTATTTAATCATGAAATCAAAGAGACAGTCTATAATCTCCCTTTAGGTTTTAGCATCCCAATATTCACTAATAGGACTTCAAAAATTAAGGCCGTATGTGGATTTGCTTTTTTTCCATGGATGAAGTAGATGATTACCTACTTGGTTCATAGAAAGGACTCTGGGCAGAAAAGTATCTCTCTTTACAGTCTTAGGGACTTAAAGTTCCTTACGGACTTCAGCTGAATCATATTATTTTCTGAGAGTACTCATTAGCTAAATTTTAGCAGATATGAGATTTCTGAGTAAGCTATCTCCCCTCTTTTTCCCTTAGTAGGAGTTGGGTATCCTGAGGTCCCCAATATATTTTGATGGTAAACAGAGACCCAGGCTATAGAGCATTAGCAGGCTGATTGCAGCCCTTGTATATTTGGGGAAATGGAAGTTAATAGGAAATTTGACTGGAAAGGAATTAAAAACAACAGGATAACACAATTCTTTCAAAATATTGCATTCTACTAGTCCTTTTCCAGTCCGGGAGAAAAGTCAGCAAGGAAGCTTGGTGGTTTTGAGGGATGTCCTCTGGGCAGATCATGTTGAGAAGGGTGGATTAGGAATTTTGTAAACATTAAAGCCATCTCAGGGACTTTCAAAGTAAGAAAGAAACAATTAAGTAAATTGTCTCCAAAATAAAGTCACATCATTCTGTTTCTGGACAGAGTAATTTTCCTTGTTATTGTTGGGTTTTGGGTGTTTTTTTTTTTAATTCAACCCAAACGAATATATATATCTGAATCTCCTGAATACATTTTATTTCCAAATTGCATGAAATTGTGTTGCAGAAACATTCCCACAATTTGCTTTCTTCCAACTTGGCTTCCTTGTAAAAGAAACAGCCCATTTTACCTTAAATGACTGTAATAGTAAATGGCTGGCTGGCTTTGAAGAACAGTCTGGTTAGTATGAAAAGGTAGCAATTATTCCCCAACTGAAAAGGGGTCCTACTATTAATATATTCTTTCTCTAATCCTCCATGTATAGAGTTCCTAAGAACTCTGGTAGAAGTAATAAATTACTAGAAATTCTTCTTGCTTTCCCAAATATATCCACATTAAAGTATTACCTGGGCATGCTGGAATCAAAGAACTCATTAAGCTTTTAGGATTTAATTCTCTCCATTTATGCTTTCAATTCCTATGTATCGTCTACCTCTAATCTTAAATTCAACTAAACTAAAAAACAAACCAAAAAGTTAACTGAAAACTGGAGTTTCCATTCACTAGAAAAGGTTTCACAAGAAAATATAAATTGCCTTTAATTGCTCCAGTACTACTATTAACTTTTATTGGGGGAGAAAATCCTAATAAAGTAAAATCCCATCACCCATCAGAGATTCTGTCTAAACAGAATCATAGAGGTTAAATTTGGTCAATTATAGTTTATTGGCTTTCCTCATGGTTGATTGGAATAATTCAGCAAGAATTTTTCTTCCTAAATTACATTAGGTATGAAGTTTCTAAAATTTACCAGATAGTGATATTGTGTTCTACATTTCCATCTACATATACAACAGCTCAACTAATAATTCACACAGGAGAAAATAAACAATAACAGACTGCTTTAGTTAAGAATCATATCCAGCTGTTTAAAGGATCACATTTTATAGATAGCTATTTATATCAAGCTTACAAAAGGAAAATTTCAAAACTGAATTATATAATAATTCTATATTTCTAAATATATGCATATAAAGTATTTGAGTGATGAAATTGTGGGCGCTTTTAATTTTGTTTTTGTATTTTAAAATTACTGTATTATAAATGTATCAGTTGTATAATAAAAGTAAACAATAAAACAATAAAATTAATAACAAAAAAACTAAAAATTATCTTTTTAAAACTAAGATATGGTTTTCAATGGTTATGAATTTTTGCAGCTATTTTATATTTCAATATATACGTAGTATGGTCCTGAATAAATTAAGCAAACAGATTAAGAACAGAAAAGTAACAATTTTTACTTACCAATCAAATGCTGTTTATTATTTCTATAACTTTCTGAAATGTACTATTGCATGTACTTCTTTTTAAATGAGCTTTGTATTTCAATTATAATAAAAATTATTCCTTTTTGTAAAAACATTTTAGTTGGAAAGAATTTCAAACTTGTAGAAATGTTGCAAAAATAAGAAAAGTATGTTGAACACTCAAATACCCTTTATTCAGATTCACCTGTTGTTAACACTTAGGCCCATTTGCTTTATCATTTGCTCTCTCTCTCTCTTCCTCTCCTTTCCCCCGGAACTACATGAGACTAGATTGCGTACGTCATGTCCCTTTACTTCTAAATACTTCAATGTATATTTCATAAGGATAAAAATATTCTCTTGCATGACGATAGAATAGCTATCAACTTCAGTAAGTGTGACTTTGATACAGTACTTTTTATCTACAGTCTGAATTCCAATTTTGTTGATTGGCTCAAAAATGATCTTTATATACTCTGACCTATGGTATCTCAGGGTTAGGACACTGTCCCTCATTCATTAAGGAATGTTATAATAAAGAAATCCCAAGATTTCCAGCATCCCAACGAGAGGTTCTCATCACAGCAGACCACTGCCAACCATAAGAAGGCACATAGAGATGACACTTAGATGTGTAGACATACCAGGCCTTCTCCACAGTTTGATAGTAAAGAAGGTTTTGTATCACTTGTGTTGCTAAATTTAATTCCCTTTCATGTTCCAGGCCCCTTCTGATACCTGGCCTCATTTAGACCCTAAATTATTCCATGAATACTAAAGTACTCTCATGTGAGCCAACTGGCAGAAATGGAGACCTCTCAGGCTTCCATAACAACGGCTTTTGTTCTCATTTTTCATTTGGAAAACCTTTTTAGTCAAAACCCTAATTGGAGCTGATTCAATCTAGAACACCTTGGAAGTGAAGAATTAGAGACTGCTAGGTCAGATACAAAAATGTGATATTTAGAAAACATTTCCTTGAGATTTCTTTTCTAAACAACCAATCTTAGAGATCAGGAGTTGTTTCCTGTATGGGAAGCCCCATGCTGACCTACATGGCAATGGATGTCTCTATGGGAAGAGTAGGGGATTTGAATGGTTTTATTGATTCCTGACTTGTGAATGAATTTGACAGTTTAGAAAATACAGCTGCACTCATGACCTTGCCCAATTTTCACAGCAACCCAGTGATATAGCCACAACATGAATTATGAAGCCTATTTTATAGATGAGGAAATTGTGACCCGGCAAGTTTAAAGTCATCCAAGATCAGGAAAGGTCTGCCTGCATCCTCTTTGCTCTAGTACAAACCCCAAACCAAACCCATAACTTACCCATTTCACTGATGGCATTACTATGCTTCAGTCTTCCAGGAAAAAAAACTCTTAAGATTAATCTTCAACTTTTCCTTCTCTGGCACTCTCCACACTTTGTGAAGAAGCCAAGACCTGTTGTCTGTGCCTCCTAAATGTCCCTGCCATCTGTTCCTGCCTTCTGCCACTTCATTACCTTTTGACTACTATTGCCTTATTACCATAGACCTGAATTATATAATAGTAGACGTTTTCTAGCTGGTCACCCTATTCAGCTTGGACTCTTTCTAATTCCAGTATAAATCTGCTGCCAGAGTGGTCTCTCTATCATATACAAATAACTGTGACCTTTCCTGCTTTAGAATTTATAATAGATTTCTACTCCAAGTAAAAAGGAGATTTCTTAAGCTGCCAAGCAGGGTCCTCAACTATTTTTATTCAACTCTATTTATAATTTTATTTTTCACTATACCATATATTCCTAACCTGTAACTTATATTACAACCACCTCATTCTACTTGCTATTCTACAGAAGCCTTATGCATTCTTTAGCTGTTGGGTCTTTACTCAAGTTACTCATGCTATTCCCAAACCCCATCTTTAAGGATTTAGCTCAAACATGTCTCCTACAAAAAAAAAAATTCCTATATTTCTCCAGCTGGAATTCATCTTCTTTTTTTCACATACTCCCATGACTCTTGGTTCAACTTCTATTTTAACACTCCCTGGAATCCAACCTTTTAATAATTATTTCTATGTGTCTTCCCTCTACACCAGACTATAAATTCTGTAAGGACAAGACCCAAGTCTATTTTTTATCCTTGTCATCCCCTACATCCACTTCAGTGATTTGCACTAGTTGGTATACAGTAAATCTTTGCCGAGTTAATTTACTTATGGGCCTCAGGACTTTGGGTTAAGATACTATATCTATTTTTATTAAAATGAAGATGTCACTTGAAAGAAGCAATATATTGACCAAGTACATCCAATTTTCTCTAACTATAGTTAGGTTATCAGAACAACAAAAGGCAGAGCAAGGTTCGGAGAGACTGGAAGAGGAAACAGGCAAATTAGAGGTGGGAAGGTTTGGTGTCAATGGCATTTTTGGATAGTTCAGGACGAGAGAAGATGGCCTAAAAAGAGATACACAAACTTACAGGGGAAACGTTATGGACAGAAGGGTAGAAGGAAGCTCACACATTTTTTTTGTGTCAATCCTGTGTCAGACACTTTAGCATTAAACCTCACACCAGCCATAATAAAAGGTGTTCTTATGCCAGCTGCTTACTTATTTATTAATAGAAAGGTTCAGACTCAAAGAGTTTTAGCAAATTTGACCCCAGGTACACCTGCTTCTAAAGCCTATTGTGCTCTCTCTCTGCCATGTTGACTTGGGTAGACTTGATGCTTGGGAGGGGAAGAGCAGAGGTGCTCCAAGGCACAAATAGGGAAGAGTTGAAAGCCCTACCAGGTGTCAGTGGGAAATTTCTGTTTCATTTGTGATTTTGCCTCTGGTTTCTTTTTTATGAAGAGCAAAGGAAAGCATATTCTGACAAAAAGAAATAGACCTCAAATCAGATTTCAAACATATAGTTCATCAAGCTTCTGCCCTTTTCCCCATATAAAGCCTTTCCATTTCTACTTGCACATTCTGCAGATTGTCCTGGATATGGGGAACACGGGGGAGGTGGACATGGTGAGAGAGGGGGCTTTTTTATACAATCCCTTTCCCTTTTGTGGAATGAACTATGGTGTGAAAGTTAGTCTCACATCTCTTAGATCATAAATCTGAGTGGGGCATGCTGTCTTGGCAAAAACCAGTAGCAACGCGCTAAGTGTTTATTGCCAAGCAGCAATAGCATCATGACAGCGGATAATTATGAACAGTGCTAGTGAGTAGGACGGGGAGGAGACGGTGCAGAGAAAATGAGAGTGGGGGCTCTGGCTGAAACCAATCAGACTCTCAAACTCTTGTCTCTGTTCTGCCTTTAAGCTCAATTCACTTTCATCTTGAAAGAGTAAGGATTTGTCTGGAGAGAAGAAACCCCTAGAGAATCACTGGAAACCAGGGATGAACTGTTGATCAAGGGTGAGGAGGGTATTTTTTTATTTTAATGCTGAGCCCAAAGCATCTTTATATCCCAAAGCCTGTAAAAAGTGTTGGCATTCCAGTGCAGGTTCCTGAGCACCCTTATTATTTAGGATTTTTCATCCAATTTTCTCTCATGATTTCCAGTCGACACATTTTATTAGGTGCAATAGCTGGATCCTGCTGTCTCTTTCTCTTGGTCTGGAGTCAGCTTATGAATGAGGGCGATTCAACCTCCACAGCATGGTTGGGAGAAAAAAAAATCTAATAAATTCAGGCTGTGAAGGAAAAATCTGCTCTGGTTCTCTCTTTCATGGGGAAGAGAGAAGAAAGGAGGCAGTCAGGCTGCTACCTTGCAGTCGTCTGGAATCAGGGTGTCGTCTGGACGTAGGGTTTCCTGCCGGAGTTAAACAGTCCTTCTGTTACATAAGACCTTGCTGGCATTGCTCTGTAGGCAAAGCTGCTGTCTGAAGGCCACACCCCAGCCCTGCTCTTAGGAGCCTTTGCCTTGGTGCTTCACTGCTTAGTTCATTTTGACAAACCCACTGCTGTTTACAAGGCTTCTTTTTATCTGAACCTGTGCCCTTCCTGTGAACATATTACTTCAAGAGTAAATGAGGTGCAGCTACTACCCAGAACATTCATTGATTTAGCCTCATCGGGGATTTCAGTGTTCTAGCAAGTGGATGGCCCACATAAATCATGATTAACCACTTGATTGGTAGGAAAAAATCATTCAGAGAAGACCAAGGTCTTCCTTTGAAAGTGTTACCTACTTCCTTCTTAGAGAGAACATTCTGAATATAACTCAACACTTTCCTTAATGACCTGAGGTCATAATTAAGAGGTATTGATTTACTACACTGTGTGATACAATGATTTCCTAAGGCAGAGATGAGAGGCAAGATATTTAGCAACAGCAAATAACAGAACTAACTAATCAAATTGGATGCTGGCCATGAATAACCCATTTGGTCTAATTAGTGAGCCCTTGGAGATGATCAGCTGTCCCTGGGGCTTAGTGTCCTCAAAGTAAATACCCTCTTCTCATTGGCATTTGTCAAATATCTACTTATCTTAGCTAGTTTAATCCTCAAATGACATTATGTTAGAGGTAAAAATATTTACATTTTACAGAAGAAAAAAGGGCTTAGAAAGGCCAACCAGTATACTTAAAGTTACACCACAAGTAAGGGGTAAGGCCAACATTTGTGCATCTCTTACCTACCTGACATCAATGTCACCTACAATACACTGCCTTATTCATTCCTCTTGCTCCTAATTGTCTGCTGTAGAGAAACTGCCCAGTCAATCATCTTAAACTGGTAGTCTCATTTGAACACCAAGCAGTTGTGTCTCCTTTATTATTTCAATACATAAGCATTTATTAAATGCCTGCAATGTGCTAGGCACAGAAAAATCAAATGGCCCAGGCAGTGAACAACAACCCTGAATATGGTTTTATTAGCACCATGTTCTATATTCAGCCTAATCATGTGATCTTTACCACTTTGGCCAAATATGAGTGCTGCAATCTCTCCTATAGGGCAAAATTGTTAACATTTGGCCCAACAAACTCTTTAAAGGTTGTATTCCCAGTTTCACATTTGGTGGATGAGAAAATTTAAAGTCTAACTCTGGATAAGCAAAGTTCTCCTTTTCTCCTGCCCACCTGCCTAAATCCCCTCCTCAACCTATAACACACAGTTGAGGCAATCTATATCCATTGGTACCAGTCCAGGGGAGAGGAAAGAGTCTCTCTTGATCTTCCTCCATTCCATGTATATTTATTGAGTGCCTACTATGTGTCAGACACACTTCTGGGAACTGATCTTAATGTTTATTTCAGGTCTAACTGTGCTACCCAATAACTGATTTGAAGGAGAATTTGTACTTTTGCCTACTTCATGTGCCTACTTCAAGCCTTTTCCCCAGTTATAGCCAAGAGCAACATGAAATCTTTGACTCAGGTTTATAACTTGTTTTTCTGTTACTAATATAGCATGCTGTTCTCATCGTCTGTCTGATTTGGCTACTGACATGGTAACATGCTGGAATGTTTTCTCCGAGGTCCAACAGTAAAAAGGAAGCAACAAAAACAAAAAAGCACAAAGAGTTCAGAACAAGTAGGTTCCTTCCAGAAAAGTCTACACAAAGGGATTGACTTCCTTGAGTATCCTAAAAAGCAAGTGTTTGGTACTATAGGATAGGTATGGGTGTTTTCTGAAAAAAATCACTGGGGAAACCTGGGAAGAATATGAGGCTGACTCCATCACTCCTTACCTTAGCTCTTCAATGGTTCCTCACCATTTTTGGGGGGCAGGGCTAGATAACAAACTCCTTAGTGTGACATATGAGATCTTTATAATTCTACAACTCCTCATCCTTTGAGAATCAGCCCAAGAATCACCTTTTCCAAGAAAGTTTTCTGGATAACCCTATTCCAATAAAACTAGCTATTCAGTATTGAATTTCAGTATTGATTCAGCTTTAGGTTCCACAGTCAGATAGCCTAGGATTAAAACCTGACTTCCACACTTAATTGTCTGCCTTTTGGCAAATTTCTTAACATCTTTGAGCCTCAGTTTCTTTATCAGTGGAATGGGAATAATAATAATCATATCTCTTAAAGTTTTTTTATGAAGATCAAATGAAATAATATGGGTAAAGTGGCTATCACAGTATGTAAAACACAGTTCAAAAATATTATTCCTTATTATAATTATATGCCTACTAGGCAGTGAATTCTTCAAGTGCAAAATCTGTGTCACTTCCATTTGTATTTAGTACCTGATGATGTTCTTACTTAATTAATGGATAAAAGCTTTGTAGAGTAGAATACAATTCATTATGGGCTGTATTAGTTAGATAACACTAAACAATAACAAAGCAAGAAAAAACAATATGAGTTAACCTCTTGGTTCTGTAAACTTCCAAATGTGTTTCTGGTCATCATGTACCTCTCCTTAAAAGTGTGATACCAGAATCCAGAATCTTTCTATCCTTTGGTTCCCCCATCTTTAACACATGGTTGCCAAGGTCATCATGCTTGTCTGTATCTAGATGGAAAAAGAGGAAAGACAGGAGAGGGGACTCTTACTTTCTGATCCTCTTGACCCAGAAAGAAAACACCTTACTTCTATTAACATTCCACTGCAAAAACCAGCCCCCTCATCCCACAGCTCTATGTCACGGGATAGGTAGACATTCAGCCATTGCTAATAGGCCTTGAAGGATGTTTAGGAATTTGACTCATAGAATATGACAGAGAAGCGTGTTCCAGGGCAAAGAAAAGAAGATAAATAACAGACACATGAGCGTTTAGTATTATACAACCAACACATTTCACATTTCAGCAGAAATATGAGTGAGGATGACAGGAAATAATAGTGAGAGTCTTCAGTCTACACACTATATTGTGATTGTTCACTTGGCACCACACTCATCCTGGGCTCCGTATTTCCAGAGCCTGGCTTCACATACTGCCTCATACTTCAATGTAGAATTGGCAAGTGTGAAGATACCTGAGCCCATTAGGTAATGACTGATTCTGATCACTTTAAGTAGGGTTGCCAGATTTAGCAAATCAAAATACAGGATACCCAGTTAAGTTTGAATTTCAGATTTAAAAACCTTTTTTAAAAGTATAAGTTCCATAAGATATTTGGGACATCTGTATACTAAATAATTATGTGTTGCTTATCTGAAATCAAAATTCAACTGGGTGTCAGGTTAACTGACAACTCTAATTTTAAGGGCAAGACGAGGTGTCTAAATCGTTTTCCTTTTAGCGGTAATCGTAGTTCTCTGTACTTTAGATAAACATTTTAGGGATTTTCCCTTGTCCCAGTCACACTTTTTCTTTCCAGCTCTGCACCAAAAATCATTATCGACCAATAATTATTCCTTCAAGTTGCCTCAAATGGTAAAAAAGAGAAATGCATTATGGAAAATCAGAATCACGGTTGGTCCTAATGATAATCAGCCCATTATAGGATGGGACTGCAAGCAGAGACTACACATTCATTGACAGTTATTTTCTACGTACCTGTCCTTTTAAGTGTTAGTACTGATGACTAGTTATAGAGATTCTTCAACCCCTCTAGCCCGTCAACTAGATCAATTTGTTATTGATGCCAAAGTTAATTTTCCTTGGAAGGTTCTGCTTTGCTCCTAGGCTGGGCTCTACCTCTAATACAAGCCAATTATCTTATAAATATATAGTGATAGTAAAGCAACATTAGTACAGGAAGAGTAATAGTAGTTGTAATAGTAGTAATAGCACTTTTATTGATCACTTACTACAGGACAGCCAATTTTACAATTGTTTCATACAAATTATCTCATTTAATCTCAATAAAATAAACTATCTCACCAAGAGGTTAACTAACTTGCCCAGGTCTGAACAGATAGTAAATGGAAAAGTCAGAGCTGCTGGATTAAGGATTGGTGTTCGCGATCATGGTAGTTGGCTGCATTAGTGAAAACTATCTTCCCACTGGGACAATGACTCAAAGCATCAACACTTCCATACCAAAACACAGTCCTGGAATGAGTCAGTTGACTCAGATTCAAATACTGCCTTTGGCATATTTTAACTATTACTTTGGGTAGCCTGTTTAACTTCTCTTTACTTTAGTTTCCTTATCTGTAAAAGAGAATGACAACACCTGCTTTATAGGATTATAGCATAAAATTGAGTACATTTTATGCAAAGAATACATAGGCTTTCGATAAATAGTAATTGATACTGTTATTATCAATTACATCCACCCAAACTGTTTTACACAGAATTTTCTTGTCCTTATAGAAATGAGATCCCAATGTTTATATTTAGATCAAGAAAGAACTCCACTGTTTCTCTACCTCCTGTTCATCCTATTAGTGTAATAAATATCTTGCATGTGTGCTCTAAGCAAATGATAGCTATAAAGCAACACATATCACTATGAAAACTAAGAAATAAAGGAAATAAAAAGCTGAGCACTCCCCAGTGCATGTTAGTTCAAAAACATCATGATATTCCTTAATTTTGTTTTCTAATGGAAGGTTTATAACTGTCTTTTCTCATAATGATTTAGGTACTCATTCCTACCAAACAAATTAAAACAAGAATGCTACTAAATAGAAAATACTGAAATGCTGATATCACACTCAAAAAATTACTTGGTATCTACTCTTTCCTCTTGGAACAAAGACCATGTACACACAAGTCTTTGCTCCTTTGGTCATGCTGTTCTCCTTGTCTCTCCTCTTTTGACTTATCCACCCTTTATTCTAGTTCTTGCTTCAAGTTCCACATCATAGGCCTACAGATAAAGATGCTGACTATCTTTGAATGCCCAGTCTTTTCTGACCATCCCTTTTCCATACTCATGTAGACTTAGACTCTTTCCAATAATTTGGAAGTTAGCATCATATTATTGTGTAAAATCCACAAAAATAAAGCTTATCAGCAGAAATATCATGGAGTTTAGAATCTGAGTCCCTGTTGTTCCATTTCCTGAGGATTAAATAGTCTGTCTTATCTCCTCCACAACTGGTGTTGATACATTAGAGACAATTAATAAATGTTTGTTCAACTAACAGTTATCACAATTTAGGTAACTAATATATGCCAGTGTCTGACACACAGTAGATGCTGAAAAGTCTTCATTTATTTCCCATTTTTATTATAACCATGATCCTTACATGGCCATACAAACTCATGGATCCCTTATTGGGAGTTGAGAGCTTGGCTCTGTATCGGCTGTTAGTTAGATTAGCTCTGCAACCTAAAAACTGAACATCTAATACTCTACTTCTAACTGATTTAACCAGTCTGTAGTCAACCAATTGGCTCTGCTGTCAGATATTAAAAATCTGCCATCATGAGTAGGAGGTTACTTTTTTCCAGGGATTTAACTTCTGGAGGGATATGTGGCAGATTGTGGCATTTTTTCAAAGATGACCATCTTATATGCTCTTCTTACAATGTGACACTAATAGACCTCCATCAAGAGGCAGGGTTTATGCCCTCTCTCTACCCCTCCCCTCAAATCTGGATGGACCACGTAACTGCCTCAACAAGTAGTGCATGCCAGAAGTGACACTATGTCTTCCTAGCCTGGCTCTGTCCCTTTTGAGACATGCACCTTCAGAGCATTCAGGCAACATATAGAAGTCCAGCTACCTCAAGCCCCCATACCGGGGAGAACATGTAAAAGGACTCCATGGAGATAGAGATGACCAAGGAGTCCCAGCTGTGCCAGCTTCCAGTCTTCTCAGATCAGGTATCAAAACATGTGAGTGGAGAAGCACTCAGCATGATCCCAGCAGTGGCCAGGCTGATTACAACCTCATTAGAGACCCCAAATCAGAAGGCCCATGTTGGCTTCTCTTAGATTCCTGACCCACAGGATTGTGAGAGATAATAAATGATTATTGTTGTTTTAAGCCACTAAGTTTTAGAGTGATTTGTTGCACAGCCATGGTAACTGGAGCAGGGCAATTGGGAAAAAAATGTTAGCTCAGTTAGGTTCAAACTGCAAGACAGATGAGCCATGTCTTAGAACATTCCATCCCTCGGTCTCAGAGACCACTGTGAGGGTAGGGCAGAGACTTTGCCCAATTTCTGAGGTTTCCATTGATTCCTGGGTTGTGGCAGCTGAAGAACTCTGAGACAGTTTTGCCCTGAAAAACTCATGGCTCTGGAAGAATAAAATATACTTTATTCTTAATAGCTTTTCCAGTAATTAAGGTTTTATTTCCACATCCGTTTTGGTAAGTGTAAAAATATATTTCAAATCACTCTTTCCCTCAAAGTGGGAAAAGAAGGGGGAAAGCAGAGCCCATATGTCTCCAAATAAATCTAATTACCAGCCCTGATTTCACTGAGGTTACACACCTATACTGTAGAGGGCATAGGATGGTGGAGAGAGATTTTCATATGTGGATTATATCAAATCATATTGGTTGTAGCTTGTAGGCTGCAATTTCTTTGCCAGTTTTCTTGTTATTAATCCCTTGGGAACATAAAAGAAAAAAAAATGGTTCTAGACTCTTCATAAACTGGAACTGGGCAATAGCTGTGGAGGACAACAGGCAACCAAATCTTGCTAAATGTTAACAAAACTCCCGCCTCGCTGCCATTAAACTGAAACAAAATGTGAGGTCTACAAAAGCAAAAAGAAGTCAATGGGATAGCTTTGCTTCTGGGCATGAGCGATGGGAATAAAAACAAAATGCGCAAATCCTACAGGGTCTGAGAGCAAGAAGGCCCATGCAGTCCATGAGTGTAAACGGTGTTGAATAGTCACTGAGTCCATTTGGAATTGCTCCAGAGGAAATGGTTTCCTGAGGCCATGGTCTGGAAGAGTGGACACATTGCTGATAGATGATTCTTAGGCTTATAAATAAGGAAAAGTATTGAAAAAGGCAAATGGGGGCAAATTTTTTTTCTACTTGTTTTACCCTGCCAGTAAGTAGAGTCAGGAAAAGAGAAATCATGCTTCTCAAACACAGTCTGGGCTCTTACATCAGGAGGTGACATGGGCTCTTGAAATCTAAGGGCAGAATGAAATTATGGGGAAACAAAAACTAGGTCCTACCTCCTACCACTTGGCCCCAATGAATAAAGATATTTCGTTTATGATTGATGCTTAAAAGATGGACATATTTCAGGGGTATATGTGATAATTTCACACATTTATATGGTGTATAAATATCACATCAGGGTAATTGGGATATCCTTTCCCCTAAATATTTATCTTTTATTTATGCTAGTGAGAAAACTGGCTCAGAGCAGGCTGAGCTATGTGAGGTATGCAGGCCCAGAGAGACATAAGCCTGGGATTGTAGTCATTGCTCCCTTCCCCTCTTAAAGCAAATTCTTGGTAAACAATTTAGGGATTGCCTCTTCTTTTCCTTTAAAATCCTGCTTGTCCAGGATTATAGCTCTGACTTGGGCAGTGCATAGGCAATGTATATAACCAAAGTGTTGTATTCCCATAATATTCTGAAATTAAAAAAAAATCCTGCTTGTAACTGTTGCTAATTAGAATCTATCTTCAGGGCAACTTGAATCTATGCTCCTGGTTGCAACCCTCAAGCCTGTCCCCAAAAAACTCTCTACTTACATTTTTTTAGAAAGCAAACAAAAAACCTACAAACAAACAAGAAAATGCCTTTCATTCTATATTATTTTTGGACCAGGTGACCCAGTATTTTAAAAAGAGTTAATAACTGATGCTCCAGATTAGGTGATACAGTGTTTTCCTTTATCCTTAGTTAATTTAGAGTCATGGTTAAGAGGATGAATCTTGGGCTTATACCCAGATAACCCACTCCCTGACTGCTTGTGCAGGCTTCTTAATTTCTCTGTGACTCAGTTTCCCTGTTTAAATGTGTGTCTGCCCCTGATGTTTTGTGAGGATTAAGTATACCGAAACATGTAAAAGACTTAGAGTAGTGCCTGGCACTTCGTTAATGTTCAATCACTGTTAGTTGTTATTCTTATGTTAAACTAATCTGTCTGACTCACTCTACACCTACACATAATTTTCTATGCTGGCTTTTAGTCTGTTTGCTTGCTTTTCTCCTTACTGAGTAGTAAGTTAACTATCATCACTTCTGGCATTTGCTGTCACAAGTTGGAGGCCATAATTAACTGCCTCCTTCTTTTCCCTTAAGTCTGAAATGATTTGTCTGCAGTTTAACAAGGTCTTTCTTTCACATTAGATCTTACTGACAGCATTTAAAAGCTAATTCTTTTAGCTATTTTGAAATATACCATACGTTATTATTGACTGTTGTCACTGTGCTATGCAATGGAACAACAGAACTTACTCCTCCTATTTAAGTGAAACTTGGTACCTGTTGACCAATGTCTCCCCTTCCCTGTTCACTCCCACCCCCCAGCCTCTGGCCACCACCATTCCACTCTCTGCTTCTGTGAGTTTCATTATTTTATCCACATGTAAGTGAGATCATAAAATATTTGTCTCTCTGTGCCTGGGATTTTGAAGGTTCTTACCACAAAGAAATGATAAATATTTTAGTGATTGATATGTTAATTAGCCTAATTTGATCATTTTGTAATGTATACATGTATCAAAACATCACATTGTACCCCATAAATAGATACAATTATTGTAACTGGCTCCATGAACAAAAATGCCTTTTTGCAGTTCTCTTATGTTTCAAGTTGTAAGGCCAGTAAGATTTGCTGACAAGAACTTTGTAATTTTGTTTCATTGATCCCCTCCTTTTTGAGTTATTTTTCAGAAACGGTGGGCCCTCCTTGCAGTAACAAGATAATCGCAAGGACTTACACTACCTGCTTGTTCAGAGAAGTCAAGAGAAGTGGCATTCCACCGCAGATCTTGCCCAAGGACCCACTGAGCAACCTATTCCTCACAACCCATGTGCGCACAAGACTGAAAGGATGACCAACATTAACCCCTAGCCCATTAAACTACTAAAATCTCTGCCCTGGGAGGGGCTTAGCTGCCATTTTTTGATCATGTGATGTGTGTACCAATATGATTTCTCCGTGCACTTGCAAGCCTTGCACTCCACCCCAACGTGTAATGATGCTCACTCCATGCATTATTCATTTCACCTCTAGAAAAACCCTGGGCCCCATTAGTCGGGGAGGCAGATTTGAGGCAGCCCTCCCACCTCCCAGTTGACGTCCTCTGCAATAAACTTCCTCTCTTTCTTGACAATCCTTGTTGTCTCAGTAATTGGCTTTCTATGCGACAAGCAACTGAACTCAAGAAAAAACTCCCTTTGGGGGTTTGTTAATATTATTATTTGTCAATTAAAAATAGAATTTAAAAACCCCAATTCTTTTTTTAAAAAGCAACCAAATACAAACCTCTGGATATCATTGAAGAGATGATTACTCAGGGACCTCAGGAAGCTTTGTTCACTATTTTAGAGTACATATAATCCAACAACATCATTTTTTCCCTATGTATTTCACTTTAATTATTAATTCCAGAATAGGCTGGCCCTCTATAACATTGGAAGATCTATCAGTCAGGGTTCAGTTAGGAAAGAGATGGCTCACTCAAACTGGGTAATTTGAGTAGAAACTAATGAATGCACCATTTTGAAAGGTATAGGCAAGTTTTAGAGAGTACAACAAAGTTTAGTGCTTTCCAAAAGGGCCAGTAAGAACAGAGGAGCTGAGACTTGACACTGACCTGAAGAGACAGGGGCAGAGAAGAGTTTCTAGGAGCCAGAAAGATGGTAGCTGTACAGCAGAACAGGCCTGGAAGGAGCTGTGGCCCTGCTGGAAGGACACAGACAACCCATGGAAAACTGGCAGGTAACCAACCTGGGAAATGAATACCTTGCCACACTGTTTCCCTGCCTTTGCTCTCCTGCTGGTACCTCCCATTGGTAGAGCATACCTAGAAGCTGAAGGGCAAGGGAGTATGCTACAGTCCCTTAGGTTTAGGCTCCTAAAGCACAGAGGAGGGAGGGAGAAGTATGGAGCCTATATCTGTAGAGCAAATGGAAGACTCCCAGCACAGGGTTGAATATTGCTGTCAGCCACTTCTATTCTGTGTTTCTCTTTTTTTTTTGAGGCAAAGTCTCATTCTGTTGCCCCGGGTAGAGTGCCATGGCATCATTACAGCTCACAGCAACTTCAAACTCCTGGGCTCAAGTGATCCTCTTGCCTCAGCCTCCCGAGTAGCAGGGACTACAGGGGCCCGCCATGACGCCCGGCTAATTTTTCTATTTTTAGTAGAGACGGGGTCTCACTCTTGCTCTGGCTGGTCTCCAACTCCTGAGCTCAAGTGATCCTCCTGCCTCGGCCTCCCAGAGTGCTAGGATTACAGGCGTGAGCCACCATGCCCGGCCTATTCTGTGTTTCTTCAAAACCTTTAACCCTAACTTTTCCCACTTAGCCTTTAGGTACTCAGTATCCTTAGTCCGTCCTCCAAGAAATACCCAGTGATCTGGAATTCACGGCTTCAATTAGTTCAGTAAATACTCATGGAATAAGGGCAAGCTAAATAAGTAGTGGCACTTGCCCTCATAACCTCTCACACACTTGGGGGGAGAGAAAGGCAAGTCAACAAATAATTATGATCCACTGTGATAAGTACCAGGATAGAGCTGGCATTTAGCACTGTGGGAAACAGAGCGAATGACTTACTTTTCTCTTGTGGTGAGAGGCAGGAGAGGTAAAGAAAAGTTTTACAGATTAGGTAATGGTTAACGTGAGCCTTGAACAATGAGGAAGTGCTTTGGTTATTCCTCTCAGGGACCTTATTTTAAACCTTATTTCTAACTATTTTCTTAATGCTCCCTCCCTGTTTGTGGTAGACAGTTTCCAAGATGGCTCCCAGTGATCTTCACCTCCCAGTGTTTGTGTCCTTGTGTAATCCCCTTCCTCTGACTGTAGGATGGACCTAGTGACTTGCGTCTAATAAACAGAATATGACAAAAGTTATGGGATATAAATTCTGAGATTTGGTTACCAAATGACTCTGGCTTTGCCTTGCTCTCTCTCTCTCTCACTTTCTCTGAGGGAAGCCAATTACCATGTTGCAAGTAACTTGTCTCGGTTTATTCCTGCTGCTATAACAAAATACCTTAGACTGGGTAATTTATAAAGAACAGAAATTTATTTCTCACTGTTCTGGAGCCTTGGAAGTCCAAGATCAAGGTGCTGGCAGATTTAGTGTCTGCAGAGGGCCTGTCCTCTTTTTCCAAGGCGGCTTCTTGTTGCTGTGTTCTCTGGAGGGGACAGATACTATGTGCTCACATGGCAGAAAGGATGAAAGGTCCAGGCAGCTCTCTGAAACATCTGTAATAAGAGCAGTAATCTCTTATGAGACAGAGCCCTCCTGACTTAATTTTGAAAAGCTCCAACTGTTAATACCACCACAGTGGGATTAAGTTTCAACATGAATTTTGGAGGGACACAAACATTCAACGGATAGCATTCCACCTGCTGCCCCAGCCCCCAATTTATGTCCTTCTCACATACAAAATACATTCATTCCATTCCAATGGCCCTAAAAGTCTTAACTCATTCCAGCATCAATTCAAGACTCTAAAGTTCAGAATCTCATCTAAATATCACCTAAATCAGATATGGGTGTGACTCAAGGTATGATTCATTCTGAGGCATCTTCCACCTCCAGCTATGAGCCTGTGAAATTAAACAAGTTATGTGCTTTTAAAATACAATTTTAAAATTGGACATAGGACATAGGATAGACATAGCACAGACATTCCCATTTCAAAGAGGAGAAATAAGAAGAAGAAAAGGGTAACAGTTCCCAAGTAAGTCCAAATCCCAACAGAGCAAACAACATTAAACCTTGAGGCTTGCAAATAATATTCTTAGACTCCATGCCTCACCTTCTAGACCCACGGGAGTAGGGGTTGGGCCCCCAAGGCTCCTGGAGGCCCTGCCCCTGGCCCCTGTGGCAGTTCTATGCCTGAGCCCCTAAGGCTCTCTAAAGTAGCCTTTGAAATCTAGGTGGAGGTAGCCATGCCTCCATAGCAGGTACACTCAGCGTGCCTGCAGAGTTAGCACCGTGTGGACACTGCCAACATTTACCACTTGTGTCCTCTGGAGCTGTAGCCTGAGCCACACCAGGGCCTGCTTGAGACAAAACTGGGACAGCGGAGGAATGCTGCACCTGGATCCAGGGAGCAGAAACTTGAGATGGCACTGGGCAGTGAATGCTGAGGTCCTGTGGGTGCTCAGCACCCCTCTTTTGACATAGCTCTGTCCCCCAGGCCTTGGGATTTGGGGCCTGTGATAAAAGAGACAGTACCAATAATATCTGAAATGTCTTCTAGTTGGATTTTCATCTGTCATTTTGTTAGTTGTTTTCTATGTATCCACTTAGTGTTTTTTTTTTTCCTTCCATCTTTTGGATTATTTTTGTGTTTCCATTTTAAATACACTGTTGGGTTATTATATATTTCTTATTTTCATTGCTTTAGTGGTTGTTCTAGGGCTTACAATGTACGTCTTTGATTTATCAGAGTCCACTTTCAAGTCATATGATACCACTTTTTATATAGTGCAATTATCTTGCAACAAAATAATTCCTATTCCTCTCTCACATCTTTTATGCTATTGGTGTCATACATTGTACTTTCTATATGCTATAACACATTATTACTATGTTTGCCTTAGTCATTCAATTAGAGTTTAATTTTTAAACATACAGGGAATATATTTTACATTATATTTATCTTTATTTTTGCCATACACAGCATTCTTCATCCCTTTGTATAGACACACATTTCTCTTTTGTATCATAATCCTTCAGCCTGAAGAATTTTCTATACCATTTCTTAAAGCACAAGTCTCCTGGCAATAAATTCTTTCATCTTTGGTATGTCTGAAAAATTACTTATTTTTCCTTATTTTGGAAAGATACCATCACTGAGTATAGTATTTGGAGTTGATAAGCTTCTTTTTCTATTCTAAATGTCTTCTAGTTTGCATATGTTCTGATGAGATGTCCACTGTAAATCTTATCTTTGTCGTTCTGTATGTAATTATATCTTTTCTGACTGTCTTCAAGATTTTTTCTTCCTCTTTAGTTTTCAGCTGTTAAACTATGGTATGTTCAGGGGTGTGTGTGTGTTTGTGTGTGTCTGTGTGTGTGTGTATTTGTGTGTGTCTGTGTGTTTGTGTGTGTGATTTATTGTGTTAATTGTTTTCAGCTTCTTGGATCTGTGGTTTGATGTCATTCATTATTTCTGAAAAATTCTCAGCCATTATCTCAAATGTTTGTTTTGTACAGTTTGTCTCGCTTCTCTTCCTGGGACACCGATTACACTTACGTTAGAACATTGATATTGTCCCCCAGCAATTGGGTGCTCTGTTCTGTTCTGGTTTTGGGGGTTTTATTTTTCCCTCTTTTTCCCCAATGTTTTGCTTTGGTTGGTTCCTATTGACTCATTTTTACTCAGCATCATTCCTTTGAGATCATTCTGAGTTGTGTGTATCAATAGTTCATTCCTTTTTATTGATGAGGACTGACCCATTTTTAAACTCAGTGATTTTTTTCCCTTAGCTATCTTGTCTATTAATGAGCACCATGAAGAATTTCTTCATCTCTGATGTCATGTATTTTATTTCAATATTTCTATTTGGCTTTTTCTTAAAGTTTTGATACCTCTACTAAAATACCCCATCTGTTCATTCATGTTGTTAAGAGTTTTCAACTAGATTCTTTTTTCTTTTCTTTTTTTGAGACAGGATCTCACTCTGTCTCCCAGGCTAGAAAACAGTGGTGTCATCATAGTTCACTGCAACCCCAAACTCCTAGGCTCAAGCCATCCTCCTGCCTCAGCCTCCCAAATAGCTGGGACTGCAGGTGTGCATCACCATGCCTAGATAATTTTTCTATTTTTTGTAGAGATGGGGTCTCTCTCTTGCTCAGGCTAGTCTTGAACCTCTGGCCTCAAGCAATCCTCCTGCCTAAGCCTCCCAGAGTACTAGCATTACAGGTGTGACCCACCATGCCTGGCCTCAACTATATTCCTTAACATGTTAATCATAGCTATTATACATTAAAGTTCCCATCTGATAGTTTCAATATCTCTCAGTCTGGATTTGTTAATTTATTTTTTCTTTTGAAAATGAGTTTTTTTCTTTGTTTTTTTGTATATCTCATAATTTTTTATTGAATGATGGACATCACGGTAGAGATAGACATAAATAATATTTATCCTGGGAAATTACTATACTTTTCCTTTTGGACCACTAATATGATGGTTGAGTCAATCTAGACATGATCAAAAATTCTTTTGTTGAATTTCAGGTATAACCTAGCTCACTGTATTCAAAATGTGATCCTACAGGATGACTGACTATCCCATTTTGCCCAAGATCATTCCAAGTTTAGCTGAAAATCCCATGTCCTAGGAAAACCCCTCATAGTTCCAGGCAAACTGGGTAGGTTGGTCAGTCTATCATCAGAGACGGGCTGCACTGGTATTACCTGATAGCTTGTTTGTAATGAAGAATCTTGGCCCAACTTCAAATCTACTGAATCAGAAACTATATTTTAACAAGATCTGCCCGTGATTCATAGGCATGTGAAAGTTTAAAAGGAACTATTATAGAAATAAGAGTCTAGAATATACATACCTGAAATTTAAAATCTTAGGACACTTTAGAAAATGTTTTCAAATGTCTCTATTTTCCACTCCCTTTGCTCTATCACTACCATTACTCAAGTTATGGGCAGATCTTCATATATTTCCCACCAGGACTTAGTCCATTATAATTATCCTGTAGAAGCACAGAATGTCAATTACTCACTAGCCAGTACCAGCTGTTTTAGCTCCGTTAATCTTCTCTGTGTGTGTTCATGCACTTTCAAATTAAATTTACTTTTTCAAGGAGATCTTTGAATTCAGACACACTTAGGTCTCTGGAACTAACTAAAATGCACAATAAGCACCACACTATATTAAAGAACTAGCTAGTAAATAAAACTCATAATTTTCTTTTATATTCTGATAATTTGAGGTTTGAAAATTATATCATGGAACTTCTCTGAACAAATGCATGAAATTTTTCTAGTCCATGTCTGGATTCTTTGGGGATAGAAATGCCTTTAATTTCCTTTTGTATGCAAATGATTATTGATAATCTTATTTAAACATTCATAAAACAAGTAGTCAAATCATAAACTAGATCATTTGTATGTAATGAAAGACCTCTGTAGATCCTCCCAGCTCTGTATGTAATCTAACCATAAAGATTTCCTTCTTTCCCCTTTTGGAAGGCAACATCCATCCTACAGAGTAGCAGAAAATTTAGTTTTTATGTTTTGATTATGTCCTCTCTATGGCACTTTTCTTTAGCATTGTGGGTTTTCAAACTCTGCTCTTAGATCCATGGAATACTCTCCTGAACCTCCAATGTTTGTTTAAGTTGGCATAAAATCCTAGAAAAATTCCACTGAGGCTCCCTGTGGCCACCATCCAGAAACAAAGCCCAGATTCACTACTGGCCCATTACCTGAAACCTTGACTGCTAAGTGGAACTGCAGGGTTGACTTCAGCTCAGGAATGAATGTATGGCTTTGTGGAGTAATTAGGTTTTCCTGGCCTTTGCTTCACTTCATACTTGTTCCAGTTTAACTAAAGTATTAAACGACCTAACTTCATTAAACAAACACTCACATGTACTTCCAAGGAAAATGGTATTGTCAATAATATAAGATTATCAACACAGACCTAATTTGCCTTTACTGTCATTGAGAGCCAAATGACTTAGGGAACTATCACAGGATTTCTATGTGCCTCAGTTTCCCTACCCATAAAATGAATAATAATAGTAAATATCTTGCAGAGTTATTATGAGAACTTGTTGAATAAGTACACAAAAAGCACAGAACACAATGCCTCAGCATGTTACTTTCCTACTTCTGAAAGTCACCACAATGTATCTCCATGGTATTTGTAAAATGATAGTACTTGCTGTCCTGAAAATAAAAATAAAATAAAGCTATAATTCTGTACATATGGTGAGGCATATGTACTTAAGCATGTTCATATGTTTTCCAAAACTATAATTTATTTTCACAATCTTTTCCTAGTCTGCTGCCCAAAATATTAAATGTCTTCTGGGGAAAGGAAATAAAACAGCACATGCTCTGACTTGTCCCAGGCCAATTCTTTATTTTTTTAGACAGACCATATCCAAATGCCATTGTTTTCATGGACTATATATATAAGTGCACAGGAAAGCTCACCCCAGATCCTTGCTAGTCTTGAGTTCTGGTCTACATTCTTTTCATGCATAGCATATGATGAGTTTCCCCTTGACACCATTTCATAAGATGGTGCAAAGGTTCCAAATTTTACAAAGGTTTAAATATATATTCTATCCTCCTTATACAGGGGACTGCGTGGTGAAGGGATCTGGAGCCAGAATACCTGCCCCTTATAACTATTTAATCCTGGGCAAGTCATTTAATTTTCCTCAGCCTTAGTTTTCTCATATTTGTAATATTAACAATGATAAATTATTATAGTTAATAAATGTATCAATAATAAAAATTGCCATGAGCATTTATTCAGTGCTTACTATGCCCTTAACTGCATCTATTTGTAATCCAATTTAATATGTGCCATGATGAGGTAAGTACTTGTATTAGGTCCACTTCATAGGTGATAAAAGTGAGGCCCAGGGAGGTTAAGTGGCATGGCCAAGATTATCCAAATAGTAAGCATTAGAGCTGGGGTTTATAGTCTATGCTTCTATACTATGTACTGCCCTCTATTGTCCACCACAAAGTGAGCACAATAGTTTACATTTGCTTCTCAAGGCTATTATTAGGAGCTATTGAGTTAATGCAGTTAAAGAGTACTTTCCAGACCATAAAGCCATGTAAATTTTGGTTATTATTGGTGCTACTAAAGGACTCTATCCTTTAAAGCCAAAGTAAAAGCTGCTCTAATATCAGAGAAAATTACATAGGAAAAATCCTGCAAATCCACCTTTTCAGGATCTTAAGTAATTTGATATTTCAGACATGTTAGTTTCCTAACCAAAGGTCATTTCCAAAGCTCTTCTTCATTACAGACTGAACTCATTTCCTCTAGTAGGATCAAAATGCCAGATACATATTTCTGTCTTCGTTTCATTACATATAGGGGTGATTGTATTAGTTTCCTCGAGCTGCTACAACAAATTGCAGCAACTTGTTTTCTTATAAAACTAAACATACTTTTACCAAATGATCTAGTAATCACACTCCTTGGTATTTACCCAAATGAATTTAATACAATTTGTTCACACAAAAACCTTCACACGGATGTTTATAGCAACTTTATTCATGATTGTTAAAACTTGGAAGCAACCATGACATCCTTCAGTAGGTGAATGAATAAATAAATTGTAGTATATCCAGACAATGGAATATTATTCAGTGAACAAAATGAACTTTCAAGCCATGGAAAGACATGGGGGAAACTCAAGTGCATATTACCAGGTGAAAGAAGGCAATCTGAAAATGTTATATACTTGTGACAGTTAATTTTATGTGTTAACTTGACTGGGCCACAGGGTGCCAGATATTTGGATAAACACTATTAGTTGAGAGTGTTTTTGGACAGGATTAACATTTAAATTGGTAGACTGAGTAAAGCAGATTGCCCTCCCTAATGTGAATGGATTCATCCAATCAATTGAAGGCTTGAATAGAGCACAAAGTCTTATCTTCCCTCAAGTAGGACAGAATTCTTCCTGTCTGACAACCTTCAAACTGAGGTGTAAGTTTTTCTTGTCCTGCCTTTGGACTCAGACTAAAACATTGGCTCTTTCTGGGTCTCCAGTTTGCTGACTTACCCCATAAAATCTTGGGATTTGCCAGCCTTCATAATCACATAAGCCAATTTCTTATGATAAACACCTCTTTCTTTCTCTGTCTCTCTCCCCGACTACACACATATCCTATTAGTTCTGTTTCTCTGGAGAACCCTGACTAATACTACAGTGTACTGTTCCAACTATATGACATTCTAGAAAAGGTAAATAGAGACAGTAGAAAGATCAATGGTTATCAGGGGTTGGTGGAGGGAAAGATGAACAAGAAGAGCACAGAGAATTTTTAAAGAAGTGAAACAATTCTGTTTGATGCTCTAATGATGGATATACATTATTATACCTGAGTCAAAACCTACAGAATGTACAACACCAAGAGTGAACCTTAATGTAAACTGTGGACTTTGGGTGATGATGTGTCAACATAAGTTCATTGGTTGTAACAAATAATGTACCACCGTGGCTCAGGGTGTTGATAGTGGGGAGGGGGTTGTATGCATGGGGACAAGAGGTATATGGGAACTCTCTAAAATTTCCACTCAATTTTTTTGTGTACCTAAAACTGCTCTAACAAATAAAGTCTTTTTAAAATCAAACAAATAAAAACACACAGAAATTTATTCTCTCATAGTTCTGGAGGCCAGAAGTCTGAAATCAAGGTTGTTAGCAGGGTTGTGCTTCATTTGGTGGTGCTATGGAAGAATTCTTTGCCTTTTCCAACTTTGGCTGTGGTCATTTCTTGACTTATGGCCACTTCATCATAATCTCAGTCACTTCTATGGCCATATTGTCTTCTCTTCCTCTTTTCCTCTGTGTATTTCTTATAAGGATACTTGTCATTGAATTTAGGGCCCAGCTGGGCAAACTACGATGCTATCTTCATCTCAAGATGCTTAACGTAATTACCTCTGCAAAGAGCCTTTTTCCAAATAAGGTAAGATTCATAAGTTCCAGGGATTAGGGCATGGACATATATTTTTGGAGGCTGTCATTGAGCCGACTACAATGGTCATTTACCCAATCCTGGTCAAGAGACTTCAAGGAAAGTCTACTCAATGACTTCTAGAAAAAGTTTTTTCCATTATTTCTCCTTGATTTATGAAAAAGGATGCATGAGAAGGAACTAACTTTACTTTCTTCCTTTCTATACAGTTGTGAGAGGTCAAGGTGCCAGGAATAGGAGCAGCCACGTTGGGTCCAAGCAGTGACAATCCTGAAGACCTGGTTGAGCTGCTGAAACAAGCCTGAATTTCATTCCATCTGAGGTTATAAATGTTCTTATGGTTTAAATTGTTGATAATTGTGATTTTTGTTACTTGCAGCTCAAAGCATCCTAATTATTAAAATGGGAAAATATAAATATAATATAAAGAAAAAGAGAACTTATGTGATATTCAAAATATAACAGGCTTAGAATCCAGGAAAATAAGCAACTCTCTTAATTGTAAAGTTGGCTGAAGAGAGAATAGTTTGGGGATTATTCCAAGAACACAGATATAAAGGGCCTCATTTTTCCTTAGGGAAGAGGAATGAAGAGAAATAGCCTAGCTGGCACCAACTGCTAGACTATAAATTCCATGAATCAATCAGAGCATGTAAAGGTTTGAATAACACATAGGTGGAGGGAGGGACCCCCACCAGGCCTCAAATCTTCAAGGTCAAAGCCTCAGGAAAATCTTTAGGTGCCCCCTGTGATGAAAATTGGGAACCATCTAGGTGAGTGGAAACTTGCTGGCCTATAACATCTTAGCACTAATAAACTAAGGCCCAAGTTCTAGGTACATTGGGAGACACAAAGGTGAATCAAATGTTACTCCTACTCTCAAGAGAGTAACCATTTCTTGAAGAGAAAATACACATACACAAAAGGTAAGAAATAAAGTGTCTAAGAGCAATGGATGTGAGAATTCAGGTCTGGGTAAGGAAAAGAAGTAGTTGCCCCTTATATGGAAGGAGAAAACTATGCAAAGCACTAAAAGCAAATTCGGCTTATTGTCAACTTGTCTGGGAGAGGCTCCACTGTGAGTTTTCACTCTACCTGGTACCCTAGCCACTAAAATAACAAACTCCTTGAAATCTCTCTAGAGACATTGTCTATGCTTCTATTTACTGAATTATACTACATCCTTAAAATGGACACAGTAATTATAGCTGCAGTTGATACAATTTCTAATTTTTTTACAGAATATAAGCTCTTATTGAATGTAATTGACACCATAAAAATAGTAACAACAGTTCTTCATAAGACAACTTAGTCCTTTATCAACCATTAATGTTTACAAAAGTTTTCTAATATATCATCTTTTTTGTATCCTCTCAGAAATTCTGGGAGTAGGATACTTCAGGTACTTTAACATTAAGAAATATATTTAACATGGCTAGATTCAGATAAATGTACACATAAGTTATATCAAGCCTAAAGTTTCTACTTGTTTTGCTTCCAAACCTCACAGATCACATGGGTAACCTTTGAGAACATACTGGGTTTTGTAGTAAAGACATGTATTCATCCAATGGAAAAACTAAGATTTTTATATGTAGCTACATGTGAAAACTATTGTGAAGTAGACAGAGCCTGAAATAGTATTACACAATTAGAGTTGGATTTGACACAAATCTTATGTAATAAAATGCCAGGCAAACTTCTGCTCTTACTCCAAGCACCACTGGCTCACTTAGCAGTAATGAAATGGTGAACCAGATGAGTTGTCTTACGTACAGGCTGACATGCAGCCAGGGGAAGTTTGTGAAGATTATGAAATAACCTTCTATTATGAAGTTCATGGAGTCATCCCCTCAATGTGATTAAGTGATCTTTAAATTTGATTGCTCACCATTTGATCCAACAATCCCACTACTGGGTATTTAACCAAAGGGAAAAAAAAAGACATTTTATAAAAAAGACACTTGCACTCAAATGTTTATAGCGGCACAATTCACAGATGCAAAGATGTGGAATCAACCCAAGTGCCCATAAGTACACAAGTGGATTAATACAATGTGGTATATGTATACCATGAAGTACTACTCAGACATTAAAAAAAAAAATGGTGAACTAATACCTTTTGTAACAACCTGGATGGAACTGGAGACCATCCTTCTAAGTGAAGTATCATAAGAATGGAAAAACAAACACAACACGTACTCATTATTAAATTGGAACTAATTGATCAACACTTATGTGCACAAATGGTAGTAAAACTCAATGGAAATCAAGCAGATGGGAGGGAGGAGGGGATGGGTAAATTCACACCTAACGGGTACAATGCACGCTATCTGGGTGATGGACACACTTATAACTTTGACTCAAACTGTACAAAAGCAATTCATGTAACCAAAATGTGTGTACCCCTGTAATATTCTGAAATAAAAAATTAAAGGTTGGTATTCCCCCCCAAAATATAATATAAAATAAAATAAAATAAAGTAAATTTGACTGCTGTCAGATTTTACAGCTCTCAGCACCTGCAGCTCCCTGGTAGACTTGAGATAGGCCTTTTGCAAATTTTTTTTCCTTTTCCACATCTACTGAACAGAACATCATTTCACTGGAGCCATGGAAGATCTTCTGTTCCGCAGCCAGCAGGTCTTAGACCTAAGCAGGTGACTTAGCTCCCTGGTCTGACAGCCAGGTTGTCTTTTGTTTTTTCCTGCCCCACTGTTCTCCATCTCTGCCTCCCAAAGCTGTCTTTTCTGCTACACACATTTCAAAAAAATAAAGCAGTTTTCCTGCCCCATGTAAGAATCATGAAGCATTCTCAAAAGGCTCAGTCATAATATCATGAAACTCTGACTTTTTAAAAGATATCTCCTGTAGTATACCTAACAACCCAAATCACCACCCCTCCAATCACCAAAAATATACCCCTGTAGTTTTCTTAGTACCTGAAGAATAGTCCTTGACCAGTTTCAAGTTTCAAGCTTTAGGCAGCCTCTATTTTAGAAAGATATTACAATACTTAACCAAGTCCATTGCCTTCCTATAATAGTAGTTGGCATTTACTGAGCATTTACTATTAGATGATGTTCACATCATTTTTAATCCTTACAACCACCTTATTCAGCAGGGACCACAATTATCCATTTTTCTAGCTGAAAAAGTCCCTCTGAGAGCAAACCTTTATAAGGAGTAGGAAACACATTCTTCAGGAACTATTGGTGCACCAATCTGTCAGGTTGAGTTAGAATTTTAGGCTCTGTCAGATCATAATACAACATGATTGTACAACATGTTGGCAGTTTGGGTTAGGGTGAAAACAGTCCCTTTAGCCTGGTAGAATAGGCATAACTGAAGAGGGAAATGTGCATTTGGAGCTCTGAGTGTGAAGTCAAAATTAGAGAGAAAAAACAAAGGTGAAGTCCCTGAAAGAGGACACATGTGAGCAATAGATGTGGACTGAGCAGAGGACAGAACCACCATACATGGCCCTTATGATTTCTGTGATACTCTACACACTAAATACTCAGAAGACATGCCTGAGACTATGCTTGTGCCTAAGGAACAGGTCCTATTTTATCTCAAGTTCAAAGATCCATTTCCTTTCTTGAGGCCTTCCTATAACCCCAGTCTTCCCTTCTTTCCAGTTATAAACATTCATTTCTCCAAGGTCTGGTGTGCTCTGGTACTTCTCAGGATGTCAGAGGAAGCTCCTTACATGAAGTTTCTTGAGCAGGGCTGTGATTTCCCTATCTTCATTGCCTTTGCCTGAATCTTAGCATCTGGGAACTACTCACTGTTGAATTATATTAAACTGTTTCTATGTGTCAGATTTGGGGAAAGACATCGTTTGAGCATGACATATAGCACTGTTAACTGGTTTGAAGAAACAAAACATATTCTATTGAAATCTTTTATTAGAAAACATATCCTACAGTTTACCCAATTCATTCCATGCCCTTTAGTCAGTAAAATGTTTATAGTTTTGAGTTGGGTAAAATAGAATCTTTCAGGGATGTGTCAGTGTTTCCATTATGCTCCTTCTTTTTTAACCCAAAGTAGCACAAGTTTATTAGTATATCCATAAAAATTAATATTCTAGTGAAACCTGGCACCAAACCATAAAGTAAATGTTTACATATCCCTTCAAATATTAATCTAGTTGTTTCTACTAAATGATACACTGGCCAGGCATGAAAATTCTCAATTCATAAGCTTTCTCAGCTAATTCATTTGGGCTATTCTCTCAGTGATTAAAGTTAGCTAAGAAACAGTATCTGAAATGGACAGAAAGCCAGAAAAGGGCTGAGAGAGAAGGAATTTATTAATTATACAGAAGCTTCCAATATGAGATCATCTTGAAAAGTGGAAACTATCAAACAAGGCAAGTATAGCCAGGTAGGATTATGTGCACCAAAGTATATATCCCTGGTCTCTTTCAACTGCATGTCAGTGCCAGGAAGTGGCCTGAAGGCCAAGCCACATGTGGCTGCTGTCGAGGAGGCGCTCAGGACAGCCTTGCAGGTGGAGGGCTGACTGAGGGCCTAACTTATTTGGTTGACTCAATGGTGGAGAAGACAGGCCTCCATCAGAGCCTAAAACTTTAGGTCCATTGTAGGAAGGCTGACAAATGATTCTCTGGATGACTGAGGAGCCAGTGAGGACAGGGAAGGGGAAAGTGTGGTGAGCTCAGAAGTAGAGACAGAAAAGAATCAAGGAGCCAGAGACTCTTCTTTTGTCGGCTCCTGTCCTGGTTCTGCTTAGGAAGAATCATTGCTCTGACTTCTCTGTCTCCTTGCCTCCTTCCACACCTTCCTCTAAACGCCTATGATATTGAAAAGAGCATCAGAATTAGAAGACTTATTTGATTCAAGACCTGCCTCCGCCATGCACCAGATGTGTGATTTTGAGCACAACACTTCATTACTTGAATGTTCATTTCTTTATTTATAAAGTAAACATCTATTATAGACATTCCTCAAAGAACTAAAAGTAGACCTACCGTTTGATCTAGCAATCCCACTACTGGGTATCTTCCTGAAGGAAAAGAAGTCATTTTATCAAAAAGACACGTCCACTCATATGTTTATCACAGCACAATTCACAGTTGCAAAGATATGGAATCAACATAAGTGCCCATCAACTGATAAGTGGATAAAGAAAATGTGGTGTGTATATATATAATATATATATATATATATACACAAAAACACACACACACACCCCCTATGGGGTACCACTCAGACATAAAAAGGAGTGAAATGATATCTATTTTAGCAACTTGGATGGAACTGGAAGCCGTTATCCTAAGTGAAATATCTCAGGAATGGAAAAACAAACACTGCATTTACTCACTTATAAGTGGGAGCTAAATGATGGGTATACATGTTCATACAGAGTGGTATAGGATAAGGGACTTTGGAAATTCAGAAGGCGGGAAGGTGGGAGGAAGAGTGAGGGATCAAAAATTACCTATCAGGTACAGTGTACACTAGGTGACGGGTACTCTACAAGCTTTGACTTCACCGCTATACAATTCATCCATGTAACAAAAAACCACTTGTACCCCCTAAATCTATTGAAATAAATACATAAATAAATAAAATAAACATCTAATAAGGAGTTCTCAATAAATACATCATGCTACTAAGTCCTGCTCTATTTACATGGTTAGGGTCAGAAGCACAGGATCTGACACACAAGAAACGATTTGGTTAATAATAATCATAGGAATAGCAATCATAGTAAGCATTTATTATGTGCCAGGAAGGTCAAAATTTGGCATAAAATGTCTTACCAATCAGTACAACACACATCTAAATGACTTGTTTTTGATCTTGCAGGTAAAGAATTAGAGGCTTCGAAAGTTTCAGCGTCTTTCCCAAAATGCTCTTTCTCCTCAAACTGACCTATAGGTTTAGCCATCAAAATTCTAGACAACTGACTTTTCTTGTAGACTTGACAAGCTGATTCTAAAATTGATATGGAAATGTAGAGGATGCAAAATAGCTGAAACCATTTTGAAAAAGAAAAAGAATTGGGGGATGTACACTACCTGACTTTAAAACTTATTGTAAAGTTACAGTAATCAAGACAGTATGGTATTATTATGGAGATAGATGTACAGATCAATGAAACAGAAAGGGAGTGCAGTAATAGACCCACACATGTATGATCATTTTGTTTTCTACAAAGGCAAGAGCATAATTCATTGGGGAAAAATAGTTTTTGTGAAAAAATTTAAGTGGCAAAAACTTTATCCACCTGGAACAAAATGTACCTTGATCCCTACTTCACATCATACAAAAATACTTCAACATTCATTATAGATCTAAACATGAAAATTAAAACTCTAAAACTTCTAGGAAAGAATCTTTAGAACCTGGGAGTAGGCAAAGAGGTATTTTTAAATAGAACACAAAACACACTAACCATAATAGAAAAAAATATATATAATGTGAATTTCATCAAAGTTAAAAACTTATATTCGTTAAAAGACACTTATTAAAATAATGAAAGTGCAAGGTACAGATAAGAAATTTCGCAATTTATATATCCAACAAAGTATTTGTATTAAAAATATTTAATCTTCCAACTCAATAATGAGACAAACACATAGTATAAGTATTTAAATGAGGTTCTGGAACAGCCTAAACTAATCTATGGCACTAGAGACCAGATCGATAGTTGCCTGGAATGGAGGTAGGCAGTGATTACCTGAAAAGGAGAAAGAAGAAACTTTCTATAATGATGAAATTCACTATTTCATAACCGGTGTATTGATTATAGAAATGTATATATTTGGTATAATTCCTCCAAATACCCACTTAAAATGTGTGAATTTTATATGTAAATTAAATTTCAACAAAGATGATTTTAAAAATTGACCAAAATGGTCAATACTTTGATACACTGTATTTTAACATTGATTTTGCGTCTGTTTTCCAGTGTTTCTTGAGGTGAGAATTGTTCATAAAAGAGAGACTTAAAGATAACTTCCAGTTTATGATTTGGAACCATTAGAGGTGATGTCATTCATAAAAATAAAATATAGGAGAAGCTTCATGTTTTGAAAAAATTTAGTTAACTTTTAAAAATATCTAGTATTATTTGTCTATGGGATAGCTAGTAAAAACGGCAGTAAATAGTTAAGTGTTTGGATCTGGAGATTAACAGCAGTATCTTGGCTGAATATGTAGATTTGAGAGTCAGAAGTGCTGGTGGTAATTAAGCCATAGAGTGGATGGGATCACCTGTGAGGAATTTATAGTGATCAAATAAGAAGCTTAGGACAGAACTACAAAGAACACAGGATTTAGGGGATGGGCAGGGAAAGAGATGCCTGCTAAAGAGAGTAAATTTGTATAGCTTGAGGGTAATGATAAAAGCAGGCGAGTAGAGCATTACAGAAGTTACAGTTGAATCAAGTGTCGCAGACATGAAAGGAAGTGACACATATCACTTCCACTAACATTTAATGAAATAAGGCAAGTGACGTGGCCTCTCTGACTTTAAATGGGCAGGAAGGACAATACTACCAGGTGCCAGGAAGGGACAAAACAGAAATATGACGGAGAGCCACTGACATCTATCACACCTCGGAGGTTTCCTCCTCTTTCCCACGTCTCGTCCCTGTCCTCCCCTGCTACACCTATTTTTTTGCTGGATGTCATGGCTCTCCGTGATTCTTTGTGGCAAATCTCATTTCTATGTTCTTTTGTGCTAATACTCTAAGCTCTGCTCTGCTCCCGCAATAACCCCTGCTTTTGTCAGAATTTTTTTGAATTGCTCATTCACTGATGATATTTTCTGTCTTCTTCCTTTTTTTAGAATTAAAAAAATTTAAAAGTTCTCATACACTAATTTTAGTAGGGTCTTGAGGGAGGCTAGAAATACCTGGGTCTAGTTTCACCTTTCAAAGAATATTAAATAATTAAGTTTCATTGATCATTTTTTTTCTTTTATGCTTGTTGCTTTCTGTGTCCTGAATAAGAAATCTTTGCCTACCCCAAAGTTGTGAAGGTATTTTCCTAGAAGTTTTATAGCTTTAACTTTTAAGTTTGGGTATATGATTCATATAAAATTAAGTTTTATGTATGGCCTGGGGTGGCAATAAAGTTTCAGTATTTTTCCATATGAGAATATGGACCATTTGTTGAAAAGCCCTTCTTTTCCCCATTGAATATCTTTGTCACTTTGTCAAAAACCATTTTGCTATATTAAGCATGGTCTATTTATTTATTCTGTTTGATGATCTATTTGCCTATTTTTATTATGTTACCACATAGTTTTGATTATTCTTTATAGTGATACTTGAAGTCAGATTATATAAATTTTCCAACCTTGTTGTGGTGGTAAAAGATGCTGTTACAGAATTGGGAACTTTAGTAGCAAGAAGGATTTTAGAATCCCAGAAGAGTAGAGGGCAGGTCACAGCATTTAACCATCAGGAGCAAGGTGAGCACAATTCCCATAATGGGCATCAAGGTCATAATGACTTTTAGAAAGTTCTGATCCATAAGAATTTATGGGCATGCCTCATAGAACAATAATGTTCCCAAAGGCAAAGGAAGCCAACAAAAGTCAGCCACTTTAATAAAGTCATTGTTCATTGACCAGTTTCAAATCTCAGGCCAGTTCTAATCCCCAGAACCCATCAGTTGAAAGGGAGGCCTCCTTGAGGAAAGGCCCTGCAACACCATCACAAGCAATCATAGTGATGATACCCCCAGTTATTTCCCAAACATACTTAGAAACTTTACCTGGTATAATGGGGAAAGGGAAAATCTGAGATTTTTGAGATCTTTTAGATACAGAGTCCAAGCTGATGTGAATACCCAGAAAACCAAAATGCCATCGTGGTTCTCCTGTTAGAGTAGAGATGTGTGGAAGCCTGGCAATAAATGGAGTCCTGGTACAGGCCTGTCTCACAATGGGTCCACTGTATCCAAGAGTTCACCCAGTGTTCATTCCCCTGGTTTCTGAATGTATGCTTGGAGTGGGCATAAATGCAGCCGGCAGAACCCTCAAATTGATTCCTTGACCTATGGAGTAAAAGCAATTGTAGTAATAATGTTACAATACTGGCTTAGAGCCATATGTAGCTGGCTAGTCAGAAATGGTCTTATTGAACCCAGAATAGAAACTTCCAGGCTGGCTTCCTGATATAGAGGTCTAGTTTGAAGTATAGCAACTCAACCCAGACACACTATTTAATCCTTAATTTCTTCCTTTTGTAAAATCCCTTTGAATAAAAATCTATTTGTCCATGAACACCAAGAAATAGTGCATCACCTTGTTGTTTTGAGGTCTAACTAGAAATTACTTGTCCAGAACTGTAAAAGGTCTGAGATTTCACCCTACTTGCAAGCTAACAAGCTAGCCTGTCATAGTTTCATGGCAGAAGACATGATATTTTAGGTAAAAAAATTGCATTATTCATGGCACAGCAAACAGCATGAACTTTACTTTTGCGTTTGTTCCCCTTGCCCTCCAAGTTCCATGGAACTGAGATGGAATAGCCCAGGTGGATCCTGTGCACAGTTGGGGAGCTTTGAATTTAGGGAACCCAGTATAATGGACTGCCTGACCTCTGCCTTAGACAGGGGCTTTATCTTTATTGTACTTGCCAGTAAACAACCTGCCATCTTCTCTGGAGGAAGATATTATATTTATCTAAGGCTGTTCAGTGTACCAATATCATTGAGAAAATAATCTTGGACCAAGGCAAGATGTGCAGAAACATGGAGAATTGTCTCCCAGCATCAGTATATCCTTCTTTTTCAAAATTTTCAATAAAAATTGATGTGTAAGGCACAAGGTCAGACAACTGAAAAAAAAAAAGACACAAGGTCTGTTGATAGACTGAAACATTGAAAAAGTATTTGTTGTAATGGAACCCGACTCATACCATCTCAGCCTCTACCATTGACAATAAAGGCAAGTACAGTTTTTATATTAATTTCAGCATTTCTCCAAGAGTTCACACTCTTTCTATTTTTATTCCTTCAAATACTTTTAGACCAAATTTATTCCCTAAATCAAAGTGAAGATTGATTATATAGCTGAGACCATTGTTCTAGGTCCCAAAGAAGTTCACATTGAGTTAATGTTGATGCATCCATTTGTAGTGTCATTCCATTTGAAAGCTCAGGCATCAAATGAGGAAGAGCTTTTCCAAAGGGGCCTTCAACTGAACTCCATGTTATTTTTCCAATCCATTTCGGCCAAGGGGTAAATCAACATCTTTTTTTGATGTGAGCACATGGTGGATATATTAGCCTGAGATTCAGGAGACTCATGGTCTAATTCCATTTCTTCCCTTAGCTTGCTGTATAATCTTGGACAATCATATAGGGCTTAGGTGGCACAGAATAGGAATCAGTTATAAACAGATCAAACCAAAAAAAAAAGACATTTTGCCAATTTCAAATTGCATTTCTCACTTTGAATTTCAAGATGGATATTTTTCTTTATTAAGCAGAATAATATCCTTCCATGTGAGAAGCAGACCACTTTACTATAGTTCTTTTAAACAAAGAGAAAGATCAAAGTGAAAAATATAGAAATGCCGAGATGTTTTCTAAATATGTAACTGCAGTATGATTCAATCTTTTATGCCAAATACATTAGGCCACAAACAGAATATCACAGAATTTTTAAATCAGAAAAATTCTAAACAAATTAATAAATAGAAGAAAAATTCCCAGATTTTATATTTTATATAATGTGTTTGAAGTTTTTTTCACTTTGAAAATGTCATATTTCTTATTTTAAAATGAGGTTGTTTGAAGTATCTATCTTTTCTTCCTATTCCCACAGGCACTGTGCTAGATTGGTCTAGAAGATTAAATCAGTAATCTCATAATTGAACTCAAGTTTCTGGCTTGTTTACACACTCAATCTGTCATTTCAATTTAATCTTCTTAAAACTTAAACCACCTCTGCCTATTGGATCAAGTCCAAACTATCCATCCTGGCATTTCTAATCCAGTATTACTTTGCCTAGTCAACTTTCATCTTTCTCTATGCCAAAAGGGAACTCTCATCCCGGTTGGGTGCACACACTTAATTGTGCCTTGAATACAATATTGTCATCTGAGCCTCCTTTTTTTTTACTTTATTTTTACTTAAAACTTTCTCCTGCATCCTTTCCACCTATTTGACTTCACTATTTTCTTTGAGGCTCAATTCTATATCCACTTCCACTCTGAAGCATTCCCTGATTTTTTTTCTCATATCTTAGCAAATCCTTTAGCCCTTTTATTAATGTTTATAGGACTAGGACTCTTATCTGAACCACATATGACTCTATGGTTTTTTTATTTTTTTATTTTTCTACAGGTTGGGTTTTTTTGAGAGCAGGAACTTAATTGACTTATTTATCACCACTCAAAGACTTTGACTCCTCAGGTTTTTCTTGATTTGATTGGTTGAATTGTGACTTGATGTGACTATGGTTGCCATGCCTTTCATGTCCTCATCATCTTTCACCATAACCAAATTGGAATATTCCTTTGTCATTCTCCTACATCATGGAAGTGATGTAGAGTGGTATGGCTTCAGTGGGCTGGGCCAGGAGTGGTGTCCTAAATTTACACTGGTATCTTCACTCAAGTATCAATCATCCAGATGAGGATTGAGCAGAGGGTTTGGTATTTAGTAATCTGAGAGTTATTGGTTGGTTTTAAAGTTGCAATTTCAATAGAGTGGTGGGAAATAAATCCAGATTAAAGTAGGTTAACCAGAAAACTAATAGAGTATCTATTCACTTATGCATACAATCATTATTCTATTCAATAAATTCAATTTTCAACTGCACTATTATAAGTATTCTCTAATTTTTCTTCTGATCTCAAGTCCTATCTCTTACTGAACCTTTTTCACACAGTTGATTAGGTAGTATTTATAAAACAGAAATCTACCATGTCATTTTCTTGCTTGAAACCCATTGATGACCTTTTACATACTGGGTACAAGATAAGATCTGGGCTTATAAGCGTGACTCATAAGGAACTAGCATCTTTTTCTCCAATGTCATCTCATACCACTCCCTGCCTCATGTTTAATGCTATGGAAATATTGAACTACTTGCAATAAATCAAACACAATTTTTAAAATAATTGTTAATATAGGAAACAATCACTAGAAAGCCAGTCAGATATTATATGTCTCCTATGAATTACTTTTGCCAAAAATATAGAAATTGGATCTAATCAGGTATTTCAATCTAACTGCAAATTTCAGAAAATACCAGGTTGAAGAAGTTTGTGGAACTACACCACAAGGAATCACTCATTGAAATATAAACTGTTGTACATTCCAAGGAATAATGAACTGGTTTCTTCAACAAATAAATTACAAGGAAAGACAAACAAATGTTGGAGGGAAACCTATAGATTGAAAGAGATTTAAGACATATCAATCAATTATAATAGGTGTACCTTATTTGGAACCTGATTCAAGCAAAGGAAGTATTAAAAATAAAATAATATTTTGACAAATTGGAGGGGGTCATTAGAACACTGACAAGGTATTGGATAAGGAATTGATTTTAGTGTTTTAAATCTGCTAATGTCATTTAGGATTTTTAAGAGTTCTTGTCTCTTAGAAACATACACTGAAATATTTATAAATGAGATAATATGGTAATGACTGGCCTCATTATAACTTGGTTTTTGAGGAGGGGAAAATAAATTAAGACAAAGATGAAACAAGATTGACCAGGAGTTGGTAATTATTGATGCTGGGAGATGGGAACACATACTTTTCCCTAGTTTTGAATATGTTCAAAATTTTCCAAATTTTCCAATACCCAATAAAAAGAAAATAAAATGTATTACCAAAGTAAGCACTAATTTTTATAAAAGTGAATTCTAACAATTAATGGATAAAAAGAGATAATTACTTGGATGTGAAAGTTTAAAACAGAGTTTTGCTGTTCAAAGAGATTGAGAACTGCTAGCCTAAAGTTGACTCTAGAGTAGAGTAGGAACAGGCCAGAGAGGAGAACTTGCTGTTGTAAAGCATCTTCCACTGAGATAACCAAGTATGTGTCCTTCCCACAGAGCCCTGGCATCCTATGTGTATCTTCTCCTTTCTACAGAATTATAGCCTAGCCCTACCCGGAATTATTCCAAAACGCTAGCCAAAGGCCTATAAGCTACAACTTTGAAGGCCTCAATGCTTCAAAATCTCCCTCTTTTAATGAACTGGACATTTCCACCCATTGTGTGAATATATATTGGTAAAACCACTTTTAAATGTATATCCCCTTTGACCAAGGAATTATATTTTTCATAATTTGTACTAATTAAATGATAGGACATGTTCCATTAGAAGTATTTACAAGATGTTCATCAAGGCATCATTTGTAATATTGAATAATTATCAATGAGTTAAATGACCAATGTATTAAGAATAAAAAGTAGGTGATTAAACAGTATTTATAGCATGAAACTTACATGATAAATTTGTTGTGGTGTGTGTGTGCATGTGCATATATAGCAGAAATACATTTTGAAATGTGAATCAATGAGTTTCTATTCTCCTCTTCCTATCTACACACACACACACATCCTTGTATTCAATGATCTTTTCCCAGACCAGGAAATTAACACTCCTTTTCTTTAAATGGTCTTGCAGACCCACGAGATTTGGGTTTAATCATTTCTGAATTCAGAAGGGCAGATTTAGATCTCCCTTTTAGTAATAAAAGTATTTTATTACTATCTTTAATAGCAATGCTCACAAATATGAAATACTATTAAACATAGTAATAAAATACTTTTCATCTTTTCATTTAGGTTGCCCTAAGAAGGTCCCCATCACAGGCAGCTTCAGTACTCACTAAAAGATTAGAACTACTAAAAGTGATTCCCGTAGATCTTCAGAAAACTAGGTCCTGAATCTGTATGTGAACGTAAGTAGAGGGGGATCTGAAGAAACTGTGAGATGCTGCTTGTAAATCCCATTAACCTCAGAGTTGATAGTGGAGTGCCCTACCCAAAAGAAGAGGTACAAAAACCCATCATGGCCAGAATACCTCTTGGATGAGCAAAACGACAATTAGCATGGGGAAGACATTGTTGAGGTAAGGAGTTTCCAGGATTTGGCTGAACTAGGAGGAGATGAATATTTTAGAGATCTTCAGGGACAAGAAAGGAGAATAAGGGAACAATAGATCCTAGTAGCCAGGGAGGTAACAAGGCAGGGAGAATTGAGTATTGTTTGAAAGACAAGACTTTAGGTGACCAAGAAACTTGAGTTTCTAATCCAGGAGAATCAGAAGCAGTTTATGGAGTTGGTCAAGTGAAGCAGTAGGGAGTATGTGGGACAGTGGCCAAAGGACTAATGACAGGATGGGAAGCGGGTCTTGATTGGAATGGGTGGTTTTATGGAGTAGAAGGTGGGAAGGGAGTTTAAGGAGCTACCACACCTGAAGAACTAAATAGTTTGCTTTATTTAATTTTAATTAATTTAAATTTACATTAAATGGCTCCTGGTGGCTAGCACCTACCATATAGGACATTGCTGCTCTAGAACTTGCCTCAGCACAGTAGGAGGCTCTACTTCTAAGTCCTAGTCCTACCCAATTTGCATTTGGCCTTCTGTGATCAGCAATATTTTAAGATAGAATAAGCCACGAATCCCCAAATTTATCACTCAGGCTGCTAAAACTTGTTGAAGAGCTTTTGTTCAATGGCTGAAGTTCAACCAAACTGAAGGGAATAGTCAGAAAAGGGAAAGATGTTGGATTCTGGTCCATGACTTATGTTCTTTCACTAATCCACTTTGCTTCTGTTGAGCCTGTTGTCAGATTTTCCCATTGTGCTAGTGGTTTTAATGTAAATCATGACTATGAATTAAGAAGTAGGCAGTAATTACTAATTAAGTTCATCCAGAGCATGTGATCAGCCATAGAGGAAATTACTTACTAGTTCAATGACCTTAGTTAAAAAGGAACTGGTGCCCAGAACATACAAGGCTATAATTCATTTCCATTTGTGTCTGCATTTCATAACTCAGTCAAGCTGCAGGAATACTTTTACTCTTCCTTTGTACTCTTATTTTTCTGGTTCATGTCCTTAGGAAGTTAAGTTGCTTTTGATTTCCTATGACTTCCTTGTTTGCACTAAAGATTTTCCTAACATTTTCACTGGCTGGGATATCTATTTCTATTATTAGAGGGGTTTGCTCAATTAAGTTTTGTATTATAATCCCACATATGAACAAGTCTCCTTAATGAGACTGGGAATTTGTGCAACTATATTATAATTTCAGAGGAAATCAGGTTTTTAATTGTTAGGGCCTGAATTAGCGTATCTACCAAAGAGTCTTAGGGAAAATTATTTCTTGACCTCTTGCAATGTTTTTTAACTTTTTAATTGCTTTACATTAATAATCTTGCTTTGCTTTTCTTTTCACATGTGATATAATTTTGAAAATTTTGTTTTTAATTTGAAACATCCCAGGAGGTATTTTACTTCTTTGTGAGGAAATGTTTAAATCAGTGTTTTGTTTACAAAGCATGGCATTTAAAAAATTTGAAATGGGTGGGCTACATCAATGTATTTTTTAATCTGCTCAAAAATTGTATAAATAAAATAAAAAATAATGATAACACCAAATGTTGGCAATGATGCAGAGAAACTGAATCACTTTCACATTGTTGGTGGGAATGTAAAATGGTATGGCTACTCTGGAAAATAGTTTGGCAGTTCTTTTCATAACTAAAAGTGAATTTGCCATGTGAGCCATCAGTTGTACTCTTGGGTATTTATCCTATAAAGTTCAAGACTTATTTTCACACAGGAATTTATACATAGTGCTCATAGTAACTAGACCCAAACTGGGAACCACTGTTAAATAAACTGTGGTATATTTATACCATGGAATACAACTCAGTAATGAAAAGGAACAAACTATATGTGCAACAACTTGGATAAATCTCAGGGAATTTATACTGATTGAAAAAGATCAATGTTAAAAGGATCTATGCTGCATGATTCTATTTATGTTTCATTTGTGAAAGAACATAAAGACAAAGAACAGAGAGTTTTTAGTGGTTGCAAGGATTATGGTGGTAAGGAGTGGGGGGAGGGGATGGGTGTGGCTATAAAGGGTAAATAGAGGGTGTCTTGTGGTGATAGCACAATGTACCATGTTGATCGCTGTGGTGGCTACACAGGCTATATATATGATTGTACACATGAGATCATACATAACTGATGAAATGTGAATAAGCTCTATGGATTATAGCAATATCAATTTCTCAGTTTTGATATAATACTACAGGTGTGGAAGATGTTAACATTGGGGAATCTGGGAAAAACTGTGAGGATTTATATGCACATTTCTTTGCAACCTCCTATGAATTTATAGTTGTTTCAAAATCAAAATAACTGAAATCATTCTATTGTAAAAAATTTCCTCCTTCTCCATAATGTTTATGCTAATTTTCTTGACTCTCCCTAAAATATACTCTACTTTTGATTTAAAGAATAGAAAATAAGACAATGCTGTTTCATCTGGGACACAATTTTATTTATTGTTTACGTTTAATTATTATTATATAAACAATACATACTCTAGTAAAAATAAATTCAGACATTGTAGAAGAGTAAAGTAAAATTTTTTTTCTGTTAACAAGTTAGCTCAACTCCCTAAAAATCACACTATAAACAATTTCTTATTTATTATTGAGCATCTAGTAACATGGTTTTTTAACTCTTAAAAAGTTAAACTTTTAAACCTAAGATCTATGGTGAGTAAGGCAATCTGTCTTTGCTTAGAAACAGAAAATTAACAGCAAACCAATTAATAAATAAAATAATTTCAGATCAGGAAAATATATAAAGAAAACATGGCAATATAATGAAGAGTAATACGTGAGGCCAAGGGAGAAGCATTAAATAAAATGGCCAAGTAGTGCCTCTTTAAGGAGATGACATTTGACCAAGAACTAAATGACAAAAGGAGCCAGGTGAAGATCTGGGACAAGATGTGTTTCAGGTAACAAAAACAGCTAGTACAAAGGCCTGAGATGGGATTGAACTTGGCATGTTAGAAAATGGAAGTAGCCCATGTGGCTAGAGTGTCCTGAAGAATAGGTTTGGGAGATGAGGAGTCAGTGACAAGATCATGTAGTTTTGTGTAGATGTGGTAAACAGTACAGATTATTGCAAATGAAATGGAAAGTTACCAGAAAGTTGTAAGCAGGAATGTTCTCCATCTATGCTAACGTCAAAAAAGGGAAATCACCTAAGTCTTAAAATAAGATATCAGTGTCCAGTAGAAGGCTGAGTTTCACAGCAGGTAGGCCTGCAGGAGGCTGGAATGGATAACTAAAATATATTTCGAGCTCTCTACACTCTTTCATACTTTAGGTGTGATCCCTTTCCTCAGAACAAGAGAAGATATTTTATACATATATACATACCTATACATGATTATATGAATATATATTTTTCATTGAGCAAATATTAATTTTTTTAAGAAATGCTTTGCCAAGTGCTATACTCTGTAGTTCTGGAGATACACTGTTGAGCATAATAGATTGGGTCCCAGGTTTCCTAATAGGCAATTAAACAAGCAATACTAGTAAAGGGTGAAGGGAAACAAGTAGGGTACTAAGGGAGCAACTAATCGAGTTGAGTATTACTCAGGTTAAGCTTCCCAAAGAAAGTGTTCTCTAAAGTTGAGACCCAAAGGATGAATAGACTTTACCCAGGCAGAGAGGATCAGGAAAAATGTTTCAGGCGGAATAAAAAGTGCAAAGTGGGGATTATGAGGCTTCTTAAAATCCCTTCCAGTGGTGGAAGTTCATAAATCACTCTGTTTCTTAGGTCCCTCATGCTGTCATGATGTTCCTGACATCACCACCCTCTTTGTGGTTTTGAGGTAAGCCACTAAACCACTCTGCACCTAGTTTTCCCATGTGATGAGTGAGAATTCAGGAAGAGTCTCCCAAAACACATGATGGGATTGATGTAAACCCACAGGAGGGAGCAATTGACTGGGACTACACTAGGCATGGCCTCAGAAGATCTGGGTGCAAGGCCCAGCTCTGCCACATGTTAACTTGGTGATCTTAGGCTAGGCCCATGATTTCTCTTTTAAAAATGTGAGGGAATATTTTGCTTATATTTTGTCCTAAAATTATCTTTCTGAAACATCTCCAGTATGAAAGAAGCCACTGGAGAGATGCTATCCTCTCTTGTGGTATGACACCTACACCTCAAATCAAATACAAAAAAAAGAAAGAAAAAACTCAACAGCCAAGAGCAGAGACACGAGGATGAGCAGAGACAGAATGCAATTTCCTGGCAACAAAAATGAGGACTCATTCCAGCTAAGAGGAAAAATGATTTCTCTAGATTGTTTTTAAATTTTACTGACATTCCATTCACCTGGGCTTGTTATAACACAAATTGCTGGGCCTCACACCCAGACGTACCGATTCAGGAGGTCTGGGGTGGGGCCCCAGAAATAGCATTTCTAACAAATTCCCAAGAGATGCTGATGTTGCTGGTCCAAGGATCATACTTGAGAACCTCTGTTTTAGAATTCACTGTCTAACCAATTTTCAGTGTGTTGCTTTTTAAACTAATGAACCTAACTATTTCTTTAGAACCTAACTGATTTTCTCAGATAATCTCAACTACTGATGGAAAGTGCTGCAATGTGAAGACAAGAACAACATATTTTTAATCATTTTAAAATGCCAGCTTATATTCCAAACTCCTATTTTGACTGAGGTCTTTCCTGTGGTCATTTTTAAAGTAAATGAAGTAATTGGCCAAGTCATCAGAAACTCTACAGGATTCAAAACCACTAAGTATATTCATGATCATTAAGAGCTAGGAAACCTCTTATAATTTTTTTTTGAGAAAATAAATGATGAAAAATGCAGCAGTATTTGAAGGGGTATTTCATCTCCTCTTGGCTGCCTTGTTATTCATTTGACAATTCCCATTTATACAAGGTGAGAATTCACAGGCTTGTATTTCCTCACTAAATTATTTCTTCTTTTCACAGTTTTTTTCTTCCATCCTGGAAGAATGACTTGCAAAAACAGTTACATTTCAGATTACACCATTATACTGGCATTAAAAAAAAAAAAACCCTAGGCGTAAATAATCAATTGCTGATTCTCCGTTTAAAGCAACTGCATTGGCAAAATCAGTGCAATCTATGTTTACACAACATAATCTAAAGATAACATCAATTAACTTAGTAAAGGATTGGGTTTGACATCACAATATCTTTATCTCTGCCTATTCTGGTAGCTTCAAGTTGCACTGAATTCTCCTAAAACTTGGGATGCAGGATCAATGTCTACAAGTAAGAGAAAGGACCAGCTGGGAGATGTAAGATAGCTTGGCATACACCACGTGAAAGAAGAATAGCATCTAAATTGTACCCAGGAGACAATGAAACATTTTTACAGTTAATTTAGGCAGAGTTGGGACTATAATTCAGGACTCCAGGCTCCTAATCGTGCTGCCTTCTGAGTTTCTTGGGTGTCTGTCATTAGTTCTTTCCATGTCTCTTACCCTAGGACTATATTCCATGGCTCTATTCATTTTCCCACCCTACCCCAATCAATAATGTGATTCTTTTCAATTAAAATGTCAAAGGACCAAAAGCGTAAAACACTTTTTATTGGGAACTCACCAAATGTAACAATTTTCAAGACCCAATGAAATTAGTCTTTATTGGCCTATAAGCTTCAAGAGGGTATCTCTGAATAGAGAGTTTTCCTATGCCCTACAGGACATAGACTCAGTTTCTTACTTTAGATCATATCTGATCTGAAATCTGCAGCTCTGTACCTTCTTACCCTTCCATCCCCAGATCCCAACAACCAACAGGGTTCTGGACTCCCGTTCTTCCATACTAAATAGTTGTGTGCTTTCTCTTGCCCCTCTAGGAGATAAGGCTGCACAATGGCATAACGCAAGTTAACTGTTGTTCAAAATGACTAGAGTCCTGAGAAACTCCCCATCATGGAAAAGGGGGAAGATGAAGGGAACATTCCAAGGATTAAGGAAAAAGACCTAAGCCTTGAGCAGGAGGATTTGCTAATATTATAGCAGACTAAAAACTGTTTTCAAGGTGACTTAGTTATCCACTGAGGAAAGGAGCAAGTTTGAAGAGCATGCATGGAACGAAGAATATTAATTTATTTAGTTTTAATTTAATTTGAAACCTCTAACAAGTGCTCAAAGTCATGGTGAGCACTTTTTCTTTTAATACAGATTTTCCCACACACCTAGCTGCTTTTTCCTTTTCCCCTATTTTCACTTTGAATTACTCAACATGGAGACATTCCTTTGATGGAATCAAACACTGTATTTATTGTTCACGTAAGTCATTGTACACATAAAAAGTGGTAACCTAATAAATAAATCCTGATAATGTAATTTATATTCATAAGATTAGATGTCTTTGTAATAAATATTCGGCATCTTAGTAACAACCAAAATCAGTAGAAATCAGTAGCAAATCAGTAGCAAATAAAAACTGCTGGCCTCACTTATGGCAAAACCTTGGATAAATATAACAATTAACAGTGTATAAAGTGTAACAGTTTACATATGTTATCCTAAGTCATGTCCATCATGATCTAATGTGGGAGGAGATTATTACTCCCGTTTTATAGATAAGAAACTTTTAGTGACTTATGCAAGTTCACGCATCTAGTTCATCACAGGAAAATGTCTCAAAAACGTGGTCTTCTTTAGACATCTGTGCTTACAACATGTAGAAAAATACTGGAAGCAGGAAGCTAAAATGGCTGCATTCTCTTAGTTTCCATAACAGCGTAATCTCTTGGTCTTTTTTTGTCCTTTTAACTTGGTGTTGTCTTTTCTGTATTTTTGTGAGATCATCATCCCCCACCTGACCACTAAATGTTGGAATTCCTCAGAGTTTGGTGCTGGCCTATTTTCCCACCTCTCCTCGAACTCTTAAATGACTTAAGTGACTTCATCCATCCATGTAGATTTAAATTCCACCCATAGGCCAACAAATTAAAAATATTTTATTTCTAAAACATTCTTCTGAGTTCCAGATATGACTACCAGTCTTATAGCTCCACGTGCCAGTGCAAGTTTAATGGGTCAAACACTGACCTCAGAATTTTATTTTCTACCCATCTTCTACCACTTCACAAAAACTTGTTCTTCATCCAGTCTTCCCCACATCAATAATGGCACCATCATATAACCAGATGTCCAAATCCCAAAATCCCATATCTGCAACACCCAAACAGATCTTAAATGTGTCCAATTCTCACCATTAACACATGATACCATGTTAACATGTTCATATCAGTTCTTTTCAACTTGCTCCCTCAAATCTCATTTCAACAACATGAAAGAATTTCACTCGAAAAATGGAAATTAGACCATTTCAGTCATCGTCTGTTTACAACCTTCAGTGGCTTCCTCTTGGCTTTTGAAAGACAAATGAATATTGACATAGCTTGTAAGGTCCTTCTCTGATCAGCTCTCATCTCAAACCTCATGTCTCTTCTTTCCTATACTTCTTTCCTGTACTCACTATACTTTTGCACGCTGGTCTTCCCTCAGTTGCTCCAATGTGTCAATCTCTTTAACTCTTCAGAGCCTTTCTGCATGCTGGTTTCTCTTCCAAAAGTGTTCGTGTAACTCACATCTTGTTATTCTTCAAGTTGCAGCTTCAGTGTCACTTACTCAGAAAGATCTCACCTCTCTTCTCTTGATCTAAATTAAGTCTTTTTACACACATTCAAGCATCCAATCTTTTTCCCATTTTTTTCATAGGACCTATCACAGCTTTAAATGATATAATTACTTATATGGTTATCTGGTTTTTTTTTTTTTTTCGTAATTCTTGGTAGACTATAATGTTCATGAGATCAGGGGTCAAATCTGTTTTGCTCTCCTCTGATCAGTAATCTAGCATAGTCCCTGGTGGCATATATGATGATATTATTTATTGAATAAATAAATGAACACATTTTTAGAATTTATTGCATGTTGACCTGGAAGTTAAGACCCCTGGTATATAGTCCTTATTCTGAAACCAACAGCCTATATGACCTAGAGCAATTCTTTGCTTTTGAGGGCTGTGGTTTCCTTATATACACAAAGAAAAAGGGGAATTCTTGTTTTCTGAGTTCCCTTTTTATCTCCAAAAAGCCAAGATCTATCCAGCAACCATGGTTGGAACCTCAAAATATATTGAATACGTCTGTAAATGAAGGGGGAATGTGTTTACTTGTATCCTCATGACTTTAGGCAAATTCTGTTGCTATTTTTGTATATTTAAAAGCAAATTTAGGATATCTCCTGTCTCTGCCTCTCACTTCTGCAAGAAGATTTAATAAGATAAAACTCAAACTCATTTAAACTGGAGTGGGGTGTGTGTGTGTGTGTGTGTGTAATCTCATCTAGGCCCCTATCTTGAAGGGCTCCTTGGTCCAAGAGGATAAATTTCATCCTGAGATTTAAATGTATCATCTCTCTAGTCTATGTGCTCTATTCTTTGTATATAATGTCAGAGGTTATTGAGTTTACTGGGACCATAAAATTACAATATAATCCAAATAATTATTTTATAGGCCATTAGTGGTCTCGGCAATGAGGAATCTGTCATCTTTTTTCTTCATTAGAATCTATCAGGAAGACAATGTAACACAATAGACACCCTAGTCTTTTTAAGTAAATATTCAAACAAGTCAACACCACTCAGAAGAAATAACACTTCTTCCAAATTACCAGTGTTTATCCTCCACTGCATTTCCATTCCTACATATGGCATCTTCTGTCTTACCTAAGTCTTGCTTTCCTTCTATTACAGATCACAGATGTTGAGCTAATGGTTTTATAAACTGGTCCTTACTTCTTGCTTTAAAATTGGTTCCACATTTACAGAACATTTTTGGAATCTTGTGTGAACTCAAATATTTATGATTGTTTCTAACCTCAGAACTAAACAGGGCCTTCCCCTTAAAGCACTAGGAGGCATTTTTCATTAGGTTCTGGAAACTTGTTGGCTCTATTCCCCAAGAAGCTTGGGATCATTTATCCCAAAATTATCTGGTAGTTGACAAAACTACAGTAGACCTTGGGAAGCCAGTCCTCCCATAGAAAGAAAGGGGAATCAGCAGTTAATGGTGTGTTTCTGGCTCTGTAACTGAATCACTTAGGCTCAGCTGCAAGAGTTCAAGTTGCTTACACGATAATTTTCCTTTCTCCCTTGTGCCTAGGACCTGGAAGAAGGCATATTTTAGTCTGTACTGGAATTTCCAAGAATAAAACATTTCATAGTGAGTCTTTATGGACTGTGTGTGACTTCCATCTATTTTATTATTGCTTTATTTTCTTTGAAAAGTTTTTTAAACCAGAAAAGTGTAGCATAAAGAGCATGTATTTTGAAGCCAGGTAGAATGGGTTCAAATTTTGGTTCTCCCACTTTCTGCTCTGAGCGTTAATGTCCTCATCTACATATTAAGGGCAGTATTATATACCTCACCAGGATGTTGTAAGATTAAATAGGTTGATGCCCTATATACAGTTCTTTGGACTGTAAGAAATGTTTACGAAAGTGTTGCTATTATTACATTTATTATTTTTTACCTGGTAGACTGAGGACTTAGCTACAGACAACTGGATAGGTAATATAGGAACCAGAGATGAGCTACCAGTGATCACAGGTTTCTAGCTTGTACAACACAGAGGATGACAGAGGCATTATCTGAGAAAAGGAGAAAAAAGATGAGCAAGTTGAGGGAGGCTGATAAGTTCAATGTTAGAAATCAATATGAGATTTTCTGAGCCATTTGTATGGAGATTTCTATAGTTTGTTCATAGTATGAAATTGAGGCCAGGCGTAGTGGCTCATGCCTGTAATCCTAGCACTTTGGGAGGCTGAGGGGAGAGGATCACTGGAGGCTAGGAGTTTGGGACCAGCTTGGGCAATAGCGAGACCCTGTCTCTACAAAAAATAAAAAAAATTAGTCAGGCATGGCAGCGCACGCCTGTAGTCCCAGCTACTTAGAAGGCTGAGGCAGGAGGATTACTTGATCCCAGGAGTTTGAGGTTGCATTGAGCTATGATGACGCCACTGCACTCTAGCCTGTGCAACAGAGCAAGATCCTATCTCAAAAAATAAACAAATAAAACAACACAAAAAAGAAATTGAAAGTCAGGTCAGAGAACAGGTCTTTAGATTCAAATTAGGCTGTCACTGAATTAGTTTGTATGTAGACACGCATACATATTACTGTAGGTAAATAGAAATTACAGAGGAACATAGGTGGTATATAACTATTATATCATACTTATTTGGCATAGTAAATGAATTTGCTAAAAAAATATTAAATTTCATATGTGCTAAGAGGCAGTATGGTATAGTTCTCAGTATAGACTTTGAAGCCAAACTGCAGGGTGAGAGTTCTGACTGCCATTTACCAGCTTGGTCGAGTTGCTTGGGCTTTATGGGCTTCAGTTTCCTCATCCACAAATGTGGCTAATAATAGTACCTCCCTGACAGGTGCTGGGGAGGATTAAATTAAATATTCTATCCTTATAATTATGTAAACATTATCTGGCATGTCATGTGATCTCAATACATGCTAACTGTGATTGTAATAGAAATATGAACAAAAATTGCTTTGGATGCATAAAAGAGAGAAAATTTCTTTCTTTCTGGGAAGGTCAAGAAAGGTTTTCTCTTCCTGGACTCTTCTTCCTTGACTTTTATCTGCCCTTTTTTAATATATATATATATAAAATATATATATATATATATATTTTTTATCTGCCCTTTCACATTTATCCCTCAAAACCCACCCACGTGACATCCTTTCCTGTAAAGCCCTCTCATCTCCCTGCCTCTCAGCTTTATCAGAGTGAATCGCTCTCCTCTCTCTGCCTCTGGTTCTGTGTCTCACAACCATCTGTTGAATTGTTCTTATTGGCTTGCATGCTCGTTTCCTCTACTAGGCTGAGACGGACCTTCTTCAGTTCAGAGTCAATGTCTTACAAACTTCGTATCCTCAGTAGCTATCCCAGTGCTTGGTGTGGAATAGCTGATTATTTCTGCTAAGCTGAACTGTTAAAATTACATGTGGGCTAAACCTTCAAAACCAAAAACCTGGCAAGTTTGTAATTCTCAATTGTAATAAGAATGGTGATGACTACTTACTATGGTCAGGCACAGTACTAAGGATTTTGCACGCAATGTTAGATTTTAGCCTCATGAAATATTTTTCCTTTCTTTCTCTTTTATCCTCAACTTTGGTAAAAATTCCACTTGCGTTGAATGTTGAAGAACATCTTTTGAGTCTGTTAGGAGTTTATAGTATAATAAATGTAAAGAAAAAATACAGAGTAAAAGTAGGAAAAAATTACCTGGGGACATACCCTGTTGACTATTAAAGCATATTTAATTGTAAAACAATTAAGCCAGAATGATGCCAAAATAAATATGTAGATCAATAAGGTGTTCAAAGAAAGAAAAAGTTTATTTATTTTTCAAAAAATGAAGTTCAGACAACTGAATAATCACTTTGGAAACAATAATAAAGCTAGAATCTCACATCAGATCTTAAGGTAAAATAAATCTGAGATGAATTGAAGACTGTAATCTTTTTATTAAAAAATACAATATATGTGAATATATTATTATATTATTTAGAGTTTAGAAAAGCTCTTTCTCTAAGCTTACAACAAAGGCAAAAACTATATTTTTAAATTGAAATTGGTAGAATAAAACATATAATTTCCATATAGCAGAACTTTATGAGCAAAGATGCAAAAACCAAAGATATAAATTTCAAAAAAATTTTGCAGCAACTACAATAAAATAAGGATTAATAACTTTAGTTTACAATAAACTCTTCAAAATAAATGAGAAAAAGACACTCATACAAACAAAATCAATAAATAATACAAGACAGTTCTCAAAAGAAGAAATAATAACTAATGAAGATATTTTAACAGGATATCAAATATATAAAATTAATCCATATTAAAATATTAATTCAAAACTACCAGATTGAGTATCTTGTTTTAAAATAAAAAGAAAGTAAAATCCATTGTTAGTATGTGTATAGAGAAATGGGTATGACATAAATTGTAAATGAAGAAGTATATTTATATACCTTTTTAGAGAGTAATTTGACAACAGGTTATGTTACAAAAACTTACGGAAATATCTATTCACTTTGATGCAGCATCTCTAATCCTAGAAGTTAATATTAAAGAAAGAGAGTCATGTGCAAATATGAATGTACAAAGACTACAATGCAGCAGTCTTTATTTATAATACTCCTATCCACCAGGGGCCTTAGGATAAACTCTATTTCAAACTATTGGTTAGTTATCAGCCATTCAAAATAAAGGTCTGTATTTATTGACATGAAGATGACCACAATATATTGTAAAGTACAAAAGCCATTTTAAAAATATCACATTTACTATGATATCATATTATTATAGTAAGGAATGTGTGTGTATATTGGGAAGAAGTAGGGAGTTCATACAAAGGTGTGAAATATATATAAAGATTATGTCTAGGGTAGTATTTTAGGTGATTTTTATTTTTCTCTCTCTCTCTTTCTCCCTCTCTCTGTATGTATATATATATATACACACATATACATATATGTATTTTTATATATATAAAAGATCGTGTTGTCTAGAGTAAATTTGTTGTGCACTTATATTTGCAACATGTTATTGTTATTGTGAAAAAGAAAAAAATTACCAAATAACCAAATAGATTTTTTAAATTGCACTCCTGTAGTTTCCAATGGCATTAGCTAAGTACTTGGAAACGGTCATTTTTAAGGCCTCCCCCTGTGAAATTAGAAACACAGCTGCTGAACCTTGCACATGAATAATTCTAAACTCCAGGTTACGTTTTCCTAGTTTTTATTCTCTTAATTTTGCAGAGTCTAGACAAAATAAGACACCATGAATTATTGTTAGCCCATGGAAAAATTACCAGAGGAAAAAGACCATTTTCAAAACTTTCATTTTTTATAAATAATTTGTTTTGTTCAACGACCTAATAGTTCAAAACACCCATGATTTACAGTTTAGAATGCCAGATTTGTTTCCCATGGAATGCCAGATACATTTTCCAGATGTGTTGTTTGTGAGGCTGTATAATTTATCATAGGTGTCAGGTTTTCCCTCTCTAATTAGATGAAGAGGAAAGAGTAAGCCTGTTTAATTCATTTTAGAAATAAGATACAGAGGCTACATAAGCAGCTTAGTCTCAACATAGATGTGCTGGAAGATCTCCATAGTTGACCTGTAACACTGACACATATCGTTTGGGGTGGATTTTGTTAGGATGACTTTTTCCAATAAAAGATATATTTCAAAGTTGAGTATGAGATGGCATTCTGGAAATGATATAATTTGTATTTTTTAATTTTGTAATTCATGCAGTGTGAAAGCAATAGTAAATGATAATAGATATCTAGTTGAAACTTATATGTTATCTTTCTAATTCTTCAAAACATTGGTCGAATATTAATTGCCCTTTTAATATTTCTATCATGTCTCTTCTCTGTGTCTTTGTTGAAAGACAATTTTCTGTGCCTTATTAAGAATTTTCCTTTAGATAATGATGTTCATTTTGCTACTCCTGCTTATAATGACAACAACCCTCACAAAAAAATTGCCATATTTATTAAATACTTTATGAGAAACACAGTTCTATTATTATCATTCCCATTTTATATATAAGCAAACTTAGCTGAGAAAAGTGATTTAGTAGTAATTTGGTGGAGATGGAAATCAAGCCCAGCTCCACCAAGTTCATCTGATTCTGACTTAATCACTACATGTTATTGCTGTCTTTGACAATACATTCTGGATAGGGGAAAATTTATTTCTTTTAAGCAAAAATGGAATATAAGTGTAAAACACCATTTTGTAACACATGGTATATTCTTCTGGGTTATGCAGTCTCCTTTTCTTCATGGTGTTCTATAAATTCTTACAGACCTGCACATATTAGGAGTAGTCAGGAGTAGAGAAAAATAATATGACACGTGACAGGTGCGCTTAGGACAGTAAAATGCCAGCCTAGTAGTAAATAAAATGATGCCCAGCTTCTTCAAAGCTTCTGCCTACAAGCCTTGCACTTTATTTCTTAGCCCTTCTCTCATAGTCTCTCTGAAGCTTATTTGGCACACCATTCTCAAATATGCCCGATTTTGTCTCTGCCCCACATTATATTAGGGGGAGCCAACTGGAGATAAACAAACAAACAAATAAAAATTGTTGAATAAATGAATGAATGGACACCTTTATTTAGTAAAGATTTTTCTAAATATATTTAAAGATATATATTGCTAAATTTTTCTAAGTATATAAAAATAATACTCTACATTTTTCTAAATATATTTAAAGATATTTCTATATATACAAAGGCATTTTGCCATTTAATTTTTTTTAAAGTTTGTTTGCCAACTGAAATCACCTTCATAGATTATACCAGTGTATAATCAATTCAATGCTTTTGGGAGTATGCAATGTGCCATACACATGTTTTTGTGATTAAACATAAATTATGTACATAAACATGAATTGATTAACTTTTCTCCTGTATATGTGGAAAATATTTTCCAAGCTTCTGCAAGAATCCTTTACTTGGGCTCCTTGGAGGACTTCAGAGTCCCTCAGAAGCCCAGATATTTATGCAGAATTTTGTGTTATAAGTAGACATGTGAGTTTTTCTTTGCAATATTATTTTTAATACCCTTTACCAGAGCTAGTTTTACTGTTGTTATGTTTATCCTACCATAAGTTATGGCCCCACTTATTTCAATGGTAAGCAAGAGAAAATATCTCTTGATCATTTTTGCTCCTTTTCTTAATATGGAAGTTATGTTATACTGTTTTCTTTTTTTCTACCTCTCCCTCCCCTCCTTTTCTCACTCCTTTCCTTTAACAGATAATTGTGAGTTTACATCTATAAAAGGTAATTATGAGAAAGGAGACGGATATTCATGCATGTATTCTAGAACAGTATAATTGCAGTAATACATCAATGTGTGTTTGATTTTAAAGTTACATTGAAATAAATAAATTTTCCTTTTACAAGCCAAAATATTGTTTGTGTCTTGGAGACTATGATGGACAGGTCTTAGGGTGGCCCCGTGTTCACACTCTGTATGGCGTAATTTGCTTCGTATAAATAAAATAGGGCAAAAGGTGTTGGGATGTCACTCCTGTGATTATTACTGTCTCTGTGTGTGTACGTGTGTGCAGGGGTGTGTGTGTGTGTGTATCTTGCTAAAACTAGGAAAGACTTTTCAACTTTTCTCCCTTTTTGGCTTAAAGAAGTAAATTGCCATGTTGTAAACTGCCTATGGGAAGGGCAAGGTGGTGAGAAACTGCAACTCTAGGAGTTGAGAGCTGCCTCCAGCCAACTGCCAGGAAAAGCATGGGAACCTCAGTCCTACAACCACAAGGAGATGAATTCTGCCAATAACCTGAGGGAGGCTGGAAGTGGATCTAAGCCTGCTTGGGCTTCTGAATCATGGAACTGAGAGATCATAAATGAGTGTTCTTTTAAGTAACTAAGTTTGTGGGATTTGTTAAACAGGATGAGAAAACTAATTCAGACCCTGAACATCAATTAGTATTTTACTTATTCACGTGTGGAAGTGGTGGGTCACACGATTCCAGTGGAGAAACCCCTGGATAAAAGAGTTTACTTTAGCCGGGTAATTTTCTTAGTCATTTGACTTGAATTTACAAGTTTCTTTGAGTCAAGGAAAACTGGCTTTAATCTTTTAAACAGGAAGAAGGCTACCTTTTATTTTATGACTTGATTTATGAATATAATAATTACACATCTGCATTTCATTTTATGATACGATCTTAACAATGTTTAAGTCTTTCACTAAAAAAGTTTTAAAAACTATACTATGCAGAAAAGTCTACTATTTATGAGCTTGAATGGGAAAAACAGGAACACCTCTTGCCGATTTTAAAAGACACTTATTTAAATTAAATAATTTGTATACGAAATGATATGGAGAACAAATGTTTTTGAATATTCTGTAACTACGAAATAATGATATTTTTATAATATGCTAATCAATTAATAGAGATGGAGGATTAATAACTCTATTTAACTTATAGTGAAGAAGTTGTTTTTTAGGATTGTTGTTTGCACGTCTTTAATGATCTAACAATCCCAGGTTTCTCATAAGGCACCCACATTGTGGATGTCACCGAAACCCTAAAGCTGTATTTTGACAGGGATGAATAATTATCTCCTGAGTGAAAGCAAAAACTCAAACATCTGGGACAGAAGGATTTTACATGGATACATATATAAGTATTCTTGCTTTCATCCTGCTAGTGTCAGGAGAGGTTCCCTACTTTTTTCTGAAGACCATCCTTTGGCCATGATCTGGATCCTAGAACCTCCTGTCTACTCAGCCTTCTTGAACTATCACTTCTCTTTCCTGGATCCTCAACTTCTTTGTCTCCTTGGCTCTTCTCCTTCAGCAGATACTCTTGCTACTCCATAATCTTTTATCTTCCCAAACTCCTTTTCCAGCTCTGACCCTATCTGCTTTTCCAGCTATTATCTTATCTACTTCCCGTTTCAGTCAAATTTTCCCTTATTATTGTTTGAATTATTCCTTAAAATCTCTTCCTGATCTCTTCAGTTTCCAATCCATGTTCTACTCTGCCAAAAGAATGATCTAACACACAAATCTTATCATGTTATTTTCCTGCTTAAGGAGTTCAGTGACTTCCCTTTACCTTTGTTCTAAAAATGATTCCTGTGCACGCACTGTAGAGTCCTTGTGCTCCATCACCTGCCTATTCTCCAGCCATTTCTCTGCCATTCTCCTATTCACTTTCTTAGAGTTTGTGTTCTAGGTGTCTTTGTACTTATTCCTATGTCATCATGCCTATCAAACTATACATTCCTTGAGAATGGGATCTGAGCCTGGTAATAAACTCTTATCAAAAGAATGTTCTGAATCTGACATTGGCCTGTCAACAAATGGTCAATATGGTTGATGAAGCCAGTGAGTCTAAGCAAGTTCATGACACACGGATGTGGAATTTATTTGCAAAATAATCACTCCAAGACTTTCAGAAAAGCAGCATGCTTGCTCCACAAAACCAATATGTTAAGTGTTCTGTCTTTGGGTCATATTTCTATCGCCTTTTCTGCACACCGAGGCTACACACCTGTTCTCTGAGCTATTCTCTCCTCCTCAGGACAGTGCCCCTTTCTTGGCCTCGTGGACCTCTGCAGGCTTCATATTTAAATGTTTTCCTTAGGGTATAAGTAACTTCTCTTCTTATTAGAAAGGACATGAATGAATACTATTTGCACTCAGAGAATGAAGCTGTCTTGGGTCTTAGCTAAATAACCCAGGAGGTAGAGTAAGTGTGCCTGAGAAGTTGAACATCAGGACCTACAAAACTCAGTACATATGTGGGCTTCACAGTCAGTCAAAACAGACTCTCACGAGGCAGCTGCTTTTCATTATATACTGCAATCTCTGAAGTGTATTTCTTTTTTTATCCCCTCAGAATCAAAATCTTCTCTGTTGGCCCTACATAGTCAGAATTTCATAGTCTGGAAGGGTTAGACTTTGACCACAGGTACTATAATCAGTTTTATGAGTATTAGAACAAGTTTTGCTTATAAAGTTTTTAGAAGACATGATGCTGGACATCGGGGTGCTGTAGAATGATCCAGCTGGAAGATACCCCAGATATTTGATAAGCATATAACTGATATCTTCTGGGGTAGTGTTCAAAGTGCTAGCTCTGGTGTAACTATAAACATACTGGTACTTAAAAAATAAGATTCTTGTTCTGAGAGATCTGGTCATCATTATAATAATACTATAATAGTAATCATCCTTTATAATGAGAACATTTAACATTCTTTTCAGGGCAGTGTTTAAGAGCTTAAGTTCAGGAATGAGACTAACTGGCTTCAAATTCTCGCTCTTCCATTAGTGGCAGTGTGATCTAGAACAAGGACACGCTACTTAATGTCTCTGTACTTTGCTTCCCTTATTGTAAAATGAGAATTAAAAGAGTACCTACATCATAGGGTTATTGTGAGGATTAAATGAGATCATATAAACCATTTAGCACCTAGTAACTGCTGAATGTGTTGGCTATTTTGATTATTATAAAATTTAAGGATGAAGGAACAGACACATAGAAAATTTAAATAAATTACTTAAGATAAGCAAATGGTATAAAGTTAGAAATGGGGTTTGGATTCAAATCTCCTTAGCACTAAACCCTTTGCACATTTCACTTCACCATGCTTCTTTAAATAGAAACATCCCATGACACATTTCAAACCATACAGCTTCACAATTCCTAACTGTAGGAAACCAGGCTCAGGTTCATTATATCTGTTTCCCTTCCCTAGGAGCAGCTGAGGAGTGGGGAGGGAGGGGTTGCATGAGAGTGAGCAGAAGAAGGCAAGTCCACCACCTTTTCCTTTATTTCTTGTGGCTGAGCCTTGATTGGTTAGTGAAAAAGTCAGAGGACATCCCACTCACTGGGGCAGACACAGAAGTACTAATAAAAAGTATTTAGTAATTGATTTGGCATGGACATCAAATAGTCAGAATGGATGCTGTGCCCGGACCTACACCAAGATCCTAGAGGTCCCTTGCTGCTCTGAGTTTGTGTCTTTTAATTGCTAGATTATGAGGAGGTCTGTAGGTTGAGACTCTTCCAGTCCAAAGAAAGTATTTCGGTATCTTAACTATGGTACAACCATGCAGTAGCATGTCAGGTGAAGGTCAGCCCAGGGAGTATGTACCTTTCATCCCTATTACTGATTTGGCTTCCAATCCTGACTAATCTAGTGTTTTATTCAACAGTGAGATTTGTGGTAGTGATGTTCAGTTTCTTTGTGAGTGAAGACAGCTTCAAATCCAGAGTCAAGTCTGATTCCAATCCTGGAGTCCTTAATCCTATGTTATACTGCCTCAGCCTGAGGGATAATATAATCCCATAGCTTCAATTTGTAGTTGAGAAAACTGAGACCTATATGGCTGGTAGTGACAGAGCAAGAACTTGAACTCAGAACTTCTCACTTTTCATCCAGGACCTTCTCATCATATCACATTTGCCTCCCTGATGAACATGCAAAACAATGTTAGTCTTCTCTGTAAACATTTCACCCTGGCATTATTTCAGCTCCCTGTTTGCGGGGACTCGGATAAGGGAATGCCTATTGTACTTTGAATCTTATCAAACTTATGCAATGACACAGAACTTCCAAGAGCTCCTTACACATAGCTATGTGCTTATTCCTGTGGTTTGCTAGGTTTGTTCCAGGATTATTTTCTAACACAAAAAGAGACTCCTGTTTAATCCAGTCTCTCAGGTTATTCTTGAACTAACTACACTTACTCAAACCAAGTAAAAATACTGTTTTTTTCATTTTTCTGTGATATCGATAACATGCAATCTTTTTGAGATTCATAACTTCTCCCATATCAAGGTGAGCAACCGGTATATTTGCAAAATATATTGGGTTAGCCAAATACCTTGACGTGTTTGATGGAATGGTCTTCCCTGGGGCCCTTGTCTCCATCTCAGGGAATAAAGGAAATGAGGGAGTTGGGCTGAGATCTATAGTACGTATACAAGAAAATGGGTCAGGAAAGTATCTGCATGGGGCAAACTTGCTCCATATTTGTTCATTCTTCTCTGTTGTGCTTGACAAGAATTTTAATTAGGTTTAATTTTTCTCTGTCCACTTTCCAGACTTCTAACTGTCACCATAGGTTTCTGAGGAATGAAAATGACTTTTGACGGGTTATGCCACTAGAAATGACATTGACATGGTCCACGGGTCTTTTGAAAAACAAATGTGAGTTCAAGACCCTAGAGAACTGTATATGGTTTCCACAAACGAGACCGTTTTTTATGTTTTCACTTTTATTTATTTTATGTGTTTCCTAAAGCTCACCATTATTCGACAGCTCACATTTGGTCATTGTTTTTCTCACTCGGGCTGAAGTTGAATTCACATTTCTCTATCAGGCAGTTCATGACCCCCTCTCTCTTGAAACATTCTTCTCATTTGGCTTCTGGGATATCACTATCCCTTGGTGTCCCCCCACTCTCAATGGCCTGTTCCTCCTCTTCTCCTTTGCTGACCCACTGAATGGTTCCAACCACGAAAGGCTCCGGTGCTCAGACTCCGCATTCCTATTCTTCTAACTGTATTTACTGTCTAGGTGGTCTCATCCCATCTCATGCTTTTACAAACCCTCTGTGTCCTGGTACCTCCCAAATTCCTGTCTCCATGTCCCAATATTCCTGTGAGCTCCAGAAGGCTCCATCTAACTGCCTTCCCAAGGTCTCCACTGGGCTGGCAAACGGGCCTCACACACATCAGATACAAAAAACTGAATGATTACACCAAATGCCTCGTATGTGGTATGTGTTCAATAAAACTGAAGTTTTCTCTGTGTACATAGAAGCATTTACTTTAGAAAAAAAAACAGGTGAGGACAAAGTCATAAAACTAAAAACAGAACTATTGGATTTTTACCTCCCATTGTCTCCTCCCTTAATCTTTTGTTTCTCCCTAAATGGCCCTGCCTATAGCACAGGTTAGAAATACAAGAGTTGCCCTGATTCCCACGCTTCCTCTTATACCTCTCTTCCTATTTGTTAGTAATTCCTGTAACTTTATAGTCTACTATCTCTTGAATCTTAACATTCTTACCTATCTCCACCACAGCCTCCTTAGTTCAAAACACCATCTTCTTTTTTCCTGGACTTTGGCAATCACGTCCTAAATAGTTTCATAATTTCTTCTCTTGTCTCACCTGGAGTCTTTTCTCACAGAGTAGCTGAAGTGAGCTATTAAACATTTAAATCGGATTACTTTACTAGTCTTCTCAGATTTTCCAGTGGCTTCCTATTATACTCAGGACAAAATCCAAGGTTCTTACTATGGCTAATTCCTTCTCTCCCCCAATCATCATTGTTCCCACTTTCTGCCACACTTGATATGTTCTCTCACATTTCTTGTTGCTCAAATGTGCTAAACTTACTTCTACCTCATAGCCTTTGTATTTGCTATTTACTGTGGCATTGAACTCTTTCCTCAAATATCTCCATGGATTTTTTTTCCTCCCAATTTTATGACATTTCTCTCAAATATAACCTCCGAAGGAAGATCTTTCCTGTGTTCCTTAGCTAATAGAGCACACTCCTTCACTATTTATGCCCTTACCCTGTTTTATTTTTTCTATACTACTTATCACTACCTTGCATTATGTTATATGTTGATGTTTATATCTTTTTATCATGTGTCAGCCACTAGTTTGTATATTCCATGATGACAAAGGGGACACTACATCCCCTGCTTCATGAATAATAGCTCGTGAAATATGCCAGATTTTTAGGACTGCAATCTTATAGCAATTTTCATTATTTTAAAGATGACAAATATCTGAGGGTTATACTTATTTATTGACTTACCCAAGGTTACAACACAAAGATCTAGCTTAATCAAAATGACATTAACTCTATCATTTTGTATGTTACTTGATATTTATTGATTTATCAACTAGTATGCTTGTTTTCAAGAAAATTGTGGGACCATTTATTTTGAGACATTTTCCAAACGCAAATGTTTCTTAGGATTCATGCCTTGTGTGAAAGTCTTATTTTCAGCTGGTAAGTTAGCTGGGTATTTTCAAAATATTCTCCACTGTTCCTAACAAAGACCAAAACAAAGCTCAGAGTCTTCCCTAACAATGCTATGCAATGTTAACAATTATTAAATAAATAGAAATTCTCTCATCACCATTCCCAAAAGGCCCAGGAGATAGTGCTTAAAAAAAAATGAGTCTTACTCAACTCTCAAGAGACAGATAATCCTTATCTTATAGAAATTGTTGGAAAATAAACAAAATGCTTAGATCATTTTATAACCACAGTAGAAACTTGATTCCAAAACTTGCTAAGAACAGTTTATAAAAGAATATTATTGTCCTATCTCACTAAGGAATGCATAATGAATATACAGATAAAAATCTTGGCTAACCTAATCCAATAATATATTAAAAACTAGTGTACTATGTTTTTAATATTACATTCAAGGAAAATTTATCCCAGGAATATAAGGATTATTTTAATATTAGAGAAACTTGCAAATACAATAATCATCTTAATAGTACAAAAAACACATAATAAAAATATTGTATTAAAATTTAATTATTTATGATTTTTAAAAAGTTCTTTAAAAATTTAGGTAGAGAAGCCATATAAAAATTATCTTTCATTTTTTATTTTAAGAAAACACTAAACACTAGGAATTTTATAAAATTTAATTAAAAAGAAAACATTTTACAACAACCACAATTCTTAATAGAAAAACATTAAACATACTCCCTTTAAGTCAGGAAAAGATAAATTCAGCAACTATTTCAGCAACTCTCTAATCAACAGAGTATCGGCTGTCCTAGGTAATGCAGTACAAGAAAAAAAAAAAAAAACAATGAAATGGCATATATTTATGAAAAGAAAAAATAAGGTATGATTATTTGTAGATCATGTGACTATCTACATACAAACTCAAGAAATTAATTGACAAATTATCAGAATTGATAAGACAATTTAGCAAGGCTACTGGAGAGAATATATATAAATCTAAGAATAAGGATTTCTTTACTAAAGATATGCAGAAAATAAAAAATACTATTATAACAAGAGTATTAAAAACTTACAATGTATCTAGGGTTTACGTTATTAAAGAATGCAAAATGGCTTTATGGAAATAATTTAAAAATTTATTAAAGATAATAAAAAATAAATATCAGAATAAAGGGAGAGAAAAACTGTCCTTGTCAATCAAATTACATAACACAGGGTACAATGTACACTACTCTGGTGACGGGCACACTAAAAGCCCTGACTTCAGCTTTATGCAATTCATCCATGTAACAAAAACACTTGTACCCCTTTAATATCTTGAAATTAAAAGAATTATATAATATTGTAAACATGTTAATTTTCCCCAACGAGTTTAAAAATTCAATGTATTTCTACTCAAAATTACAGCAGACTTTTAAAGACAGACTTGCAAACTCATTCTAAAATACAGGACAAGGAAAAAATGGCGGTCTGATAGAGTCCTCCCCCCTCACCGCTCCCAGGGAAGGAGGTGAAAACCGCCATTGGCTACCTGCGCGTGCGGACCGCTCACTCCGAAAACAGTATTGTGAATTAACAGAGAAACATCGTGGGACACTCAGCCCAAGAAAGCAGGTGACAGGGAAAATCATTCACAAAGATCGGAGAGCGCAGGGAGTGCAACAGAGCCCAGAGCGCAGGAAGGACGCGCTCGCCAGGTCAGCGCAGTGTGACCTGACCTCCAAGCGGTTAGGCACCTTCCCCACAGACTTCCCATCCACTCAGTCAGGGACAAGCCCAGAGTTGGGGCAAAGCTGTGGCTCAAGACAGCAGGCTCTGTGGAGAGGAAGCAATTGTGAGAGCCACACGGAACTCCCAGCTACACTATACAGCGACTGCTCAGGGCCAGGCAGGGACAGCGCGGGAATCTGCAGGCCGGCACCTCGCCACTTGAAGTCAGTGGGACCTGGGCCCAGGAGTTGAACAGAGAGTGGGACACGCCCTTAGGGGCTGCTGGCAATTGCCTCCGCAGGACACAGGCCTGTTGAGAAAAGCTGCCTTCTCGGGCGCGATCTGAGCCCTGCTGTGCACCATGCTGGCACCGGCAGCCATCTTTAAAGCCGCCCGCCTGGCGCTGTGAGCCGGGTCTCTAGCTCCACCCCGCCCCTAGCCCAGGGGCTCTTCCACCGGGCACCACAGGCTTCGCCCTTGGTGACCAGGGACAGTTGCGTCCGTGGGTTCCTGGTGGGACGAGATCCTGGAACTGTAGTGGCAGAACCTTTCTGTATTGGAAACAGTTTGCAGCCTGTCCATCCAGTCCTGCTACCCCGGCTCTGGCCTCCGAATGTAACGGCAAAAACCAGAGTCACGCTGTCCAAGGAAACACCGAGAGGTACACGCGGATGCAGAGAGGCCAGGTTTATTAACTGTTAATGCGGGCGGGCCCAAAGGAGTTTTTTCCAAAGTCTGAGCACCCCCGGTCAGGGGAGCTTGTCTTTTATAATTTAAAACAACAGGGAAGGGTACAGAGCAGTGCATACAGATAAGAGAGTTGCAGGAAGGGAGCTGGTGCAGGAACATAAGCTGGATCACTAATTATCTTTCTGGCAACAGCTGTGGCCTTCAAGCATTCCTGTGACTAGGAGGGTAGCAAGCAGTCTTATAGAAGCAGATTAAACAATTTAACATAAACAGGGCTATAGCTTCTCCTTTCAAGGTAAAAGGTTTTCATTGAGTTTTATTATTTTCCATCTCACTAAGAGTCCGCTACGTGCTGGTCCCAGTGCCCGCTCTTCAGGTCCCAGCTCTCCTGTACCCCAGAGATCAGTCATTTTGAAGGTTGTTGGTTATAGCGACTCATTTTGTATAAGTACCGGTTCTCAGGGCAACCAAATGCCTTAAGAGCCACAGGTTGAACCACAGCAGTTCCCCATAACCCTGCCCACTTCATTAGGGAATTCGCGCCAGTGGGCACTATTCCCCTCCCCCCATGTGGGAACATCTCCCTGGCGGAGACTTCTGGGGATAGAGACGCCCACCCACCTCATTTTGGGGTCTAGTGGTGGAAAAGGGGTGCACAGTTGGAGGTCCCCCTATCAGCCAGTGTCGCATGGAGACACACGTCAGAGGGCCAGACACACATGGCTGGATAAGCAACCTCTGAGCTGTGTAGAATTTTTCCAATTCAGCTCTTGCACTGCAGCCAAAAGCATTTGTGTTTCTGCCTGTACCTCAGGAGGAACAGGATCAAAGTAACCACTACGAGCTACAAGGCCCCTCCCAAAGCTTGGAGCTTTTGCATACCCCACCTGGGGGATCAGAGTTTACCAAGGACACAACAGAATACCTAGCTATTAGGGAACTGTGGATTCATACCTTTAAGTACAATCCACCAGCTTGGAGCTCAAACTGGGAGGACAATCTCACTACACTCCACTGGGAAGAGGAGAAGACAACAGGTCAGAGGTAACCCAAGATCCACCAAACTTGCTAAAATACACCTAAGGCAATACAGACCACTACTCCTCTCCCTGGCTGTGCCAAGGAACAAACCTCGGGGGCTTGGACACAGGGCCATAAACTAGTCCTAACACCCTCAGTTATCAACCAAGAAGCGAGATGAGAAAAATCAGTGAAAGAACTCAGGAAACATGAAAAATCAGAGTGAAAAGTCACCCCCAAAAGAAATCATTAGTTCCTCAGCAATGGAGACCAACTCAAATGAAATGGGTAGAATGACAGAAGAGGAATTTTGTTTATGGATTATAAGAAAGCTCAATGAAATTCAAGAGAAAATTGAATCCCAGCACAAAGAAACCACAAGAAAAATGCAAGAAATGAATGAAAAATTTTCTAAAGAAATAGAAGTATTATGGAAAAATCAAATAGAAATTCTAGATATGAAAGAGGCATTCAAGGATCTATAAAACACAATGGAAAGCCTTAAGAATAGGCTGGATCACTCAGAGGAAAGAATCTCAGAGCTGGAAGATCACTCCTGTGTGCTAAATAAATCAGTCAAAGAGAAAGAACACATAAACAAGAGGCTTGAACAAAGCATACAAGAAATGTGGGATTATATAAAGAAGCCAAACATAAGGATCATAGGCATCCCTGAGGGAGAGGAAGAAAATTCACATGGGCTACAAAATCTATTTGAAGGAATAATAGACGAAAATTTCCATGGCCAAGCCAGAAATCTTGATATCCAAGTACAAGAAGCACACAGAACTCTGGGGAGACTCAATGTGAAAAGGCATTCACCACACCACATAATTATTAGACTGACCAAAGTAAACACAAAAAAGGCACTGACAAATAATCCTACTCTTACATGCATGAGAAACTCTCCTACGACTCCATGAGAAGACAGGCATGGGGTCCTTGGATCATTGTTTAGGGAAGCAGAGCCTCCAGGCAACCTGAATGTCTGTCAAGCAGATATGAATGAGCAAAATGCAGTGGGTGAATTTGCAGTGATGAAATATTAAGCAAAAGTTTGAAGTAATAATTCAGATTGATAACAGCCAGATGAATAGACTTAAGAAAAAAAGTGTAGAGTTAAAAAAAAAAAGGTGAGAATTAAAGCAAGACATTTTTTACATAGATTAAAACAAAAATACACACAAACAAAATTTCTTTTAGGGATATATACATACCTAGGAGCACATTGAACACTGTAGGGTGGATTCACCATAAAGGCAGGGGTAATAGGGAAATGACAATAGGGTAGAGCATGAAGGGGAGTATAATAATAGACTGAATAAAATAAGGAAGGGACCTTGCTGAGATGACTGAGTATGATGTGCAAGGAAGTGAGGATCATGAGTTACTCAATTCTCTGTACCTGCTGTCCAAGAAATAAAATTGTCTGAGAAACCTACTGGGACATTTTGCCCAGAATTATTTAATTGTGAAACTGTGCTGTACTTTTATTCTTTGCCATCAGAAGTTCTCAGGAGTTCAGTCTCTTAGAGACTTAATGTTTCCCTGTGCTAAAAGATGCACTTTTTTTTCCTAAAACATGTTGAACATCCATTAACATTAATGGATTTGAGGATATACTTGACAGAAAGCAATAAATATCTGACAAAATACTGATAAAGCCCATCTTCACATGCTATATATAATTTCTTCCTAACTGTTGTACTTTTAAAGATGTTTATTTATTTATGTAGCTCAGAAGCTCTAGCCAATTGCTAGGAGAATAGATTTTAAGTGTTCTCACCATAAAACAATGATAAGTATGTGAGGTAAAACATATGTTATTATTGATGTATTATATGTAATAAGTAGCTCAATTTAGCCATTGTACAATTTATACATATTTCAAAACAACGTGGTGAACAGGATAAATATATACCACTTTTATTTGTCAATTGAAAACCAAAGCAAAGGCAAACTCTGGCCAATACAAACTATATACTACTATCTAAGGCTATTTGGCAGACACCAGTAAAAATACACACCCCTAGCATATTAGTGGAAGCCATATATATCACCTATATCCTGCACCTTGAGTTGTGTACAATAGATGCATAGTATTCTTAAGTGTTTGAATATAGACACGAATATACTAGGTAATTTAAAAGATGATTGAAACACAGAATAGAAAAGTAATTTTTGTGCTCTTTGCTAAGCCCTTACAAGCCCTGCTGTACCCAGAGAACTAAGTGCTGAGTTGTGTGTTACAAGATAAAACATGTGATAAATTTACAGAAGGTCCCTGGCTAAGTACTCAATATGATGGAAACTGTGGGGAAATTTTCAAGGCAACCTTATATAGTGGAAAGAAATCTGAGCTAAAATTGTGAGGATTTGCCTTGGATTCCCCATACTGCTTATTTCTAACAACTTGAGAAATCCCATGATATCCATGATATCATCTTTTCTCATCTTAAAATGGTGGATAAAAAGTTCTAAATTGCGAGATTTTTGTGGGACTCTAATGGCATAACAAATGTGAGAGAGTTTTAGCTGTTACAATATAAAGGATTATGTTAGGGAAACTAGCAGCAAGATTGATTTTTTTACCCTTCCCTAACCTGTCACCTCACTTGTTTGAAGGTGAAATACAAAACAAAACAAAAGGTGGGAATGGAGGAAGGTCCCTTTGAAAGTACCGTAAAAACAGAAGAGATTCTGGAGAACTTTGCATCCATTTAGGACCTGAAGGGAAAGGTTGTATCAGCCTAAGGAGCATTTAGCACCAAACCCCATTAGTTTCTTCCTCTTTCCCTTCCTTCCAGCCTCAAGCTTTAGTGAGCTAAAAGCTCTAAAGTCAAAGCTCATTTCCAGACCCTGTAAGTTTGGGGTCTTCAGCCAGGTCAGAGTTGAATGAATCTCATCTCAAGAGATGGATATCACAGAATGGAAAGACTTCACAAATAGTAGGGTAATTGTAACTTTTCTTCCATATTGGAATACTTTTAAGAGTTATAGGAAGTGCATATACACTAGGGCTATTCCTGGCAACTAGGACATATATTCACCCTAGGTAAAACTCACGTTTGTGTTTCCAGGCTTCATTGGCTTATGGGTTATATCAATTCACAAACACAAAAGCCAAGTTGAATTTCTCTAATTCTATTCTCACTAGCACATTATGAGAATCATGGAAACACTTTAGCATTCTTTGAAATTTACCCCTGCGCAGCTAGTTTATGGAGTCCCCACAGAGTAACTCCAGTGCTTGTGAATTTACTCCTCTAGCTAACATAGGAATTTTTACCATTTCCTTACACAAATATAGTGAATGTGGGGAATGTAACCATTTCCTCTGCCACGTTATGGTACCAGCCAGTTTCACTTTACTCAGATATTCTGAGTCATGATGTCTCCGGCTGTTATGGAGACTCTGATATTCTTACCTCTGATGTTTTCTTGGTTTCTCCTCTGTTCCTTGTCAGCTCATGCACATTCACAATATTTCAGTCATCCTTTCTTATGTTTATTCTTTATTGCTCCTTGGCATCTACAGACTGTAAGACATTGCTTTCAAGTTCTCAATCAAAATTTTAGCCGGATCACTTTTATTTTTAACCACAGCTTCTTCTCAAAAGCCTGGCACAAGTTCTTGGAGAAAAGTATTGAATAAGTGGATAATATGAATCACTCAACCACTACTGCACTGAAACTAATTCCTCTACTCTATAAGTGGGCATCCATATTTGTAACAGTTTAGGTACCTTCTCCCTTTCTCTATAGACTGAATTTTTTAGAATGGTCCTTGGCTCTTCATAAAAATGCAAACATGGTAGATATGCCCCATCAGCCTCAGATAGCCTGAATATACTTTTCTTGTTTGAAACTAAGGTGTAAAATGAACATAATTTAGGAGCTTAATCTAGTATCTCTCATTGACTATCGAAGAAACAATTAGAAGACAGCGCTGGAGAGTTGCTAATTATATACTAAATTTTATATAGAAGACTGTAAATGGCATTTCAGATCAGGGAAGAAAGTAGGTGGGACTTGAGGTGGATATTAAGGAATGGATTTGTCTAGAGAAGGAAGGAGGATAATCTCTAAGGGAAAACAAACTTGATTAAAGACACAGCAGCAGGAATGATTGTGTTCACGCTGTAAGATTCCTAGACTGCTCGCATTGAAGAATACATTTTGGAAATAATTAAAACCAGAATTGTCTCAACTAACAGTTACTCAATTTGTGCAGGGCCTTGGAATTGATACAGTAGAAGAAGGAAGCCATTGTTGATTTTTAAGAACTACATAGTCGTGGATAATCATGTTTATAGGATGGTTTGTGATGGGTAAAGGTGGTAAACAGAGAGAACAACTAGGAATATATTAATAAAACTAATATGTGAGATAACACAAATTTAGACTGTAGTGGGGGTAGGGATAGCACGTGGGGTAGGAAGGAGAATGAAAGACATTTTAAAGAAATAGCCAACATGACTTGTGGATGGATAGATACAGAGAAGTTACTTTTCAACGGCACACTACAGAGTGCCAGGATTCCAGTTTATGCCTTGGGGGTTACCTCCGAGGATGAGAGAGGGAGGGACAGAGAGAGAGAACACATGCACTGAGCTTGTGAAAGTCCCTTACACCCACTCTAATTGCAGCAGTACCACTTACCTGTTTTATCTGTTAAATTTATTGGGCTTTCATGTAGCTTCCTGATTTTTGTCTTGTCCTGTGAAATAGGCTCTTCCGGTTGCAAATAGGTTAATTTAGGCTCTTTCACTCTCCCTTCACTTCTTCCAAAGAAGGAATTAATTGGGAAAATCCTGGGATATCTCACAGAACTGAAGGAAGACTTGAAGAACCATCTTTAAGGAAAAAAAAAAATTCCAGACGTATTTGGACCTGGAATTTGGAGCTGAGCAAATTGAAGTTCATGAATTTTCTCGTGAGGGTGTTTCCATTAAGGTGATTTCACTGTAAGGAATCTAACCTCAGAGTTGCTCTCTGGCAACTTTACTGTCTTAGGACAGAGAATCAAGCACGACTGGATCCATGTTACTGCCTCGGTATCTTCTTAGTGTGTCTCAATTTAGGCGTACAACCTCTAGGCGCTCTTGGCTCAAGGTTTACCTGTGGTATTGGCAGGTTTAATGCAAGCAATGAAGTATATAAACCATCGACAGCTTCCAGATTTTGACTCCAAAAATTGGAAAAGAAAAGCAGCCAAGTGCGAAAGTGGGAAGACAGGAGATGATGTCAACATTAGGGCAGGGTCACAGAGTTGATTTTAGATATGTGGCTATGTGGTGAAATATCCAATAGACAAACACAGAGAATACTAACTTCTAGGAAGGTCAGGATTGGACATAAAGATTTGAGTTACTGGCACAGGGGCAATAAATATCTTTTTATGAACATAAAGAAGAATAAAAGGGAAAGCTGACATAAATTATCTCATCGCCTATGTAGTGGGGAAAGTAACTGTGGTTCCCCATACACAGTATCCAGCCATGAACACAGGCTCTTTTGACTGCAAAGCTGTAAATCAGAGATGTGATTTACAAATCAAATTGTGGGTCACTGAATTATCCTAGTCGCCCTGCTGTTTTGTGTCACGCTGACCCAGTGTGTAGCTTCTCCTTTGTGGTCCCACTTCTGCATCTGAACAAGTGTTTCCACATGGAAGTCTGCACCATGATACTGACTCACTCCTCTGCTCCTTTAATGTTTGTCCAGTTAATTCTTCATAAAGTTTCACTCCAGAAGGGAGGTGACATAAGTATTATCATCTGACTTCTGGAAATATAAAGAAAGTCCATCATTTGGTGAAATAATGCTTATACTTTTCCTCATTTACTACTACAGATGCCTTTCAGCTTTCTGCCACTGAACCCTCCAAAAGCATCTTGGGGAGTGGAGAATCAGGGAACACTTTTACTGGGAACTACCACTGTCTCCAGCAGCTCACAGCAGGTTTTCAGAATGCCAGCTCAGCAAAAGGCACATGCTTCAGAGACCACAGCGCACGATGTAATATTTGCAACCACAGTGAAATTGGCCCAAAAAATTTATTTTGAAAAATTCCAGACTGGGACTAAGATATAGAAAAATAGCTACGTAATTTATAAGTCTCCTTCAAGTCTTCTCTCTGTAAAATTAAATTCCACCCTTTTCCCTACTTCTTGCAATAGCAGTTTCCTGCCACCGCTGACAAGCATTGCTCTTGAGGGTTCTATTCCTTAGCAACAGAAGGCTGTCTGCAAGCTCCTGACTAACCTGCCAACTAGCTGAGTGTTAAGCCATCGCTCATGAAGAACCAAAACAATCTCTGCTCCATTTTTCACATGTGTTGCTCCAAGGGCCAGAGCATGACTTGCCTAAGAGGAGTCAGTTGTAGTTTGGAGGAGGACAGTAAAGCATAGGCTTTGAAATGATACAATTCTGGAATCTAGTCCAAGCTTCTGAAACTGCCTCAGGGCCTTTGCAATGCTATTCCCTGTGCCCAAGTCACTGTTCCCTTAGTTTGTTGCATTGCTGACATCTTCTCATCTCCACGTCTCAGCTGAAACGTCGCTTCCCCAAAGAGGCCTTCCCTCACTGGCCCAGTTAAAGTAAGACTCTTCCTATTCTCCCTCTAATGATTATCATCACAGTCCTGGGTTTATTTACTTCAAAGCATTTTTCTTCAACCATAACTATTTTGTTTATTTATTTTTTAGTTTCCCCTTTCCTCTCTAAAAGGCAAGTTACCCCAGGGCAGAACCATACCACATTTATTTTATGTTTGGGAAACAGAAAAGTGCCATGATTCTCAAACTATTTTGGTATTAGCATCCCTTTATCCTCTTAAAAGTTATTGAGGAGCCCAAGGAGCTCTTATTGGTATGATTGACTTATTTCTTTTTGGAATTCTTATTTATTAATTTTTGGTTCTGTTCATTTGTATGTACTACTTTAACCCCTAAATACTTCAGTGTATATTTCTTAAAACAGGGGCATTCTCTTATGTAACCATTGTTCAGTGAACAAAATTGAGAAATTAACATTAATACAATATGATTACCTTGCTCAAATTTTACCAATTGGTCTCAATAGCATCTTGTCTAGTAAAAGAAAAAATATATTTTTTCTGGTCTGGGATCACACCTTTCATTTAGTTCTCATGTCTTTTTAAACTCCATCAATATCTAGAATAGTTTCTTCATCTTTCTTTATCTTTCATGACCTTGACATGTTTTGAAGTTACAAACCAGTTATTTTGTAGAATGTGGGCTTGTCTACTGTTCCCTTTAAAATGAGGGTATGCATTTTTGGCAGGAATTCCACAAAAGTGATGTGTGTCCTCCTAGTACATCATATCGGGAGACATGCTGTCAATTTGTCCCATTAGTAGGCATGTTAACTTTGATCACTTGGTTAAGATGCTGTCTGCCAGGATCTTCCACTGTGAAGTTATTACGTGATTTATATCTATTGACATTTACTGTCTTAAGAATGAAAACTGAGAAATTTTAAAGCATATGTTCATTAATTAACTTAAAAATAACAATAGTAAATTATTACATGCTACAATAAATAACATGCTTTCAATAAAACAATAAATATGCTTTCCAAAACATACAAAAACAATTAATGTGATGGGTGGCATTGTTTTACATTTTTGCAAATCTCTGGCCTAACAAAAGAGAGCTATATTAGTATATATGCTTCTGTATTCAATTTGTTGTTCTATTTTGTTTAAAGAACAATCAAAATGTTGTATATATTCCTTTTTGATACTACACCAAAAATTTTGGCAAGTGGTAATTCCTTAAAACTTAGTTGCCAAATGGAATATGAAACAATATCTATGAACTTCTCATACTCTGTTACATTATAATTGGGTTTGCACTTTGAAAGAATCATTTCTTTATGAGTGATTTCATAATATCATACATTGTTAATTAAAAAAACATTGGTTAACTGAGCTATGTGTATCTTTCTAATGCTGACACATTTCATGCTGTGTCATCAAAAAGTTACATTTGTTAATATCATCATTGATCTCTTAAGAAAAATACTAGGAAGCTATTAAATGCACAATGATACATACAAGTTTTCAAAGTTTCCGATTTTTCCTTAAAAGCTTAAATTTTACAAATAGCAAAAAATGCTGTCAGCTGTTTGCCTTTGTAGTGACAGGCTCACTTCATTCATTTTTGAGAAATTATCTACAAAATATCCAAGTGTCAGTAACCTTAATTTGGCTTTCATTCTTTCAAATAAAAATTGTGTTCCATGAAAAAAGTGGCCAGTTCATCTCCCAATTCAAATAAGCACACAAGTGCTTTTCCTTCAGATAACCATCAAACTTTCCAAGCAGCACAAATGCCTTATGCATACTTTTCATTTCACCACACACACAACATTAAAAAGATACAATCTCAAGGGTCGAGATTTAATACAATTAATAATTTTACTTCTTCATCAAGTATATCATTAATGTCCTTAGCATTAAGAGGTTTATTATTTTATTCCTGTGAGTGTGTGAAGAACACAACGACTGCTAGTACGGTTTGGTGCAAGTGCATTGATTTGTGCAATGGCACCAGCAGTTAACCCACCATTATTTTGCATCATCAGTGCAAATGTCAACATAGTGAAAAAGGCAAATGATGCCTCAGTCTTATTATGAAAATAATGTTGGCCTCATGGGTCTTGGGGAAGGGTGTCAAGGAGTCTGCACATGGTATTTTGAGGACCACTGGAGCCATGGATAGGAGCATAGATCCAAGACCCTAGACCCTCTGGGGTTCATATCTGGGCTCTACCATTGTATTTGCAGCCAGGTTGTTCTCATCTTTGCCTCAGCTTCCTCATCTCCAAAGAGGGGATTCCAATGATACTATCTATCTTATAGGATTGTTGTGAAGTTTAAGCAAGTAAATATGGAGAAAGTGTTCAGAACAGTGTCTGATGTAGAATAAGTGGATTTTTTTAACCACTTGAGTAAAATAACTACTTTAAAGACTTATTGTGAGGATGAAACAAAATCACATATGTGGAAAAACTCTCTTAGTTTCAGAGAGTTTGTGCCTAGAAATATTACTTTTTGCTAATAATGAAATTTTTTCCTTATGGGCTTGCATTCACTTTTTTGTATCCACTTTACTCTGGCTCTGATATTTTCCCAGTCTCATGCTCTTCATGCAAAATGCTCCATTCTATGTCTCAACCTCATCAGGCTTGGCTCTGAATAGCCAATCAGATATGTCAATGATGGGTTAACAGTAAACATGTCAAAAGTTGCATTACTCTTGGTCTAGGCCTAAAGTAAAACTTGCAGAAGAGAATATGTACAATTCCAATCAAGAAAAGTACTCATAAAGGACAATGCAAACCAAAATTTGAGTAAGTTGCCAAGTTTAATAATCAGTAACATCTCAGGATTAATTTATATGAACAACAGCTGAATTAGTTAGGACTCTTGTTTACAAGTGATCAAAACCCAACTTAAACTGTGTAAGGAAAAAAAAAAGCCAGTCAAATAAATAGATGTTAGACCACATATCTTAAGTACAGTTTCAGGCACAGCTGAATCCAGACATTCACATTTTGTCATCAATGGCCTGTCTCTCTTCACTTCTCAACTTTGCTCTCTTTGGTAACGTCCCATGTCTCAGGTTGGAACTCAAGATATAGTAACCACTAACCACCAGCAGCTTCAAGCTTACACACCAGCTTAGAAACTGTGGTGGAAGGAGAACAATCCTTTCCCAGCTGTTTTAGCAAAGTCCTGGGTAGAATTCTTGTTGAGCCAGTTTGGGTGGTCATATACTCATTCCTTTGCCAGTTAGAGGGTTAAGTTCTCTAATAATTACCAATCAGTAATTGGCATATCTGGGTCAAATGCATAACCTTGCAGAAGGTAAGATATTAATAATTCTACTTTAACTACGTGCATTGAAAATGGAAGAGGGATGATTTCCCTCAAGGGAATCTATATGCTGTTACCAAAAGGGGGCAGAGGATTGTGGCAGGCAAAAATAATAGGTGTTTACTTAGGTCAGTATCAGATAAATGTTGTCATGTTATGTTATAGATTGAGTATATAATGTGGATCCTATACTTTAACAAGACTCTTTCTTGCCAAAGGAGTGACTCTGACAGAGAAGGTCCTGGGCAATGAGGCAGGAAAATTGGGGGAGAGTGCTCTAAAAAGAAAAGCTTTGTTGACTTGCAGATCTCATTATGTGAGTGGTCACTCGCTCCATCTATGCGGAAGGTAGGCCTTTCCATGGCAAACTGGTTCTTTCTCTTCCATCTCTAAATGTCACGGCCTCGAATGAACCATTTTATCTTCTTCTGTTTCCCATTTTTCCCTTTTTATTCAGCTTAGAGAACACTCTCTAGACTTACTATTCTCATGACCACTCTTCCAAAAACCCTTGATTTGGTTCTGTTTTTGTTTTTGTTGTTGTTGTTGAAAGAAAGCATGATGTAATGTTGTGAGCATTGGGATGTGCAAAAGACTAAGTTTGACTTCTTTACTCTCTATGTCACCTTAGGGTGGTCAAAAACTGTCAGCATCAGTTTCATTGGCTGTAAAATGGAAAAGATATTAGCCATTGTGTGTATTTGATGAGTTAATGTATGAAAAACCTTCCATATAGAGCCTGGCCCACCACCTGTGTTCTGTAACTGACAGTTCTCTCCCCTGAGTCTCTGCTTCCCATTTCAAAAATACATTCTTTCTGTTTCTATCCTTTGCAATGCCTCACCTCTGTTTCATGCTCAACCATCACCCTTTTCCAGTTAAATTAATGTTTCCAGTTCTAAGTGTCCTCAAAGTCTACCCAGATAATCCCCACCTTTGACATGTTCAAAGAAAAAAAATCTAAGGCCAGACTTATTTGTATAAGCAGAGCAGGTGACCACCTATGAGGCAGAGAAGGAAAATGAGAGGACCTCTTGCCCTGAGTTTTTTTTCCCACCCACTTGTCAATTGTAAGAAATTCCTATTTAGGACTTTTGCTCATTGAATCAATGAATCTCCATTATGATCCTGTTTAGATGTAGATATTCATCCTGATAATGGTAACTTATAGTTATTAGTAACCAAGAATAGCAAGAATTTGTTAACCTGATTAACCTAGAAAGCAGAAAAATTTGAAAAAAAAATTGGAAGATAGAACAGGATTAGAGCCTGTGGTACTCTCTAGAGATGGCAGGAGATGGTAGAGGTGGGGGAAAATTGGGTGCTGATCCTCAGTGGGGAAGACATGCACTTACGCATTTCTTCATGCATCTGTCTTTCCATCATTTATGAAGTACCCATTCTGTGCCTGGCAGAATACTAGCAATAAGGGACACCTTGGTTGGAAAAGATAATAGGTAAGTTCTGGCCTCTCATGAAGTTCACAGTATAATGGGGGAGACTGCCATTAAATAAGTAGTTGCAATAAAGACTGGTGAGTTTTATAATAAGCTAAGTCTAGGTGCTCTAGCAGCACATAGCTAAGATACCTCATTCACCTCATCTAAGGTATTCAGGTGGGGCTTCATGAAAAATGTGCCATTTAAGCCGAGACCCGCAGGAGCCTAGTATCTGACCAAAAAGAGAGAAAAATCATCTAGCGAGAGAGAATAAGGGTTCCATAGGTCAGAAGACTAAAAACAAAAACAAAAGAATGCATGGTATATTTAGGGTACAGAAATAAAATTTTGTACTCTTGAAATATAGAATACATGGAAAGTGATTAGAGATACGACTAGAGAAATAGTCTGGGATCAAAACAATTTGAAACTGGATATGGGGTGGGAAAGGGAGTATATGAGCCTTCCTAAAGAGCTTGTAGTTTATCCTAGATTAATACAGGGCCATTGCAGGATTTTAAGCAGAACAGTGGTCTAATCACATTTGCTTTTACCAAGGTCCACTCTGGTTGTAATGCATTGGAGGGAAGCATGAATGAAAGCAGACAGATCACTTAAGAGACTGATGCAGCAATCCAGTGAGAAGTGATCATTTTCAGAGCTAATGTGGCAATATGATGATGATGATGATGATGATGGTGATGATCATGATGACCACGATGATGACTGCATTGAAGATGGTGCTGCCTTTAGGCTCTATCAGGCTTGTTTGTCTCCAAGCCTCCACAGCTGTACTTTTTAATCCTGTAGCCAGTAGCCACATGTGGCTATTTAAACCTAAATGAAATGCTATACAATCAAAAATTCTGTTCCTTAGTTCCACTAGTCACATTTTAAGTGCTCCTTAGCCACATGAACATAGTAGCTCTCATCCTAGACAGTGCAGGTATGGAATATTTCCATCATTGAAGAAAGTTCCATTAGACAGCCCTGTTCTATGCATCTGAATCTATGAAAAGCAACAGAGCTGAGGGTTTATGTTTAGGAAAGTAAGTTTTTCTATACTGGCTCGAGGGATATAGCCACTTACATCTTTTAATTAATGATGTTTCAATAAGGCAATAATTCTAAAAAATTTAAAGGATACAATCATAGAGAACATATCAGAATCTTGGCAAATGGAATGAGAAGGGATATTACATTTAGTCTGAAAAAAATCCTTGAATGTATTGCATTGTACTTTCCTCCCATACATAGCCCTGGCCAGTAGATGATTATAACTTCATAAGATACCTTGAGGCAAACTGCTTCATCAAGCCACCTTCAAATCCCTGACCCACAGGTTATGTTATAAATAATAAATAGTGATTCTGTTGATTTAAATCACTAGGTTTTTATGTCATTTGTAATTCAGAAATAGGTAACTAATAAAATAACTAAAAATAACTCACTCTAATTTTATTACTAACACTTCGAATCAATTATACACCTTCTTTTCTACATTGGACCACACAGACATTCCAGACATTCTAAAATGTTAGCGACCTATTAAGAAGGGTGAAAAAAAAATCAAGAGATGGGTATATGCAAAAAAAAATTAATTCGTTTAAATTTCACAGTTTGCCCACATGAGGTCACAAAAATGTATTAAAATTACAAGAAAGGAAAAAAGTGTTCCTTATAGATAGAAGTGTATTTATCAGAGATTTGATGATACTATTGTGGGCACAATCACTATGTCTGTACATATAAAGAAACAGAATCAGTTAAGGAATAAGTTATTTGTCAGAAACTAGATAAAAACTGATCTAGATTGTATGGATCAATAGACCACAAATAAAAAAAGAAGTTTTAATGAAAAAAAAATAAAGGTCCTTCATTGGGGTTCAAATATGTATCATTGTTCTTGAATTGTAAGAAATAGAATACAATCCTGGCTATTCTTAGTAAAAAATAATAGTAATTTATTGGAAAAATATCAGGTAGCTTCTATAAATTATGGAAAACCTGGAGAACCTGACTTTAAAAAGATAGAAACAAGTCCAGTCTAGTTATCTAGATAACAAGAACATCTCTAATCCTCATGAAGGGACACTTCTGTAATGAAAGTTTATGACCATTTTTATTCCCAGTTTGACTTCATCTTGTATAAGTAAGTATAAATGCTGTGGGAAGACAGAGTCTAAATTCTCAGTTTTATGCTCATATCTAAGTTAATGAAGGGAATAGAATTTTTTCAAAATTTATTTATTGTAATTATTTTTAAATTGACAAATAAAAATATTTTTCATAAATAAAAATTGTATGTATTTATCATGTACAATATGTTGTTTTGAAATATGTATACTTTGTGGAATGGTTATATCAAGATATTTAACATATGCATTACCTTCCATACTTATTTTTTTTGTGTGGTGAGAACACATAAAATATACTCTTCACAGTTTTCAAGAATATAACACATTGTTTTTAACTATAGTCACCATGATGAACAATTGATGTCTTGGACTTATTCCTCCTAACTGAAATTTTGTATTCTTTGACCAACATCTCCCCAACCCTCCTCACAATCCCCGGTCACCACCCTTCTACTCTCTGCTTCTATGAGTTTAACTTTTTTAGATTCCACATATAAGTGAGATCATGCAGTATTTGTTTCTCTGTGTTTGGCTTATTTTACTTAACATAATGTCCTCCAGGTTTATCCATATTGTTCCAAATGACAGGAATTATAACCACCAAAAGCAAGTTGTGCAAGCACAAAATAGCAGAGATACAACATACATGTGAGAAGAAGATTTAGGATTTTAGACATTAAGTTGAAATAACATAATGTAGCCACTAAATGGTCGTTCAATCTTAGGCTATACTGATAGTCAAGGTACCAAAAATGAGAAAAGTCGTGTGTGTTTTCTAACCATATTGGTCAGACCACACTAGAAAAATTTATCTTAAAATATTGAGACTAGATTATTAGTACTTTTATAAACACACATGCACTACACACACACACACACACACACACCTGGCCCACTTCACCAGCTTGAGGGATAGATAAGTTCACATAGTATTTGAATAAACTTCTGTAGCCCTTGTCTGGCTAACTTGGCAGGATATTTTGTTTCCTTGCTCTTTACCTTCTAGTTTTTGAAAACCCTCAAAGATTACTCAGGTCAAAGGACCCAGTTACATATGGGTTCCAAACATGAGGCAAAGAGAGAACTAAAGAACTAGAATTGTTTCTAGGCTAGTTTTAGTATGCTATTACTTCCATCATTCCTAATAAAGTCACTAATTAAAAACTGATGTTTAAAGTTATGGCACATACTTATCACTACTGTGGTTACACGCTTGCTGTTCCAGATCTTTGCAGTGGCCACATGAGCCACTTCCAACACTTTCCCATGCCCCACGTGTGGGTAAAGGGAGTATAGTCAAGAGTTGATAGATTTTAAACAATATTTTTCATCTTTCTGGGCAATATAGGACAACTGTATTTCCTAGCCCTGTTTGAAGTTAGTGTGGGACCCTATGAATAGATTCTGACCAATGCACATAAGAGGAAGTAATGTATGTCAATTTCAGAGCTGACTATAATACTGAGTGGTTACCTATGCTATTCCTTCTTCATCTATGGCAAATGTGTTTATACATGAAATATGATGACATCACAAGATGGAAGGAGCCTGGATCCCTGAGTGATAAATTGGAGGAGAGCTGTACAAGGCAGCTGTCTAGGAAAGCTGTCCGTCAGACTGGAAGTGACACATTAGCTTTTATCCTGTTAAGCCACAGAGATTTGGGGTAACTGTTACTAAAGCATGATCTATGACTAAAACAGAGAGCTCCTTTGAGGATTACAACTCTCCAAGAATATATTCACACCCTTAGTCATTAATTCCAAAGCACAATGTTTTACTAGATGAGCTTAGTTAGTCATGAACTATGTAAAAGTCAGTTCTCTTCCCCAATCATTTTAAGAGTCCAGGCCAATAATCCAGATGTCTATTACTCTCAAAGCTAGTTCTACTTTGCAGCCCTTGGTATACTTTCCAGCTATCACACCTCAGCTGGGAACATCTCAAACCATTAGCGAGGCTCTAGTAAAATTTAATCTCAAAAAGATGGTATTTGAGGTCTCTATTCCTGTCTTCCCAGGGGGCTCATACATCGCTTTGCAAATTTATCCAAATCATCTCCAGTGATAAGCTCTATATACCAAGAAGTATTGAGGGGGCAGCCCTGGTCAGTAACTGAGAAGCTGTATTAAATCCTTCCTCAAGAACAAGGCTGGGCAAAGCTTGGCCACTGGCGAAATCTGGTCAGAGCCCTGCTTCTGTATGGCCTATGAACTAAGAGTGGTTTTAACAGTTTTTAAAGTTTGTAAATCAACAAGCAGAGGAAGAAGGAGGAGGAGGAACAGCAGCAGCAGCAACAAAGACCTCATGTAAGCCTTACACATTTACTCTCTGGCACTTAACAGTAAAGTTTGCTGACCTCTGCTTTAGAGCACTGGGTGAGAACTAACCTTAACTTTACATAATTATGAGGAATCACTTAAGTGATCCTTTCTGGAAAAAGAAGATTTTCTCCAAGGTGATTTCCGGTATCCATTTTCAGAAACAGGTATACATGGAATTGATTTTTAAGTTTGGCCTCACTTAAGTAAAATTTAGCCGCATGTGCATGAATGTGAATAATTTTGGAAGGTTCTATGCCAACATATCAAAGCAGCACATTTTGCATAGAAATTCTTCATAGGTAATTTTAAAAATACTCTTTGCCTATCTGTACTTTCTAATTTTTCTTCAATAAACATATATTACTTGTATTATTTTCCAAAATATTTTCAAAAAATAATTGTGTATAGTTCTGGATGGCATGAGTTGTAGGAACATTGACACATGAAATGTATCTAGAGGTAAGTCTTTTGAAAAACAATATAAGGAACTAGGGAAATTTTTCCTAGAGATGAGAAAATTCAAAGGAGCTGTGATGGCATCTCTGAAATATCAGAAAGATTCATCAGGGACAAAAGAAATTTAACTTATTTTGTGTGACTAAAAAGGAGTAAGATTAGAACAAATTGTATAGCTCAGAAGGAGACCAATTTTTGTTTAGTATAAGAAAGCTCTTTCCAAAAGTCAGAGTAGGCCAATAACTGTTATTGTTACAAAAGGTATTAAGAAACACATTGGATAAATATTTGGCAGGGAAGTTATAAAAGAGATTTGATTATATACTACAGGATCAGACAGAAGTCTTTGAATCTATTTCTAATTCCTTGTACAAGCACACCACACAGATTCTCTGAAAATATTGCTGATCTTAATAATGCATCCCACATCTACTCAGGCCACATATAGTTTGCACATTGACACAAAACCCAGTTATTGTAAATCTTTTTCTGGTCATTAATTTATAGCATCTCTGGAATCAAATTCATAGGTGAAGAATCAAACAATCTGATTGTATTCTTCCCCTGCACTGATAGGAAATCGTCAATAGAATCCTGGTACCTGAAATGTCTCAGTTTCTACCCATATGGCAGGAAGAAAGACAGGGCAGGAGTAGAGTATAGGAGAAGAAAAGAAATCAGAGGAAGGGCAAAGGAGGACGTGTGATATAGCCAGGACTCATTTTCCAGAACTAAGACGAAATTACCAGGCAACTGGAGGGAAACATAGTCGCCTTGTTTTCCCTCCAGGAAAATCAACATTGTCTTACTTCTTTCCATTGTTTCTGGGTTTTGTGGATAGATATGGTGTTTTTTTTTTGGTTGTTCTGATCTTTTTATTATTTTAAAAATATTTTCCTTGTCATGGTTATTTAAAAGTGATCTAAAGAAAGGAGTAATGTGTCCAGATGGCAGTGTTAAAGCAACCTGAGAAAATTAGCTAAGCAAGTTGTAGGATCAAAGATAGCTGCTTTTTTGGTATAATTAAACACTTTTAGGAAAAAAACCTCTCAACAAGAGCAGAGTTCAAGGGGCAGCCATTGGCCTTCTACCTGTAAGTCAGAAGCCAGAACAAAATGTATCAGCCTCGCAACCTAGTGATACAAGGAACCACTGAGGCAGCTTTTAAGATTGGTCTGTTTTTCTTGGCCCAAAAAGCTTCTTAAGGTTAAATTATAGGATTCTGATGTTAGTTGTATGTCCCTGGAAGTCACTTCTCTTCTCTGTGCCTCGTTTTCATATGAAAATAGGTTAGAATAACTGTTTCTCGCCTAACATTCCTGGGATCCTTAAGGATTTAGGAATATAGGATAATGACAAGAATCATTAAATTATCTTTAATATCTCTGAAAGCTTAATGGAATTGTAGGCCATAAAAGTAGTCAAACTATTGAGTATCTGCTTTTGTTTAGAATTTATCAATGCACTGAGATCATATTGGTTATGTAAAGGTGATGACAAGCGCAACGTGGCTACTGACAACTTTATAAGACTTGCTCGGATGTGAATAGTGGATTAGACACTGGTAACAAAACATGGTCCCCTTGGTCATGACCAGAGTGAAGCTCTCTGTTAAGCGAAAACATAAATGAAAGGAGTCCTTGGTGATGAAAAGCCAGAAAACTCCAGAGTAGGTAATTTCTAATTGTCCCTCAAGTCCTCCCACTGTTTAGTTTCAGGTTTTGCATTTCTGTAGCCTAACTTTTTCATGATTGTATTTCATATTGTTCATTCAAAATTAACTTCCCAGGATAAACCTGGGAAATGCACCCTCTTGCAAAGAGGCAAATGGATGACATTTACCGCTAAAGAAGCAGTAAAACTTGCAATCTGCCTTCTTTCACTGCATTATAGCTACAATTTAAAGGATACAAAAGTATTTGGAAATGTAAACACCAGCCCTTTACTTTGCCAAGGTTTTCCTTCTTTGTGGGGGGGGGGGGGGCGTGTACTAGATGTCCTTAAGTACACAAAGAAATATTTCTTTATGTATGTTTCCATAAAGCTCTTTTTAAAATACAAATATTTACTTTGGATCTTTCTTGCGGGCAGTGACAAGAATGGAGTCGACAACTATAGGGAAAATCTCAGTGCCCACCTTCTCAAACCATAGATGATTTTTGTGGCCAAAGCATAGTCTCTTTCTTTCCATAATGTGCTATTTTAGGTCTTTAACATCTGCCATTGGTATTATTTTAATAATTGGTTTCCTGGCTTCCAATCTTACTATCTTACTGCTGCAGCCAGATAAATCTTTCTAAGGCACAATTCTAAAAATACTTCCCACTCAAAATCCTTCAACGGCTCCTCATGAAATATAGGAAGAAGTGAAATCTCCTTAGCCTGGGATTCAGGGCACTGTATATTCTGGTCTAGAAATTATTTTCAGACTTTCTTCTCAGACTTTAATCCCCTCCACCTTTAACTCTAGCAATAACACTGTACTGTCATTCTCCACTTGACCATGTACATTTCATGACTCCAAGCTTTCGCTTATGTTGTTCCTTCCAACCAAATTTCTCCTTCCATTCTGAAAATTTTTTGTTCATTAAACCTCTGGGGACTAGCTCAAATACTTCTAAGAAACATAGGATCCTTTCAGTTCTTCTGCCTCTAAACTTCCATAGTACGTTGGACATATTTTACTTTACATTGTGTTATACAGACCTGACTATTACACTTATAAATTGTTAGAGATCAAGAATTAAGTTTTTCATCTTGAATTTCTCCAAGGACTTAAAGGAGTCTTTAAAATAATTTTGTTGCCTTCAGAGTAGTCAGTTGCTAAATTATTTTCTGCAAATTCTCCTAGAGTAATAAACTGACTATGTAAGAAGAAGGGATGTGCTCCTGTTACTTTAGAACTAAAAGGGTAAGACTTCATTAAAATTTTTTCATGTTTGAGATAAGTCCTCACAATCTTCATTAAAAGCTTCCCCTGGCCACGTTAGTGTTACCAAGTTCCCAAATGTCATGACCAATAATCTGGTCGTTTTATTTTATTTTATTTTACCACATTAGGAGCCTGGTCTCTGGTGGCTGCTGCAGGAAAATCACTCTCACACCAGATACTTGCTGGGGGTCCTGAACAAAGATTCTGGCTGATTGCAGGAAAGAACATGTTCCCAATCAAGAAAAAGTAGATTTCATTCTACTTTAGAGTAGTGAATGTCTTTTATAGGAACCAAGGAGGAGAATCCTGAAATTCTAGGTAGATCTGACCAGAGCTGCTCAGAGGTGTCAGGCTCAGAAGAGGATCCTGAGGCAAAGCCAGATGGGTCAGTCTCTGAGTGGGATGTGGGAATAGAAAGAAACTGGAAGGTCAAAGAAAGGGAAGAGCTCAATAAATAGGTAAGACTCCGTGTCAAAGGTAGGGTCATACAGAATCAACTTAAGTGGATGAATGGATAAAGAAAACATGGTGTAGACACACCACGGGGCACTACTCAGGCCTAAAAAAGAATGAAATTCTGGCATTTGCAACAACACGGATGAGCCTGGAGGACGTTATGTTAAGTGAAATAAGCCAGGCACAGAAAGACAAATACTGCATGATCTTACTTATATGTGGAATCCAAAAAAGTCAAACTCCTAAAAGCAGAGTTCCCAGAGGCTGGGGCTGGAGAGTTGAGCAGATGTTGGGCAAAGGATACAACCTTTTCATTAGACAGGAAAAATAAGTTTGAAAGATCTATTGTATACCATGGTGACTATAGTTAATCTATTGCACACTTCAAAATTGCTAAGAGAGTAGATTTTAAATGTTCTCACCACAAACAAATGATAAGTATATGAGGTAATGCATATGCTAATCAGCTTAGTCTAACCATTTCACCCACAATGTATACATATATCAAAACATCATGTTGTATACCATAAATATATATAATTCTTAATTGTTAATTAAAAAAAAAAAGTAAGGTAAAGATTCCATTTAAGTAATTGTTAATTTTTTTTACATTGTTATTAAAAACATGAATTACTATGTCAGAATTTAGTATATCTAAGTGAACTGAGATGATTACAGACAAGGGGAAAACTCTTGATATTTAGCTAACTTAGGCAGCTTTATTGTGGTAAAATATATGATTACCATTAGGCTGTAAGAAATATTCATAATGGTTTGCAGGTCCCTGTTAAAATCTTTGCAGACTCCTGGGAGCCAAGACCTAATATTTAGGGGTGTCATTAGAGTGAGACCATCCCAACTCGATCACCTTTATTTTGGGAACACCTTCATTGAGGATCTTAATATTTCCTTTAAGTTTACTTTCCCATCCTATTGCTTTACTCCTAGAAAAGAGGGTCTTCATTTTAAAATTCAGCAAATTTTAAAATCCCACTGAAGCTACTCTCATTTTAATGACTCAGGTCTGCTAATCCACCTTTTTCCTTCGTGAAACCTAACACTGCCATCTGCAACTATTTGAAGATAAAGAGGTCCAGATCCAAGCCTCACAAAGAATTTTCTTTAAGGGAGGCTTAAAATGCACAGTGTGACATGGAGTCACATGACACCAGCTGAGAATAAGGCCTTTTGAGGCTGCTGGAGAAAAAGCACTCAATGGAGTGAGACCAGAAGGGCTTTTCCTGCCAGCCATGAATTACTCGCTTTGCGGAATCAAACCCCTTCTCTTTTGTTCATGAGTGATCTGTGCTCAGTCAGCTGACATTTTTCTCTTGTTATTCATATATTTTTATTAAATACATCAAGCAAAAAGTCAAATTATTCTTTTACCATCCCTTTAGATTCCCAATTTTACAGTCAGTCCCAATTCACTATGTATCTTTACACACATTTTTGTCTACATATACTAAAAAGTATATGCATATACATTTTTTGTTATCTATATATATTTTATCATCTTATATAGGATATAATTATATTTCATAGACATCATTTCATAGAAATGATCAAGTCAGGGATATGTGCTCTCTTTACAAGCTTACAAAATGAGTTTGAAGTAGAAATACGTTTTTGTGTGTTATTTCCCCTGGAGATTTGGCCCTCTGCTTAATTCCAAATCACAGGTTTATATTCCTCTGTTCTGTAGCTGCAACCAGAGAACAATTTCAATATTACTATCTGCTGTTTTCATTCTTTTATGATGTTCTTTGGTGAAAATTTACCAGCCTTTAAGGTAAAGAACAACTGTAGAGCGACTGTCAGCAACGTAGTATTTCAAAGGGCAAAGAGAAAAGCTGATGATCTGAAACCTGTTGCACAAGTGAAAAGCAAACCTCTGCTTGATGATTTGCGGCAGATCATCTCTGCTTTTTGTTTTTGTTTTTCTTTTCCTCCACCTTTACCCCTTTCTGCCTTTCACGTGTCCTCTACTTCTCCTCTATTTCTTGGCCCTTCCTATCTTGGTTCTCTCTTTCCTCAGTGTTTCCTCTGCTGAGCTGCATCTTCTCTTCTTTGCTCATGTTCCTCTTTTCTGTCCTTTCTTACTCTTCTCCCTAACTGTTCATTTTACAAAGTTATAGTATTTTAAAAAACATGTTAGTTGTCAAGTCCTAATTAAACATACTATATGGCATACTGACACAATGGAATACTATGTAACCATTAAAATTTATGGTGTGGAAATGTATCTTTTATATAGAAAGATATATATAATACACTGTTAATTTTGCTTAATCTCCAAAATAGCATCTCTATATAGTAAAATCTCATTATGGAAATAATTCTATTTATATGGACATGGGATTTTATAGAAAAGTTTACAGGATTTATCTTCAAGTGGTGATAAGATTGTATTGTTTTATGTTATTCCTTTTTGTTTTCTGTATTTTAAACTTTTTTCTCATTTAGTATACATTACATGTGAAATAAAATGGTTTTTTGAAAGGAACTTCAAACACACCTTGTTGCCTTTATTGAGTGAAGTCATTTTGCCTTTTCTAAAATTTAAGTAAGATAAATTATGTAGCTAAACGTGCATATTAAAGGGAAAAAATTAAATTAAAACTCAAATTTAATGTAAATAAAAGATAAAGTGATTTTTCAACCACTTAAAAGCCTAAAAAAAAGAAAAAGAATGAATTTTTCTATGCAGGGGCTAGCAGGGCCTTTGAGTTGAAGTGGCTGCCGTGACCAGGAAGAGACTCTTCTAGGCTCACATTTGCCCCATATGGCCTGAAGTCTACCCGATCCAGCAGACTAGGCCCAGATGGAACTGTGAGGCAGAGCACTATAAACATACTTGTGATTGCAGCATCTTCCTGAAGGAAAAAACAAATTAAAATAAAAAATAAATTTAAAAAGGAAAATGCATGGCTTTTCACCTATTTGTGGACCTTGATTGAATTCCTATCCCCAATCCTCTCTTCTACCCTGAGATCTTTGGTACAAAAAATAAACAAAATCCAGCTGAGGAAATCTAAAGGAAACCGGAGTTAAACATGAAAAGGCTGCCATCTGGTGGCCCTTCAGACTGCACGTTCATTGTCAATTTAGTTCTATTCTTAACACAACACAGCTGGGTCGGATTAGACTCGTTTCAGACTACAGTCTATAGATTATGCATACCAATCCTATTCATACGTTTGAGAAGAATTGGGGTCTTATATAGTCATTTTTATGACTTTTTAAAAAGAAAGGGTCATTTGAGTTACAGGGTGTGTGGCCCATTTCTGGCAGCTTTGCTATTAACATTATTCTGAATGATCTACTGTCTTCAGTCTTTGGAGACTCTTAGAAATTCACAGTGCACCTAACTGTGTGTGTTTGTTGCATTCTGGGGACGTTTTCCAGACCAGGGAAAGGACAGCTGCACAGAAGGCTCTCTGTGTATTAAGCTAACAGAGAAGATTGTATAAAGATGTCTTAGAATTTCATAGTGCACAAAAAATGTTATCTGGAGGCTCTGTTCAAACACACAAACACACACGATATTTATCTATTCATTTGCTTTTCCAACGTTTGGGAAAAAGGCACAGTGGGCTTCAAATTGCCTTGTGTCATTTTGTCAGATGGCAGATGGCTCCTCGGTCAAATGATTAATGCTGAAATTACTAAAACATTGAAATTACTAAGAAGACTTCAAATCTATTCCAATGTATGGTCCACAGACATAGAAAATTCTGTACACACCAAATGTCAACCAATTCCCAAGAGTAGCAACTTCTGGGAACAAAAAGTTTCAAAGAAGTGAGTTTCTCCATCTTTCAATGCATCTCTATAGCTGACTCCTCCTTCTAATGAAATTCTGGGGAATCCGTGTTCTCAACAGCCCATCATACTCATATATCATATCAGATTCTCCCTCTAAATCTCCCCTGATATCTTTTTCTTTTGTTTTTATTATTTTCTCCAGCAACTTCCCCCTAGTGTATAAATTAGCAAAAACTCCATCATCCCTAAAAATCCAACAAAAAGAAAACAAAATAATAAAGCTGGTTTTGCTCCATCCAATATTTCTCATAAGCCACCATTCCTAATAGTTTTTCCTCTTTCTCCTATAAACCTCTCAAAGGTATAATTTACATTTCTGCCTTTCTGTGACTTTGATGATGTGACTTAGATTTGATAACTCAATTGGATACACATATTAAGATGTCATCCATAGTGAGGCCATATTTTAAGTCATCAGACTAAAAAGGTCATCCAGGGAATAAGTATAGTTTGAGAACAAAAGGGGGTCAAGGGATGAAAATTAAGAAATGCCTAAATATAAGAGGTGGCCAAAGAGAACAGAGTCAGCAGATTCAGCCCAGGAGAAACTTTAGGACATAGCCCTGTAAATACACTTGTATTTTCAGCATCTTCCTGAGGACAAAACAAAAGAAAAGAAATAAACAAAAATAAGACTAAAAATGATTGATAGGGAGAGGCCAAATGATGAAAGAAATAAGAGGGTGTAGAGTCACTGAGTGCCAACTAGAGTAGTAGGAGAAACAGCAGAAACAGCAACAATAATAAATATATTGACGGTTCTCCATATGGATCACATTTTATACTACCCCCTCTTTTAGGTATTTGTATTTTTTCTTTTAATTCCCACAGCAATCATCAAGATAGGTATGATTTTTCTCTTGTACAGTTGAGGATTCTGAGGCTCAGAGGATTTATATTATTTTCCAGTTTTACAAACTAACATGGCAGAGGCAGGATTTGAATTCAGTCCCCTTTTTCTGAATGGTGATACACTATTGGTGGAAATGTAAATTAGTACAACCTCTATGGAAAACAGTACGGAGATTTCCCAAAGAACTAAAAATAGAACTACTGTTTGATCCAGCAATCCCACTACTTGGTACCTACCCAAAGGAAAAGAAATCATTATATAAAAAAGATACCTGCATTCGTATGTTTACTGCAGCACTATTCACAATAGCAGAGATATGGAATGAACCCAAATGTCCATCAATGGATGATTTGGATACAGAAAATGTATAATACACACACCCCCATGTAATACCACTCAGCCATGAAATGAATGAAATCATGTCTTTTGTAGCAACATGGATGGAAGTGGAGTCCATTATCTTAAATGAAATAACTCAGAAACAGAAAGTCAAATAATGGATGTTCTCACTTATAAGTGGCAACTAAATAATGTGTACACGTGGACATAAAGAGTGGAATACAGACATTGGAGAATTGGAAGGGTGGGTGGATGGGAGCAGTGAGGGCTGAGAAATTACTTAATGGGTACAATGTACACTATTCGGGTGATGGCTACACTAAAAGCCCAGACTTGACCACTATGCAATATATTATACATGTAACACAACTGTACTTGTACCCCCTAAATCTATAAAAATAAAAAAAGAAATCAATCCCCTTTTCAATATTTCATATGTCTCAAATGACACTATTGATACACATATACATACATACATATGCATGCATATGTGCGTATATATACAGCTATCTCCTCTCCTCTGTCCTTCTCTTAATAAATGTAAGAGAATACTCAGGCTAAAACTTTATTCTCTCTTCCTGCCTCATTTTCTATTGGTTCCATTTTCCTTCTACAATGTGTCAATTCCCAGTTGTACTATACTAGACCTTCATCTTCATTTGTGTTACAAATAAAGCTTCCAAAAGTTTGCAAACCCTGTAGACCTGCAGTCCCCAACCCCCGGGCCATGGACCGCTACTGGTCCATGGCCTATTAGGAACTGGGCCACACAGCAGGAGGTGAGCTGCAGGGCGAGACAGTGAAACTTCATCTGTATTTACAGCTGCTCCCCATCGCTTGCATCACTCCCTGAGCTCCACCTCCTGTCAGATCAGCAGCAGCATTAGATTCTCATAGGAGCTCAAACCCTACTGTAAACTGCGCATGTGAGGGATCTAGGTTGTGTGCTCCTTATGAGAATCTAATGCCTGATGATCTGAGGTGGAGCTGAGGCGGTGATGCTAGCGCTGGGGATTGGCTGCTAATAGAGATTATCATTAGCAGAGAGGTTTGACTGCACAATAAATGTAATGTGCTTGAATCATCCTGAAACCCTCCCCCTCCCTAGTCCACAGAAAAATTGTCTTCCATGAAACTGGTCCCTGGTGCCAAAAAGGTTGGGGACTGCTGATATAGACAATCTCTTACCCCCCCAATTCAATACTCTGTCTCCAGAGTAGGCTTCTTGAAAAACGTTCTGCCCATAGCCTTTCCCCCCACCACCCCAACCTTTTATTTTGGATAATAAAGGAGTGTATTAGTTTTCTATTGCTGCTGTAATATATTCCACAAACTTAGTGCCTTAGACAATAAATTTATTACCTTAGAGTTCTGGAGATCAGAAGTCTGAAATGGGTCTCACTGAGCCAAAATCAACATGTCACCAGGCTGCATTCCTTCTGGGGGCTCCAGGGAAGCATCTGTTTCCTCGCCTTTTCCAACTTCTAGAACCAATCTGCGCTCCTTGGCTAGCAGCGGGCCCTTCCTCCACCCTCTAAGCCAGTGACGTCAGGCCAAGTCCCCTCACGCTGCCATCTCTCTTTTTCTTCCTTTCTGCTTTCCTCTTCCACTTACAAGGACCCTTGAAATTACCCTTGTGATTACCCTTAGGCCGACTGGGACAAACCAGGATAATCTCCTCATCTCACATTCAGTTAATTCACAATCTTAATTTCATCAGCATCTTAATTACTCTTTGCCGCGTAACCTAACATATTCACATAGAATGTGAACATCTTTATGGGGCCACTATTCTGCCTATTACAAGGAGTGAAAGTAAGGGCTCACAAGAACAGTGCAATGAACTTCTAAGTTCCCTTCACCATCAGAACGTTTCCCTCCAAATATCTACCTTGATATCTACCCATGGATACATATTATCATAGTTAGTTATGAAATGTTTGAAAGTAAGTGGCAGACATTATGACCCTTCATGCTTCAGAATGTAGCTCCTAAAAACAAGGAGATTTACTTGTAACCACAGTGCAATTAGCAAATTCAGGAAATTAACAATAAAACAGTACTATTATCTAATATATACATTTCAATAGTTCCAAAAATGTTCTTTATAGCAAAAAAAAAAATCCTCCCTAGGATCACTCATTGCATTAAGTTGTCATTACTCTTCAGTCTCCTTTTTTTAATATTACAAAACTGACATTTTTGAAGAGTACAGGACAGGTTTTACAGAATGTCCCTTCATGTGGGAATTTTTGAATTTTTTCCTCATGATTAGATTCAGGTGATGTGTGTTTGGCGACAATACTACATAAACGATGCCATGTCATCTCAGTGCAGTACCTAGGGAGGCATGTGTTATCAGATTGTTCTGTTATTGGTAATGGTAACTTTGATTACTTAACTAGTGGTATTTGCCAAGTTTCTCCACTGTATACTTGCCATTTTTCCCTTTACAAGTAATGAATAATCTGTGGTGAGACACTTTGAGACTACAGAAATATTATAATTCACCCATTGTCTTCAGCACACACTGCTGATTCTTGCTTGAATCAATTATTAATTGTTTTCTAATAATGATTGCAAAATGGGGATTTATTGAAAACCTAATCATTCCTTTTACACTTATTAACTGGTATCTCATTACAAGGATTATACCAATCTTCAACTCACAAACCTGCCGTGGCTACTCAGACCTACAGGACAAACTCCTAACCAAGGTCATGAGATCAGTGTGGAACTTCAGGGCTGTAAGGAGGTAAATGTTCCACCTGATACAAGTCATCAGCTAAAGAGACTCTAGCACCTTGTCAGTTGTTCAGTGTTTGTCCTGACCTCAACTTAGGCTTATGTGACAAGAAAAAGGGTCTTCAAAGAGGAAAGGATGAGAGTAACCTATTATCAAGCAGGGTCAGAGATGTAGGCCTCTATCACTGACCCTCTAGGCTGGAATCAAGAAGGTGGAAGATTCCACAAACCCCAACTTCTGTCCTGTGGCCACCTATAGCCTGTGGACATTCACAAGACTGAGACTGTAAGAATAACCCAAAGTAGATAGTTTGTAGCAAGTCCACAAAGAGAAAAAAGTTTTATAGAATCACTATGACTTAATGCATTTACTGTGCCAGGCACTATTCTAAGAACTTACATATATATATCACTCATTTAATTCTCAAAACCCTAGAAGGACGGTTCCTCTTATTACACCTGTTTAACAAGAGGCAATGAGGCACGGAGAGTTTAAATAATTCCCCAAGGTCACACAATCGGCAAAAGGCAGAGTAAGCGTAGTAACCTCTGAAAGGTGAATTATTGCTACTGAATATGCAACAGTTTAGAACATTGTTCTAACAATTTAGAACATTGTTCAGTAGGGACTCAATAAAAATGTGTTCTGAATAGGTGGGTTTATGAATGAGTGATTGAGTATGTTTAACACAGAAGCCTCCTCACTGGTCTCTCTGCCTTCATGCTCTTCTCATGCCAACTTATTATTATGCTATTGCCAAAGTAATCTCTCTAAAAATGCCTTGCACATGGTAAGCACTCAATAAATATTTGATAAAACAACTACAGAATCAAATCTAAGCATGTATTCCCCTTTGAATATGAGTCAATGAGGCATAATAGCGTGTACTTTAAAAATCGAATCTCCTCTTCCCGTCATGATCTGTTTCCTGCCTAGCTAATCCAGCCTCATCTGCTTCCAGTCCTTTTCAAACTCTAAGCTTCAACATTACTAACACATACCTCCAAAAAGTCATTTTATCTCTCATCTTCATGCTTTTGCACAGGCTTATTCCTCTGCCTGGATTTCCTGCCACCCTATTCTTCACTTTTATCCCATTAACATGGTGTTCTCTTCCTTCAAGCTTCCTGTTGGGTACTGTCTTTTGGGGGAGCCTATTCTGATCCCCTGGGGCAGATTTAATCTCTTGTATATCTTTAATCTCAGTAGGCCTTGATAGGTACCACTTATTAAACATCCCTTGATAGGTCCCTTATATTTATATTATATCACCATTCTTTCTGACTGCCTTTTCACTAGACCTCCTCTAGAACAAGGCCAAATCTAACTTATCTTTGTAGCCTGGTATCTAGCACATAGCCTGGGGCATGGTAGATGATGAGGCATATATATCTTCTTATGTAAGGTGTGGGATCTGAAATCAGACTGCCTGATCTTATATCCTGGCTCCAGCAATTAAAAGCACTGTGATCATGTACAAGTTGATATCAGTTTCTTCTGTTAAATGGGAAAAATAATACTTGTTATTATAAAATACTCAGGTTTATTTTGAGAATTAAATGAGAGAACACATGTATATGCTTTACATTATTTAATTTACTTGATCTTCATGACAACCCTCATAGACAGGTACTATTATTAACTACATTTTACAACTCCTAGTGAAATAGAGTGTAGAGAGTTGAAGTCACTTGCCAAAGATCATACTTACTACTTACTTGAACTAGTTGGCTTATATCAGTTGGGTAAACTAGTTTGACTAGACTAAAGGTTAGTATAAGAGTAGATTAGTGTAGAAGACTTTGAAGGTAAGTAGAAATAGAATCCAAAAAGTTTCAAATGCTGGATTAGAGTTTAACTTTATACTGAAGGCCAGAGATAAGTAAATTTCAACTGTTGTGTTAAGACAGACCAGTTACTAGTGGCTATCTGGAGTACTGAGTTCAGAAAGATACTTGAGTTGTATATGAGCTCAGCATAAGCAAGCGAAACAGGAAATATGCCTAAGGTAAGTGTAAGGGAAGGGGAAATGGTAGTATACATCATATAGTTGTCTCCATTGGAAATGAGGTATTAAGGGTATGTGAGTCTTGGAAAAGAGCTCAGACTAACATTTCAAACTCCTAAGAAGGAACATGATTCTTTCGTACACGAAAAGAAAATCGAAATTTGTTCTTTTTAATAGTGTTTTAGGGAGCTATCTCCTCATGACCATATTCAGTCATCGTTTGTAGTAACCAAAGCCCATGGATATTTCATCTGTATATCCATGGGCTCTAATTGTTGGGGACTCTAATTGATTCAGTATTATCATGAGATGCTTGATTGGAAAAAATACACCATTAAAGAGTTCCTGGGGTTTCTTGGGGCTTTTATTTCTCTGATTCTAAAATATATGGCCTCTGGCTGAGTACTTGATTATGGTGTGAAGTGACTAAGGCTCAGTAAGTCTCTACCAGTTTTACATTAACTGTCAGTGCTGTGCTTAGTGACAAGGCAGACCCCAGAGATGATACAATATTATGCCCGCCATCAAGGAACACATAAGCCAGTGGGAAGAAGTGAAAAAAAAATGAAATAAGTTGCACATTTGATTGGGAATAATCGCTGAGATTCAGAACCTTTGCAAAGGCACTACAGCTTGAGTCTTAAAAATTGGATTGGATTTGAATTGAGTAGAGAAGTAGAGTGGTGTTCAAGGTAATAGATGTTGTGTGAACTACATGTGGAGAGCAGGAAAGAAGACAGCACTGCTGGAGAAAAATTAGAAGAACTACTGAAAAGGAAGGTTCATGTTGGAAAGCAAAAAGAGGGATGATTTGTAGAAGTAAGGTGGGGCTTGCTACTGAAAGCTGTTGAAGCCTAGGTAGAGAAGTTTCACCCTAAGATGACAGTGTCTTGAGCAGGATAAAAATAGGATTTTAAGAAAATTACACTGTATAGATTTGCAGGATGAATTAGAACGGATGGGGATATGTAATAAGGACATTGCTCAACAGGCACTGTAAAATGCTTTGTAAACCAGAATGCATGATACAAAGGCGTATAAATGTGAAAGCGAAAAGAACCAGAACCATAATAAAAGCCCTTGGAATGCAGAAGGCAGGGTAAGTTTAAGAGATTTCAGAGGAAGAATCAAAGTAGTTTAGAGGGACCTCTCAGCCTAACAGCTAAAGTCCACATCAGGTCTACTCCTAGCCCCTGGCAGACAGTGAGCTCACAAAATAACTTGGTTGTGTCTATTTTTTAAAAAGATGAAATTGGTATATGAGATAATTATTCACTTAATTCATGATTTAAGGATCTTCATAGCAACTACCTGTTTATTTTATCCCACCTTGTTCTAGAAAGAATTTCAGAAGGCTTTATTTGTGACTTGCAGAGCACAAATAAAATATAAATTAGCCTGGGTTAAACATGGAAAAAATAAAGAAAAATCCTAAAAGGTTGGATACAAGATAGAAACATAAATAAGGCTAATCATTCAAACTAGAATGAGCAACACATCTAATATGGGTGTGAGCCGGAAATTTGGGTCTAAACTTTCTGGCAACTAATGTCAAAAGAGAAAAACTTGGCAGTTAAACAAACCACAGTGCCATCGGATAAAACCAGATGGATTACTAGATGAAATTTTAAGTAATCTTGGTCCTAAATTTAGCAGGACAACCTCGCAAGGGTATGTATTTCAGGTGAAAGTTATTTTCTCTGCAACAAGACTCTCTCATTGGCTGCACCCCTGCCACCCCCCACCTCACTACACACAGATGTGCACACGCAGAGAAGTACCAAAACTCATAGTAATTGAAGAGTAGCTAATTTCCCCACCAAAAAAATAAAATTTCCATGAAGATTAACTTGAGATACAAAATATACAATTCATTGTTGTGATCTCACTTTTTGTGATGGACTTAAAATTAAGAATTTATAGGTGGACAGGGTAGGTAAAAAAGGAGAACTGAGAGAAAAGGAAAATTAAATTTTATTTCAGATTTTTACTATGATCTGAAAACCAATAGTGAGCCAAAGTTTGGTCTTGACTGTAATAGGGCTACACCACGAAGTTTAACTGAATCTGTAACAAGAAGTTTTCTAAATTTGTCATGTAGATAATATTGTATATCTGAGGAAAGATTTGAAGTCATGCAAGTCAAACGTGAAGGAGATCAAGTCCTAGTTGAAATAACATTAAGAAATAAGAACACAATGTTATCGCTAAGTACCGTGGTCTTAGCAGGGGAACGCATTTATGTGCAACCCCAAGCCAAAGCGAGTTCCTCAAATGAGAAAGACCTCATTAAAGTAAGATGTTCCTGCTCTACATTTCTGTCATTAATGATAATGAGGGACTTCACAACAAGGCCTTGGTGGATTACTGCTTTTATGGGCAGAACCACTACAAAGTCTCAGGATGTTTTATTTTTGTTACATCTCAGACACAAATTCCAAAGGACTCTGTGTATCCAATCAGAGAGAGTGGAATTATATGTTGTACAATAGAAAGAATGTTTTATTTTAGCAAGGGAGAGTTTTATGGGGATTATTCAATAATATCTTTGTGAGCAAAAAGAGAGACAGTAAAATTACCTTAATTATGGTTCGAAATTGAGTGGAGAAACAAACACACATATTGGGTAACATCAAAACACATTCATTATATGAGAGTTGGAAGAAAGGTCACATCCAACAAAGCAATAGAGTGGAAAAGTCATGAGCTTTAAAATTATACAATCTGGATTTGTGTTAAGTGTATGACCTTGGGAAAGGCAAACAACTTTCACAGTCTCAATTTCCTCATCTGTAAAATGGGAATAGTGATACCTATTTTTAAGGTTTGATAGAAAAAACAAGGAGACACACTGCTTAACGTACCTAGCATAAAGCCAAGGCACATGGGAGGTAGTCAATACATGATGACAACTTTAGTCATTTAAAGGTATTTTTCAACATTCTGCATAAAGACATAGTCCTTATTTCAGAAATACAGAGTCTAACAGAGGAGTCACGTAAATAAATAATAAAGAAATAATGTGGTAAATATTATTAAAATAGAAGCATGTATAATGTTCTAAGGGTACACGGGATAATCAATGATTAATTCTGTTCTGGATGGTTGGGGAAGGCATCTTGGAGATAAATGACATTTGGACTAGCCCTAAAGATTAGTTATCAATTTACCAGGCTGAGGACAAGCCTGAACAAAGATACAAATGTGTGAAAACCCTCAAGTAAAGGGTAAATGGGGACAAGGCACACAATGTGAAAACTGAGAAAGACTAGAATTAGATTTTAAAAGGCAAGATCTATTTTGCTAAAGATTTGTAATTTGTGTTCAGCCAGTGGGAGCACTGAATGGTTTTTTACAATTTTTAAGCAAATGAATGATTGGTTTAATCTGCACTTTAGAAGGAACTCTGACAACTGTATGAGGGAAGAACTGAAGAATTTGGGGAATGAAAGCAGGAAATAAATTGGCTATTGCCACAGTCCATGTGAGAAATACTAGGGGCCTGTTTCAAGGCATTGGTCATGAGGATGGAAGAAGTAGGGCTGAAATTCCAGAGAGTTTTCAGAAGTAGATCAATAGAACTTGCTAATGGCAGAATATTGGAGATAAAAGAGATGAGACTTTTGAAGACATCTACAATAGTGTGGTGAGCATAACCACCAGTCTGACAGAAGAGGAAGAGCAGTTTTGTGGACATGATATTGACTAATTTTGGATGGGTTGATTTTGAAATGCTGAGGAGTCCTCCAAGTGGAGATGTGCAACAGATAGTTTTACATTCTGGACTGGAGTGCTAGAGTCTGAGATGAAGATAAAGGGTTAATGAATACAGATAATTATAAAAATAACAACAATAGGCACTAATCACTGAGTACTTATTATGTATTAGTTGCAATGCTAAAAGCTTTAATATATTATTTTATTTTATTCTGTCAATATCTTGTTTATCATCGGGAACCTCAAAAAAGCTAAATAATTAGATACATAGAACATGGATATCATTCCTCCTAGAGAAAGTATATCAGGTCAGTTAAGAAGCTTTTAACTGTAAATAACAGAAAGGTAAGCTAAAACTCTCTACTTTATTGATTCTCATAATTGAAATACCCCAAACTAGCATAGGTCTAGTTGAAATTTGGCCCTAAAATTCAGCAATCTCTTATAAGAACAAGCTTCCATTCAATTCCTGCTCTGCCTTCCACAGATTTGAGATGGATGAGATTAAATCATATACTTATCCCTTGTCAATTATTTTAATGAGAGGAATATGGTGTGCCAACTCTCTTAAAGCTGACATCATGTGTGTCCTTGTGAACCGATCACTGTGGTCAGGAAAGAGGATGGCATTATGCTTATTGGTGAAGGCCTAGAAGGGCCTATTATTGCCCTGGAGACATGGGTGTCAATCCTATTTAAACTCTAGGATTGGAAAAAATTTGTTCTTTTGAGAAGGGAAAGGGGATGCTGAGAAGAAAAAGAACAATATTCACTCAACAGAGTCACCATTAAAGAGGATCAAAGACGGAATTCTGGGAAGGCATCATATTTAAAGGTCAGGCTAAAAAAATGACATTACAAGAGAACGAGAAAGTGTTTGAAGACGTAAGAGGAAAACAAGGATATTACTCTCATTTGATCATAAAATCTTGCTTGATATTTTACAATAATATTTCCATGCTCTTGAAATATTCTAAAATTCTTTTTTGCCTTTTAAAGAGGAAATATGGAGAGTCTGATCCCAGACATATTGCATGGTGTTTGTTGTGGAGGGTCCTCCAACTTTCTACACTGCAGCAGAGGTCTCTGTGATGCCTTTGGACTGAGCTTAATCCCCACTCCCACCCTGAGGCCTTAGAAGGCAAAAGCACTCAACCCACAGCTACACTTCCTGTGCACAAGGAATTCCCGACTCAAATCATTACCTACCAGGTGGGATTATTCACTGCAATTAAAGATACAGCTTTGCTTTATGGGAAGAACATAGTTTTGGAGGGTCCTACAGACCTGAATTGGAATTTGGCTTCTGATGCCAGCTGTGTGACCTTGATCAAGTTACTTCATTTTTGTGAGGCTCAGTTTCCTGACAATAAAATGGGAAAATTAATGCTACCTTGAAAAGTATTTACAACATTGAATAGAACAATGTGTACATATTAACTAGCATGGCACACTGTAATTGTTCAACAAATGGCAGCTATTATATGTTATAGTCTCACATGTATGTCATGTATAGAGTTCCTAGCATCTCTTTCCCCACCAAAAAAGAAGCAGTATGAATAATGAACAGTGTTTAAGCACTATTTAATAAATAGTGTTTAAATCAAGTTGCCTTAAATGGTTTTGAATTTCAAAACCATTGTTTAATAATTATGTGTCCTTGGACAGCTTATTCTCTCTGTACTCAGTTTCCTCTTCTGTAGCCTAATTATAATAATAGTACTTTTTCAAAAGGTTGCTAGGAGAATTAAAAGACATGATAAATGTAAAGTTTTTAGACCTGCCCCCAACATTCAATAAACAAGCAGTAAATATTAGCTTGAATTTCTATTACATAAGATGAGGATGAGAGGACTTATAACTTTAATAGACTATCCCATAGCTGTTCCACTTCCCAGGGCATTTTTTATTACCTGACTTCATCTCATGACAGTGCAGGTGAGTTTCTCTTTGGTTCCCTTTAGGCACGCAATCTAGTTAAGGACGTGTGAACTCCTGGAGAATTTACACTCACCTTTGTGCCCAGCACCTGATGTACAACGTGGACAGGACAGCCTCCTCAGTAGTCACCTTACAGGTCTGTTGTGAAAAATAAATGACATAACATTTTGTAACTGTCCAGATCTAGGGAAGATTACGTTGGAGCTCTGTTGTACACTCCCTGGATTTCAGGTCCCTCCTCATGGGGTTTGAACATAGTTTTATATTCTTATGCTCAATTCTGGTGTTGAGCTTTTTGCCTTCTCTGAATTTTTTCAGGCACGTGAAGAGTCTTGCCTTCTCTCTCTTGCTCATCCCAGTTCTGTAATGGCTTTCTCAGGAAACTCGGCCCCCTCCTTGAATATCAGAAAAGAGGAAGGGAGACAAGGGAGGATGAGAGGGGATTGAGCGAGGGAGATTAAGTAAACGCAGGTCATTTGAGTTTTTCGTAAAGATCACTGAAGATTTGGGAGAACAAAAGGGGTGTTTACACGGAGATACATTTTTAAAATCTTAGAGATTCAACATTAACTATTCCTCTTGTTTAAAATCCCCATTAAGGGATTTTTTCTCTCATTCTTTTACCTTTCAGAGTATAATAGTCTTCAGCCATCTAGCTGATTTCTCTTTCATCTGCCCTCCTTAGTCTTCTGCAACTTCATCTTCGCCAAAGCACGGAAATTTATTTTCTGCTTGCTTTTTTGACTTCTATCAACATATACACTTAGATTTTCACCTTCTCTGATGTGGCTTATTTATTAAAAGAGTTTTCTGAACAAATGTTTTATCCTGTATCCATGAGCAACACTTAGCACAATGTGGGCATATGATGTTTGCTCAATAAATACACCATTTAATATTAACGGAGATAGTAACTATCATTATTATGATCTTACCAAGGGGAAAGGCACTGGTCATGGGAGGAAGATATGGTTGCAAAATACCACCCTATTGCTGTCTTAGATAGTAACTTTGGGCAGGGCCCTTAACCTCCTTATTCCCACATTCCTAATCTGTAAAACAAGGTATACAATTTCTATCTACTTCAAAGGGTGGTTGTATGTATATTGCATGACAGAATATGCAAATTGCTTAGTACTGTGCCTGAAATATACCTAAAATTTAATCTTTATTAATTATTATTATTAGTAGACTATTCATGAAGTACATGCTAGTTCAGTAAACACACTTACAAATCCTCAAACATAATCAGTTGTACCCACGGCTTTCTTTCCCAACTTACTTCTGAATGTCTGGTACAATGGTCTGCAAAGGAGTGTTATTTTCACTAGTGGATATATTGGTATATAGGGAAAAATATTAGGGTATCTATGTTTCTCTCTCTATATATACATACCCTAATATTATTATAATATGTAAATATTATATATTACATGTTATATATTACATATATAAATATTATATATAACATGTTACATATATGAATATGTAACATGTTATATATCACTCATATAAATATATAATATGTTATATATCACTTATATAAATATATAATGTTATATATAATATATATGTTATATATTATATACACATATATCTAATATCTATATATCTTATATCTAATATCCTAATATATAGATAATATTTTCTTTTGAATGTCTATATTTGAATATACTTTAAAATTTGCATAATGTATTAGTACATGTAAGCAATTTACAAGTAAACAAAATATACATATATTAAAAATGTGGTGAAAAATTTGTAATAATGGGGTATGAAACTAAAAAAAAAGTTTGGAAACCAATTTACAACTTTCTTGGCCACTATGATATATTTAATTTACTATAAGATATCAATTGCCAGGCTTTAACCAAACTCTTAGGAACAATGGCAGTTGATATTTGATACAGAAGAGTCACAGCATGAGTCACTACTTAAGTACAATAGGTATCTAAGTATAACATGGAAGGCTTATATAATAATTGTTATTATAATAACTAATATTCATTAAGTGCTTATCATGTATCAGACATTGGGTTAAGTGCTTTGCATATATTATCTGATTTAAACCTCATACACCTGCTGTGGTTACTATCACAGTTTATGTTTTACAGACGAGGAAGCTAAGTTCCATAGAGGCTAAGTAACTTGCACAAAGTTACAGAACTAGTAAGTAGTGAAATCAGAATTTATACTCATGTGGTCTGGCCATTCCATACATTGTAGCACATAACACAGTCTGGTTAGTAATTTTCTGTGACGCTTGACTAAATCCAAACCTGTTTGTGGGCCCAATATCATTTGAGCCTCACAGCAAACCTTTGAGTTATTATATATCAGCCTTTTTAATGGATAGCCCATTTCATAGAAGTTGATGAGCTCAAAACAGGCCCACTATATCAGTGGTCTACAGATTCCTTGTATAATACTCTTTCTAATATACAACCGTTGCTCTCAGTTAAAGCCTGATTTCTGGAGAGTTGAAAGATCAGAGAATTGGTATGTTTGTCTGATGCTTACACTTTAATTCTCAAATGTCAACCTGAGTGTGTCTGTCATATCTTTTGTTTCTGATCAAAAACTTTTTTAAGGATGTCTAAAATCTATGAATTGCACAACTTCAAAATATTTGTGAAATGTAAATTCCCTTTCTTTTGTTAATGGACACTAACGTCCTGTCAACAAGTAATAACCTGTTGGATAAAGAAGCAACTAACAACTAACTCCTTTTTGTAAAGCATGACCAGGGGTTGGATTTTCTATACTTCTTTGTTGACTAATACCCTCGTTCATTCGTAAACTCCAGCAAAAACACAAGCTTGTTCTTACATCTTTGTTGATCGGCACATTCACTGCAAAATGAGGTAGTCATCTTATAGATAAATGTGTGATGATGGATATAGACACACATATGTACCTTCCCAACGTTTCATATTAAATATTTGCTGTTACATGGGAAGCAGAAAAGGGAAGAAAGTTTCCTCGTGTTTTCTGTAGCTTCTGAGAGAGATGTAAAGAGAGAAACTTGTAGAAAATTTTGAAAATTCCCTATTCCAAACAGTTTATGAACAGCAGAAGTAGAATAGAGATGAGGGCCATTGCCTGGTTCACTCAGGCCTTAAAACTCTTTCATCCAAAAAGCCCTTAGGGATGCTTTGTTCAATTTACCATCTCCACAATTCTCATTGGTTCAAGCCCCTTTGACTACTACCCTGACCTTGCTATTTGTTACAAGAACTGGTGACATCCTGGTTTCAGTTTCTGGCAGGGAAGCACTGCCACCTAGATTCAATAGCTTTATGGCCTCATCATTCGTATTGCTATCCGTAAGCCACATTCTGTGGCAGCCTCTCCAACCATCTGATCTCAGAGATGTTGATGCCTCTCTCCCCAGCAATTTCTGCTAGCTTTGGTGGATAGTGTGTTCTCCAAGCCTGTTGGTGAAACCTAATCCTGTGCTGGGTTTTCTGGCCTCATATAACTAACTTATCTGTCCAGCTTGCTCACTTACTTGAGTCAATTTTTTAAAATAAACTTTTAAAATTTAGGATAGTTTTAGATATTCAGAAAAGGTACAGGATTGTACAGAGTTCCCATATATCCCTCTATTGTTACCATCTCACATTACTATGATATAATTGTCACAACTAATGAACCAATATTCATACACTATTATTAACTAAAGTCCATACTTCATTTGGATTTCCTTAGTTTTTATCTAATGTCTTTTTTCTGTTTCAGGATCTCATCCGGGATACCACATTACATTTAGTTATCATATCTCCTTGGGCTCCTCTGGACAGTAACAGTTTTTAATACTTTCCTTGTTTTTGATAATCTTGACAGTTTTGAGGACTACTAGTCAGGAATTTTGTGGAAGGTCCTTTAATTTGTATCTGTCTGATATTTTTAATCATTGTTAAAATGACCTCCACCAGGGTCCCTGAGCCATGCAGTTCCTTTCTGTGGTGCTGCCATGGTCCAGGGTAATTCAAACACTTCAGCCTCACTCAGCACGGGCCATTGCTTTCTTCAGTTCTCTAGGAATCATTCTCATAGTGAATTTGTATCAGTCTTTGGTGTTCTTGCCAAGGTGTTAAATATCCTAAAAGAGGGTCCCCAGGTCAGTAAACTCTTTTTTTTTTTCTTCCTAGTCTTACATTTTGGCTGAAGTGGCTTATGGTCATGGAAAAAATAGGCCCCTGACAATTTTGGAGGTTATCTCCAGAGATATATAGGTAGTTTATTTAGTGGAGCTCTGAGCAAATTAAAACTCCGTTTTCAAGAAGCAAGATGATATCTGGGTTTACCATGCAATGTTTAGCCCTTTGACTGGCACATAGTGAGTAGGTGGTCCACAAAAATACATTTCTTTTCTTCTCTTTTCTCTTTTGCAGTTTTTCATGGTCTGGCCTTGGGAATAAGGTTGCATAGTCTGCTTCTTCAAGGAGCCTTTGGTTCCCTGGGAAGATGGGATGAGAAATCAACTTGTAGAAAGGCTTCATCCAAAATGATTCAGATCCTAAAAATCATTGAATATGTCTCTTTTTTTATAGCAAGTAATGCTATTTTCCCTTCACACTCAATGAGTAATTCCTGGAATCATTCATAAACTCATAGAAGTTAGGCTAAATTTACATCTCATGCTTTTGACCTGTGACCGTTGGTGCAGACAGGCAGTGGCATCTTTTATGAGATGAAATAATCATTAACAAAAGCCAAAGTCCGAAAGTAAATCTATAATGGAAGGAAAAATAGGCTTGGTTGTATGCAAATTGCCAAGTAAACATTTAAAAATTTTGATACAGTAAGATTTTCCTTTAAGTAGTGTATTTATAGACTTTATATCCTCAGTAGTGAGATCCATTTATTGAGTTATCATTTATTGAACCCCACCTGTGCCTGCTACTGTATTAACTATTTTAGCTACTTTATAAGCATTATCTTATTTAGCCCTCACAGCTACCCTTCATAGTATTATTCCCATTTTACAGCTGAGGACACTAGATCTCAAAGTTTTCATAACTTTGCTCCAACCTGTAGTGTGGAACAGAACTTGGAAAGGAACCTGGATTTGTCTGAAACCACGATCTGTGCACCATGATACCTTATCTTCTCAAAACTAAATATATATTTCTGCCTTACAAAGTCACCAATTGATTTTAACCCTCCCTTCCCCCTTTTTTTGTATTTCAAGCAAGATTTCCAAGTTCAGTTAGTTATTCAAGGCCAGAACCCTTTAATCAAGATATAAGACCTCTCTTAGGGAAAAATACATATGGCTTAACAGTGATGAACAGACCGAGCCACACTTCCCAAAAAATGAATTGTTCCTCTTGTGACAGAACATTATCAGTTGATCCTTACAAGTAAATTGTATGGAAGCTCCTAAATTTAACACAGAGAGATGAAATCAAACACAGCCGTTTATTATTAGCTGTTATTATTAGGTATTATGAGGTCTACTTGCTCTTTTTTTTTTCCTTTGAGAGTGATGGTATTTCAATCCCATGGGCATTTGGGGGCATTACCATTCCTTGGTGACTGAGAATAAGCACATCAAGAAGTCAGACTTACTGGCAGAAATGAGGGCCACAGAACATAGCAGCAGCAGTGTGGGGGTTTCCTCCACCTGGGTGGGAATGCTGTGTGTGTGTGGGAGGATGTCACAGAATGAGCCCCTTCCTGCTCTCAAGCATTTCCCCAGTGAAGACTTTGCCAGGGAGTGGGGGCTGGAGTATCAGAACATTCTGGAAACTTCTATGATCAGAAACAAAGTACCAATCACTGGCCTAAAAGTTGGCCTGAGGCAATGCAGGAAGTCAGCCAAATGTATTCTCCAAATTTATTCAAGTGCCTGGCATACATATCCCTTATAGAGAGAGTGACCACACATCTTGGTTTGCTCAGGACAGCCACAGTTTACGTCCCTTCCCAGTATCATAGCACCACTTTTTTTTCCACTGTCAAAGTGTCCCCAGTTAGGATGATGAATCATAATAAATTGCATCATACTTCTATTCATAGATGACTCTCCTATCTTTGCATCTCTATACTCCTACTAGATTGTAAATAACTTGGCAGTATAAACCAAGCTTCATTTATCTTTACATACTTCCTTAACATAGCTTTGAACCTTTTACATGGCTTGCACTCAAAAAATGCTTGTTTTATTAAATCAATTTCAGTATTAATACCCCCATGGTGGAAAAAACCTAATATATGTGGAGAAACTATTGTGTGGTAGACACGGTGCTGGGCACTGATTTATATTATCTCTTTTAGTACTTATAACTGCCATGTAAGGTATTTCTATTTTTATGGAAGAAGCAGCTCAAAATCAGCCTAAATTTTAGAGTTAGTAAATACTATAGCAAAAATGCAATTTAGTTCTATTTGACATCTAAGCCCAAGATTCTGTCATTATTCTTCTTACTTCCCCATGACTACATATGCCAAATAGCCTTGTGTAATGTCTTTACAATTTATAACGCATAATAGCATGGAAAAATCAAAGCAGCCCCTTAAGGTAAGTAGTACCATCTTCCTTTTAAGATAAGGGCTATGAGGCTCATGGGGTTTGTTTATTTTGCTCAAAGTCACACTGCAGATTAGCTGTGAAACTGGGCTCAAACTCAGTTCCTTTTACTTCAGATTCTAAATTTTTTGAACTGATATTTTAAAAAATACTAAAAATGGGGAAATAGCTCACCAGTGGTATCCTCAGCCTCCTATCGGTAATTATACCCTCCACATCCCCTCCCAACCCTCCTTCCTCAGGGAAACTATATGCAGCTTTTTAAATTTATACTGATTATGAATTCTTAAAAATAAAATAGTGCATGTATTTGGCTCACAACATGTTTACCTAAGGTTGTTATCAAAAGTGATTATGATTAAAAATCTCACAGTGTATTTTTCCTAATTCATAATTTTTGCTACTAAATCATGCTTTTCCTTTAGAAAAACCTCAGCTATCCCAAACATCTCACAGACCTCAAGCAAAGTCTGGCAATTTGAGAAGATACTTGGCGGGGACAAGGAATGGTATTTTGAACTCGGAATGTGGTAGATAAACACATATTATATTCTCATCCATACGTATAGGCATTCCTATAAATAGATTTATTTAAAAACAAGTAGAAATTAGCTTCTCCAACCTGTGTTTGTCTCATGGAGGCACTGATATTGTAAATGTTTTTCCATTAAATCTTTCTTTCTAATCCTCTAGGATTTTAAAATATATACAAGAGCATTTGCAAATGTGCTTCCTTTACACATTTTTTCCAAGTTCTAGTATATGATTTTCTATAACACTGTTGCTACACAGGTAGACTGAAATAACACTGACTTGGGAGAGCTTAAAACACTTGCAAAATGGCCAAACTCTTGCTTTTCCAGAGTGTAAAAATAACGTGAAGTTGGTTAGAAAATATAATGGCTCCAAATACCTACAGCATCACAAAACAAAGTCAACTGTGAGCTTGCCTGACAGATTTCAGCTGCACCAAATTTTTTTAGAATATTTATGAGAACATTTCCACCCTATGATGCAAAGAGCTCATATAAAAAGATGGAAAGAAATTATATAATAATGCACAAAACAAGATACTGTATCAGTGCAATACAGAATAGAGCAAAGACCAAGGGAACTCCAAATCAGGAATCTGACTTTTGTCCTCCTGGGTTAGGAAGTCAATATTTATAGGTGGTGATAGGATAGTTATTTTCCCAGACTTTGTTCTCTAGAATAGTGCAAATTCACCCTCATGCTCAATTGCCCTCCCAGTGGGATATTCTGCTTAAATGTTCTACTTGTACTGTGGAATTGTGTTGCCATTAGTCTGTTTTAATATTAAATAATGTTCTCTGCTGGCCTTTGGTAGGTGAACTCTGAAATTTGCCTCTTAAGGGTTTCAGTCTGTTTTCTCATTTGTTAACCGTATGTAGAATAAGTGAATAAGGCTTAACTATAGTCATATTTAGTTACAATCAATTCTGGGAATCTGATAGGACAGAATATGAGTTTCAGTTTTTATTTATGTGGGAACATGTGTTTGTGGATAGAGAAATATTTCAGCCTTAAAAATAAAAGCTGGGAAAAATATCTTAGTTTTTTTTCTCCCAGTAAAACAGGAATTAAACGTAAGTTCTAAAGACGGAAGGGACTCCGACCACTCATATAATTTAGTTTAATTTATTGAGTGTCTACTATAGGACAGGAACTTCTAGGTACTAAGGCTACATCAAAGAGCAGAATACAGAAAGCCCTTTAGGAGCTTACATTCTAGTGGAGGGATGCTAACATTGAAAATATATAGTATATTAGTAGCAGATACATCTTATCGAGAAAAATACAGAAGAGAAGGGAGATTTGGAGTTGTGGGGGTTTGTAATTTAAGTACGTTGGTCAAGGAAGTAAAATTTCAACCAAGACTTGAGAAAGTGATTTATTTACTTACATTGATCTAATTTATCTAGTTATTAATCTGATATACTATCATTTCTACAAATGTGGTAGCTAAGAACCAGAGAAATTAAGTGGCATGTCCAAAATCACAAGATGGCTTAGTAAGAAGGTAGAAAAAGAGACTTGGTCTTTTGTTGCAGCTAAAGGATGTTACTATGAGAAGCATGAAGCTTCCTTCACATCCCAGATATTAAGCACTCTGCTCCCCATTGCTTTGAAATCCAAGAATAAGGGGAGTCACGTAGACAATACTGTTTCTGCATGAAGCTTAATTAAAACCAGCAGTACTCATTGAGTCTTTAGTTATATGCTTCTAGTATTCAATCTTGGGACCTCATTGATATAATGATAATGTTTTGAACCAGTATTAACCTGGCTCATACAAGTTGTTTACATGTCTTGCAGCTAAAGGATGTTTCCCACTTAACGCAAAAGGGCTTGGGAAACAAATGGTTTTTTTTTAGCGAGGGTGTATGAATGAAACTCAAGTGTCAACTCCTCAAATCCTTCAGCCTTCTCAAATTGCCCTTCCTTTTAATGTAGAAAGGGGAAAAAGAAAAGGAATAATAAGAACCAGTACATTCGATGGCTACATCAATTAGCAGACACATTCCTATATTAGGAATGTTAAGCGCAGTCTCAAATGGCCAAGGCTTGTTCATCTGCCTTTTTTCCCCTTCCATCCTAAGCCCAACTACATATGGTGTGCACTGTCTGCTCTTAGCAACATTGCAACAGTGGTGTCCTTGTTTGGATACCCCATCTTTCCAGTTCTTTACCCTTTCTTTCCTTGGGCAGCATTCAATGTCCTCAAACTCTCTTTATCTTCCCCATTGCAACTTGTTCCATGCAAAGTTGCAGAACTATTTTACACTACAGAAGCTATTAATGTTAGTGGTTACAAATTGAACTTATTAGGCGGGTGGGTAATTGGATGGCAGGACCTTGCTGGGGCCATGTGTATGTTGACATTCTCACAGGAGTTTGAGCCTTACACTAAAGGAATCAAATAGGAATGGTGGCATTTGGTGCACCTGAATGGGGGTGGGGAAGCAATAAGGGTTTCTTCTGGTCAAAAGGGGACATTTTCCCTCCTTCTTCTCCCCATATTAACATGTCTGATGTAGGAATGTGCCTTCTGATTGATGTAGCCATTGAATGTACTAGTTCTCAATTTTTCCCCTGAAAATGTATTAATAAATTGATGCTATGCCTTATAATCAGCACAGATCTTGCATGGAATGAAAGAGGAAGAGAGTTTGAGGACATTGCATACTACCAAAGGGAAGAATGGGTATATATGTAGAAAATAACTGAAAATTAAATTAATGAATTGATGCTGTGCCTTATAATCAGCAAAATTTTGAAAGCAAGGAATACTTTACTACGTGAAGCATGAAGCTTCCTTTACACCCCAGATATTAACTACTCTGCTCCCATTGCTTTGAAACCCAAGAATAATGGGAGTCATGTAGACAATACTGTTTCTGCATGAAGCTTAATTAAAACCAGCAGTACTCACTGAGTCTTCAGTTGTGTGCTTCTAGTATTCAAGCTCATTAATATAATGATAATGTTTTGAACCAGTATTAACATAGCTTATACAAGTTATTTACATGTCTTGTAGATTGAATATTAACACTTAAGTGTTGTTAATATTAAAGCATAAGGTAGTCAAGCCTCTGAAAGCCAAATAAAGTTCTGATTTTCTGCTGAAACCACTACAACAAAAACATGTTATATAATTAGGATACATCATGATAAAAATAATTAAAAGCCTAGGTGAAGGTAAATATGTTAAAGACTTAGTTTGCCATTAGCTTTGATCCTATCAACTCTCCAAATCTAGAGTAAGAATTTAAACAACAGGTCACAGACAGCTCCTGGGAGAGTCTTCATACCTTTATTTGTAACTAAAAGCATATTTTAGCCATCAGAGCTTTCTGGGGCCTAATTCAAATTCATGGAGCAAAGTAGGGAGTAAGGACAGTATTCAGATCAAACCTATGAACAAAGATTTATTCAATTATCCAGATGTCAACAGCAAAATTAGAGTTTCCTCCACTTGACTAGAAATGTTTCTGTCTTCGGACATTATGGATAATTTTAGTTTTCTTCTTTTTTATTATTTTTTAAAATTTTCTATAATGGCTACTATTTATTGGGTATATGAACTAGGCTTTTTGCTTCTGTCTTTAAGGAACTGGTCATTTGCAACAGCTGACAGACTCTTCCAGACACTCACATAGAGAGTCCTAAAAATAGGCAGGGATGATTGCAGTGTGCAAAGTGAGTACAAAATGAGTGCTAAGAAAGGCTACTTTTTACAGGAGTTGGGGAGGAGGGACAGGAAAGGCTCCACAGAGAAGAGGAGACTCAAACAAGATCTTGTAAAATTGATAGGCTTCATAGAGGTGGGTGGGGATGGCCATTGAGGAAGGAGAAGGAATATGAACAAAATGAGAAATTGTCCCCCAAAAGGCTTGCTGGAGGTACTTTAGAACAGTCAACAGGGAGTCTAATGAGAGCAGAAACAGGAATTTATAACTGGATTTTCACCTCCATTCTCTCATTTTTCCTGGTCCTAACTCTAACATAGCCTCTGGGTACAAGTACAGTAACCTGGTAAAAATGAAGGAGAGAAGGAAAAGAAAATATTAAGGGCTATAAAAACTTTATTCATTATTGGCAAATCCATTTTATGAGTCCTAGAGTCAATAGAGAACAAATTATTATGTTCAGGAGTGAACCAATGTAAGCACAAATGATAGCCAATGAGGTAGATATATTACCTTTCATTTTACAGATTCAGGACCAAGAAGGTCAAGAGTTTTAGATTTAAATACTCATAATAACCATGCAAGGTTTTATTATCCCAGTGTTCCAGGTGAAGTTTAGAAAAGTGAAATGATTTGTCGAAAGTATTACAGTTCACTCATGGTTAAGCCAGGACTTGAGCAAAGGTCTTTGGATTCCTAGTCCTTTGCTCCTTTGCTCCTTTCCTTCCACACCCACTGCCTCCAGCAATTGTGGGCACTCATCTTCCACCCTCCCTTACTCAGGAGAAAGACAGTGGTTGTGTTTGCATTTTACAGATTCCATCTCACTAATTAAAAATGCTGAGGTGGTCAACTTTTATCAATTCCATGTTTCCCAGTAATGTTTAACCTTAAGTTAAAAAAAATCTAGGAGATAAAAGAGCATGTTATCTGGCAAGTCCATTCCACCCCCAGTGGTTATTAATTTCAGAACACGTCTGAATTCCTTCTCCGTGGCATATGCTTCAGGAGAGGAACAGACAACTCTTGACCAGGGTCAGATTTCAAGTTCTCATCTCTTGGTACCAATACCACTACCAGATTCTTCTTTGCAGTCAACTTTTGAGACCTTCTCTGAATACAACTTGGTGTGTGAAGATTCACATAAGTGCCTCTGATCATCATTCTCTTCTAGGAATCACAATCTCCCCTCTCGGCAAAGCATCTGCTGTACTAAGCTTTGCTTTTGGAAACATCTTCTCCCTGAGACCCGGTTGAAAGAAACTCTCTGGTGCTATACTTCTCAGCATGGAAGTGAAGAACTTTGCAGTTTGGGATTATGTTGTGTTTGCAGCCCTGTTTATCATTTCTTCTGGCATTGGGGTGTTCTTTGCCATTAAGGAGAGAAAAAAGGCAACTTCCCGGGAGTTCCTGGTGGGAGGAAGGCAAATGAGCTCTGGTCCCGTAGCCTTGTCTCTGACAGCCAGCTTCATGTCAGCTGTGACTGTCCTGGGGACCCCTTCCGAGGTCTACCGCTTTGGGGCATCCTTCATACTCTTCTTCATTGCGTATGCATTTGTCATCATCTTAACATCAGAGCTCTTTCTCCCTGTGTTCTACAGATCTGGCATCACCAGCACTTACGAGGTAAGAGAGTTGCTCCCTTCTTCTCTATTTCAGCAGGAGTTTATTTTCTCTCTACATGAATGATTTTTGTTATTCTTATTTGTTTTTCTTACCATGCTGATGATAACACCTGGTACTTGAAAAATACTCACTGAGTTTCAGGGCAATTACGTATTATAGGAAAGACATTAAAATGTTATTGTAAAAAAGCCTAAGCTTTGGATTCAGACACACCTCTTTTTCCATCTGTAGAATGGAAATAATGATGTCAATCCCACAGGGCTATTTCAATGATTAAATGAGAACCTATATGTAAACATCTAACACATTGCCCCATTTGTAGGAGGTTCTCAATAAAAGAGAGCTGATGTTAATTTTTTTTATTATTAGCATCATTATTCTAAAAAGCAAACAGAACAAACATCAGGAGAATTGCAATTTTCCAGCTGAGAAAACTGAAATATGGATAAATGACTGAGTTAAGATTGAATAGTGGGTAAAGTCTACAGAGAACCTATATTTTCCTGTATCTCTATTTAGTAGCCTTTCCATCAGACAGTAGAGAGCATTTAAATACAGATTATTATGAGGCTTCAATTTTTAATGGGGAAATTATAATATTTTTGAAGAATAAAAAATATTTTAATAGGAAAGAATAGCTAAATAGTACAAATGTGGTAACTATTTTAATGAGAGGGATATGAGGCAGTGGTATTTCTGTCTTTGCAATAATTCTTAATAAAAACATCATGTTCAAAATTGAATTTTCTTGTCCAATATTTGTGTGATCATAAATAAGTTTCTATTAAAAATGTGTTTATTTTCATTGTCCAACATCACCCCTACTAAGTCAGACTCACAACTGACCCATTTTTTTAAATTCTGTAAGCTAAATGAATATAAAGCATTACTCTAGGTTTGAAAAGCCATTCAGGCAAATGGACACTTTCTAGAAGGTCTTAAAACTTATGACTCCATAGATGATCATATCCCAAATATTCAGCATTAACTCCCCCTGCCCCATAAATAAAGTAATTAGAGTTGGGTCATGCAATGGTACTTACCTGGGTTGCAGATTCCAGAGAAAATGACTGAATTTCTACTTAATCCTAAAAATGTACACATACTCCATTGTCCACTAATATACTTCTGAAAACATAAATATGTTATAGGTTTTTCCATTCAACTATGAGGGTTGGACTGCCAAAGACATTACTGAGTTTTCTGGGTTTTTTTAAAACAAAACAATGCATTTAAAATAGAATTGTCTAAGACTGCAAGAGAGACAAAATGAAAGAGAGAAGAGAGAAAACTTAGAAAATATAAGTTCAATTTCTAAGTCCATCGCTTACCAACAGGACCACTTTATGTGCAAGTTATTTATCATTTTTCAAATCAAATTTACACATAGAAAATAATAACTTCCTTCTTTCATGAAGGTTTAGTTTAAAATGAAAGAGCTTTTTAAGTTATAAAAAACTACCTAGATGTGGAATATAATTTTATAACTGTCTATTCATTCAGTAAATACTCATTAAACATATTTTATGTTCTAGGCACTCTTTTTTTCCACTTTTTTTTCTGGAGATGGGGTCTTGCTATGTTGCCTAGGCTGTTCTTGAACTCCTGGGCTCAAGTGATCCTCCCTCCTGCCTCAGCCTCCCAAATGGCTGGGACTAAAGGCGTATGCTACCATGCCTGGCTTGTTCTAGGCATTCTTCTAGGCCCTGGAGATAAAGCATCGAACCAAGTCCTTGCCCTCATGGAGCTTACATTATAGCAGAAAAGGACAGTCAATAAACATACACCATGTAAGACAATCACAACACAAATTTATATGGCATTTAAATTTGTGCTACACACTGCTCTAAGTACTTTACGTGTGTTAACTCATTTAGCCTTAAAACAATCTTTTTAAAATAGGTACTATCATCCCTATTTAACAGACTAGAAAACTGAGGCACATAGAGTTAAGTAAATTGCTCAATGATACTTGGCTAGCAAGTAGCAGTTTTTCAAACCAGGCAGTTTAACTTTAGAGATCATAGTCTGAATCACTATGCTATCCTGCCCTGCAAAAGACAAAAGAGAAAAAATAAATAGCATAAGGCAGAGAGAGGGAATGCTGGTTTAGGTGGAGAGTCTCTATAATTCATACAGGGTGGTTAAGTAAAACTTCAATGATAGTAGGGCACCCAGGAGAAAGCAAGTGATTGCACCAGACGGGGAAGAACATCCCGGGCTGAAGGAGTCACAGATGCAAAAACCCTATAGAAGGGGTGGGATTGGCATGTTGAAGGACAACAAAGATACCAGTGGGCTTGGAGAAGAGTGAACAAAGGGGTCAATGGTAAAAGATGAGATTAAAGAGGTGGGAGGGCCTAGTTACATACAGTAGTGGTCCCAGTGCGGGCACTGCCACACAGAGGGAGTACTTTGGATATCTGTGGGAAAATTTGATTGTCACAATGGTTAGGTGCCACTACTGAAGTTTAAGGAGTGGGGAGCAGACACTCCAGATGTCTTGCAATGTGTAAGACACACATATACAAGGAGTAATTGCACCCTGCACTGCATGATCTTTTAATGCCTAATGCTCAGAAATAACTGCAAATATAAATTAGTAGTACTTTAGTACATAATAATAACTTAAAATCAAAAGTTATGGGCACACACTCTCTATAAATTAGTACATTTTCCAGAAATTAAAATGAAATAAAAATATTGTCTTGAAATTATTGAACAATTTACTCACCCTGAGCAATCTGTCTATTGCATATATGCTGCTCAATACATGCTTAGCTGTAACTGGTTTTAGAAAAATGGTGCAGTTACTACAAAAGAAATTAAACCAGTTTCAATTATGTAACTGAGGAGATTTGAGACTTCTTTTAAATTAATAAACTAGTACAGATGTAGGAAATATAAGGACTTCTTTGAATTTAACTTACAAAATTGTTTTTAAAATATTTACTATTGTTGCCTGCTACATATTTTTAAATTTTTAGTATCCAATAATAAGACATCTAGAGTGTATAAAGTACATATGAGGTTATTTTGGGATTGCCTCTTGCTTTATAAAATTGGCATTATGGCATAGGGGTTAAAGGCATAGATACTAAACTTGGTCTACCTGGCTTTGAACGCCAGCTCTGCCACTTGTTGATTGCATGACTTTGGGGGGAAATTAGTTAACTTTTCTGCACCTGCTTTTCACGTGTGTAAAATAGTGGTAATAACAATATTTATCTCAAAGGATGTCTGTGAGGAATAAATGAGGTATTATACACAAATAACTCTAACAGAGCCTGGCAAATGGTAAATGTTATGTAAGAGTTTTGTATTATAGTTGTTGTTGTTGTTGTTGCTGTCCCCAGACTTATATGACTCAATCTCTCTGTAGCATCTTGAATTTCTGTTTCTTTGTTCATCCTCCATTCTCTATTACCTATTCAAAGATATGCTTTCCATGGTCTTTTTAAGCACTAAAGATAGAAAGAGGTGGAGCCTACTTCCCTACCCTGCTATGTAAGAAAGCTGGCGTAGCTCGACCAGCTTCAGGAGCAGGAGTGGACACATAGAAAAGAGCAGAGACCCCCAGCCAACAGCCAAGGGCAACTGCCAAGCATGAGGGTGAGGTCATGTTAGACCTTCTTGCTCAGCTATCTTCCAGTTGATTGCAGCCACGTGAGAGTCCTGATGAAACAAGCAGAGAAGCTACTCAGCGTATCCTCGGAATTATGAAAAATAATAAATACTTGGTTTTTGAGTCGATGAGTTTTGGGGTGGGTGCTACACAGCAATAGCCAACTGATTTAAATGCCTCGATATGCAGTGGAATTTCAAGACTAAGAGATGCCATCTGTGCTACTTCATCACTACCCTGTCCTATGTCAAAGCATAAGGAACTGTTCTCACCCTCTGGTGGTAAATTAGGCTTAGCTCATTTGCAATATCATACATTTTCATTATCTCAATTGGACAGTTTATAATTAGTCTCATTATGTTATCTTCATTTTAGTTGAGTTTATTTCCTTCTTTCTCTTATCATAAACTAGTACATCCAGTCTGTTAGTATTTACCCTTAACACTAGTTTATAGGCTAATGCCTACCTGCTCTCTCATTTTTCTTGGATTTCATGGCTTCTGAACTACTTACTTCTCTTCGATCCAAAGTTTCCATTATGATAATATACAGACTACTACTTCACCATGTCTTACTGAATAGTGGTTTCTGAGCATTTATACATTGTACCATTGTACACTTTTTTTTTTTGGTCAATGGCTTTCCTTTTAGTTCTCCTTTAAGTGACAATCCTGTTATTATAGTAATTATATTTATGTTTTGAGAAATGAGATGTTTAGATATAAGATATTATTTCAGTAGAATAAATGGTCTTATCAAATATTTGTTATAAAATAGATACTTAGGGTCTGATAGGGTCTGAACTAATGTTGTGAGGCCTTTTAAGTCACGCTAGGGATTGACTTTTACTCTAAGTGAGATGGGGCATTACAGTGTTTGGGCACAGGAGTGACATGATGTGATTTTTGTGTTAAGAGGATTACTTTAGCTGGATATTGAAAATGATTGTACGGTTTTGACTGCTGAAGAAAAGGGACTAATCGGGAGTCCATTGACATAATCTGGGCAAGAGATGATGGTAATAGGGTGGAAACAGGGGAGATAATGTAAGTGGACATGTTTTGAAAGTGGGGGGTAGGCACCAGGATTCTTTTACAAGTTGGATGTTGGAAGTGAGGGAAAGTGAGGATGAAGGCTGGCTCTATGTTATTTGGGTTTGAACCAACATGAAAAGTGGAGTTGCTATTTTCTGAAATAGAAAAGAGTGTAGCTGGATCAAGTTTGGGGTTCTAAAAATAATCCAACATAATGTTGGTAAGTGTCACCTCCGGAATTTTTAAAAGCAGGCATGAAGCATGCAACTCTTCCATTGCATTTTTGCTTTTGACTGTCATAATAGCTTATACACACACCAAAGATGACCACTGAATGAATGAGTGAATATATTAAAAGGAGAAGTGAATACATTATTTCATATATAGAATTATGCAGTTGGAATAGCCTTTCTTCTTTCACAGATGAGAAACTGGAGGCTTAGATCACAAAGTGAGATATCAGCAGATCTCAAACTGGAATTCAGGGAACCTGACTTCTGATCCAGGTCTTTTTCACACAGCTTTTTCCCAATACTATCTTTATAGTTTTACTGAATTGACTGAATTGAGTGGAACTAAACTGAGATGTGAAAATCATTAACTTTTCCAGATTCCTATAGCAGTATTCTCATGGATTTACCATTTTTCAGGATTAATTTCCCCTTTGCTTTCCCAGACTTCATGTGCCACTCAGTTCCAAAGCTAATACTACATATTTTTGGGTTTTAGTACAACATCTCCCCACTTCCAATACCAATTTTTGTATTGGGTATCTATTGCTATGTAGTATACCACTCAAAAATAAATGTCTCAAAACAACAATTTTATTTGCTCACAATGCTGTGGATCAGCAATTTGGCCTAGTTCACCTGGGCCCCAGAAGGCTCTTCTGCTGCTCTCTCGGGGCATCTATGTGACTTCCATCAGGTAGTGAGTTGGCTGGGGGCTCTCTGGTCTAGGGGAATGCAGATGAGACAGCCTGTCTTTGCTACGTTTGGTCTCTTCCTCTGGTAGGCTATGCTGGGTTCTTTATGTGATGGAAAGGAGCTCCTATCGGCAAGAGGACACACCACATTACAGAACCATTTTTAAAGTCTCCACTTGCATTATGTTGGCTAGAAATATCACTGTCTTAAGTTGTGTTCCCCCAGAAGCAAATCCTGAGACAAGGATTTGAATGCAAATTGATTTGGGGGGAAGTGATCCCAGTAAGCACCAATAAGCAAGTGGCAAAGTGAAACAGGGAAGGAAAAGAAGCCAATAAAAAGTGCACTTTTGAGCAGGTTACCACTGTGAGCAACAAGGGGTCAGTTGTACTGGGGATCTCTAAGAGACAGTGGAGAGCATGTCTCAGTGTTGTCCTCTCCGAAAGGCAAGGAAGCCAGGGTATTTTTTTTGTCCAACTTTAGTCATTGGCTAAATGCCAATGAGAACACCCCCAAGCATTTCTTATCTTCCCTATGCAAGGGCTGAGAGAAAGCCCTCAAGCAGATAATCACAGGTACATTTAGATGCCATCAACATGTACTGGAACAGTGAGTGTCAATATGCTATGGGTGATGCACCCATAGTAACTACTACAGTCACTAAATTCTACTATATTCCTAGCCCTGCATTTGGCATTATAATACATTATGCCATTTGATTCAAATAGTTATCTATTTTAGGAAGAGAAAACCATGGCCTACTGGAGTAACTAATCTTCCCAAGGGCATGGGATTTGAACCCAAGTTGTCTTCATCACAAAAGTTTTGCAGTGTTTATTATCCTATGATAGTTGAGATTTTTGACTCCTCACTGACTTCTCTTCTTCTGAAAGAATATTTTCCTTATATCTAGTGCCCTGAGTCACACATTCAGAGGACTATAACCTGGCTCACAATCCACTGAATGTATCATCTGAAGAAAGAGGGGAAAATAAGGCAGGTTTTTTTTACCTGAGAGATGGGGGGATCTAGCAGGGTAAGTTGGGAAAGGTGGGTTAATGTGAAATGGAATCATAATTATACCAAGAGGAGTCCCTTGTTTTAAGAAGGGCCATGAAACAACATTTACATATTGTTTCTAGGAAGAGGACAAATCAGTAGTTAGCCCCTGATTTAATCAAAATGATTTTTCTCAAATTCAGATAAGAAAGAACTATTACCAAGTAGAAACTACTAACAAGAAATTGAATCCTCAAGACATTGTTACTTTTAAGATTTATGTTTTCATTCAATATATGCTTATTATGCCCTGGAAGACACATACTAATGTCTTCTAGAATACTTACTCAGAAAAACCTTGCCTTGCCTTCAACAATAAGTCGGATCCTGCTATTTACTATGCTCACAGCTAATCGCAACTCTTCATCCAGTATATATCACAATTGTAACTTTACTTTTATCAGCATAAATATTTGTGAATGGTCCCTTCATTTAGTCTCTAAGATCCTCTATGGCATAGGCTGTATCATATTTGCTTATTATGGTGTGTCAGAATGCAATATGAAAGGCAAATAACAAATATTTGTTGAATGAATGAATCCATACATGACAAAGATAAAAATGAATAAAAAGAACACTGCTTGTATGTATCAGAGATGATAAATGTGGCAGGCTGAAAAAAATCACCACCCCCTCTGAAATATATATCCATGCCTAATTCCTGAGAGCTTTGAATGTTACCTTACATAGTTAAAAAAAAAAAAAGTGGAGACCATTGCAAATGTGATTAAATTAAGGATCTTGAGATGAGAAAATTATCACGGATCATCTGGGGGGTCCTAAATATAAATTTAACTATATGTATCCTTATAGCAGGGAGGTAGTTGGAAATGTCATAGACAAAAGAGAAGGCAATACAACTATAGAAGGAGAGATTGGCGTGAGGCAACCAGAAGCTAAGGACTGCCAGCAGCCACCAAAACTCAAAAAGGCAAAAAGCAGACTCTTCCCTAGAGCCTCCCGAGGAAGTACGACCCTGCCAACACCTTGATGTGGGCCCACTGAAATTCATTTTTTACTTCTGACATTCAGAATTGTGAGAGAATAAATTTCTGTTGTTTTAAGCTAACCAATGGGTGGCAATTTATTACAGCATCTGTACAAAATGAATATAGTAAGATAAACAAACCCAACACCAAAGTGCAAGACAGCAACTGATAACCATGAAAAAGGTTTAATATTAGTGCCATGTGAGCTCAGAGGAGAAAGTATGAGTAGGGATAGGAATGGTGATTGGACCATTCTTGTTCAATGACTAAGAATTAGTATTTAATAAAAGTTGAGGAGAGAGGCTCTTACGTTGAGATTTCTGCCTAAACAAAGGAAAGGTCTGAAAAGTACAAAACATGTTAGTTGAACAACAAATGATGAGTTTATGTGGAGAATAAATTATGTGAGGGTTAGTGATATGGCTTGAGATTTGTTCAGGACAACAGAGGGTTTGGAGTATCAAGCCTGGGATGTGGGCTTTGTTTTGTCCATGATAGAGAATCATTGAAGATTTTAAGGAAAAGAATGACATGATTAGAGCTCTGCTTTAAGAGAATCAATGTGGCAGGTATGTGGTTGATGGGATGAATGGGTATTAGGGAGATCAGTTAGGGAGCTGCAGCAGCAATCCAGGAAAGAGAAAGTGAAGGATTGGAGCTGAATTCGGAGCGGTAAATATATAAAAAGAAATAATGGCTTCAGTGGGCACAGTCGGAAGACTCCTGGGCAGAAAGTCAGAAGACCTGAATTTTTATTCAAACAACCCACTTATCTTCTCTGACCACCATGAGAAGCATGAAAAAGAATTGAGTTTTAATAGATCTTTGACTTTTCACACTCTATGCTTTTTCCCTCTGTTGCTTCTAAGGAGACATACTGTAAAATCACATTATAAGTCCAAAGCATGAAAGTCAGGGGAATGTCAAGAAAAAAAGGACCTTCTTAGCCACTCTTATGTAAAACTCACTGGCTCTGCATGTCTTTCTGCTCTCTCTAGTACTTGCAACTACGATTCAACAAACCAGTCCGCTATGCAGCAACAGTCATCTACATTGTACAGACGGTAAGAGGCGGAAACTGTTGGGTTGCAAGATACAGGTGTGTTTATTTTGCGGGCAATTAACTCAATTAATGTATAGACTTAATACTAGGAAGACACTACGTTCTTCCAAAGATAGCATTTTCAAGGTATGTGATTACCTTGAGAGGTGTTCACATTGCACAGATCCCATAGATCTGGACTAAAAATAACAAACAAATGTATATTGTAAGCCACAAAGGAAAAAAACCCACGTTTTCTTAATATTTATTTTACTCCTATTTAACTTGTATGAGTTGCTTTAGATATGAAATAGTCTGGTAACTTTTTTTAAAAATTATTTTAACTGAGTTGAACCAGAAATACCAGTTTTGCTGAAAATCATTTTAAGACAACATTCCTAACCAATATTCCTACTTCTCTCTTATGGACTCCTTTCCAGCCCTTCAGGCTTTGAGGTGCCTTCATGCTGCCCCAGGTTTGCCTGTGACACGCCATTGGTGCGTTTCCTACTTATAAGGGAAGTACTTTCTGCTAGAAGATAAGCTTCTTCCCTCTTCTTAATCAAAACTCCCACTCACTGACTGAAGGATTTAAGCAAGAGAATAGGAGAAAAACAACGCTCCTTGACCTGCCCACAGATATTTGCCTTGAAAAAGTCCCCACATGAATCTCTAAATGGTGAAATTCCATTTAAAATAAAATGGAATTGTACTAATTTCCATCAGTGTAGTGGTTGTGATTCTGGGAGTTAGAAGATATATTTGTTATGATCACCCATGTTGTCAGGCTTCCCGCACAGTACTTTCTCCTGACAGATTCTTTTGATCTCCACTTTGAATTCCATCTTTCAGCAAACTGCCAGAATGTGCTTCTTTTCCTTAATAAAGCATCACATAAAGTCAGCAGAGAGCCCATTGTGTTGTGTGTGCATGAGGGGACTGGATACAGGGAGGGTAGATCAATAACTCTTGGAGCCTATTTTTGTATCCCTTAGAGATATACCAAATAGAACCATAAAATCTCAAAACTAGCAGGTGTCTTGAAACTCCAACCCTGTTCATCCATCTAACACTTATATCCTCTCTACAACCTAGTGACAGTGGTGAACAACTTCAAAATTGGAGTGCATGGGAATAAAATGTTTGGTGAACACGTTGAAGGAAGTATATCTCTAAAGTCAATAAAGAACTTTCTAGGCAGTTTTTGTACCCATGTCACTTCCTCACTGTTCACCTGATTCTTGTTTCTTCACCAGATCCTCTACACAGGAGTGGTGGTGTATGCTCCTGCTCTGGCACTTAATCAAGGTGAGTTATCGACAGTCCCTTGTGCATATTCCACTCAGTTTATGCCTGAACTCTCACTTTGGAGAATTACACACAAAATATCATGTTAAGGAGATATTTCTCTCATTAGGGAGCTATGAATTACTGTAGATGTTACTACATAAAGCTCTAAAAATTGATTGAACATTGAAAATAATGCAGTTACTTGATTTTGCTTCACATGTTTCTAAATACCAAGTTTGATAGCTTTTGTTTGTTTGGGTTTTTTGTTTTTGATTTTTGATCATCAAAATTATGACAGCTTTGGCATTGTATATGAACAGCAATAGCAAATATAGGTCATCTATAGTATATGATTCTTTTTCAGTGACTTCATGAAGTGGATAATCTGAGTACAAGAGTAAAAGGGGCCTGTAATAATTACATTAAGATTTATACTTGATCCTTTTGAAGGAATAAAACCCTAGAAACAAAAAGGAAAGAAAAAAATAAAAGTGAAAATAAATTTTACAATGATGCCGGCCATTTTAAAAGTCCTTAATATTCAATTTAATTGGGCTATGAGCTTATATTGAGAAATATTAATTTATGGTTGATGTTTAGGCGGTTTCAGAGTACTCAGATAACTTTTTCAAGAAAAAAAAAACACTTCAAAACCAAAAATATTTGGACCAAAGATTGGAAGCTACAGAATCTTAGGAGGAAAAATTTGACTGAATATTACATGAAATTTATGGACTGGCTAGAAGTATAAAAATGTAACAAAAGAATCTTTCTCAAAGATGAGAAAATTTAATGAGGGAAAATTCTAATTTGATTTTATTTTTGCCCAGAAAGAACACTGACAAAAATATTGTGACTTTTTTCTTCATAAAACTTGCTATTTTACTTTTTTCAGAGAAAATTCTTTTAATATTTTTTTCTTTTTTCCTAGTTACTGGGTTTGATCTCTGGGGCTCTGTGTTTGCAACAGGAATTGTTTGCACATTCTACTGTACCCTGGTATGTATCTAGCTGTGAAAAAGCATTTAGCACTACCTCCTAATATGAGATAAGGGCAAATCTCCAACAACAGGCATCTAATTATAGCAGAAATTGCTATTCCAAAATTAAATAGAAGTATGTCGGCTTATCTGTCACAGTTTCCTGAGGAAGGTGCTGTTGTTTTATTTAAAATTCTTTTTAGTACTAACCATTAGGAGAATTTAGGCTCTGAGCTCATTTTGAGAAAGCCAAGCCTAATAAGAAAAGATTTGGTGAAAGAAATGTCTTCTTGATCAGAGAAAGGTGACCCTGTGCAACTTCAGAGAAAAAAGTTTGCTCTTTAATAGTGGTCATAAACCATAAGTAGCATTTATACTTCATTGTATATTGGTTGAGAAATAACAAAATACATGTATGAGTGAACAGGATGGCTGATATTTTACAAACTTGAGGATTCCACAGCTTGTTTTTGTTTTACTTATGGATAAGCCTGGATTACATCTAACATTTCGCTTTACACATGCTCTGTTTCTAATCAAGGAACCTGAGTGGTATTGGCAACATGTTTATGTAATTATTACAATTAGTTCAACAAACATTCATTGAGCACCTATTGTTTGCCCACATCCTACAACTGAAATCTTTATTATTCTGAGTCATTGCACCATGTGTGAGCTATAATTAACCAGTTAACCATATGGCGATGGTTCCCAGACAGTAGGATTCTCTTTTCTCTTCTATAGAGAAAAATAAAGTAATTGACTTATCAGATAGGAGAACATTCATATATTTTGGCATTATATACATATCACACATTCTATAGCATCTATCCTGATTATACACAATTTTAAAATGCCCTTATCTCTCTTTTCATACTTGCAAATCCCGCTATTTCTTATACTCAAAGCTTTATCTTCATTTTTTCATTCCATTCTCACTACCATAATTCTATTCCAGACACACACCTCCTCCTACCTAGTTAAAAAATACTTTCCTGCTCCTTTCACCTTTGACCATGTATGACAGATCAGTTGCTCTGTGGTACCTGTACATAGAAGGACAACAAGATGCCAGATACAACAACTTTTTGATGCATTGCTGGCCTTGCAAAAGATATCATAGCTCCACAAGTAAATCTTCCCCCCCAAAATAAAGTAACAAAATAATATAACAACAAAATAATTTTAAATATATGAATTAAGAGGGCTGGTATTCAGAAAGAGTATGTGGTGGGTAGACAAGATGGATGGGGCTGACTTGAAGGCAGGTGTTTATATAGTACTACTATTGAGATATTGAGCCTTGGGTCAGTGGCAATGCAGAGTAGCTGAGCTTGGGACTGTCACATTACACTGGGATTACTGAGGAGAGCTGAAGTGGTTCCAGTTCAGTGATGCACTTTGGCTCTTGCAAAGAAAAAAGTGCAAATCCTCTCTTGAGGAAGAATTCAACTTAGAACTATAAGATACTCACACACAGATAAAGATTCAACAATAATTTTATAATAAAATATCATTAGAAATATAAAATAGCAAGGTACCATGATCGAGAATCAGCAGAACAACAAAAGAGATTTGGCCTCTCAAAAACAGCATATATTGGAATTGCAATATATTGAATAAAGAATAGATATGCACAAAAATTTAAATATAGGATGCAATTTCAAAGATGAGTAAGCATCAGGAATGACCACATAATATAATTACTATGATAAAGAGCAGACACATTTGAAGAGGCAATTGGTATACTAAAAACTATATATAAAGAAATGACCCAAAGTATAACACAGAGACAAGGAGATGGAAAAATGAAAGAGAAATGGACACATCTGGAGGATCAAGGTAAGTCTAATTTATGTCCAATTGGAATCTCAGAGGAGAGACTCCAGGAGCAATGGAGGAGATGTAATATTTCAAAAAATTACAACTTGCAATTTTTCAGAAATGATAAAAGACAAGAACTTGTAGATTTAGAAAGTGTAACCTTAAAAAAGAAAAAGAAAAGTCCATATCTGATGCATTAATAAAACTATAGAACAGCAAATACAAATAGAAGATCTGAAAAAGAGCCAGAAAGCAGAAAAAAAGATAGCTGCAAAGGGACACTGATGTCAGACTTCTTAGCAACAGCAGTAGAAGCCAGAAACAAAGGGATAATGTATTCAAAGTATCAAGGAAAAACAGTTGCCAACCTATAGTTGTGTTTTCAACAAAACTATCTTTCAGGAGTTGGGTGTAAAGAACCAAGAGAATTTAGCGCTAAAAGATCTCCCCCAAAGAAAAATCTAGAGGAAGTACTATGAGAAGAAGGAAAAATATTATGACAGTTGAAAATGGACAAAGTGCTGATAAGAAACTAGAATAGTAAACATTTAGTAAGTTTAGTCAAATAATTTCAGTGCTTAATTATTATTTTATATTATAATTTATATATTATATTATTAAATGTCATATATTACTACACAATTTAAAATATAAAATATACCAATAATAATAATTATTATCATATATAGTTTGGAATTAAGAAAAATAACCCCCAGATTGTATGACAATCGCATGTAAATCAGGAAGAGAATAATCAGATTTAAAGGTTTTATATTCCTTGAATTGGTGGAGATTAAGGCATTGCTTAAATTTTGATTCTAAATTTCAAAAGTCTGGCAAAATTTCAAGGGGACTCATTTAAATAAAACATTCAAAGTGGAAAGATGGAATTAAAATAAAAAACCCTCATTTCATCTAAGCAGGAGAAGAGAAGAGGAAAACAAGTATAAAAAAAAGCAGGACAAGTAGAAACCAAAAATTGCAACCTCAGAAACAAGTCTGGATATTTTAATAATCACAATAAACTAAAATGAACTAAATTTACTACCTCCTAACTGGTTCTGTGCTTCTAGTCTCTTCTTGTTTGCACACCCTGCATGCCTCTGTCAGATTAATCTTGAAACACCCATTTCTTCATGCCACTTGACTGACCTAATTTTCTTCTTACTTCCCATGGTTCACAGGATAAAGTACAAGCTCCTTAGCCTGGTGTTGGAAATCTTTCATTATGTGACTCCAACACACTCACCTGATCTCTTCTCACCACACCTCTGTTCCCTCTCTCTTCTCTCCGGCCACGCTAGAGGCTTCGGCTGAACGTCTCACCAAAATGGTGGCCTATTTATCTAACACCTTTCCTCATATTGCAGTCTCTTTACTCTGCTAAGCCTGTGGTTTCAGGGCATCTAAAATAACCAGTGAAAAAGGGGGTGGAAAGTGATTCCTGCTATCCAGGGGTTTGCAATTTAGTAAGGTGAACGTTAGACCCAAAGCAACACAAACTGATTAAATATATAAGTGATACACAAGGCACAGTTGATAGAAGATCAATGGTGTGTGTGTTTGTGTGTATGTGTGCGTGTGTGTATGCATGTGGGTGTGTGTTACAGAGGAGAGAGTGAGAGAGAAAGAAAGAATCTTGCTACATGAAGGAGTCAGAGAAGTCTTCATGGTGGCTTTTATCTGCCTTTTGACGAATATTTGATAAAGTGGTTTGTTCTTTTGCCTCATGTCTAGCTGATGTTCAGACTTATGCAGATTTTTGCATAGCCAAGTAGCCTCTGAAAACTGAGGCCTTTAACAATTGGTTCTTCATTGCACGAAAATCTGATGTTGAGATTTGGGTTTGGAAGGCTTAAGGTCTTTAAAGGAAATCAAGATAGTGCTACCCGGGAGGTGGGAGGTAAGAAATTTATTATTCCTCAAACCATAATTTGAACAAAATATATAAATACAATGCCTTTGGCAGGTCCTTTAATGTCTATTTTTTAAATTGAATTTTAATTTTAATTACAAAAGAAATGATGGGACAACCCTAGCGTCTTCTTTTCTTCTTAAGATAAAGATGAAGCCTGTCATCTTTTCACTGAAGTTCTTGACACTCTGGAGGAGTAACCAGGGATGATAATTCTGTTTTTCAATGTTAAAAATGCCACGTCCTTTCATTTCACAGTGCTCATTCATTTTCAAAGCACTTTTTTATGTATCACGTCACTTCATCTTTCCCTATCTGCTCATCCCACCTTCTCCTTGGTCCTATGGGCTTCTGTGCCTGGAATACTACGGGAGCCTCTCTCTTTCCTTTCTTCTGGCCCACATGTTCTCAACTATAATTCTACATTAGAATCACCTGGGGAGCTTTGAAAAGCCACTGAGGATGGGGCCCCAACCCAGACCTCAATTAATTCAGATTCCCTGGGGATGGGATTCAGATGTTTTGTTTTCTTCTTTTTTTTTCCTTGTAAGTTCCTTAGGTGACCTAAAGGGGAGACAGGTTTGATAACCCCTGCTCTAAACTCTTGCCTAATCACTCTACCCTAAGTTCTACTATGATATTCATTCCCCTGAAACTTTGGTTTGCTCACCTCAATATGTGGCCATCCTGTAGCTCTTAAAACTCCTTCCTCCATGAATGTCTGCAATCTAACATTCCTTCCTAGTTCTTTTCTTCTTCCTTAGTATTATACCATCTCAGTTTCCCAAAATGTATTCACTGTTACCAGTTTTACAAAAAAAGAAAAAGAAAAGAAAATCTCAAGTTGTATAAGCTAGACCCAGGTAATTATCCTTAATTTCCTTACTTTCTCATCACCTGCATTCAATGAATCATAACTATGTTGAATTTACACCCCAAATATCTTGCAAATCCATCCACTTCTTCCCATCTCTACCCTACTTCAAACTGCCAGTCATCTTGGGCACCCACTATTGAAACAAACTCTGAGCTTGCCTCTCAACTCCTTTTCTTCTACAGTCCTGAAATTTATTCTCCACACAATTGCCATTGAAACTACTATAAACAAAACCCAAAATCTCTCATCATATAACTCTCTTTAATGATCTCTTATTGCTCTTGAGAAATCATTTAAGTGGCTTTATCAGGGTCTGTGTGCTCTGGCCTCTAGCAAATTCAGAAACCTCCCCTTTGACATGTATATTCCAGCTTTCTTTCATTTCCTCCGAGAGACATGCTTTTCCTCCTTCACACATGCTGGTCCCTTCTCCTCTTTGTCCTCTGTAGTAGTAAATTCCTACTCATTCTTCAGAATTTAACTTGAACATCATATCCTCAAGACCAGGTCAGGACTCCCTGTTATGTGCTCCTATAGTAACCTGTCCTTAATTGCACTTTGCACAGTTTTAAGCAAATCACTATCATGTTGTCTAATATCTGCTTCTCCCACTAGATTATAAACTCTATGAAGTTCAGGAAGAGACCTCTTTTGCTTACCATTTTATTCCCATGCTTAACATAGTACTTGGCACATGCTCAGTGACTGTTGCTGAATGAATGAATGAATGAATGAGTGATTGCATTAGCAGGGAAGCTGTGCAGAGTTGGAAGAGTTGCAGGCTTCATTTTTAAGAACTCACATCCGTTCTTTTCGTTTCAGGGTGGATTAAAAGCAGTGGTGTGGACAGATGCATTTCAGATGGTTGTCATGATTGTGGGCTTCTTAACAGTGCTCATTCAAGGGTTGGCTCACGCTGGTGGAATACACAATGTGATAGAGCAAGCAACAAATGGATCCCGACTAAATATATTTGAGTATGTCCAATGCTACCTTATTATGATTTAGCTGCATGACCTCATTACCTAAAATAATATCTGGGCATCAAAGAAATATCTTCGTTTTCTGACTTCTCTCTGCCTCATAGCTTTGATGTAGACCCTCTCAGGAGGCACACTTTTTGGACAATCTCAGTGGGAGGAACTTTTACATGGCTTGGAATCTATGGAGTTAATCAATCAACCACCCAGCGATGCATCTCCTGCAAAACAGAAAAGCAAGCTAAGCTGTAAGTTATTAATCAAGAAAAATTTATATGTCTTCTCTTACCTTGTTGGATACTTTTTATATACTTTCTACTGGTGTGTGTGTGTGTGTGTGTGTGTGTGTGCACAAAAAAGAGAGAGAAACATTCATTTAACCCCTTCAACTTTTTGAAGCAGGCATTACTACTCTCATTTTGGCAAGGAAGTGGCAAAGCTGGGGTTTAAACTGAAGTCTGCTTGCCTTTGCTCTCAATTATTTGCTACCTCCACTTATTGAAAAATTACTAGGTCAAATTAGGTACTGTGGGTGGCAATGCAGAGGTAAATGGTGCACATGTCTTGCTCACAGTTTCCATGATGAGATGGCCCTATTTGTTTGATTTAACATGTGGTCCCTTTATTATTTTTCTTTTGATATGTTAAAAGTTAAACTGAGGCAAAATTAAATTTTAAATAGCTTATCTGAGCAAACAGTGATTCATGAGTCAGGCAGCTACAAAAGAGAAGTAGTTTAGGGGTTCCATTGAGGGAACACAAGGGGAAGACATTTATAGGACAAACAAAGAAAATATTTGATTGGTCGCAGGTCTACAGTTGTCTTACTTAGTCTATCCTGTTGGAAATTCCTTAGTTGTATAACTATGTTAGTTGGTGGCTTCTGATTGGTTAGCCTTAAGTTCCATTTTTCTTTGATATAGGCATTTACAAGAAACAGCCCAAGTTAAGTTTCACTTATATTTCCAAATCAAACAAAGTTAAGCTCACTTATGAAGCTTAACTGGCTTTGTCTGCTCAGGGATTCTCCAGGCCTGGTTTCTATTTTAATTTACTTTAACAGATGTTTGTATCCTTAAAGTTTCCAAGGAGAGGTTAAAAAAAGAAGAAAACCCAGGATGGTGGGGCAAGCCATAATGGGGCTTTAGCTGCTCCAGCTCTTACCAGGCCTGCTTGCTCTGAAGGACAGGAGCAGAGGCATGAGTGTCAAGCCTCTTCCAAGCTCTGCAAGTCAGCCCATGCTCTACAATGGGGATCAACAGCAGTTCCGTATTCTTTCACAAAACTGGCAGAAATAAGCCAGAATTGCATCTAAAATGGTGTTTCATCCCCAGTGCTACTTCCTGAGGTTTCAGCCTTCCTAGCCTAATCAGGGTACCCTAAATTTTCTTAGAGAAACAGCCACTATGAATAGTCCCCCAAAATTATTTTAAAATATTTTCAATGCACAGTTTCTTATGCTCACTGAATAAAACATAAGATTGCCTGGAAATGATTCAACCATTTTGTAAGTTGAATTCCAATAGAACTGTAATGTTACCACTTATGTATATCACAGCTCGCAGAATAAAGAAATGAAAGCATTATCTGGTAATTCCATCAATTCACTAGAAACATATTAAAATCTTATTACAATAAATAATATTATAACAAACCTTCCGCACACACAATCATCTATCAAATAGCTGTATTACTGAAAATGCATGTAGACTTTAATTTTAAAATTCATTTAAAATTCTGCTTTAAAATAGAGTTGACTGCACCTGTACAGAAAAGAATCCTTTGGTGAAATAAATAATAACTCTGTTAAATCTAGTTTTATAAAAATCTTATAAATTTACATTATACTATTTTCTTTTGTGACTTTGGCTGATTTCTTCCTATTACTACATTAGTACCTGCAAGTTAGAAAATGTATCTTTTTCATCATTTTCCCACACAAGGGCAAGAACAATGCTTTATGCTTATTAAATGTTTATCACTTACTAAACAAAGTAATGCTTCAGAAGGTCATACTTGTGTGTATGTGTACACACAGGGACACACACATACATAGGCATATACACACCTATTCCTGTGTATGTATCTCAAAGCCTCATTCAGCAGGTTAGTTTCATTCAAGCAAAATCAATACAATCCCATTCATATAGTTGCTTGGAATTTGGAATTTGTTGTATTAGTGGTTAATGGGTATGAAAACTGGCAGAAAAGGACAGATAGTCATGAACAAAGAAATGCACATAATTTCCTAAGCGTCCAGGACTGCCGCTCCTGTTCCCACACATCCCCACTCCCATGAAGGGATCAAAACTGTCATAGTAATTTTGTAAGAATAAGGAAAGGTGAAAAATAAAAACTCTTTTTAGAAAAGACTTCCCTGTTTTATTCTTTTGAAAGGGCTTAAATAAAATTAAAAAAAGGAAAGATTTCCCTGAGAGAATCTAAGGTGATTGGGTTAATACAATTCAGGTGAGAGCTCAGTCAAGCCGGTCAGTACAGTCAACACGCACAGCACTGCAGGGGAGGTTGCTGAGGTGGGGGATATGCTGAAGGCTGTCATTCGTCACACACCTGGAGGCTCAAGGGCACTGCTGGGCTAGCTAGAGGCCACTCAGAGCCAGCTGCCCACTGACTCTCACCTAGGAGGCTCTGCAGAATGCTGATTAAATACTCTTCTTCGGCTCGTTATCTGAGAGTCTAATGTAATTAAAACATTCCACCAGGGCTTAGAAAAATCTCTGGTACTTAAGGAAAATACATCCTGCAAAATAGGTATGTAAAAATAGATCCATATAGTTCATACTGAATATGGCCATGGGTTAAGATCAGTAGTAATGCTTATATACATTTAATTACATGCCCAGAAATGCTGATTACTCACCAAAGACAACTTAATCTTAAGCCAGATCATCCTTGCACATAGAAATAATATCTCTTATCAAGTTGCTTAAATGTGCTTCCTGGAAGGTGACTCATTCTGTTTCTAAAACTCAGTTTATCTTTTAGGACTTTGGACCACCTGGCCACAGTCTGGTCCATGGCCTATTAGGAACCAGGCAACACAGTAGGAGGCAGGTGGTGGGCCAGCAAGTAAAGTTCATTTGTATTTATAACTGCTCTCCATTGCTCACATCACCACCTGAGCTCTGCCTCCTGTCAGATCAGTGGTGGCATTAGATTCTCATAGGAGTGAGAACCCTACTGTAAACTGTACATGCAAGAGATCCAGGTTGTGCCCTCCTTACTAGAGTCTAATGCCTGATGATCTGAGGTGGAGCTGAGGCGGTGATGCTAGCGCTGAGAAGCAGCTGCAAATGCAGATTATCATTAGCAGAGAGGTTTGGCTGCACAGAGACCATAATAAATCAATTGCTTGCAGACTCATATCAAAACCCTATCAGTGCAAGTGACAAGTTGCATCTGGTGGCAGGCTTTATAGTGGCAAGTGAGTTGATGTACTTCAATCATGCAGCTGCATCTAGTGGCAGGCTTTAAGTCAGAATCCAACACTTATTTTAGTCCGTGTGTGGCCCACCCATTATTTTATTTACCACTTCTGTCCACGCCTCTTTCCTGCACTGCGCACTTGTCTCTGTCACAGTTATGGCAAGCACACAAGCTAACCCTAGCAAAAATGAGTAAAAAACAAATGTCTCTGGAGAGCTTCTTTGAAAAGGGGGAAATACCAAATGACGAAACAGCAGAAGACTCTAAGACTGCCAACAAAATGAAAGCTGCATTTAAAAGAAAATACTAAGAGTCCTACTTAAATTACGGGTTCATTGCAACAGGTTATTCACATTCTCCAAGCCCACTTTGTATAATGTGTGGCAACCGGCTATTCAACGAAGCCATGAAAGCTTCAAAACTGCTTCGCCACATGGAGACCAAGCACCCTGCATTAAAAGACAAGCCTTTGGAGTTTTTCAAAAGAAAAAAAAAAACATGAACACGAAGAACAGAAGCCATTATTGAAGGCCACCACTTCATCAAATGTGTCAGCACTGAGAGCATCATTCTTAGTGGGTAACTGCATTGCTAAAGCTAAGAAGCCCTTTACTATTGGTGAAGAGTTGATCCTGCCTGCTGGTAAGGACATTTGCCGTGAACTTATAGGAGAGGGTGCAGTTCAAAAGGTGGCACATGTTCCTCTTTCAGCTTGCACCATAACTAGATGAATTGATGAAATAGCAGAGGATATTGAGGCACAATTGTTAGAAAGGATTAATGATTCACCATGGTATGCAATCCAGGTTGATGAGTCTATAGATGTTGACAACAAGGCAACAAAGTTTATTTTTGTGCAATATATTTTTCAGGAGGATATGCATGAGGATATGTTATGTGCACTTTTGTTGCCAACCAACACCACAGCTGCAGAACTATTCAAGTCTTTGAATGATTACATATCAGGCAAACTGAACTGGTCATTTTGTGTCAGGATATGCATGGATGGAGCAGCTGCTATGACTGGACAGCTTTCTGGTTTCACTACTCAGGTCAAGGAGGTCACTTCTGAATGTGAGTCTATGCACTGTGTCATCCATAGAGAAATGCTGGCTAGCCAAAAAATGTCACCTGAACTAAACAACGTTTTGCAGGATGTGATTAAAATTATCAACCACATTAAAGTACATGCCCTTAACTCACATCTGTTTGCTCAGCGCTGTGAGGAGATGGACGCAGAGCACATACGTCTTCTCTTATACACAGAAGTGAGATGGCTTTCTAAAGGTAGATCACTGGCCAGAGTTTTTGAGTTATGAGAGCCACTCCAGAGATTTCTTTTAGGAAAACAGTCACCACTGGCAGCACATGTCAGTGACACAGAATGGGTCGCAAAACTTGCTTACTTGTGTGACATATTCAACCTGCTCAATGAACGCAATCGGTCTCGTCAGGGGGGAACGACAACTGAGTTCAAGTCGGCAGATAAAGTGGCTGCATTCAAAGCTAAACTGGAATTATTGGGGTGACGAGTGAACATTGGGATTTTTGACATGTTTCAAACAGTAGCAGCGATTTTGAAAGAGACTGAGACAGGGTCTTCTTTCTCCCAGCTGGTGCACGATCACCTATCTCAGCTTTCAGGAGAGTCTGAGCATTACTTCCCAACCACAAAAGCCCCCCGAACTGGGAAGGAATAGATCCATGACCCATTTGTGATTAAGCCAGGTGAATCAACTTTGTCCATTCTAGAAGAAGATCAACTGCTTGAGATCGCAAATGACAATGGCCTTAAAAGTATGTTTGAGACAACTTCAAATCTCTATACATTCTGGATAAAAGTCAAGGCGGAATATCCTGAGATTTCCAAAAAATTACTGAAAAGCCTGCTTCCATTTCCAACATCCTATCTTTGTGAAGCAGGGTTTTCTGCCGTGACAGCAACCAAAATGAGATTACAGAGTAGACTGGACATAAGCAACACACTTCAGGTGTCACTGTCTCCCATCACCCCCAGATGGGACCATCTAGTTGCAGGAAAACAAGCTCAGAGCTCCCACTGATTCTGCATTATGATGACTTGTGTAATTATTTCATTATATATTACAACATAGTAATAATAGAAATAAAGCACACAATAAATGTAATGGGCTTGAATCATCCCCAAACCACCCCTCTGCCCCTGATCCATGGAAAAATTGTCTTCCATGAAACTGGTCCCTGGTGCCAAAAAGGTTGGGGACCACTGTTTTAGGACTTCTGGGAGGAAATGGTGTTGTGAGGGTAGGAGGAGCTGATGCAGGATATAGCAGCCCATCTCCCAGTTGCAATGAGCACATCCACGCACAGTTGCTTTGGTTCCATTACCATTGCCTTATTTTCCTCATATCTCTTATCATATCTAAAATTATCATATCTATTTATTTTAGTTCAGCATGTATTACCTGCCTCTAATCGCAGAATCTAATCTCCATGAGGGTGGGCTTTGTATTGCTCCCTGCTAGATCCCCTTCTAGATCCCCAGTACCTAGAAGCTGTAGCGATGCCCGATAAATATTTTTTGAATGAATCAATGAAGAGGCCTCCTTTACAAATGGGAGGATGAGTCCTGTATGGAATCAAAGTCAATTTCTAATGAGAAACAAGTCAAAATACTATGACTTCAATGTTCTATTGCCATGGTGTTTATCATTTCCCATAGTTGAATGGTGAAGTTATAAAATTGTTTTGGATAATGTATGAATGTCCTCTGCGTGGCTATATAACCTCCATACATTTTTACAGAGTGTCACTCACTCAAATCCTCATATTAGCCTTATAATAAGAAGTAAGGCAGGTGTGTTACAGTCCTTTTACAGATGATGTAACTGACTCGAGTGTTATGTGACTTGTCTGAGGTCACACAGTTGTTAAGGATAAAGTCTTCTGACTCTAGGTACAATGCTGTCTTCAAAAAAGAAATCATGTAAAGAGTACAATCATATTGTAATGAATTTCTACATTTCATTCAATCATTTCTTACCAAAAGTAAAATAATATTTTATCTGCTATGTGTCAGAACTATTCTATGCTCTGGGGATGCAGTTCTGTGTTTATTTTTACTAGGAAGAACAGATAATAAATGAATAAATATATTATAGCATTTCAGATTATGATAAATGTTGTAGTGACACAAATCATTACAAGGAGTAGAAAATGATAAGAGAGCAGGGAGTGACAGTTTCAGATAAAGATGACCAGGGTAGCCTCTCTAAGAGATGACCTGAGCAAATGCCTGAGTGGCAGAGAGCAAGAATATAATTAATGCAATTATAGGTATTGATCATTTTATGTGGCAATTGTATTCCCAACCCCCACCAAACAAAACCGACCAAAGAAATTCAAATCAAAGATAAACATCGTTAAAATACCTCTGAAAAAGTAACCTTTGAGATAAAACTTTTTTTTTAATGTAAAATTAAAAACTCTTCTAAATGGGATAATTATCTAACAAATTTGCTTTATAAATGAGAACTTTGATTTAAGAGTCTCTGAAAGTCAGGTACACCTGTACCCTTACAGGTTTTAGGGGGCTTTGAAATGAACGTGTGTCCTTACGTTTGAATGTAGATGCATCTGATTCCTTTCAAACAATGACTAGGTCCAAGAAAATGTCCAGTGTTGCTTTTCTGGCACCCTGTGACTCTCTCCACAATGAGATTGTTTATTCTCTCAGACCCATGTAAGGCCAGCCTGCTTTCAAGTCTTCCCTGGGATTAAGAAAATGAGTAAGATTTCGACTTTGAAAGGACAATAATGAATACAAAATAACCTTACGATACCACAAAAGCACCCAGACTGGAATTATATATATCTGTGTTGTAAAATAAAATGAATTGCTTCACATAACATGGGTAAGATAATCCTAAGTTTTTCATACGTATTATTGTCTTTTTAAAAAAATCAACTTTAACTTTTATCTGAATTAATCTCCAAAGTGACTATTTCCAAAATTTATCTATTTCTACATTATGTCATTACCCCTCTGGAAGAAAAGATGTTAAAATGTAAGTTGGCTTTTTGACAGCTTTATGAATTGAGTAGGGGGAAAAATCACTTACAGTTTTATATAATGTGAGTGATTAGTATGTCAAATTTCATCTAGGAAAATTCATCTCACACCACACATATTGAGGCTTTGCAAAAAACTCCTGATTTCAAAGGAAAATTCATTTAAAATCTTACCTTATTTAAATTTGGTTATCAGTCTAAAAATGTAATGTTCCCAAACCAAAAAAAAAAGCAAAAATATAAAATGTAATGATTCTTGAAGGCTATAGAATTTTATTTTACAGCAAAAAGACCCCAAATCCTTTACCTTGAGTCTTTGGTAATGACTTCACCACTCCACAACATGGCATACAGGCTCCCAACAGGCTCCTGTGTTCTTTTCTAGTGCCTTGTACTTTAACTTGTTGGGTCTATGGATCATTCTGGTGTGTGCTGTCTTCTCTGGCTTAATCATGTACACCCACTTCAAAGACTGCGACCCTTGGACTTCTGGCATTATCTCAGCACCAGACCAGGTATGGGTTTTCTTGGGGCCAGTGGAATGAATGTGCTTCTGGCCATTGTTGGGTAAATGTTAGGCCTTTCTCTTTTTCTGCCTGAACCTCTAGCCACTTCCCAAACCCCAAGGACTTAGCTTCTTTCCTCTCTTCTTGGTTGATATCACTACATGACCAGGTTCTAATATGTGGAAATGAGCATTAAAAAGAGGACACCTCACCTTGTCCCTGGAGACAAGGCCTGAGCCAGGGCAAGAGTGGAAGGTAGGCTTGAACCCATGGCTTTGGTTGTTGGTGCTGCCTTTGGACTCTTTCTACAGGTCTCAAGCTTGATTAAAGATGCTTTAATCTCAAACTGAACAAAATGACCCTTATTTTCTCAATGCCTCTGATCATGACTTCTCAGCATAGCTTAAATATCATACCAATATACTACATTAAGCATGGTTTTGAAAACTCCATTTATGGAGAATATGCTCTGGAGAAGCAATCATTCCCCTTCCCTCCTACTATGTATTTAACTGTCCTGCTCTGTCATATAGGGGCTCCTCTCCCACAAACCTGGCTTCAGAGTAGAGCCACAATACCAAGATTTCTTGAAGACCCATTTTAGGGGTTTGTTTTTAGGGTTTAGTTGTTAACATTCAGGATAAACAAGCAAGAAAATGGCATACATTGAAAACATAAGAAAAATAAATTTCTCATCTCTTTTTGCTAAAAAGCTACATTCCCACATTTCAGACACTGCTAAGAAGACCACTAATTCTGTTTCTCTCCTTTCTCTTTTCTTTTCTTTTGTTTGTTTGCCTCCTCTTCAGCTAATGCCGTACTTTGTCATGGAGATATTTGCCACAATGCCAGGACTGCCAGGACTTTTTGTGGCATGTGCCTTCAGTGGAACTCTAAGGTTAGTATATTGACAGCACTCTGATGATGATGATGATAATGGCAATGATGACAATGGTGATGGTGCTAGTAATCAACAGTATTTACTAAGCACTCACTGTGTGTCAACTACCTTGCGGAATGCTTTATTTGTATTTGCTCATTGATTGTCACACAACGTATGAGACTAGAACCCTACTCATATTATCATCAGTTTTCAGATGAGAAAACTGAGGTTCAGTAAGGTAGAAAACTTACCCATGGAGAGTTAGTAAACTGCAGAGGCAGGATGTAAGCCTTGGTCTGTCCCTATTCAAGATCTCTGTGCTTAATCTCTCACCTCATCTGATGCTAACTGCTCCACAATTTCACATCACCTTTGCATAAAGCAGCTCACTCTTCTGGCTGTTGTCATTCAGCTGCAATATGTACACAGTCATACCTGGCATAATGACCTTTTGGTAAATGACTGACTGCATATACAATGGTGGTCCCATAAGATTATAATACTATATTTTTACTGCACCTTTTCTATGTTCAGATATGTTTTGATGCACAAATACTTACCATTGTGTTATAATTGCTTACAGTATTCAGTACAGCAATATGCTGTACAGGCTTGTAGCAATAGGCTATACCATATAGCCTAGGTGTGTAGTAGGCTAGACCATCTAGGTTTATGTACGTACACTCTATGATGTTTGTACCACAACGAAATCACCTAATGAAGAATTTCTCAGAACGTATCTCTGTCGTTAAGTGATGCATGTATATTCCTGCAGATCTGTTATTTGCATTCTGTTCATCTCATCCTCAATAGCACATTGAAGCAGCTAATAACTTCCATCCTCCAAATAAAGACACTATTCTAAACACAAAATCATTCATGTATTTATTCTGACAAACATTTTAGGAAGCTTATATTATGCCAGGCACAGTTGGCAACATTGCAGATACTTCAGGGAACAAGATTGACATAAGCATTGCCCTCATACAGAGTATACTTTATAACAGACACAGAGTACGGACAATATGTAAGTCAAAAAAACTAAACAAGATGTTGTCTGACAATGACGAATAGCATAAAGGAAATAACACAGTGAAATCCCAGAGAGAGGTAAGGCCTAAAGACTCTAATTATGATAGGGTCTTGAGGAGACTCCTCTCTGAGGACACGATGTTTGTGTTGCGATCTAAAGGATGCAGGATCTAAAGGATGCAGAGAAGCCAGCTATGTGAAAAGCTCAGGCGGGAACCTTTACAGGCAGGGGCAGAGCAAATACCAAAGCCCCAGAGAGACAAACTGTATGGGGTATTTGAGGAACAGAGAGAAGAGTTGGAGCCTTATGCACAGAGAGGAGAGCAGATGGAGGTGAGTTTGAAGAGCTGGGCAGAGATGGAATTAGGAAGAGGCTTCAGGAAATGGTTCCAAGTTTGAATTTCAAGTTAAATGGGAAGGCATTAGCAGGTTTGAAGCAAGTGAGTGAGTGATGTCATACAACTGGAAGACTCAGTCTTCTATGTGAGGAAGGGACTATAATAAAAGTAAGAGAGGTGAAAGGGGGTGACCCATTTGGAGGCTTTTACTTTAATCTGGGTGAGAGATGATAGTGACTTGGTGAAGGGTGGGGGCAACAGTGCTAAGAGTAATAGATAAAATATTAAGATGGCATCATCACTTTCCTTTAAGACCCACTGCCGTATGAATCAGAGACTCAGCTGGGGAGGAAAGCCTCATTCCCCTACATGAAGCTCGGTTGGAAAGAACAATAGGATTGGTCAAAGGCCCCACTTTAAGACTGTAAAATGATCAGAGTCAAAACTTAACAGTAATGGAGGTAAAAGTTAAAAGTTAATATAATATCTTATTCCTCCAATCTCCTGTCTCATCCTACAAAGTTAATCACTGCTAATTTCTTGTTAATGACCCAGAAAATTTCTGTGCTTATGTGAACATACATACCTTTTAGTGTATACAAGAGATGAAGTTATATATAGTTTCATTAATTTAATTTAATAATATATTTTAGAAATCTTTCCATATCACTATATCTACTCTAATCGTTTTTTGATTTACTATAATTTATGTGACCAGTCCTCTAATGAAGGGCGTTACTAACAATGCTACAATGTATATCTTTGCAAAACTATACGAGGATATATGTAGGCTACATTCCAAGAAGTGAAATTACTGTTTCAAAATATATATTCATTTAAAATTTTTGTAGATATTGCTAAATTGACCTCCAAAAATTTGCACCAGTTTATATACTGAAAACAGTAGATTGCCTCTTTCTCTACACTACTGACAATATTGAGTACTAGCAAACTTTTAAACTTGCCAATCTGATAGGTAAACTATAGTAACTAATTTTAATATAAATTCTTTTGATCATAAGTGGGACTGGTTAACATTCCTACTTTTATTGACCATTTGTACTTATTTTTCTGTAAAATGCCAGTTCATGTTCTCTGTAATTCTTTTCTGTTGAGTTTTCCTCTTTGTATATAAGCAAAATAGCCTATTGACATATGTCTAAAACATTTTCTCTCATTTGTTCTTTGTCTATTTGCTTTATTAATGGTATTTTTGAGCTTATAGAAATTTTAGTCCATATTAATCAATTTTTTAAATTCTAATTTCTGGGTTAACACCATTCTCAGAAAGGCTTCTCCACTCTATGATTAAAAATAATCATCCAGATACCATTCTAATATATTTATGGTCGTATTAAATATTAAAATTTTCAAATCATCTAGGCCATACATGTGGTATAAAAATTAAGTGAAGTTCCTGCTTTCTTTTCCCTCTAAATTAGTAGCCAAGTTGTCTCCTTATTTTTTAGTAAATAAGCCATCTTTTCACCACTGACTTGAAATACTACTTTTATTACATCCTACATCCCTCTATGTGTTTAGAACCTTTTCTGAATTCTCTTTTATATTCCTTTGATCTATATTTGTCTATAGCTATACCAATACCAATAATTTTAATGACTATGCTTTAAAATATAATTTATCTGTTAGGCTGGTACCTATTCATCAGTCTTCTTCTACAGAATTTTCCTGGTATCTAGGATTCTTTCTTAATTAGTTTTAGTTGATTCTCTGGGGTTTGATTGTACTCAGATAATGATATCTGCAAATACTCTTGACTTTTTCTCTTTCATCTTATGTTTATTCTCTTACATAATTATGCTTTGAGAATAATGATAAATAATTGAGATGATAGTAGAATTCCTTGTTTTATTACATACTCTAAAGCTAATAGTTTTTCAGTTTTGCCATTTAATATGACGTTGACTTTTGGTTCAAAATATATTGTTTACATTTAAGAATACTCACATAAAATTAATGAAATTATTTAAAAATTAAAGAATAAAAATGCATATGTTTATGCTACATTTAGAAAAGATGTTCACAGAGAGAGAAATTTTGATAAAATTTTGGCATTTTGAAATGGATATATATTTTTTGTTTTTTTTTAACTTTTGGCATATTGGTACATTGACAGATTTCTAAAATAGCAGTATCCTTGAATTCATATAATGACTTTACGTTGCTTATGGTGTAATTTTAATTTAGTGTACTTGATCTATAACACAAATGACATTGTTCTATACTGTTGCTATTAGGATCTCAAAGAAACTAAGGGCAGAAATAATGAATACCAGAGGATCAAATACAAGTAGAGAATGACACCCTATTATTTATTTTTTCCTCTCTGTATAGCTTCATTTTTTTTCCCTCTTACTCTAAGGCTCTCCCCAGACTGGAGAAATATAGCTGTTAACAGAGTAATCCTCCCATAAATTAATGGTTAACTCTCTTGATCCCAAGTTCAAAAATTCTACAGAAAGGACACACCGGACAGTATATGTTATTATTCACATAAAATTAATAAAGATTCCTACTGCTACAACCATAAGGAGGCTGTGGAGATAGCGAAAGAGAAAGACAGGAATGAGAACAGAATGGGGAGATGGTACTTGAGGGATAGGAACAAAACCAAAAAGATTTCCACCATCTTGCAGCAGCTTTTGAATCTGAGAAATTGACATATGGATACACCTGACTGCCAAAGCAACCCAGCAAAGGTTCTGCAAACCTGATCCTTCTGGGCCAAATTTAGCTTTCTGCTCCCTCTCTCCCAGTGGATTCAAGTAGATTAACCTTAATGTTTGAAACTTTCACAAGATGTATTTTGAGACAAAGTTGTTGGGAGTGTGGAAGCTCCTTTTATCTGATTATCTTCTTTCCTTATTTGACTTTTATAAAGCTGCAGATGGAAGGGGAGTCTGGCAGGGAACACATAACATGCTTTGATCATAAGAAAATGAGAATGGTACCCCAAAACACTAAGTTTCAATTCCCAGAAATTGGTCTTGGGAGGTTTTTACTTGCTACATGTATCCTTTCTGTAAGGCATAGCACGAGCTTGTCTTCAAGTGAGCACTGGAGGATAACAGAATAGTTTTTAATGAATATTGATGGAAAGACTTACAAATTGCTGGCCATGCTTTGTTCATCAGCTTGTTTCCTTTTCAGAACTTTTTTGTGATTATGATTTTGCATCACTTGAATTTAATATATTATCGATTCCGCTAGCTAAAATATTCCTGCTCTATATGAGGAATTAAATGAGCTGCTATTCTGCCAAAAAAAAAAAAAACAACTTTCAGGTGCTCTGTCACCTAAACATGTTTTAGGCCCAATAAGATTGAATTCTGATCGGAAAGTAAGAGAAAGGATATCAAAGCTTTTATGCAGTTTTGGTCTTCAGCTCCTTCCCAGTCTTACCTCTTGCCCCTTCCTCCCTTACTCATTGCGTTCTAGCAACTCTGAGTGGCTTCAGGTGTTTAACGTAATAGCTCCTTTTCATCTTGAGGCATCTATACGTAATCTTCCCTTAATCCTAGAATATCTTTTTCCCAATATGCAAGGATCCTTTCAGTGCCTGGCTGTCACTTCCTAAGGGGAGAATCTCCTAACTACATACCAGTTTATATGTCTGTAGGACATGCTGTCATAGCACCTCATTATTTTCCTTCACAACAATTTCACAACTGTAAGCAGTTGTATGCTTGGTTGTTAAATGTTTGTGTCAAGTTAGAGTGCAAGATCTATATCTTTCTAGTTCACCATTGCATGCCTGGTACCCAGGATGAATAAATGGATGGGTAAATAAATTAATCACTAATAAATGGCAAACTGTACTGGCTCCTGGTTAGAATAGTCAATACTTCCTGCCTCCACCCCTGCCTAAACACACACATACACACAATCCCTCTGGTACTGCCTGTTAGCTCATTTAACATCTTGTTAAGGGGAATTAGTGGGAGTTAGAGCTTGAAAGCCTAGCTTCTTCACCATACTTTGTGGAATGGAAAGAGCATTAGCACAGAAGAAGCTTTGAAGGATGAGTAAACAGGCCATGTCGTTCCTGTGAGTCCCAGAATAGGGAGCTATGTCTGCATCTGTTTTTCCTAGAGGCCTGCCTTGTCTATTTGCTCTGAACAACAGGGTAGACTGGTGACACAGCCTTATTTAGCATGGACCATGTTCTCACTTTTCTCTCCCTGTAGCACCGTGGCTGCCAGCATCAATGCCTTAGCAACAGTGACCTTTGAGGATTTTGTCAAGATCTGTTTTCCCCATCTCTCCGACAAGCTGAGCACCTGGATCAGTAAAGGCTTATGTAGGTATAGCTGGTGGACCTTCTATTCCATAATATGAAATGTACATGTGGTACATGTAAAAATCCTGAATGTGCTATTTCACATTCAGGACACACAGGCACAAATGCGCATTGAGATACATGAAGAATCTCACATATAGATTCTTACACTTCCAAAGATACCAGCAGGGTACCGGAAAAGAATGACCAGCTAGTTGTTTATCGTACACTGACCTTACTTTCAGACACTCTTCTGCACTAACCCTACACTCCAGACTCATCACATCAACATCTCTTGATTATGCTGTGTGATGATCACATCAGTCCCTCTACATGGGAAGATGTTCTGCTCACTATGGCCAGTTACTTTTCTAGGAAAAGCCAAATTCTTTTCTAAAGAATCTTCCCTTATTACCAAACTCCCATTAACCTCACCTCAAAGAATAACTACTCCTTGCCTAATCATAGAATTACATATTATGTTTATAATTACTGCAGCAGTTATCCTATTGAATTGTAGTTTCACAAAGTTTATTTCTTTTAAAGTATAAACAAATTATATACTTATTTACTTATAGAAAATATAGGTAATTGGAGAAAATATATGTGTTTTTATAAATAAAATTATATCTATATAATTTTGTTTCTGGTTGTTTTTCCCTGACATACCATAGTGAGTATTTTCTTGTGTCATTATGCATATTTTGAAAACATAATATTTGAATGATTGCACAATATTCTATCAAATGGTTTATTGCTTAATTTTCTGTTATTGTTATTTTTAAAAATTATTTTTTCATTTTTTGTAACACTGTGATAAAAACCCATATGCATAAATTTTTCACTGCATCTACAATTTTTTCTTTAGTACAAACTTCAGAAAGAAAATTATCAGGTTGAATGATACAAATTCATTTATACTTCTTGATATATATTAAGAACTATAGAATTGTTATGTCTTCTTTTTGAATTGTTCCCTTTACTATTATATAATGACCATCTTTGTCTTTCATTGCTTTTGTTGATTTGAAGACTAAGTTATCTCATATGAGAACTGCTACACCAGCTTTCTTTTGGTTTCCACTTGTGTAGACTATTGTTTTCCATCCCTTCACCCTAAGTCTGAATGAGTCCTTTTGGGTTAGATGTGTTTCCTGAAGACAGTAGATACTTGGCTTGTGTATATTTACCTATTCGGCCAGCCTGTGTCTCTTCAGTGAGCAGTTCAAGCCATTCGCATTTATTGAAAGAATTGATAAGTGGCGTGGATTTCTGTTCATCCTGTTGAGTAGAACTTTGTTGCTGTGTTTTATCTCTCAAGCCATTGTGGTATCTGGCCTTCGACCTTTAGCTTTTGGGTGATTTTTTACACTGGTGAGTGCCTATTGTGCTGATCCATGTATAACGTAGCTTGGGGTACTTCCTGCAGGGCAGGTCTTGTCTTGACATTCCCTCAGTGTTTGCTTGTCTCAGAAAGACCTTATTTCCCCCTCATATATGAAACTTAGTTTTGCGGGATACAAAATTCTAGGCTGGGCATTGACCAATGGAACAGGACTGAGAACCCAGATATAAAACCATCCTCATATAGCCATCTGATCTTTGACAAAGCAGACAAAAATATACACTGCAGAAAAGAATACCTATTCAATAAATGGTGCTGGGAAAATTGGATAGGCACACGTAGAAGACTGAAACAAGATCCACACCTCTTACCTCTCACAAAAATCAACTCACGATGTTATCCAACTCACAGTAGATAACAGACTTAAACCTAAGACATGAAGCCATAAGAATTCTAGAAGAAAATATTGGAAAAACTCTTATAGACATCAGCCTAGGCAAAGAATTTATGAAGAAGACCCCAAAAGCAATCAATGTAACAATAAAAATAAATAAATGGGACCTGATCAAATTAAAAAGCTTCTGCACAGCCAAAGAAACTATCACTAGAGCAAATAGACATCTTACAGAGTGAGAAAATATTTGCATGCTATACATCCAATGAACAACCAATAACTAGAATCTATATAGAACTCAGGAAAATCAGCAAGAAAAAAATCAAACAACCCCATTAAAAAGTTGGCAAAGGACGTGAACAGAAACCTTTCAAAAGAAGATAGACTAATGGCCAAGAAACATGAAATAATGCTCAACATCTGTAATCATCAGGGAAATGCAAATCAAAACCACAACGAGATATTGCATAACTCCATTGAGAATGGTTTTTTATGAAAAAGTCCCAAAACAACAAATGTTGGTGTGGATGTGGAGAGAGAGGAACAATCACACGCTGCTGGTGGGACTGCAACCTAGTACAACCTCTATGGAAAGTAGTATGTAGATACCTCAAAGAACTACAAGTAGAACTACCATTTGATCCAGGAATCCCACTACTGGATATCTACCCAAAGGAAAAAAAGACATTCTATAAAAAAGACATTTGCACTCAAATGTTTATAGCAGCACAATTCACAATTGCAAAGATGTGGAAACCACCCAAATGCCCATTAATACATGAGTGGATTAATAAAATGTAGTATATGTATACCATGGAGTCCTACTCATCCATAAAAAAAATGATGAACTACCTATTGTATTATCCTGGATGGAGCTGGAGCCCATTCTTCCTTCTAAGTGCAGTATCACAAGAATGGAAAAACAAACACCACATGTACTCACCATTGAATTGGTACTAATTGATCAACACTAATGTGCGCATATGGGAAGTAACATTCATAGGGTGTAGGGCAGGTGGGAGGGGGGAGGAGGGGATGGGTAAATCCACACTTAACAGATGTGGTGCACACTGTCTGGGGAATGGGCACACTTGTTGGGTGGTGCAAAAGCAATTTATGTAACCAAAGCGTTTGTACCCCCATAATACTCTGAAATAAAAAAAACAACACACATGATATGATTGTAGAACAAATACAAGGTAAAATCTTTTTACAGGTTACCTGTATGATCACATGAAAAAGAGTATATATAGTGCTTTTACTGAAGGAACTGAAAATAAGGAAAAAAGCATATAGGATAGTATTATTATGAGAATATTTTAAATAAAATAGATGCAGATCTCAAAAAAAAAAGAAAAAGAAAAGAAATACAGTCCCAGCAGGGTTGAATCAATGATCATGTGTGGCAGCAGGGAATGGTGACATATTTCCCTGTGGGCACGATATTAGTATTTTTTAGAATTGCCCAGATTAATGGGCAAAATAACATCATATGTTTGCTTTAACTTAACATTTTTTATTTATCCTGCATCCGAACATCTTTCATATAGTGAGTAACTATTTGCATTTTTTTGCCAAAAATCTATTTATGCTCTCTGTTTATTTGTATCAGGGATATTAGAAATTTTATCATTTGTAAAAATCTCTTTATATATAATGGGAAAGAGGCCTTTGTCTATTGCAGAATGTTTCTCAGCCTAATTTTTTAAAATGCATTTTTCGTATGTAGAAATTTTAATTTTATGTTTGATCAAATATGTGTATCTTTTATTATTTCCTCATTTATGCTGACAAATTTCTTCCATTCAAAACCCATTTGTATATTTACTTGTATGTCCCCCTAGACTGTAAATACTTTTATATTTCATATTTAATATTCAATAAGTCTAAATTATTTGATTTATGATTTAAGATGATCCAAATTTTTTTCTTATATATAGTCAATTTTCCACATCATTTGTCCGAAGTTGCATATTGATTTTTCATATTTTCATTAAACATATATTTTAAATATTTTCTTTATATAATACATAATATAAAGTTCTTTTATCTATATGAAAATGTTTCATATTATACACTTATTTTTCTTAAATTAAATTATTTATCAATTGCAGGATGAATACCATCTTGTTTTATAGTGTTTTATTTAAACTATCTGGTGGAACAACATCACTTTTGTTTTAGTTTAAAAATTATAATTTCTTCTATTGTAACTTTTCTTTATACAAAATTTTTTTTGGCTATTCATGCATATTTATTATTTCAGATTAGCTGTAAAATAATTTATTGCATGTGACCTAGCTGCACCACCCCCATCTCATGGGATTGTATTAAACCTGAAAATGTATTTTGGAAGAACTAACATCTTTGTAAACTTTCCGTCTAGTAATAGCATTTTTTTCTACTTAATCATATCATATTTTCTATCTTACATATTGATTATACTCATGTCTTCCTCCTTCAACTCCTGTTCCTCCCCATTCCTCTCTTCTTTGCTTCCTCCTCCCCCTTTCTCTCCTCTTCCTCCTCCTTCTCCTTTTGTTGATATTATGAAAAATATGCTTTCCCCATAATTTTTTATGGGGAAAAATTGTTTATTTTCAATGGGGAAAAGCTGTAGTTCTTTGTTTGTTTTTGTTTTTGTTTTGAAAAGCACATATCTAGCCATGTACCCAACTCTTGTTGATTCTCAAAATTTAAATTGATTTTATAGAAAGTTTGGAAATTTCCTGTAAATATTAATCATCTTATCATCTCCTTCCTCTTAATTGTTCTTCTAATTTACATTGTTTTTCATATCCTTCACTTTTTCTTATTTTCATAACTTTGTCCTTTTCCTCTACATAGTTGAAGAACTCAAGTTTTTCTAAATGTTACTTCGAATTCTCCACAAAAAATCTCTTAAAAGTAAGGATTTTAATTTTGCTGTTGTGTTTTGTCCCTTACATTTTATTAAAAAATTCAAGAATATGGCCAAGATTAAAGATTTTACTGTGAACTCCCATATATATACCACCTAGATTGTCCATTAATATTTTCCTAAACTTGTTTTTTCACATATCCGTCTAGCTCTATATCCATCCATTAATCCATTATATTTTTGACACATTTAAAAGTAAATTGCAGACACACTTCCCTCTAATTATTTTAGCATGCATATTGTTAATTAGAATTCAATATTTGTTTCAAGTTTTCTTTTAATGTCAAAAAAATTTCACCTACAGTGAAATGGACAAATGGTTAAGTATAAATTTTCTGAGTGTTGACAAATGCATACACCTGTGTAACCCAACCACTTATCAACACATAAATCATTACCATCACCCTGGAAAATTCTCCCATGACCTCTCTAGTCATTCCCTGCTCCTACTCTCCTCCAGAGGCAACCGCTATTCTGACTTTTGCCAACATAGATTAGTTTTACCTCTTCTAGAATTTCATATAGATGGAATCACCCATAATATGCAGTCTTTTTTTGTAAGATTCCTTTTACGGCATAATGTTTTTGAGATTTATATGTGTTTTGTGTATCCATAGTTCATTCCTTTTTATTGCTGAGTAGTATGCCATAGATGGATATACCACAGGTTTTATTTGACATCTATGTCTATTGCCAGACCTGGGCTGTTTCAGTTTTAGGTTATTATTAATAAAACTGCTATGAATACCCTTGTACAAGTCTTTTTTTGGATGTGTTTTCAATTCTCTTTGATAAATAACTAGGAGTGGAATTGTTTGGTCAATTATTATGTTTCTTAATTTCTTTGTAGTTCTTCCTTATCACACCTGGATGCATCTTTATCTAAACTTATTGGTGTTACACCCTATCTTGCTGGTTTTTCCACCTCATTTGTTTTCTCTTGATGTGTACTTCTTTGCTTCATTGAGTCTATGCATTCTTGCATCATATCGAGATTGTTAAACAATTTTTAAATAATTTTATTTTCTGGTTCCTAACATGAAATATTTTTGGAAAGCATACTATTTATTTGAGATTTTAGGTTAATATACTCATTCTTTTATTGGGCAACATTTTGCCATGGATTTCATATTTCTTGGGTTTTTGTTTATTTGTTTGTTTGTTTTACTTAGGCTTGAACAGGGAGACTTGGATGCCCACCACATGTTTGCTAACTGACTAGTTGAATTGCCTTGATTCTACTCACTGAGTTAGAGCTAATAGCAAATGGATGGGCAATTTTGCCAGTACAAGTCCCAATTTCTAGCAGATATTCATGGATATGTCAGGTTGAGGTAGAAGTTCCTTCTTTGCCCGTGTTTTGTTGTTGTCTGATCCTCTGAGTTGATGTAGCACTGGGAAAATCTGCAGCATTTGCAGCAACTATGGAGTTTTCTCTTCCTGCCACCTTTACTGCTTTGTTTGTAGGGTGATACACTGCAGGTCTCTATGGAACCCTCACCAATTTCCCCTAAACTTCCAGCCTTGCAGGTTGTTGTTGATTGCAATCATGTCAACGTATAGAGATTTTGTGGGAAGGAGGGCTGAATCAGTTCTCTAGCCAGCACAAAAAAGCAAACCACCTAAATTGAGGGATGTCTGCCTAGAGTCTCATGTGAACAGGTAACTGTTGGCCCAGCAAGGGGCAGTCAGCAGGAGAGAGAAATGCCTTTTGTGCTTTTTTCTTCAGGCAGGTGGGACTCTCCTTTTTCATGGAGCAATACAGAGTCAGGGCAATCATTTTTTTCTGCAGCCTAATATAAATTTAAAGATAGTGGGAACAATTTTAGAATTTCAATAAGTCCTTATTGTTCAAACTTGGGTTTTTAGTGTTGTTGTGAGTTTCTTTATTTTTCTGTGTCTTATTGAGAAGTTGGAAAATATAGCATCAAAAGCTGCTAGACTGATTTCATTTTAAGAGTGAGTTTCTGATAGTAAATATCATGTACTAAATCTGAAATAAAATAATAACAACAAACACATAGTACTTGCTGTGTACTGGTCACTGTTCTTGGGTATATATATACATAAATATATACATACATATATAAATGTGTATATATATAAAAATATATATACACATTTAAATGTATATATGCATATAAAATATATACATGTATAAAAATATATACACATATATATACTTGTTGAATAAATTAGTTTATTTCTGTGTAGTTCCTACCTAGAATGTGAACTCTTTGGGGACAGGAATCAAGTTCTGGTTTTGTAGCACTGACATCTGATAAAGTGTCCATCCTATGGTCAGTATTCAATAAAATTGAATTAATGGTCACATTAGGAACTGGGCTGGATATTTAACTGACAGAGAATGTTCAAAGAGAATGAACAAAATCATTTTCTCTTCATTTCTGTTACTGTGTCCCTGTCTCTCTCCCTCTAACTCTTTGTCTATCTCTTCCTTTCTTTTTAGTTTATGGGTTATTACGGGAAATAAGTGTACTTTGAGGTTATTTTTAAACAAAGATGTATAAAAAACAATGATTTTTAAAAAGGTGGTTTAAAAGAAGACTTTTTTTTTATAAGATTACTAAAATGTATAAGCTGATTGATTCAGTGAGTGTCTATACTAGAGGAGCAGGGTACTCTGGTGGCCCTTATGGTGATATATAAACAAATTAATCATTACGTAACATAACTAAGGGCCATAAGGATGGTATGAATCAAGCACTAAAGGGAAAAGCCAGGAAAACTTTCCAGATTTGCAAAACCTGTGAGGTAGAATGTATAGATGTTAAGATGAGAAACTATCTGAATCCCAGGGAGATTAGCAGCTTCTCTTTCAGCTCATTGCTGGTGAGTGGCCGACCTAGAATTAGTTCCCACTAATTTTGTCTGGATTAGTCTGGACCCTTTCCACATTTTCATGTTGCTTCCACATAACAGATTTCTTCTGGAATCCTAGAAAGAAGACCCTTGAGGCTGGATTCAAGTTCATTCTGCCTGATCTGAGAGAAAGCATGTCCTTGGAAGAGAGGATTCCCAAATGCCCCTCTAGGGGCCAGTGATGGCTGAATGGAAAGGATGCCTCACTGAGATCCCTTTGGATGGGGCTTGCATCAGGGACAGTTCTGAGCAGGGGCTTAGGGAATCCCTCAAAGTCAGAAATCCCTCAAAAAATTTATGGTCATACATTTTCTTTCTTTCAGGTCTCTTATTTGGTGTGATGTGTACCTCTATGGCTGTGGCTGCATCCCTCCTGGGGGGTGTTGTACAGGTAATGGCAAGAAAAAGAGGCATTAGACTTCATAGCAGCTTTCCTCCTGCTCTTTTTTCTAATGTTTTGCCTAATCCTCCAAGTCCCTAATGCTTGGAGGATTCACTAATAATAGGTCCCAATTAAACATACATGTAAAAATTCAACCAAAGTCACTTCCAGAAGGGGAAACTATTAAAACTAGTAATGGGACAGTGATAAGGTACAGTGTGACAAAATTAGAAACACTTCTAAAATCCACATCTGAGAATTTATAATCTTGAAACAAAAGTAGTAATAATCATAACAGTAAAAACAACAATAACAATTAACATTTATGTAACAGTTACTATGCTCTAGGTACAGCCCTAAATGTATTACGTCATTTAATCTCCATCACTTCTCTAAGAGGTAGTGTAATTAATGAAGAAGAAACTAAGAAGTAATTGTCCCAAAGTTGCATAATTAAAGAGTGGTGGACCTGGGATACAAACCCACCTCTGCCTGTCTTCTAGCTATTACCTGCCTCTCGTATGTCTTAACTTCCAGTTCCATAAAATATCAGCACTGGAAGAAACCTTAAGGGTAATCTTTTTCAACACCTTCATTTTGTAGTTGATTACAGAAAAAAAGTAAAAATATCCTTTTCAAATTCTCACAGTTAGTGGCTGAGCCAGGTTTATGACTCAACTCTGCTGAGCCACCCTTCCCCCTTCCCAAATCGCCCACCTCACAAAGCGGCATCAGATAAGCACATCTCAGATTCTACTTTAGCCCTTTCAGTCTACCTTATGTCTTTGTACGTAATTTGAACATCCTTTAGATTGTCTTGTCATGGCATAGGTTTTTAGTACATGTGGTTTAAATGAAGAAATGAATGAGTGAATGAATAGTAACACCCAACGTTTACAGAATGCCTTCTGGTTCACAGAGCACTGTATCTCACTCTATCCTCCCAATGACTGCTTGCACAAGTTGCATTATTTCTATTTTAAGGTTCAGAGAACAAGTCCTGGGAGGGGTTAAGTGATGTGATAATTCACTTGTCTACATAGGAGAAGTTGTGGGACTAGAAACCCAGTGGACTCTGTAATAAGCTACGAATGTACCATTTTGTCACAGATGCTTAATAATCCCTTTACAATGTTGAAGCACTCTGATATCTACCCATCCACGCAGAAGAACTAGCAAGTTAGTGAGGTTTGTCTTCTGTGACCTGAGGTACATTTTTTAGATTTACTTTCCCATTCACGGGACCTGTATTTCCAAGTTGTCTTTGATGCCTTGCACCCCATTGCTTTCTCCCATTTATTACAATCAGTATTTACTCTTAAGGCAGTATCATCATGTCCAGTTGGTGACACTTTGAATCACTAAATTGTTTTCTTCTGGAGATATTTGCATTTCAAGCTCCTTTGCAATTGAAGCATGTGGAGCTCCAGAATAGGCAAAGTCAGTGGAAAACAACGCTTCTAGGGAGGAGAAAGTTGTGAGTGACGCACTCATCTGCTTGTCCTAGTTCAGATGCATGTGCTGGGCCCACTTTCTTGATTGGTCAAGATGTGTGCCACACAGTTCACACAGATTAGGAGATGCTGGTAGGTGAGAAATGAACACCCTGATCTTCTGTTTTCTAGGGGAAGTATTTGTCTCTAGGGTGGCCCACTCATTTCTCTGAACACATCTGACTTTGATGGGTAGAGAAAGGCAACTAATTTTCCTATTTAATTTTTCAAACAGCTTTGTTGTACTGAATTTAATGGAACAAAGTATGTATTCAGATTTTACATATGGGATAAAGACAAGTACCCAAATCCCACAGGTGTGAGGGATAGAGTTGAGTTTAATTTCACGTTCCCCAAAACCACTCCATCCCCATGGTGTGTGTTTATGGATGGTGCTGGTGGGGAGCAGCTTTACGCCCCTTAAACAAAGACCCTTTCGATGTTTTAGTTTAGGATTTTACAAAGTGTGGCCTGGAGAACCTCATCCTGTGATGTGCTCCAAGAAAGAAAATTTGTAAAGTCAAAAGACTTTGGAACATGCTGCATACTGCATTCCACTCTCGGAGATCCACAGCACACATGAGCATACCGAAGGCTCTGGGAAATCCTAGAGTAAAGAAACCTGTTTCACTTGAAATATGTGACCACATAACCATAATAGGGTGTGTGGTAGAGGGGAGAGAGGGGGTGGGGGGTCAAATATAGCAGCAAAGATCTCCTGTTTACTAGTGATTTGCAGAGCTCACTTGGAGAAAGTTCCTTCTTGACAGCCAGCTAATTCTGCTAAGAGCTGTTAATGACTTCCAGGCACATTTTTATCTCAAGGAAAAACTTTCTAGGTATCAAAATAGCTCAACAACCAAATGGCCATTCTCAGGAATCAGAGCTCACTAACAGGGTAGGTAATGGCAGTAATAATAATATAATAACAGTAGTAGTCAACATTTTGGGGCCCATATCATGTACTCTACAATGCTCAGACATTATTCTGAGCTTTCTCTTGGATTCCACTTTGAATAATCACCAAAACTAAAAAAAAAAAAACAAAAAAAACCCAGGAAGCAAATATGATGATCTTCGCTTGACAGATAAGAAAGCTAAGGCTCAGCAAGGTCAACTATCTTGCCCCAGTCCCATAAGCAACCCCAATCCCGAAGCCCAAAGCTATTGTCTTGTACTTGCAGGATTGGCTTAGTGGGTGGGCACTGAGGAAGAGGTGGAAGTAGATGAGCTTTAAGTCCTACTCCAATTAAACATACTTAATGCCAAAAAAATAAAGGTAAAAATTAAAACGTGTTTGGTTTATATGCTACAGAAATATATATTTTTAAATCTAAAAAATCTTGGATTTTCCCCCTTTTGATCGTGAAAAGGCCTTTTTTTTTTTTTCTGAAGCATATTGGCTAATGACTTTGTAAGAGATTGTCAATGTTTTCCCCCTACCGGGGAAGATAAAATCACCTTTGCTAACTTATTGACTCTCCTATATAATCACTAGTAAATTAGCTTCCAAATTCAGCAACCCCAGCAACTATGAATTAATGTTATCAATCAGCAGAGGAATTGCCAAGACTATTAATTTAAGTATTGATGCTGGGGGAAAAAAGAAGCCTTTACTCTTATCTGCCTCCATCTTGCCAAGGATATATTGACTTCTCTAAAATTAACCTGGAATACCAAATGTAACAATGCATTGCAGCTCATCTTTCTGAATAAAAGAACTTACATTACAGCTGGAGGGTATGTGCAGGTCCCTTGGTCCTATGCCTTTCTTTTTTATAGAGAAATAAGACTCTGAAGTTTAAGGATTTCAAGGTAATAACAGACAGTTTACCAAATCCTATTAATAGTTATTTGTGCTAGGGATGTAATTAGAATCCAAATATTCTGATATTTAGTGACAGACTTTCAAAACCTTCTGCTCCTTTAAACAAAAGAAGGAGGACATTCTGGTGGTCTGTGCTCTTGATTTTTTTTTTTTTTGAACTGCTTTTAGGAGAGAAAATGTGGGTTTTAGAGCCAGAAAAACCTGTATTTATATCTCACCTCTGCCCCTTTCTAAATGGAAACAGACCCTTAACGTGTTTTGTCAGTTTTTTCATGTATAAAATTCAGTTAGTGTTACCTATTAAACCAGGTAATTGTGAAGATTAAATGAGGTCATTTGTCTAGAGTGCCTGGGTAGTTCTTCTTTACCAGGTGGCGCATAGGTGGTACCTGACAAACATGAAATTTACATAAGATATTTAGAGCACTCTAATCTCAGTCCCTTGATTGAAAAGCCCTGTGGTTGAATTGATGGAACTAGATAGGGCTGCATTGAAAGCAGTTTTGTGTGTGTGTGAGCACATGCTGTGGGTGTAGGTGTGTTTGTGGACACATGTGCATATGCCCACTTGCATGCATGTCACTACATGTGTACTTTCACTACTGTTGGAAGGACACGGCACAAGCCTTTATATTGGCAGAAAATTAGTTTAATTAGTGACTTGCCAAGTCACTGTACTCAATAGCCTAGAGTCTGAGAGATACAGAAGTGTATTTGTCAAGCTCCCTCAGTTTCCAAAAAAGATAGAGCCATAAGTATGGGGGAGAACAAAATGGGATTTGAAGTGTCTGATGGCCTCTCCACGATGTCCCAACTTAATGCTTCAATATCTTGGAGGTGTTCTGGGTAGGGTGGCAGGGACTGGGTAACAGACAATTGCTATTATCAAAATGTTAAGATTGTTCAAAGTAAATTAGAGCAAGTGATCAGGTGAGTAAGATGTGAAACATCAGTCGTAGATGTATTTATTTGGTACATTATAAAAAAGTTTTTTGAAAAGGTAGAGAATATAAACAAACCAATGAGCTCTAGCTTGAACTTCCAGCCAATCCAAGTTACCTGTGTTTCCACTATACATATATATACACATACACATATATGTATACACACACATAGGTGTATGTATTTATGTATATGTGTGTTTGTGTGTGTATGTATATATATATATTTTTAATGCAATGCTTATCATTGAGCCCAGAATTGAGAAATGACTTATGGAAAGCAAATAATTAATAAATGGTACAGTCAGGACTAGGGTTCAATATCATCTGAGGTCCAAGAGAGGGATGGTGCCAGGAGGCCATAGATGCAGTGGAGTTAGGGAGCTCATCTGGTCTGCTTTGTCCCACAGGCTGCCCTCAGCATCCACGGCATGTGTGGGGGACCAATGCTGGGTTTATTCTCTCTGGGAATCATATTCCCTTTTGTGAACTGGAAGGTAAGGATCCCACACTCCTCTTCACAATTCCCAGATAAGACCGGGCCCCAGCCATTTTCTCTCTCCTCTCTCCTCTCGCTCCTGTTTAGAAAGGCTATTTGTCTTTGCCAGGAAAAGAATCCACAGTAGAATTGAACAGAACCTGAGCCCTCCTATCACTGACTTCAGTGAAGTCTTTTTAGAAACAGAAAGCAAAGAAAGGAAGAGGTAGTCATGAACTACCATATGTCGTGCCATCAAAGCTGACTCTTTAAGGTTTAAATTAAGTCTTCTCTAAATTGAGAGCTCACAAAATGAACTTTAAAATAGATACTGCATTCAGGAACAGTTTAGTTGAAACACAATTTTGAAAATTCAAATTTTAAAAATGTAAATTTCATTTTTTTCTATATATGGTTACCAAAAATTATAACTAACTTTATTAAATTAATTAACTAATTTATGTAGGGGAGAAGGAACAAGCCTGGGATATTCTGACGGCTGGATTTTCTTTGTTTTGCTGGGCTGACAAGCTAATAGTATATATTCAAGTAAATATTGGTTGCATGACTCTGTAGTAAGTATACATCAAAATGAACATTTATTTGGAAAAATAATATAATCATACTTTTAAAACTTTTAAAATATCATAAGTTTCACAATTTAGCAAAGTTGCCATCCGCATGCTCACATGCATATATTTTTAGAAAATCTTTAGACTTCAGGAAACTTAACTTTATGCTTATTTGTGTATATACAATAGGGTACTCCTTAAAGTCTGAGTCACCTGCCTAGGTCTCTGTGGCTACCTGACCCTATTGACCTCTCTTCTAGATAAACCTTTTGGGGCTAGATAAAGAGAGTGAAGGGGAGTAAGCATTTAGGTATTTGCAGCACTTCCCCTTCACTTTTCTGATATTGGGGTTGACAAAGATATTTATGTCCTCAGAGGGATAATGTGAGAGAAGACAATTTTATAACCACAAAAAACTATGATAAGTTAGGGTGTACTTTAAAACAACTAAAAGAGTAGAATTGGAATGTTTCTAACACAAAGAAATATTAGATGCCTGAAGTGATGGATACTCCAATTATCCTGATTTGATTAATTCACATTATATGCCTATATCAAAACATCACATATACTCTATAGACAACTATTGTGTACCCATAATAATTAAATATAAATTTTTTAAAAAGAACTTTGAGCTAGTTACATAAGATCTTACTGCATTGTAAACATTAATTTGTTATCTATGTTAGTACATTATGGTCCATCTATTTAATCAGGAAAGCCACCTTGTTCTAGATAGAGGACAGTAAATATTATAATTTTGCATCACCTCTCCCTTTGTCATTGTCCCTGGCTGAGGCTACTGACTGACCATGGCTCTCCTTCCCACAGAATGTGGATACAACCTCAGAATCTGTTTCAACATGGCTCTCCAGGCAGCTACTGTGGGATCAACTAGGGCTGATCCGGCAGTTGAAATCCATTTGCCCATTACTATTAGGCCAGGGGTTAGCAAACTATACTCCTCGAGCCAAATCTAGCTAGCCCCCTATTTTTGGTATGACCTGCAAGCTAAAATGGTTTTGACATTTTTAAATGGTTGGAAAAAATTCATAGGAAGAATAATATTTTATGACACAAATATTACATCAAATTCAAATTTCAGTATCCATAAATAAAGTTTTACTGGAACATAGCCAGCCTTTCTTGTTTAGGTATTTTTTTATGATTGCTTTTGTGCTAAAAAAGGGCAGAGTGACAGACTCTGTATAGCTCACAAAGCCTAAAATGTTTATTATTTGGCTGTTATAGTAGAAGTTTGCAGACCACTGATTTAGACCAAGGCGCAAGTATTCAAATCACACACATTGATTTAGTTTCCCCAAACAATAAAGGAGAAAGCATTCTGCTGCTCTTATCAAGGACTCTTTCTTTCCTGAGTAAATGGAGAAGCCAACAAGTTGTTTTCTCTCACAGAGAAGGCTCAGTATCCAGTGCAGACCAGAAGCATCAGATGTTATTTTCCAGTGGTCCTGCCTGGTCTCTGCTCGACTGTTCTGTCTCCTTTATGAGATAAACGACTCATTGACTTTTCACTGTTTATCAAGAAATATAACTCTTAAATGAAAGGACTACTAAATACACTTGCTAATATTTACACTGAAACAAAAAAACTCCAAAACTTGGGAGTCAGGGGACTGCCAGAATCACGTGGGAAGAGAGGCGGGAGTAAGAATTTCTCTATAATAGCTGCCGATGAAAAAACGATGGCGTTGTCTCCATTATCTGAAGTTTTCCTTAAATCTGAAACTATTCTACTGAGAACTGAAGTTTCAACAGCTTTTTAAGTAATAAGAGGAAGAAACCAGAAGGAGAGCAAAAATTCTTGCTAGAAATCTAAATATAATGATCACTATGGAATTCTCCAGTGTCTTCATTTAAGGAACCAGTTACTCCTAAATAAAACTGCATTGTGGGAGTTAAAGTGAAGGCAGTTTGAGTGGGTCTTTCCAACACATGTGGCCAAGATTTAGGGTGGACAGCCAGAACCTCTGAGGCATAGAACTCCTCATCTTGTTATTCTTTCAACAGACAGATTTGTCACATCTCTCCTTAACTTTTTCTTTCTTCATCAAGGGTGCGTTGGGAGGTCTTCTCACTGGAATCACCTTGTCATTTTGGGTGGCCATTGGGGCCTTCGTTTATCCTGCACCTGCCGTTAAGACATGGCCCTTGCCTTTATCGACAGACCAGTGTATCCAATCCAATGTGACGGCAACAATGTCTCCAGTGCTATCCAGCAGGTATGCTGACTTTAAATAGGTGCTAAGTCCCAGAGAGTGTGTCACTACACTCCAGGAAGGTGCATTGTTTAGGCATAAGTCTGAGGAGACATACCGTGCTCTCCTGTGAGAATCACTCTGGGCAGTTCGCAGCACTGAAGAGTGCCATGCAGGGCTCCAGCTTTCTGCAGATATCCATTCCTCTGTATTCAGGCATAAAAAAGTGAACTTGGAAAGAGAGTTAATTGGCGGTATAAGTACAAAACAGAAAAAATGTGGAGGGTTGGAAAATAGTGGGTAGGTATGAAGACATTAGTGTCCTTAAAAGAATAAAGGATCTGAGTAGAAGAGGTTTGTGAGCAATGAAGAGCTGATTTAGGAGTACTGCTGTGAATCTGTAGCTTCTAAATCAAACTATATGAGCACAGGGTTTAACAAAGGATTTCCTTTTCTATTTCTGGCTGGGGTAAGTTATAGAAGGATATCAAAATACAGTGGATACTATGGTATAGGGAGAAGACCATGGCCTTTAAAATCTGAAATACCTCGGTTTTGATTTTTGTTTTGCCCTTTATACACTTTTCATCCTTGGGCAAGTTAGTAACTTGTCACTTCTTGAATTCTCAGGGCTCTTGGCTGAAAATCTGGGGTATCAGTATCTACTATACTGGGTTTTTGAGAGGATTAAGTGAGGTAAGATATATATAGCCATTAGTACTATAATGGACTTTAATAAACGTCCATTCTCACATTCTAATTGCATGTGGGGGAAGTCTAGGAAATTTAGGATTTGTGGTTCTTGTATCCAGAGAAGTACCTCAGTTTTGGGTGGCCCTTTTCTGATTCTTATCAACACTTTCCCTATACGGGCTATTTCTCTGTGTCCAGCCTTCTAAAACTTGCCAAATAATTTGGCAAATTACATGTATGAAGATCTCTCTAGGCCTGCACATCCTCTCCCCTCCATTGCCCTTGTCAATCTTGTGGCTAGTCTCATCATTAAGAAGCCAAGAAATTGAAATTATCCTATTTGTCCAATTGGTTTCCTCCATTTCTCTCTCTCTCTTCTCTTCCCTTTTAATCCAATCCATTCTATCCAAGCACTCACTAGATTTATTTTCCTGAAACACCTTTCTGAACTCGTGACTGCCACACAGAAATAACTTCAATGATTCATGTGCCTATGGAATAAAGAACAAACTTTTTATCCTGGAACTAAATATCTTCCAAAACTGGAAACTATGCTGTGGTTCCAATGTTACTACCCACCCTTCCCCTTCTACCCTAAATTCTGTCTCTTCTACCTTATGCATACCCCACTCTTTCCCACCTATGGGTCTTTAGTTAAGCTATCCTTTTTATAGGAATGTCTTTTAATTTTTATTTCTACTCTTCCCAAATCTGTTCTTCTTTCAAAAGCCAGATTCAGGCCCCCTAATACTTTATAAAATATATTTTGACTCAGATTTCAAATAGGCACTCCATTATTTTACTTCCATTTGCCTCTGAGTTCCTTTTTTTTCCATAAATTTTATGGACAAACAATATCAATCTATTTGTAGTTCCCAGTCCACCATGCTGTTTCTTTCCTCCTGCCTGTATTTATTCTATTCTCTTTCCTTGGAATGCCAAATCCTGGCCCTGACGACCTTCTTTGCTTAAATGACTACTAATTGTTTTCTAAAAATAAGCTGAGGTATCATCTCACACATCAGCCTTGGTTCAAAACTCTTTCTAAACGCTCCCATAATCTTTTGTTCTTATTCTACTGAGGCATTACCAGTCAATTTTATGATTGTCTGTTAGCTCCTATAGGTAGATTTGTGGTTTTCTCATCTTTGTATCTCTAATGTCTGTCATAATTCCTAAATCTGGGTTTAATGAACATCTGAAGAATAAATAATATAAAAGGAATGGAAGGCACAGTCCTCCTTGCAATAATTATAATTATAATTCAATATATACATAGCAATATTTATAATTCAGGTATGAATTGGATTGAGTGGAATACAAAGCACATCTAGTCTATAATTCATTTTTTAAAATGAGCAAATGGCAAAAAATTAAGTTTTGGGGTATTGAGGGATGCCAGGCCCTAAAATGAATCCTGAGAAGTTCTTTATGTCACTGTGGATCATAACTTCAGAACACGCAGAACTGGTGACATGTGCTGTTGTCCTCTACAGACCTGTGATAGCTGACACCTGGTACTCGCTCTCCTACCTTTACTACAGTGCAGTGGGCTGCCTAGGATGCATTGTTGCTGGAGTAATTATCAGCTTCATAACAGGTTGGTTATAATTCCTCCCTTTGGGACCAAAGATGATATGGGCTACTTCATGCATTGGTGGACTAGGTGGCTGGCTTTTTGGTTTGATTTCAGGTGTACCACAAAAAGCCTTCTTACTAGAGAGATATGTCTACTTCAAGGTGACATACAAAACCATCTCCCTGATTATTATATATCTGATTAACATATAACATATATTAAAATATCTCTCATATATAATATTATGAAAAACAAATAAGATATTTTGACTGACACATGAAACCCAGAGGCCTGAGTATGAAAAATCCTCTGTAGTGTAACAATCAGTAAATAAGGTTTAACTTATTTACTTATTGGAGTGGTAATTTTCCCTTGTCTCAGTAAGAGACTGGAGTTTTTCCCATCACCATCTTACTATCTCATGAAGTTGGTCTTTTCTAACTTACTAGAAAAGCAGAGGAAAGTTGTACTATAGTTTTTGCCTTTGTCCTCCTTTGGAGGCCACTCCTCTAGGGTCCTGGAGTTCTCTACAGCGAGCAGCTTCGCTGTAAGCCATTTTTGGTACCATCCGTACTTTGTGCAATAGTCTCTCTGATGGTTCAGTGTGCTTTCTGCACCAGAGCCCATGAGGAATTGGTGGTGGTGGTGAGAGTGTGGGAGAGAATGGGGTGAAATAGGTACACCCTGTACTCCTGTTCCTTTGCCTCCTTGGAGTATGCATTTTAGCTGAATTGGAGAATTGTTATTACATGAAAGCCTGGGGTTACAAAATTTATTTTCTATTCCTTATCACACCCAAGATCTTCTTAAATTTAAGTGAATGGCTAGTGATATTATGCCCAGGACAATAAGGTGTTGGACTTTGCACATAGCATTTCTGGTACATGGTCACAGATATTTATTAAATGTCTTAATAAGTTATTAAGATATTCTACTTTTCCACTTCCATTATATACCCATGAGCAAAGGGTAGTCACTATTCCTACTCAACACAAAATCTGAATGGCAACATTTCTGGTAACCGTGGACAAATGGAATTACGGCTATGTTGATTAGCACGTTCAGAGTATAGTAGTCTGTAGTCATCTGAATCTTACCAAATTTTTTTCTCATTTATCATAAGGCTTCAGGTCTCAGATATAAAGCATTTAGTTCTTAGCCATTATTCTCATCTCTTAGATCCAGTTTCAATAAAATAAAATTTAATCTGTCCTACTACCTTTTTTTTTTTTTTTTTTTTTTACTTTATAGAAACACAGCATGACCGTTCACTTATTATTGACTATGGCTGATTTCACCCTGTAAAGGCGGAGTTGAGTAGTTGCAACAAAGACCTTCTGGCTAGCAAAGCCTAAAATATATACTATCTAGCCCTTAACAGAAAAAAAATTGTTGACCCTTGTCTTAGATCATTAACCCTGTCAGAGAAATTTACTGGGTTACTTTCTAGTCAGGAATTGTGTAGGTCTATGTGATGATCTGATGTACCTCAATTATCTTCTAGCTTTCAGTTTGCTGCTGAAAACTCTAATGCAATTCTGAGTTCTGATTCTTGTATGTGACCTACCTTACTTTGTTCTTTCTCTCCTCTGTCATACATAGACAACACATGCACACACACTTCTTTCTCTAGCTGTGGAAAATTCATGAGTGTTCTCTTTATTCTCAGGCTTCTTAAATTTTATGTTTATCCCTCTAATCCTTTCCACTCCTAAACTGGCTCTCCTGACTTCCAACTTAAGCCTATGTCTTGTATCCAGGGATTCTACATAGGGTTTTGGGGTTTGTGCCTTGCACAAGGGTGCCCAGTAGAGGAGACAAGTAGGGGATGGATTCTATTAATAGGTTGCACTTCTGCACATGGAAACAGTACCTTGCCATGGAGCTGATTATACTCAGAGGAAGGGGAGCCTTCTTCAAATTCACCCAAAGTTGCAGTACAACTAATGGCATTTCCTCTTCAAACCTGAACTCATTTTTTCCTCAGGAAAAACCTACTTCTCTATAGGAAATGGTGTCACCCCCTTTGACCTCCTCCTTTTTCACATATTATGTCCATAGTCTCATTATAAACCTGGGGCCACAACCAGTTTTCTCAACAGTTCATTGATGCTCAATCTCTAAAGTCTTGCTCATGAAAGGGACTATAAGCTCACAATTGTGGGTAAATGCAGAGCTTCCAATTTGAGAATTTGAGTTGCATTTTCATTTTTAACATGAGAACTGGAGTCCTATTTTGCTTTACTGTATACTGTCTCCCAAAGACATTTTTTTCCCTAGAAGGAAACAGAATCTAAATCCGTATGAAGCAAAGAGCCCTTTCCTTGTTAGCAAATCTCAGGTGCTGCTCTTAGAGACAATAGATATACATTATCTATTGGAGTGTTTCATACTTTTGTGGTCCATTCAGAGACAAAAGTCTTCTCTGTTTGAAACCCTGAAAATGGTTTTGTCCCAAATTAAATTCTGGTTCTTAAATTCTAATTCAGAGTTTCCCTTGGGTAGAAGTTTGAGGTTTTACAAACCCTCCTTCCCCACCCACACATAGAAGCATATTAAGGCAAATGGAGTCTTACAGACTTTAAGATCACATATGTTTAACTAAATATGTGTTCTATCATTTAATAGATTATAGAAAAGTTCATTATTTCCTTATCCATTAAATGAGAATAATGATATGTACCTAGTTATTGGGATTAGAGATAAGCTATGTAAAATGTGCCTAGTATGTAGAAGATACTGACTAATTGATAAATATTTTCAATAATAGTAGAATTCTCTTTGGTCAAATGTCTTTTGTCAGGGTGACATAATGCCAGGGAATAGATTACTTAAATTTCAATTTTAAACTTTAAGAATCTACATTTTTTTTTGTTTGTTTCTAGAAAGAAATTTGAGAAAAACTTTGTGGATAGACACAGTATCTGGCACATAGGGAAGAATTGGATCAGAGTGTATAACCAGTACTCCACTACTCCCTCTAGGGACCTTTAGACTAACCTGGTTATCAGACTAATGACTACCATTGAGTGAGATTGACTATTAGTGAATAGTCATCATGACACCAAAATTTGCAAACGTTCTGGAAGGAGGACATCATCGGCCTCTAAATCTTAGTTTGACTATAAATGTGAGTCTTGTTCCACTGCAAGATTTGAAAAAATGAGACATTGAGCAGGTATGTTTTAAGAACAGGGAAAGGAGGTATGAGGAAAGTTTAGAGTAGCTGGGGGGAACATGAGGGTATTGCTTGTTCAGGATATTGGGGTGAAAGGAAGAAGAAACAGTAAAAATACTCTTACTAATTTTACAAATACTGACTTAGATGATCTTGAATATATCTGATTTGGCTAAAAAATGAGAGCTTTTTAAAAGTAAAAAATTGTACAATTCCTGATATCCCCTCTTGTTGGCCTGCAGAGGGTACTAGTAGAGTTTTCCATGATAGATATTTACAAATAAATATGTTTTCTCTGTTTAACTCTATATTCATGAGCTTGCCTGACCTGACAATTTGTGGATGTTTAAAAACTGACTCCCACCCCTTTAGGCAATTAACCGATTTCTGTTTATTAACCAGTCAGGCCTGTTTTCACCCTTACACTAAAAAGTAACCTACTTCTCCAGTTGACAATGTTTAAATACTTAAAGGAAGTCCTGGAAGCATCTAATCCATTTGTTCTTTTGTTTATAGGTCACGAAAGAGGCGAGAATATTCAACCACTGTTAGTTAGGCCAGTTTGCAATTTATTCTGCTTTTGGTCTAAGAAATACAAAACACTGTGCTGGTGTGGGGTTCAGCATGACAGCGGGACAGAGCAGGTGAGCTGATGTTTGAGTTTCTGAAATACATACTGACTCCCCTTTCGCCCATTTGAATGAGCTGCAAGGGTGGGTGTGAGGAGGGAAGGCACTGAATATTAGAACTGGAAAGAATCTGGGTTTCAACCTCAGTTGCGCTAGTTAATTAGCTTTTAGGCACATAAACATGTTGATAGGTAAATGTGCCTTTGGGCTGAATTGTTGGCTTTGCAAGTGATCAATTTCAAAGTTCCTTTTAACCCCTGTGAAAGTGAATTCTGAGAGAAATACAAAAATGAATAATAAAAAAGGAACAAAATAGGGGGCACAGTCTTGTAATGGTTAAAAGCATAAGCTTTAGAGTCAGACAGCCCTGGGCTTAATTCAGGTTCCATGTCTTACTTTCTTTGGGTAAGTTATTTAATTTCTCTGAATTTCAGCTTTTCTTATCTGAGAAGTGGGGGGAGATTATGCAGAGCAACATGGACACAAGCATTTCTAGTTTCATGGGGTGTAAATATAAGTAAGATTCATTGGGGGAATTTACAAGCAAAGCAGCAGCAGATACACCTAACTCTCTAACTCCCCCAGTTTTCTTTCTCCCACTAAGAAGTGCGTTTAGGTCAGGCAGGGCTAGAGACACTGTCCAAGTACTATTAAGGTCTCATCCACCAAAGACCACCAGGAACAGCCTGTAGCCAACATGAAATTGGACTTGCTGACTTGATGCAGGAACAGGGGAATGCCACCCTTCACAAGAGGGAAGATGGACATGACTTTTGTAAGGTTTGGGCTCCCTCTGAAGGATTCTGAGAGGGGTCTAGGGAAGAGGAAAATGAAAACAAAGCTATCTGGAGCATCATTGTTCAATAATCACTCAAAGGGTTGCTATGGAATTTGACAACTGCAGGGCATTGGGACAAGAAATGCTTCCCCTTAAGTTTACAGCTGGCCTTATCAGTGTCTGTCCTCCCAGCTTGATTAAGAGTGCTATTTTGTTTGTTTTCTTTTTTAGTTCAAACTTATTTTCACTCTTTTAGTCCCAGACATTTTATTCTTTAGGACTCTGGGAGAGGGACTCCTAACCCATATCACTTCACATATATTTCCGAGTTGTCAATAGCTCTCCTCCCCACAAAGCGCCAGAATAGCATGTATGTGACACAAAGCTGAGTTTGATACTTATTGCAGCAGGGGAGAGCACCACCTTGACAGAGGCTCAGAATGGGAATGTTAGGTGCAGGTATCTAGAAGGTTCTGAGCTCAAGTGATTGAAGGCAGATCTTTAAATTCAGGGTTCTGATTGGAACTTGGCAAAACTGTGATGTGAAAGTATAAAATTGGAGAACACAGCTAGGTGAATGTCCTGAAGTCAGTTTTTATAAGTAAACAGTGGTTTGATAAGCAAGTAGTTTGCCCCATTGAATAATCTATAATTCTGAGAAGGAAACTGTTTACCCAGGTGGGCAATTCATTTTGCTGAGAAGGCAGCTGGTTGTATCTACTGTTTGTATCAGTGAATTTTGAGGAAGCTCTAGAAACAATAGATCAAGTTATTTAGTGGTTTACAGACATCTTCCTGGGCAAGAATTTCCTGGAATAAATAATACATTCTGTTGATGCAGGAGCTTCTGTTTCCAAGGCTGAGTTGAGAGTGGGAGGAAATACTCAGTGTGTCACTACTGGGCTCCTTTGCCAAAAAATAACGTTGAGCAGCCTCCAGGGGAGTTTGCATACAGGTGCCCCAGTTATCACCAAGAGACATTTCTGTTCACAGGTAGAAAGGGGCCACCACCATCTGAGACACGGTTTCTCTCTTCTCTTAAGGCATTAATACTATCGCACAGGATTGCTGTATTCAATGGGAGATGTATAAATTTCTTCTTGCAACACAAGACATATTGTAAATGCTCAATAAATTGTTCTTTTTGTTATTATTATTAGAAATAATACCTACGTGAATTATCAAAGTTATCAATTAGGAAATGTCTTGGGTCAGAGTTGTTTGTACTTCTTTTGTATTTATATATCATTTTTTGAAGGGAACGCCTGAGCAAGATACCCTCATGTTTATTTGGAATACTTCAAGATTGTCTTGTTAATATGTGTCTTTCCATTTTCCTCAGGAAAACCTTGAGACTGGCAGTGCCTGGAAACAAGAAGCTGAATCTGTCTTACAGAATGGACTCAGGCGAGAAAGCCTGGTCCATGTTCCAGGCTATGATCCCAAGGACAAAAGCTACAACAATATGGCATTTGAGATTACTCCTTTCTAAGAAAATACATGTGTGCATGTGCACACAAACACACACGCACTCTACATACTTCTTTCCTATTTGTTAGTAAACTTGTGTAGTTGCCATTGCTAGAAGACAAGGATGTCCAATGTCTATTTATACTTATATAACTACAAACAAAATGGCTGTTTCTCAGAATATTCTTTGAAAAACCCCAAGTTTCAGGTGACAAAAGTAGCTAGGCTCTAATGTTCCTGACTACTTCTTCTTGAATAAATTAGGGCTGGATTTCATCACTGTGCAAGGAATCAAATCTCTTTGCTTCGTGTCATATAAAATTTCAGGTTTTTCATTTTAACAGTTTTTTAACCATCAAAATGTATTGGAATTTAGAGGCAGATGGGGAAGGGGAATATGCACGTTAAATGTTCCTCTGCCACTATTGATAAAACAGGTGAATGGCATTCACCCCCAACATCATACCTCAAACATATGTAGACACATTTCATGCCACCTGCTGGCCCCCCATCCTACAGCTACAATTGGAACATTCAACTGCTATTAACATCCCCTCATTGCTACCATTAAGTCTGCTTCCAGTCATTAACTGTCCTGACCAATCATTAAAAATAATTTTGCTAAGCACAGAAGACTAGTGTGTCTGGTTAGTGGGAGCAAATATAACTAAAACTCTGCTCCCTTTTGTGCTGTTAGTGCAGTATTTCTTCTTCCTATCACTTTGAAATGAAAAATTGACTCTGGTCAATAAGAAGTGTGGAGGCTTTCTCTAGGGCTGGGTAAAGATGGAAGGAATGACCTACAGGAGGCTGTTAGGATAGCATTGTATAAAATAACCCTGAAAATAGCTTACCAGCCCATAGGAGATTTCCCCAGCCATAGAGTTCTTCCTTGGTGCAAAATACATTGCCATTGGACTTACAGTCTGCTCATTCAGCTCATACGTGCAAGCTCAACTCACTGCATCAGGCTTAGCAGAAGTAAAGATCTGAACAGCTGAACTCCAGAAAATAATTTTTAAAGTTCTGGATAAAGAGGGTATTACAAATCAAAAAGTGAGTTGACAAATGAAGGGGCAGTGAAAGTTTTTTGGAAGAAGCAAAGAAATGAAATACTGAAAAGAACCAGCACCACCAGGGCTGGGTGAGAGGACAGATAATAAGAAAAAAAGCCAACGTCTGGGAGTCAGTACATTAGGACAGATGTCAGATACAGGTAGGAGTAAGAGGCCGAGAAACAGTATGTCAGCAAAGTAAGAAAAAAGGGTTCAAACAGGCAAGGATTAAGAGTTCCAAAGGCCATGTTGTTTAAATGTTACTTAGGAAGAAAAGCCTTAAAAGAAGCATGTGATAGGGGAACATTTATATTACCAGTATTTATTATTGGATAGAGACAATAGAAAGAGGGACAAATCAATGGAGGAATTAAAACAAACTGGAGTTTATAAACCAGAGCCCAACGTTTCTTTCTCTCCCTCCACTCTCAAATAGACCAGAATAGAGGGAGAGAAAGAAAGAGTTGGACTATGGTTTATAAAAAGAGATGACAAAAAATACATTTGAGAAAAGAAGGAAAGTAAAATGGGAATACATTTGGAGAAATGTCTCAAAATGAGAAGGAACAGAATTTCTAGAAACAACCTTTTGAAGTCCAAGAGAGCTAGTTAAGCCGTTGATCTAAGGATTTGCAAATTGAGAGGTGCAATTATTTTCCAAATGATTCTGGACATTCCTATGAATTTATATTAGGTGAATATTGAAATCTGGGCCAAACCTAATTGACTTGGTTAATATCTTATGATAGGGAAGGAAAGAAAGAAGGAAAAACAAACAAACAAAAGCAACCCTGAGAATGAGACTTAGATTAACTGTAGGCATTAGATATGTGTGTATGTGTATATATATGTGTGTGTATACATATGTATGTATGTATAATTTGGAAACATTTCAAAATTGTGAACTTTCACTTGGAAGTGTACAAAAATAAAATATGTCATATAGTTTTTCATTTCACTCACAAATTATCCTAAAAACATTTCACTAGGTCAAAACTTTCCCCAGAGAGTTTTTTAGGATTCTTGTTCTTTTTTAGTCCCTAATTCTCTTGCCTGGAATGTTATCAAAATGTCATACAACTGGAAGATACTAATATTATCATAAAAATGGCTTTGCCTTCTCTATGTAACAAAATCTATGACATTAGGAGGTGGCATTTCAAGAAGTTTTAGAGGTCAGTATAGAGATTCTTTCTTCTTAATTGAACAAACATGAAAATATCCAAGGCTTCAGGTCGAGAGCAGATGGGAATCCACAGGAAAACTATCTTCCACAGTGCATCAAAACCGTGTTTGTTGTGTGGTGAAGCAGGAGGGAACTGTGAAGTGCACCATTGACAGATTCAGCTAGTTAGTGACAGCATTCAGAATTGTGTCAAGGCCACTGGTGCAGTATAAAGACTGTCCAGTGCCAAGTTCAATCCATGCCATGGAACTGGGCTAAACTTGTGGCTGTGTATTGAAATATTCTCAATAAATGGCACTATGAATGATGAGTTCCTAGAATGGCCTAAAATGTGCCAAACTTGATGCCAGCCTCTGTACTTTAAAGCACAGTCACAGATACTGGAATGGAAGTGGAACAGAATTACCTCAATGCCTCTTTCACTCAATCTAAATGAATTCATTTTGATGGATGATTTTCTGTTTGTCACCATTTGAAGCAAGAAGTCCAATAGCTATTGTTTGAGGTGAGGGACTGGAGCCAAATGACTTAGGTTCAAACATAAGTTCTGACACAAATCTAGGTAATTTGGGGCAAGATTTTTTAAACCTTCATTTATTCACCAATTAAAAGGAGTAAAAGTTTTCCCTTCTTAATAGGGTTATTATGAGGATATATAGAGGTAAATCATATAAAGTGCTTAGCACAGTGACTGGCCCACAGTGACTGGAACATTCAATACTTAGTCGGCAATATATGAAGAAAATTATGTTCATTTTAACTTGAATTGTTTCACTATTTCTCTTCAGGATTTCCAAGACATTAGCTTAGAACCAGTATTGCTGGAATACTTTGAGAATTAGAAATAACAAGATAAACAGAAGTATAAATTAAAAGTCATGCCATAAATTTCAAAACAGTAGTTTTTTTAATGCCAGAGTTTAAGTAAAATATTATTTTCCAGAGAGTAACTTTTCTGAAGGTCCTAAATTCTTGAAAAAAGAGGAAACTACTCTTATAAAGGTAAACAAGTTTATTACTGAAAATGCAATATTCACATCTATAATTTATTAAGTATTACATTTGTATATGTAAATCTTGATAAACAGCATCTCAACCTAGTTTATGATTCAATGCACAGTTCAAAGCAACTGTGATTCTCTAAACAGCAACAGAAGGGTAGGCTTTTCCCTTTGTTTAGTTTAAATAACATTGCTAAATATGAATTTTACTATTTTGTGACTTTATGGGGTTATACCATTTCATTGTAAAGAGAAACAAACAAAAAACTAAAGGCCACATGGCTTTCAAACAATACTTAAAAGAGAATATTATTGAAATATATTTTTGCTATTACAATCTTAGCCAAATATTATTACAAAGATGAGAAAGAGAAAAAATAGAGGAGTATTCCTTTAATTATTCCATTAGAAATAAATTGTTTTAAAATATTATAGAAATTTTAGCTATATATACATACACATTTGTATATTTAGAAGTCTAATATGTTTAATCTCATATTGCAAATTAGCTAGGTTTACTGTAGTTAACCACTTTTATCCAGCATTAATAACCGTGTAGTATAACCTATTTCCAAACAGCTAAAATTCAATCGATATTATCACTAGTACATATTAAAATGGGACAAAACTATAATCAAGTATAATTCATCATTGATAGTATATCACCAACGGGTTATTTTTAATTTATAATTCTTACAAGCCCAATTTTCTAACACTGCATTTTGGTGTTTGAAATAGCCTTCTTCAGAAGACAAGAGTTAAGCTTATAAATATTTGACTTCTTAAGTGTCACGATCTCATCACAAATTAGAAAAAATAAACTTACACTGTGGAGGAAGATGTTCAGTGATAATGATATTTCTGTCTATCAAGAGGAAATTTAATATGATGTTTTTATATTTCCAAAATTTTATACAGCTTTTAAATTTTTCCTAGGATACATTTAAATTTAATGTTGTATTTATACAACTAGTCAATATTAGGAAAAATGCCTGTAAATGAGTACAGATTATAATTATGATATATAATTATTTTATTTCTTTGAAAAGTAAGTTCTGATTGAAGTACATTGGAATTATCAATGTGAATATTCTGTACAGGGTTAGGAGTGGGATGGAAGATAGTCATCTACCCTAAAATATTTTATATAAACCTTATAGATTAAGGCAAGTTTACCAAATGACCAAGCAAACATATGTCAAAATAAGGTTTTCCATATTATATAACATGACTTCCTTTTTAGTGTTTTGGATAATGCCTGTAATGTTTGGTCTACCCAGGGCTTAAGATACACACACACACATACACACACAAAGAAGTAAACATATCAAGAGTTTTATAACTTAATAAAATAGGTTGCTATAAATCAAGAAAAGTAATATATAATGGTGACATCTTTGGTGGACCTTAACCTATCTGTCCTCAGGAATTTTCAGAAACAATTCATCTGTGTCTTAAGATGTTAAAACAAGTGTGTACACAGGTATTTAGAACACCTAGTCTCAATTACAGAATCTGCTTTTGTCACATTTAAAAGTCTAAGAATAATTTCTTGTAGTTTATTTATTTAATGCCCTAATATAATTGCCATGTCAGGAAATAAATGAGCAATCTCCAAAATTGCTTATTTGTAGCAGTATAACATAGTCAGGCTGAATTTGTAGGCAATTGGGCAATGTTATTAACTGATTTGGAATATATATCATAAAGGTTTATATATCTTTACTGCTCACTACTTTCAAGAATGCTGACCTATGGGCCACCTTCATAAAACTTGATTCAGTCTATTTTAACAGAGCAAAGTTTCCTTAAATTAGTTTTAAAATTTCTTGAGACTTTGGAAGGAATGTTTAATGAATAAAAATACTCAATATACAGTATTTTTTTAAAAGATTTGCAGAGGAACTGTATAAAGTAAAAAGAAAAATAAAATCAATATCTATCTAAATATATTGTTGCAACATAATTTCTCCCATTGAGAATCAAATGATTGGAGAAATCCTCTATCTCTTTGGGTCATCCCCAAATTCTTCTTTCAATTACAGGACTCTAATAGCTCTTTCTTACCTGAAAAACACAATATAGAGGCCAATGGACACAGATCCTAGGAACATAGAATTGCATAATCTTTTAAGTGCATTTTCAACACTGAAAATTAGGGTGTTTATTCTTTGGTCGGAGTTGTCACCTAAATCCAAGATTACTAGATTTACCTTTATAAATCTTAACATAGATTAAAAAAAGGAGGAAAAAACCCTTCATTTCTTCTGAGGGATAAAAGGTGACCTAAATTACAGTTTGCTTTTCATTCAGAAAGAAGGCAGGGTGTATGCACAACAGACATTTAAGTAGGATCTGCAAAGTAGACATTTTACTTAGGTAGAAAAGTCTCTAAGTTGTCTCCATCATCTTCAAAACATTCTTTCTAAAATTATCTTTGCTGTCCGATTTTTCTGCCCACTCAACCTCTCTTCACACTTAGAGAAGGGCATCAACAAAAGTATACTGGGTAAAAGTCACTGGGAAAAGTCTGTTCATACTACTTGTTAGAAAAGATATTCAATTTGGCCTAAAGAATTTACCGGTAAGGTTGAGTTGCATGCACATTGACAAAATGATTGTAATGGTACTAAGGCAGCATGTATACCACTTGGGGCTACAACCTACATGACAATTATTTTTGTGGGGAATATCTAAATGGATCTCATAAGCTTTGTTTTTCAACTAATAATTCAGAAAGTTTTGCTTTCTAAAAAACAAAGACAGCAGAGACATTGCTTTTTCCATAGAGAATGAATTAAGATGGGAACGTATTCTGAGAAAGTCAATACAGGTCTATCCTTGAAAATCTCACCCCCATCTTTCTTAGGAAAAGATGTAAAGTAGCATCCATACAACTGACTGTTTAGTACAAGTAAGACTCCCACTTTAGGACAGCTCAACGTGGAACAAGAGGCTTTCTCAAAGAGAATTGTACAGAAGCACACATTGGTAAAGTCATAAAACAGTAAGATTGAATTTATAGGTATCTTCTTCTTGAGGGTAGACTTTGATGGTACCAGAAATTGGCTCTGGTCTCAAATATGAGAATCTTCTCTACCAATCTATCTGCTTTCATTTTAACTTAATATGAAAAAGACACCTTAATATGGATGTGACTAGGATGCAGTGGCTAGAACATTGTGCTCTACAGAAAGAAAGCCAGCAAATATGGTAATGGGTGTGGTTTTTCAGATTAAGCTGGATGGCAAGTTCAATTGAAGGTAATTTATCACCAATAAAAGACATCAATCCTAGCTAGCAAGAACCTGGGCTGATCAATGATTCAAGCTAAAGCTCAATTTATCTCTCCTTTGGACTATGCATTGCTGGTGTATTTCATTTTGAATAGAAATGCCTATAGGGAAATGCTTGCCTTTCCATCAGAAGCTGGTTTTTTTCAGGCCATTCCTAAAAGATTCTCTTCTGAGTTGTCAAGAATACCAGGAGTGATATAAGATGTTAACTGATTCCCTGGATAAACCCTAACTCCAGAGCTTATGATACTGTGATTTTGGGGAAACTGAAGTGGAAATATCTGTTCACCATAGTAGGACTGAGTTGGGCATATCTCACAGATACCAAGTGCTCACTGATCTTTACACAAAAAGTATGACCATTGTGTGAGTGTGTGTGTACCACATGGGGCTACCACCTACATGACAATTATTTTTGTGGGGAATATCTGCCCCCAACTGACAGACTAGTCAATCCAGCCATATCAGTTAAGCAACCTTTTAGGCAACCTAGATTTTCCACTTTGACCATAAAGACAAAAAAAAAAAAAAAAAAAAAGAAAGAAAGAAAACGGTCAAGTTGGTCGCCTCTTGCTGACAGTTGGCTGTGGTGAGCCTACATGTCCTCCCCTCCTTGGCATACGCTGTGTTAGTGCTACAATTTCTGTCCCAGGGAGATTTTGATGGTGATTTCTAGAGCCAGCATACGTGTAAAAAAAAGAAAGCGCTTGTGTGGGGAGGAAGCATTATTACTCTCACAAGAACCAATGAAGCTTCCTCTCCCATCTGTTTCCAGCACAAAGCATTATTAGGATCAGTGTGATATCCTATCTGCACTTTGAAGTGCAAATGCCTTGAAGACAACAATGATCTTATTAGAAGAAAAACAGTCAAAACTTTTTAAGGGTGGGGTAAGGGCCTGCAATAATAAGAAACTATTACCTCGTAGAGCTGAAGAATGAGTAATTCCCCCCTCCCTATACACACTCAGCAGATCCCAATTTAATATTTATAAAGCAAGCAGAATTAAATTTAACATGCAAATGATAGGAAAAATACCATATCAAATGATAATTTATTGAGTGAAAAAGTTTCCTATTCATTCCATTGTACAACAAATTGTGCCAAGAGTCATTTTGGAAGAATGTGCAACATTCAGAAGTTGTATCTCATCATGCAGTCACTCAGCAGCATTGTATCTAAAAGTGCATGCACAGACTCAGACAGTTACAAACTATTTCAGCTATGTTCTAGAGTGATTTTCCATATATTGTACTGTGAAAGCTCTTCAGGTTGGAACAACTTGTCAAGGCAGACTGCATGCACATACATATTAGTTGTGTACATATTTGTTTGAGTAGACAACAAGTTAGAATATGAAAATATATAAGCAGCATTCATGTAATACAGGATTCCTGAGAATTGTGTGTGCTATAAATCTTTGAGAAATAATTTGTATTCATATAAAAACCATGATATAAAACATTTCTCCCAACTGAAGCAGAGTGATCTAAAACTAACCTACTGCGAGGAACTGTTAGTATTTTACTGTCAACAATGATGAAGGCTTGGCTGGATTCTATTGCATGGTTTCACAAAAGAAACATTTCAGATAATTTTTTGTTTTTCTATTTTTCACATCGGTTTCAAAAATATCAGAGAAGGCATCGTCTAAATCAATGTATTACAATTTTTTAATTAAAATATCTTTCTCTTTTCCTATTTTTCTCTCTAGTCAATAAACATGATTTTAAACCCTGATGGGGCTATATAAAAGCTCTGAAATAGAAGAATTCTCAAGTACACAGCTATCATTATTCTTTGCACTACTGTAAGACAAATGTCTCTGTCTTGTGTCCCTAATTTGGAAAGGATGTTTGTTTATGTCATCGGGCATAAAAAAACTCTATGTTAGGCATAGAGAGTATTTATACTCAGGCATGTATATACATTTACCTAACACAGAAAAGGAAATACAGATGCTACAAAAATGGAGGAGTTTAAAACTCCTTTGTGTACTTAGTGGAATTAGTTGCTATAAACTAGCAGGGGACAGAAAGACCACCTCTCTGGAATCTGAATGGAAGAATCTCACATGGCAAGGGCATGTGAGGGAAGTTTAGAGTCTGAGGCCCTTCCCCTTGCTCAGAATCAGACGAAAAGTAAGGAAGTGAATATTCTTCACAAAAACATACAATATATATCTATTGTATCATGCTATAATCTGTAAGCTTTTCCCTGGAGGGAAAGAAGGAGAAGTCAACAAAACGTTTCAGTGTTAGAATTTAAAAATAGTTTTTTAGTAAGAGAAACTTTATAATTTTCTTACCAGAGAAACACTAGCATATATACACAGTAGCTTTATTTCAATTGTGTCTAATCTGGTCTTTTAAATTTTGGAAATAACTGTGCTTTGCTTAATTGGATAAAAGTTAATTGGACAAAAAATAATAATCATAATAATCATATGTATATATAGGTGAGTGTGCACATGTGTTATTCCTCACCCATTCGCAGGGGGAAAACTGGGATTTCCTTGTTTTGCAAGGAAAAGTGTCTTGATTTCTATCATACATTCCCCCTACTTCAATGTTCTTTTTCTTCCCATCCCATCCTCATAGGATGTTACGCCTCCTCTGGACTTTCTTTAGTTGAATGCCCTCATTCCTGCCTCATCAGTCTGTGAACAGTCATACTCACAGATACAGAGTTGACACTGAAATAGGAATTCTACAACAAAGCGAAATTATGTCCTTCACAATTAATTTGACTTTAGAGAATTTCAAAAATAAACCAAATCAGTCTATCAAGGTAATAATAATAACAGAATACGCCCTTCAGTGATGAAAAAGAAAGTAAAACACAAAATAAGTGGGTTTTTTTAAACAAATAATATAGATTTATATTCATGCATTATTTTCATTAGCTCATGAGTAAGAGTGCATATTGTTAAAAAAAGCATAAGCATTGCAGAACATCTGGCTTCAATTTTCCTGAACAAACACATGACAATAGCATACTGTGTAACTGGTCTCAGAGCTGCATAAACTATAACTTGCACTACAAACTGTCAAGGTGCAAAGGTACAAGGAAAACCAACATATTTACAGCATTTCAACTTAATATTCTGTGAGAGTTGTAATAAATCAGAGAGGAAAATATTAAATATACTATAAAACAGCCTTCCACAGTAAAGTATGGATTAGTTATGTTCTAAATGGTATAAGAATAACCATTCATATTTTATAAGCATGTGGCTCTATTGGCATTTAGTACAAAAAATGTGCAGTGAACTGGCTCTGTCAGTGATAAAACAGACTTGAATGTACCCAATGCAACAGAATATTATTTTAATGAATGGTATTCTTTTTGGAATATTAGATTTTTGGTTTGACTACTAAAGGTGATGTGCAACTCTTCGACTGCATAGTCAATGTAAAGCAGCATAAATTCCCTATGGCACAGATCCATAATTTCAGCAAGAGACAAGGGTAATTCCTACCAACCTGTAAACTGAAGGGACATGGGCTTCTGGCAGCAAAGGCAATAATTGATTTATATCATTTCTTATAGGCATCTCAACTCAACCAAAGGTACAAAGGTCAGATTAGTATGTAAGTGAAGACCACATGATACTTTAAGTCATGCCTGGCTTGTGAACATTTGCATGGAAATCTGTCTCTAGGAACTTTACCATCACCCTTCCTATTACACTGCAGCTGATGGAAGGCAGATGTCTCCAAACATAAAACTCCCTGAGACTGGTTCTGAGAATTAGATCCTGGCTTCCTGCAATGCCAATCTAACCCCTTCATAAGGTCATGAGTCATCTTTTTCTTCCCTAGAAGCCAGGATATTCCAAATCCCAGAGATGGCTATGATACATTTCCAAGTAGCATATCATACATGTGGTTTGCCAAGTATGCCTTCCTCCTAGATCTCACCTAGAATTCAAAGTTGCCATCATTTCTTCCCACTAATGGTACCACCTCTATTGGGTAACAGGTATCCACTAAGGCCACTCATGGTGAACAGGCTGACCACTTTTTCTCCGTTGTTGTTGCAAATGTTCTAGTTCGGCCTCATACATCATTTCTTGGACTAAGTACTTCTCCCGTCGTATTCGATCATATAGGCCCTTTGGTACATCTGGAATCAGGTATGCAATGAATGACTTAATCCCAAAAACAAGGTGCTGAAAATTTAAGAGTGAAAATTACAATTTTCAAAGATTCTGAAATGCTAATTATAAAACAGTACAATCATGAACAATGTTGCATTTGTCTTAAAATCAAGCCTCAGAATTTAGTATGTACCATCTAGAATATTACTATTTTCAAAAATTATATTGGAGATACTACTGTTGCCTTCTATCACATAAGTATTAGGAGGAAACAAAGAATTGTTTTCTTTTTTTGCTGCCACATGCTGATACCACTTTATAAACACTGAATGAATCTTAAATTTATGTCTATAAAATCTTACATATTATACAATATTATTATGACATGCATTAATATACATAGATGGGAAAGATCATATCCAGGGAAAACCCATGTCCAATAGATCATAATACATACTGTACAAGCCACATAGAATACAGTCTGCCTGTTATGCTGGGATTAGACTCAACCTCCAGCACATACATTTTTCATAATTTCTACTCTATTAAGTTCATATATCATAATAACTGCTTTACTTATTTTACCTCTATCACATGACTATTCTATGATAAAGACATATTACTTATATTTTAAAAAATAAACTGACAAGTATTGTGCTAAAAAAATCAGAAATAAAACTCAAAAGGCAATATGGCTGTGTTTAAAAGTATAGATGTTGAATAAAACTGTTGGAGTCTGAATCCTACTCTCACACTCATTAGCTGTGAAGCTTTAGGCAAATCACCTATATTCTATGTCTTATCCATAAAATGGATAGTAGGATCTCTTAAAGGTTGATATGAGGATTAAATGAATAAATATATATACATAAAAGGCTTAAAGGCAAGCTTGGCATAGTGTAAGCACTGCTTAAATATTACCTCTTATTATTATAAATGAACCTTTTCTTTTTCCTATGAAGAAGGGTAGATCTTTCAATTTCTCAGGAAGGAAATAGAGATAGAGATAGAGTTAGCATGATCTGTGGAAAAGAACACATTTACCTAAAGGACTTTTAGTAGACAATAGTCTCTCTATTTGGAAAATAAAAATTCAAGGCGCTTTCAGCTGAGCTTGCTATATATGTTCCAAAAAATTGTATTACACAGTAGATCACAGTAAAAAAGGTCATATTTTCCCATATAAAAGCAGATAATTGAAAATTTCTTTCCTGACCAAATAGTTGATATTTACAGAACTATCCAGGAATGCACCTCAAGAGTATAGAAGTAAAACTTAAAAACATTTGTTATAATTTAAATTAGAAAAAAGGGATATGTTTCAAGTCCCTGTGGAAAAAAGAATTTGGCATAATTTTAATAACACTATTAGAACTTAATGCAGAATTATTTTTATCATCAAGGAGTTCATTCAGTTCATTCTAAATGGTACTCTAAGGGGAAATATATTTAATGCAACAAAGGACAGTCTCCTCAATAAATGGTGCTGGGAAAACTGGATATCTATATGCAGAAGAATGAAACTAGACCCCTTTCTCTCACCATGTGCAAAATCAAATCAAAATGGATTAAAGACTTAAATGTAAGACCTGAAACTGTGAAACTACTAGAAGAACATATTGGGGAATTGCTTCAGGACATTGGTTTGGCCAGAGATTTTTTGGGTAAGAACTGAAAAGTACAAGCAACAAAAGCAAAAATAGACAAATGGGATTACATCAAATTAAAAAGCTTATACACAGCAAAGAAAACAACGTACAGAGTGAAGAGACAACCTACAGAATGGGAGAAGATATTTTAAAATTATCCATCTGTCAAGAGATTAATAAACAGATTATATAAGAAACTCAAATGGCTCATTGCAAAAATACAAATAATCTGATTTAAAAGTGAGCAAATTATCTGAATAGACAGTTCTCAAAAGAAGATATACAAATGGCCAACAAGTATATAAAAATGCTCAACATCACTAATCATAAGGGAAAGGTAAATCAAAACCACAATGAGATATCATCTTACCCCAGTTAAAATGGTTATTATGAAAAAGAAAAGATATAACAGATGGTGGTGAGGATGCAGAGAAAGGAGAATCCTCGTACACTGTTGGTGGGAATGTAAATTACTACAGCCACTATGGAAAACAGTATGTAGGTTCCTCAAAAGAAAAAAAAAATAGATCTACCATATTATCCAACAATCCCACTGCTGAGTATACATTTAAAGGAAAAGAAATCAGTATATTGAAGAGATATCTGCATTCCCATGTTTATTACAGCACTACTAATAATAGGCAAGATATGGAATCAACCTAAGCATCCATCAGTGGATGAATGGATAAAGAAAATGTGGTATATACATATGCAATCAAATATTATTCAGCCATAAGAGAGAATGAAATCCCGTCATTTGCAGCAACATGGATGGAACTGAAAGTCATTATGTGAAGTGAAATTATCCAGGTACAGACCCCAAATATTGCATGTTCTCATTCATATGTGGGAGATAAAAAAGTTGATCTCACGGAGGTAGAGAATAGAATAATGGTTATCAGAGGCTGGGAAGAATACGCGGGAGGAGAGGATGAAGAGAAGTTGGTTAATGGGTACAAAAATACAGTTAGATAGAAGGAATAAATTCTAGTGTTCAATAGCACAGTAGGGTGACTATAGGTAACAATAATTTACTGTGTATTTCAAAATAGCTAGAAGATTTAGAATGTTCCCAACACACAGAAATGATAAATGGATATCCCAATTACCCTGTTTTGATCATTACACATTGTATGCACATATCAAAATATCACATGGCCCCCATAAATATGTGTAAGTATTATGTATCAATAAAAAAATTGAAAAAAATTCCAAAAAAAGTTAGCTTTTGCTTACAAGGTCAATTATTTTGTGATATCCTTGCTGGCAGTAATAAATGACTCTATAAACTGATTCATATAGGTTGATATGCAAGAATTATTCATCATTAAAAAGAAAATTTTCATCATTAAAAAGAAAGCATTTGATAAATTTTAATATCCATTTACCAAGAAACTGCCAGATAACCAGTGATAGAAGTAAATTTTCTTAAACATCTAGAGTTTATCTTAAAACAACCTACAGAAAATATTATACTTAAAGAAAACAAATTTAGAAGCAATTCTATTAAAGTTGGAAACAAGATATGGTTGCTCATATTACTGCTGTCCACCATCATACTGGAATTTCCAGCCCAGTAAGATAAGCAAAAGAAATGAGGTATAAACCTTGCAAGTAAAGAGGCAAAACTGTCATCATTTGCAAATAGTATTATCATTTGCAAAGTCAATCCATCAAATTTAACAGACAGAACATTAGAACTAGTAAGAGACTTGAACAAGGAACCATATTTATCTAGAAAAACCATTAGCATTCCAGCACAACAGCAAAAATTAAGCAAATCATATAATGGAGGATAAGATATCATTCATAATAGCAACAAAAATATCTATAAAGTTTATATAAATTAACTTAAAAAGAAATGAAGAAGCAAGAGAATATTTTAAAACTCTAACAAAGGCTATAACAATATAATTTGAATAAATTCCATGTGTACTAATGAAACAGCACAGTTTTTATAAATGTCAAAATTTTCTCATGATTTCTACAAATGTAATTCTCACCAAAATCCTTCCATGATATTTGGGGAAGCTAAAAAATGAATTCTAAAATATGTACGAATGGATAATAACTCCAAGCAGCTAAGGCAATTTTGAAAAATAAGAGCAAATATACTGTGGGTGGGATGTGGCTTGCTTTATCAGATATTAAGATCTATTGCAAAGTCATAACATTTAAATAGTGTGATATCAGCCCAGGAACAGATAAATGGAGTTAACTATATAAAAATTAAACATTATCTGTTTATAGATAAAATTAACAGATTATGGACAAAGAAAATATAGTTGCTATGGTATAAGTGGTCCAGGATTAATATGAAGAATATATAGGAAAATCTTGAAATTAGCCAACAAACTGTAAATTCACCAAAAATGGACCAAGTTTATAAATTTACCAAAAGAAAGAAAGAAATAAAGACCAACCAAAATGCTTTCTAGTACTAAAAGGGATGGGCAATGTCATTGGTAAACAGATTAAAACCAAGAAAGTTAAAGAAAATATTATTTTCTTTTATCCAACTACAAAATATTAGAAAGTCAGATAATATGAAAGTCTGGTGAAAATGTAATGGAATAGGAGACCCCATCCACTGAGTAAACAACTGCAGTACTTTTGGAGAGCAATCTGTCAGTATTATGTGAAACTGAGTATAAACAAAAACTAACAATTCCACATCTGGGTATATACTCCTGAGACACCCTTAAATATATTAACAAGGTAACATGTCCAAGATTATTAATGAGAGATTTATTTGAGGTAGAATTGTTGTAGGCCTAAGTGCTCATACACAGGGAAAATGATATTTAAATTCAATGAAATACCATCCAGTAGAGGAAAAAATGTTCTAAATATGGATACATTTCAAGGATCAATGTCTCTCTACATCTAAAAGGGTAAAATGGGTAGGAGACAAAATTAGTTTTATTACACAATACCATTGAAGTTATTTTAAAAAGAACACTCAAAATGGTACTGTGTACATTTTTTATAAACATATATGAAAATAAACGTGGAAGAATTTACACTGAAGAAAAGGGAGTGGGTGGGTAGCAAAATTAGTAATGGGTTATGAAGAAGAAAAAAATAAAGAGGGAATCACATAGAGCCACGATGATAGGTTGTTCTGAATTGAGGCATTTTATTAACTTTGCTCACTGAGTTCCAAAAGAAGATGAGGGAAGGAAGAAAGCATCTATTAAAAAAAATAAAAAAGACTTTTTGAATCATTGGATTGGAACTATGTCTTAAACTCTCATGCTAGAAAAATCTCACTTCATCAGGAGATATTTTTATAGGCTCAAAGAGTCATTAAGTAATAGAATTTCAGTCCTGGATGAGACTTTTAGAGGTAAGCATTTCATTATACAGATAAAGTACATTCCACCACAAAATTTGAAGTACTTTTTGGAGATCAGTTAAAAGGTATAGTTGCCTTTAAAAAGGCTTTTTAAAGATAGGTATGGCTATCTTTTTCTCTTTATAATTTTGACTATAGGAAACAGATGAATTTAAAGTCTTTCATCAGCCTTACTGGTACCTTGTAGAGTACTCAATATATTCCAGGGCTAAGTTCTTCACTGTATCAAACTAGTCATATGCTAAACAAGGAAATAATACTATGGCTTCCTCAAAGTTCCTCACAGGATTATAATTTAATATTATTGCATAGCTCTGATAATCAAAGTTTATGTGTTTTTTAATAAAAGGGTTCTCAGGCATAATGTATTGGATCACCCAATGTCCCTTTTACAAATACATATATGATTAATTGTAATTAAGAGTTGATTGTTCAGAAAATCAGTTTTTCCATCCTGATAAAAAAATATGGATTCTTTTATCAGGTGATGAAAACCATCCTTTAAAAAAAAATAACCTTGGCTACTAGGAGCTACATACAAGCCAACAACTGCACAGTAGTTTTTTTTTTTTTTAACCTTGATTTTCTGGTATAACGTACATTCTTAAATTATTCAGCTCTTACTTTTTTGCACTTGTTATAACAGATTCATTGTATCTGAGCTTTCACTGGGACCTACTTAAGTCCTTTTTTGGAAGTCAGTGAGGAACTTCAAAGAAGCAACTGATATATCAGTTGGAAAAGTGTTTACCTACAGAAGTTCTCTTCTCAGTTTGTGACTAACCTCAAACACGATAATGAAGGCCAATCGAGCAGCGAGGATATGCCAGTATTGTAAGGTGAACTCATAGGGTTTAGAACTCCAAGGGGGACCTCTGTAGTCTCGGTACCTGAAATCCACAAAAACAAAGAGAATGAAGAATAGAGATAAAATCGTGAAGGCCCTAAATACTTCTGCTTTGCCAAAATGCCAAAATGCCAAAATGACAGTGTAACATGTAGAGGGGAGGAGATGCAAAGGTGAAAGCAAGCCAGAAAGATAACTATAAGTACCTGCAATAACCAGATTTTCCCATACCAAGCTCACTCAGGTCAAAGAAGGATAGGCTATTGTTGACATATCCCGTTAAGCAACTGGGAGGAAAAAAAAATATCATGTGATTCAGTGATTCATACATTTCTAGTCCAATTTCATCATTACAAATGACAGGATTTTATAAAGCCATTATTCCTTCCATTCTACTTATGAACTTAGCAACTTAGGTCTCTTCTTCCATTTCCTAACTCTAATTACATCTGTAATTGTACCTTAATGAGACAGATTCTTGCTCTGCCACTTTCTCCCAGTAGTTCCTACCTTGCCCTTTCATATGGTTTATATTTATTAAGTGGTTACCATGCCTTAGAAACTCTGCTAATTACTTCCTATCCATTAAAACCCTAGAAAATATGTGTTATAAATATATATGCATATAATACTATTTGGTTAATTATAATTAAGTAGTCAGTCCATAAACATTGTTTATTTATTATTTATTTATTAACTTATTCAATGTATATTTATTGAAGAAATAACTCCTTGCGATGCAAGGCTTTCTCCTATCATATAAAAATCAATCAATAAAATTCACTACGTTAATGGAACAAAAGGTGGAAATCATATGATCATTATAATATATAAGGAAACAAATATTTGATAAAACTCAACTGCCATTCACAATAAACACCACTCAACAAACTAAAAATCTGGTAAGATCTTAATCTGATAAGGAATATCTACATAAAAACATATAGCTAATATCATATTTAACAATGAAATGCTAAATATGTTAAACTCTTTCTCCTGAGGCCAGGAATAAGACAAACATTTCCATTGTTACCATTTCTATTCAACATAGTTTACACAAGTAGAAGAAAAAGATACAGTGGAATTAACATAAATAAAGAATATATAAATCTGTCATTATTCACATATGGCATAATTGCACATATAGAAAATATAAAATAATCTACAAATAATTTGAATTAATGAGTGAATGTAGCAAGGTCACTAGATATATACAAAGTCAATATAGAAAAAATAACTATTTCTATATACGAGCAGCAGACAAATAGAAAATGAAATTTAAAGAAGTACTATTTATGGTGATACCACAAATACTAAATATCTGGACACAAACCTAAAAAAAATGTACTGGACCTCTACACTGGAATCTACAAAAAACATTTCTCAGATAATTCAATGAAGACCTAAATAAGTGGAGTCAGATAGCATGTTCAAGAATTGTTAAAACGTCAATTCTCTCAGATTTTTTAAAATGGTAACTGATAAACTGAATCTAAAATTTATATGCAAATGAAAAAAATCTATACTAGCAAAGCAATGTTGAAGAAGAAAATGTTTAGAAGATTATAGCACTTAATACTGACTTAACATAAAGCTATGGTACTTAAGTCATGGTGGTATTCATACAAGGAAAGGCAAATAGACCAATGGAAAAGAGAAGAGAATTCAAAAACAGATCCACAAGTATACATTCACCTGATTTATGACAAAAATGCCACTGCAATCCAGTAGTGCAAAAATTGTCTTTTCAACAAATGGTGTTGGAGAAATTGAATATCCTCGGAGAAAATAATGTAAACCCTAACTGCCTTTCAACATAATGGATTAAGATAAGGGAGATTGGTATTAGGGGGTTAAAATTTCAAATAGGGTCCTTAGGGCAGACCTTGTTAAGAAGATAACATATGAGAAAAGATTAGGAGTTGAGGGGGGCAGCTATGAGGGCCATCCAAAAATTAAGAAGTTGAGAGATGAGAACTAGCAAACGTGACTGTGCAGGTGTGGCTGATGGGGCAGCAGGAAAACCAAAATTGTGCAGCTTTCTGGAAGCAAATAAAGTATATCAAGAAGGGAATGAAGAATTGTCACATACTGCTCACAGCACAATTGATGTGAGAACTGGGAATTGACAAGTGGGTTTGACAACGTGAAAGTCATTGTGAACTTTTGGTAGAGTGCTGTGGCATTAAGTCTTACTGGACAGAGTTTAAAGGTGAAGAGGGTGAGGGGAATTGGAGAACACAGAAACAAAAAACTTTTCTGACGTGTTTTGTTACAGATGGGAGCAAAGACATGGAGATGTAACTGGCAGGCAGTAGACCAGGGAGGACTTTACATATTGATTGGAAGAATAAGAGCATGTTACAATGTTAATGGGAAAAAGACAATAGAGGCAAAATTGGTAGTGTATAAGAGAAAAGGGAGAATTACTAGAATGATGTTCTCAGATAGGGAAAGAAGAAGAGATCTAGGGCACAAGTAGAGGGATTTTGCCTTCAGTAGGAACACACTTCTATTCTAGGAACTAGAAGAAGGCAGACTATATATGGCACGCATACTGTAGGGAGGCAGATGTGAAAATGGACATCTGTGCAAGTTCTTTTTTAATTGGTTCAATTTTCCTAGTTAAGTAGGTAGCAAGATCAGGTGAGAGTGAGAACAAGGAAAGAGGTGTTGAACCCTTGAGGAGCGAGGAGAAGGTATGGCAAACTTCTCTAAAAAGTAGAACAGCAAATGGACTATGGAAATAAAATATATTTTTCAGGTCCATACAAGGTATGTGATAAAAGTTTAAAGTGAAACTAGTCACTGTGGTTGTTTTTCTTCATTCACATACTGCATGGGTGCAGTAGAGTAGACAAAGAGTCTGGAGGACCAAGGATGTGATTCTGCCAAGGCAGTATAACAAAATGAGAGGGGGCAGGGACCTGCGTATCCAAGGAAGTGGTCATAATGATTGGCCAATTGGTTTGTAAGAGAGGTAAGGATGGAAAAAAGGAGATTAAAGGAAAGGGGGACAAGAAAGTGTTATTGTGATCAATGGTTTAGAGTTCTAGGTAAGTTCAAAGCATTGTTGGAATAGGTTAATTTTTACAACTTTGAACATATATATTATTATTGCCATCATAAAGATTAAAGAACTGAGGTATAGAGAGACTAACTTTCTCTAGGCCTTATAATTCTCAAATTTTTTGGCCTCAGGACCCCTTTGCATTTTAAAAAATTACTGAGGATCTGAAAGAGCTTTTTTCATTGGGGAATATCTATTGATATTGTAACACATTAGAAATTAAACCTGAGAAATTTAGAAAATGTTTATTAATTCATTTAAAAACAACTATCAAATCCATTATAAATTATTATAATATATTTTTAAGAAAAATAGTTATGTTTTTCAAAAGAAAAAAATGTAATAAAAGTGACATTGTTTTACAGGCTTGTCAATTCCTTTAATGTCTGTTTTAACAGAAGACAGCTAGAGTCTCATACCTCCTTCTATATTAAATCTATTGCAATATGTTTTTTTGGTTGAAGAGTAAATATAAAATGTGGCCTCACATAGATAAGTAGTTGAAAAAGAAGGACTATTTTAATAGCATTTCAGATAATTGTAGATATTTTTCATTGACATTTCACCAAAACTCTACATGTGATATTATTTAAAGTTTAATTGGCAGTAAAGAATCTTAAGCCACATCAATGAACTTTTTATGCTGTTATATTAAAATATATAGGTCTATTTTGCACTTTAAATTCATCTTTTATACATGCATGATTTTGTAACATCAAACACGTGCCATTTGGAAAACATTTGTTTCCAGAATTATGCAGATCTTCCAAATGTTGACATATATGAGGGCTGTCTGGAAAGTATCCAGCCATTGTTAATATGTAATTTTCATATTACATGGCTGGATACTTTCCGTACAGCTCTTATATTTACTATAGACTATGAAAAAAATCATAATTGTTAATATCACCATTTTTTTTTCAGAAAAAAATTCTGTAAGTACTGGGAAACTTTCAAGCTCACAGTGGTAGATAAAAGTTATACAAAATTCTAATTTTCTCTTCAAAGCTTGACCTTTATCAATGGCAACAAATAGTATCAATTGTTTCCTTAAAATGGCAGTCTAGTTTTGTGCATTCTTTAAAAGAGTGTCTGCTAAATACCCAAGTCTGAATAATCATAGTTTGTCTGGTAATCATTACTTCATGTTGGAAAAGTTTACTCAGTTTGCAACTCCAATAATCACACAAGTGCTGTCCTTGAGACATACTTTGGTATGTAACAGAAGTGCTTTATGCACACTTCCCATTTTGTCACATAGAATATTGAAAAGACATTTATTCAAAAATTGAGATTTTATTAAATTCATAATTTTTACAGCTTCAACGGGGACACATTGAATTTCTTACTGGCATGCTCTCTAATGGCGGTTAAATGGTGGCCAGAAATACAGTCATTACTAATACTGTTTGGCGCCACCGCCTTGAGTTATGCAAAGCCACCAAAAATTTTATCGACCATTGCTTTTGCACCATCAGTGCAACTGTCAATATGTGAAAAAGGCAAATAATGTCTTAGTATTATTATAAAAATAGTATTGACCTCATGGACCTCTGAAGAATATTTGCAGACCACATGTTGAGAACCACTGCCCTAGGACAAATATTAATAGTTGTTTGAACCTGGATTGAAATACACGTCTATCACATTTTAAACCTTGAAAGCTTAATTACAGTGCTATGCTGGCTTCACTCCCTTCCTTGTTCATACTAGACTCATAATTTGTCATTTCAACTACTCTTTTGCCAATATTGCCATCTTGTCATTCTGCCACCTTGCTCTGAAAATTTCCAATCTGAATGAACGTACTCCAATTTAGCTACTAAGCATATGTGGGAAAAAACTAATCAACAGGGTGCCCCTCTGAATATGTGGAGTCAAGGTCTCATAAGCCCTCCACATCTTTGCTTAAAATTAGTCTACATCCGTAGTTATTGAATACGGAGAAGAGGTCAGGTGCTATCTGCATAAAAGGCAGGCCCTGAAATGTAGAGTACTAGATGCCCAGCCAATCTCATTTTATTTGCCACTAGGTGGCAGTAAAGACACTAGCAAATAATGCTTCTAAGGAAGAGGGCTGCCAAACAAGCCTATATATTTTAAACCCTTAAGGGATTTAATAGCTTTTAATGGATTCTAGACTATTTTGAATTAAGAAAAAAGAGACTTTTTTGGTTTTTCACTATTAATACTAAAACAACCTTATATTTACATAGTGTTTTACAGTTGATAAGGTGTTATCTCAGACACCACTTTTTTTAAGAACCAACTAGGTCTACATTGATGATGTGCCTGTTAGTAAAAGGCAGTTAGAATTCAAACCTAAGTGTCTGACTTTAAGGTAAAACCTCCTGAAAATAGTCCAAAACATAAAATATAAAATAAAATAATACCCATGCCTTTATTTCCTCTCTTTGAAAAATTGAGATATGTATGTTCAGAAAGGCCTTTCAGTGTTCTGAGAAAACATCCGTTCATGAACATAGTTAAGGATTAATTTCATCTTAAACTGGGGCTCATCCTGTTTGGCACATGTCCTGCAGCAAGGTCAGCCACATACCCAAAGCTGCTCCTGAAGGAAGGAGCAGAAGCAGCTTCTCCTATCACTATCCTATCTCCTATCACTACTTTCACACGTAAGGCTGATCTCTAGCTACAATTCTTAAGTGTTGTTTCCCAAATCTAATACCCTCCTGTGTTCTGTCCCAATACATTTGTTCAATAAGGAAAGACCTGAAAAACCTATATCATCTAAAGCAGTGGTTCTAAACTGAGTGATTTTTTTCCCCAGGGGACATCTGGCTACGCCTGGAGATAGTTTTAGTTGTTACAACTTGGGGAACAGAGAAGCTGCTATTGGTATCTACTGGGTAAAGGCCAAGGATGCCGCTAAATATCCTACAGTGCACAACACAGCCCCCCTCCTCCCTCAAAAGATAGAATTATCTAATCTAAAATGTCAATAGTGCAGAGGTTCAGAAACCCTACTCTCTAGTGTGGATTTAAATTTTAACAGAAAATACATGGGAGACAGGTCTAAGACATTTTATGCCTCCTTAAAAACCCCTAGCTATAAATTCCTTTTGAAAATCTCTAATCATATAGCTTACAGTTCCTTCATATTCTGTATCTCCCCATAAACCATCTTTGTTCCCTTCAGCAATTTGATTAAACAGTGTGAGTGTCCATTTACACAGTAAGAAGATTGCACTGGATAATTTCTAAGATCTCTTCCAGTTCTAGAATTTGACATCTAAATACAATGTTTTCACATTTTGATACCAGTGATGCATTTCCAAGTAAAATAATTGAGAAACTAAAATTATTTGCTGTAAAAAATAACATTTTTTTACCTTGCTTGATTTCATCTAATAAACATTATAAAGGCAATGTTCAGAAACTTTATCCTTAATGGTTACAAAATAAAACTTCCCAATAAGTTACCATTTTAATAACAAACATAAAATATACCAGGAAATGTGTAATTTTCAACCTTACTTTTCATTTGGTTTTCCATGATTTGCACAGGGCCCATATTTGTATTCATAAACAAAACGTGGGATGTAATCAGATGTAATAGCAATTACAAACGCATTGGTGATCACAGCCAATATACCGATTCCTTCAAGAATTCCAAGCCAGATACCTGAATAGGAGAAAGACTAAAGGTAGTGAATAAAAATGAAAAACATGAAAACCCTTTAATCAGTCTTTTCTGGAAAGATTGTTTTACGTATGTTGGGACCACAGCCCTGTCCATTATTTACTTTCTTAATATAGTATTTCACTCCAGATATTACAGCTATAGAATATGCTTTTTCCACAGAAGTAAGGTAGATCCCCATCTAGAAAGGTTTAAAAATTGAACTGCCATTAGGACCTGGTTCATGTCTGTAACAGTGTGAGGGCACAGGTGTGTAAGATATTTCAAAGCCTAATATACAGAACTTGCTGAGGCAATAAAAACTATACATAAAAAAACTTCAAGTTCTACATGGTTGTGTACACTCTGAAATATCCACATTCACTATGGGGTTTGCCTTTATCTTTGTCAAGTATCCTTTTAAAGTAAAAATACAAAAAAAGTAAAACTAGTTTGGTGTGTTAGGACTTGCAAATTACTAGTTGACATTTTCTAGTTTTTAGGAGGTCAATCTGGCATCATATGAACACAGAAAAAAGCTATGAAGTTATACAGTATATGGAATCAATATAATATTGATCACAGTCGAAACTCATGTTTCAAATAGGACTAAATTTGCCTGTAAAAATATTGATGAGAAAAAAAAAAGTTGTGGAAAAAAATATTCAAAAATGCTCAAGGTGATTGAATATTAGAGCAACTTTCTTTCTTCCCTGCTTTGTTTTTTAAAATCTTTACAATATGGCTACAGTGAGGTATGATTTTAGACATTTTTTTAAAAAGATGTTAAAGGTTACCTGATTGGGGAGATCAAAAGACAAGAAATCAGAATTCATAAAAAACAATATTTGAATACATAAAAATTAAACATTTTTTTTTTACAAAAGTCACAATATTCAGTCAGAAGAAAATAGCCTGGGAGAAAATATTTGCTTTACAAAGACAGACAAAGGGATAATACACCTAATATACAAAAAGATCCTAAAATTTTAATAAGATAAACAACATGAGAAATATGGACAAAAAACACAAATAAGCAATTTGCTTTAAAAATGAAAATAACCAATAAATATTTTCAAAAGTTTTCAATCACTAGTATTTAGAATAATGCTATTCAAAAAGTAAGATTTTTAAAAATACAATATATTGTCAAATATTTGAAAGTCTTATAACACCTAGTGCTATTTGGGGATTTGGAAACAGAAAGTCCTTTACATTGTTGTCGGAAGTATGACTTGTTACACCATTTTTGGTAATTAATCTGATGTCTTTTAAAATTAAAATATGCATACATTTTAATCCAGTAAGCCTACTTATTGGGATCTATTCTACAGATACACTGTACATAAACACACATATATATATGTGATATATTTAATATCTATATTTATATTTATCTCTATAACTATATTTATTTGTGTTTATTCTTGCTTGTAGTAGGGAAATAAATAAGAAAATGATTATAAAATTATGTATTAATTCATCTGTATTATGAATATTATTATTCTATTAAAATAAATTAGATCAATATGTTTTGAGTTGGAGAATGTTCATGAAAGAAAAACAATGCAGAATCCTACATATGTTGTACAAACATATTTTTGTATGTTTGTATGAGCAAAAAACATCTTGACAAAGAATGCACGCCAAATTGATAGCGCTGATTTCCTGAAGTAGAAAGGAAATGTAAAGTGGGGGAAGAATTATTAACTGTTTCTTTTTACACTTTTGTGTTGTCTGGCTTGAGTAAAGTAAAATCCAGCAAAGTTTAAAAAATAATAATCTATCTATTGGAAGGTGCAATAAATGCTAGCTAAAGCTGGAATGAAAGGTTTTTTTTTTTCTTTGATTTATTTTCCAGATTTTCTTTAATGTGCTTATATTATTTTAATAATAAAATCAATAAATATAGCAAAGTTAAAGGACAGCAGTAATTTCAGTTGCTTCAAAAGTTAAAAACTCAAATTGTATGGTATTCAATCTCTACAGATTTGTATATTTTAAATAGATTTTGGTGGTTGTGGAATATATAAATGGGTAAAATTAACAGAAAAGGTGACCTTGCAATATTAGCCAGAAAATTCCCAAAAAGAAAAAGTGTGAAATTGCTTTCTAATATACTTGGACTATCTATTGCAAAACTACAGTTTATTAAAGCAGAATGCAGAATAAGTCATCAGATCAATGGAACAAATGGATTCTAGAATTTAGCATAACAGAAACAATTCTACTAAGTTCCCAAAAATGGATTATTTCATCAATGGTTTTGGGAAAATTGATTAACCATTAGGAAAAAAAAAAGGTGGAACTCAATTTCATCAACAACAAATTTTAGGCAAATCAACAATTTAAACAAAATCATAAAATGCCAACAAACAAAAAATAAACAAAAATATAACAACAGACAAATGCATCTAAAAAACAAAATAACAATGAAAAAATAGGTGAAAAATGATTAGTTTCATAGTTGTAAAAATGCAAGTAAATATGCAAGATATCATTTTTCTTCTTCAGATTGTCAAGGACAGAACAACAATTAGGAGTCCTTTATTATACCTGGAGTTGTTGAGAAAAATGGGAAAATATACACTCACGCTCTTATGGTGGGAGTGTAAATGGGTACATTTCTGGAGGACATGTTGCCAAATTATGTGTAAATATTTTAAACGTGAATGCTCTTTGAACAGGAGTTTAATTCTAGAAGTTTATCTTGAGGAAATAATCAGAAAAGTATATATGAAGATGTTCATCTGTGTTGTTTGTAATAGTAAAGTACTGAAGCAATCTAAACACCTCTAGTTAGAATACTGATTTTTAAAAAATATTGTACACATATAATAGAAATCTGTGCAGCAATTATACAAAATGAGGCAAAGCTATGTTTATTAACATGGAAAGATATATATCAGATCCTTTTTAGTTAAGACAAGTTTAAATAGTATCTTTAATATGAACCTATTCTCAACTAAGTTAATGTTCATTTCATTGTTTTGTTAACTAAAACTGTTAAGTTTTGTTATGGTTGGTGGAAGCCCCTGCAATAGAAACCCACAAGATGTTCATAAAGATCAAGCCATGTTGTCTTAGAAGTTTGTGCTGCTATAACAAAATATCTGAGACTAGGTAACTTATAAAAAATAGAAATTTATTTTTCACTGTTCTGGAGACTGGAAAAGTCCAAGATCCAGGCGCCAGCAGATTTAATGTCTGGAGATCCCGTTTCCAAGACGGTGCCTTGCTGCTGTGTCCTCACATGGCAGAAGGTGGAAGACAAAAAGGGGATGGATGCTGTGTTCTCCCATGGTGAAAGAGCGGGAGAGAATAAACACACTCCCATAGGCCCTTTTATAGGTGCCCTAGTCCCATCCCTAAGGGCTCTGCCTTCATGACTTAATTACCTCTTAAAGTCCACATCTCTTGATACTATCACATTGGTGATTAAGTTTCAACATATGAATTTTGGGGGACTTGTTCAAAGCACAGCACATCTCTTGATGTTAGCAATGCAAGAAACATTTACTTTCTTAATCTTACCTATGTCAGTTGCTCTGGCCGGCAGAGGCCTCCGCCACTGGGTGACAAATTTGTAGGCATCCAGCCTGATTTCAATGATATTGTTTAACAAAGCCAAAAGAGGGGCCAGAGGAAAAGCCGCAACAAAGATGGTGGTAAAGCCAAATTGCAAAACTGTAAAAGGAGAGCATCAGAAAATTAATAATATAAAAAGTATCATTTACTGAGTGCTTCCTTTGTGCCAAATTAAGTGCTTTACATAAATTGCCTTTAATCCTTTCAACATCCTTACAAAGTAAATACACTTATCTCATTTTACAGTTGAAGAAACTTGAGTTCATATGACAAGTAATCTTGCTAAAGGGTAGATTGTGAGAAAATGTTAAAACCTGCATCCAAACCCAGATCTGCATGGATTTAAAGTCTGTGTGCTTTCCACCTCCATCTAACGCAGCTTGAAGGAAGGGGAAGGGAGAAAAAGAAAAGGAGGAGGGGGAGGAGGGAGGAAGCGGAGGGAAGGAGGAAAAGGAAGAAGAGTAGCAAGAAGAGGAGGAAGGGGAGGAATAGGAAGAAGAGGAAGGAGAAGGTGGTGGTGGTGGTGGCAAAGAGGAGGACAATGCTTGGCTCTGGAAGGGACCCAAGAGACCTAATCTTGTCCTCTATTTTTATAGATGAGAAAACTGAAGGCCAGAGAAAAGCAACGTCAAAGCCACACCCAGGGATTCTAGCAGTTGGTATGGGAATCCTTATTTTCTTAACATAAATAAGCAAGATTTTCAAAGAAGCTAAGTCTCGGACTGGATCTGTGCAAAGATTTATTGTGAAGAATAATTATTGCTTTATTTGGGTGGGATGGTATATTTCTTAAAATAGGAATTGATACAGCTGTATTTTTTTTCTTCAAAATATTTGCTCAAAAGCTAGGTGTTCCACTGTGAGAGAAACTTTCATTTTGGTCAAATGTTATGGCTCTCAGAGGATAAAATGTGTGAGCCTTCTGAGGGCTCTGCTTAACACCTCTATCTCTGTTGAGACAAAGACGCAGATGTGTTTCAGAATGGTTGGCATTGGAAAAAAGAGAGATGGTTTTCCCTCTTGAACCAAAGCTTGTGTGAAGTAGAAAAAGCATATCAAGAAGGCCAAATAGTCCTGCAGAATGTTCTTTCCTTACCCATTTCTAAGTACTCATCCATTAGTCCGTGAATATTCATAGGCTGCAGATTCCAATCATTTTCCCACTGAGGTATGGAAGCATCTTGTATTCCCCGCTTGATTTTATGTCGTGACCACCAGTTCTGGATCAACCTACATCACAGAGCAGACCAAGGGCTTTTGAGCTCCTACTTAAGCATCTGAATACAATTTACAGTGTATTCAGAAATGAGAAACAATAAGTACCCTTGGATTACACTAGGCATTCATGGAAATTGGAATATTTGGTCTCAACTTAAAAAAAAGCTTTTAAAAAATGTTTTAAAAGTTTAAAAATTTTTAAATAAGAATTTTAAAAACGTTTGAAAAAGTTTAGCATGGAAGGATAGGCCCCAGCCTTCCAGAACTCTCTTAGACCCTGTAAACATCTACTTATTTATCTAGAACTTCATCCCTCAAACAGTAAGGTGCTCCTTAATACTGATTAGACAAAAACCCATTTCTATAATTCCTTCCCCCAGCCCCCCGCTCCCATATAAATACTTAAACTCCTTTGTTGCTTATTGTGCTTAGGTCTGAACCCTTCATTGCTCATAACCCCAAATCCTCTGGGCTGTGCTTTCTGAATATGAATAAAGTCATGTTCCACATAAAATAACTGAGCTCTAGAGAGGGTTTCAGAGACCTAGGTTCTAGTGTCCACTCTACAATGCATGAGCTGTGTGATTTTTAGCAAGTCACTTTACCTCTCTGAGTTTATAACATGATGAATTTGAGTGTTAGTGATTACATTCTGCTACCATAGTGAATAGTAATTTTCAGGCAATCGATCTGTATCCATGAGTCCATTTCTTAGCCCTGGAAGGGGAATGACAATACTCTTTCCCTAGCCCAGGAACAATCTTGAAATTGTGACTCAAAAATATCCTGGTTCACACATATTGTGCACTTCTGGGTAATGAATTACTTAAGAGTTTGATGAAAATTACCTCTAGGATGAGCTGAATCTCACAGAACTCAGTAAACTGTACCCAACTTTCAATTTTAATTAACCATGAACATGGAGCTTCAGTGGCAATTGGAAGAGCAACCATAGTTATAGACCAAACCGTCAGGTGGTGCTTCAACGTACATCCCATGGAGGTTGTCTCTGGAGCCACACGAAGACGAAAAAGGAGCAGGAGGTTGGAATTCAAGCAGGTATGCTTGTTTCTATTGTATTTATTTTGGTTCTGCTTAAAAGTTTTACTTGAAGAAAGAGAATTGTGGTTTAAAAGTTTGAAAACCATTTTTAAATGACTGGTCCACTCCTACTAAATTTTCTTCAACAAAGCCTTTGCCTAGGTCTTGGAAAAACACCAGCAGGATGTCCCTAAGGGCCATCTTGCCCTTAGGATGTGATATACGTAGTCCAGGCTGATGCCTGCGGCAAGGGCATGGTTAAAATGTGCTGACTGAAGTACCTAGCACGTACATCACTCCATGGGTAATGATAACAAAAAGAATCATTCTTAATACTGCAATGACTACCATACCATCTTGATGGTGCTTATTAAGTACTCACAGAATGTTATATCCTGTGCTAAGCACTTGACACCTCATTTCCTCAGGTACTTTCAAATGATGTTTCCCAAACCCTGTGTTTCAAAGAGATGAGCTACTAACAGGGATACAAAAAAATGGACCAGACTCCCCAATCCTCCATCCCCTATTCTCTCTTCCTTTAGAAGAAATTTGCTTTGATCTGTTTTGAATATTGAAGATCTGTATAAAAACCTCTTCACAAAAAGGATCTGACAATTATGATAAAGGTTTAAAAACCATTGGGTTATTTCATTTAATCTCCATAAATCTCCTATTTTACAAATTAAAAAAAGGTCTCAAACAGGTCAAGGAAATTGTAAGCAAATTTAGCAGGGAACGGAGAAGGAGTCTGAACCAGGTCTGGGTAACTCCACAGCCCATGCTCTAAGACTGCTTGTAATTTAACATAACACTTAATGGCAGATTCAGGGTTAATATCACTTGTCCAATCCCCAGGTCTCTGCTCAGAAAAGTCCTGACAAGATTTGTAGGCCTACAAGAAAAAAAAATCAGAGTATAATTTGATGACGACACCTAAGCTATTTATATCACCAACCAACTAACCAGTTCTTCCCCCATAGTGAGGAAATTACTCAACATAGTCATATTTTTAACCTTGGTTGATGAGGCCCAAAGCCTCAATACCATATCATTTTAAATACCTTGTATTTGACTGCACTTTTTGAAGGAAGGTATGTTTTAATACATGGGAAAGTGGGCATTTAGCATTTCTGTCAGCATTTCACAGATAGTTTAAAACTTATCTAAAAGGACAAAAATAGAATGCTGTTTTTTTGATGTTATCACAATCAATCCTGTTCTAATGATTTTCTTTTTCGTTTTTTTTTTTTTTAGTTGTAACAAAGAGCACAAGACCTTCAATCCCCAGGATTTTATCTTTGTTTTATTCTTTTGGGAGGGATGGAGACTGTTTTTATTCAACAGCAACCGCCACCACCACCACCTTGGTCTGCTGATAGCCAAAAGAAACCAAAAATTATTTTTATCTTCAAGAACCTATATAGTAAATAATGGTTTAAAAATAGCAACAAGTGTCATAATGCATTGGAAAAGTTACTCTACATCTATTATTTCCTTTAATCCTTACAGCTGTTCTTGAGGTAGATACAACTGTTGATCCCTCCTTAGTGATGTGAAAACAGGCTCAGAAAAGTTTAACTTGCACATGGTCACACATTTAGGAAGGAGCAGAGTGGGAACTGAACCCTCACCTGTCTGATTACCAAGGACAAATTCTTAAGTACTATTCACACTACCTCTATCCTTCTCTGTAACTACACATAGGCAAGTTTAAAAATAACATGCTCACGGGTATCCCAATTCCATGAAGTTGTTCCATATTTGCTTCAAAAACATGATAACACCCATCTGGAGGCAGAGGTCTATCAAACAGCCACTAGGATGACACTGAAACAGAATAATAGGAGCAATAATGATATCGCTCTCCTTCCCCGTTGCTCAAACATCTCCACCTTTAAACTGTACAGTGAATTCTAAAGCTGGGTCAGATTATCTCATGCATAAAGAAAATAAAAACAAGAAAGAAATAACATGTATGAGGACACGATGGGAATTTTTCATTAATTGTAATGGAATATTGATTGAAATTTTAATAGCAATAACAACGAAGTTAACTTTTAATGTGCACTTACTGTCTCACAGGACCTATGTTAGGCATGATCACATTTAATGAATGCTATGGAATACTGGATATCCACTAACAATCAGGCAATAGAAAAATAATTATATGCCATAATGTTTATAATATATTGTTTTAAATAAACTTTTTATTTCAATATAAGTTTAGATTTATTGAAAATTTACAAAGATAGTACAGAGAGTTACCACACATTTCTCACCCAATTCCAGCCATTGCTCCTTATATTACCATGGTATATTTGACAAAGCTAAGAAACTGACATTAGTACATTGCAATTAACTAGACCGCAGATTCTATCTGGATTTCACCAGTTTTCCTCTCTCTGCTCCAGGATCGAATCCAGCACACCCCATTGCACTTATTTTTCACATATGCCCAGTCTCCTCTGGTTTGGACAGTTTCCCTCAGTTGTTCACAACCTTGACAGTTTTGAGGATTGCTGGATGGGCATCCTATGGGATGTCCCCCAGTCTGGGCTTGCCTGATGTTTTTCTCATGTTTAGCCTGGGGTCATATGTTTTGGGGAGGCCAATCACAAAAGTGAAGTGCCATTTTCCTCACATCCTAACAGAGCTACAGGAGAGACACATGACATCCCTGGTGATGTTAACTTTCATCATTTTGTTAATGTAGTATTTTCCAGGCTTTTCCACTGGAAAGTTACTAACTTTCTTTCTTTCTCTCTTCTATTCTTTAGAAGGAGCCACTAAGTCTAGTTCATTCTCAAGATGGTGGTAGCGCTAAACTCTACTTCCTGGAGGGGAAGTATCTATATATATTATAATATATTTTAATATATTATTTTGATAAATACATATTACAAAATAGTTTGTCAGTATGATACCAATTTTTCCTCTTCTGTGCTTCTCTTATTTTCAATAAGTTGGTATTAGAAACCCACACAAACAAGAATGTGATTTCAGTGAAAATTGCAACCAGTGTGTTTTGCTTGAAAACTCTGCACTATAGAACACATTTGGGTGGGGAACTGTGGGTCTGTTTCTCCAGAAATGGGTTCGTGTCCTGCTCATAAGGATAATAGTCTTCTCTATAGCTTTGATCCACAGATTCTATTTCTATCAAATCTGTACTAGTGGGACTTCAAAGGAAACAAATAATTAGGACACAAAGAGCCTGCTTTTCCTGTTCCAGCCCAGTAATTTAAGACTCCCTAATCTGAACCAGAGAGAGGGTTTGCCAGTGGTCACACTTACTGCATGGAGAGGCCTAAATTCTCTTATTTAACCATGCTCCTTTTTCTAGGATGAATTTAGGACTCCCTGAACTCTGCCACATATATTCAATAAATGGGTTAATTATAATGTCTGAGGGAGAAGAATTACTAAGCTACAGGGGCATATCATAGATCACTGCTACAAGCTGAAGCTCTTCATTTTTGTACAGAGACGCAGAGGCAAATTGACTTGCCCACGGTCATACAGTGTTAACTGGTGCTAGGGGAATGAAAGCCTTCTCCCCTGCACCCTAACACACTGCTCTTTTACAGCATGCTAAGGATGAATTCTGTTTACCAACGTGTTCGTTGCCTGGAAGTGTGGGTTTAGCCAAGCACATTTTATGTGGGATGGGAAAAAGAAGATGATCATAGGACCATGTGATTTCCTGCAAAGAGTAACCAAAGTGGGGAGGCTAGAAGATAAGCCATTTATAATTTTATTGAAATTAAGCCTTGATGACTTTGTGACTTATAGGGAAGAGAAAGGAATCCGAAGTTTTTGTGAGTCTGCCCTGTTCACATAATGATGACCTTGAGCTAAAGGCAGGCCTTCAGCAGTCTAAAATTCATTTGGTAAAAAGAGCCCATACTTAGAATGTATAAAGGGGCATGGGTGAGTGTGCAGAAGACCCAGGCAGGCATTGATTCCAACTGCACCACTCAAAATCATACGACCATGGACAAGCCAAAACTGGGTGCCTTCACAGATTTTTCTCATTTACATTGTGTGAGAACTTGGTGTGGTGGGTGTTCGTATACCCGCTGTGTTGATGATGAAGCTAAGTAGCAGACAGGACTATCAGACTTCAATACCCACATTCCTTCACTTCACCCACTTCAGTATGTTTACTCTAAATCCAACTTACATGTGTGAGCCAGCAATCAGACAGCAATCTCTCAGCAAAGTAAAATTTCATTATGTCCTTGATTGTACCTACATGCTATACCAGTGGTGGCTAGAAAGCACAGTATTCAGAGGACAGACTCTGAGGCTATACCGCCAAGGTTTAAATCACTACTTCATCAATTTGTAAGTATGTTTGTATAACTGCAGGCAAATTACATAATTTCGTTATGACTTTAATTCCTCATCTGTAAAATGGGTATAATATAATTGTTAGTATTAACATATTAATATATGTGGAGCACTTAGAAACAATTGCTGGAATGTGCTAGCATGTGGTAAGCACTCAGTAAGTATTAGCTATTATTAAAAACTTTTTATATTGAATTTACATAAAATATTAATGTGAGATAGCTATAGATATAGTATGAGATTCACAAGTCCAGGATAGCCAGTTCATAAATATTCTAAACCAAAATTATGGCACTTTTTTTAAAAAAATAAGGGCTACCATTATTTGTGCCCAGTATTTCACATTGTACAATCCAATTTAATCCACCAATCTCCAGTATTATTGAGGTAGCTATTCTTATCACCAGTGTACAAAAGAAGGAACTAAGATGTATAGATTTGTTATGTTTGTTGGGTATGTCCTATTTTTCAAGACTATTAACATCATCAAAGGAGGAAAAGGATTTAATTTCATACCTTATATTGCCCAGCAGGAGGCCTGGCATAGAGTATGTGTCAGTAGATGTTTCTTATACGAATGAATTTTGAGATCAATTCTTATCTTTCATTATGTGTACTTCTTATATCTTTACTTCTAGATATCCTATATTTAGCAATTCTAGGTTATATCATAAATTTACATTACATATTTCACTAATTTTTTTTCAAAATAAACAATATTTTGTTGGAAACTATGGCCACCACATATCTCATATATATTATGGAAAGTGTCTATGAAATATTTTTCCTGACACCAGTATTATTAATATAATTATTTTTCCAGGACTTCCAAAGATGAATCATGAATTCTAATAATTTCATAATTAAGAATAAGAACATCTAATTAAACAAAATTATTGCAGGCAGCATCCCTTAAAATGGTATCAATATGTGGATATACTTGGCTGGAACCACTCTGTTCCCTGCTCTACCCTTGCTAACTCAAGCTGAACACTCCTGAAAAAAAGTAAGCGTTCTATTCCAAATTGGGTAAGTGATTGGTCTTTTAGCAGATATAGTTATAATTTTAGACCATGAAAGAAAACTGAAAATTGGATTTTAGGACTTCCAGACAGCCCCAGGATTAGGAAAGGACTTAGTCTGTCTTTGGCCAATAGGCTAATACTCAGGTAATGATGGAGACAGGCATCAATAAATATCAGCAACACAGTTGCCTACCACAGTCCAGGGGTTCTGCTAGTTGTGTTACGTAAATTATCTCTTATCATTATATAAGTAAGTTGGCAACCTAAGTATTACTACTGCCAATTTAGGATGAGGAAACAGATATTCAGAGAGATTAAATTAAGGACAAAGAATTATTAAGTAGCAAGGTTAGTTAGCATTTGAGCTTAAGTTTCTGATTATAAAGCATATGTTCTTAGGAAGTCTTAGGCTTTATCCATATATTCCAATCAATTTCTAGAATTCCCTGTGAGACAACATAAAGGAGGCCTCCCCTGAGTTTTGAGGGACTTTTAAAAAAAAGGTGGGAAATAACTCTACCCCAGTTTTCTTGGGGAATCTTTTCTTAGCCTCTCTCTAAATTATGACCTTTTACTAACACCACCATATATTAAATTGGATTTTATATTAGAATAATTAAAACAATTTTGAACTAGAGAAGGAATAGACATTTTGACAATGAGACATAACAGAGTCCAGAAATAGAAACAATTATGAGACAGATGTAAAATATGATAGATCTGAGATGCCATTTTGCTGAGTGAAATAATATATTTTTATTAAATGTGTGGCTGCCAATTGAGGAAAAAAAAAACACTTGATTACTCCTTACATCAAAATAAATTCTTAATGGACCAAAGATACCAATATTTAAAAATTAACATTTATAAAAATTATAAACGATTTTTTTTAATTTCTAGAAGTGAGAAGACACTTTTTGGCATGATAAAAATCCCCAAATCTATTAAAAAACAGTGATATTTAGGTTAATAAATTTCATGTAGAAAGTATCAAAACAAAGTTAAAAAGATACGAAACAAACTGGGAAAAAATATATAGCAAATTTGAAAGATTAAAGCCTAAATTTATTAGTTTATAAATCAATAAGCAGAAAAAAGAGTCTAATGAAAATGGATAGGAATAATGCATACACATGCAGAAATATAAAATGTCCAAGAAATATATGAAAAATATTGTCCATCTCACTCATAATTACAGAAACTAAAATCAAACGAGATATATTTTTGGCTATTAGGTTGGTAAAAATTAAAATGTTTACATTGGCAAAAGTCTGAGGAAGCAGGCTCATATACTATAGGTTGGGGTTGATATTTTGAAGGTCAATTTTTCAGACTCAGTGAAAATATGCAATATATTTACCTTGTAACCTAGTAATGCTACTCCTAGATATTTTATTCCATGTGGCATACATATTATAAATCAATAAAGAAATATCAGTTTTAGGAAGATTACCTATATTTTAATATATTGGTGTTTCAAATAAGATTTCTTTTGGACTAAAGTTTCCCTGCTTAAAAGGTAACTTAACATATTTAAAAGCTTGAAAACCCACAAATAAATAATAACAATTTCCAAAAAGAGGAAAATTACTGGAGCTAAATTTCTGAGGTTTGTGAATGGATATGATAGAAATGGATATGACAGAAAAATAAAGAGGGCTGAGGTCAGAATCTTGGGTCTAACCTTAGTTCACCCCCTTTTTTGAAAAGAGGTACTTGCTTCCTTTCTGAACCCAGAGGAACCATTCCCTACCAAAGATGTGTCTTTAACATGCATAGACTTCCCTGAACTTCGCCTTCTGTCCCCAGCCCCCTTCCTCCCACAGTCACTGGCCCATATCCATCTGCATCCCCGCACCCACCCTCCCAAAGTTACTTACTTCCTCCAGTCTCCATCGATCAAAAAGTTTATTGTATTTTCCTGGGCGGCCTACAAATCTACAAAAAGATATTTTAATTCATTAGCATTTAAGTGGGGATGATTAAAGAACATCTACTAATGCATCACAACGAGTGCATGTGTGGGTAGACATAAATGCTCACTGGTGCAATTTGTCCCCAAAAAGTTGACTTTTGCTATGCTTAGACAACATCAAAGTACCTGACTTAAAAAGGGAAGAGTGATGCATAATCTCAATACTAATGGGTCAAGAAAGTACAGACAAACCAACCAGATGACATTTTCCGCTTTCACATGTAGAGTTTTAATGTCTTGTTGACCTAGTTAATGAATATTATAAGAATGTGCTGAATTATTTGGTTCAAAATGTTTCTAGCTTCAGTATGTTTCCATAGCACTGGATGGAGTGTTAAGCATATGGCAAACCAGAACCATTAGTTTAATATGCTTTTTAAAAATATTTTGCAGCAAAGGTGGAAAAAAAAATGTTAAAATGATGGGTAGAAGAGGTTTCCACACAATGGAACTGTAACCTAGGATTACACAAAAATCCTTTTCTTCCTTAACAAAACCATTAATCTTGATAAAATAGTCGTAATTCAACTGAAGTGTGGCACATAGGTTTTATTTTTTTGTGTGCCAACTTTAATTGGTAGTGGCTGCCAGAAGACATTTGAGTAAGAACGCATGTGAACACTGATTAGCACAGTCCTCCTAGGCAGGGGACAAGAATTTGCCACCTCTGTTAACTAATTGGCAAAGAAATGTTGACTGTTTTTTTACTCTGCAAAGATAATGCATACAAGTTGACTTACCTCCCCAAAAAGAAAGCGATATAGAAGATAGAACTGTTTAAATTGACAAACTGGAAGAGGAACATCTTCAGGGCAAAGCTGTTTTCCCATTCAGATTCCGTTCGAGGATATTCTAAAAGAAGCATAGGGTGTATTTACACAGATGAGGTGAATGGCAAGAACTCTGGGCATGGAATCAGAAGCCCCATTTTCAAGTTTTACTAGTTCTATGAGGCACCTAGTGTTTCTGAGTTCTAGTGTCTGTATCTATAAAACATAAATGATAATGTCTACTGTACAGAGTTGGTAAAAGGATTTAATAAGATAATTTTTAGACTTTCTCTCTGCTATTGTCATTTGGAGGTAATCATACATATTGGACCAATCCTTCACCCAAACTGGTTATGCTCAATACAGCGACCTAAATTGTCCACAGAGTTCTTTGACGAATGACTATTTTTTTTGTGCAGGCTGAAGTGGAATGGTAAAGAGAAAAGAAGGCTGCACCAGTCAGAAGAGCTGAGTTATCTCAGCCTTACATCTAACTTGCAGGGAATCTCAGGCAGGTCTCTTCACATTTTTTGTAATCAGTTTTGTCATCTGTAAAATGAGGGGTTTGGACAAGATGATTTCTAAGAACTCTGTCAACTCTTACATCTTATGGTTCTATGACTCTAAAAGGAAAAAAAGATAAGACGAGAGATATCAGATGAAGATGGCAGTCTCAGCTCCTACCCCGTATCCAAATAAATGATAGAAAATATATACACACATCTAAGATACATTTTAATGTAATCAAAGAATTTAAGAAAGATAGAAAATAGATAGTATCTGACTTAAGGAAAACATAGGCCAAAGGTATGCATAAGCCCAGTCATACAAAAGGAGAAGGGAATTGGTTCTGGGGAACTCCAACTGCAAAGGTGGTAGGTACCAGAAGTAGGAGGGGGTCTGTGGGCTATCCAGACAGTGACTGGCTGATATGCCTCAGTAAGAACAGTCAGTAAGAACATGTCCCTACAAGCTTCAATATGTTGTCCTTTCACTGTTGTTTCCTTCTAGTTTGTAAAATTAGTTCTTTTATTTCTTTAACATAGGACATTTAGAAAAAAGAACATGGATTTTTAAAAAATTACTAGTGTATAGACTGTTTTTGCTTCTCTGTTTCTAATTTTATTGCATTATGATCCGCAAATGTGTCCTGCATGACTTCTGCTTTGGGGCAAAAAGCTACAATGTTGTTTGTGGTCAAATGGCATGGACAAATTTTGTCAGTGTATCAAGTGTTTGAAAATAATATTTGTTTCTCTGTTGAGCACACAGTTTATATATATTTTAAAAGAAGCTTGTCAGATAAGATAGTCAAATACTCCATCTCCTTATGTTTTGAATATGGATTTGTCAATTTCTTTTTATATTTCTATTCTTTTTTTGCTTTCTATTATATATTTTGTTGTATTCTTAAGAGATGCCTAAAGATCAGGACTATTATACTGACCTGGTCATTCATTTATCAATATGAAGTATTCCTCTGCCCTTCTGAAACATATATTAAATTCTAGTTTTCCTAATATTAACATGGTGACATCTGATTTTATTGTTCTTATTTTCTTGATATGCATGCTCTTATTCCTCAATTGTCAATCATTTTCACCTTTTTGGATTTAGTTGTGTTTATTTTCATGATCATAGAGCGACATTTTATTTTTTGAAGTCCTAGTCTTCAAATGGCAATTATTCATATAGATAATTAATAGATAGATGGGTGGACAGATTTGAAGATAGAGACAAACACACATTATTTTTGTTTACTGATTTGTTTTATCTTTTCCTCTCCTGTATTTTGTTACATCGATCATGATTCCCACTATTCCATTTATTTTCTAAATGTATAAATATATACTGCCATATATAAAAATAAATATTTTAGCCTTTCATTCAAAGAAACAAAAAAGCAATAAAATAAATGGAAATAAAGTAAAATTAAAGAGTAAAAATAAATAATAAAATGCTTAACAGTCTTCAATAAAGTAGACAGGATAGTTCTTAAAGATATAGATAATATTAACCAACACTTACCAAGTCTAGTCAAAGAAAAAAAGAGAGGACTCTCCCACCCCAAATAGAAGAAGTGTGGATGTATAAACACTACACTGAAGAGACTAAATGGTACTCAGCATCCTATGAATAATTTTCTGTCGGTAAGTTAAAACAGATTCAATGAACAAATATCTAGGCAAATATAACTTTTCAAAAAATGGCTTAAAAATAAGTAGGCAATCTTCAAAAAAAACTAATAACCATTGAGTCAAATAAAAAAATATTTAAAGATCTACCCCCAAACAACATCATGCCTAGAAAGTTACACGGATTAATTCTATGAAACTCTAAATAAATAACAAATTTGCATTTTATATAAAATGTTTCAGAAAATATTAAATAACGAAACGCAAGCAATTCAACTTATTTTGTGAGATTAGCGTAACACTGACCTAATACAGCCTAGCAAAACAAGAACAATCCAAGAAAGCTATGCCCCACTTTTATTGATAAATTTACCACAAAATCTTTAAGTAAAACATTAGCAGAGTAAGCCCAATAATATATTAAAAGAAACAAAAAGTACATCTTCATGAACTCTAGTAGCATAAGACCAAATGACTTCACGGTCTAAGAGCTTAACATTAGGGGGCAGAAAGGTTTGGTACAAAGTCGTTAGGCCTCTAACAAACTAGAGAATATGTCATTACCTAAATGCCTTCTAAATCAATTTTTATAAAACTGTTTGAGAATAAAAGCCACATGCACAAAGAAAAGAGTTTGGACATCCTAAACAGGATTTAATAATAGAGTTCATTACCAACAGATAAGACTTCCTCTGGGAGCTGAGGTTTTCCTGATTAATATCAAATGATAATGATTAAGGAATCTATGTGGCCATCCAAAATGACCCATTCTATGAGAAGCCAAACTGAAGGTGTAAAGTGCCCTGCACATTGTCTTGTAAGAAAGTCAGTGAAAAGAAAATATATTTTAAAACACTGTCAAGAAAATTAAAGTTGTATTAAAACTCTGGTTTTTATAATTCTTCTTAACTTATATAAATATTATATTCAGCACATTTATTGTGGGCCATTCTTGATATATTTATGATTATTATTTTTCATCCACTCTTTTGACAAGTATTTCCCGGGAATCCATTGTATACTGGACAGACTATCAACCCATGATGGTAGGTACTGAACCTATCTTCTTATTTGTGAGATTAGCATAATCTCTGACACCAAAATCCTACAAGGGCAGGTCAAACTAAAGATCTATAAACTATTTTTACTTAAAATCTAATTGAAAATTCCTAAATAAAATATTAGCAGGTTTAATTCAATAGTTTATTAAAGGACTAATACATCTTGATCATCTAGTGGTCTGTCTCCCTATCACCTTGGATACAGTATTAGGCCCTCCATATGTATTTCTTTTATGGATGAATGCATGCCAAACTTTATACCTAAGGATTGAAAGAATCAGCAGTAAATACATTCAATGTCCTGGCCTCATGAATTTTCCAGTCTTATAGAGAAAGAATATTTTATATATATGTGTGTGTGTATATGTATGTGTGAGTGTATATATATATCTCTCAGAGCAATATAATAGATATGAAAGGAATCACAACTGCTACGGGAACATGGCAGGATGAAGGACTGAGGAGCCAACCCAGGTTTCAGTGAACTTTGACTAGAGAAAAGGATTACTAAGATTTTATTGGGGAAAATCATTCTAAATAGAAGTAAGGTTATATATCATGTTGGAGTCACATTGAGTGTCATTCACTTGCTTTATATATTCTGATGAAGATTACAATGTTCCCATCGTAAAGGCATTTTGCTAGAAGTGGAAGATTGTTATATTGGTGGCCCTTAAACTGGTGTCCCCAGTGAACTACTCCTCCAAGTACTTCACTGGTTTAATACAATACAAAGTGGTTAGGCCTTTAACAAATCAGAGTATGTCATTATCTAAATTATGTAGTTGGCTCCAATCTTGACTCTGAACTTGGGCATGGGACTTGCTTTGGCCAACAGGAAAACAGCAAGTGAGATGCAAGTAGTGGCTTGATAAGCATTTGTGTATAGGGGCTTGTCCTCTTGGAAGCCTGTTGCTATGTAATAAGTCTTATTATACTGCCATAAGCAAACCCAAGGTTGCCAGATGGAGAGGCACATGGAGAGAGAGGAAGGCCAAGGAAGACATCAGCTGTCCCAGTAATCCCACATGAGGTGACAGACATGAGCAAAGAGGCAATCTTAGACATTCCAGCTCCAGCGGTTACTACATGAAGCAGGAAAACTACATAGTAGGGCCTAGTCTAGATTGCAAAATCATGAAAAATTATAAACTGTTGTTGCTCTAAGTTACCAAATTTAGAGTGCACTGTTTTGTTGCATAGATAACTGAGACAATGGAGGTTACTGCAATGATGACAACTTTGAGCTTTAACCTAGGTTCAATACTACAAATAAGAAAAACTTTATTTTTTAACATCCTATGTCATTCACACATGTAGCACATTGTGGCTTATTTTGAATTGGCTTTTAACTCAGAGCAGAAAACAAATTCTGAATATTGAGAATATATTTGTATTCTAGGGGAATATATTCTGCCCAAAATTCTCTTTACTTTTTCCCTAATGAAGTTAGTCATTGATGATAAACTAGTTATTTAATGTAGTCACTCAGTCACAAATTAGGTCCCTGTTTTTTACTGTTAATTTCCTCTGTTCCTCAAAATTAATAGTGGGTGTAACAGGAGGTTACTATATGTTGAGATGGTAACAGTATGGTAGTTTTGAGTTCTGTTTGAAAAAGGCAAAACTTCATTGGTTGGCTTAATTTGTTCCTTGGAACACAGATTTATCTTAAATATAGACAGTTCATTATTATAGATAATTCATTATTTGGAACAGCTAACAACCATCCTGATCTAATTCTCAACAACCACAAAACCAAAGTGAAAATACGATCACTTTGGAGTAAATATGATATATTTCTTCCCATATTAAAAAAATGTGGCAAAATTGAAGATTTTTTTAAATTATGGTTTTTGAAAATAAAATATTTGGAAACAAAACAAGAAACATAAAGTTTGGTAAAAATTATTTAAATAAACAGTATATGATCTCTTCTAGGAATTAAAACCTATTTTCTACTTTGAAGCATAAATTAGCACAGCCAAAAATTAAACGGAATATAAAGTCATGTACACACAGACACACAATTAGATTATATTATTTTAAACAAAATACCAATATTTTAGTTAATTTTTAAATTACTAAAAATATAATCCATTGATTATTAATTAATAATTATGAATCCAGAGATTTATCACAGTGTCATCACCGGGTTATAGATGGATAAGTCGAATATCAAGTGAAAACTCTGACATTCTGGTATTTAGCACAAATAAATCTTCTGCTTCCTACCATTAATTATGATTCCCCCTTCAATTCTGGGTATAAAGTACTTTAAAAGCAAATGAGTGTAAGAAATCAGAGCTAGAAGAGAGCTTTGAGACAATCTAATCAAAGTGATTCATTACCCAGCTGAAGAAAATGCAGCTCAGAGGGTTGAAAGAACAGTGAAACAGATCATTGCCACTTACTGAACACTTGTTATGTGTCAGAGTGTCAGCCTACAACAATGGTGAAACAGGAACTATTACCATTGTCATTTTACCAGTGAGGAAATGGAGACTCAAAAAATAAAAAAGGAGGAAGAGCAGAGGGAGGAGAAGGAGGGGGAAGAAGAGGAAAAGGAGGAGGAGAAGAGGTAACAGGGAAAGGAGAAAGCTTGCTGATAGTCACACAATCATGATGGAGCTAAATTCTCATTGCTGTATCCAACTCCAAAGCCTGTTGTCTTCCCCTTTCAAACACAGTTTCTCCAAATGATATAATCACTTATCTCTAGAGCACAGGCTAGGGCCTAGGTCATTCCTCTACATAATGCTCCTTCAATTATTACTTGTACTTATAAATAAATTATATGGGAAGTAATATATCATAGTAGGATCATATAGTTACCCTGGCATAATTAAGTGGAGTCAATCACATCCAAATTTTAATTCTACATACTTAATTTAATGACCTAGGTTTTCTTATCCATAAAATGAGTCCTACTGTTATAGAATTATGATATAATAAAAGAAAATAATGAACAAGAAGTGTTTAGCACAGTGCCTTCATTCTGCTGAGTTCTCAAACAATAAAATATTGCTGCTCAAACATCTGTGTAATGAAAATTCTGTACCCCAAACTGAACACAAGATATATGCCAAGATTTGTGGCTTTTTGAAGAGGACAATGAGTAGAGGAACTCCTTAAAGAATTTCCATTTGCAACACACTTATCTTTATATCTTCCCCTGTCTGAAACCTCAAAACAAATCATCAAATGTTAAAATAGGTATTAATGGACAAGGAGAAGTAGAATGAAAGTAGAACAAAGGAAAAAACAGCAGATGAGAGAAGTCTGTATGTTGGAAACTAGAAAGAATATAGGCAGTAACTAATTAGCTCGATCAGCAAAGGCTGAAACCAAAGACTGAGGATTGAGGTAGTGGTGTAGCTATGCGGGACCCTAAGGAAGCAAGGCTGATACCTACTTAGGAAATTACTGACAGCTCAATAATTGGAAGCAAAGGTAACTTAGGAAAGAATGAATCAATGAAGATATGATTTGGGTGAACCCCAGAGGAGGAAAAATTACATGAAAGTCTACATTCTGAATGATAAAAAAGCTCTACCTCTTTTCCTAACTCAGTAGACAAAACAGTAGGAACCAGGCAGGCAATGGTAACATGTCTCTGAAGGGAAATTAACCACTCCAAAAGAAACTACCCTACAATACCAACGTTTGAGATTTTCCACGAAATGAATGCAGGCTTATCTACCCTATAGTGTTGGTGACCAGAGGACAACCCCACACAGAGAGTTCCCCGTATGTACAGAGTCCAGGCACAGAGAATTCCCCATATGTTCTCTAGTGCCTCACTTTTAAAAGTGAATAGGATCCATAGTTTACCTGGCATTTGAATAAAATCTCTAACATGAAAGATAGAATTTAAAATGAAGAAATAAAAGGAACACATAGAAAAACTATGTAGGGAGCAAAATAAAATTTAAAAAATACCATAAAAACAAACAACATAAATCCCTTTAATTAATATCCTCAAAGAGAAAGTTGGGGTTAATATATAGCATTGTTTAGTACTGGGTGTCAGGCACTCTTCTAAATGTTTTATATCAACTCACAATACCACCGTGTGGCATTTATAAAAAACACTATCTCCATTTATAGTAAAAGGATTTGAGGCACGAAGAGACTAAAAAAAGTCGGTTACTACTGTGTAACTATTTATAATAAGTTATGGTGCAAAGATTTCAACCCGTGCATTCTCACTGCAGAGCCTACACTCTTCACAATCACATTACATTGCCTACCTAAGACATTGCATCTGTGAAACAAGAACTGCATGACAGAAAAAGGACACTCAGACAATAGGAAATAGCTCTAGGAAATGCAACATACGAACAAATTGGAAACATTCAGAAGATGTAGAAGATAAAGTTGAGGTTATCTTGAAAAAATCCCAACAAAAATAATAGAAAATGAGAAAAAAAAAACATTATAGAATATGGTAAGAAACGTCTGAATATAAAGAATTTCAGAAAGAGAAAAAAGAGGGGGAAATTATTAAACAAACAATATACAAAAATTTCCCAGAAGTGAAGATTCTAAGTTTCCATATTACAGCAACTATGGGGGTATGCCACTAGGATGTGCCCTCAATAAGAACTTGCTGTTTAGCTGCAAGGAGTGTAGTCAGCTGACAGCCTCCAACTGTTTTCACTATTAGCATATGCCTCAGTTTTCAGGCCAAGACTTCACTCTTGCAGCAACCAATCAGTGACTCAGCATGATAGGGGTACCAGGACTTGGCCAATTATACTCAATATTGGAGTTCTCTAAATCTTTGTTTAAAATCTTTGTTCTAGAGCTCTCCATTGGGTTGGTTAAGACCATCAGATCTGCTTCATAGTCTGAAGCTCTCCCTACCCAATCCTGCTCCTTTCTACTTTTACCTTTCTCAGGAGTTTTCCCTTAATAAACCTCTTGCATTTACTAGCTCCATCCTAATGTCTGCTTCCCAGAGGACACAATGGATACACACATTGATGGTATGCACTAAGAATTCAGTTTAAAAAATGATAAAAGGCTCTCACGAAAGCAGATCATTGTGAAATCTCAAAAGATCCAAAGTTATTCTAGAGTGTAAACAAATGAAAAATCAAAACAGGTCTCATGCAAAGAACTGGTGATTGGAATAGTAGCAAAGTTCTCAATAACAATGCTGGAATCTAGAAGAGAGCAAAGAAGTTCCTCCAAAAATCAAAGGGAAAAGTATTTGCAACCTAGAATTTCATACCATGGAAAACCAAATATCAAATTTGAGGATAGAATTAAAGACATTTTCAGATATACAACGTTTCAATAAAATTACTTGCAAGTAGCAAAATAAGGAATTAAGCCAAGAAAGAAGACATGGGATTTAGGAAGTTGTATCCAACTTGGAAAAAAAGCGGAAACGAATTTAATTAAGTCTACATGCAGCTGGCCACAAGCATAGAGGGTAACCTATCTCCATCCAGTCCAGAGTGCATAGATGGCTCAAGAAGATAACTCTAAGAAGAAAATCAAGTGTGTAGAATACTTGATGTGTTTGAATATATTCAGAGAAAATTTAGAGTCTTAGCAAAATGTTTGGGATAAATTAAGGAAACTGTGTAAAAAATTAAGCAAAAAAAGCCATTATTAACTTCATGAAATTAGAAAAGTGGTACAAAAAAAGAAACATAATTCTAGGACACACCATGCTTTAGATATGAAAATAGCTATAGAAACATAATGATGTGAACACTAATTTTTAATTTGGCTAAAAATATAACTACTTTGGAAGGATAAGAAATAATGGTATGTATCAGACAACAAATGATAGGGTATATGGGGGTGTGGTGCACTGCAGAAAATATTAAGAGCTAATTCTTTATAATTAGTACATTTATAATGGGAAGGCAATAGCTATCCAATAAAATAAAGATAAAATCCAATAATGGCAATGGAAGCATGTTATTTAGAAATAATAGAAAATAACAGAAGAAACTGATAAAAAAACTTTTAAAAAGTAGTACCCTCAGTATAGAAAACAGGAATAGATAATGTGGTAAAGGACTGGTTTTCATTATAAATCTCTTAATACTGTTTTGCCTTTTATTATATGTACATGTAGTATAACACCTTGATAAAAAAATAAATATTGGGGAAAAAACCCCAAAGAACTGAAAAGTCAGAGAAGAAAGAACTCCCAAATAAGAAGAAGATTTGCTAATTTCTAGTAAGGATATTCTGTAACTACATGCATTGATTTTCTGTTGTTATTCAATGTAGACCAACTTCCTATACTATCTCTCTCATTTTTATTAATAAATAATTACATAACAGAAGATATTAAAATGGTAAAATACATACAGCTTAACTACAGACCAACAAGATATGTCTATGTGTTATTTTCTTACTAAGGAGTAAGGTAAGAAAAATGGACTTACCTAAATTAGTGAGGTGGTAAGCAATTTTTTCATAAGCCTGTAATAAGAGAGAACAAATAGTGAATTTGTTTCCTTTAGAAAAGGCTAGTATTCAAAGAAACATCTAAAGTGTGTTCTACAAAATGGTTACATTTTACATTAAGTAGAAACATTTATTAACACTTTGTATGTAGTGCTTTACATATACATATATACACAAAATGAGTGTAATATAATTGTATATGTAAATATATGTAGACACACTTGCTAATATCTGTAATAAGAAGTCTTTTCTGGTAGCTATCTTTACTTCCATTTTATTAATCAAGGAAATGAAACAAAAAACCCAAAAGTTATTCAGCTAATCACTAGCTGAGCTGGGATTTAAGCTCCAAATTATAGGGTCTTTTTACTCTACTGAAGTATAAATGGAAGTTGAATTCTATACTCCCTGTAAAGAATTTTCCAAGCTATGACAAAAGACAGTGTGTAAATTTACATTCCTAAAGAACAAAATTGTTTTGGTAGTTATTTAAAACTACCATATGCATGTGAATATAACTACATAACCACATAATTAAATAAATTCTTGTTTAGTTATATTACAAATTCCAATAACTCTGCCTACTGGCATGCAAAATTAAAAGGCATGCATTTGGACACTTTCTCTGACAGTTCTTTCAATAGAAGTATCATGATTATTCATCTTACCTATGATTTAAATCTACCTCTTCCTAAGATTTAAAATGTTACCTTAAGACAGAAAGATTACACTGAGTACAATAATCTCATTCTACCCCTAGTGCAGGGTTTTTGCTTTTTGTTTTGTTTTCTTGTAGCTGTATTCACAAGCTATCATTTTCAAATTTTAGGACAAGATTACCCTGAATTCATGAACACCAAAGTTATTCTTATCATAACATATTCTTTTCCGTGCTCCATTTATCAAGTAAGATGATCAAAGCAGGTTCTCCAAGGAGTATAGTAGCGACTCTGTCAACCAACAAACAGTACTTGAGCAGCCACTGTACCTCTAGCACTGAGTTTAGTGCCCTCATGGGGATTACAAATTAGTTTTATTTAAATAACTACCATTTGGCTTGTGCCAAACAGTGCTTTATGTATACTGTCATTCCCTAACAACAGTTTTGTCAAGTAAGTATTACGATCCCCATTTTACAGAACAGGAGACTAAGGTATAGAATGCCAGGCACCTTGCCTGAGACAACACTACTAAGCAAGTGGCAAAGTCAGGATTTGTTACGGCTCTCTTGCACCATCTATGCCATGCCTTGTCCCGTAAACCACTTCAGATTTTTCTCTTAATACCTGGCACATAGAGACTGCCTGCAAGCTTGGGATGGAAATATCTGTAGTTTATGCACAAAGGGATTACAATAATTTTTAGAGGAATGCTATAAATTACAAAAGATGCTGTAATGCTGTTGGAAAGCTTTCTGGGTATTTGAGAACCTACATTACCCAAGGCCTAAATGCTATAGCTGACAGGCACCACCATAATGATGAACTACAAAATCTGTCCATGCAGAGTGACTTGATAACTCCTAAACTACAAAGTGCAGAAAAAAAACATTATTTCAATCTGTCCAGTTGTATGGTGCAGGGCAGCAATCACTTTAGCAGGACAAGTTGCGTGTGTGTGTGTGCATATGCGAGTGTGAATGTGTAAAGTGGAATAGGCATGTGCTTGGGAAAGGAGAGGATGGGGGTGCTGAGGGACAACTGTTCTGGCTGTTACAGAATACACATACACACGGGACACTATGTTGGGGAACCTATACTTTAAAAAATCATCCACTAGTGCATTTCAGTAAGCTGAAATTCTCTTCTTCATAGAGAAGAAGAGGTTTAATTAGGTTAAAATATTCATTAGGAATTTCTAATGCATCAGGTAGTATTGGAGGAACCAAATAACACTGAAACAAGCAGACAGAGTCTCTACTTTCATGGAACTTAAATTCCAGTAGTGCAGACAAATGACTGAAAAATATGTAATTGGTCAGGAGGCGAAAAGCGCTATAAGGAAAAACAAAGCAGGCTGAGCACAGAAGTCTGTGGACTTCTATTTTACAGAGTGGTCAGAGAAGTCTCTTCAGGAAGGTGGCACTTCAGCAGAGCCCTGCATGAAGTGGGGGAGGAAGCCAAGAAACAGAAATATGAGCTAAGTACCTTGGAGACACAGAAACAGCAGTGCAAATAGCCCAAGATTGGCATGGACTTGATGTGTTTCATGAAGGGCAAGGAAGTTAGAGAGACAGGAGTGGCAGCAATACCAGCCAGAGTGAAGTAGTAAGAGAAGACTCACAGAGATCTCAGAAGGAAACATTTTTTCAGGGCATGGTAGGCCATGGTGAGGCTTTTAGAATTCGTTCTGAGCTAAGAAGTCATCATCCTACCAGTAACGCCTTGTTTTGGGTATTATGCACAAATCAGTTGGGGGAGAAAGAGCAGCAAAGGCAGGGAAAGGGCACGGTTACTATGAGGGGGCATATCAGGCAGTGCTACACCTGTTTTAGTGCTTTTCATCTCTAAGTCAGAGCCCCACAATCCAGCCTTCACTGTGAAAATGAATTCCAAACAGACTTTTGCAGAATTGAAAAGAGATTGCTCTTTTCCAATAATCTACCTTTCTGAATTTTTAGAAACCATGGACATAAACATGAACCAACTGAATAAATACATTTATTAAAAGCAAACCTTCTTATTACATGAGGCATTTAGCATTACCTCCTTTCCTGATCCACCCTATTTCATAATAACCTATTTACATTGTAATTGGTAACCAGTAGCAACCAGGTATCAAGGAAATTTAGGTGTATTTTGAGGCCTTCACTGATCAGGCCCATGAAAGAAGCATTCCTACATATACTCTGGACTCCAGAGATAGAAATGGATCAACAATGGAGAAGAATCCAGAACTATCATGGAGTAGTTATGTTAGGCAAATGCAGTCAGGAATTTTTTGTTGTTTTTGGTATGGTGTGTTCTGTGCATGGTACATGGATTTTAAAATGAGAGGATGAATACCAAAAGGAGTTCATTTATTAACCATGCTGAAATGGTTTAATTGGCCTAATTCTAGATTTTTAAAACTGTAAGAGTACTTCTGCTCTGATCTATTTTTTTCTTAGAAATTACCCACTAATCATGAGGCCAGACAGCTGTCAGGCTGCTGTAACATGACAAAATTAGCTAAGGTTTGATTGTCAAGCAACAAGAATATACATTTTTGGAATAATTCACTTTTTAATTTTCATTAAAATATTTTTGTAAATATATCTTGATATGATAGTACCATGCTACTCATGGTACCTTCAAGTAGCAGCGCATTTTCTAGAGGCAGCAAAACAAAGAGGAAAAATGATAGAATCAGGAAAGAGCAACTCTTCGTTTCAAATTGTGACTTTGCAGGTTTTTTTTTTTTTTTGCCTGTATGCCTGGTGAAGGGATGTTAAAAATAATATATTGAAGTTTTATTGTTGTTTAATTATTTGCAATTTAGTTTTGGAAGATGTGGTTTCTGATCTCGGCTGTGTATCAAAATTGCCTTAGATCCCTTAAATTAATGATTTTCTAATGCTATTTTAGGGACTGACTAGATAAGAATTACCAGAGAGTATTTTTGAATAATTTGTTTTAAATACAGATTTTCTAGCTCCACAAAGGAGATTCTGAATGGAACTCAAGGATCTGTAGTTCTTCAAAAGTGTTCCAGGTGATTTCATGCATAGTCAAGAAAAGGAAAAACTCTTTTTAAGATACTTTCATTACTGTAAAATGAACTTGTAATTAAATTTTTATTATGTTGGCCCATATTTTTCTCCCTCATGAGTATTTATTTAGGGATGCCATTATCCATTTATTTTGAAATGTTTAGGGAATATATAGTCTTTGGTTATAAGTCTGAATTAAAATAAGTGCTGTAACTTGAAAGGCATTGAAAATACAATTCCAACAACAAAAACTAATTTTGAGGACATGCAATATATAAGATGCTAGGATATTTGGAGAATAAAATATTTCAAATTTATTAAAAAGATTATTCTAAATGTCTTTTAGGCATTAAGCAAAGACTTGGAAATATGAAAATGAGGAAGCTAGAGCCTTTGCTCGTAAGGAGCTTACACTGATAGTGGGAGAAATGACATCTCATAAGCACTGTAACAGAAGAATATTCACAAAAGGGATTGCTTAATTCTACCAGTAGAATCTGAGAGGGGGAGAATAGGCATATCCAAACACCTTGTGAGAAGAATAAACACAAAGAAGAGATTATTAAATTCTACACATGAGATTGAGAACTAGCTTTATGGAGGAAGTGACCCTTAACTGAACTTTTCAAAGGTAAGAGATCTTCTCTAAGGAGACAAAAGAAAAAAATGGCATTCCAGACAGAGAAAGCACTGTGAACCAAGAGAAGGGAGTATGAAATGGCAAAATGCCAGGGGGACAAGTGAAAATGATTCTGTAGGTGGAGTGCAGGGTACAAAAGGGAGAGAGTGAGATACAACCTTAGACAAGTTCAACACTTCTGTGCACATATGGAAGAAACATTCATCAGGTGTTGGGCAGGTGGGGGGGGGGAAGAGGGGATGGGTAAATTCATACCTAAGGGGTGCAGTGAGCACTATCTGGGGGATGGGCATGCTTGCAGCTCTGACTCACGCAGTGTGAAGGCAATATATGTAAACTAAACATTTGTACCCCAAAATATTCTGAAATTAAAAAAAAAAGAAGAAGAGAAAGGAAAACTGGCTTTAAATAATGGTGGGGCTCTTATGCCAGACTAATGAATTTAGAATTTATACCAGAGGCAATAGAGTCTTGTCAAACAGTCTCAAGCACATGATCATCAAATTTGCAATTTAGAAAGATCTTTCCAACAGTCAAGTGCAAGGGAGATAGGAAGAGTTTGGAGTAGACACAGGGAGACTAACCAGTCAGCAGGCTACTGCAATGGTCCAAGCTAAAAGTGACAAATAGCTGAACTAAGGAGGATTAGTGAGGATGATGGGCAGGGAATGAGTAAGAGAAATGTTACAGAAGAAAAATTCACAACAGTTAATCACTGATATGATGAAAGAGATAAAAGAAACACGTGAAGAATGGCTTAACGTTTCTGGCTATGTATGCTAAACATAAAAGTTCCTGATTGAAAAAAAAAAGTTTGACTGATTTAAACTATTTTGCCATGCCTACATTTTATAATTTCATGCATACAGATTACAGCTGAAAAGCAAACTAGATTAATAGAATATTGTGGCTAAGGCCAAGTCCCTCATTTGGAGAAAATGGTGGTACAGGGATCCTAAAGTCAAGCTATTAAGAAACAAAAAGAACATTTTTATTAGCTGTATATGTAGTTTTGGTCTGAAAATAACACAACAAGAAGTAGCATTTGGTTTTCTAGGTGAACATTTTTGATGGTATAATATTTGACATTAATGGGTTTAATCTATCCTTGTTTGATTAAGCCCTTAAATTAATCCTGTGTATTCAGGTGAATCAGAAGGGCTGTTTAATAATCTGTGTAGTGCCTTAATATCCTGAGTAGGAAGGGAATGCATAATTTCAGAAAAGCATTGTTATTTTACACTTATTGAATCTGAGGAATATAACCTTTTTTTTCCACATGGGTTGAGTTGGTTGTATAGTTCACTTCTTTTGCATTAAATGCATTTTAAAAATCTCCTGAGTTAGTTGAAAGGGCAAAAGAGAAGTATTTATGGTATATTCCACTTCTAACAATCCCTGAATCTTTATGCCAAAATGCTCAACAAGTAGAAATAAACATTTAGAAAAAAGAAAGTCAGTTCTGTCTTCTAGGAACTAGGGAGCATTGTTTTATAGCACTAAGAAGTTACATGGGCTCTAGTATTGAATTAAGTAGAGCTAGTGAAATTTTGAGGATCTCAAAAGATTGTTTTTATGACTCAAATATCACTATCCTCACTTGCCTTCAGAGGTCTTGTTTCTACAATTAGAAATTCTCTCCATAGAGTTTAGCCTTTTTCATTTCTGTAAAATGCAAGTGCTTTAGAAGAAAATACATTAAGCCTCTTTAAACACACAGACTTAAAGAGAATAAGTTATATCTGAACTTTATGAGAGAGAGAGAGAGAGAGAAAACCATAGATATGAGAGCCAATTATGATTCTAGAGAAGGGGTGGTAACTGAGGATGGGGGAAGGAGGTGGAGAAGAGTTAGAGTTTAAGGATTGGTGATAAAGAGACAACTATAACAATATAAAACTGGAGTCTGGTACAACAATGAAGACTTTAGGTAAATTTTGATTTTTATAATATCGGTGATAACAGAAAGAACTCTCTAGTAAGGAAACGTTTTTAGGTAAAGCCCGCATTTTATTTAAGTGCAGGTTCTGATCATGAGCTTGGTCTGACAAGTTCTGCAGCCTAACTGAGATTATGGTTATTCCATTAGGTGGGAACAAAGGATTGAACCTTGGACCTGAAGTTTCTGTTCCCAAAGCTGTCATGCATGCCTTCCCAAGTAAAAATTAATTGACCACATCTAGCTTTTTCACTTTCCTTGTTTGTAAAATATTTAACATCTTCCAAAATATTAGGCCAGTTCATTAATCTACTCAAAATGTTTTTGAATATCAGTAGGTCTTTGGAACAAATTTATAAATAAACATAGGAACACAGATTGTTCTTTTGAAGGCAATAATAATTGATGGGGGGAAAAGGGAATAAAAAGACATGAAACCATTAACATTGATTACCTCCAACATGTACAATTAGATTCATAGTATGAAGGGAGGTGGCTTGGCATTATGGATTGAGGCAGGTGACTTTTATTTAATATTTTCAATGTTTTTATACTTTAATACTTTATATAATAATATTGTATTGATTTTATAATTCAAAACTACAAAAGATAAAAATAATAGACTTTAAAAGAAAAAATAAATTTAAGACATTAAAAAGAGTAAGACTACTGAAAATTATCATAGTGGTATGATTTCTGCATGAATTAATTAAACATTTAAACATGTTCTTCTATTATTAGATTTATTTGATTGAAAGACATAATATAACAAACTATATGTGATTCTCTTTCTCTCCAAAGATGACTCTGAGTATTTAAATATTTATGAATGGGTAATAGAAACATTTAAAGAAAATGGAGCAAAAAATTAATAGCAACCAATGGCAGATGTGGTCTGAAGAATTTAGGAAGCCCAAAAAAAAGATTGTCATCATGTCCATGACTGAAGGGAAATAAGTGATTAAGCTCTATCTATTACTTAATAGTAATATGAGACAAATGGAGAAAATTTTTTTAAGTTGGTATTTTACAAGACAGAAAAGGAGTATAGATAGACTTATGAAGGGAAATAAAATTTTAAAATATTGAAGAGAAGAAAATATAAAGGAATAAAGTTAAGATATGCTGGCATTTTCTATGCACTAAAGGAGTATCTCATTTAATCTTTCAATATCCCTATGTGTTAGTTTTCTCTCTCTCATTTAAAAGATCAAGAAATTAAAGCTCATAGACCTTACATGGCATGGCCCAAATCACATAAGTCAAGAGCAAATTTCTGTTTTGCCTGTGTCCAAAGTTCACTGAGTTTTTGCCAGGACATCAAGTTGAGGCACTGATATTGTAAACTTATAGGATCTTGGACAGTTTTGAGAAAGTCAGATGAGAAAGTGGAGCACAAATGAGAACAGAACAGATTATGTATGTGCTTGGATGTTGCTCAGCCACTGATAAATCTTTACTTGGTAAAAGACAAAATTTAATATGTGACCAAAGTTGCTACCTATGTGGCTGTGGTTTTATGGGTGTCTTAAGCAAAGATTTTTTTTTGGTTCTGATTATAAATAAACACCTATATACAAAATTAAATATTTGAATGATCAGAAAAAGTTATATTAGAGAGTGATGTCAGCAAGATGCCCAACCAGAGTTACCTGGCACTTATCCCCCCTGCACAAAAAGGGGCCAGAACAACAAATAAACAACTATATTTCAACTACAGTGATTGAAGAAGTACACTGGAAAGTACCAGGGGAATGGCAAAATCTCTGTGGAGTATGGAAACCCAGAATAGCACCACAAAGGGGGAGCAAGGCATCCTGCCTCTGTCACACTCTCTCCCTCATTGAGGTCAGCTCAGAGTTGGAGGGCTTCCTCCTGTGGAGAAAAGATAAGTTGAACATCCCCAGCGGTCCTCATTGCCACCACAAATGCCAGCAATCCTTGCTACAGGAGAGCCCTCCAGTCCTCACAGGTCCCCAATCCAGTTTGCATAGTAGCTGGCAGTCTTCACAACTGCATTGCCTCATAGTAAGAGACCACTCTGAGCACCTCGTACTGCTGGGACATAAGCTGCCATGGTTTGGTACCATTTTGAATCGGACCTGCTACTAGAGTGCATCTTGTTCTGAGAATCAGTACCAATTGACTCTCTCTATCCCGGAGGCCCCACCATCATACCACCTCATTCACATAGTACCATGACCCCAGAGCCTAGGCCAGATGTAAGGACTGAGATCCCGGCATCTGAACCCATGTGGCACACCATCCCTCAGGAAATAGGTGGACCTGGACAGAAGGAAAGCTGCCAAATATGCCACTGACCACCATGCCTGCATTCACCCACAACGTATAGCCGGCTGGTCTGCTGAGCCTTTGCAGGTTCCTTCCCAGCCTGACAGCTGGTCCTGAAGTGGCCCGGCCCCCAGCACACACTGCTGCAACCTTCCTGGCCCACCACATCCATGGGTACCTATGCAGGCCTGAACGGGATGTCATATTTAAAGCACAGAGGAGGGAAAAAAACCCTGTCAACCAAGAGTACTGTATCCAGCAAAATCCAGCAAAACTATCCTTCAGAAATGAAGAAGAAATAAAGACCTTCCCAGACAAGCAAAAGCTGAGTCAATACATCACCACTAGACCAACCTTACAAGAAATGCTTAAGGGTGTGCTACAATTGGAAACAAAAAGATGATAGCTATTATCATGAAAACTTGTGAAAGTATAAAATTCACCATTAGAGGTGAATTCATAAATTAAACTCAGAACACCCTGGTGAAGTAATGATGCTATGAAGTCTCTCAAGCCTCTGTATAAAGGTTTAAAGTCAAAAAGTTTCAAAACAATAACTGCTGTAATTAGTGGCTAAGGAACACATAATAGATAAAGTAGTAAAAATTAAGAAAGCAAAAATATAAATTGTGGGGGGAGGAAAAAAGTCTAGAATATTTTTATGTGACCAAAGTTAAGTGGCTATCAGCTTAAAATAATCTATTACATCTATAAGACTTTTTATGTTAGCCTTATCATAACCACAAAGAAAGAAATTACAGCAGTTACACAAATGAGAAAGAGGAAGAAAACAAAGCTTAGAACCACAGAAAACCATCAAAACACAGAGTTAAACAAAAAGAGAGGAAGAAAGGAACAATGGATCTACAAAACAACCAAAACACAATTAATAAAAGGGCAAGAGTAAGTCCTTATCTATCAATGATAACTCTGAGTATGAATGGAATAAATTCTCCAATTAAAATACATAGAGTGCCTAAACAGATTAATAAAAAATAAGACTTAACGATAGGCTGTCTACAAGAGACTCGTCTCATCATTAAAGACAAACATATTGAAAGTGAGGAGATGGAAAAAGATATTCCATGCAAATGGAAGTCAAAATCAAACAGGAATAGCCATACTTATATTAGACAAAATAAACTTTAAGTCAAAAACTGTAAAAAGAGACAAAGAAGGTCATCATATAATGATAAAGGGATCGATTCAACAAGAGGATATAATAATTGTAAATATATATGCACCCAAAACTGGAGCACCCAAATTTATAAAGCAAATATTATTAGATTGAAAGGGAAAGAGAGAATAATAGCAGGGTACTTCAACACTTCACTCTCAAGAATGGACAGATAACCTAGACAGAAAATCAACAAAGAAACATCAAACGTAAACTACAGGACAGGCCAAATGTATACAACAGACATTCACAAAACATTTCACCCAACAACTGCAGAATACACGTTTTTCTCAACTGCACATGGAATATTCTTCAAGATAGATCATAGGTTAGGCCACAAAACAAGTCTTAACAAATTTAAGAAGCTAGAGATCACGTCAAATATCTTTTCAGACCACAATGGTATAAAACCAGAAATCAACAAGAAAAACTTCAAAAACCTTCCAAATCCATGGAAATTAAACAAGATGCTCCTAAAAAAGGAGTCTATGAAGGAATTAAAAGGAAAATTTAAAAATTCATTGAGAGAAACAAGAATGGAAATACATCATATTGAAACCTATGGGACAGGGTTTTCACAATGGCTGACCAGAGACACTGGCTGCTAGATCATCTCAGAAAGAAGGAAAAGTATTAGATGAAAAAACAAAACAAAATAAAACAAAACAAAAACATAGATTGAGTGTAATTCTGAGGGAAAAGTGCCAGAACCTACCAGAGATTCCATGGGAAGAAGCTGCGGAGCAGAAGAAGAAGGAGTAAGATATTGGAACAGATCAACCTCTGAGAGGCTTGGAACACGGCAAGAGGGGTTGGTGGGAGTTTTGTTTCTCCTTTCCTCACACCTCTGGAAGTCAGAAGACTTCCAAACTGCTGAAAAGCCTTTCTACCCTCATGAGTGCAGGGGCTGGTGCTGCCAGTGAACTGGGAGCTTCTTGAGGACAAAGCACCAGGATGTCAGCTCCCTTGGGGTCACTTCACATCACTGCAGATCCAAGCTGAGACGGCAGGCGCCATGTTGGTTCTCCACCCACCATGCACCTTTGTCCTCCCTAGGGGGCTTCAGCCCCTTAGTTTTCATCTTGCTCATTCCTACACAAACATTTTCCAACTCTGGCCCAGACTGCAGGAGCCACAGGGACTGGTGGGTCCTGGGGGATCTGTGTGACCTCAGAGCCTGGACATTTTGGGGAGGCTGCCTTCTGGAGAGAGGGACAGAGAGAACCAGAGTGCTAGCTTTCCTCCATTCCTCTTTTCCTCCTCTGCCCCTTCCCTGCCCTCAGCTGCTGAGAGGTACAATTGAACCGAGACTCTCAGAAGAGGCTGTTTCCCCTCTGTTGGTGCATCCACAACACTGAGGCTTCCACAGAGAATAGGGCTCACACCTTTCCTCTTAAAGACCTACAGCAGACTAAGGGGTGCTCGGACTGTGAGCTACCTGCCCATTGGCCCTCCCAGGCACTGCTCGCCTGGCTGCTCCAGCAGAGCAGGGCAAACCCAAAAGCAGAGGGACATCAAACTTGCTAGAGCACTTCTCCCTGGCACAGTCAGGGATTGAACTTGGGTGACCCAGGGACAGGTCTGCAGGCCAAATCCCATATACCCAGGACTGGATCGTGATGCTCAGCATCATGGAGGGGAGATTTGTGAACTAATCTTGAGAAGCAAGGGAGCCCATGAGGGCAGAACTGAGAGGAGAATGCAGTGTGAGTCCCAGCCACAGCACACTTGTGGAGCACGCCATCTCCCAAAGGAAAGCTGCACTCTTGGCCTGGGGTGAGATCCTGGACAGGGAAGCTTCCAGTCCATAGCACCATTGCTGATGAGCTCAGCTAGTTTGAGCTCCTGCCTGTGAGCAGATGCTGGAAGGGGACCACAGGGCAGAGGGAGAGGGAGAAGAGCGAAACCTGCTCCTGACAGCCAGGTTGTGAATCTCGGATGGCCCCACTCCCACAGGCAGACTTTCTGGCTTGAAGAGGCCACTTCAGCCCCTCCCTGCTGGCTTTCCCCAGTGGCCTGGGAGCAGACCCTCAACCCCTGCCAAGAGAGCTTCCTTACTGGCCTCTGACCCAGTCCTGCCCAGCCTAACTCCTCCACCCACCTCTGATGTGGTGGACTCAGCTGGAAGGTACAGGGCCCTGCCCACTGCCTGGGGCATTCCAGTGCTTCCCTGGAGGGTCTAGGTCTAGCTGGTCACAGGTTCCAAAGAAAACAATGTATCTGGTTCTTTCTGGTAAGCATCAACTACTGGCAGGGAGGACAACTTGTACAGCCTTTTACAGCATTTACTGACTCAGTCATACAGAGTGTGGGTAATTCTTACCCACAAGCACCACCTATTGTCTCAGAGATTAAACTGGGCATGCCAGTATAATTCACGCTGTTAAGAAGACCACAGGGCTGGGGACGGAAAAAGGATTTCAAAGACCTCCATCTTCTCTCATCAACAAGAGACAGGGAATCTGCCCACACAAATAGTTCACTATTACAACCTACAAACTAGCAACTAAGAAAACCACCACACTAAGAATATCTATAACAAAGCCATCCATCCAGAACCTAGATCCCACAAGCAAAGCCAAAGGTTTGCACCCAACATATGCTACAGACACACCCTTAAGAATGAGGGGGAAAAACAGCCTCATCTAAACAAAACAAAACCCCAAAACAAGAAGGAATATCTGCTCCAGATAAGAAGCAATCAGTGCAAGAACTCTGGAAGCATGAAAAATCAGAGTGAAAGGATGCCCTCAAAAGGGCACACCAGATCTCTAGCAATGGATCCCAACCATAATGAAAATCTTGAAATGACAGATAAAAAATTCCAAATATGTATTGTAAGGAAGCTTAATGAAATCCAAGAGAAAATGGAAAACCAACTAAAAAAAACTAGAAAACCAATTCAGGAAATGAATTAAAAATTTACTAAAGAGATAGACATGTCAAAAAAAAAACAAATGGAAATGAAAAAGTCATTTAAGGAAATACAAAACACAAGGAAAGCCTTAAGAATAGACTAAACTGGGCAGATGAAAGAATTTCAGAGCTTGAAGACAACTCTTTTGAATTAACCCAGTTAGTCAAAAATAAAGAACAAATAATTAAAATAAGTGAACAAAGCCTATTAGAAATATGGGATTATGTAAAATGGAAAAATGTAAGAATCATAGGCATCCCTGAGGGTGAAGAAGAAAAAGCACAGGGGCTAGAAAGCCTATTTGAGGATGTAATTGAGAAAAACTTTCCTAGTCTTACCACAGATTTAGACATCCATATATCAGAAGCCCAGTGAACACCTGGGACATTCATTGCATAGAGGCAATTGCCAAGACATATAGTCATCAGACTGGCCAAAGTCAACACAAAGGAGGAACTCCTGTGACCCATAAGGTAAAAACATGAAGTAATGTACAAAGGAAAACCCATTAGGCTAACCACAGACTTTTTAGTGGAAACCTTACAAGCCAGAAGGGATTAGGGCCCATCTTTAGTGTTCTTAAACAGAACAACTGCCAGCCTCGAACTTTGTACCCTGCAAAACTATGTTTCATATATGAACAAGAAATAAAGTCCTATCCAGACAAGCAAACACTAAGGGAATTTGTCACCAACAGATCTGCCCTGCAGGCAACAATCAGAACTTCATTATACATGGATCAGCACAATAGACACCCACCAGTGTAAAATGACCCAAAAGCTAAAGCTCTCAGCTCATATAAAACATTAGCACAAGGAAGAAAACAAAGCACTAAGGTACTACCCTACATGGTGAACAGAACAGCATCCCAAATATCAATTCTATCACTCAACGTGAATGGCCTTAATGCCCTTCTCAAGAGACATAGGCTGACTGAATAAATGAAAAAATAAAACCCAAACATCTGCTATCTTCAGGAAACACATCTATCCCACAAGGATTCATACAGACTCAAGGTGAAGGGATAGAAAAAAATATTCCATGCAAATGGAAATAAAAAAAAGAACAGGTCTAGCCACTGTCATATCAGATAAAATTGACTTTAATCAACAATGACAGAGAAAGACAAAGATGGTCATTATATAGTGGTAAAGGGAGCAATTCAACAAGAACACATAACAATTTTTAATATTTATGCACCTAACACAGGAGCACACAGATTCATAAATCAAACTCTGCTAGATCTAAGCAAAGAGATAAACAGCAGCATTGTAATTGTCAGGGATATCAATACCCCACTGAAAGAGCTTGACAGATCATCCAAGCAGAAAATAAATAAAGAAACACTGGACTTAAATGAAACTCTAGAACAAATGGAGTTAACATACATTTACAGAACACTCTACCCAAAACTACTGAATATACAGCCTTCTTATCAGAACATGGGGCATTCTCAAAGATTGATCGTATCTTAGGCCACAAAACATTTCTCAAGAATTTTAAAAAAACTGAAATCATACCATGTATCTTCTCACACCACAGTGTAATAAAACTCTAAATAAATTCCAAGAGAAACACTCAAATCTACCCAAAATCATGGACATTAAACAACCTCCTGCTGCGTGATTATAGGGTCAATAATGAAATTAAGAAGGAAATAAAAAAATTCTTTGAACTGAATGACAAAGGGGACACAAACTATCAAAATATGTGGGACACAGCAAAAACATTCCCCAGGGGAAAATTCTTAGCTTTAAATGCCTACATCAAAAAGACATAAAGATCACAAATTAACAACCTATTGTTACACCTCAAGGAACTAGAAGAGGAAGAACAAACCCAACCCAAAGACAGCAGAAGAAAAGAAACAAGGAAGATCAGAGCAGAACTAAATGAACTGGAAAACAAAAAAACAAGACAAAGGATTAATGAAACTAAAACCTGATTCTTTGAAAAGATAGATAAAGTCAACAGATTCTTGCTAGAATAACAAAGAACAGAAGAGTAAGGACTCAATCAGAAATGAAAATGGTGACACTACAACTGATACTGCAGAAACAAAAAACACCATCCATGAATACTATGTAAATCTCTATGCTCATAACCTAGAGAATGCAGAGGAAATGGATAAGTTCCTGGAAACACACAACCTTCCAAGACTCAACCAGGAAGAAATAGAACTCCTGAACAGATCAATAATCAACAGTGAGATTGAAATAGTGATATAAAACCTCTCAACAAAAAAAAAGCCCTGGACCAGATGGATTCATTGCTGAATTATATCAGACCTACAAAGAAGACCTGGTACCCATAATACAGAAATTATTCCATAATATCGAGAAGGAGGGAATTCTCCCCAACTCATTCTAGAAAGCCAGTATCACCTTAATACCAAAGCCAGGATAGGACACAATAAAAAAAGAAAATATACCTTATAAATAGAGATGCAAAAATCCTCAATAAAATACTAGCAAACTGAATTCAATACCACATCAAAAAAATAATCTACCAGGACAAAGTATGCTTCATCACAGGGTGCAAGGATGGTTTAACAAATGTAAATCAATAAATATGATTCACCACATAAACGAAAGCAAAAAGAAAGGCCATATGATCATCTCAATAGATGCAGAAAAAGCATTTGACAAAATCCAGAACACTTTCATGATAAAAACTCTCAAGAAACTATGCATAGAAGGAACGTATCTCAGAATCATAAAAATAATATATGACAAACCCACGGCCAGTATCATATTGAATGGGGAAAAGTTGAGAGTATCCCCCTAAGAACTGGAACAAGACAAGGATGCCCACTGTCACCACTTCTATTCAACATAGTGCTTGAAGTCCTAGCCAGAGCAATCAGACAAGAGATAGAAATAAAGGGTCTCCAAACTGGGAAACATGAGGTCATTCTATTGCTCTCTGTTGACAATATGATCTTATTTCCAGAAAACCCCATATATTCCACCAAGAGTCTCCTGGAATTTACAAATAAATTCAGCAAAGTCTCAGGATGCAAAAATCAACGTACATAAATCAGTACCATTTTTATATACTAATAATAGTCAAGCTGAGAGTCAAATCAAAGGATCAATACCATTCACAATAGCTACAAAGAAAATAAAATACCTAGGAATACAATTAACCAAGGAGGTGAAAGATCTCTAGAGAGAACTATGAAACTCTGAGGAAAGAAATTGCACAGTATACAAACAAATGGAAAAACACAGCGTGCTCATGGATAGGTAGAATAAACATTGTTAAAATGTCCATACTACCCAAAGTGATTTACAAATTCAATGCAATCCCCATCAAATTACCAAAGTCATAGTTCACAAACCTAGAAAAAATACTTCTATGCTTTGTTTGGAACCAGAAAAGAGCCTGAATATCCAAAGCAATCTTTAGCAAAAAGAACAAAATTGGAGGCATCATGTTATCAGACATCACAGTATACTACAATGCTATAGTAACCAAAACAGCATGGTATTGGCACAAAAAGAGACATAGACCAATGGAACAGAGCAGAAATCTAGATATAAAATCGTCTACATACAGCCAACTGATCTTTGACAAAGCAGACCACAAAAGAACTGGGGAAAAGAAGCCCTATTCAATAAATGGTGCTGGAAAAATCAGACAGCCACATGTGGAAGAATGAAACAGGACCCCTATTTCTCACAACTCACAAAAATTAATGCAAGATGGATAAAAGATTTAAATGTAAGGCATAAAACCATAAGAATTCTAGAAGAAAATGTAGGAAATACTCTTCTAGATATTGGCCTATGCAAAGAATTTATGACGAAGACCCCAAAGTCAATTACAGCAACAATGAAAATAAATAAATGATGATTGATTTAATTAAAAAGCTCTGCACAGCTAAGGAAATAATCAACACAGCAAATAGACAGTCTACAGAATGCAAGAAAATATTTGCAAAGTATACATCTGATAAAGGGCTAATATCTAGACTCTACAAACAACTCAAACAAATCAGCAAGAAATAAACACAGAACTCCATTAAAAAGGGGGCAAAGACATGAACAGAAGAAGATAAATGGCCAATAAACACATGAAAAAATACTCATCACTACTCATCAGGGAAATGCAAATTAAAACCACAATAAGATATCACCTTACCACTGTTAGAATGGTTTTTATTAAAAAAGTCTAATAAAAATAGATACTGGTGTGGATGCAGAGAGAAAGGAACACTTATACACTCTTGGTGGGACTGCAAATTAGTATAACCTCTGTGGAAAACAGCATGGAGACTTCTCAAAGACCTAAAGAAGACCTACCATTTGATCCAGCAATCCCATTACTGGGATGTACCCAAAGGAAAAAAAGTCATTTTACCAACAAGACACCTGCACTCAAATGTTTATTGCAGCACAATTCACAATTGCAAAGATGTGAAATCAACCCAAGTGCCCATCAACTCATGAGTGGATTAACAAAATGTGGTATATATATGCCACAAATTACTACTGTATACCACAGATTACTACTCACCCATAAAAAAGGATTGCCTTTTGCAGCAATTTGGATGGAACTGGAAACCATTTTCCTAAGTGAAGTATCCCAAGAATGGAAAAACAAACACCACATGTACTCTCTAATAAATTGGAACTAATGAGGGGCACACATGTACACAGAGGGAAGTAAAAGTCATTGGACATCAAGCAGGGGGTGGGGGAGGAGAGGAAAGACAAAAACCTACCTAATGTGTACATTGAACACTATTTGGGTGATGGGCACACTTATAGCCCTGACTCAAGCTTTACAAAAGGTATCCATGTAACAAAAACACTTGTATCCCCTTAATATTTTGAAACAAACAAAAAAACCCACCAAACAATTTTTAAAAATCACTAAAAAATCCTATGGGACACAGCAACAGCAGTTCTAAGAGGGAAATTCATAGCAATAAATGTGTACATGAAAAAAGAAGAAAGATTCCTAATACAACCTAACTATGCATCATAAAACTAGCAAAACAAGAACAAAATAAACCCCAATGTGGAAATAATAAATCTCAGAGCAGAAATAAACAAAATAGAGACTACAAAAAATTCAAAAGATCAACAAAATAAAGACCTTGAAAAGATAAACAAAGTCAACAAATCTTTATCTAGACTAACAAAAAAATTTAAATAATAAAAGAGAAATAACCCATGTAAACAAAATCTGAAATGAAAAAGGAAACTTTACAAGCAATATTGTAGAAATACATAGGATCAGAAAAGACTATTATGAACTATACACCAACAAATTTGAGAACATAGAAGAAAATAGACAAATTGCTGATAAGTTCAACCTACCAAGATTAATTTGTGAATAAATAGAAAATCTGAACAGACCAATAAGGAGTTAGGTAATTGAATCAGTACTAAAAAGCCTTTTATAAAAAAAAAAGCCTGTGACCTGATGGCTTCACTGCTGAATTTCACCAAACATTTAAAGAAGAACTAATACCAATTGTCCTCACACTATTCTAAAACTGTAAAGAGGAAGGAATACTTCCAAACTCATTTAACGAGGCAAGCCTTACTCTGATTCCAAAACCAGACAAAACACAACAACAACAAAACTACACACCCATATCCCTGATGAACCTAGATGCAAAAATTGACAAGATACCAGAAAACAGAATTCAGCAGTACATCAAAAAAATCATTCACTATGACCAAGTGTGATTAATTCCAGGTATATAAGAATGATTCAACATATGCAAGTCAATAATTATGATATATCACATTAACAAAAAGAAAGACAAAAACCGTATGATCATCTGCACATTTCAACAGATACATAAAAAGAATTTGACAAAATTCAACATCCCTTCATGATAAAAACTGTCAACAAATTAGGCATAGACACTATTATCATAACACAATAAAGGATATATATGCCAAACCCACAGCTAACATCATACTGAATGAAGAAAACTTTCAGCTTTTCCCCCAAGATCAAAAACAAGACAAGTATGCCCACTTTCGCTACTCCTATTCAACATAGTATGGGAGTCCTAACTAGAGCAATTGAGCAAGAGAAAGAAATAAAAGGCATACAAATTGGAAAGGAAGAAGTCAAATTGCCCCTGTTCGCAGAAGATATAATTTTACACATAAAAAACTCTAAAGTCTCCACTAAAATCTCTTAGAACTAATAAACAAATTCAATAAAGTTGCAGGATACAAATTCAACATACACAAATCAGCTTTTCTATATGTTAATACTGAACTATCTGAAAAAAATCAAAGAAACAATTCCATTTATAATAGCCACCAGAAAAAATAAGATACTTTGGAATAAACTTAGCCAAGAAGGTGAAAGATATCTACACTGCAAATTATAAAACATTAATACAAATTGAAGAAGACACAAATAAATGGTAACCTATTGTGTGTTCATGGATTGGAAGAACTGATATTGTTAAAATGTTCCTGCTACCCAAAGCAACATACAGATTTAATGCAATCTTTATCAAAATACCAATTACATTCTTCACAAAAATAGAGAAAACAATTGCAAAATTGTTGAACCACAAACAACCCCAAATAGCCAAAGCAATCTTAAGCAAAAAGAACAAAGCTGGAGAAATCACAATACCAGACTTCCAAATATACTACAAAGTTATAATAACCTAAACAGCATTATACTGGTATAAAAACAGACACATAGACAAATGGAACAGAATAAAATTCATATACCTACAGCTAACTTATTTTTGACAAAGGTGCCAAGAACACACATTGGAGAAAAGACAATCCCTTCAATAAATGGTGCTAGGAAAATAGAATATCCATATGCAGAAGAATAAAACTAGTCCCCTATCTCTCACCATATACAAAAATAAACTCAAAGTGGATTGAAGACTTAAATGTAAAACCCCAAAGTGTGAAGCTACTAGAAGAAAACAGGGGAAATGCTTTACAACTTTATAAAGTTGTAAAGCAAGGATTTCTAAAATAAGACTTCTAAAGTAGAGGCAACAAAATCAACAATAGACAAATGGGGCCACATAAAATTAAAAGTTTTTGTACAGCAAAGGAAACAACAAAGTGAAGGGACAACTTACAGAATGGGAGAAAATATTTGCAAACTACATCTGACAAGGGGTTAATATGTATTATGTATGGGGAACTTAAACAACTCAACAGAAAAAATAAAAAAATATCCTGATTAGAAAATGGGCTAAGAATGTTAATAGACATTTCTCAAAGGAAGACATTCAAATGGACAACAGGTACATGAAAAAATGCTGAACATCACCAAACATCTGGGCAATACAAATCAAAACCACAATGAGATACCACCTTACTCCAGTTAGAATGGCTATAATAAAAAATGCAAAAGATACAAGTATTGGTGAGGATATGAAGAAAAGGGAACACTTACACACTGTTGGTGGGAGTGTAAATTACTATAGCCACTATGGAAAACTCTATGGAGGTTCCCAAAAAACTAAAAATAGAAATACCATATGATCCAACAAGCCCACTACTGGGAAATGGAATGAGTATGTCTAAGAGATATTTGCACTCCCATGTTTATTGCAGCACTATTTACAATAGTGAAGATGTGGAATCAACTCAAGTGTCCGTAATGGATGAATGGAATATTATGCAGCCATAAAAACAAAATCCTGTCTTTAGGACAACATGGATGGACCTGGAGGACATCATGTTAAGTGAAATAAGCCAGACAAAGAAAGACAAATACTGCATGATCTCACCCATCTATAAAATATATAGAATCTATAAAAAATAAATAAGAATTGATATAGAAGCAGAGAAAACAGTGGTTACCAGAGACTGGGGAGGGGAGCAGGGAGAGGAGGATGGGGAGAGGTTGGTTAACAGGCAAAGTTACAACTAGATAGAAGGAATAAGTTCTGGTGTTCTATTGCACAGTAAGTAGGGTGACAATGGTTAACACTAAGGTATTGTATATTAAAAAATAGCCAGAAGAGAGGCTTTTGAATGTCCTCACCACAAAGAAATGATAAATGCATGAGGTGAGGGTCACAGCATACCCTGATTTGGTCATTATACAACATATTTATGTATGAAAACATCAAATTATATGCCTAAATATGTACAATTACAATGCGTAAATTTAAAAAAAATAAATAAATAAAAATAAAAAGTTATATTAAATGAAAAGTGTGTGTCACATATTATCCCATTACTGAGAGATAAACACTGTTAGTATTTGATTGTCATTTCTTACAGTTTCAAAATCGAGGAGTGTCTGTGAGTGTGTGTGTATTCTAGAAAAATGGAATGAAGTAAAATTTTATATCCTTCTTATGCAATTGTATTTCACGTACTTAAATAATATTAAAATAGCATTTTAATAGGTTATATGATACTCCATTACATAGAATTTGAATTAGTATTTTCTTATCTTTGTTTAATTAGGTTGTTTCTTTTCCAATATTTGCTACTTTAAATAGTAATATAATGATAATCCTTCTAAATAAATCTTGAATGACAGCATTGATGATTTCATTAAAATGGAATATCAGAAATTAATTTTTTTTCCTTTTATTTCAGAATATTATGGGGGTACAACACTTTGGTTATATATATTGCCCATGCACTGCCCATATCAGAGCTACAATCGTGTACATCCCCCAAACTGTGCGCCCCGCATCCATTCAGTGAGAGTTTTCCCATCCCCTCCACCCCCCTCCTGCCTACCTGCCCCCTGATGAATATTATTGCCATGTGTGACATAAGTATTGATCAGTTAGTACCAATTTGATGGTGAGTACCAGTGGTGCTTGTTTTTCCATTCTTGGGATATTTTGCTTCAAAGAATGGGCTCTAGCTCCATTCAGGATAATACCAGATGTGTTAATTCACCGTTGTTTTTTTATTGCTGAGTAATACTCCATGGCATACATATACCACATTTTATTAATACACTCGTGTATTGATGGGCACCTGGGTTGTTTCACATCTTTGCAATTGTGAATTGTGCTGCTATAAACATTCGCATGCAGATGTCTTTATTATAGAATGTCTTTTTTTCCTTTGGGCAAATACCCACTAGTGGGATTGCTGGATCAAATGGTAGTTCTACTTTTAGTTCTTTGAGGTATCTGCATATTACCTTCCATAGAGGTTGTACTAATTTGCAGTCCCACCAGCAGTGTATGAGTGTTCCTATCTGTCCACATCCCCGCCAACATTTGTTGTGTTGGGACTTTTTGATATGAGCCAATCTCACTGGAATTAAGTGATATCTCATTGTGGTTTTGATTTGCATCTCCCTGATGATTAGAGAAGTTGAGCAATTTTTTATACGTTTGTTGACCATTATTCTGTCTTCTTTTGAAAAGTTTCTGTTCATGTCCTTTGCCCATTTTTTAACGGGGTTGTTTGATTTTTTCTTGCTGATTTTCCTAAGTTCTGTATAGATTCTGGTTATCAGCCCTTTGTGTAGTACGCATCAGATGTGTAGCATGTGTAGCATGTGTAGTATGCAAATATTTTCTCCCATTCTGTAGGTTGTCTGTTCACTCTAGTGATAGTTTCCTTGGCTGTGCAGAAGCTTTTTAATTTGATCAGGTCCCATTAATTATTAGAAATTAATTTTTAAAAGTTTTGTCTTTTACTAGTTTTAAATTGAATATAAGCTCATTGTAGAAAATCTGGGAAATTCAAAATATATGACACATGTTAGACAATATATAAAGAAAGTAAAAATCACCTATAATCTTACTTTCCAGAGATAACTCCTGAAAATACTTTCATGTATACTTGCAGTTATTATTATATCTATGTAGCTATAAATGCTATTTAGTTTGATTTTTGATAATCTTTGCCAGATATATGTTTGAAATCAGGGTTATGTTTGCTCAGGAAGTATTATATCTTTGTCTAAATTCTAGATTAATTTATACAACAAAAGGTCATCTTTTTATTTTAAATTAAAAAGGTCTTTTTAATACAATGCCATTGATAAGATTGCATTACTAGTTTGTAGTATAAATTTTTTTCAATTTCTTCCATGACTGACAATCTACTTAGGACATCTACTTTTACTTCAAGCAGTTTTGACTCTTTTTCCCTAGAAAGTTTAATTTTCTTGAGAGTTTTCAAATTTGTCATACAGTAATGCATAGTAACATCTTCTAATATTTTAACCTCCTTTACATCTATAAACATATCTGATAAGGTGATTTGTGGTTATTTATCTATCAAGTACCTCCACTTATAGCTCCCAACTGCCCATGGGGAGGAAAAAATAGATGATGTTCATACTGATTACATGCCACTCAACATCTTTACAGTGAGGCACTGATCTACTTTTCTAATCTCATTTACTTCATTCTTCCATAAAATGTATGTCCCATAGACACTTCTTAACCATTTCCTTAGGGCAAAGAACATGCACTTCTATGCCTCTGTCCATTTGTAGGTTGAGTCTCTTTAAACAATGGTCCCCTCTCTGCTCTTTCTTGGCCCGTCAGAGTAAGTAGCCTCTCTTCTTCATTCAAGTCTTCTGATCCACTATTATAACCCCACTACCCCATTTCAGGAGTAATTGATGACTTCTTTCTCACCTTACTTAGGGCCCTGTGTACTTCAACTATTGTGCATTCTTCATTGTGCCTTGAATCCTATTTCTCCACTACACTATAAATTCTTGGATTGCCAGACCATGACCTAGTTATTTTTATGTCAACCAACCTACTTAGGATAAGAAATGGAGTCAATTTAAGATCAAACTGATTGACTGCTTGTGTTACCTAGAAATAAACACAACTCCTAACCTCCTTTTCCTCAGATAACAGGGCCAACTGTATTATAATAACCTCTGCATACTGGAAAATTGTCTTAATATACTGATTTTTTTTGGAAACAGGATATTCTATTATCTATTGGAAAAGTAAAACATAAAAATCTATAGTGTCTATACTGAGAATGACTTCCTTCAATGTGGTGTCTGTGCAGTGCACAACCTATGCTACCTTACATATCCTACCATACAGTTTTCTCAGTTCTAATGTATTTTTTCAAACTTTATTGTACACTTTAAGCTATGAGCTAAGGGGATAAATTAAAGTATTTTATGGTTTGGTTTGTTTGGAGAAACTATAAACAATATTCTTCTACACATTAAACTGAACCTGAAGAAAGGAGACTCCAGTATAAGATGTTAACTATTGTCCTAGCACTGAAATGTACTCATTTATCACAGCGCTTACTCATTTTCTCTTAAGACCTTCCTGATTATTTTAAAGTTAAATAGCATATGGTTCCAACTGTCTCCAAGTAAAGCATTTAACATCAGTGTCAACCACATTTGGAACCAAATGCATATTATCTGTATATAACATCAACATCATTATTTATGTATTGCTCAGCTATCCATATAAATTATCTCATGATGTGAATATACTAGCATTGACACTTACTAAATGTATGATTTGGGGCAAGTTATTTAAGCTCTCTGAATCTCACTTTCCTCATTTACACAATGAAGAACCTTGTAGAGTTGCTGGAAGAATTAAAGGAAAGATACTATCCTTAATGTGCCAATCAGTGCCTCCTGTTCAGAGAAAATTGGTTCCCTTCAGTAGATCTTATTGAAAAGGTAGGCCTAGGTATAATGTTGCCCCCCTCAGCCATGGACATTTGGTCCACAAGTGTAAGTGCATGTGATGTTGAAACAAGGAGATGCTCTGAGAAATTAGCATATAAAAATTCTAGATCATCTAAGTTAAATAAGAAGCAGAAACCTATCCAACATGGTCATATAGTTACAGACAAAGAAGATAACAAAGGCACAGCAATGCCACAGGATGCCAAACTGACAGAAAAAGAGGCCATGGTTAGGCAAAGGCAGTCATCTTCCTGACAGAACAGATTAGGTGTGCAAAGAGAAGCATCGGGAAAGAAGAGAAAGGAAGGAAGGGAGGAAGGAAGAGAGGAAGGGAGGGAGGGAGGAAGGAAGGGAGAGAGGAAGGAAGTTGGGAAGGGGGGAGGAGGGGAGGGGAGGAGGGAGGGAGGGGAGGAGAGAGAGGGAGGGGGAGAGAGAGAGAGAAGTTTAATTCTAGAAGGGGAAAAAATGGAAATAGTTGCCTGTTTTCCATTTTACATGAAGGCTTGGGGATGAACTTTTATTTTCAAAAAAGATTGTCCTGTATCTTTCCAACAAATTCTCCTATGAAATAGAATTTGTTTTCTAACCCAAACAATTCCTATATTTGTTTGAAAAAAATCATAGCACCACCTCTAGCACATACTAGATACTTAATGAATGGAAGTTATCACTAATCTAGATTATAAACTCAAAGGGCAGGGAAGATAATACAACTAGCACTGGTTCCAATTTCAAAAACCTATCATCTAAACCCCAACCTTTTTGACACCAGGGACCGGTTTTGTAGAAGAGTCTTTCCCTGGATGGGGTTGGGGGGTGGCTGCCTTGACTCCACCTCAGATCATCAGGTGTTGAATTCTCATGGGGAGCGTGCAACCCAGATCCCTGGAACGTGCAGTTTGCAATGGGGTTCGAGCTCCTATGGAGAGCACCTATGGAGCTCCTATGCTCGAAGGCTCACATCACTGTCGGGACTCCAGCGGCGATGCAAGCAATGGGGAGCAGCTGTGGGTGCAGGTGGGGCTTTGCTTGCCTGCCTGCTGCTTGCCTCCTGCTGTGTGGCCCGATTCCAGGGGTTGGGGACTACAGATCTAAACCACATAGAAGAATATTGTCTGTTAAACTGAGATGTCTTTGGCAGAAATGTAGCTTGGTCTTATTTAGGCTTCCATGTAAATATATTCCAAATATAAAGGAAACATAGACTTCTCTCCTATCCACCCCCTTTTTACCTATTGAAAAATGGCATTGTAAGCACTTACAAGATTCAGCAACATAATGATTATGAAATTGATACAGACAGCAGCAGCAGATGTTGCAAACTGCCAGTGTTGTTTGATGAAATTCCACTTGAATGATGCAAACTGTTCCATGACAACTAGGCGATATACCACGACTCCGAACACTGCAGTGATCACCAAAGATATCTACAATAAGGGGGACCAGAGAAGACATCTATATTTTGCATCATTAATGAATCAAAAGCAAAATCATAGATCAAATCCACTGTCCCCAAGAGTTGGAGGTATTTACTTTTCCAAGAAAGAATACACTGAATTAGTTTTCTCATTTAAGGAAGTAAGTTACATAAGAGTTAAAATAAATAGCATAAAATACGTTGTTTTAGCAAGTTAACAAAGTTAACATACTAAAATGCAAATTCTGCCCAAACTTCCTCTTTCAAATGAAATGCTTAATTTTAACACAGGATATCTAATTCATCAGGGCAACTCATATAATTTCCATTTTATCACAGATGATCTCTATTTCTCCCAAAAAGTGTTTTATTTAAATTGGTGCACAAACTACCTTTGTGAAATTTCCATAACCTGCTGTGATTTTTATTTTTTTTTAATTGTATGTATTACCAAGGTAATGAAAAGAATATGGTTTCTTATATCCTCAGGGTTACAAAATGAGTTGGTATCATAGATCTTCCTTATACAACCTGGAATCCCATAACATTCTGATATTGATGGCTATACATTACCATGAAGAATATTCCTGAGACAGAAACAAGAAGACGAGTGATTTTGTCTGAGGAAGGCTGATGCGGCTCAGGTTTTCCTGTGATGGGATTTATTACCTCCATCTTGTAATACTTTGTTTCAAACTGGGGACGAAGTGTCTCCTATGAGAGAAACTAAAATTACTTAAATATCAAAGCCATAAACTTAAAAAAATTCCTCCAAGACTTGACACAAAACTCCTAAATTTGGCCTACTTTTGTATTAAGTCTTCACAAAGAAGCAACCTTTCAAAAATAAGATGCCAATTATTTTCCAAATAAATCCTAAACAGTATTTTAATTAGCATCATTTTCCACTAATGTTATTCAAGAAAACATCACAGAAGAAGTCTGAAAAACACATACTTCATCATTGATCTCTATTATCTTCATGAAATAAGAAATCTTGTTAGTAGAAAACATCAAGAAAAAATTTTAATGGTATTTAGCTGCTTCCATCCTGAAAGTTAGGAAAATAAAAAATTTTCTGCATCATGTGATAGCCCAGTTTCCTTATCTCCTGGTATTCTAATATCTTACCTCCTCTTCTTCCCATTCAGTAAGGTCCCAAGTATAGGTCAGTATACTTCGTCTCCTTTTCCAAAACTCCAAGAAGACTGTGGCTATAAAATATAATAATAATAATAATAATAATTCTTTACCCAAACCATATCACATTGCTTTTCTTCTTCATATTGATACATTTTCATATTCTTAAATTATTAAAATTAAGTAAATTAGTATTAAAGTAATAGGATTGGAATTTTCTTTTTCCCTCACCCTATTCTCCCTGTGTCTATACACTGCTATCAGTGTGCACTCCTACAGGAGAGTGTTTTCTTTCACTGGAATTTATAAGCAGAGACTTCTGTCAGCATGACTCATCAAAGCAATGCTATGACAGAAGGTCAATATTAGTGAGCTACATATTATTGTCCCTTTTGACCTATACATGCTTATTCAAAAATACCTAAGACTCAAAAAAAAAAAAAAGTCTTTCCCAGGAATGACAATAAAGACCAGATGCTACTCGTCCAAATCCCAGAGAGAGATGGTATGGGAGAGAGAGAATAAAACAGCAAGGCTATCCTGGTGGGGGAGAAGAAAAGGGAGACTAGGTGGACTGTCAATGGACTGAAAAGGATTCAATGGAAAAGTAAAAAAATGCCTGAATCATTATCTGGCTTTTTTGCATGAATAGCTAAGAGAAAGACTGTTTGTTCTTTGCTAAGTAGGCCCCACCTTAAATCATCCAAGACTCTGTGGACATAACTAGGAGCTCACATATATGTTCTTAAAAATCTGTGGTACTATTCATCATACATCCATGCATCCATGCATACATCCATTTATTGGCTGTTTCTTATTTTAGGCAAGGTACTCTAACCTCAGGGATCTTCTTATCTACTGGAGGAAGACAGCCAACTCAATAACGTTAATTTACATTGTTATAGGAGACACAGGGAAGGGAAAATTATAGTGCAAGAAGAGAAACACAATGATTTTTGGAAAAAATGCAAGCAGTTGATAGAGTAAATATTAATAAATGCCATCTTTTCCCTGCCTGCTTTCACTCTCCTCTTGACTTCAGTGCAAAAGAGAGCCAGGAAAACATGATTCTGAGGTTTTGTTCTCATTTTTCTTTATAATTAAAAATCAGCACCAGTATTGGTTAGGAAAAAAAACATAATGTTCATAGTTACGTTATCTTAAGTTTTATCCCATGTTAAAATTTACAAAGCTTTTTCTCATTAAATTCCCCATTAAGTTTCATTGTCACTCTCATAACATTTACAAGGAGATATGGCAGGTATTGTTATTGACTATGTCCAAGACCATATGCACAATAAATAGCAGAGCCAGGACCAAAACTCTTGCTAGTTACTCTCCACCCACGATGCCTGGCTGATGCAGTCCTCGGGATGTTTTTTTTTTTTCCCCAGGTCTACCATAAGTACTACTCTCTACTGACTTTCTGTAAAGTTTTAAAAGAGTAGCGATGACTAAAAGAAGCGAGAGAGCCAAATTTTATTGACAACAAGACAAATGAGGTTCTCCAAACACTAGATTTGCTTTTAAAATAGCAGACCACAATCACTGTTGCCAACAGGGGGATCTAGGACTTAAGAGGAAAATGGAATATAGAGGAAACAAATAAGAGGAAAGACAAAGATAAAGTATTTAGTATTAAAGGAAAATTGAAAAAAAAAAAGCACAGTGTGAAGTAAGCAAGTATAACATACAGTGATTTATGGTACTTAAAGTTTTTAATATAGCACAACACATAGAGTGCCCAATCGAATTCTAATTTATCATCATTCTAAGTCAAGGCGTAAAGTTTAAATGTGTCATGTACTGTATTCTTCATTTATATTTCCAGCATATACTTGAGCAAGAAGCATCTGCCACAAATCTAAGAAATAAAGGTAATCTTAGATTTGGTGTGATTTTAACTTGAAGGTAAATGGCGTTACAGAAGATATATTGGCTCTTTCTCAGAAAGTAGGGTGTTTATTTTAAATTTCAATATGGAACTAGTATATGTGTTAAAAACCCATTCTCAGCTTGAGATATGTTTATTTTATTCATGGCTTATGCATTTAACCTCTTAAGTGAATCCATATTCTCACTTTTTAAAATTATTAATTAGAAAGAGGGCATACAGAATAAGTTATCACTATGATAAACACTGAAATAAATTGGCATTTGCTAGTTCCTACTAAACTCATTCATAAAAATATCATTAATAATAAAAATAACTTTGAAAATTAAAACAGTGGTTGCTTCTGGGGGTAGGGATGGCTAGCAAGTAGCTCAGGGAAGTATCTGAAGTATTGAAAACATTCTATGTTTTAATAGGAATGGTGGTTATACAAGTTCATGTATTTTTTAAAAGTGATCAAACTGTACTAAGAATCTGTAGATTTCACCATATGTAAATTATATCTCAAAAACCAGATTTTAGAAAATAAATAATTTTTTAAATACCAGGTGATTAAATATATTATATGACTTGATTCTTATGACAACACAGTGCTCTTCCTCAGGTTTGTACATTTTTTCCCAATCTTTCTAACTCTTATGCTTAGGAGCAGTGGGCCCTGGCCTTGCAGTGAGGGGCTGAAAAGAAAGTGGGGAGCTGAGAAGACCATATCTCATCCTATAGCCAGTTTCAGAGGGGCTGCAAACCCAAATAATGACCACAGGCAACTAGACTGGATCTGAAGGGCAGGCTGAGCAATAAAAAAGCTTGTTCAGTTTCCCGTCCCAGTTGTATTAACTAGCCTTGGAAAGGACAAAGGTCATTTACTTATGCCGAGATCTGAGCAAAAGAATGAAGCAGAAGCTCCCAATTTAAGTGGCCTCAAGGTCCTCTCTGGTAGGTAAATGTATATGGCCTCATATAAACACAGGAGGAAAGGCTGGGGCCTCCGCTACACGAGAACGTACTTGGTCCATCTAGGCACACTCAACTTCCAACAAGATTTAATGAAATAAAGCCGTACACTGCCCAAAGTCATCAGCAAGATTTGACCCACTGGCTCACATTTTGCCTCCTCTGGAGCAAAGAGTGGGTTCCAAATGATGAAATTGTGAGACGGAGAGCTAAAAATGTCAAGGTCTCAATTCAGTGACTGTTCTGCTAGAAGAGTTATATGAATATCATCTCATCCCTGACAGCAGAGGGAAAGAGGATGAGGAAAGAGGTGGAGCTGGCGTCTTGACCAAGACTGAGTCCTGGGCCTGGCAATGGCAAGAGGAAACAGGAATCTGAGAAGGACACCATGAATCAATGCCTTTGAGAAAAGTACCTTAGAGTCCATGAAAGTGGTAAGCAAACGTTAGCCATATTATTATAATCTATGGTGAGAAGTTTGGCATGCACAGTTAACTGGGATCCCAGACAGGTCAAGTAGTCTCTGCAGTAGGCAGCAGATTGAAAGAATGCAGGAGCATTAATGACAGAGGCCTAGACCTGTTTTAGGAGGGGTGAGTGTGAGGAGGGGGAAGAACTGAAGAACTGAATCAGGGACATTTATACAGTTTAACATCTTAGAGCTTTAAAAAATCCCAATGCCCAGGCTACACCTTAGACCAATTAAATAAAAAATCTCTGGGGACAATACTCAGCATTAGTATTTTTTTAAAGTTCCCAAGGACTTTCAATGTGAAGCTAGGGTTGAATACTTTCTCCTAGAGGAAAAGCAGTTGTGCTGATGAAAAAGGTGGTATAGAAATCAAAGTCATGGTTACTGAGGCGGTAGAACCTTAACACCAAAACTGTAAGGTCAAGCCATCAGAATTAATAGCACTGATTTTGTTTTGATTTCCAATTATTTATCAAGCATTTGAATAATCACTTTAGATTCATTACTTCTAATGTCTATAACATTTGTTCTTTCAACAGTTACCAAAAATCTGAGTGCAACTACATATACCAGGGATATATAAAATGTGCCATAAAATGGCTATTATTACTACCCTCAGTTTTACAGATTAGAAGTTTGGAATTTTTGAGAGGTTAAGTGACTTGCTGAAGTCCTATAGATGGTTGGAACCTAAGTCATCTGGACTCCAAAATTTATACTCTGTCTATCATACAATACAATTTATACTCTGTCTATCATATCAATACAATTTATAGAGAAAATAGCAGAAATGAAACAGCATGAGGTTCAAAGGAGGGAAGTCTGATGCATAAGGGCAAAGGAATAATGGCCCAGAATGAGCATGCCAACAGAGGTTGTGGGATGGCGAAGTGGAGAGGGGAGTGTAGTAAATTTACTTAATGTTAAAATAAAAATACTTCAAAAATGAAAGTGTATAAAGTAAATGCCATTGCATTTATAAAGAATGAAGTGTCAATAAAGACATAGACGTAGGAAAAGTTTAGAAATATAGATACATACACAGATAGACAGATTGACAAATCTAGATATACACATAATGCCCACAAGAACATATACCAAAGTGTTAACACTAATTGTCTGTGGGAAGTGGATTATGGAGTACTTTCACTTCGTATGTGGCATCCATTTTTCAAAAAGCATGTGCCGTCTATGTTTCTTACTACTCTGTGGAAAGTTTAGCAACTCTTCCTCTGGGTTCTGGAAAACTGGGTTGGGGATGGAGTCAGAGGTAGGAGGCCTGCAGGGGAGAAGGGAATTTTGTTATCAGAAGACAGCCAGGTTTCACATGCCTCAGAGAGGTGGAGAAGGAGTATTCTGGAAAAGCTAGAGATGATCCTGCATAACTCTGTTTCCTAGCAACGCTACTCTATATTTATTTTTTTAACCCTGCCTCTCTGACTACAATGACACACTTTTCTCAACTTTAAAAACATTTCATAGATGCACATGCTGCATCCAGTCCTTGCACTTGCATCCCCTCCTCTTCAAGTTAATAGCACAGAGGAACAGAATCACAGGATCATAAATGTAAAGGAGGTTAGATGCTGCATGTGGTTTGTTCCAAGTTATTTATTTTAAACTTATAGAAAACACAGCCCAGAGTGGTTGAAACTTATCACTGACTTTGTCTAGAAACCTTCCAAAGCATCTATAACTATTACAGTTTATTATACTTGTTCGTATACCTGATTGTTCCTTCACTTGAAGTTAACTTTCTTGAGTGCCTTTTCTTTCTTACAATTGTTAGTGCTCGGCACAGTAAAAATGCTCAATAAATGTTTGTTAAATTAAACTGAATTACTGAATAGAGTGCAATGATTATAACTATAACTCCTGGTCATGTGCTTTTCCCATTAGTCCAGGTTTTCAAATTATGCTCCATGGAATTTCACTAGAGCTATGGGAAGAAAGAGGGTATCTAACCAGAAAAGTTCCTTCTTTATTTGTTTTATATATTGAGCAATCAAGTTCAATTTTATTTTTTAAAAAAATTATTGCTTACAGAGTTTTAAAAACCACTTCACTATATTTCTAAGGGAGAGGATGGGGGGGCATGGCAGAGAAAAGGGGTCAATTCCAAACACAAATGAAGTTAAATATGTCTGAATATAGAGAACAAAAAGGAAAAAAGGAATTCTAAGTATTTTTTTCACCAGAAGAGAGAAAGACTTAAAGCCTTCTCAGAAGAAGGCCCAGCTGAAACAACAGTTCATCAGAGCAACAATTCTGAGATTGCCAATTTGGACAGCACCCAAATACTACTACCTCCATTCCCCAGATTTATTTTCAGCAACATCCTCAAGCATACCCATGCACTATTGCAACATTGATATACATGAGGTAGAAATAGAAACCTTGCTAAACAGGTTCTTCATTTAGCAGAAGGGCCACGAATATGGGACATTTTAAATCTCCATGCCTGGGGAAAATTACTGTGTTTTTGGTCAATACCATATATTAATGCAATTAATAGAGTTCTATACATGAGTATAGAGTAGGCTAATTGATATTGAGAGGCTATAAACATGTGGAGGGGCAGATTTTGAACATTTGGACTGAACTGTACTTAACACAGAGGGCCAAACCTGGAACTGGTTAGTCAAGACCTGTTTGTCTTGTTAAACCTTCTCTCTCTAAGGACATGGACTCTCTCCAACTTTACTTCCAATTTCCCTCCCCTTTCTTTCCCTCTCTAAAAACGTTAAATAAGAAAGAACATGGTAAAGCCAGCATTTGAAGCCCAAGCACTTAAAGTTTTCACCAATTTCTGAAATCAGACTTGACATTTCTCCCCCCAGGAAAATTCATGTACAAATAAGAAGCTACATATAAACATCATCCTGGTATATTAAAATACAAGGAAAACTCTCACCACAATCTCGACCAGAGTAGACTCTTAACTTTGATGTAGAGAGTCCCTTTAAAGCTAACACTTCCCATCACTCAATATTTTATTGCCACTTGTATATTAAATAAACATTTCAGTATTGTTTGTTCAAATTGAAATTCTCTCAGTTGAGTTGCTAAAATATTGGAAGTGCCCACATGAATATAAACTTGTCAGCTTCTGCCACGTATTTATAAAATATAATATAATCTTTTTAAGCACAGAATTATTTTTTCTCATGCCCTTTCCTCATCTTACCATTCAACTATTTGATAAACTTTCTTTAATTCTGTTAAACATTTTCTAATTGCAAATGTAACACCAGCAAAAGCACCTTGTCTTGTTCACTTCTGAAATCCAGGGACATAGGAGTGCTTGGCATATTCTAGGCTTTCAATTAATATATGCTGAATGAATTAGTTAAAAGTGTAAAGAAGAAAATAAAAGTCGTCAACAATCCCACCATCAATAAACACCTACTATTAAAATTTTGGTATTTCCATCCAAAGTGCTTTTCTTGAGCAGTATATTTAGGACTGATACCTTGCTGATACTCAGAGGTATGGCCACACCAGTTGTTAATTTATAAAGGAAAAAAGGAAAAATGAAGCTATAACTGAATCCCTTAAAGACTTCATCCCCCCTTATTGGCTGGCCTGTTCTTCCCAGGAAACCTTCACCAGGATCAGATACCTGTGCAGTTAACTCCTATAACAGCTTGTGGCCTTCAGGAACAGTTTCAAATTCAGATCCAAATGGTGAATTTTTTCCATGATTTATTTAAAAGATAGTTCAAGATAAAACTTTTTAAGCTATATAATTTGCAACATCCTTCTGGGAAGAAATTAGCATCATAGACAAAATGTTTAAGTAAATTTCTGAAAGACCTAAACGAGAATGGGAGCTTCTGAGAGGTTGTCTGCTCATCCACCCAGAAGCCCATCAATTAGGCAGTAAAATGTTTACTAACCAATCTTTTTCCTTATAAATGTTTCTACCAAGACAGAAATCTTTGCCTTGATCTTTTAGAGGACTTTTCCTTTGCAGTAAAACTCAATAAAATTTTGATCCATACTCATAACTTAATTGTCTGAAAAGATTATATTTTTCTTTTATAAGAACACCATACCTGAATTTGTGGAGTCAGACATGCAGAGAGAAACATAATGCTTACTGATCCACAATTCAAGTGAATGCCCAATTAGTTAACATGATAACTGATTTTATATTTATATTTTTGATGTGTCTAAAAGCTCCATGTAGACATAGCCAGAATCTTTGACTTCCCCTGATACTGGATGGAAGAATGGCCCTGAGTGGTTTTGACAGCTGACCCATAAAATGTTGAGGCAAGAATACATTCACTTGGGTTTAGTAAGATAAATTTTTGTAGTTCACAGGCACTTTCACGTGTTGTTCAGTTATTGCTAACTATCTTAATGTAGGAATACATTCTGAGAAAATTCCTTCCAATTTACATGATGACTCTGTTAGGTGCCAGGCCAGGGGTTATATGGTAATTTGCATATGTTCTGTGGTGCCCAACACAGATAATCAAAGAGAAATAAGATCTGAAATATGTGAGTCCAGGAACTACGGGAAATTTCAAAAATTTCAACTCATCCATGACAGATACCAGAGATTTTCACAAATTTACAACAATTTTAAAAATGCACATGATATTATTACCAATAATGAATTATGAAGCTGAAATAAACTTTTCAAAACTCTTAATAAAAATAACTTTGAATTAACCATGCTAGAGAAGGAAGAAAGACTGAATTACTTTTATATACTCTCTATGAAATATTTTTTAAGCATCATATGAAGAGATAATACAAAATGCAGACAAATGTATGCTAAAAAGATGTGTCAAGCAGTTAGTTAATTAAAGTATTGATACTTTTCTGGATTTTTCTTTTTGTGTATGTTATTTTGGATCTTTTTAAAATTTATAAATTTGTGATTTTAATGATTCTTATTACTTTTGCACCTCATTTTGTACTCATATTTTTGTATTCTTTTTCTTAAAAAGGGCTTTCAAAATTGTGTATCTCCTTCCCATGAATAGCTATAATGCATTAAATACATCTGTGATAGCCACAATGTTACCTGTTTTATAAACATTAACTCATCAAATCTTCACAACAGCTCCATGTGCAGGAAATAATTTTATTGCTACTTTACTGGTAATAATACCAAATCTCAAAAAGCATAATGAATTTGCCCCAAAATGGACTCGAGTATTACTCTGACTCCTAAGACAGTGTTACCAGTTTAAAGTACTTATTCAAGGGAGGGGATTCACCACAACATCACCACCTATAGGAAAAGATCCAAGTGATTTATTAATGCTTTCTGCTTTCTGAAAAAAGTAAGGTAATTAGAAAATCCTGGCATATCTAATTTGTTTTTCTTGATTCAGCACAAAAGTATATTTCCTTTTCTGTAGCTAACAGCTTCTAGGAATTGTCAGCTTAGTTAAAGGTAACATGTTTTCACTGTTCCCTGAAAAGTGTTTAAGGTGTTTACAGTTCTTTCAGTGGATGAGAATGCCAGTCATTGTTATTTGCTGCCTGTGAACTTGATTTCAAAATCTCCTGCAGATCAGGAATAAGTTTCCTTTTCCTTCTGCCCCTGCTTTTGAGCCAAGGAACAAACCAAGATTCCTGTTCAGACTGTGCACCCCTCGCTTGGGCATCTCTCTCCCTCCTCACTCTGCTCTCCAGGCCATGGCTCAGTGGTGAGCACACTCAGAAAATAAATTCTGTGTGATGTTGTTAGTGAAGATAGCTATTATAACTTTTCTAACTAAAAAGAAACAAATTAGATATGCCAGGATTTTATAATTGCCTTAATTTTTTTAGAAAGCATTAATAAATCACTTGGATCTTTTCCTAACAGTGGCAAAATAAGTTGCAATATCATCAAACTGCCACTTTTGCCACTTTATTATATTTATGCCTGGTTGTAACTTCACTTATTTAAGTCTATATACAAATAGTTGATAGTTGTAATTAATAAATTGGGCAAGAGTTGCTTAAAAAGATTAGACTCTATAATGAAATTAGGCTTTTAAAGGAAAAAACTTCTACAGCAGTGTACTTCATCTCACAGGAACACGTCAGTATCGGTACCTCCACACAATAGAACATTATGTACTTGTTAAAGAGAGCAGTATCATTTTGCAGCAGGCTGCCACTTGCAGGTTGAAGAAGCACTTGAGTTTTAGGAATAAAAGGCTCCACCTCAGAATTCTTCCATCATCAGGAGTCTAGAGGGAGCCCCAAATTCTCCATGTTAGCAACACGCCTCTATCCCCATATCCTGTACACACACCTCTCCCGCCTGTCATCATTCACAGTTGGGTCCATCAAGACTAATATCATTGCACTCTTTAGCCCTGTTCTTATCAGCTACCTCAAAAGCCCACAATTTCCAGATCATTTCTCACCGCTCACAATCTGATCCTCACACCGCTAGGGGGACAAGGATCACCTCTGTGACAGTCTCCCACTCCTCCCCAACTCCTGAAACACTTTCACTACGCCCTCTTTTCCATGAAGTCAATCAAGTCTTTTATATCCCCTGACCTTCCTGCTCTAACTGAAACCTGGGAAGCCCACGACATCCCATTTTCCCTGCGGCATACTCAGGTGATGGCTATTCCTCAGCTTCCCACAACAATAAGTACTGATAATGAGGTAGCGAATTTCTTGCCCTCATTGCTGCTTCAAGACCATTTGCTCTCCCTCCTCCTTAAAGATCCACAAACTTGAATCTCACATTATCAATTCATGCTTCCTGTTGCCTCTCCTTGTGGTAGTCATCTTCTGCTCCCTGGGGACACTTACCCATTTCTCTGAAGATTTTTATTCTTGGCTTAGTATAACTCTTATCAATATGGCTCCCAGAATAACTCTGAGAAATTACAATATACATAGATAATCTTTCCAGTACCCTGGCTTTTCAATTCTTTGATCTCTATCTTCAAAGCTGTTTTCTCCTACTCTACCTTACTCATGTACTCCCACAGCACACTTTTGATCAATAATAGCAAACCCTCCATAATCTCCCATCAACACATCAATCCTCCTAGTTCACTCTCTATAAACTCCAATTCCAACAATTTCTTGACCTAGATTTTTCAATCCATTGATCCTATCATATTTTTACTATCCTTTCCTCCCTTCTTGCCCTCACTTTCTTCTTTATGTAGCCTAATGGGCAATCATTATACTCACTCACGTGCACATACTCTCAACTCTCTAGCTCTTGTTTCAGTTTGTCATAAGCCCATGGTTTAAAAACAACCCTACTTAAACCCAACACTCCATCTGCTATCTATCTGTACTCATGCACATTAACATAGCTGGAGAAAAACACAACTGTGCTGAGCAAATTGTTTTACATTAAATTAATGATTACTAACTTCAAGTAGCCCTTAAGGCTGCCATGTTATGATATTTTCTTTTTTTTTTTAACACGCAGCTCCTAGACTCCCATCACTCCCAGTTGACAATTTTTCTGACTCCCTCATCATTAAAAATAAAGTAATCAGAAGAAAATATCCACCAAAAACACATCTGGCCACTTAGCTATACTTATGCCCATATCCTATACATTCTTACATGCTGTAACAGAAGACTTATGCATCCCTAGCTAAGACCAATTCTTTCTGTGAACTAGCTCCCACCACCAAGGAAAACTGCTCAAGGATCTATATGCACCAATCATACAAAGATGTCCAAGGAATGTCTTTAAGTGAAAAAAATCAGGTTTTAGATCTGAATGGGCCAATCATGGTACGAATATTCTAGGTAGAAGAAAAAAGTGAGCTTTCAAATGTCTTATGCATAATATATTTGCTTTTTAAATTACTATTAATAAATATATTTATTCACTCATTTATTCATTCATTTATACATTTACTGAGCATTTATTCCGTGCCAGGCATTAGTCTAGCTCTGTGGACAAAGCAATGAAGAAAGCAGACAAAAATGTTTGTTTTTATGAGCTGACTTTCTAGTATGGGAACAGACAATAAATAACACACATCAATAAGATATAAGGAATGTTAGATGGCAATTGGTGTTATGAGGGAAATAAAGCAGGGAGGGGATAGGATAGGTCAAGAAAGGAGGGTTGTGAGTTTTGAAAAGGGTGATCAGGGAAAGCCTCTCTGTCAGAAAAAAAATCAATTAAAATTGAAGAATTTCATAAAAGTTAATAGTGAACCCATTCATTTTTCATTCTGTGAATATTTACTGAGTGACTATGTGCTAAGAGATGGGCACAAATTCGAAATAATTCAACATAAATGTTTGTATACTTAGTTGGATTCCTATTAATTTTTATTCACGTTGATGTTGCAGCTTCAATTTTTACCATCTCCAAACAAAAATTATTATATTTATTATTAATGAAATCGAATTGAGTTTGACTACTAAGTGTCAAACAACATGGAATTTATCTACCTTATTTTGCTGACTCCCCACATACAACTAGGAGTAGGTATCGCTCTGTTTTACAAAAGAGAAAGCAGTGTTGTAAATGTGATGGTGATCAACCAAGGTAATAAAAACAGTAAGTGGCAAAACTAGGATTCAACAAGAAAACTGTGACTTGGCAGCCTAAGCTTGTTCTACTATGGGCATTGCTCCCTTGGTGATTAGGAGCCTGGAGAACCCAGCCAGAGAAGGACACTTGGAGTTCTGATACTAAATATAGATTCCATAAGACCACCTATGCTAACATATGCAGAGTATGACCATGTCAGCCAATGTGTCACTCTGAAGAAAGTAATGTTTATTTTTTAAATGTCCCCATCACCTTTTAGCAACACTCCCTACTATCTTTTTTTCTTTTCTGATAGAACTAGAAGAGAAGATAAAAAGGCATAGTGAACACTTGTGTCAGGCCCTAAATAGTGCAAAAAAATGTAAATAGAATACTTAGAATCTACGAACAGCTTGAAGCGTTACTAGGTATCACTTATAAATTATTGAAAATGTCTGATTTACCACTTTGAATTTAACAGATGCACTAAATCAGTGGTCTTCAAAATGTTTGTGTAAATCTAAAATATTATAATTTTGTGAAACTATTTATCTTCTTGTGCATTTTCACAATGACATCCAAAATTTCTTTCCATTATATATTTAAATAGTTGTAAAGGTTATAATTTCCAGTGCACTATAAAAATGGAGATTTTAAAATATAATTTATACCTTTTATACCTACTTATATCCCTTCAAAATATACTTTCAATAAACTCTTATTTGTTGCAAAATTTTAATTGTTCCATTTTATCTTTAAATCTCTTTCCATTCCATTTTTACTTCAAAATATTATTCTTAATATATTTGTGTTTGAAAATGTTTATTGATTATCTTGGCATCCTTCTCTAAAACCATAAAAAAACTAGATATAAATTTTTAAAATTTCGTGTGATCATTAGGCTCTTTAATAAACAATCAAGATTAAGTTACAATCACAATTAATGAAACAATATAATCCATTAAAATGTTAATTAATATTAAATACAGAATCTAAGATTTTATTATAAATACATCTCTAAGATGTCAATGATATTTTTGTTTATTTTTCAATGGTTCAAGTATCCATGAATACCTATTACCTCTCACTACAATGAGATAGGTTATAGCATCTACTCTATTTTAATTTTTTGTTTTTATAAGAATATAAAAAGTTACTGGGAAAACATGTTCACATAAATGTGTAGATAGGAATGCAACAGGTTTTGTTATAGTGATATTGTTCACTTCTTTGAACTATGGCTGAATTAAATGCCAAAAATTACATAGGGATCTACCCTTTAAAGTTATTTTTAGTGATATATCAGGTTCACAACTTTCCTTAACTCATCATTTACATATGCATGAAAGTATGTATATGTGCATATATATATGGTATGTCATAATCCCTACTTAACAAAGGAGATTGTCATAGAATTTCCTTAACATGAAAATGGAACATTTAACCTTTTCATAAAGTATAAAGTTACAATTAAGTGAAGAAGATCATATTATAGCACCATATGACTTAGCAAAAAGATAAGCTTGTATGTTAAGCAATGATTAGCATTTAAAGAATGATAAATTTCATTCTATTTCTATTCTAACAGAATATTGAAAGAAATTAAATGTTATCCCAAAATAAATTTCCCAGCCATTAAATTCCATTTTATTTATAAAGAATATTTGAAGTACTCTGAAATAATATAATTATGATGTAATTTATTTTATTATTATAATCACATATGTGTTGTTTAAAGTGCCCATAACCCTATGGGGAGATAAAACATGAATTCAATTTGTAGCCTGTTTCAGACTTATAATGCAAACAAATTCCCTATGTGTGACATCAGTGTCAGGCATCTGATGCTACAGGATTTGTACAAAAAGATACTTTTTTGGATCCCAAACAATGTTTTCATTTTATTTGCGGTGTGGTCCCAAGCTATGTTCTGGTTCTGTTTTCAGATCCATCAGTGACAGTAATGTGTCTTCATGTTCTGGAAACTCCATTTGTGAGTGGTTCCACCATTTCAAGAAGAGGTGTTTCTTCTTCCTAGTGTGTATTGTGAAATTTAATTAATGAGCGTAAAGCAGATGGCAAGTACCAGATGAAAGGCACTATAGTAGGTAAGCACAAAAAAAATTATATAAGCATTGCACAATGTGTCATCTCAGCTGGTTTGGCTGATGAAATTTCAGCTAATTGTCCCTTATTGTTGAGTTCTAAAATGGGATTGGTCTTACCTAGAACCTGAAACTGTATCTCTTTGAGACTAGTTTGGCTAAAAATTACTTTTTAACTCCAATTCAGGTGACTTAGTTAAAGTTTCTGATCACAACTAAGTGAGCTAAGTAACAACTGCAGCATTAAATTTATGCACAGTTTTCATTTTATGACTTTATTTCCAGATGTGCTCAAGACAGAAAGTAGATAGTGTTTATCTCTAGGGTCAATTCTAATCAATTGTTTATGCTTGTAAGGAGGGCAATGATGAATAGGATTCTGAGCCTACAGCTAGGATCTTCAGGAAAGAGCACCATGAGAGATTAGCTTTGACTTTAATAGCAGTGAAAGCAGAGTTGTAGCAAAAGTGCCTTGTAATATTCATGTCTGATATAGGCCATAATTACCATAGTCAAGGCAGAAAGGGTGGTGATATTCCTACACATGTGGAGGAAAATGCCTAGGGATAGGTTACACCCAATCCTGCCCATTCAGGTTCAGTACAAATGAAATATTTCGTAGTTAGATTTTTTCCTAGTAACTAGCTAACCTGAAAATAACCAACAGTATTCTATTAAGCCATTGCTCAGTAACCACTGCTTGATTAAGTTTTACTTGCTTTTCTTCATACCAGTGCAGACAGCTTAAATATCCTTTGAGCGAATATTTTTTAGAGGTTGGTTTAATTTCTAATCAAACTCTGAAAGGGCCTTTGGGCTTCAGAAAATTTAAAACTATAGATAGAATTACCTTGTTCTTTCCTGGGGCCAATTAACTTGGCAGATTCTTTGCATACCATTTGAAGTTTACTAGCGCCTGCATTTTAGCTGAAGTTTCGTTTTCTCTCTCAGCAGTTGGAAACCTATCTTCTTGTGCAACAGAAACCAAATATGAACCTCAGGCACACTGAACTAAACAGACCTTGGCACCAGTCCCCAAATATTGATGTGCAGAATATCCCAGTTTCACTCTTCTCCCTTTCATAAGCCGTGAAAGGAAGTAAAGGAAGTATGCCAAGTTGTTATTCAACCCTAGTATTTAATCAAGCATTACCCAGGCACTTCTGAAACTCTCCAGCTTCTAAATTGAGAGTAAAAGCAAAGAGCACACAGGATGGAAACTACTTAATTGAGAAGGCCCCTAGGATTACTCAGGATCACGTGGCCGTTCTCTGACAAGCCCCACTTACCACCCAAACTCCTGAAAGTCAGCAAGAAATTCAGTCTCAGTCCTGGTGATTATTTCTAACGTAACACTTCACAGCGTTCCCAAGGATCCCGATACATATTAATCCACGTTGTGTTAAGTGTGACTTTATATAAAACCAATTTAGTGTACCGCAGACAGGGTGCCTCACTACTGACTCCTTTACATTTTCTATAGTCAGGTTTTAAGTACATGAACAGGGCAACCCACTAAGGTAGAGAAAGATCTGTTTATGAGTTAGGAGAACAACTCATGGTAGGAATGGTTAGGAATGGTTAGGAATGGTATAGAGCCACAGGTGAAGGGCATGACTCGTTTGGGCTTCCTCATCTGCAAAGCGGGGAACCCAGCATGTGTCAGAACCTCCTGATAGACCAGAGGACTTTACCAAAGTCTGTGTCCTTTTTTTCACTTAGGGCAAGAAATGGATGCCCCACCGCTGAGGAGAATAGCCTGCCCCAAAGTCAAAACGACCAACCTATGAAAACTGGAGGGTTGGGCTTTTTTTGCTGTTGTTGTTAAAGACCTGAATGAGGTGCTATCTTAATGCTTACAGCTGAGAAGCAGGTCAGTCAGGTTCTTGGGTACTCTCTTACACAAGCAAGACACAGCCAGCCCCACCTAATTTTGTTTCCGACACCCTCCTGCTTAGTGCAACATCGTCACAAGTAATCTATCTGTTTTCTCTAATGCAAGGCAGACATACCACAGCCAGGACGACTGTGATATTTCAGCTCAGTTCCTGTTTGTAAACACCTCCTAGACCTGAAGGTAAGTGTGTGCTTGGTTACTTAGGTGTGTGTATCTCTCTCTCTCTCTCTCTCTCTCATATTTATTTTCCAAAGAGAATCAAAGTTGCCTCAACTTTTGACAGAACAGAGCCTGGCAAGTAGCTACGGCAACTCTTGTAAAGACAGGTAGTTGTTCCACTAAGTAATTACTTTCCAAATGAGTGTTTGCTCTGTTAAATAAATTAACTTTAAGAATTACTGCCAAATTTGCTAGATGATGAAGAGGAGGAATTAAATAGGAGCCTTATTTAAAACATGTGACTATAAAACAATTTCCTTGAGTCGGATCTCAGTAAAGGTTTCAAAATGTTTAAAGTGGAAATGACAACATGAATATAAATTGAATTTTAGATTTAAATTATGCATTTGAACTTAAAGGTTACTGCTTTAAGTATCAGAACATAATAGTTTTTGAAAAGCAGACTTCTAATACAATAAATTAGAAGCTTCTGTACATCTTTTTCGAAGGTTTTCTTAATTAAAAGTTGGCAAAATGTACAGTATATATAATTATTTTATTTAGCATGACATGTGCACATGTCTAGCACCCATTGGAAATCTAAAAGGCTAAGTCATTTACTACAGAAGACATCCCATGGAATGAAGATATGGATAAAGTTTCTTAAAATTATTTTCATTTTGTGGCTATGTAAGGCTCCTTTTATTAAAGGGATGTTTATTTCCTATTTACTCACTTTCTATTTGATTTGTGCAGGCTGCTCCTACAGACAGTGAAGTATAACAGAAAGATGAAAACCTTATGCTTGGAAATTTGAATTTAGAACATTTATTTGGAGACACATTCTTTTTTTCCAAGCTTGACACTCATCCGGCTAATTTTTTAAATACTGAAGTTTATGAATGAGAACTCCCTAGTTAGCAGGTAGTATGACATATTCTATATTTTTCCTGGATTCATGCATACCTGTCTTTTAATTAGAATGATGTTTACAAACTTTTGAAATTTGTTTTTTCCTGAAGGAAAGTGCCATGCTTTTATTTTTACTTTTTTTTCCTTTTTAACTCAAAAGTGAAAGGATAGGTGTAAGGTCCTCAAGCACAATCCTTTTTTCGGCTTCTCACCCTTCCAAAGCCCTCTTATGAAAGAGGCATTTTTTAGGAGCATAATTTCTTAAGTCCTCATTAACTGTAGCTCTTTCATTTAGGGAAAGCAAAATACTGCCCATGACTGGAAAGGCCACTCAGAATAACACTCAAGTTCTGCCTGGGACATTAGCTACATGGCAGACTGAGTTTCCTATGACAAAGACAAACAAAACCCACCCATCTTAATTTGTAGCCTAAGATCTGAAGTAACTAGAAGAAAAGGTAGCCCAATGTATAGTCATTAGTTATTTCACCATAGAAACATGTTTTTATATTATTCCTTCAATGTACTTGAACTGATGTTTTTACTTAAAATTTCTGATTTTGATTGAGTTTAGAATGACTAGCATTTCTTTGCCCTTGCATGGGTTGATTACCTGACACAAACTAGGGCATCTCTTTATTTCTAAAACTTGGCATAAAGTGGTTATGACTCAGTTTCAATAGGGAGACTAAGCAGAATAATGACTTTATACATTTAAGAGGAAGCAAAATTATGCACAGTGACTGTGGCTTTGCTACCTTTACTGGCCAGAAGTTCAGAGTTTTTTGTTTATTTGTTTTCCTCCTTTCGCCACTCTCTGCAGCCCTCCAGACAAAAGTAGTAATGTGAAACCACCTTCCAGTGCCAACACCAAAGAGGAGAAAATAGTGTTCATTCTCCTTGTGTAGAGGAATTGTTTAAAGATAGTGAAACTCGCTCTAAGTATATTTTGAAAGTTGTTAAAGACCAGAAACAATAAAACTATTTTAATATACCAGAAAAGTTTAGAATCTGTATTTAAGGTATCACAAAATAACTAGAAATTTGCTTGCTTTTTCTGTTTGCTTTATAGTAATTCTACCCTTAGAAGTTTTTCAAGTTTTCGATGATCTTAGCCTTGTTTTTATATCACACCTTCAAAATTCCTCTTAGTAGCTACAACCCAGGTGCAAAAAGATGTGAAGATCGTGAGGAGAAATGATCCTATTTAGTTCTTCTGATTTCTCTCCCTCTACTATTCTACTTTTCTTTCACCCCATCTTCTGTCTGCCCCTACAGTGCACCTGGCTGACAGATGAATTTGGGCACACTCAAGCACGCCATCCAGAATCCAGCATAACTTCAGCTTTATATAACAAGTATATAAAATAGTTTAAATATTTAAGTATGTAACTCTGGAGATGGAGAGAGGATTAAAGGAAAGCACAAAAGTGAAAAAATATAGATTTCATTTGTTGCCCTCTGGAGTTTCTGTACCATCTCCACTAGCTTTTCTTGCTTAGAATACGGTTTGTTCAATTCAGGATGGGGTCAAATTTAACCCAAATCAATTGCTCTAGCAAAATTTCAGGGCTGGAGTTCTGAATAGCTGGTGGCTTCAATTCCTGGCTGCTTCTATGCCTGTAAGATGAAAGAGGTAGAACCTGGTTCTCTCAGAAACCAGGGGGCAGAGGCAAAGTTGCCTCCCAACACTCACTGCAATGTCAGGACAACAGGAATAAATCAACCCTCACAAAAGCCTTATCTGCAGCTGTATTAATTTCTGAATGAATTGTAAATAATACTCACAACATACTGTCTTATCCCTCTCTTCCCTTTCTCTCCTTTTCCCAGGAGATAAGTTATGGGCAGTAACAATGCTTGGTTCGTTTGGGGTGTTGATACCCTAGCTTTTCAAGTTACAATCAAAAGCTGGATGAAGGAATGCGAGATCCCCTTGGTGGTTCAATGTTACAGGCAAGGAGAAACAGAAACAGCAAAACTCACTTTGTTGACCCATGACGTGTAGATTCTCATTACAGGAGGGGAATGAGGGCTCAATGCCACATTCCTCAAGGAACGCTATAAGAAAACTAGAAGAACAGCTAAGAGCCTTTTTCCCCTCTGGTGACCACTTTATTAGGAAGAGAAAATAAGCAAAACATTTAGGCATAGAAAAAGCAAATCAAACGGCATAATAATGTTAAAAAGATTGGCCAAGTATTACTTAATTCACAAATCAGATCACTAGCAGTAGATAATGAAAAGACTGTTAGGTGTGCTATGAACTTTACAGAGTTCACAAGAGAAAGATGTTTCTAAAAGGTACACACAACTGTTTTTAAACTAAACCGAATTGTATTTTAAATGTGGTAGGTGAGGCATAAATTTAATGAAATGTTGGTGAACTGTAGGTTCCGGGGATAATCACTCATGTTTTGCTAAATGCTAATCTGTAAACTGCATGATAAAGGTGTCCATCTAGAAACCACAGACAGTTGTTAGGATTTACTTAAATTAGGGAAAAAGTATAGTTAGGGTATTTGACAGGTACTTTGAAGATAGAGGGCCCTATATTTCCAGTGTTTTTAAAAAATGGCATGATAAACTGTTCTGGTAAAAATAATTAAATTTGGAGAGGCCATGCTAAAAAAAGATGATGGTGGGAAGAATTTCTAAAAAGCAGCTGAGTATCAAATTCTATACTCCTTTGTAACGTCTGTTAGAAAGATAATTACTTATTAGTTTTAACTCAGATGTGCCAAGATTTGAATTCCAACCCTTTCTCTCATTCACTAGCTGTGTGTCCTTGGACACATTATTTACATTCTTTATGCCCTATTTAATCATCTGTAAAATGGAATTAATAAATTCTTCCTCCTTGTTTGATTGTTTTTGGTAAGAATTAAATGGAAAACGTGTAAAGCAGCTGATATAACAAATGCATAATAGTAATATATTTTCCAATCACATTAAACACTTTTAGGACCTAAACCAATTTTCTTGGTTATCACAGAAAAGTGAATGAAATATAAATAAGCAGAATGATCACAAATACAAACACTATGTAATCACAATCAGGTCAAGAGACAGAGTATCACCAACACACAAAGTCCTTCCATGTCCCACCCAATCAATACTGTTCTTCCTTCCTTTTCCCAAGTAAGCACTTTCCTGACTTCTAACATTATAGCTTTTGACTATATTTGACCTTTATATACATGAAATTACATAATACAACTGGCTTTTTAAGCTCTGCATTATGTTTGTGATAATCATCCTACATGTTGTTGCATGTAGCTCTATTTGTTAATTTTTGCTGTTAGAATATACCACAATTATTATCCAAACTGTTAATAATAGACATTTAGGTTTGAGACTCTTATAGATAATGCCACTATAAATGTTCTTGTATGTCTGCCTGCTTTCCTTTTTAAGTAGACTTTTCTTAAATGAAAACCATAGAGCATGGAAGATATTATATCTCTAAAACCTTAGGAATCCATGGGTATGGACTGGTTGTTAAAAGCTTTGGAGGAAAAATATTATATCAGGATATATTACAGATACATTTAAGTTGTACCACTATGTAGGAAATCATATATAAAAGGGGGAGCACTTAAAACCAAAAGATAATCAGTTGGAGCATTGAGAGGGTCCTTAGACCTTAAGGAAAAATCAGCAAGGTTGAAAATATTTGCACAAATTTCAAGGAGAGCTGTTGAGAAATGGCAGGCAGTACGGGACCTAAATAACAGCAGTTGTACCTCCTCCCTTTTCCTGTCTCAGTCAGCCTGGAGGCTTTTAGTGAAAATAAGGTCCAATACAAAGAACATGAAATCAGTATTAAGAGTTTATTGTTTGAGGAGGAAGTGTTTCATTTTAAAACTAATAAATTTTTATTAAAAGCACTTTAAATTTTAGCCCCTAATTAAGTTGCAGTCAGTAGACTTTGCTTTGAGTACTACCTCTCCCATTTACTAGCTTCCTTTACTAGCCACTCTGAGCTTCAGATTCTTCTTCTGCAAAATGGGTACAATTAAACCATTCTTTTTGTCTCAAGGGTTTCTTGTGAGGATCAAGTGAGATGATATTGTAAACTCTGTAACCTGTAAGACACTACAGAGGTATTATATTTGAATAATAAATGGAGGTTAACATCTATTAAGTGCTTACTTTAGGCCAGATATTGTTCAGAATGCTTCTACCTAAGTCATCTCATTTAGTCTTCAGAACAAAAACTGTGCAGTTTGGTCATTATAATGATGATAAAGCAACTGCTTATTATGATGATTATTTTTCAGAGGCTAGAATTTTAATATAAACCTGATTCCAAACACTTTTCTCATATCATCCTATTTATGAATTGTAGCACTTCCACATTTAAGAGGCAAAATAGTTTGCCTGGATTGGAGATCAGGACCATGGTTTCATACCCCAGCTCTGCCATTATCTAGCTAGTTGAAGTTTTCCCCACCTCCAACCATATTCTTCATTTATAAAATAAGGGAGTAAGATAATGTAAAATCTGAAAGTCTTCTAATTCTCCCCAGTTGAGGATTAAGTAGAAGGACATCATGAAGTGAAAAGAATTGTGAAAAAAGGTACGCTAATTTCAAATTCAAATAACTCAAACTAAATACTAATGAAATGTATTTAAGAGAATTCCTGACTGACTTTAATAAGCTGATATATGGTACATTTAGTATATAATCAGTAATGTCACTTTAATAATAAATATTTCATATTACATTTTTATAAAGAACGTTTTCTTAAATAGATTGAAGAAACCAGCGAGCTCTTCATGTCCCATCTTTACAATATTTTTAAAATTTTAACATATATATATATGTGTGTGTATATCTATTTCAACTTGTTCCAAACTAAATGATCTTTGAAATAGTAGTCTGGCTTGATAAAGTCTTTGCATGGCATTTCTCTAGAAAGAAGGAAGAAAGAAATATTATGTAGAAAATAAAACTCAGTGACACTAGTTTAAGTACATATCCAAAATAAACATTTTTTTGGACTAAAGAATATACTGTCCCAACATTATGTCTTTTGATTTTTATCACTTTAAAAAATTTAGATCCACTAAAAAATTAGAAAACTTTATTTAGTAATTTAAATGAACGATTATTTTCTTTCAGAGCCCATTTAATAAAGCCAATACCAAAGAAGGCTACAATGTTGACCTTAGCCAGAATTCTGTTGATTTCAACTTTGTTTGGTTCACTACTATTTGGGAGCCATGGGAAAGAAAATCCAGAAATAAACACAACACAAAGCATTATAGAAGGTTTGAAAACAACGGGAAATAAACCTGTTTCTTTGGAGAGTGAAGCAAAATTAAATTCAAATAAGGAAAATACAAACACCTTGAATCCCAACGCAAGTCATTCCCCTCTTTTGGATCTATCAAACGAAGTCCACGGAATGACAGATTTCTCCAGTAACTTGTCAACAGAGAACTTTTCCGGGAGTCCAAGACCCACATCCACGTTTTCCACAACCCCTCCACTGATTCATAGCTTTGTTTCTAAATTGCCTTGGAACGTATCTATACTAGATAAAACTCCTTTGCCAGTCTCAGCACATCCCAGTGCTACACCTGCCGTATCTTCAGAAAAGTTCACTTGGTCTTTGGCCAGTGATACCACGAAAACTCCTGACAACAGTTCCAGTACAGCTGGCATCCTTCCTCCAGAACCAACTACCAAGTCTTTGACCCCCTTGATAATAGAACAAACTGGATGGCTTACCACAAACAGTGATAGCTTCGCTGGGTTTACCCCCTATCAAGAAAAAACAACCATACAGCCCACCTTAAAATTTACCAATAATTCAAAACTCTTCCCAAATACGTCAGATCCCCAAAAAGGTAAATATAAATGGATTTAATTTTCTTTGTGTGTGGAACTGAATTGCCAAATAAGTCATGCTAGAAAAATAGAGGAGAATGACACAGGTGTTTCTTACTTTTGGGGTATGACCATTATATTCATTGGAAATAGTGAAGTAATTTTAGGGATTAAGTGAACATGTACTAGTCATTACTCTATGACAGTATAAGGACACAATGGAACAAAATGTGAAGTAGGTTAGGTTGAGAAAAGATGCAGACTCTGAGGCAGTGGTGAGATACTGGGTAACAATTTTCACTGAATCTCAAAAAAGACTTTCTGGAATTTCACATGGTTATAGGGATACTATACAACTGAACTTTAAAAATACAGGTATGAGTTTTGAAAAGCTGAACAAAATGAATGAATTTATAAATTACCTGACACCATCCCAAAAAATTTATTATGTGGACATTTTTATGTTTCATTTAGGGATTATGTCAAGCTTTAAAACATAAAATGGGAAAAAAGTCTAAGATTTAATAATACATTTATCATGTTTTATTTTTCAGGTCTAAATGTGGTTTATTTTTTCCTTGAAATTTTTTTTAAAATAGTTTTTTTTCCTCCATGAACTCACTGACTTCCAGTGCAACTTACTTAGAGATTATATTAATAATGTAAAAACCAAATCATATGCAAATTCCTATATGAAAGTTATTGCCAGCATATAGAAAAAGTTATAAATTCTAAAACCTAGGCTTTATTATAGCACTGCAATCAATATATTGCATATGTACATATATTTTCATTTTAGCTGTGATTTTAACACATCCTGTCAGTCATACATGCTCTGGTATCCCATTAGAAAGACTTTTTAAAAATATTACTTCTATTTTGTCTGTCTAAACCTAATATACATATTAAGAATACTGAGTACTTCTACCATTGTTCTTTTATCTAAAGACAATTTAGTTAACTTTGCTTCTCTTTTATTTTAGTAACAATTTTACTGTACTACAATATGAAAGTTAATTTTTCTAAGAAATGGGGTTTTATATAAATCAGAGACCCTACATGACCCCTTGCCTACCTAATTAATGTGCTTCTCAAAAAAGGAAAATATTGAAAAGAAAATACACTAAATTTGAGTGCCGGGAGCATTAAAGAGTTTATGGATAACTGAGTGTTCAAATAAGGTACTCAGTAAAAATGATGATATAGTGACATTTTGGACTTCCTTAAACTCAGACTGACAGAGCTATTTTTGATGTGCAAGGCATTGCAAACATCTTGCCTTGGTTTCTTTGTTGTATTTGGAAATAACCTGTATTAGACTTCTTTTTCTTTATAGTACCTTTTTACTTGGGGTTTTGTGGATTCATTTCCTATTACTCACTCCCATTAGATTTATACCTTTGAATTTATAGAAATAAGCTCAAACTTCATTTCATCATTAAAGTTCATCATATTCAGAGTTTATGAAAAACTTAATGAATACAGCATTCAACATTGAAATTAGATCTTAGTGGAGCATACACATGGCATTTCAGGACTGTGCATGTTCATAAGTAATGAGACACAGTTATAAAGCTAAGACTTAGAAGTATTTCAATGTGAGAGGTGTGGTTTTATCAAGAAGTATATTTTGCCAATATATCCTAAATAGTACTTTATACACACATGCACACACTCAAACGCATTTTCTCACCATTATCTAATTTTTTAAAAGATTATTAAACATTCTTTGGTATATATAAAGTCCAAATGAATATTATTTCTGTTCTTTGTATTATTATTTTCTATTTATTCTCTGTAATTTTTTTTGTCCTCTAGAAAATAGAAATACAGGAGTAGTATTTGGGGCCATTTTAGGTGCTATTCTGGGTGCTTCATTGCTTACACTTGTTGGCTACTTGTTGTGTGGAAAAAGGAAAACGGATTCATTTTCCCATCGGCGACTTTATGATGACAGAAATGAACCAGGTAAAGAGCAAATTTCAAAACTTCATCTGGGCACAGTGGTTTTAATTATGTGAGAATGCCAATGTTCACTGCATTGCCTAGAAGAGACTCAGGAATTCAGATGACAGAAACAAACTAAGGATCGATTCTGATTCACCTTCTGTTTCTCAAAGAACAAAACCAAAATAATTATAGACCTGTGAGTGGAATTTAAAAACCATTTGGAACTGTTGCTCATTGCATCAAAAGTGGTTTTAAATAATAATTCCAGCATCTAAAATGTACGTATAAAATTGGAAGATAATTGTATGATATTAAGAAAAAAAATGGCCAGTTTTGTTAGCCAGTGACTGCAAAGCTAGTCTTTGCCATTTTTAGATCTCTAAGTAGCTTTAATTTGAACAAAGATGTACTCTAATTTGGAGCTCAGATATAGTAAGCTTCCGTTAATCATCTACATGAGTTAAAACATAGTACTCAAATTTGCATATTTGCACACATAAAGTCAGAATATACCTTAATTCAGGAATTTTCCACTTAGATGATGGAAAAGGCCAACCATAATATCTATGAATGAGAACTATATATGCTAAAAATAAAGTAGTGAATTTGATCTTTAATAATATTAATTATTACAGAAATAAAAAAAATTGAGATACTTGACTTATCTCTATTTTTATACTTCGGGAAAAAAATGTTTTCTGGTTTGCACAAGGAGCTCTTATCACTATAACAAATAGTTAAATGCTTCTTGTGGGTTTCATCAATGAAGTCTTAATGAGTTTTGATGAGTTCAGATCATGACTGATATATTTCTCATATTCAGAACCAAATTCATTAATTGTAAATATAACTGAATTCTGTTCATGGGCTTCTAGCAATCCATATAAAACAACAAGTAACACTTCAAAATTAAAGAGTAGAATTTCTAACAACAGTGGTTTCCAAACTTTTTTAAACCTAATATCCTTGTCTTTACATGTAATCTCATGCAAAATCTCAATCTATCAAATTTAATATGATCTAAGCTTTGAGATACCTCTCCTAAAGACCTAAGATTCCTGGGAGCCCAGTTTGTAAACAGATGTCTTAAGGAATAGGTAGGTATGCATATGATGATCCTAAGTGAACAGTTAGATTACTAATGTAATTAGTAATTAGTCCCTGCTTGTAGTACTTCAAGATACCTAGTACATGTCCGATTTTCCTTTGAAAATAAATTCAAGATGAATAAGGAAATAATTGGCTGTTTGTTTAAAAAGAAAAAAATTCTCCTGTATCATTAATCAGAAAACCTCAAGTGCATAATAGCTTGGATCTATCAGAAGGAAACATAAGCTTCCACAAATAGTTTTCTTCCTTCTCCACTTTAAATGGCTTGAGCATAAATATAGTGAGATACTTGGTAAAATATGAAATTGATTTTAAAATTAATGACCTCATTTTTAAAAAACTGTTTAAACCAGAAGTGAAAAAAACATGTTGACAAGGCTCTGAAATCATATGATTCAAAGGTCAATGAAGCGTATGTCTATATTTCTTTATATAATGTATTGATATACTTTTGTTGTGATCTCTTCCCTAGCTTCTTTATTTTAGGTCCACCAGCAATACAAATTTGGAAGTAAAACTGTTCTCTTAGTCTTAAAAGAAATATAGCTTGAAAAATATCTACTTATTTAATATTTTAAAACTAAAATCTGAGAAGCCCATATAAAACATATACCTACTTATTCATCTAGAACAATTCCTAGAATCTGGTAGATGCCTGAACATACATCTTTCAGATTGTCACTATAAAACAATTTTGGTTTTTTTGTTCCTTTTTTAGTTCTGCGATTAGACAATGCACCAGAACCTTATGATGTGAGTTTTGGAAATTCTAGCTACTACAACCCAACTGGGAATGATTCATCCATGCCAGAAGGCCAAGAAAATTCACGTGATAGCATTCCAATGGATGACATACCTCCACTTCGTACCTCAGTATAAAATGAAGAGGAAAAAGGCTTCAGGCAGCAAGCATTCCTCTACACCCTGGCCTTTTAACGAACTCATCTCCCAAAAGGTTACACAAGATTACTGTCAAGTGGATTGTGCCAAGGAGAATTTTAAAAGTGTGAGACAAGTAGCAGAAACACAGAGAGGATATATCATCCAAAAGTTTTTCTTTCTTACAATTTTTGGCTGTGCTGAAGCCTTTATTAAGTAACATTAATTTGTATCTTAGTCAATTTTTTTTTAGTAGGAAATGTTTATGGAAATAGGTAAAACTAAAAGATTACATCATACCAACCATGCCTAATAATTTAATAATAAAAATCCTTCTATAAAAATAAGAACCCCAAACTATATTTTATTATTTTTTTGACAGAAACCAATAGAGTTGACTCTTCACTGCTACACCTGCAGTCCTAGTGCCATAAATCAATATCAGCATTTGCTTGAAGGAAAACTGGAAAGGTTATTTTCTAAAAAAATTTTGACTTAAAGCTAGAAAGAGGATATAATCTAGAGTTTCTGTTCCTGGGAAATTAAGGCAACAGGAACGAGAGACCTGTATTAGTACATTATAATTGTTCTGGATCAGCACATACATGATCAGTCCCTTGAGTTGCCAAGTTGACAATGACTTCATTCAACAGGGCCATGGTAGGAAACCTGATCCTAATAAGGGTAGTAATTGCTTCTCTTAAAGTCTTTGAAGGTTGACGAATTCCAACTTGTCTGAATATACTTCAGGCTTCAATTAATTGGGTGCAATAAAAACTCAGTGATAAACATGGTGAAAAAGCCAAAAAATATACTGCATATAATTTTTACAGTTTTAAATTGTTAGAAACAGGATTTATTATATATTAGACATTATTGCTTAACAATGTATGAAATAGATTCTGTATCTCAAAATCTATAAAGCATAAGGTTAAAAAAGGTGAATGGAAATATTAAAAATTTTCTGACCATCATTTTCATGAATAATAATACAAGAAGCTTAATTTGGATTCTGGTATGTTTCAGTTTGGTTTTAATTACCAACTGCCTTTCACAGGAAAAACATGCTCCTTAGTGGAAGAAGGTCTACACTTTAGGGCTTAGAGGGTGAGACCAAGAGTGAAATTCCCAAAGAAGCACTGAGTGTATAAAAGGGCAAGCAAAGTGAATACCAACCTAGAGACTTTATTACTGAATTGATACATGGGGTGTGTGTGTGTAAAGAAACACAGCAATAGCCTCAGTAAATAAGGGCTAGAAAGTAAGTAATGAAAGAACATACTTACCCCATATTGCCATAAAAATAGCAAAGAAGACTGTCCCTCCATTATCAAACAAATATGTCACCTTAATGGAAAACAAACAAAAACATTGGTCATACTACTGATTATAATAATCTAGTGATTACTGTTTGTATTTAGGTACTACGTTTTTTTTTTTCCAAATGGAATCACATTATTTTATAGTTTGTAAATATAATATATGAGATGCTTTCATGGGTCCTGCAACTATTTTATGTGATTTTCTCACGGACAGAGGTGAAGAAACAACATTTTTCGTCTTTTCTTTTCTCTTCCCATTGATTCCCTTTTACTTCACCTTCATATCTGCTTAGAAATGGTTATACCACCCTGTGGAAGTGTTAGTGTAGGAGGCTAGGAGACAGAGCTGAGACTGGATGCAGGGGCTTGCAGATTGGGTGCAGATGTTAAAGTAAACAACCCTCAAGCAAAAGCTAACTAGACGGGCTGATAACTGCAGGCAAGAACCAGCTTCCACTGGCTTGTCAGCTGTCTCTGCCACCTTACATTAACTTTGGCTAACTATAATATTATTTACATTGTGGTTTTTAAATTTCTCTGCCTTTGAAGTCACCGTGACAGTTCTGAGACAACCATACAAAGTATGAAAATGGGAGGGAACCCAATTCTAGGAATTACTACCCAAAGTCTTAGTAAAAGCCAACCCCTTATCTTTGAATATTCTCATTCTCTCTCTCTTTCTCTCTCCTTTTCTCTCGTGCTTTTGCTTTCAATGAAAAACACTATCGCTTGGCTTACATGTCACGCCCTGAAATTCTTTTCTCCTGATGATCACCAAGAACCTGGAAAAAACCTCCATTCGGAGGCCACTAACGTAAGTATTTGTGGGTCACATGTCAAATTACAATGTGAGTTATAAGAAATAAGCTTTTCAGGTGAGGTGTGCCTAGTTGCACGTCCTGTTAGTAAAACTTCCAGGAATGGAGAAGTTGGAAAGTGCAGAATTTTGCCAGTGAGCCAGTACTTCCAATGGAAGGTGCCACAGTGCTATCCCTACTCTCTCATGTATTTTAAAATGTTGCAGGGTCCACTAGTAGCTATAAGATATAATACATCCCATCTTAAGTTATTTAAAAAGTTTCATAAATCAGTGGACATGTATGATACAGACCATGTGTTTTTTCAACAGATAGTAACTGAAGCTTGATAAAGTACAATGTATAATTTGTATGATGTCATTGAATACAATTTTCAGGGTCACAATGATTGTTTGATTTTAATAAAGTGTTAATTCAATTTACCTTTGCTTCATTTGCATTCTCTCACTATATTTGTAAGTTATTAAGGCAAATTAAACTAATACAGCCAGGGCAATAAATATTTGGCTGGCACACAAATCCCATAGAAACTATAGAGCAAATAGGGCTACTTTCCTCACAGGAGGGTGAGGCCAATTATGGATGGAAGGACATTATTATAAGGGAAGTGGGAATAGAATGGTGTCCTCCTTGTTCAATCTTAAGTCTAGATGGTGCTCGGTGGGGGCATCAAAACAACACTAATGTGTATTCTAATTGTAACATCTGGAACACACTGCAAAACAATATGTAAAACAGGTAATCATAGCATGTATTTTCCCATAATGTAGCATTATTAAAAATATCATTAAAAGATGGGCTTCTTCTGAAGGATTGTGGATAGGTGCGAATATACTATATGGCTTTAAAATTCTATGATTGTTAGGGCTTGGGATTTCTAAATACATTGTAAGAATTGGTTTTCAGAACAATTATCAGTATACATTATGTACGTGAGAAAAAAAAGATCATAAAGAAATTCTCCTATAGAGCTCATAAAATTACACCCAGCAGGGGAATCCAGCCTTCTTGTTTCCAAAGGCATCCCACAGAGACACCTGAGGCTTCTGAGCAGCTGAACAGCTGTCTGTTTTCCTTTATCAACAGACCTTGTGCAGGAAACGACCTCTTAGAGTGTTAGAACAGAGACACAGGGACTTAAAGGTCACCAAGAAATAATGGCTTTCCCCTGCTCCAGAAATAACCACGCTTTTAGAAAAATGGCAAATAAAAAGCCAACTTAACAATTGTGTTGCCTGGATGTGATTTGTCATACTTTATACAGTATTTTCCTTTAAAGTTCTCTTTTTTTTCCTAAATTTGCTTACAAATCTTTTAGGCATTATTTAACTCAAAAAATATCAACATTTTTAGAAACACATCCATGAGATACAGTTAGTATACATGTAATATTCATGTAATGTGGGATTACATACATGTTATGGGAGAAAAAGCTAGAAAGACAGGGAAGACTTCAGAACATGCCCTAAAGATGAGTTTAACAGGTTAAAATTATTGTGTTAGGTTTACCAAGCTATCACATAGGGGATGCATTATGATGTGGGAGATCACGGACACAAGAAGAGCAATTAGAAGCCTGTGGTTACAGTTTGAGGTGCTGACGTAAGAGCAGCTGAATGAAAATGAGAGAGAGAGAGAGAGAAGGAAGAGTCAAGCACGCTGTGTGGATTGCTCCAGGTTAGATCACGGGTGACTGGCAGGAGAATCAAGTGGGAAGTGGCCGTCTGTCTGATAGGACAAGAATACTTGCTATATTGAAGAAAACTCCAGATGAAATCTTCAAAAAAATTCCCCAGGCAGCATACCAGACTTTTCTAAAAGCAAAAAGAAGCTTGTCCTATCTAAACATATATGTATATTTGCAATGAATTACTGTATTAGAAAACTAGCTTGTCTTTATGAATGGGGGACCTATGGACAAGCACTTTATTCAGCATTATTGATGTGAGTAGACGTAATATGTGAAAAAGGAAGCAAAGTGAGCCTTAAACAAAGCTGTGTTTAGTTACAAATTCTCCATTATCTTTGACATCTGATTTCTCTTGGAGAGCTGAGTGTGGCTACATATCAATAAATGTGGGTATTGTTTAAGGAGATGCATTTCCTATTAGGTTGGAAGCTTAAAGTCTGTGTCTTCTCCACTCTAGCTGCTGGATCTTTCTCTAAAATTGCTTGATAGGTTCAGAATAACATAAGGCTCTGGAAACTTATATTCCATTGAAGTCCCTCCAGGCTACACAGAGCAAGGCACCTCCTGGGCAGATTCAACCATGTAGGCCAAGCTATGGCTGCAGACTTGGAGGGCAGAAAGTCGGAATTTAGGCTGGAGTTCAGCATGTTCCCTCACTTCCCCAATCTTTAACTCTTGGGCAGGGCACAACCCGAATAACCATCTGTATTTGCTAGACCTGGCCATAAGCTACATCAAACATGGGAACTTGATTGGTCCATTTGCCACATATCATTTAAAAATATGTCCTAGTCTTGGAGGCTCTGTGCCTACAACAGCTGTCCTTGGGCAAATAAAAGACTAGGTTGTTTACTAGCCTTGCTTGGAGCTTCATCCTTAGAAACTGGTGGCACCCCATATTCCCCCAGCCATGGTCTCTGGTACAACCTCTCTGTCCTCAGCCCAGGGCTCTTAGAGCTGCCCTTCACCCAAAAGGAGGGGGGAGGTTAAGCTCAGACTACCTGAGAGGGGGTAGCCATCGGGTGCAGGGGGTGGCAGAGCTAGTCTGTGCTGACCAGTCTGGGTCCCACCTGTCTGTCCAAGGCCAGGCTTTGTCCCACCAGCTGCAGCCAGCAGCCTTAGAACCTAGAAGGGGGGTGGCATAGATAAGACTGCTGAGCCCCTCTTTCCTTCCCATGACCTAGAGAAAAGAGCTTTGTTCGCTCTTTTTGGAGGGAGACCTCAACAGAGAAAGGGCACTAACATCATCCTACCCAAAACGCCCAAAATGTTGCTTTTCTATTAGATGTCAATAATGTTTTTTTTAACTTAAGGTGGAATTTCTCACCTTGTGGAGCTGAAAGTGCCAAATGGTTGTCCCAGCAGTGTGAGCGGTCACACCCAGCTGGTGAGCTTCTCTCCAGCGCTGCTGCAGGTGAAGGCCCTCTGGGCTTGTGTGTGGGTGGGAGTGGCCATGTTGGGGTTATGGGTAGGAGCTGGTCTGGGTTCAAATTAAGGCCAGTGTTGGTGTCTGAGTGTTGTCCAGAAAGGCTGTATGACCAACCCTCACTAGGTGCTGAGGTCAGGGTCTCCGTGTTAGGGAACAGAGCAAGGAACTTGAAATGGCCCCCTACAGCCTCACTTTTAGGACATCAGCCTGTCCCAGTTCTTGTAACCTGGAGGAGGTCCCTCCCTGTCTCCAGCCCCCTGAGCTGCAGGAGTAACCTGTCGTCCCACCTGAGATTTCAAGTCCTGGACACTGGGTGCTAGGAGTCCTTTCCCTGTCTGCAAGGAGTGAGAGGGGGTGATAGATATGGGATAAACCTTCCCCTACCACACCCCAATTAATGCTGAATAGAGCAGGAGGGCGTGCTGGGAGACCCAGATGTGAACTCCACAGTTGAAATTGGCCAGGGTGAAAGTATTCCAGACCATTTTGGGTCATTTTTTAGCCTCAAGTGGGAAAGGGTCAGGGACAGGTGACCTGGACTCAGCCCCAACAACTTCCAACCTCCCCCCTCCCAAGCAACTCCTCACCCCCACTTTTGAGGAAATAAATGAATACCACCCCCGCTCCGCCCCAATGTGGTCCTAGAAATCAGAATCACATGAGCAGCTTGTTAATGTGCAAATTTCTAGGCCCCATCCTTCACCAACTGATTCTGAATTTCAGGATGTGGGGCCCAGGAATCTGCTTTTTAACAAATGTTCTAGGCGATTCTGATGTATAGTCTTAATAGGCTCTTCCATGAAGTATCCTAAAGAAAAAACAGCTTCTCTCCTATTTCTTTTGTAGCCTCAAATCAGTGTACAGTCTGAAGCTTATACTAGGTGTTGAGTAAATATTTGTTAAACAAGTTAACAAAAAATAGAAAATAACTACTATGAATAAGACTAACATCAAGTTGAGTGATGTTTTAGAATTAAATGAAAAAAAAAAACTTAGGACCTTCTATCTAATTATTTTGCCTTAAATGAGAAATTCCAGCATCATGGGGTTTGATAGTTTACTGTTAGTGCCTTTAAATGAATGTGCAAATATCACTAAATTACTTAATTGCAAAAAATTGTTAATTGCCATACTTTTAAACATTAAAAAATGAAAATAGTCATTAAAGGAAATATTAATGTACTTAAATATAATTTTATCATCTGGTGGGACAAATTTGTTTCATGCAAACACATTCCTGAAATTGTAATGGGAATAATTACATATAAATATACTTACTTTTCAATATAATATGGCACATTTAATTTCCTATTATTTGTCACAAATGGTGATGGATTCCATAAGGAATTGAATCAGCAAGTTTCTAGATCATGTGGCTAGGTGATCATGTGAGTAACTTCTAGATATTTAACAATATAAACTGATATTAAAAGAGAATGTTTATTTCCATCCAATAAAAAAGAGTAATTATGATTTTTAAGGTATAAAACAAGTGGCTACTTTTTATCTTAGCCAGAGGAACAAATAAAAGACATATTAAATATTTCATCCTCGTGGGTTTTATTTCTTGTACTCTTCTACAAGGTAATGGAAGGATACAAGAAATAAAGCTTGTATTCTCTGCAAGCTAACTTTTCCACCTTCCTTGTAAAAGTTATTAAGTGAATTTTTTCTCAATCATACTTGTCCTTAAACAAACTTTTTTCTATTGAGAAAAGGAAGTATGTATTTACTGCACAATGAAAAAAGCTCCCTACATTTCATGTTTCCTTGGACAGTTTCCTCACCTTATCACTCTTACATATTTGGATGTTTCTTGTCTTTAGTGTTCAGATAATGCCAAAGTGTTTTATTAGATCTGTCCAGGTAAAAAGAGGCAACACATATCTGGATTTGTTGGTGTCCCTAAGGCTGTTATATGTCTTTGAAATACCTGGGCTAGGAAAGGGACATGTGTATAGGTATCTAATAACTAACACACTTGGATCTCATAAAAAGTGACGAACAAATGCTGCCTCCAAATAAGATATCCACATTTCTAAGTCCCTATCATCTTTGTGGAACATTTAAAAGAATTCAAAACTAAATATATTTCAGAAATTAAAGTATAAACAATACAGACTTTTTCATGTTCTTCAATCAAGATAAATAATTCAGAAACTAACTTTAGTAAAATCTGGACTTCTAGTAAGGAGATTTAGTGGCTTTTGATTTTATACTCAGCCTTGTCAAAATTAATTGTATAGAGACTTCCACTTTTGGGCAAGATGGAATAACAGGGATTGATTTTACTCCTATGCTAGAAATAACCAGAAAAATGCACAAAATGTATAAAACAGCAGATTTCAAGATGGTAGACATTAGGCAACAAAGGGCAATGATCCCTAAGAGGTGGGAAACAAACAAGCTGAACATCTTTATTTTCTCAGATCACTGTCCCAAATTCATCAGGTGTTGGGCAGATGGGGGGGAGGAGGGGATGGGTATATTCACACCTAATGGGTGCAGTGCACACTGTCTGGGGGTGGGGCATGCTTGTAGCTCTGAGTCAGGTGGTGCAAAGGCAATATATGTAACCTAAACGTTTGTACCCCCATAATATTCTGAAATTAAAAAAAAAGAGTCAGAAGAAAGAAAAAACTATAGAATCAGAACCATACAGATCTCAGATATTATAATTATCAGCAACAGAATAAAAAAAAAGAGTTCTGAGAGTGTAGAGAGGGACAACCCAGACAGTGCTCAGTGAGTATGTAGGTGAGGGAATTACCTGATGCCAAGGAAAGAACCATTTGAAAGGATTAGAGTCAGGAATAGTGACTATTCCCACCAGCCTTACTGGAAATCCTCATTATTCACAGTGATTTGGGTAGAGTATATAGAAAGATCTATATACTTTAGAATAGTTAAAATTTAAAAAGTTTGACCATACTGAGGCTCAGTCACTATACAGAAAACTGCAACTCTCATACACTGCTGGTGGGCATGTAAACTGGTATAAAAACTTTGAAAAAGTTTTGCTCGGCAGTTTTTTTAAAAGATTAACCATATAGTTATCATATGATCCAGCCATTCTACTTCTAGGTATTTACCCAAGAAAAATAATAGCATTCCTCTGTATGAAGACTTGTAGATGAATATTAATAGCAGCTCTACTTAAAATGGGCAACAATTTGAAACAACCCAAAATTTTATTAATAGGTAAATGAATCAACAAACTGTTATAATGAAATAATTCTCAGCAATATAGAGGAATATTGATAAATGCTATAACATGGACGAATCTCAAAATAATTATGCTATATGAAAGAAGCCAAAAGAAATTACATACTGCATGATTCCATTCATGTGAGTCCAGAAACATAAATTTATCTATAATGACACAAAGCAGTTGGCTGCCTGAGCACAGGGGTAGGATTAGGGAGAAGTAGGAGGCAGAGATACAAAAGGGTGTGAGGAAACTTTTAGAGGTGAAAGATATGTTCATTACCTTGATTGTGGTGATGGTTTCACAGGTGCATACATATAACAAAACGTATCAATTCATATATTTCAAATATGTACATTTTATTATATGCTAATTATACTTCCAAAAAACTGTTTTACAAATAAAAATATTATAAAATTCACTGTTTATTAAACTTGTATGAACATTGGAATCACCTGGGAAATTTTAAAATCACTGATACCTAGGTCCCAATCCCAAAAATTCTGATTTAATTGCTCTGAGGTGTGATTTGGGCTTCAAGAGTTTTAAAAACCCTTCAGGTAATTCTAATAGGCAGTGATTTGGGAACTTGGGGTATGTTATTTCATTTTCTTTGTACAATTAGAAGTATTTTAACTTCATGAATCTTTTTGGAAGATACAAATTTATTCATTAGCAATAGAAATAATTGTTTGTCTGCTAAAAAGAATATAGATATCATTACAAGTGGATGTTTATGTCTATGGTGGCAAGAATCAGTTATCAAAACAAAGGAAGGCCAAGATACTCAAATAAAAGTATAGTCTCTTTGTAATTGCAGCAGACTGACATTTTATTCAGTTGTAAATGACACTAATAATTGTTGAAACTCTTGAGAACACTTAATTTTGGTAAAAAGCTATTGACTGAGGACTTCTTGCCACTGCTTCTTAGTAGAGCCCGGGGGAGAATGTGAGTGTCTATACTCACCTTGGCATAGATACAGCTGTCGTTGAGTCTCTGCAGTGAGCAGTTCTTGTCACAGAGAGGGCACATGAATACTTCAGTGGCTTTACAAATTTCTTGGCTGAAGAAATCAAAGAAAAAAACCCACAAAGCATGAAACTGTGTCTAGGAAGTCACTCTTACAGCAAATCCTGTTGGAAAGAGCAAGCCAGAGAGGAAAAGGAGAAGAAACGGAAACTGTGTGGAGAGGTGGGCAAGTAAGGAAGAACTTCAGACAGTAGCTCCAGGTAAATACTTTAAGATATTTGTGGTACAAAGGTTTTTGTTTGCTTCTTTCATTTTAGAAAACTCTGTCAAGATATTGTAACAGTAATTGCCATATTTTATAGTTGTGTGACACTGGTGATGCTTTTTTTTACAAAGACACATTTACACAGGATTTCATGGTGCTCAGGATAATCTGGTGAGGTATATCAATGGAGTTTTGACCGAGTTCACAGGCTTGGAAGTGGCTGAGTTGGAATCAATCCTGACGATTTTGACTTCTCAAGTCTAGTAATCACACAATTTATAACACCCATTGCAGTACATAATGTTGGTGCAGAGTGTTCATTAGAAATTAAAGGAGTTGTACTTTTTTTCTTAGCAGTACCTTGACACACACTGTCATGATGACATACCATAGTTTTTATTTATGGAAATATTAATACATTCTCTACTAGGATGTAGCTTTGAGACATTTTTCTCTTCAATTTTATGCCCACTGTCTTTTAAAAATCTCAGCATACATTATAAATGAATTTGTGACAGAAGTAGGTCATCATAACATTTTCAGAAAAGCCTCAAAGACAGAGTTCTCAGCAACCTACTCTGAGTATGTTTTGTGCCTTTCTCTGTCATACAAGGCCCTTTCCCACTTAACTACCCTCTGAGTAAATTGTCTTTAAGTAAATCTTCTCTGGAAATGTTGAAAGGAATTTAAAGGATTTAGAATATAGGTCTTAAAATGTAACTGTTAATACATGTTTAATTGGCAATGTTACAGCAAGATTTGTTCTTAAAAATGTATATACCTGATTTATATTCCATTGTGTATTTGTACTACGTTTTCATCATTCATTCTAAATAACCAGAGGAGTGGAATTGGAATGTTCCTAACACAAAGCAATGACAAATGCTTGAGGTGATGGATATCCCAAGTACCCAGATTTGATCATTACCTATTGTCTACTTGTATCAAAATTTCACATGTACCCTATAAATACGTACAACTAATATGTATCCATAAAAATTAAACATAAAAAATTATACACTTGAAGCAAAAAAGAATGCATGTGTATTTCAAGTGTGGGATGTATATAATCTCAAGCCAAAGTGGGACTCAATAGTAATGATTCCATATAGTAATATGATTCTTTACAGTGGGCAAAGAGGAGTTTGTGTTCGTTAAGTTGTTTAGCCTTCACTCCAATATCAGGTATGGTAAGTATCTCCCCTAAGGACAGAAAACCAATGTTCAATTTAAGTGACTTGCTCAAGGTTACAGAGCTAGCAAGAGATACTTCAGGAGCCTGAGCTTAGGTTCTTCTGATTGTAGAAGTTCTCCATCATCTATAACATATCTAAAAGAGGAATAAAGTTTATTTCATAGTAAAAAAGGAACTTTTCTATCAAAGCATAATTTACTAATGATGATGATGGAATGGGTCTTATATATACACTATACTTTTTCCACTTTCATGCTCATCATCTTGCTAGTAATCAGGATGAGTATATCAAGCAGGAGGAAGCAGGTAAAACATATTTTAAAAACCCAAAAGAAAGAGAAGATTATATTTCCTCTTAGCAATACTACTAATTTTAGAAACAAAGTACTAACACACTTCTTGAAGAAAATTTAGTTAAAATGGGCTTACTATCATAATTCATTGTGTTTCAAAAAATGGATTGAAATTTCTTATGGAAAATGTATTAAACTTGGTTTATATTACATCATCTTTCCCACCTTCCAAATGTTCAAACAAAAGTCCACATTTACCAAAACATCAAGTTTAGAATCCCAGCCATGAGACTGGGTCCTGTTTTTCCCGCAGAATCATCAAATTCATTTTCTATAAGTTGCTCAAAGCTTACCTCGATGCACAACATAAAAAAAAATCAAACAACTTTTAACAACACTTTTAAGCCTAAAATAAAGGATTTCAGAGTATCGCAAGTCTCTTCTAGTGGTTTATTTAACCACTAGAGGGAGAGTGCCCACCAAGAGTGTTTATTAATTTATTTTGCAGAGCTTGATAATCTAAAGAACCACTTGAATTGTGGCTTTCTTTTGTTTTATATCTATTGTTAGATATAAAAGTCAAGGACTGATTCCAAAGAAATAATAATTACTGCCAATTAAAGATAATAAAAGTAGGGAGACATTTGTCCATTTGGGGGTGAATGTTAGAACCCACTCACTTCAGGGTCCTGATGCTTCCTGTGATCCAGCTAATATGACAAAGCATAGAAGAGGAATTATCTGCCTAGTGGTATACATTTTGGAGAAAAGTGTGAAAATAGGTTTATGGAAAATAAGTATGGCAGCACAGATAAAGCATTGCTTTTAGAATTAGACATAATCATCAGGAAAATACAAACCAAAACCATAATGAGACATTACCTCACATTAGAATTGCTATTATATTAAGAAAAAAACAGAAAATAAGTGTTGTTGAGAATGCTTAAAAACTGGAACCATTGTACACTGTTGGTACACTGCTATGGAAAACAGTATGGAGGTTTCTCAGAAAATTGAAAATAGAATTACCACATGATCCTACAATCCCACATCTGGATATATATCCAAAAGAAATGTAACCAGAATCTTGAAGAATCTCCCATGTTTATTATAGCATTATTAAAAATATATAAGATATGGAAAAACCCAAATGTCTATTGATCAATGAATGGATAGAGAAAATGTAGTATATGTACAATGGAATATTATTCAGCCTTAAAAAGAAGGAAATACTGCTATATGCAACACATGAATGAACCTGGAAGACATCATACTAAGTGAAAGAAGCCAGTAACAGAAGGACAAATACGACATGATTTCACTTATATGAGGTATCTAAAATAGTCAAACTCATAAAAACAGAGAATACCACTGTGGTTGCCATTGGCTGGGGGAGAGAGAGAAACAGGGAGTGCAAAGGGTATAAACTTTCAGTTATACAAGATGAATAAGTTCCAGAGACCCGCTGTACGACAGTGTACCTATAGTCAAAAATACTGTACTTTGCACTTAAAAATTCTTTAAAAGGGTAGATCTTATAAGTGTTCTCACCACAATAATTTTTTTTTTTAAATCAGATATAGGTTTGAAACTTAGCTAACCACTTACTAGATATATTCCCCTGACTAATTCACCTTCCTTTCAGAGGATCAATTTCTTCATCTCTAGATGGTGATAATATCTAACTGGGATATGATATAAAGGATATCAATAATGTACCTAGCACATCACAGGCATCTGATAAATGGAAGAAATCTTTTATTGCTAAGGACAGTGTCAGGAGAGGGCTTGAGAGATAAAGCTGGTCAATATTGAGGACCACATAAATTTCTTGGTGGGTTCTGATGCCAAAGAGCCAAGAATGGAACAGAAAGTTGAGGTTTCTGTTCTGTGCCCTGGTCTTGAAACCCAGGCCACATGTACCTGCTTGATCATTTTCAAATTCCTATGTCATCTCCCAGGCACAGATCTGACCACATTTCACTATGGAAGACCAATGTATACGTCTAAATATATACATACATGCATACACACAGTAATCTAAAAGTTGATTGTTATGTATTCCTACAATTGATTGCAGGGCAATTAAGCAATATGACCTTAATTCAGTTGGATATAGCTGTAGAAACATAATCAATAGACCCACATCTGCAGCTTTTTAACTAACATTTTGCTACCCTGCAATAAACAAAAAGAGCTTACTAAAATAATACTAAAATAAATCAACACAAAACAAAAGCCTGTGCTCCTTCCCTCACCCACCAGGATAACACCTACAACTCAACCACGTCTGACACCTTGAATGGAAAATTTCAGTCCCCAACTTTCGAAAGTCAAGAATTCAGTGCTGCTTATCTTGGTTTAGAATAGAAAGTCTGACAGGATCTTAATTATAGTGTGACAGAAGTAGGAGTAATATAATACCATATAGCACTGATGAAAAGAATTTGCCAATGCTTTTTAAAACACTTCTGTACTAAAGGTTAAAGAGTACTTATCTCATACAAAAGGAGCCTAATTTACTCTACTGGTACATAAATCAATAGGAACAGCAAATCTATTCCTTTCATTCCTTTTTGTTCATTTTCAGTTTTATAGCGGTGGGGGAGGGTCTATATCGCATGGTGAAACTTTATTAATATGTTCTCCATGGAACCAACTTACAGTAGCTGTCAAAGAATCATTTTCCATATTTGTTAATTCATTTTAAAAGAATGTTTTTCTTTTCAAGACACTATCAATCTAAAGCACAACCTCTCCTCTGAGCCCCAGAGGATATTGACTCAACAGAATTTGGGAAATGTCCAAAAGGGGATAGACATTTCCAGTGGGCAGAAATTTGTTCAGGATGATGCTGCCTTCTAGAATCATAGTGAGTTTGCAAAACCCTGAAATGAAATAAACCTGTGACTACATGAAATGCTTCTGAGCAACAAGTGTTTGTGTTTTCATGCTAATAATCAAGGAACTAGGTTACTGAAAAGGATTCAACTCTAGGACAATGAAAGTATTTTTGTTTATAGGCAAAATCACTATGTATATACATACACATATTATATTTTTAAAGAAAATGCAGGGAAATTAATTTTTATAATCCCATGAAGAATCTAACGTTAGCATTAGCTGTCCTGATTATTACCCAATAGCAAGGCCATGGTTAAAAGATGAACCAAAGGAAAAGAAAGTGTTGAGCTGTGAAAAAGAGGGAACAGATGTTTTTTCATATTTTGAATCTGATCACACAAAGTTGAGCATGATGATATACTTGTGATACATAGTGTTAAGAGGATTCTTTAATGCTAGGGTGACTCTTGTCCCTGCTGAATAATAATGTGTTCCTATTTTCAAATCTTGAGTCACTTCAACATTATGAAATATGTTTGACTTCTGTCAAATCCTATTCATCTCCATATTTTAAGTTGATGCTAAATAAAATTTACAATATTTGTTCTTCTAGAGAATAAGAACAAAGTAGAAAGTATTTTATGTTCTGTCACGTACTCAGGAGAGGAGAAGACTGCTTAGAACAGGATTTATGTGGTAAAAATGTTTTGTGTAGAAGTCTTTAAGTATATTAGGTTCCCTCATGTGCAAAAAGGGATATGTATCCCCAAGGGTGGTAATGAAGGTTACAGCAAATGAAACAATGTATTGGGAAGGTCATTGTAAATTGTTTAAAAATTGTAGGTATTATAATGATTTGAACTAATGTATTGAGAGGGCATTCTAGACTATCAAATGCTATGCCAATGTGAATTATATAAACTGTCTACTAAATTTTTAATAATTTTGTGGAACATTCTGGAAAGAGAAATTTGGTATAAAGATAACAGTTTTGGAAATTATCCAAGAGAATTTGTATATAAGAATACAAAATGTCCCTTTTTATAGTGTTCCCCTCCTATAAAAAAAAAACCCCAATAATGGCAAATAAATTAAATTGTAGTACAATCAATCATTTTTTTTAATAGCATTATCATTAAGCTTTTGCCCACTCAGAAGACAGGCCAAACATTTTTGAGAAGTCTCTTAATAGCTTACCTTACTTGACTTTTATTCATTGTCAATAATCCATAGAAGAATACACACAAGCCAACAGCTGCTGCAGGAATCAGCATTCCAGTATACCATCCCAGCCAAGCAAAGTATAGCCCAATCTTCTCACCAAAGTATAGCCTGCATGAGAAAGCAAATCCTTGGATTGAGTTAAGGCAACATGAGCAATGTTACAAGTATTGATGCCACATCTAGTCAGCATTTCACATGGAATCTTGAGGCTACCAGCTCCATCCAGGGTTTCTAATACTCCTGCTTTTTAATGAACCTAATAATGGTAATATTTATTTTTAAACATTTTCCTTATAGGGGCAATTTTCTCAAATGTATTTATTTCTGTGCCAAACTTCTTAATATGGCTCATAAAGCTTTTTATAACCCAATTCTTGCTTTTTCCCATCCTCCTAGCAACATCCCTTTCCATTCTTCACATCACAGAGCTGCTCTAAACCATATTGCTTTTGTGCAAATTAGAAAAATGTCTCCCACCTGGGTGGATGCTGAAAGCAGGTTAGATCTCAGTCTCCATGTGCACCCTTGGCCAGACACCCTTATGCTAGACACAATCTGCACTATTATGTGACATCTTCCTCAACACAGTTCAACTCTGCATTTTGTGAAGCACACAATACTTAACATTGTTTAATGCTTTTCCCTCACTTTGGAATACAAAAAAAGAAAAAACAAAAAATTTTAACTTCTTCCGCATCTCAATCTGAAAAGTACTTTTCCTTCAGTTTGTTTTTTCCCTGTTTATTCCTTAGCCCACTTTTTATTTATTTATTTATTTATTTTGTTTTGTTTGTTTTGTTGAATTATTTGAGTTCCTTGTAAATTCTGGATATTAGTGCCCTGTCAGATGTGTAGTTTGCAAGTATTTTCTCCCATTCTGCAAGTTGCCTGTTCACTCTGTTGATTATTTCTTTTGCTGTGCAGAAGCTCCTTCACTTTATATTACTTATTTCGGAAAGCCTTCCCCGACTCCCACTCAGTCCCTGGTTAGATGCTGCTGCTCTTGCTCCCACACTGCCCTCACCTGTGTTCCAGTGTCCTAAATTTACAATGTTTTATGGCAATTATCTGTCACTCCTGCATTCCTCTCCTCCATAAGACATCAAGCTGCTTGAAGGTAGATATGTGTGTTCCTTCACAAGGAAATACTGAATGAAGCTAATAGAATGAATGCATTTTATTCCCCTCTAGGTGATGAAAATAGTTTAAATGGAAATGGTGGATGAATAAGGCAGTTCTAATAACCATGGAAGTGTTCTTTCTTCACCTACCCTACTGCCAATATTAACTGTCCTACAGTTTGTAAAGATCTGGTAAGAAATAATAATTCTTGACTTCTCTACCATTGTTTGGTCACCATCTTCTAAATATGGTTACTTAGCACAGTTTTGTTCCTGCAATAAAGGTTGGTACTTTATAGTTCATTTGGGAATATTGCACAGAGCAGTGATTCTTGCTAAGAAGAAAATTTTCTTGTCATCTTTCCTTAACAAGGCTTCTTTTTCTGAAAACTATTGTGTTTCTACTTCATTCTCTGGATTGTGCCAATTAAATCTTATGCATATTCTACCAGTTGCAGACCTGGAGTCATCCTTTGTTAAGCACCATTTATCTAATTTTTTTCCTTTTATTTCTCTCTCCTAGGAAACGTAGATCAACATAATATTCGTTTCTTCTCTACTTCATCCAACTCTTTTTCCTTTTATTCCTCTCTCCTAGGAAACATAGATCAACATAATATTCATTTCTTCTATACTAATAATGTTTTACTTCGGGACTGAAGCTTATTATATTAACAGGTATTGCAATAAAGGCATTTGTTCCCTTAAACAAGTGTTTCTCTGTGGGGTGGAGCAGACTTTTTCAGCATGTGTTACTAACATAATAGATTATCTTTGTAATAATGATGACAGAGGACTGCACAGACAAACTGGCTTATTCAGGCAGTATTATCCTGACATTTAAAATTACATATTGTTGAAAGTTAAAAAAAGCAAAAACATTATATGACTGAGGTATAATCACCTAAGTTAAAGTAGATTTCAGATCTGTTTCAGGAGAAGCTAGTGCCAGGCAGAGAAGGCTACTGAAAGTGCCCTTGCATTAGAGCACTGGTATTCACAACCTTCTAGGATTCCTAAGTGTTCCTTAGAGGTATATCAAAACCATGACAGAGCAAGGAGGAAGAGGGGGTTGCCATTTCTGTGACTCCCATCACACTTCAACCACAGCCACTCTCGTTTTATCTGTTTTATATATTGGTATCCCATGTGACATTTCATTGGATGATAGGATTCTGCTGTTGAAATAACTTCTCTCATAAAATAAACAAATGTTGAAATCTATTGTTTTAGAGAGAAGTATTTCACTTAGTGGCTTTGTTCTTAAATTTAAATCCCTCTGATGCCTATTGTGAAACATTTTTTAAAATGCCACACAACTATTTCGTTAAGCAGGTTTTGTGGCTGATGATTTTTAAAATGTGCTCTTCCTAGTTTCAAATATTTTTCATGGAAAACTGGATTGAAACCAAAATAGACCTTGGCTACTAAAGGTTTACATTTATTTTTAAAATGGGAAAACCCACGAACACATGTACAGAAATGGTTGTTTATAAAAAGAAAAATGAATTGACGGTCCCTGACCTCTCATCCACTACAAAGGAACCACCTTATTCAGCAGGAGAAAAAACAAGCCTTGCCTGTGGGTCTCTGTCATCCATGACCACAGTATTTAAAACCCTAACTCCGGGGCACCCTCTTCCTCTCATGACAGATAGGAAACAACAATATAAGGGACGCGTGTGCTCAAAATTGTGTGGTTTGAAGAACTTAACAACTTACAAAATAATTAAATAGTCTCAGGTTTTAACATGATCTTCTTGCTGGTTGTATAAAACTGGGCCTTGTACAGAATTCTATGCAGAAATATTTTAACATGCATTTCTGCCTCATCACCATCTCAATTGTGATAACAAGTAAGTTCCTAGAGGGTAGAAACCTGTTGAAATGCCATCCACACTCTTTTGTAACCTTCATTTTGTGTGGGCCATTCCCCATGCTCTCTCTCCTCTAGCCACTTAAAGACAAAATATATTATTTTATAAGAAAATTTCTCTTTTTTTGTCAACAGCCAAAGAATTGGCCATAGTAGCTGAATAATCTTATTTATTGAGAATAAAGAATGATTGATGAAATTACCTGAAGCAGCAACAGCAATTTTCTATAGATAAGAGTATTTATTTTTTATTTATTTTTTATTAATAAAAATTGTATATATTTATCATGTACATGATGTTTTAAAATATATGTATATTGTGGAATGGCTAAATAAAGCTAATTAAACATACTCATTACTTCACATACTTATCTTTTTTATGGTAAGAACACAAAATGTACTTAGCAAATTTCAAGAATACATCATTATTAACTATAACCACCATATTGTACAATAGATCTCTTAAATTTATTCCTCCTATCTAACTGAAATTTCATATCCTTTGACCAACATCTCCCTAATTTCCACCTTCTCCCCACCCCCAGCCCCTGGTAACCACTATTCTACTCTCTGCTTCTATGAGTTCAACTTTTTAAGATTCTATATATAAGTGATGCCATGAGGTATTTGTCTTCCTCTGTCAGACAGGTAAAGAAAATATGGTATCTATATTCAATGAAATATTATTTATCCTTACAAAAGAAAATCCTGTTATTTCAGACAACATGGATAAACATGGAGGATATGATCTTAAGTGAAATAAGCTTGATTAGGGTAATTAGTGACACTAAAATGCTCACTTGAAAATCCTAACTTCATTTTAACTCCTAATAAATACAGCTTTGTGAACTAGCACATCTCACTGTGTTCATATATCTCTAAAATAATAATTCTTTCACCTGCATACATCAGAATCTGAGAATTTGCTGTGATTGACAGAAGCATAGTCAAAATATCTTGATTCTGGATATACCCAAGTACTTAATAATGCTTGAAATTAAAAGTGTTTGGTGCTGGATATTTATCTTTTGTACCTCCAGACCCATACTCTACTCTATTTATTTCTGCTGTGTGCCCCAGGAGGTTTACCTCTGTAGACTGTATAACCTATGCTCCTTTCTTCTTCTGGCTTCCCCATGGGCTTTTTGGCTAACTGTAGGTACCAGCAGGAGAGCACAAGGCAAGCTAAAAGAGATCTTGAGGTATTTATTACCCTGGCTTCCCCCTTCCTGGGCCATAGTTTGGCTGTAGCTGCTTTCTTCCTAAGGTTATAACTTGTTTCAGGTGCCCCATCCCCCTTTCTATGGTTATAGATTTTGACAGGTTCTGCCACCTGCTCCCTTCCTTTCCCCCTTCAGGTGTAGGTTTGATAAAATCTTCCAGCTTTTGCTAGTCCCTGGGAGCTTCAGCATCATTTGTTGTATCCCTTGACTTTGCTTGGTTCTCACTTCTGTATACAGTACTTTTATTAAATTCTCTTCAAATACCCCTTTCAATGTTCTATCATTTTTCTGCTGGGGCACTGACTGATACACTTATGAATATTTCTGATATTTATATTTCATAAACAGTTCAAAATATCAACATATATTAGGTTATTAAGTATGAAATGTCCGATTTCCTTAAGTACTAAGTTTGACAGTTGATATTTCTGACATTTCACTTTGACACTTCTTGTTTTATTTTTCTTGTCAAGGTACATCCTCAGTCTTTGAAACGCATGTTATGGTTTGTAATTACCTTCCAAATTTTTTTTAGAACAATTTTTGTGAGACCATGGATAAGTAAAAAGTTCATGTTATTTTTGAATACGAGTTCTGCCGTGGAACCAATGCACCGCAGACAGCTCAAAATATCAACGAACTGTTTAAAAAGGATGTGGCTAATGAACATACAGTACGTCGATGGTTTGAGAAGTGCTGTTCTGGTGTTTTCAATCTTGAAAATGAGCCGCATGGGCGACCTGAGACCAAGGTGGATAACGATGCACTGAAAGCTGTAGTGGAAGCGAATCCATCTCAACCTACACATGAATTAGCAGCAAGGTTTGACGTTACTATTCCAACAATACTGGACTATTTGAAACAAATCAACAAGGTAAAGATGCTGGACCGTTGGGTTCCGCATGAATTAAATGACCATCAGAAGAGAAATCGTCTCAAAGCTTGCCTTTCTTTGCTGTCACAACATAAAGGCGAACCATTTCTACACCGTATTGTTACATGTGATGAAAAATGGATTCTTTTTGACAATCACAAGCATTTGACACAATGGTTAGATAAAGAGGAACTGCCGAAACATAGTCCAAAACCGGATATTCATCAAAAAAAGCTAATGGTGTCTGTTTGGTGGTCCAGCACTTGTATTATCCACTACAACTTCATGAAACCTGGTCAGTCAATTATAGCAGATGTCTACTGCAACCAATTGGATGAAATGATGAGGATGCTTGTGATTAAGCAGCCGAAATTGGTCAACAGAGACAGGCTAATCCTCTTGCAAGACAACACTCTATCACATGTTGCACAAACTACAGAAGCTGGACTTGGAAACTGTCATCCACCATATTCACCAGACCTTATAGGCTTTGGACCATTTCTTGCACGGAAAAATATTCAATTCTCAACAAGCTGTGGAAAACGCCTTTCACGATTTCATCCCCACTCGCTCTCCAGGCTTCTTTGCTGCTGGCATAAATAAGCTACTATTAAGATGGCAAAACTGTGTTGATAGTTTAGGTGCATACTTTGATTAATTGTATTGCTTTTTGAGATATAATAAACTATACTTTTGATTTGAAATCGGACATTTCATATTTAATGACCTAATATTAATATATTATATATAATAATAAAATGGTCCTTTTTCTTTCATTTTATATATATTTATATTTAGCTATGGACTTAAGTCTTTGCTAATATATATTTCATGATTTCAAAAAAAAGAAAAATTATCATTCATTAAAATAAATGATATGAAATATGAATATAACAGTATTTCAAGACTAATTCAAATTGAAGTCAGTTACTCACTAGAATATATTTCCTGGAATAGACTAGATCTTTGTGGAATATTAAATATATAGATAGATGTTGTGTTAGTCATGTTCATCTTTGCTCTTAGATCCATTTGCTGCTTTTCTTTGTTTTGATTTTTCACAGGGAGGTAGATTACCCAGGTTTCCTTGTAAATTGCTTCTGGTTAAGTTGGGCCAGGAGGTACTAGGAGGTATAGGAGACTGGGAGGTGGAGGGAAGGGATAAAAGGCAGGATCTTTTTCCCTCTCTTGGTCTTCCTCAGGGCTGCCTCCAGAGTGGCTACGCCTCTCCCATGGCTCCCCACAACCCGCCTTTCTTCTCTCTGCAGGCAGCCCCAGCCATGGCCTAGGTCTAGGTCCTGCCCAACATTGGGCTCTGGTAGTACACTTCCAGATGTTAGTAATTTTCTGCTGTTGCTAATCTCTGGTGGCCTTACAAGCCCTGTTTGAATTCTCAGCTTTCTCATCCCCTGTCTAAACAATCCCCTGCATTAAGTTCCTCTTACTGAAAAATCCTATGGTGGTTGCTTTTTTGCAGATTGTACCATCACTAATAGAGGTGATTTGGTAGGTACAAGAAATAATTCCAAGTCTAAGAAAATGACAACAAAACAGCATAATTTGCCTTCCATAATTGATCCATTTGCAGTACCTGATCAAATCCAGAGGCTGATGCTTATACCACATTCCCCAGCGTGCCCAGCGCTCATATAATAGATGTCTGTTATTTTGAGGTCCATGGGTTTTGATGGGCTGGCTACTCTTGTAGGCTCCCTGAAACAGATAAAATAACATAAATTAGGATTCCTTCTCTTAGTGAAATTCAAACTAAATAATAACTGGTTCTTTCTTACAGAATAATTTAACAACTTACTGAAAGCTTCAGAAATTGTAAACTTAAGCCCATAACTGGAATAATATATAGATGCCTTTATATATCTTTTGTTCATTAAAAATTTTCTGATAGTCCCTTAAAATCCTTTATTAAGTTACTTTTTTTAAACCAATGGGATTCATTTAACTTAAAGTAAACCAGACTTTAGGCTTCACTGTTTGAAACTTAAGGTCTTTTAACAAATACAATATCTTCCCCATCACTGAGAGAAATTGTTGTAATCTTTAGTTTAGATATTAAAAGCATTATTCTGTTTGAAGAAGTGATGCAGTCGAAGCAAAGCTTTCTTTCCTTTACAGAAGGAGGAGAATAAGTGGTCATTCAAAAAGTTACAGGAGATCTCAGCCACCAGTGCTAGTCATGTTTTTAAGCAGTAGAATCCTTAAAATTTACTTCAGATAAGATATGCCAAAAATTAAATGTTTTTTTCAAATTATTTATATCCTCTCAAAAACCTGTCACATGGGTTGCAATTTTAGGCACCCAGATTATATAATATGTCTTATAGAGGAAAGTATTCCATAAAGGCTGAACTTCTCTGCTTTTATGATCAAGAAAGAGGACACGAGATGTGGTGATTATATATTTTCTGGACCCAAACTTGAGACACAGAGTAAGACAAAGTTCCTCACCTCACTACAATGTATGATTCTGCTTTTATGAAACATTTGATGATAAATGCCTGAGGTGATTGATACCCCAATTGCCCTGATTTGGTTAATACATATTGTATGCCTGTATTAAAATGTCACATGTACCCTATAAATATACACAAGTATTATGTACCAATAATAATTAAACATAAGAAATTTTAAAAATTTAAAGCAAGTAGACTCATGCCTCAGTTTCCTCACCTAGATGACAGGGATAAGAATAATATTAATGATGACCAGTATAGAAGGATTGTGTGAGGGCCAACTTGGATAGTTCCTATAAAGTGCCAGGCACATAGGAAATATGCAATTATTGTTAGTTATTTATATATATTTGATATATTGTAGCCATCAAAAAGTGCAAAACTGTCATCAGAATGTTCCCAGACAACCACGGCTGCTGGTTCCTATGAGGTAAAGGACACATTGAATCATGGCTTCCAGGTGCCTCAAGGTTGCAGTGAGAGGCAGGTGTGCATACCACCTCTCACTCTCTAACAAAATAGATAAATTCATTACGTAAGGGTAAAAGTACAGTTAAAGTGCAGCCTGAGAGTTGTCTTCCCTCGGTTAGCTCAAGGTGTTTAAAGCCTGAAGACTAAAAGGCTTTTTGGGTTTTAGATGCTAGACTTTAGAATACCAGGTATAGCATTTCTTTAACTCTGTTCAGTACCTCAATCAGCCATATTATCCTGACTTGACAGTGACATGAGGTAGGCTGCAAGAGAAAACTGATCAAAGTGAGTACTCTTGCTTACTCACATATTTTCGTGCCTTTCCAAAGGATCATGCACACTCAATGATCCCCACCATCCCCAAGACAGGCCCCCTCCTCCCACCAACACTCTTTTCCTATTTCCACTATTCATTGCACAAGAATTTGCATATTCTTGTGCAAACTCTTTCTCATATATATGTGAATATATGATATATACATACATATATATATATTCCCTTTTTCTTTTTCATGCTAAATTCCATTGGAAATTTATTTCTCTCCTCTCTAGCCATTGTTCTTTTTGTAAGAAAAAAACCAAATCTCAACTAGGAGTAAGAAGTATGAGATTGGCACTCATTTCCTGCACCAAGGAAGAAAAAGAAGAAATCCATAAATTATGAAGTGTCCTTAATCAAATTATCATCAGTGCCATTTTTTCCATTTTCCTCTTAGAAATCCTTGTTTTATTTTCCCCCTCAAGTAAATAGCATTTAAAATCAATAGAAAATTCCTGAGTCCTTTTTATTGACTTTCTACTTTGTTTTACTTACTTTATTTCAACAATATTGTTTTCTATTCTTTTTGTGTATGTGTTCCATATATTAGTATTTCAACTAAATTATAAGCAAAGAGGAAAAATGACCATTATTTACAACCCAAACTTCACACAAGAAACTGTCAAATGAACTGTCAGAACACAACTTAATTATGCAGAGAAATTTACCTACACAGAGAACAATCCAAACCTTCTTTTGCTACAGAGGCTCTCCTAGGGCCTTAGGTTAGCCACTCTAAACACTTTACCATTTACTGCCTATGTGGTATTTGACATGGTGTTTAATTGCTCTGAGCTTTGTTTCTTCATCTCTAAAATGGGAATAATAATATTTTTCCCTCCAGGGTTCATCAGAATAATGGGAAAATACATGCATAGAGCCTGGCACATGAAACATGCATATGAAATATATATGTTTATATTACCTGTTATTATTATTCCTATCTTTACTATATGTGGGTATACCATGATGAATATAAACATAGGCGGTTGGCTTCCTGGGCTCAAAACTGTGCTTTTGATACCTAAACTTTCTGTACGTCAGTTATCTGTACATAAAAGAGTTAACATTATTGTCTATCTCAAAGGGTGTTGCAAGGATTAAATGAGATAATCCATATAAAACATTTAGCTCACTGCCAAATAGGAAGTACTCAATACATTTTTTTCTACTATTAGTTATACCAGACTGCAAATTCCTCAAGTATTATGGCCTATGATGAGTCCTTAGTCTTAACTTTATAAATATAAGAGTGATGGTTTTTGAAAGTTCAGAACTAAAACCTCTAAAGACCCCATTCTTATTTTAAAATGTGAAATTTCCTTAAGAAAAAAGTCAAGAATACTGGGGAGATAGCAGGAGAAGTTAAAATTGATTCAAATGTCATTTATGGTGAGCAGGGCCTACCACAGCTTGCATCAGGCATTTCTATTTAAAACTGGCAGGGAGGTAATAATCTGGCAGAGAATCAGGTAGGTAATGGACTATAGGTTTTTGTTTGGGCTTGTAGATTTTCAGGTATCCCAAAGTAGTAGGCACAAACCAGGAATGTGCCCTGTTTGGAGTGGTGTGGATCTCAAGCCAGATCAAGCATGGAGCTCTGTGCTTGAGCAGAGGGCAGCAGCCAGAGTGGCCATTAGGTTTCCTCTGAGGCTGGGATTCCCGGTATGGGGCAAATTGCAGGATTTTGAAGCAGAGTAGCAAGTATGCAGCCACAAGATTACCATGGGGATTCAGAAGACCCAGGGCCACTTGCTGACTGAATGCTCTTGGGCATGGGCAGCCAGATTCAAGTGAAAACAATGAGATCAAGCATTGAGCATGAAAACCACCTTTTTAAATGAAAAATACATTTCAAAATTACCTCATGTGGGGGAAACGCTGCTATATATGAGCCATTGTTTATAAGCTTACGGATACCTGGAAAGAGAAGAAAAGGAGAGTTCTTGAGTTAGTTGAAATAAAAATTCCCTCTGAAGTAACATAAATATACTTAGAACAACAAACTAATTTAAAAATTTTAAATAATCCAAATGACATCCATAGCCACATCACCTAGGATTACAGTGAGACTGTGAAAGAGACTGACACTGAGTCTAGTTGTATCCTTACAACATTAGTAAATAGATATTTGCAATATGCCAACATATAGTTTCACTTTGCCATATCATGAAATATGAGGCATTTTAATACCCACTTATTTGGCATCACATGAGCCAGGATCAACTTATTTTATTTCTCAAAACAACAAAGTTTGGTCAAGGAATAAGAGGAATTCTATATCCCCAAAAATATTTCAAAAGAATATTGATATTGAGAAATATTTAACTGTTTAATACTAAGCCAAAGACATAAATGACAATATCAGACACATTAAAATCTCCTCCATCTTAGTAAGGGTATAGTGAAATGGACATTCTCATAGAGTCCTGGTAAGAACAGATATTGAGAGAGCAATTATTATTACAGTATTATTTATATTAGTAAAGAATTGGAAATAATTACACATCCAAAATTGGGAAATCATTTAATTATTATAGTACAATCAAATTAAGTTCTTAGTAAATAATTGTGATGTGATCAAGCTTATTATAGAATATCATATAGCTATTTACAATAATGTTTTCAAGGAGTAATCAAGGGCTTGAGAAAATACTCTTAATGGTAATTTTTTAAAAACAGGATATAAAATTATAAATGCTGTATAATTCTTATTTTAATACAAAATTAGTACTTAAGAAAAATTTCTAACAGTGAAAATTGCTGTTAGGAATATTTTCAATTTTATTTTTAACTGTTCTGTGTTTATCGTATTTTCTACAAAGGCATGATGTCTTTATAATTTAAAATGTCATATTTATTTTTAAAAACTACATAAGCACATAGTGCTATCATTTAAACACACTTTCAGTTTATATTCTGGATTTCTCTATTTTTATTTCTTTAAAAAATTCCTTACTAAATTTATTTATTCATTTTTGGGGGGTAAGGTTTTGGTGTCTAAGGTAACTATTTTGAATGCTCAGTAATAAATGAATTATTAATCAGAAGAGCAACAGAGTCTGAAGTTTCCTCTTTCAAAAGTGGCCAACTTAAAAACATAGTTAATTTTACTTATGTGAGACTCCATTTTAATACAAATTAGTAAAGATTGGGACAAGTCTCCACTGGCTGTCAACTTTTTATTTTCAAGGATTTTAGGACATGACTAATATTTGATATCTTCAGGCCTCTTGTATTTTTCACCCTTACAATTAAAAGTATAGCTTGTTTGTTACCTATTGTTATCTACTCAGCTCTATGTAAACTTTACAATTTTTTTACTTTTTCTAGTTGAAATACTCTCAATTTTCTTTTGTATTGTACATGTTGTAGCATGCTGCTAAACATTCAAACAACATAAAAATTTTAAAAAGTTTAAATTAGCTGTTATTTTTCCTTCCAGAGGTAACCTCTAAAAAGTTTCTTACATATTCTTCTAGATGTTTTTTTCTTTTTATGTATACACATTTAGGAAATGGAATTCCATTAGACTTATTGTTTGTGGATATCTTTTAAAATCAATAAATAGAGAACTAATAACTAATTTTCAGTCTCCATGAGTAAAGGGTCTATGTTGTACATTTTATATAACATTAGCACATAATAAATGCTTGATAAATTTGTGTTAAAAGAAGAGTGAATAAATGTCACATAATTTTCAATGGATGCATTATATGGATGCAGCCTAACTTATCTGTCAGTCCCCAGTGGTCAACATTTAAGGTATTTCTAGTTTTATTCTATTACAAACAAAGCCACAATGAACCAATTTCTACATATATTCAAATATTTTTGAATACATATATTCAAAAGTCTGATTATTCTTTGGGACAAATTCCAAGAAATAAAATTTCTGCTCCAAAGTGTTTGCATATTTCAAATTTTGATACATGTGGCCAAATGCCCTCAAAAAGGTTTTTTTGTTTGTTTGTTTTACTGAAGGGGTGCAAAATAGAATGTTTATAGAGTTTGTGTTTAATGTGTTATACACTCACATTTAATGAATGAAGGCAAAGCTTCAGTTGTTTAAAAAACAATAATTCTGGGTATAAATATTACCAGCAAATTCTACTTTCTGTATGTTTTTAATTAATGTTCTTACCCACTTTTGATATTCCATGTTCATATTTGGTGCGCTCCAGCATGTGATAGACTATCCTGCTTCGAGTAGCATTGCTGAAGAAGGTGTCCTTATTGTTTATTATAAAGCTGTTAAGATGAAGGGATTAGTTTTAATATTCAAAGAATAGCAATAGTTACAAGTTCCACTAAAGCTAATGCATATGAAATGAAGTATAATCAATCAGAAGAGAAATCATCCTCTTTTTAAAAAATCAATTTACAGAGAAAAAGAAATTACTCATAAATGATACAGGGCATTATGAAATATTCATTATAGTATCTTCTTTCAGTATATATGGAAGTCTAGGTGTCCTCCTATTTCTTGTTTAGCATGGAACAAGCAAAGAGTAGATTGTCCACTGCCCCCCATAAATTTTGTACTACCTTAAGCAATATATTTCCAAATAGAAGACATTAAAAATTGATGTCATCCTCATACCACACTTTTCAATCTAGCTTATCTCGTTTTCAAAACTTTAACAATGAGCAACAGTCCTCCCTTCCCTTTAATGCCCTATATTGTCCCCATGTAGGGAGAGTAATAAGGAGGGACCATGTGAGAGCCAGTGATGTAAAGAAAAAACAGGTGATCCCAAGAGGAAAGGAAGGATCTGATTTGCTTTATAATATACTGGGAGCTTCAAAACAATGGAAGTGTCCTAGGCTTCACTCAACTTCTGACACATCTGTTTCCAGTTGCTTTATCTCCATGAATGATAAGCCACTGTTTTGTCAGGCACATAATCCTGAAGTATTAGGTCTTATATGATCTCTGTTTCCTCTTCACCCTCCATATTCAAATGGATGCCAAACTAAATCACTTTTCTAACTGAACTGCCAGTGTCCAGCTTTGGCACTCTCTCTCTAGTTCTGAGTCTTACTGTCTCTTGCCTAGATTATGAGAAGAGTATCCTAACTTGACATCCAATTTCTCACCTGACTTCTAAAGCACAGCTCCAGCTCTGATCCTGAGAGCACTCCTCTACTTGTAGCATGTCAGCAGCTCTCCATTATGAGCATAATTAAGTTTATTATTTTCCTCCAAGGCTCTCTACATGTTCACTCCAACTTACTCCTCAGTCTTATGTGTAATAGCTCTGGCTTCCTGTATCTGATCATCTGTCAAATTGTATAATTTATCATGACCTTAAAATCCTGTGCTTCTTTTCCTCTGGATTTTGCTCTGTTTCTGATATGTTTCTTCTCCTTTCCCCATGTTCCCCCATATTTTTTCCTCTTGAAAAGGCCTGTCTCCTTCAACAAGGCTTCCCAGATCCTCTACTTTGGATGTGGCTCTCCTTCTCTTATAAAATGTGCATCGTATTTATGTCTTTCCTAACACATTGATTTTACTCTGCCTTGTTGTAGATTAATCTGTACATCTGTCCATTTTACTAGACTCTGAGTTCCTCTGGTATTCTGATATTATGCTTTTTATATCTGTATTCTTATGTACCAAATTCAGGGTCCTGTTAACTGCAAGTAGCAGAAGGAATGTTCACCTGCCTCTTTCACCATCAAATTGATTCAGCATTCCCTGAACAAATATTTCTTAAGCATATACATTTCTTTTCTTTTTTTTTTCATGAAGTTATGTTATGGGGGAATGAAACACATAATACATAAATAGATAAATAAGTAACATAATTTCAGATAATTGCTATGAAGAAAAATGAAACAGCATAATGACGTAGAGAATCACTGGGACAAGGGAACTCTAGGTCATGTTTTCAGAGCAGGTGTCTCTGAGGTGTGATGGCTGACTGGGAGCTGCATGATAGGAAGGAATATGCCACATGAAGATCTGGGCGCAAAGCCTGCCAGGCAGAGAACAGCAAGGACAGAGACTCTAAATTGGGACTAAGCTTGAGCTTTTGATGGCTAGACCCAAGACGTATCCCACTGGAATGAGGAAATGGTGGTTAAAAAATGCAGCAGATGAAGTGGTAGTGCTGGGTAGGAACTACAGCATTTATGTTCACATAGCAGATGATAAGAAATTTGAATTTTTTATAAAAGTACAAATGGGAAGCCATTTGGGAGTTTTAAGCAAGGCAGTTGTGTGTTGTGATTGATATTTTCCAAGGATCACACTGATTTTGGGGATTTAAAAACAAAGAACAGAATGTTTTTTATTTGTCGTACCAGATCCTTAAACGTCCGGAAAAAGTGCAGCAGAAAGCTGAAGGAGCCTCCATGAAAGTGTGACCTCTCTATACCTGGCAGTCACTTGGATTTCTACCCCTTCCCTACTCTCATTCTAACCGCTGGAATTAGAAAGGATGCTTCTAGATCCACATCCGAGAATAAGTAATAGAATAAACAGAAGATTTGGAAAGGGAGGGTTTCCCACTGACAGCAGGCTATGTTACACGTTTCATGGTCTGGAATTCTGTTTCATCCATCTTTTCAACCTCCCACATTTCAAAGTATAGGTCAATCCAGAATGGTGTATGGCAAAGCAGGCCCTACAGCCATAGTCCTTTAGTGAACTGTGCATTTTTCTATATTTATGTTTACTCTATTTAATTATAAATTTACATTTTTGTCTGCCTCATTAGACTGGGAGTACCTACTACGAAGCCAGAAACTTTGTCATAATCCCCTTTATATCCTCAACCTGTGTCCAGTAGAAACTCAATAAATACTTAGTTGAATGAACACATAAATGAACAGATATGCAGGTAGGTAGGCAGAGAGAGTCATGCAACACATTCCTAAAAAATTCTCATTCACCTTAGTTTTAGTAAGAGTAAACTAACATGGATAGTGTAATTAATAAATATATGTATTAAGTGTAATATGGTTATAATAATTTATTGATTAGAATAACCTATTATTAAAACATGCTAATTCATAGCAATTCTGTTATTATCATTATTATTATTTTAACTGAGTGACTTACTACCATTGTAATTATTTTGAGCTAGACTACCAACCCATGGGTTTACAATTAATTATTCATTACTTGCGAGTCTCTAAATCATAAAGTTGATAAAGAATTAATAATGTTCACTTAGTGTTATTCGTAAGTTAAGTGCATATTTTAATAAAATGATATATTCTCTGACTTATTTGGTAAACAGTGGAAATGGTCCCAGGTATTTTTATTCTATAAACAAGACTCTGATATTGAAAAGTATAAAGGCAGGTGGCAGGAAAAAAGAGATGGGAACTCACTGGTGAATCCGTGCACGGCTGAAGGGACCAGTATAGCAGTCTGACTCCCCTAGGTTTGGAAAAGCGGACTTGTCAAGAACCATTGGGTTTTGGGCCATCCAGTTTTTGACTCTTCTAAAATAACTTTGCACCCTGGAACAGAGCCACATTTAAAACTACATTAAGTTGTATTCTAGAACCATGCCGACCATCCACTACAGTTCTCTTAAGTACCAAAAAGAAAGAGTTCCAAAGAGACATGCACACACATACCCTCCCCACCCCCCCACACCCCCTACCCCCCCCACCACATGCACTCCTTATGTTCTCATACAAAAGAAATAAACAGCAAAACAAACTAACTCCTGCCTTTGTTTAAACTCTTTCAGGGCAACTAGGTTACCCTCATGAAAAAAACCTTGCAGGAAATATTTAAGAATTATCATACCTAAAGATGGTGGTATGAAAGAGTAATTTTAAAAAGAAGCATGATATATTTATTAAAGCTGTGTGTGTATATATGTATCTATGAGTATATCTCTATATAGGTAGACATAGATTACTCCCTGATTCTTTAAAAAAATAAAGCAATGTGGCTCTACAAAAGTGGAGGCTGAAGAGAAATAAATGGCTATGACACTCACTCAGTGGCAGTAGGATTCTCAAGTGTGACAGAAACAGCAAGGGTTTTGAGTCAAGCAGAAGTGGGTTAAAATAGAGCTCTATGTTTCACTGGCTATGTGAACTTGTACAAGTTATTTAACTTCTTGCCTCAGTATACTCCCTCATGAAATAAAAATAACACTGCCCTTGCTGGAGAATTGGAAATAGGTGTTTTACTTTAAACTTGATCATTAATGAAAAGTAAAGTTGAGGCAAAGAGCCTTTGCAGTACTTTTAAGACTCTTAATGGGCATATGAATTACCTGAATATCTTGTAAAAATGCAGATGCTGATTCATTGGCCTGGGGTGTGGCCTGGGATTCTGCATTCCTAAGTAGCTCCTAGGGGACGCCCATGCTGCTATCCACTGACTATACTTAGCGTACTTTGAGGTTTAGCATAGACATCAGACATATACTATAAGGACACTATTTCCAGAAATCTGACATTAGGATACTTTGGTACCAGCTTTAGATTATAGTGATAACCTAGTTCTACTGTGGTATATATCCTGACTGGAGTCATTTATTTTGGAAAGAAAAGAAAGAGATTGACTCAGAGATTGCTTCTGAATATGTAAATTCTAAATTACTATAACAGTATTTACTAAAAGAAGGTAATATATATACACTATGAGTTTCTATCTTGGGCTTCCTCTGTAATAGTAAGTCAAAGTAGCAAGATGGAATATTTTCCTAGAAAAGTACAACATATATCAATATTTTGTTTGGTCAACTCTGCTTGAACTTCAGGAAAAATTTAGTACAGCAATGGACAGGCAGCTAATATTGTACCTTTTTTTTCTTTTTTTAGCGGCAGGGTCTCACTCTGTCACACAGGCTGGAGTGCAGTGGTGCAATTATGGCTCACTACAGCCTTGAACACCTGGGCAGGAGCTGTCCTCCTGCTTTAGCCTCCCAAATAACTAGGACTACAGGTGCATGCCACCACGCCTGGCTATAACATTGTATGTTAGGAATTATTTTATTCAAGTCTAATATGTAAAATTACCATGTATAATTTGCAATGTGAAACAAATCCAAATGTACGTTAAGCATGTGAATGTCTAGATTTATTTTTTATTTTTTTGCCAAGTAAGGTTATCATTTAGATGCCAAGTTATTTTTGTTTTTGGAGGGACCAAAACATTTTTTCTAGCCTAAATTAATAAATAAGTGGTATATGAAGATTCATTTTGCTTCTTCTTGTTATAAAAACAAACTCTAACATCACAAAATATCACCATATCCCAGAGGCCAGCGCACTGACTCGTAGAAAACATTGAATAGATTATACAGCAATTACTCCAGCTTTTTAAATTTAGCACAGTTGAAAAAAGCAGTGGGGTAGGAGTTGGAAGATGAGTTCTACTGAATTTGACAGTAATTGAAATTGGGCAAAACACTTCCAATGTTTGAACTTCAGGATCCTCATTTCTAGAGAGCAAGTAATTCCATCTGCTCTCCTTCCTTAGGTGGCTAGGAGGATAAAATAAAAGGAGGAATTCTGACCACATTTAGAAAATCCTGATGGGCTATAGCACCCAAGGCCCTATTAGCTCTGATAACATTAAGAACAAACTAGAAGTAAATGTGAATTTTTAAATTTTTTTTAAAGAAATGGAATAAAAGGCCGTTTCGACCATTAGTTATGTTGTTAACAGAAAATAAGCATTATCAATTTAGGTTTTGCACCCACACTTCCTGTGAAGGAGTAAATGTTGTCTGTTGGTGAAATGTGGTTAGCCTGGATTTGAATACTAGAATGCAATGATCTAGTTTATTAACTTCTTTGAGCCTTACTCAGTTTCTTAGCTCTTAACCGAAAAAAATATTTTGAGAATTAAATGGATAATGTCTGACACCACAGCACACAGCACATGGTAAGCACTCAATAAATGTTAATGATAATAATGACAAAAAAGAGTACTACTGCTACTATTTCTATTACTACAACCACCATCACTATGCCACCAACATAATCTAACACATTATTTACATTCTGTCAAAACTTTATTGTATTGGACTTCTTGCAAACTCAAGATTTTGTGGCATAACATAACATGAAGATGACTTCTAATAGTGCTTTAAAATCCTTTGCTAAAATCAGGGGAAAGCTAAGATAATTCTATGGAAATTGAAAATAAATCTGGATTAAAAGGTCAAAAGAACTTGATTAAAGCGAATACTCTGCCAAACCAGCTGTGAAAGCTGGGGTGGGGGCTGTGGGTGGGGATGGTAAGGGAGTCATTAATTTTTTCTGATCTGCAAAACCAGCTATTCTGTTCTGCCTTTCTTGCACAGTCATTTTGAAGATGCTTTGATAATTGAATGTGAAAATGCTTTGTAAATAAAAGATAAATTGCAGATATAGTAAAACTATAGCCATTTCCTCTCAACCTGCCTGGAGAAATGATGATCTTTAAAAGCAGGATAATTGCCTGTGCATTATTTATTCTGTAATGTTTACTGGTCAAAATTAACCACATGCAAAATATTTCCCCACTTCAAGAAAGGAAAAGCACAAGTAAAACTATATGGGCATATTTGATTTCAATTTCCCACTTTACAAAATATCTACAGATTGAGTTTTATAATTTTTACAATTCTTTTTTTCCATTTAGTATGTCATATAAACTCCTTTCTTATTATTCCCTACTCCTTCCCACATACATCCACAGCCAAGGAAAAAAGAGAACTATTTATAATAAGTAAAATGTAAAATGGTAGGCTACAGTAACATTCAAAATACTTTAATAATCATTTGGAATAACTGATAACTGAATTTTCATTTCATGAACTTAAACAAAAAAACCCATAAAATATAATAAAACATATTATGACACATGATACAGTGTTCATTTTATAGTTTACCTTTACGTTTGACCAAATAGAAAAGGAACATTTTTCCAATATTAGAAATGTTGTTTCTTTAGGATTTAGTATACACATATTTTTTAATGCATTTTAAACACAAGTTCACTCTAAAACTAAATTATGATAGTTTTATATAAGTTGACATTTGTTGCGATCTTAATATACAGGATTTTATAATTCTGCAAGTCTCTGAAAGAAAGGTGCTTGTTTAACAGAAAATCCACTAATTATGTAGTAGCAAAATTTCACTAATCCTAAAGTAGCACACTGAAGTGAACTCAAGAGATTTTATCAACTACCCAACATTAAGCAGGCATATGTAGAGCAAAACAAACAAGCCTTGCAGTTGTAAATTTATAGACTATAATATTCCAATGACTTTGATTTAATTATGCAAAAATGACTTTGAAAATTTGCTACATAGACCAGGACCAAATAAACACAAGGGAAATGATGAGGGCTTATTCTAAATAATAACTGACAGAAAAATATGGCTTGGCTGAGAAGCATCACTAATTTTTAAAAAGCCATTTTAATACTAATTCCTTTAATATTCATTCTAATTTCAAGATTTTTTCCTCCATAATTTACTTTTCTTGTCATCTAATACTACCACGCCCAAATTTAGTATTTTAAAAAGACTAACATTCTCCTGTTCTGATTTATAAAGTTCGAAATTACATTCAATTTTCTTTGGTACAGAAATGATATTTATTGAATCCTTTCCTGAAATGGTCTGGTTATTCACACTATATGGCTTTTCTAGCTTTTGGGTTATTCTGACTTGTAACGTCCTGCAACGTTATTCGATGGAGCATATGCTACCATGTTTGCATGTTTTGTCCTTTTTAATTGATTCTTTTGCAATGAGCAGGAAAACAGCCAAGTGCAAGAAGCCTTTTGTTTAGGCATTCATTAAATGGAAGCTCACTTCCTCCAGTTAAACAGCGCCAAGGTGATTCAGGTGGAAGAATACCTTCTGTCTCAGGGTTATAATTTAACTCCTTTTCCATAGCTACTCTTACCACAATAGGTAAAGTGCTTATGTTTTGGAATGAAACTCTTGAAAAGAAGTTCATTTTCAATACTAAAATAAGAGCAAAGGCTTTGAGTGGTAGAGTAAGAGTAGGTCTGCAATTCAAAAGATGCCATATGGCCTTGGTAAACCACTTCGTGACTCTGAACACGAAGTCTTTACCACTTCTGTCAAATAAGAGAATTGGACTGAATGATACAGAAGGTCTTTGCTGGGTCTAGTGTCCTATTCCTCTAGTGGTTCATCATTTACCCACTGATCCTGGTTTTATAAAAATTTTTAAGATTAAAATCTCTTAAGATGCTAACTTGAAATTAAAATCCTCCTTCCATAATATTATATCATGGGAGGATTCTAAAAATGGCAAGGATAAATAGTAACAAAGAGATGATCTGATTTTAAATATTATTCAGTTTTGTATAAGTCATTTTGGAAATCTCTTTAACAAATCAGTAGAATTTTTTTTCTGAAAATTTACAACTGCAGAAATGGATAATTGACTGTTTTCTTCTTTATTTTTTTTTTTCAAAATGACAAATTGGTCATAAAGAAATTATGCATCACCCACCAACCTGCCCATTGATTTGCTCCTCCGGTCAGTGTAATAGCTTTTTTTCCTGAAAAATAGTAGAAATCAACTGAGGGAAGTCATAGGAAAATGAAGTAAAACCAGTGAGTGACAATATTCAATCATATTGAGCATTGCCATATCTCAAGTTCCATATGCTTAAGAAAGTTAAGATGTTAAAATAAGCCACTATAATGTGAAGAACATTGAATTTACATTGTTTTAATTTCCATATTTAAGTTACTAATAACAAAAACACTTCAATAAATCAATAGGCCACTTTGGGACATATTATTTTTAATTCCATTTTTGAAAGTCTGTCTTCCGTCACTCAATGCATACTAACCAGATTTGCTTACATTTTATAAGTCATCCATCCATCCATCCATCTATCCATTTATCCATACATCCATCTAAACACATAAGTGATAAATACTTATGATTTTCCAAGGAATGGTAAGGTATAACCACTAAAAATTTAGAGAAAAAGATCTGTGCCCTCAAGGAGCTTCCTTGATAGTTGAGGCAATAAGTGGTATGTTATAACAAAGTGTAATAATGTAGAAAAACAGACAGTGCTAAGGAAATACCTAGGAAGGGGATCCCAATTAGTTTTTACAGGTGGAGGAGAAAGGAGGCAGGGAAGCCTTGCTGGAGGATGTGTCACCTGTATTGAATCTCAAAGCACAAGTAGAAGTAGCCCTCTGGTTAAGTGGTCACACACAGCAGCCTAGACAGTGGTAGCACGTTATGGGGACAAGCCCAAGCATGACAAGATTCAGAGAACTGCAGCAAATTTGGTAACTGCTAGAGTAGCTATTGAAAGTTGAGTATAGTGATAGAAGAAGTGGAGGATGGTAAACAAGGCACAGATGATGAGGAGCCTTAACAGCTAATGCTAAAGTTTTTGGATGAAAAGCAATGGGGGAGATATAAATGTTTTAAGTAGGATATGCTTAAGTAAGTGTCCAATTTTAGAGAAACCAAATATTCTGGTGACAGAAGTTAATTTACCACCTAGACTATTTTCTCTACATCCTCATTTTGGAACTCAGAAATCTGACATTCTGGGTCTTCTACAATGCCTTTTCATCCCCACCACCAAAACCCATTTCAGAGGATCATTAAACTCCTCCATGTGTGGTATCTAGAAAACAGGGCTAAGAGTCAGGGCAATTGATACTTAGCCCTAACTATGTTATGAACTGCTTAGAAAACTTGAAAACTTTCTGAGGTACCATATTTCATTCCAATCCCTGGTCATATTGCCAGAAAATAATTTTAAAGTTTTCCCTGCCTTATTCCAGCATTAAACTCAAATATGGAATTTTGAGGCTTGCTCTAGCTATCCTAAACTAACACTTTAAATGTCTTTCCCCTTCGTTTTTTTCAAACACACACAAAAGATTGTGTACACACATTGTCTACATACATTATTCAAGACCTTGGACTCTTTTTTCTCAACCACCTCTACATAGACTGTTTTGCACCACTTATTCCAGTGTTGCATAATTGTTCACTGACTTTCTTCTGTGAGAGAATGGGATTCTTGAAGACAGTAATTTTATTTCATTTGACTTGGTATGCCTGTGCATACTTGGTACATTGCTGGATAAATGCTAAGCACTCAGATGGCTGATGAATAAATGAATAAGCCTTTATTGAATTCACAGTTGCATTTATCCCTTTCAATGCCAGAGAGCACTTTGCATTTAATAAACATTTATGAAATACAGTACATAAAAATATAACCACAAATGTAGAAATTGGTTTAAAATAATTTTCAGCATAAAAAAATCCCAGAAGAGGAGATAAAGTTTACAACTGTAATTATCAGGAGTGGATATGGTAAGGAATATTATAAAAGCATGCAGAGAGGGGTTGGCATTTGGATTAAATATTATCTTCTGTTTTTATTGATGGTGGTCCAAAATATTTCTCTTAAACGATTTTTAAAAATTTTTAATTGTGAAAATGCTTTGGGAGAAATAAAGAACAAATGGAAAAAGAAAGTCATACAAGATGAATATGCATAGTTTTTTTGCACTTATATAGTAAGAGTAAATAAAAATTAAAAACAGAAGACTTAATTCTCCCCGTTGAAAAGGAAAGAAACTTCTACCTCCCTCTTCTTAGAGCATTTACTTAAGAAACTTGTAATTATAAGTACTTTCTTCCATCTTTGAAATGTATATGAATTTTTTAGAAAATAAGATGGGCCTTTTGTCAGGACTTTGGAGACATCTCTTTGAAATATAAACATCAAGGGAGATAGCACACTATCTCTCAGTTTTGTGGGAGGATAGGACCTAACTTTCATGGATGCCTTGCTCCAAGTTGCAAAACTACCTCCTGTCATAAAGATATGACAAGTTTTATTTCTGTTTTGTATAAAGCAAATTAGCACCCCAATTACTAGGGAAATCTAGGATGAACTATATTTGAGAAATGGTCTTGTCAAGTCCTCTTATGTAAGGACTAGTTATTGTTTATCTTGAGAACATGTATGCAAATGTATGCAGTAAGTTGCATCTGCTTGGATAGCTATATAAAAACGTGAGATTTCTTTGTCTTTACAATCTCTTAGTGGATTCACTGTGATGTGCACTACATTCTGGTTTAATGCTTATTCAATAATGAAATAGTTTTCTTACTCTTCAATCTTTGTGAAGAAGTCTTCTGGGTTGGGGGAGGTTTTGTTTTAAATTATATTTTCCCAACAATGTACAGTGTACCTTTAATCCAGGAAGTCAACAACCACCTACAATTCTCCTTAGTTCTGCATAAGTGAACGTGCAGGACCAAATCCTTTTCTATATATAATCCTCCATCCTAACTGCATGCCATTCATATACATTGCTTTCTTTATTTTTCCCATAATTTTTCATTTGAAAAATCTTCCTATTTTATACCTTGTATCAAGGCTGCATGTATCTACCTATCTACCTATTACAACAACCACTCAAAATTATAAGTAAATAATTATCTTATTCACTGTTTCCAGGCAGCACTCCACACAGTCAAAAGCCAAGTGTGGAGATGCCTGAAAGGCCAAGTGAGGAGGGCCATCAAATAGGTGAGACCCTGGGCCTCTTGGTCCTATTTTATATGTTGGGCTCCCTTTAGGTTTTATTTCATTTTATTTCATTTTATTTCTTTTTATTTCTTTTTATTTCTTTATTTTATTTTATTTTATTTTATTTTATTTTATTTATTTTATTTTATTTTATTTTATTTTATTTTATTTTATTTTTCAGTAGGGTGTCCTTTGCATGAAAAGTGATCTAGGTTTAATCCCAATTATGCTAAAAATTCGTTCTTAATGTTCTAAAAATATAGCCCCAAATTTGCTATGTTTAAAATATTTGTGGGAGGATAAGCTTGAGGAACAATGTGAGGTTGACCCCTATTGTACACATGTTCTCAAGACAAAAAATAGCTAGCCCTTAAGAAAGAGGACTTAAGTAAGAGGAACTCCACCTGAGAAGCTACAGGATGAATGAATTATCGTAAAATGTGGTGGACCCTTTTAATGTAAGAGAGAAGAAAGAAGGAATAGAAGTCATCTTTGAATCAAAAGAAAAATGCCAAAAGTGGGATGTAATATTTCTGGAATGTAAAAGACACAGGCTAAGTCCTTCCTGATATGATAAAAACTAGAAAATGTGGTCTATTGTAACCCTCTGAAATTTTCTTGGCTAGTTTTGAAACATCAAGTCCAACATGTAGGCCATATTTACATCAGAAGAAAAGTTAAGAAAGAAGTGGCTAGAAAATTTAGGCACATTATAATTTTACATATATATTCATGCAGAAAATTTAGATAAAATGCTCAAAACTCATTTTCATGCAATAAGGAAGAAGAAAATTTCTGCAAGAAAGGCTATAAATAATAAAACTTTCTGAGTAAATTCACAGCTTTTCTTTGTGGAATGTAATAGATAGGTTTCAAGGATAAACAAACACGTGGGGTATCTCAGCATGAGTAAAAATTTTTCTGCATTTTTTAAAAAAAATCTTGTTCTAAAAAGAGATGTGTATTTTTTCCTATTTAAGTTATTATTCCTGCATACTTTAATTTTAAAGCAGTGTGTATGTTCTTCAGTAAGATAACAGTTGACAATTGGAAACTGGATTGGTCATCACGAAAACACTTTGCTGCTTAGTTTATGCTTGAATAGCTTTCTCTTATTATGAGTTGGCTGCTACCCAAAATTTCAGGTGTACCTTATAAATAAATGAAAAGTTAGTTATTAAGGAGTTAGTAAATGCTACATCTATTATTTAAACTGATCCGGAAAGATGTTCCAAAAGAACTCTTGTGTTTTAGCATTTCTCAGACTATTTTCACAAGAACACCACCATCAGATGAAATTAGGGAAAGGCTACACATTGTATAACTGCCTCTCAAAATTTATAAAAATTATAAGGAATATTAAAATATTAAAATCTCCAAGACAATATTTACTCACTATTTACACTGGAAACATTTGGGATGCTCGTTAAAAATGTATATACTCAATTCCTTTCTTCCTAACCTAGTATGCCAGAATCTCTAGGTGTAGGTTCCAGAAACCTTCATTTTTACTGTTTCCCAGGTTATATTAATGCACTCTAAGACTGAGAAGCACTTCTCTGAAAATTCCTGGAGAAAAATACTTATTAACTCAGAATTTCAGAAACATATTTGGTCACAATATATTCTTCTCTTAATGTCTTGTGGAATTAGTATTACTCTGACACACTTTGGAAAATGCTGTATATTTTCTAATATTTTTATTATTAAATTATGAGAATTTCAATGGTATTTTATAAAAGTTTCAGCAATTATAAGGCAGCAATTATGAACATTCTTTGAAAACACAAAAAAGAAATTTTAGGCAAAACATCAATAAAAAGAGATAGTAACTGCATATGTTCCACAGTTTTCTTTCTTTCCTATTTCTTCCCTTGGATGTATCAGAACTCTTCTTTTAAGTGAAATATTACCAGGAAATTTTTAAAAAATTGGATATAATTTAAAAAACCAAACTGGTCTGACTCAAGAGAACATCGCTTTCAAAATCTCTCCTGGGACGGAAGGACACTATGGCACACATCCTGGAAAACTAAGCTCTACTTCATACAAAGGAAGATCACTCACAATCTGGCAAGGGAATTGTTTTTAATGCACTTATAAAGAAAAGAAACAAAGTAATTAAATATGATACAGATTTTTTAATCAAAATTATGAGAATGCTAATTATTCCATCACTAAGAGTTCCTTGCAATTTATTTGAAAATGTAGGATAAGGGAAATGAGAGAAAGGAGGCTGATGTGCTCTAATAGACCTTCCATTTTTAAGAATTAGTAAAATCCACTCTGATAGTGGAAAGAGCTATATGAAAAGTATGATACCATAGACTGTGTTGCCATTGTCTATATAAGACTTTCCCTGATAGACTACGGCAGAATGAACATACTTTAAAGTAGTGACAAAGAAAGAAAAACTATCTTTGAAATTATGAAAGTCAAATATTAGGGGTAAAGTAAATGTACCTTACCAATTATAATGGACTAAATGGTTGTGTCCCCCCCAAATTCATACGTTGAAACCCTAATACTTAACGGTATTAGGTTAAGTATTAACCTAATGGTTAGGTGGGGCCTTTGGGAAGTACTTAGGACGTGAGGATTGAGTCCTCATGAATGGGATTAGCGCCCTTATAAGACAACGCCAGAAAGCTAGCTAGCCCTCCTTCCACCATGTGAGTACACAACCTGAAAGAGGGCCCTCACCAGAACCTGACCATGCTGACACCCTCATCTCAGTCCAGTCCCCAGAACTGTGAGAAATAATTGTTTGTTGCTTAAAACACCCAGACTATGGTGATTTGTAATGGTAGCCCAAACTGAGTAAGATCACCAAGGCTGTATTCATAATTCACTCGTCCATTGAATGAAAGTATAAATTGCATCTTAATAATAGGTACCTCTGTCAAGATCTAAATAAAATGATGCCAGCAATGGATAGCAAAGATGGAATCAATCTTCTGGACTCCTGGTAAGCATCTGTTTTGTATGAAGTCCAGAGGAGGGAGGTGGAAGACATGCTCCCTTTTCAAATATGTTTTAACGCCATGTTCACTCAACCTGAACTGAGCCTTACTACTGAAACCTACTGAAATGGCATGATTGTGATACAGTCCCTGAGGACTTTCTCCTCTTTTATCTAAAGGAAATTAGTTTTTACATAAATTCAGTTATCACTCTTCTTAGAAACAATGATGAAATCACAGGAATAGGTCTGGATGGTGGCAAAATTTGGAAGTTTTCAGCAATTTTGTCCTGATATTAGAAAGCAGGTAATTATCTTGAGTGTGACACTTACTTTGCATAATGTCTTGTGTTTATATAATGTGGTCATAGTAGAACTTGCAGAAAATAGATCATTTTGTAATGATATAAACAAAATAACAGAGAACCACAACCCCACCCAAAAGAAGCAATCATTTTAAAACTATTCTTGTATTTCCTTCCAATTGTATTGCAATGCACTTTACACTGTTGAAATCATTTTATGAATAATTACATATCCTATATATTTTATTTAAAAGTTTTTATTTGCTATTTCCCAACAATTATTAAGAAATCTTTGTACCCATTTATTTTATAAATGAATTATATTGCATCGCAAAGGTATATTCTAATTTACTTAAGTCCTCTGATGTGGAACATAGAATATATTTCAATTTTTAAGTTACAAATTATACTTCAGTTAATATTTTTCTATTTTTCCGATTACATTCACAAGACAGAAAGTGGAGGCTATGAAAAGTAAGATTCACAAAAAAATGTTTTCAATTTGTTTCAGAATTTTGTGAAGTTTGACTCCTACTATGAATAAACAAAAATGATGATTTATCATATCTATGCTGTTTGAAGTTTATTGCTTGTAAAATTCTTTGATAGATTAAAATTTATGTCATTGTTTTTATTCTGCATGATTTTGTATAAAATGAGTATGTACAGACTAAACAAGAAGAAATCAGAGAAAAGAGCAAGAATTCTCCCATTATCAGCATATCATTATACATATATCATGATAATCAGTAATAAGTCCTGATCAAGTATTTCAAAAAACTTTTTAGAAAGTTATATAGTGTGAGGATAAAAATTTCCAGAACTCAAGAAATGTAGTTTAGCACAAATGCAAACTTACCTAAGTTTACTGTCAAGATTAGTTCAGAATAATGACCTGAATTGAAAGCAGTGCTCTATAGACTTTCAACTATCTAATCATAACACAAATAATCTCACAGGCCCTTATTTGCTTCTTTCAGGAGCCAAGTTTTATAAAAATGTACAAATCTCAGATTTTTTTTAGGAATCTTATACATCATTTGCATAAGGTGCTGAAGAATTAAAAAAGACTTCTCCTTCATTAACCTTTTGTTTTTTATTTTATTATGTTTTTTTGCTAAGATCTTTGAGGTATTATTTGCATATCTCCTAAATATCATCTCTTTAGAGAACTCGTAAACCTTTAGCCAAGCATGAATGTGAACTAATTCAGATATTTAATTCTAATTTTGCGAGAAAGATTCCTCAGTAGCTGCCAACACTTAATCAATTTCTGATTTATGGGCAATGTCTGTGGTTGCACCTTTCAAGTCTGAGGTGTTTCAAATGACGAAGATGGGATCAATAGCTCTATGGTATTTTATCTTGAATACAATAGAGGCTTGTCATAAAACTTGAGGATGTCAGAACTCTTACCAGAGTTGTACTCTTTCATGCTGCCATATCTGAGAAAGTTCTTCATATTTTTGAATTGCACTTTCAGCGTTCACTTATATTCATTACTTAGAGGCTCTTTCACTTGGCATCCTGTTTACTCTGAACCTTTTAAAACTTCTTAGCAGCTAATAATGCATATTGAGATCCATATCAATATAAATGTTCATGTCTCCAATATGGGTTAATACTTTGCATCAGTAGGCGCATTGTTGAATTTTACTTTGAGAAACAATGGAGAAGAGCGCTACATTCTGCATATAACACAAGATACTCAATATAGGGAAACTGATGTCTATCAAATCTTTGCTTGCCTGAAGGAAGGCCTGAAAATTCTTTGAAAGAAGCAGTCTCCTCATTACCACTTATTTCTTGGTATTGAGGACAGAGTTAAGAAACAATCCTGTTTGAACTCACCTGAGAAATGATTCTTGCTAACTACTATAACAGAGAAGGATACTTTATTTACATAAGGGTATGTACACTTATAATTCCTGCCTTCCATAAAAATAACCACAGTTCTACCCACCCATATGAAACGAGAAGTGAGACTGATCTTGGGAACTGTTGTAAGTTAAAACTGGAAATAACTGTTTTATGTTCCCTCTAGGCAATTCCACCTTAAAATGATATAAAATGTCCAGGGAATCAGAAAGTTTACCAAATTAGGTGAAGAAATTAAAAGGGAAAAAAAAAAACCCATCCAGGATAACTGAAATTTTGGAAGAAAAAGCATTTTCCCTGGAGAAGGGGTTACATTTATTGCTCTAAGGTATTGCAAAAAACAGACTCATTTTAATGCACATTGAGATAGAATGAAATGAAATTTGAAAGTACCTGAAGGGCATCCTGATATTCAGCCTCTCTGCATACTTGCACAGCGTGTCCCATGGAATGTGAATTTTAATAAACATGATATCAGGGCTTGCAATAGCTGGCTGCAAAGGATAGCAAGACAGGCATCATAATTTAGAATCAGAGCTCATGGTATTATGTCACAATTTGATTTGGGGGTAAGGAACATTGTTCTCTTGGATATGCGTGATCATTGTCACTGATTTAAAAGGAATTTATATAAAAATTCTTAACTAATAAAATAAAATAAAATCCTGGATAAAAATGTAATAATGATATTGTGTACAAGAAATAACCACCTATGTGAATTAGTCCATTTTCTTACATTAATCATTATCAAAATCCAGAATCCCCATTTAAGGCAATCATAAGCCAATTACGAATCTAAAATTATTCTTGATAGACCCTCTCCTTCCTGTTCAGAGGGGGTAGAAAACACTGCCAGTTGCCACCAGTAATTTACTAATTAATTTATACTTCTACCATGTTTTGTTGAGTAACTACTAGGTCCTCAACCCACATGCTAGGTCCTGTGATAATCCTGGGGGAAAAAAATGGAGTATAGATCATACAAAATTATCACATTTGCATGCTTACTCTTACCTTTTCATCCACTTTTACTTGTATTAACAAGTAAATAAGATCCTCCTGCCTCAGCCTCCTGAGTAGCTAGGACTTGAAGTGTCTTTGAACTAGACAAGAGGTTTTTAAGCAGAGCCAAGTGTGCATCAGAATTATCTAAGGAGCTTTTTACAAAATGGGGTACTCTGGTCCAATCCTTGGAAATCCCAGAATTAGATTCTATTGTTTGAATATTTTGATCATACCTCTGGTCAGATAATCAGATGCCTTTCTTAACCAGATAATCATCAAGATTCTTAGATTTGGCCCAGCAATCTAAAATAAGTAAATAAATAACTGATTACTTAGGCATTATATATCACTCATGTTCATATTCTGCCTTTAAAAAAAGGTGACATAATAACTTACTAAGTTCTTACAATGTTTGAGGCCCACAGAGCAAGGGACAAGTTTGGGGCTAGTCTAGCATCAAATTATGCAGAGCTTATCCTTTATGTCAGCAGTCCCCAACCTTTTTGGCACCAGGGACCGGTTTCTTGGAAGACAATTTTTCCACGGACTGGGGATAGGGGGGTGGGATGTCGTGGGTCAGGGTTGGGGTGTGGTTCAGAGCTCAGGCGGTGATGCACGGCCCATTTCCTAACAGGCCACAGACTGGTAATGGACCATGGCCCTGGGGTTGGGGACCAAAGCTTTTATGTGATTATAGAGCTGAATGTCTGTAATGAAAGAACTGTTATTTGCTTCCATTTAGACACATGCATCAGGTTAGATACAGCTGAGCTCCATTTGATTAACATTATTCATTTAAATTTCCATTACATAGGACTAAAGAAACTACAAACCTCAAAAGCTCAAAAGTAGGGAAGAAATTTATCAGTTTAATTTAAAATTATATATGTTTTAAAATTAAATAGCAAATTTTTTATATCCATATGTTCATATAACCCCATATTTTAAACAGGGCTAGTTTCATGGATTTGCCAGAAAAATATTTCTAATTTGTATTACCAACATTTCTAGGTAGGATTTAGAGAACCACGTCATTGGACTAATATTCAAACACAGAAGGCAGCTGGACCACCCTTACCATTGGGCAGGTACTTCTACAGGCCAGCATTTGCCAAAGTCTGTTCCACAGAATATTATGAAAAAAGTACGGAGGGCATTCCATGATCAAGTAAATTTGGGTTTTCTCATTAGAGGATGTCTGAGACACTTTAATCCTCATGTACTTGCTAAAAATATACAAGCAGGTGATAAAGTATGCTGAATTTCCAAACTTTTGGACTACGGATTGTTTTTTCCTCATAGCTTACTATATTTTGCAAATCACCTTGGGAAAATAGCAAAAGATGCTTTCGTGTCAGTACAATTTCCAAAGGACTTTTCCTACTCGGAATATGTTTTTTCAAATTAAAGATAAAGAATTATTAAAATGAAAATTGACAATGCCAGAAATAGATGATAGTATGTCTCAAATATACATAGGCCTTTGAATTCAGACCAAGGTTACACACATTAGCTATACCTGGGAAAAATGTATATAATTTTTTAAATGACCGTTGATTCCTTCAAACAACTATCTGTTTAAAAATATATTTATCACCAGCTGGAAATCTGTCATAATCAAGGAAAAGGAGAACATTATGATGTTGATATTTCCAGGATCTTTGTATTGAATGTTCCCGACTGGGTGGTAAGGTTTCTGTGCAGAAATGGTAGAGATAAAAAACTTTTTTAAAACTTAAAAAAGCATAACCATCATTTATTTAAATGACTCCTTCATCCAGGGCAAGTAAAAGACACATTTCATGCTTTATTATAATTTTTCCTGCCTTATCCATAAAAAAAGTTCTTACATTCAAAATGTTAACAAAAATCCTCCTTTTAAAATTATGATGTTGGCTACTGGTGTAACACCAGCTTGCCTTTCACTTACCAAAAGCAATTTAAATTTCTTCAATCCTGACTACCTACTTAGAAGAATCGCATGGTATAGTACAAAAAACACAGTGTTTGAAATTACAAAAACTTAAGTACAAATTCCATCTCTACCATTTACTAGCTCTATGACCTTGGGAAAATTACCTCACTTCTGTGATCCTCAGTTTTCTCACCTGAAAAGTTCAAAAGAGTTGTTGTGAATGCTATGAAAAATTGGGCTAGTAAAGTGCCCATGCCTAACAAGTTCTCCAGAAATGTTTGTTCTCAGTTGAGAGCACACCTCTCAAATCAGACACTACCCCAAATAATGGCTAACTTCAAAGCTTCACCAGAATCTCCCACTCTATATTTTCCCCTCAGTATGATGTCACCTGATTCATCTTTGGTGAAGCCTGTTTATGGTTTTATAAGCCTTCTGTAATAGGCCTTTGAGATATATAAGCCTAAAGCCAGTAACAACCTATGATTTGGGAAAAACTCTGAAGTACAGTGACTACACTAAAAGCCCCAATTTCACCACTATGCAATTCAGTCATGTAACAAAAAATACTTGTACCCCCTAAATATATAGAAATTAATAAAAAATAAGTTAAAAAAGATTTAACTTGAATTAAATCTTTTTCTCTGGTAATATAAACTGGTCATAATATTTTTTAAACTTTATTTCTGTAGACTTTATAGTTTCTTTGAAAGATCCATCTCTTTCCTTTTTATATATTTAAATTGTCCTATGCCTATATATTATTGTTTGTTCCTGGCAAGATATGGGTTTTTATTCAGCAGTTATTTAAAGAGAGAGAAAATGAGACCCTAAAGATTACAGAAAACTCATTTTCCCCAGAAGCTGGAAGAGAGACCTCCGATGAAGATGAATGAGTCAAGACTCAAACAAAATCAATCTATACCAGACTGGGATGTTCTACATGCAGAATTATTTACGACTGAATAACCAAGACCTGGAGAAATGCACTGATCATTTGCATTCTCTCTAATGGCTCCATGCAAGATTTGAAAGTGGAATCTCTATTATGGAATAGGAATATCCTAGGACAAGAAATAGTTTTTCAGGAGCTGGATCTTATTCTGGTGTAAATGGAGTTCTCGTTTTCCCTCAGAGCATCATGATTCCTGAAGCCTAGGTATGTGGATTGCCAGAACACAGTAGCAGCATGGAGGAGCGACTAATGTGTATGATGTTGAGAAAGCTCTGGGAAGGTTTAACCTACATGGAAGGAGAACTTAAGTTTCACACTACCAGGCTGTTCCTGATTTGTTTTGCTTTATAGTGTATATATAGCCAGAATCTGGTCCCTCTCCATCCTTCCTCCACAGCTGCCACCCTGGTTTAAGCCATCGTCATCTTTGGTCTGCATTCCTGCAGTAACTTTTAAGCAGCACATTTGCTCACATTCCTGTCCGCATCAGTCTATTCTTAGTACAAGGGTCGGAATGATCCTTTAAAATGTAACTCAGGTCATGCCATTTCTCAGAACCCCACTTCATTCAGAGTGAAAGCCAAAGTTTTTTCAGTGGCCTACACAGCCTTTTATGATCTCACCTGCAATACCTCCATAACCTTCTCTGCTAGTACTCTTCCTCTTGCTCACTCCACGTCCATCATTCGGTCACTTGCTACTAGTTGCCTGCCCCTGCCCTATTCTTCTTACATCCTCCCTTATTTTCCCCACCTATAGTATTTTTATCTTCATTTATTTCTATAAATGTCACAAGAGAAGATACTCTGTTTTGTTCACTTATGCATCCCGAGCCCTTAGTTCTGTGCTGGACAAACAGTAGGCATCTGTTAAATGGATGAATGAGTTGACTTACTTTGAAAACACATTTTATGTAACATCTAAGCAAGAGATGATGGAGACAAGAAAGCAAATAAGCCTGAACTATTCTGGAAGAGGGTGCTATGTCAGGATTCACATTAGCAACACGGACAGCTTGCCTAGTACTGATTTTTAATTCATTACTGCCAACGTCTATGATGTGAAATAATCTAATAAACTTAAATAAAGGGGATACTTTAGAAGGATGTTTCTGCATTATAATAACTATCATCAATGAGTGACATTTCAAGCTAAGTGCATGCACAGCTAAAACATTTCTTATTTTGTATGTCTTAACTTAAGAAATATATATATATAGATAAATCTTTATCAACCAGTACAAACTATCTTCTTTTATAATCTTCTCAACTTAATTTCTCTTTTATTATACCTCTGCTTGAAAAAAATGACAAAACAGAAGAAAAGTAGTTTCATTTTCTTGCAGCTACTGGGCAGGGGGCTGACAAAGGGATGATGCTGTCAGGGAGAAAGATTACCTTTTCCCTTGGAATCAAAAGCTTCCAATCTGGCACTGTTCTGTTCAACTCTGATGAAGGCACACTTCTCAGAGGGAACAAAACACCCACCACCTTCACGCTTTACATTATTGTTTAATTATTCCACCCTGAATTCCCAAGAGGTAGAAGAGAAAAGAAAACTTAAAAATCATGCTTTTACAAAGTCATTCAGCAAGTTATTGGCACAGAGCAGAAAGAAAATAGGATGTGGTAGCTCATGGCTTTCAAGCTTAAGAGAAAAATATATTACTGATATGAACTGGAAATTGACTTGGATTACAATGCACTAAACTGACAGTTACAAATCATCTACCTGCTCATTCAAACAGCCTTCAAACATGCATCATTATCGTCTGATGATGTGACCATCTAGAAACTGTCCATATCAACATGCAATTTAATGTGTATTTGAGAAGTATCTTCTGCCAGGCTTAGTGCTCGGCTCTCCTGAATGTAAATTTTAAAAAACAAGAGAAAACAGGGACACACTCCCGAACCTTCATCTTTCAGCTAACAAATTCAGTACCTGCTGACATTTCCACAAATCCATTTTCACTTTCCTCTAGTCACAAGCCTTAAATATTTTCAATTTAATATTGATTAAAATTAACTTGCAACCAAAGCCACAGCCTTCAATGATAAAAACTTTGAGATAAAATATATGTTTATGACAGCACAGAACATTGAATTTGATATTTCGGATAGCTATAAGTATATTTATATACCAGTTAGCTGTAAGTTAGCATAATATTTAAACTAAAAATATACTTAGGTTCTATCTTGTCATTGTAAAGTTTCTTTCTAAGTCTGTTTGCTTAAAAGTGAAATACTCTTTTGCATGATATTGGTTTTTTTAATAATGTGGTGGGCAGAATCATAAGAGGGACCCAAGATCTCCTTGCCTTGTTGTACTTGCCCGATACCATCTCTGGGACACGTGCATATGATACGATAGTCACTCCCATAATTAGGTTATGTTAGATGGAACAGTTGATGTTAAGAAAGAGAGATTTTACTTCATAGCAGATGAGTTCCTAAAAGGGACTGGGTTCTTCCTGCAAAAGAGATTCAAAACAACAGAGGGACACAAGGAAAACTCTCCAGAGCTGGCTTTGAAAATGGAGGGGGCCATGTGGCAAGGAATGAGGATGACCTCTAAGAGCTGAGATCAGTTCCTGGCTGATAGCCAACAAGGAAATGGGAACTTCAGTCCTACAACCACAAGGAACTGAATCCTGCCACAACCAGGTGAGCTTCAAAAAATACCCTGAGCTGCAGGTGTGAATGAAGTCTGGCCAACACCTTTAAATGATTTAAATCTTGTGAGAAACCGAGCAAAGAGCCCAGCCATGCTATGCCTGATCTTCTGCCCTACAGAACTTTCAGCAAATAAATGGATTTTGTACAATAGATCTCCTGAACTTATTCCTCTATCTACAGAAAATTTATATCTTTTGATCAATATCTCCCCAATCGTACCTGCCCCTCAACCAAATCAGCCCCTGCTAACTACCATTTTAATTTCTACTTCTATGAGATCATCATTTTTACATTCTACATATAAGTGAGATCATGTGGTATTTGTCTTTCTTTGCCCACCTTATTTCACTTAACATGATGTCCTCTACTATAGTTAATAATACACTATATTCTTGAAAAATGCGAAGAGAATGGATGTAAAGTGTTCTTACCACAAAAATGATAACTATGTGAAGTAATACATATGCTAATTAGCTAGATTTAGCCATTTCACAATGTATATATACTTCAAAACATCACATAGTACATGTTAAATACACACAATTTTATCTGTCAACTTAAAAAACTGGTTTTGTTTTAAGCTTCTAAATTTGTGATAATTTGTCAAGCAGCAATAGAAAACTAATATGATCAGTTTCAAGAAATGTTCATTTGAAACAACAAGACAATTTTTCTATGATATAATGTTAGAATGCTTATTTTAGAAAAATGTTTGTGTTCACTTAAACTGCATTTATCACAGTAGGTTGATATAACACACTATACCTTGGGATAATTAATCTAATCCTAATCAACTCAACTATTAAAGAAATTAATGTTATTACTCTTAGTACTAGGAACATAATTAAAGATAACCCTTTTGTAAAAATAACTTTGACAAGTAACATAAATAATTATAAAACACTAACTTTAAAATACAATTTAGGAATCTTGAGTTTCCTTACTATTCCATTTGTTATTCTGTGTTCTGGATCTTCCCCTTCACTTTTCCCCAAAGACCTTTCACCTGTTTTTGTTTTTAAATCCAGTCCATTCCCTCAGCCGCTCCCGCCCTACATCCCTTTCCTTCCCCTCTTTTCCCTTCTCGCTCTCCCTCCCTGCCTCTTCCTCCCCTGTCCTTCTCCCCTGGTTCTTCCTCACCATCATCTATTTTATTAAAATCAAAGAAAGAAAGAAAGGAAGGAAAGCTCCCCAGACCTCTTTTCCATTTCTGGCTTTTGCTTTCCTTCCTCCCATTCACAGAGAATCAAGGAAATGGCATTTCTTGCTGCTCTACTTTTCCATTATCGATTCACTCTTCAATTCATGCTCGTCTGTCTACACCGCAAGTCTGTCTCCTCAGAGAACAGCTCTCGTTGCTTTTACCACCGGTCTCCAAATCCTCCAAGTGAACGGCTGCTTTCTCTCCTCGCTGGACTTCTCAGCAGTGTCTTCCCCAGTGACCACTCTTCCCAATGACTCCTCATCCCCTGGTCTTCTGCCCACTCCAATTCCTCCTAGTGTTTATTCTCCTCTTCTACCCTGCACAGGCCCACTCCTAGGCTCAACTTTTTCTCATTTTCTCTAGTAATTTCATCCTAATACCCATTTTATATTACCATCTACATTCTAAGGATTAAGACATTTACCTTCAGGTCAGACTCCTCATTTGAGCTCTAGACACAAATTTCAAACACCTTCTACTTGCATTTCTCAAAGGTACCTCAATTACTAGCTTACAATTTTCATTCCCATAACCACTATCCCACTTCTTCCCCAAATTAGCTTTCTTCTAGTTAACAGGAGTTTTATACCAGTTATTCCTTCTGCAGGCAGTAATCAGCCCCTTTGTCTTCCCCATGATGGACTCCTTTTCATTCAGATCACTTTCTTTCAGATCACACAAGCTAATATAGCCACCCAGTCACACTCCCTATATAACCTTACTCTCTTTTAATTATTGGGAAACACTCCTCACTGTGCCATTTTTCTTTTTTATTTATTTGTTTATGGTCTATTTCCTCCCATGAGGACATGGTCCATTTTTATCTTGGTTTATATTTATCCCCAGAATGTGGTACTCCATTAATGTTCCTTGAATGTATTCCATTAATGTTCCTTGAATGAATAAAGAAATTAATTGCTCAAGCCACAAATCCAAGTTATCCTTGAGATCTTCTTTCTTTTCTTACCGTATCCAAACCAAAAAGTAAATATATTATATACACACACATATATATAAATATGTTTAAGTTAAATATCTACCAAATGTATTTATTTATCTCCATCTCTAATGCCACCCATGATCTCCGCATATCTGGTCTTGCTCTTCAAATCCATGCTGTTTTCAGCAATCCAAGTTTATCTTTTTTGAAAACAAATATGGTCATGATACTACCTTGCTTAAAATTATTCAATGGTTTCCCATTTTTCTTAAAATAATGATCAAAAGTCTTAAACTACAAAAGAGGATGACTTAACCTAAGCCATTCTTTCCAACCTCACATAGTATCTGGTATTGAGAAAAAAACAATGTCTTTCCTCCCACCACTATCCTGATCTTCAATTGATCTATGCTGTGGTGGGGTCTGGCATCAATAGTTTAAAAGATTAATATGTGATTCTAATGTGCAGCTAATATTGAAAACCACATCTAGCCCTTTTATTCACCTCCTTTAGCTACTATTCATTTTTCAAATCTCGATCCAAAGTTTATTTCTGTAACTTCACTTTTTCCCTTCCTTCTGCTCCTCCCTCACCCGCCAGACTAGATCTTTGCCCTTGTCATAGCCATTCTAGCACCATTTACTTTTCTTTTAGGTCACTTACAGTTTAAAATTATAAAGGGTATCCTAATAAAGAAGAATTCTAAACACTGTACCAATAAGCAGAGATTCAAAGTCACCTTGGATCAGATCATCTTTATTGTGCAAAGTCACTGAAGTATTCCCTTAGTTATGCAAGTATTAGTCAAGTGAAAAGAATGCAACAAGACTTTTTATTTTTATTTTTCAATTTGCAGCACTTTCTTTTGCTTAAGTGGGCAGAGTTTCTTAGAGAGATTTAGGTAAAATTTCATTAGGCTTCCAGGGCCTTTTCAGAGAGAAGATATAAAAATCCCCCAACTCAGCTTCAAAACTAATATCTATCCTGGAGAACTGGGATACCCTCAATCTTTTTCACTGTTGGGAAGTCATTTACCTCTATGCAGAGACACTTGGATGGAAAGAGAAAGCCAAGACTGGTGACTTGTTTTCAACACAATGATAACAGTGTGCAGGGATGGCTGGTTCCAGTAAAATTTGCAGTTGAGGTTGAATACACCTCCAGATTCAGCTCTCCTAGCACTTTATTTAGTGGTGGAGAACAAATCGTAAGAATGCGAATGTGAACTAAAAACACTGTAATTGTGGAGTCCAGAATAAAAAACCTCCCTGTCCAGGAATAACAGTGGGCAAATGGACACGGTCCTGCTGAGAGCCAATCTAAACACAAACTCCTTTTGTGAGTGAGTCAAGAGTCAAAGCTCAAGAATGAATGAACTTCCCTTTAAAAATCAGAACAGGACCCTTTTTGGATGAGTAACATCTAATATCATTCTTGGGAAAAGTTTGGAGGAACAAGGAAGAGGAAGACTCAAAAGAGAATCTGGACTTTCTGACATGAAAACTAAGTAGAGACTGTGGCAATATCTACTACAAATATACAGTTTCCTTGTCTGACTCTTATACTGACTGCACATTCAGTGAAGGCAGTGACATGGTCTACTCTACTCAGTGGATTCCTCAAAAGCTTGCTCAGTATTTGGCAAAATTATTTGCTGAATGAATAAATAGTTGGAGATAAGTGAGGAAAATAACTATGAGTATCATAATAGAATCTATGTATAAACTGCTCTGGGAGAAGACGAGGAAGTGATTAATTCTACTTATGTGGAGGAGAAATCACAAAGAAATCAAATGAATAGAAGTCTGTCACAAGACTGAGTTCATGAGATTTTTTCAATAAATACTTCTTGATTCAATTAGTCACCAACAATAGGGATATTTTGGGTTAAACTTCCAAGAAGAGATATTTAAAAGAAGTAACTAAAGGATTCAACAGAAAACTGGTCAGGATATCACTTGCCTGGTTCTATAACCCTAGGCAGTGCATGAATAATCCCTTAGTCATAGAGTCAAGTCATTGTGTGTTTTTTATTTTATACAAATGAGTTTTAGTAAATATAAATGGATTAGTTTTTCTAGGGCCACCCCAAGTTATAGTTCAGTATTTCCTAATGTGTGTTCCTCAGATAACTAATCCCAAGAGATGTTTGGTAGGGGGAAAATAAGGCATTCCAACGTTTATCTAAGTGCCTATTAAGACTCTGATAAAGCTTATTAGCAAACTATCTAGATCATGCATCAAAAAAAAATTGTCCATTTTTACCTTGTCACTCCCATTTTTGTAGAAAACTAGTTAAAACCCAGTGGTAGTAATCTAGGTATCTCTCAAATACTTAATTTAAAATTTTTCTCTCAGCGGGGGAATGGCTAACTAAATCCCCAAGTTGCAATATACCTAACATGCACCTAGTAAAAAAGTTGAGTTGGTTCTAAATGTAATGGCTATTTAAGATATCTGTAATCTATTGCTAGATGACAGAACTCAAGAGTAGAATAGTATGCATATCATATAGATCAAACTAATTTTGTATAAAATATTTATATAGGTTTTTATATACATAAAAAATATATTGAGGAGTACCTAGTAGAAAAAAAATCAAAATGTCAACAGGCCGCCAAAGAAGAGAAAGGTATGATTTCAGAGATGTTAGATATGGACTTTGATGTTTTATTTTATACATTTCTATACTTTTAATTTTTTACATTAAGATGTGTTTCTTTCTGTAATGTGATAAATATGTTTTCTAAAACCCTAGAAGATTTTTTAAAAAATAACAAGAGTGGTTATTTTTGGATACTAGGACTATGAGGGAAATTTTTTTTCCTCCTTTCTATTTTTTTTCCAGTGACCCTTGGTACTTTCATTGTTTCACTAGAAAGAAAAAAATCCTTTAAACAACATGTTTTCTAAAGCACAAAAGAAGGACTGGGAAAAAAAACACTCATGCTTCCAGCATAAAACACAAACATTAACAGTTTGGCAAACTCTTTTCTTTTAACTTTTATTATTCTCTTCATAGGGTTTTCTACTTTACACAGCTATAATCATTCCTTATTCAGTTTTTAAAATTGCAAAAATAGTCATACCCTTTGAAAAAATATTTAAATTGTACAGAAATGTATAGGGTAAAAAGTGAATACATTTAAATGGGATGATACCCATGCATTTATTTTACATTTCGGAGAAAAAGACTATATATTTTTGAAGTCATGTGGTATACACTTTTCATATTAAAATGTTAAGTGATCATATCTGTTCCAGCATATTATATCACATTACTAATAATAGTAAAGCACCTACCTCCTTCTCCAACATCAAGCCTTCTGCTCTGAGGTTCTTTTCAAATGTGTTTCTTCTGTCATATTGTATATTTGTCTTTCTATAAACCAGGATGTAATCAATTCGCTTTTTGCCATCCTTGAATAGAGGTCCACTGGATGCTATGTAATTCATGTCATTCTGCAAATAAGTCAATGAATGTTAACAGTGTAGGTTAGACAAGCACACACACATTTTGTTACAATTACTTCTGTTTGGATATTAGCAGCCCAATACTGAAAAATGTATTTTTTTATATTCCTATTGTGAGATACAGAAAGGTAATTAAAGATAGTTAGCAATCTATTATAGGAGACATACTAACACGTGATGTTCTAGGATTTGCAGTAAGGTGGTCTGATATCTGAACATGGGTTCTCTGATGCTGGCATCAAAATGCATGTGTTTTATTCAATAAGACTCTATAAGACTAATATCATATAATAATAAATAATTAAATAATACTAATTTTATTTACTATTTTATTTAATAACAAAATAATACTAACATATGTTGAATATTTACTAAATATCATACCCACACATAAGTGCTTTCCATACTTTATCTTATATACTAATTACAATGTACTTTCAGAGATGAATATACTAAGTCTTAGAGAACATAAGTACTGATAACTGAAACCAACTTAATTTCTCGTGTTGAATAACACTCAGATCAGGCATTACTTTTCTGAACCTATGTTTAACAATATTGAAAGTAAATAATCCCTGAGTTGTCTGCTTCAGGAACTATTTGCTCCTAGGATATGACTGCAAACCAATTTAAACAGCTTACTTATCAAAACTAATAGCTTGCTCATCAAGAGTGCTTTAAGACCTTCACCTTGCTGTACCCACCAATCCAAGCTATTTTTCATAGACTCTGCCCAATTTTCAACCAAATTCCTGCCTTGCAAGACCCACCTTAAAATTACCTAGCTCAAGCCCTAGAACCCTTTGAAAACTCTTCCCTAACTTTACCTTTTTGAAACACCACTAAGACTATCCATGTGGTATTTTTATTTGCTGTAAGTAACTTTAATGAAATCAGCTTTATTGATCAACACATTTTTCTCATGGTCTTCTTAGGGGGGAATTACCAGTATATTGTCCAAGATCACTGAAGAGGCAGGACTGATCTCCAATTTTGTCTGACTTCAGGTCCAAGTTCTTAGCTATTATCTATCTCATCCTTCTTTCTCCACTTTCCTTCACCTATTTGGACATCTGTGCCAACTCTTTATTCCATGTTTCCCATGTAGGCATTCTTGAGATTCAGAAAATCTCCTTACATATGAAGAGCTATCAGATAATTGCAGACAAAGGCATCTCAGACTGCTTTGGGGAAGCCTGATTGCATCATATATGCTGCTCCAGGTAAAAGAAATGAGGACCAGAGTAATCTGGTGTTCAAGGAGATAAAGACCAAGAAGTCATTCAGGTGAAGCAACAGAAAGAATGTCTGAGAAACAGTCATCCTATGGGACAGGACAGTTTGCTTCAGGAGCCTCTGATGGGCTCTGGCTTTTCAGAGAGATTAAATTCAAGAGTATAAATTCGCAGTACTAGAGACTCCCATGTTCAAGGACAAGAAACCTTTACACAGTCTTTTCTTCAACAAACAGAAAAGGTTTGGAGATTTCCAGGATTATCATATTGGGTACCACACAATGACTAAGTCACCGACACCAATGGAGCCACTAGGGCCTTCTAGTTCCATAATAACGTAATAATAACAATAATAGCTATCACTTATTGAACACTTGCTATGTACCAGGCATTGTGCCATGTGCTTCATAAGGTCATTTAATTTAATCCTCATAACCCATTAAGGCAGATACTGACATGGGTACACAGAAGCCAAAGGGGTTAAGTGACATCTAGATGTCATAGAAGAGGAAATAGTGAAGCCAACACTTCCACCTATTTGATACTTCATCTAATGGTTTTGACCCTATTCAAGTGACGGGTACATCTAAGGTCCAGATTTCACCATTATACAACATATCCATGTAAGAAAACTCCACTAGTACCCCCTAAATCCATTGAAAAAAAAATTTAAAATGAAAAATTTATTTTGAGGGTGAAAAAAAATAAAACTTATTTTTATAAATATAAATATAAAACTTATTTTTATAATAAATTCCTGATTTATTATCTGGCTTGGAAACTGCCCTTCATTTTTTCAGAAATTATTATGTATATCATATACTGGAGAGAGAGCGAGCTTGAAATCAGCAAAATATAGATTTGAATCTTGATGTTTATTAGTGACTTTTTAAAAACTTTCAGAAAATTTCAAATACATAAAAATGTTAAGAGAATAGTGTAATGAAGCTTCATGCTCCCCTTACCCAACTTTAACAATTATTGATTTATGGTCAATCTATTTCACCTATACCCCCCATGAAATTTCTCACTCCTGCCCATGGATTATTTAGAAGTAAACCCCAGAGATGTAATCCAGGGGTTGGGAACCTTTTTGTGTTGGAAGGCCACATTAATTTAGCTGTAATCAAGTAAGGCCAAATTCAAGAAACTTCAATTACACATACTTAAAAATGTACATTATTTTGTAAAAATCTAACTACTGTGTACTTGATAATTTCAAAAAATGAAAACTATTTGTTAATTTTAAAGTTAACTGGCCTTTTAGTGACTTTGTTGTATCTGCTTTTTGTTGGAAAGCATTTGAATATTTGGTTGTAGCATGGAGGTCCGCAGTTTCAGCTGATCCTCTAGATGGGTATCAGTCATTTGTGACCTTAAGGGCATCTTGATTTGGGTTAGGTGGGAGAATATAGATTCACAGCAATAAGTGGTTGAAAAGCAAGAAAGCATTTTTAAGGCACATTGCCAAAGGCATGGGTATTCTACTGCATTTTTCCATATTTCAATTGGATCTTTGTTAGCATCAAACAATGACTTTAAAATGTCATCTAGTGAGAGCTCAATCAATTCCATCTGTAGTTCTTTAGGTGCTTTGGTGATATCAACTAGGTGAAGCTGAAATGCTAATTTGAGTGTGATGTAACGATTCTCAAAGTCAGTGAAACTTTCACTATATTCTCCAACTAATAGGTCTATAACAGGTGCGTATTCTTGAAATGATTCACATATATTATCCTGCTCATCAATGACCTTTGCTAGATGGGGAAAAATGTTCATCTGAAATTTCCTTCGAAGAAGAAGTGTTTTGAAAAAAGATAGCTTTTTTTCAAAATGCTTGGATTTTTTTACCACATATCATATATAGACCTAGTTTTACCTTACAAAGGAATATTCAAGTCATTTTGATTTGACATGATATCACACAGAAAAGCTGCATTCCTATAGAAATCTCCTTTCAATAATTCACATTGCTGATTCTGTTCTTCATAAAATGTAACCATCTGTTCTCACAGAGATAAAATTTTGGCTAACACCTGTCCCTTGCACACTGAATACCTCATTATTCAACTTCAGCATGTTACAAAACGAATGATGCCATGTTGCATTTGCATTAATATAGTTAACAATACTTATAACTTGTTGCAAAGTATCACTTAAAATAGTAGCTTTCACACGGAGATTTTTCTGATGCCAGATACAATGAAAAGAAATGAGAGCATCTGGATCTGTTAATACTTTTTTTATCTGTGCAATATACCCCTTCATGTTTTACTGTCTTGAAAGGTTCACCCTCAGTACATACACTCACTAAATTTACCAAATTCAGTCCAACTTCACATTTATCTTGAAAGTTGTTGAAGATATCTATGCCCCGTGTTCTGTTCACAAGAGTGCCCAAAGTGAGTAACTCTTCGTAGCAAAGAAAATTTTCTGTTATGACCTGAATGAAGTATAAAACCTCTGCAGAGTCAGTAGTATCAGTTGATTCATCCAAAGCGACTGGATGATATATATTTTCCTCTTGAAGTATTGTATGAAGTTGTCCTGTAAAGGTGAAGGCTGATTCATGCTGCCAATAAGTTACGGTTCTCCTTTTGAAGGAGGCAGTTGTTTGTACTTTGAAATGGTATCTGGGTCTAAGCATCCTACAACTTCAACAATGCATTCTTTCACAATTTCTACATCACTGAATGACTTTCCTTTTTTCCTGAGTATATAAGCTACTTTATAAGTTGCTTTAGTGGCATTATTTCCAGGTCTTATTGCTGCTTGGAAAAATTGTCTTTGCTTTTGCTTTTGATCTTTTAATTTCTGCAACACAATCTTTTGTGCCTCTCCCTCTAATTTAAAATATTTGTGGTCTTTATGAGTGTTATAATGCTGATGAGCATTCAATTCCTTTAATGTTGATATTGCAGTATCACAAAGCAAGCAAATCATCTTATCTTCAGCAGAAACAAGATAATATTGCAATTCCCCCAGTCCTCATTAAAAAATCTGTTTTCTTCCTTCAGTGTTCTCTTGGTCTTCTTTGACATGATGGGCTGGCTGTTAAGCAGACAGAATTAAAAAATACTGTCGAGTTGTGCAACTATTCACAAATTCCACTTCAAACAGAAACACAGTGCACCATTGTCAAAAGCTGATAACCAACTGGCATACTTTACCCCCATAAACTCTCGCCAACCAGCCTCTCACAGTAGTGGTGCTAGTTAGGCGGGGAAATTTAGAACTAAATCATGAGCATAGTCAATTTAGCCCTTACGGCTTACTAATATTCTAATTGTGCCCGTCAATCTGGGAGGATTATTTTGTTGAAATTTATTTTATTAATTGGTATTTTAAATACAGTCATTTTTAAAATGAAATATAAATATAAAAGATGAACAAAATTGTATTAGTAAAAATAAAAGGATTTGTTCTGTAAAATTTGGATTCAGTCAAAAAGTCGCACTTAAGGACCTAGAAGGCCACAGGTTCCCCACCCCTGGATGTAATCTATTTTTAATGTCTCAGTTTTCTTATCAATAAATTTGAGAATATAATGCCTAAAGAAACCCCAAAAAGACAAAGAGACATGTACAAGTAAACAGTCCTAAGACTGGGGCTTGAGCAGTTACAAAACACTAACAAAAAAGGCCATTTCCAGCTTTTATATTGTAGAAATACTGAGGCTTTTTGGCCACAGAAGACAAAGTTCAGATTTTAGAGGACTTTGTCTCCACCACTTCAGATTGTTCTCATCAAGGTCACCAATGACATACTCATTGCTGCATCCAATTATCAACTTTCTGTCTTCTTATCTTATTTTACCTTTCAGCAATTTAATCACTCTCTTTTCCATAATGCACTTTTTTCCTTTGAATCCCAGGACATCTCATGTATTTGGATTTTCTCCTAATTAAGTGGTCACTTGTTCTCACCTTTTGATGGTTTCTCTCTTCCTTTGGTTTGTTAATGAACCAGTCACTGGTCCTCTTGACTTCTTTATCTATCCTCCCTTCCTTGTGATTTCATCCATCCCATGGCTTTAAATAACCCTGTATACATTGACCATTATATAATTAATATTCACAGGCTTGTATTAACATATCCAACTGCCTTCTAGTTTCTTCACTTAGATGTCTAATGGACATCTCAACGTTAATTTTGCAAAATGAAGTTCCTTATCTTCTCCAAGGAGATGCTTTCTACAACCTTCTTTATTCTGGTTGATTGCAACTCTGTTCCCTCAATTGCTAAGATCAAAAATCTTGAGTCATCTTTGTTTCCTCACTTTCTCACCCATCTAACATTCAAATCATCAAGAAAATCTTTCAAAATATATATAGAAATTGACCATTTTCTAACACCTTTTTACTACCACTCTGGTCTAAACCAGAATCATCTCTTGAATGGATTACTGCAATAGTCTGGTTTATCTCTTTGCTTGTACATTTTCTCCTCTACAGTGTGTTCTCAACATGGTGGTTGAGTTACCTGAGTGATCCTGGACATTACAGATTAGATCATGTAACTCCTCTCCTCAAGAGACTCCAACTACTCTCCATGTTATTCCTCACTCTTGATCCCACTTCCCCTAATTTATTTTTTCTTAGCATCTGCTAACTTCTAACATATCATATAGCACTAAATAATTTATTTATTTATTATCTCTTGTTTTCTGTCTGTCTTATCCTGTTAGAATATACATTTTATGAAGGTAAGGATGTTTTTACTGTTTTGTTCACAGAATATTCCAAACATCTAACCCACCGCCTGAAACACAGTAGGCATCAATAAATATTTGTAGAAAGAAGGAAGAATAAACATAGTTCTGTGTATTCAGGTAGGGCTGACCTCAAGAATATAAGGCCAAGAAAAATTATGTAGTGGTTTCTGATTCTCTCCTCTCCAATATTTATAACAGATCAAATTGTAACAGGCTAAGATGAAGAATCAAAGAATTGTAGCAGTACTGCAATAGTCACAGCTTGCCCTTTTGCTTCATACCTGTGACCCACTGCCTCCAGACATCTCCATGCTGATCTAAATAAGGACTGGGTGAAAATGAAACAATATCACACATTTTCCTCTGCATTTTCTTTTACTTACAGTATACCACCCTTCACACTCTAGTAAAAAGTATCAACTGAGTCTTACAGCACTAATAACCTATTTAATCCCAGGTAAAGGTAAAAGTCCTTCAATGAAAAGACCTAGAAATCAGGTGATTGGTTGATAGTAAAATTATTAGAAGACAAGAAAGTTTTTCAATGATCTTATATGCTTTTCATAGTTAAAAAGCAGCATACACTGAAAGTGGAATCTTGATAGTTACTGTTATCTATTACTCTAATTCTACACAAAATAAATGCTAAACTCTTCCAGAGAAACAGCTGCCTTACTATTGTAAAAATCCACATCTTTTTTACAATAAGGGACTTTTGGTATTATACCCAAATTTTGTCTCTCTCTAAATAAACACATTAACAAACTCTATTAACTAGCATTTTGATTTATTGTCTAATTATCCTACCAATTCTAAATTATTAATGACAAACTTTACCAGTTTTAACTGGCACAATTAAAAGTAGACATCTAAATGGCAATAGATGAACATGCAAAGTTTTGGAAATCTTCTGAATTTTGTATAAAAAACTCAACATAGAAACTGTATCTTACAATTTTATAATTTTAAGGCAAAGAGCAGTATGTTTTATTTGAATACATATATGACAACCATTAACCAATATGTTAATTAACCCATGTTCAAACTTGTTGCATAAAAGAAGAATTGACAGAAAATATATTACATATATCTTATATCTAGATACAAAATGTTCCTTTTCAATTATGTGATATAACGACAGTTGATAAAACATGAAATCAAGACTCATCTCTTGAGTTATCTGTAATAGTGAAATGCTTTCCAATTACATTGTGGAATGCATTCATTTTGGAATCAGGTTTTTCATGTTTATTGTTCCCAGGGGACAGAATAAAAACAGCTTTTCTCAGGGAAGCCGGGATGCAGATCATTCATTAGGTACCTACATAATCTTTCAACAGTTTTAAAAACAACTCAATCATTAATACATTTCCTTTGCAAACCATGAAGCTCAGATACTTTCAGAAAAGCTAGTCTTCCTAAAGAATATCTCAAGAATATGCAAGTTATGGCCCATGTTGAGAAGGAATTCTTTGCAAAGATTTTAGCCCATTTGCAAAATAGCAGTAGAGGTTTGCCCATTTGCCCATTCACATGTTTTAGGGTATTATTCAAATAAAATCATGGTAGTAACTGCTTGTCTTGGTGAGATGTATTTTTTCCCTGAATCTTTATTCTTAATCTAATAGGCATTTATTGAATGCCTAATGTGTGTGTTAGGTGCTATGCTAAGATGTAGGGATTAAAAACAATAAGAAGATTTGAATACTTTCAGGGATTTTAGTACATACCAACAGTTATAGGCATGTAAATATTTTGTTATAGTGCTACATCAATTATGGGCAGTAATAGATGTATCAACTATAAAGAGTTGAATAATGTCAGGGTGTAGCTAGAGAAAGCCTGACTAATGGCCACCAAGGGTCATATTATCTTGGTGAATTTACCACAGCCAGTCTGTACCAGGCACATACAAAATTAGATCAAGTCATTCATCTATAAGTGATTGCTGATTGATTATCTGTTAAATAACTGTTAAGTGTTTACTAACACTTTTGAGTTAGTAAAATGCAGTATGACACATTGGTTAAGATGTTGAGATCTGAATTCAGACAGACTTGGTTTCTAATTAACTATCTTCTTAGACATTTAATTTAACCTCACTGCTTAGCCTCAATTTCTACAGCTTTTAAATGAAGATAATAATGTTACCAACATTGTAGAATAATTGTGACTAAATGAGACAATGCATGCAGAATACTCCCAACATTGCCTAATTTACCTTAAGACATCAGAAAAATGTTACCTGTTTTAAAAAGAAAGTAAGGTAAAAAAGTATGTAATTTATTAATTTACATTGGGATTTTTCTTGTTTTCCAATAATTGAAATGATCCCTTTCACTTATTGGAAATTTATCTTTCTCAGGACAAAGACAGCTGGAAACATAGGTAAGTAATCCAAAGGGCATTGATGTGAATATGGAATCAGAGGAAAAGAAAGCAGAAATCCTTTATATATATAACTGTGAAACATAATTCACTACAAAACGCAAAGTACGGTAAAAAAGAAAATTCATAGCTTAATGAATTATTACAAGATAAACACCTATACAACCATTACCCAAGTCAAGAAATAGAACCTACCAACTCCTAAAGAAGCCTTCATTATATCCACTCTCAGTCATGATGCTCTCCATACTGCCCCCAAGGTAATAATAATCCTGTCTTTTACAGTACTATTTTCTTACATTTCTTTTTAGTTTTATCACCAAAACATATATCTGTAAGCACTATATTTTAGTTCTGTTTCAAACTTTATACAAATGCAAACATACAAGGTTGTACGGTTTCTTTCATGCAATATTATTGGTATAAAACCCACCTCTAATTTTCGTGTAGTTGTAGTTCCTTTTTCATCATTATCTATTGTTCTACTATATCAATACAACACAACTTAGTTATACTTTCTACTGTTGATGGACATTTGAGCTGTTTCCAGTCTATGATAGCTGTGATATGAGATGATAAAATGCCTGTGTGATGAGACGAAGTGAGTTTATTATAGTTTATTATAGCTTTGTAATAGCTTTGTGATATCTATAATAAACTATTATCATAGTTTATTAATACACTGTGTATATCTTGCAGTATACATGTGCATGCATTTCTTTCAGGTATGTATCTAGAAGAAAAACTGCTGGTTCACAGGGAATGCTTATTTTCAACATTTTTATAATGCCAACCAATATTCTTAAACAATTTATATCCCTGTCAGTAGCATTTTAGTTCCCTGTGCTCTATAACATTTTTCAGTCTTTTTAAAAAAATTATTATTTTTTAGCTATTTGGGTAAAGGGATGCATAGTGTCAATTTACTAGGATTTTAATTTGCATTTTTATGATTACTAATGCCTTTCTAAGGATTCATTTTTCTATAAGCATTTTAAATAACAAGACCCTTCACATTTATATATTTAAATCCCTAATGTCTGTCTATGGCTAGATCTTTCACTATATTAATGATGTTTTGAAATACAGTAGTCCCCCCTTATCTATAGTTTTGCTTTCTGGTTTCACTTTCTGTGGTTTTATTTACCCGTGGTCAACCCTAATCCAAAAATAATAAATGGAAAATTCCAGAAATAAACAATTTATAAATTTTAAATTGCACGGCCCCTTGTCCTGTGTATCCATGCTGTATATGCTCCCCAGCAATAAGTCAACAACATTGTCTGCTACCAGCAGCCAAACATGGACATCATCATGGCTCAATGACCTAGGATCACCTGAAGCAGATCATGCTCCTGATTTATCATCAGAAGATCAATGGTAGCCTAATGCTACATCACAATGCCTACAACATTCACCTCATTTCATCTCATCACACAGGCATTTTATCATCTCATATCACAAGAAGGGTGAGTACAGTACAATAAGGTGTTTTGAGAGAAAGAGAGAGACCACATTCACAGAACTTTTATTACAATACAATTGTCCCTCGGTATCCATGGGGAATTGTTTCCAGGACTCCCCTTGGATACCAAAATCCATGGCTGTTCAAGTCCGTTATATAAAATGGTACAGTATTTGCATATAACCTATGCACATCCTCTCATATACTTTAAATCATCTCTAGGTTACTTGTAATATCTAATACAATGTAAATTCTACTAAACAGTTGTTATACTCTCCTGCTTAGGGAATACAACAAGAAAAGAAGTTCGTACATATTCGGTACAGACACAAGAATCTTTTTGTTTTTTTTCAAATATTTTCAATTTGCGGTTGGTTGAATCCACAGATGTGGAGTCCACAGGTATGGAGGGCTGACTGTATATCATTATAATTGTTCTATTTTATTATTAGTTATTGTTGTTATTCGCTTACTGTGCTTAATTTATAAATTAAGCTTTATCATAGATATGTATGTACAGGAAAAAACAAAGCATCTATAGGATTCTGTACTATCTATAGTTACAAGCATCCACGGGGATCTTGGAAAGTAACCCCCACCTTCTGGTAGTTTGGGGGGACTACTGTACACAGAAATTCTTAATTTTAATTTTAATGTAGTCAGATTTATCAATCACTTTTTACAGTTAGTGTTTTTGTTCCTGTTTAAGAAATTTTTCCCATTTAAAAGTCATGAAGATTTTCTCCTCCATTATCTTCTAGAAGAATTGTTGTTTGTCCTTTAAGATTTAGATCCAAAGTCTACTGGAATTGATTTTGTTGCAGTAGATCAGTAGTAAGGTCATGTTTTATTTATTATTTCTATATGGTTATCCAGTTGTTCCAGCACCCTATAGTAAAAAGATCTCTTTCTGCATTGTTCTACAGTCCCACTTTGTCCTAAATCTAGTCTCTATATGTGGGAATACTGAATATTATAAAGCTGTTTCCCATTCAACTCATATTTGTGGAATGGTCATAGTTCATTCACCAACTCGTTGATTGTTGACAGAGTCTACCTCAGATTACCAATCTTGATCTGGAGTATAGCTTGTTGTGTACAGGCCCTGATCCAATTTATGGTGTCTTACAAGGCTTCACATAACATCCATGACTCTGTACACATGAAATCTTCTTGATTACTGATTCCTGGTCTATACTTAAGAAATTACTTTGCTATACTGTGTAGCATAAAAGATTTCATCCCCGCCAACATGCATGTTTCCCAGGTGTTGACAGTATCTGCTCCCACCCACAGTATTGCTTTTCTCCAAAGTTTGGCATTTAGAAGCAATGTAATCAATGAAACCAATTATTGCTATGCCCATTTATTGGGTACTTCTATTTCTGATTGGATTTAGAGAGTGATAGGCACAGGTGAGGCAGGGCAAAGGGAGCAGGGCATGACTCTGGTCTTCTCAGAAGACTGCTGAGGAAAAGCAGTGTGTTCTTAGTTTCCTTGGCTGCACAGACCCTGAAGTCCAATGTTAATGGCACACAGTGGCTAAGGTTAGTCCAACCCTCCTCCAGAATTTAGGTGGCTAGCAGGTGGGTTTCAGCTCATAAGGCCAAGTATCTGTGTTCTAGGTTTGTGTTTCTTAATCCTATCCTATTGAATCTACAAACAATGGAAATCTTTTTCATTAGTTTTTTGGGGTGGCATTTGTTGTTGACTTTCTGTATCCTTTTATGGCAATTTTTAATGTTAAATTAGGAAATGGCTAGACACAGTCTAGACACTGCTAGTCTGATGCCATGTTTTACCCAGAAGTTCTAGCTTTACACTCCTAAATTAGAGAAAAATTTAAAGGCCATGGTACCATGGTATATAATTAAAGTTTCTTTCAGAGTTACAACCATTTCCTCTCAATATCTCTTGTTACAGACCCTACTTATTACAGAGAGCAAAACATTTTTGTGTGTGTGCTGAAAAATATACTATCAAGAAAGTGAAAATGTAAACCATAGAATGGGAAAAATATTTTAAAATTATATATCTGATAAGGGACCTGTTTCCATAATATATAAAGAACTCTTACAACTCAATGATAAAAACACAAATAAACCAATAAAAAAAGATGAAGAATTTAAGTAGCTATTTCTCCAAAGAAGACATACAAATGGCCAACAAGCATATTCAAAGATTCTTAACATAATGATACTCATTAGGAGAATGTGAATCTAATCCACAGTGAGATACCATTTCTCACCTTCTATGATGGCTATAATCAAAAAGACAAAAAATAAGCATTGGCAAGGATGTGGAGAACTTTGAGCCCCCACACATTGTTGATAGGGACGTAAAATAGTGCAGAACTTTAAAAAACAGTTTAGAAATTGCTCATAATATTAAACATTAAATTATAATATCATCAGTATCACTCCCAGGAATATACCCAAGAAAAACAAAAATAGGCATCCACACAAAAACTCGCACACAAATATTCATAGCAGCATTATTCACAATAGTGAAAAAGAGGAGAAAAGACAAAAGTCCATCAGCTTAATACATAAATAAAATGTTATACATATATCCATACAATGAAATATGATTTGGCTATAAAAAGGAATGAAATACTGACACATGCTACAACATACATCAACCTTGAAAACATTATACTAAATGTAAGAAGCCAGTCACAAAAAACATATATTGTATGATTCCATTTGTATGAAATTCAACAGGAGGCAAACATATACAGAGAGAAGATTAATCATTTCCTAGGCCTGAGAGAGCAGTGGGTAGAATGGAGAAAATTGCTAGTAGGTACAGGCTTTCTTTCTGGGGAAACAAAATTAGACTTTGTTTTAAAATTAGATTGTGGTGATCATTGCATAATGCTATAAATATACTAAAAACATTGAATTGTGCACTTTAAATGGGTGATGAATTGTATGACATGTAAATTGTATGACAATAAAGCTGCTAAAATCAATTACAGATAAATTGTCGGTTGTGAAATGCACAAGAATATAGCTTATAGAAGCTAACATAAGAATTCAGAGTACGTAAATATTTCTTAAACAGGACATATGGTATTCATGCAGGATTAGGCAATGTAGAAATAGAAATGGAACAATATAGAAATAGAAACAGAATACTGATCCCAGAAAGAGACCAACATATATATAACTGAGACAGAATTACAAACCCATGGATTTTTCATGGACATAGTGGACTACTTGATTAGTGGCACTAAGAAAATCAGTTAATTTCATGTAAATAAATAGACCTGAAACTCACAATTTACAAAAAGGAGGAAAATGAAAGTATTAAAGACTTAAATGAAAAAAGGAAAATTTTACAACTTCTAGGATAAAATATGAGAAGATTTTTTAAATGATGTTGGTAGAAAAGTTTTGTTTCTTTGTTTTTAACAAGAGAAAGAGCACCAGCACAAGTCATTAAAAAAAGTCTTGGTAAACACAATTACATTCAAATAAAAGTTTCATGCATTTAAATGATATCATAAAGATTGTGAAAAGATAAGCTGTAACTAGAAGATATTTTTCATGAATACAACAAATGAAGTATTAGTCTTCAGAATGTATAAATAACTCCTTTAAATCTGCAGTCCCCAATCCCCGGGCCACGGACCGATACTGGTCTGTGGCCTGTTAGGAACTGGGCAGCAAAGCAGGAGGCGAACAGCAGGCCAACAAGCAAAGATTCATTTGTATTTACAGCTGCTCCCCATTGCTCACATCACCGCATAAGCTCTGCCTCCTGTCAGACTAGCTGCGGCACTAGATTCTCATAGGAGTGCCAAGACTACTACCGTAAACTTTGCACATGAGGGATCTAGGTTGTGTGCTCCTTATGAGAATGTAATGCCTGATGACCTGTGGTGGAGCTGAGGCAGTGATGCTAGCACTGGGGAGCAGCTGCAAATACAGATTATCATTAGCAGAGAGGTTTGACTGCACAATAAATAGAATGTGCTTAAATCATTCTGAAACCATCCTCCACCCTCCCAACCCCCCTGCCCCAGTCTGTGGAAAAATTGTCTTCCATGAAACCAGTCCCTGGTGCCAAAAGGGTCGGGGACCACTGCTCTAAATCAATAAGAAAAGTCAAATAATACAATGGAAAAAATATGATAAGATACAAACAGGCATTTAACAAAAGAAGAAATATCATTGTGTTATGTGAAATAGCAAAAGGCTGGGAACAAAATAGCCCATCAGCTGAAAAGTGAAAAAATAAATCATGGTCAAACATTTAATGCCACCTATTTTGTAGTCATACAATGGAATATGGTAGAACTAATGCATCTGCTTAGACATGTGTCAAAAAGGTGCTGTTGAAGTTTTAAAAAAGCAATGTAAAGTACATTATATATTTCTTCAAAGTTTAAAACCATAAAACATGCTAAATATTATTTAAGGATATATTTTATGTAGTAAAAGTACAAAAAATATTCATAGGTAAGAGAAACATGAAAATCAGAATAGTGGTTAGTTGTGTTGAAACAAATTGAGGAAAAGGATCAGGGAGTGTTATACAGGAGTCTCAATTTTGTCTGTAATAATTTATTCTAAAACAAATATTGCAAGCAATTCAGATCCAGTAAAGCTCAATGCTGGAAATAGGTTGTTAAGGCTTAATATAATCTAATAATATGGTTTTTATATGTGTGAAATATTTATAATAACCATAATTTAAAAGTTCAGCATGACCTATGACCTCGGTTGAATAAACAATATGGGATTGGTATGTTTGTTTAGTCGTTAAAAATCTTACTTATTTAAGCTTCAGTTTCCTCACCTGTATCATATAACGGGGACAATAATAATCTTGCATGACTACTTTAAGTATTAAATGAGTTGAACACTCTGTGAAACATAAAATGGTACACACACTAAAATTATTATTACGACTAAAGACCTTTAAACAGTAAACTCCAATTTTAATATATTTTAACATTCCCTTCAGTCAATTACACTTGTATCTACATTATCATTTTTAAAATTGAAATATGACAAAATATGCTTATCAGAGATATCAAACTACACATTTGTTCACTGGTGATTCAGAAGGGATTCCACGAGGTCTAAAAGGCATCACTAGGAACAAATGATCACCTCAGAGCACATGTGCTTAGATATGAACCCTGTCAAGTCCCATAATGTCAGCTGGCTAACACAGCTTTCTACATGAACTCTCCTTAAACCCGGCCTGTAGTTATTCTGCACTTCTACCAGTAATCCAATGGAAATACAAATAAAATATATTTAAGAATTTACTGAGAGTTTGAGAATGAAAATTTTTATGCTAAAAGATCAAATTTTAAACACAGAATAAAACCAACTGCCACTTTATTGAAAAGGAATTTCAGGAGTTAAACTTTGTAGGAAGTTTGAAAAAGTCAGGAACATGATTTCAGTGCATTGCTTGCTATCATAAATGCCATACTCTCTCTTGAGGAGCTCCCAAAATAAACAAACAAAAAAAAAAAAAAACAAGAGTTTTCATTATGAAGGGATACTCGATGATTTCCAACATATATTTAGCAAACTCACTTAAAACATGGGTAACCTCACAGGTCCAATGAAAATATTCCTAAGAAACTACTACATTTCTAGTACTGGTTATTTGGATCAATTTTTCCCCATGAGAACAAACAAAAATTATGCAAATCAAAAATTTAAGAAACAATGGAGAGTTCACAAGATAGCGAGGAATCACTAGGTCAAGTTCAAGACAAAGTAGAAATCAGATGTCAAGAGCTAAGCAGCACACCTGAGCACTTGGGTCACTTTTACCCCCAAGGACATTTGCAGATCCTGCAAATGTAGGCTTTCCTATTAGCACATTTCTATGTGCTAGGTGGCAGGGATACAATGGTGAATGAGTCAGACAGTCCAGTCTGCACAAGATATTTTTAGGATACCTCACTAGTAAGTGTGCTTGAAATATTAAGATGCTCCCCCTTTATTTGGCTCCGGATTCATAACAGATGAAAGGCTGGCAGGTGCCTAAAAAGAAGTAGAAGCTCAACACAGAGAGGTCAAATTTTACAAGGGCAGGTGTAATTTATTTGCATGTTTGTAAATGCAAAATCAAAATGTCAAAGTCAAAATATAGAACAGAAAATAAGTATCTCTGAAACATGGGAATGGCCCCAGAATAATACCTCGGTCAAAGGCTACTGTTTCAACTAAATATTTAACTTGAAATGGCAAACCTCCAGATCAAGGTATCAAAGTTTCTGGCACTGAATAACTGCTTAGTATCATCATCAGTGCCCTTGACTATGCACATGGAAATTAGGAAAATTCACATATGTTCCAAAGCAAACTTTTCTAAACTATCAGGTATTTACCATTAATCATATACTCAGAGAAGGTAGAGAATAAAATCCCCTATAACCTTCACACCAAGATGGATTTGATCTGATGAGAAATGTATTGGCTTCTGCAGAAAAGATGAGTCTTAGGTTGTGTTCCTTACATCTGCAGAAAATTACTTTTCATGACCCAGGAGTCCTATGTTCCCCTTACGTTTCCCCTTAAAAGCTCTATCAATAAGACAAGAATCTCTTTAGACTCAGGAAGAGGAAGAAGGATTATCCAACAACTATATTTGCTAATGTCATAAAGCAGATGACCTTATCAGTTGTCTACAAATAATATACTCAGAGTACAAATGAACCAAGTCACATTAGAATCTTTGGAAAGTTGGCATTGAAAATATATCATAAAATATTCATGCCTATTCTTTCATGAGCTTTTTCCAGTACCACACTTGCTCTTGCTTTTAAAACTTAGATATTTATAAAGAGATGAATACAAAATCTTTAAACCTATGAGTATCATTTAATATTATGTCTTTTTTGAAGTTGGTAGCTTAGTTTCCTATACTGCAGAAAGACAGGTCAGGACAAAACCAGTGGATCTTAACCCTTCTTCGGTAATAGGCAATATTTTGAGAAAAACACACATACTTATATATTCAAACAATTATGCATAAAATTTCAGAGAGTCCATAGGTCCCCTGGAACTCATGTGTAACCTCCCTTAGAGGTCCACAGATACCAGCCTAGGAACTTCTGGATCAGGTAATCTCTTAGAATCCCTCCAGTTCCAGGAGCACCTGCCTCTGTAAGCAAAGCTCCCCTTGGCAAGCCTTGGCAGAAATAAGTTGAATCTCTGACAGAAAATCCTCTGAGCATTTAGGAAGCCCCATAGCTAAAGTAACAGTGCAGCCATGTGAGTTTTTAAGAAAAATGGGCATTAGTGAAGGTACCAGCATTTCCTGTGAAGCAAGTGGAGGCATTCCTATTTCTTTCATTTTGTGAGGACAACATGACTTGTAGTTGATGTACCTAAGATGAACACTCACTTCTATTTCTTATCTCATATTATTGTGCACGAATAATTAAGGTTTCACCATATACATTTATAAAATGGTAATAATAAGGCCTATGTACTTCCCTGCAAAATTTTGAAGATGGTGGTTGATGTATGTAAAAACTAGTGAGAGTGACAGACTTCTTTAGTGCTAGAAAATGACAGCTGTCACTTGGGAAGTGGTTAAACAGTATAGTATTATTTCTCAAACTTTAATTATATATACATATATATTTTTTCAACACTACAGACCACCTCTTTAATATTTTCTTTAGATTGCCCTTTTTATATAAAAAAAATAGGCTTTGCCAAAATGTTAATGTAAAAGTAACAGGTTGAAGGTGTTGATTATATTTTTTCATAACATATATTAACATAAGATCATAACTATTAACATTTTTAAGTTGTTATTTTGCATCTTAAAAATTATTTTGAGAACCATGCTTTGGCAAACATAACAAGCCACTAATACCTTAGCTTAAATTAATCCTAATCTGGGTTTATTTAGTATTTTCCTTGACAAAAAATCAAGGCTTGAGAGAAGACGTTTAAAGTTTTTTTTTTTAATTTATTTTTTTAATTTCAGAATATCATGGGGGTACAACACTTTGGCCATACACATTGCCCTGTTCTGCCGTTCAGAGCCACAATCGTGGTCGTCTCCCAAACTGTGCTCCCCACATCCATTCAGTGAGAGTTTTTCCCATCGTTTAAAGTTTTAATGGTGGAAAGAGAAGAAATGCCCAAAGGGAGCCAGTAGCAGTGCCTAAGGCATCTGAGGTTCAGCCACTAAGTGGGCCTGAGGGCTGCAAACAAGGAAGAGGAAAGAAGGCCAAGGCAGAAGCTACATGGATTTTAAAGACTGGTGCTACTATCTCAGGTCCAGAACCAGAGTAGCTTGTGCCATTCCTAGAATGTAAAATCTGCATCTGTATTTAATGACTGCAGTATTTTAAAGCTGGCAAAAAGTCATAGGTAATTCATCACTTAAAAAATAGAAATAAAAAACATAAGGTAAGATTGGGCAGGACATTAGCTTGGAAAACAGAAAAATTGGCGCTCTGCTGCTCACTAACTGATGTCAATCTATTATGATGCACCCCTGCTTAGAAGCCAAACAAAAGGCTGTAATTCTGTGAAGGATTTGGAAGGTCAATAAAACACTGCTTATCTTTTAGCCAACATTGCCCCTGCAACTGCACACAGGAGTCCTTTCCAGCGTGCTTCTGTATGGACAGTAACAAAATGTGTCAATATACAAGGATGTATCCAAACAACATATCATAAAAGCCTGATTATTAAAACTCAGAAGTATAACCTTCATTAACTTAAGCTAAGACACACACACACACACACCCCTAATGTATTTAGCAACTATTTTGAGCTACATGTTGAAGAAATAAAGAGGCATCTATCATTCAACAAATCTTTTTTGTATGTCTACTCAGTCCCACTTGTTCAAGTTACTGGGGATAGAGAGCTGAATGGCAACTGAAAGACAAAAATGAGTGCTAAAGCAAAGTCCTTTATACTCAAGTTTGAATGAGAAAATATTTTTTAAACACCTATTATGTGCTGAGAATTGTGCCTACTTCTTTAACCTTAGCTCTTTCTTTCCATCATATGGGAGCCAGTGCAGCCTAGCTGGCAGTAAAAGCTCATTCTTTAGAGGTAGATAGACTTGGATTTGAATTCTGGGTGTGCTTCTTAACTAGCTATGTGGACTTGGATTTTCCTAATCTTTGTCTTCATTGGTTTTTTCATTCATAAAGCAGGACAAATATTGATTTAGTGTTCTTCTGTCTTATTACTATTTTAGGCATGGGTGAAAAACAGTGAACAAGACAAAAATGGCCTCACAATTCAGTCATGAGGATAAATGAGCTGATATACCTAAAAATTATTAGTAGGCAGTTAATGCACTGTAATTACTGCTGTAATTATTAAATGATGATACTTTGAGTGGGAAACAGGATGAGAACTACATATGCATTAAAGAAGAGTATTTTAATAAAATAAGTGGCAGGTATTAAATGACAAATGACTATCTGGCATATATTGATAATAAGCATTTTTAGTTATATGTTTAAAGAAACAACTGCCATCTCAGAAGTTAAATATAGGGAGCTATCATGGCAGTTGGGGCTGACCAAAGGTAGCTTTACTGAACAGGCAAGTTCTACTAATCAGACATTGTATGAGCAGAACGACCCACAAGATCAGTTATATGCAAATTTTTAAAAATCATAAGAAAAATCAGATCAGATGGTGCCATAACTATTTAAGCAAAAGCATCCCTCCACACTCATTCTGGAAGTGAAAGGGAAGAATTGAAATAGAGCAGAACACACAGCTCAGCTTGCTAACTCTAATAAGACACTAACTCTTAGTCTCATTCATTCTAATGCTTCCAAGAGAATCTAATTTTATCAAACACCATTTTAATTCTAGATCACTAAGCTATTTCCTATTCCATGGCCAATGGCCCAATATCAATATATTTTTGCTTATCCATGTTGGAATGAGAAACTCTAGAAAACAGAACAGCCCTTGCCCTTACTATGATTGCTATAGGTTTTAGAAGTTACATACAGTATTTATAGAAGATACTAAACTGTGCTTATGAATACATTAAGTATCCTTTAAGTTACCATTTAATAAATAATCTATATGTAATTGAATGTTTGCTTTTAAGTTTTTGTATTTTCATTTATTTTTAAGAAAACTTCAGAAAATTATAAATTATAGGGCTGCTTTATATCTAGTGCTGTTTTAAAATAAGTGGAAGTGGGCATAGAAGGGGGGTCTATGCAGAAAGGGTAGGTTAAAATTTAACTGTTTCCTGTCTGTGTATGAGAAGGATGTGGACAAGTTGTGTCAAAAAACAAATTTTCTTATGGCTATCTTAACATAACTAAAAGTGATAATAAAGTGTCAAGGGACAACAGGATTGCTGTTTCCTTATTTGTGAGACCTCTTGGGGCCTTAGATAACGAAGCCCTCGGACACCCTGATTCCATTTTCTGAATACCCTTCTTTACATGGAGATTTTTTTTTTCCTCAAAGGCAGCTGCTACCAGCTTACAAGAGCTACTCTCAAATTTTCAGGAATTTGTGAGCCAGTTGACTTCACATTGGTGGTTTGAAAAGTCAGCAATTTTTTTAAAGACCACTCCTTAAATGTGTCAATTGTATGAAGGTAGAGGCCACATCTAGAGGGTCGCACCATATATACGACCCTTTATATGGTGCTCAGTCTAATATCTGCTATATGGTGGGTGTATACAAGCCAGACAGATTAGATAGGAAAGTTAGTAAATACATTGCATAATTCATTCTTGAAACCTGCATATGACCCTTAATATCAAAACTGCTCAGTCTCACAAACAGCCTTAATTGGAAAAAGTCCCAATGCTGCACCATTTCCATAATTCCCTTATAAGACATAGGAAGAGGAGGAAATTGCACAGGAATAGATACATATACAGGAGATGGCAGCAATAAAACATGAATTTTATAACAGCCTCTGGGCACTTAGTCCATACTCCCACCCAGAATTCACAGCAGATGAGTTTAAATAGGATAAATAACCTGCTTTATGAACACTTTTGAAGAGCTATAGTTTTGATATTGCTTTGTAGCCTCCTGCTATTAAGAACCACCATGGTGTAGGAATAAAGAATGACATGGCAAACACATTCAGCAACAGGCCAATTAAAACACTTCTCAAGGTGAGTCACCAAGCATCCTTTTTCAATGTGGCAATGCTGAGCTCCTTCATAAACACTTCATCTGTCTCTTTATATTAAGGGAAAACTTGCCAAATTAAAAGCTGACATGTGGGAAGAAGATGTGGTTTGGGAGAGAATAAGTTGTTGGCATGTGGTAGATCTAGTCACTGGCTGGATGGGCTGATAAGGGTGTTGTTAGGTCTGAAATCACAGGGATCTTGGCCTCCTCTTTTTACCTTGGCTTCCCTGCAGAATTAAACTCACTTTTATTATTTCAGATAGAATGGCTTAATATGCAGTCTCTATCCTGACTTACCGGGAATCCAATCTCTCAGGACCATGTAGCCATAACACCTAAGTTTTGAACTATAAAGCACTAAAGCCACAACTTTGCATTTTGTCAGTTTGTGAAACGGTCTTCTTGGCAATCTGGTTTGGTATCCAGAATTTATAATAAAAATGGTGTACATGTTTCTGAAAGAATGAGAGAGAGAGAGAGAAAGAGAGTGAGAGAGAGGGAGAACGCGATGGTGTTTGAGTTAAAAGAGTGCTGTGACTGATTTCTTGGAGACTTTGGAAGCCAAGCAATTGTAAGTCACCAAAAGGTCCTTGAATATTAGGTTGGTGTCTGTAGTGCAGTAGCAATTGCATTATAATGGTGACTAGGAGACACAACATTAGAGATGATTCTTTAAAATAGTATTCAACAAATGTTTGGTTAATGCTACTTTTTTCCGCTACAAGCCTCCCTTCCTGCCAGCCTGTTTTGACCCAGTACCACTTTAAGACCTTATCAAATGAAGATGACAGATTCAAAGGTCCAGGCTCCACAAGAGTGGTAGTTTCTCTAAGCTTTGTCCCTGCCCCAAGGTCTCTTTCTTTTTACAGATGGCTGTTTTTCATTCACTAATGAAAACATTATAATTCAGTGTCAAAAATGCCAGTAGTTTCTGCCAAACTCTAAGATCTCACATCAGGATGAGAAATCCCTTGAAGGCAGTATCCTGAACATCTTCTTGTTACCAAAGGAAGAATTGCTTACCTTAGAAGGACTAAAATGAAAATTTACATCTACAAACACATAAACGTTTTTGAGAACTCTGATAAACACTTACAGTTTTTGAAAATATGGCTTTCTAATACAGTGACATCCCAAAAGAAAACAAAAACAGCTATAGATAATGTCAATCCAGAGGCTTCTGTTTAGGAATCCTAAAATACTCTTCCAGCTATTTAATCCCTCTTACAATTATTTAAAATAAATTTCTGGGGTGGGGTGCAGTGGTTCACACCTGTAATCTTAGCACTCTGGGAGACTGAGGCAGGAGGATCTCTTGAGGTCAGGAGTTCAAGACCAGCCTGAGCAAGAGTGAAACCCTGTCTCTACCAAAAATAGAAAAAATTAGCTGCACATGGTGTCGCATGCCTGTAGTCCCAGCTACTCGCTACTCCGGGAGGCTGAGTCAGGAGGATTGCTTGAGTCCAGGAGTTTGAGGTTGCAGTGAGCTCTACCCGGGGCGACAGAGTGAGACTCTGTCTCAAATAAATAAATAAATAAATAAAAGAAAATAAATAAATTTCCTAAAGAATATTTGCTTTATTGATAACATTTTTTAAAAAGACAACATAAATATACTTTCAGACAATATAATGAGATCAATTCAAATAGAATTCAATAATATACATATATGACTTTTCCATACATACAGATATGGAAACATCTGAAATAGAAATTGAGATTTCTGAGTAGGATATTTTCTAAGATACATATAGAAATAATCTGTATTCAACTTACTTCTAAGTGGGAAAATTTAAATTAGAAGGTCAGATTTGTAAGCATTCTACAAAATCAATCCCAAGTCATAATATAATCTCCATCACGTTCCATGTGATTCAAGAAACACTTAGCAGGAAGAAAGAATTGAGCACATATAAAATAAGTCATGAGGGAGGATGATCTTTTCTGTTTATTGCTTAGGTTTTGCTTGCCTTTTAGAACTTTCTCGGAGCAAGAACAGATCCTTATTTTATTAACAGACATTCTTCTCCTTTTTGCTTTCTCAGTTTCATGTAGTTCATTTTTATCTGGTGCCTTAATTGATTCTCCACCTTTCATCTCCATATAATACTTTAAGCTAAATTTTATCAATAGGGTCCATCCAAGACATGCTGAAGCCTCTTCAAACACACTTCATCATTTATTTAGTGGTGCAAGGAGAAGCTAGCTCTCTGATATTCAACATTCTAGATCTTTTTGTTTTAGGTTATAAACGGATAACATATATCATTTATGAACATCTCCTCATCATTTTTATTTCCCTACCCAAAATCCCACCTCTGGAGATCAGTGAACAAAGTAGAATTTGCCATCTTTACTGTAGTGGAAAATGAGAACAAGTTGTATACCACACAGTGCATTAGACAAATTTCTTCTCCCAGATCATTCATTTGGTCCATCTTCTGATCTCTCCTTTCCCTAACCTCAACCCACTTGCTTTTTCACACAGAATCAAACAACCTGGGGATAAGGCCAGCTTCACCACCAACCATGACTGCATGTTCTTGGATCAGTTACTTAACCTCTAACATCCTCGACTTCTTCATCTGTAATACTGTGAATACATTTTCTCTATGGAGCAATTACTATATGTCAGCATTATTCTAAGTTTTCCAATGTACACTCACTCATTCATTGATTCCTCACAAATACGCAGTGAGGTAGATTTATTACTTTTCACCAGCCCATCATATTTTGTAGGTAGGGAATCTAAGGCACTGAAAATTTAAACAATTTTCCAATGTCACACAGCATGTAAGTGGCAGTGCCAAGATTCAAATCCATGTGTCCTAATTCCAATGGCAAAATTCTTAAAGATATCAAGTTATGTTGAAAGATTTATATTTATAAAAGGATGATAAGAATATTTATATTACATGTTTATTATATAAAGCACTATGTACTCTTCAGCACACAGTATTTGCTCAATTAATTTTAGAATTACTTCTGTTATTTTTAAATTTTAATTTTACTTACTACTACTATGAAATATATAAAAGACCATGGCCTGACACCGTGTGTCATAAACGAAAGACTGGCATATTTGCCCTTAAGAATAAAACTGAGGTATTTATTACATAAATTGAAAGGTCCGTTTTGTCATTTATGTAAGAGTTACACATGGATGCCGAGTTAAGTGGCATCATATCTTCAATTTGTTTGAATAATATTATAGCACCCCCAGCAGCTGCTAAGTTGGCTGGTTGTTTAATCCAGCTCACTGTTGAAAGTGCTTTGTAAGTTTGAAGTTTGTGTTTATGGGTATGAGGCATTAGAGGCTCTTGAATAAGACTTCTTATATAATTCCCTACTGTCCTCATTCCTGTGCTCTTTCTACAGCCTGTTTCTCCCCATAGTGTGTGCTATAACCAAGAGCGTCTCTTGGTTTGGCCCCTGCCTATACATAAACTAGTGCAAACTCTATACCTTTGCTCATTCTATCCCTCCAATTGTGCAAACCCTTTCCTTGGCTCCTAGCATCACATTTGCAATTCCCTTTTAATTTTTCCCATCTCTGCTTTTGTTTTCCCAATAATACATGATCAATACAAAATAAAGAGAAAATGAAACTACTGCTAGTGATAATAGTTCAGAGACAGTCACTAGCACAAGTTCAGAGTTGTCTTTCTCTAATTCTCTCCTCTCTTCCCAAAAATATAGATTGAACCGTGTGTTTGCATATCTTTTATAAATTATATATGACACAATATACAATACAGACATACACAGAATTTTGTACATACTGTTTTAAAATCTGTTCTTATTCAACAGCATACCACGGATATTCATATTTACTGGGACTCTTTCAGTTCCAAATGACAGAAATCTAATTTGAACCAAACAATCATAGCTTCCCCCTAACCACAAAAGGATTTTTATGTTCATATAATAAAAATTATTTAGCTCTCTACCCCTAAAAAGTCCACTTAGCTTTAAGAACAGATAGTTCTGAAGATCCAAATGCAGTTGTTAGGACTCTTACTCTACTATTATATGTCTTCTCTATCCTCCGTCTCTTCTTAATTCTGCTTTTTACTTGCTTGTGTTTGTTTTTGTTTTTTTGTTTGCTTGTTTGTCTCATTCCTTCCTACCGTTAAAAAATTTAGACAAAATAAATTTGACAAAGTTTATTTGAGCAAAGAATGATTCATGAATTGAACAACACTCAAAACTGGAAGAGGCTCAGAGAACTCTACCCCAGCAGCGTGAGCAGTGAGCTTTTATAGTCTGAACATGGAAGCAAAGTATTTACCTGTTTGACTACAGATAAGCATTTGCTTCATTTGTGTTTGGTATAATGGGAGGTCCCTAGTCATATAACCAGTCAGCTAATTGCTGCTTATGATTGAGGCTAAGATTTTTTGTTTTGTTGTTTTTTTATTTCAAGTCAGTTAGAAGAAATGCCTCCAAATTAGTTTTGGTTTGCTTGTGTAAGAGTTCTGGATACAGAAACAACCCCACAATAATGGTCTCCTGCATGTTTTGCTTAAACACTACTAAAAATAACTTTCTTCCTATGGTGGGGAGAGGAAGCATCTTTCCCTATATAAGTTTTGGGAGAAATTTCCAGGGTGGAACTCAGCTTGGGAAACTTGTCCATTCCTTTATCATTATAGCCAAAAGGATGGAGAATTCTGATTGGCTTGTTTAGGGTAGGGAAAGCGGGCCAGCAAAGGAAATGATGCTTGGGTAAAACAATGGGAAAAGTCTACCATATATCTCTATATCAATACATAAAGTTTCATTTAATTTCACCTGAGTTAGGCCAGAAAGCAAGGTTAGAATGATTATTTTCATCTTGTTTTAGTGCAAATAATACACATGAGACCAAGAATACGTGATACTGGGGCTCTTCTGACTTTTTCTTGCTTTTCAGAAAGGAGATTCTGAGGTAGCTCGTGCAGTCTAGATCTGCTGGGCCAGGGAATCCCAGAACTAGGTCTCACTGCCCTCGATATGGTGTTTCCAAGGCATGAGGAATACCACAAGTTTATATTCCTGTATTTTATTATTGTTGTACCATCAGCCCATTTGAGGATTAGTGGTGCAGGTTAGTCATGTCCCATGGTACTTTTAAATAGCCGAACACTATCCAGTTTTATGGTTATATTAATTATCTCCAAAGAAAGAATATTTTGGTTTGTTTTACTAAATTATTCTTTGCTATGATTCAAAATGATGCAGTGAATATCCCTGTTCATGCATCGCTGCTAATCTATCCAATTTTTTATTAATACAAATTCCTAGAAGTAAAATTACTCAAAAGATCTTACCTATTTCTAAAGACAAGCTTGATTCCCTTCCTTTCCATAAACTGTGTCTTTTCTCTTGCAGGCCACATTAATAACTCGAATCCACCTAACATTGCATTGTTTTTCTAACATTCTATTTCAATAGTTCACTCATTTGACAAGTTTATCTTGAGTTGCTGTTATGAGTCAACCTCTACGCACAATACTGAGGTAATTACAAAGAAAAATAATCCATGGTCCTCCTCCATTAAGAGAGAGTAATTTAGTCATAGAGATAAATAGGAGGACATGTAATTACAATTTGTGTGATTTATGCTATAGGGTAAGAGGCGGGTGCAAGTGCTGTGAGAGCAAAGATGAAGTGACTGTCCTGAGAAAGAGAAAAAGCATTCATTCAGAAGTGATATGTGACTTGAGCCCTAAAAAATGAATCAGGGTGGTGGTGAGCATTCCTAGGTAGAACAAATTCCATGTGCAAAGGCACCTGGGCATGGAAAATGGTGAGTTATTCAAGACCTATTGGGGTTAGTTGTGAGAGGAACCATTGGTACTTGGAATGCCTGTCAAATGATATAAAGGGTAATTCTTATGCATTCTAAAATTTGAGAACCATCCTCTAAATCCCCTGTTATTGTTATCCCCAATAAACTGCAAACTTTTTTGAGGGAAGGAACCATACTTATTCATTTTGTATCAACTATACCACGTATAGTGCCTTGCAGGTCTGCAAGCAAACACGTAAATGAATCAATCAGTAATTCAACTTATGAATGTCTTTTTAAAGTCATTTTTTCTCAAGGAAATATTTAAATTTAGAAATTTTGTAATAATGTACATTTTTATGGCAGAAAACAAAATAAAGGTAATAAAAAACCACTGACATCCTCAGTACTATTATGCATACTCTCTCTCTCTTTTTCTCTCACACAGACACACACACACACGTGCACACATAATTATAATTTCGCTTTCTAGGCTGTTTTTATTTACTTCCTTGACCTGTTTCCTTGTCGCCACGTAATCAATCTCAATGTGATTTGTAATAACCGCCACATCTGTGGTTAAATATCTAAGTGGTTTCCACATTTTGATGTGGGAAACTGATATTCACCTCTCCTGTAATCACTCTTGGCCATCCATCGTCACCTTTCAGCTGGATTGTTGTAATGCCATTGTTCCCCCACCCTCAGAGGTAGAGTGATCTTATAAAAACAGAGATCTGTTCAAAATCCTTTAAACTTAGGATAACATCCAAACTCCCCACCACAGGTCCCTGCTCACCTTCTCTCTCCTCTCCTTCAGCTGCCTGGTGCTTAGTCTCTGTGTTCCTGCCACACAGCCACATAGTTTCTCAAACACATCAAGATCTTTCCCACCCCAGGGCCCTCACAGAGGTCAGTCTTCTGCCTTGAATGCCTCTTTCTCCCACTCTTCCCTCTGTTGTCTTCCCATCTTCCGGTTCTTGGCCTTAACACCTTCTGAGAGACTGCTTCCCTGATCACATGAGTAGAATCCTCCCACTACCTTGCACTCACTTATGGCAACTTGTAAACAGATATGTATGTGTAAGCTTGCTTATTTACTTTCTTACTCCTCCACTAGACTGTATGCTTTGCAAATGTAGGGATTTTGCCTGTTTTATTCATCAATGCATACCCAGACTTAGCATAGAGTCTGGCACATGGTAGACTCTCAAAAGGCCAGAGTACCCTGGAGGTATTAAGGGGAGATTTAAGACAGTGGTTCTCAAATGTGGTACCTGCACCAACAGCATCAGCATCACCTGGGAATGTGTTAAAAATGTAAATTCTTAGGCTTCAACTTGAGCTATTGTTATCAGAAGCTCTGGGAGGCCAGTCATCTATTTTTTTAACCAGCCCTACATGTAATTCTGATATTCACTAGTTTGATAATCACTGTGGCAAGGTGTCTGTTTAGAAAGGAAACAAACATATCTTGTTTAAAAGGTGATGCAGCCCAAATTCCTTAGAATGTGGAATTTGAAAGTTAAATATCACTGAATGTAATCTCTAATTTTATTGAGGAAAAATGTACAAAGAGAATTTTATGTTTTAATCTAACAATGAGTGATAGTTCTGCTTATTAGTTTGCTTTTAGAATAATGAAACATACATATTTTTATGAATATCAAGTATAATCATGCAGCACATGCTTTTCTATTGAAAAGAGTCCTCAAATACAAAACCACTCTTACACTGATAGCTGGGTATTAATTTAGCTAAAATTAGGTGTATGTATGGAAAAATTACATTTCTTATTTCTCTCAAGATGGTTCAAAAATGAATTGATCTAGTTGATTTATCAGGACACTTTGCCTTCAAGGTGAATTTTTCCCATAATGATTTTAGTTACTTTATTTAAAGGGGAATCAATGGTTATCCACATTTGGAGTGTTTTATGAAGTAGAGCTGGTTCACTGAACAACATAGTATCATGGGGTTACCAAGAAGATAGAAAATTAATCTTTGAAGATGAGACTTCAGATTGGATTCAAAACACCTGAGTTACCTGACCTGTAAACTTCATAGAGTGTGACTCTGAATACCACGTAATAATACATGTATCCATGGACAGAATAAAAATTATGAAGCAAGTATAAATATTTTATAAAAAAGTAAAAAAAGAATTAAAACTAAGAGGGAAACAAAATATTGATTGAATTTCCATAATGTAACAGGTATTGTACCAGGTGCTATTTCTTAGACTATCTTGTATTATTCTCTCTCCATCCATTTTAATTTACTCAAAATCATAGGTTCTCTGGATTATCTAGTGAAGACCCAAAGCCAAGCCTTTCTCCATGGAATAGTGTACGATGGAGCAGAGACTTGGGTTCTCAATGAAATAAACACTTTTAAATATGTGAGCTTTAAATATCCCCTTAGTAGAAGTAATTTACACAGAATACATTTGAGTATACCTTTCCCGATCACTGATTTTTACACTTTAAATATTACATAAGGAGTACTTTAAGTACTCATTTTTCTTAAAGAAAAGACCATTTATTTCTATACAAAAGATTACCCACTTTAAGTGATCTAATCTTGAGTGTAGATGTAGAAATTGACACTCTGCTCCAAATAGAAGCATTTGACATTTTTAAACAAAGAAATAAAACAAAGACTTAGACAAAATTAAGTTTTGTATCACCTTTAAAACCATAAGAAATTAAAGACAGCAGGTTGAAAACATTTTGTTCCCTAGCTTACATCACAGTGAATTTCATACCTGTGTCAAGTGTTTATTTTAACACTTAATGCTATGAGATATGCTTCTTTAAATTTAGATTTTTTTTCTTAGACTTTCTACTTTGATGGAAATTACTTAACAAAAAATCTTGTATAAAAATAATTCCTTAAGAATATTTAAAAATACTTATTTTTACAAGTAAGTATATTTTATATACTTTGCAATCAAGAATGATTTTGGAATATAATTTGTGAATAACTATTTCAATGAAATTAATAATGAAATATATTTTAAAACAGTCAAAACTTCAGAGAGGTGGCATTTGTTTTGCATGCAAGATAAACATGGACACCTAAAAAATAACACATTTAGGTCATACTATTTCTTATGTTAAAAATATATGTCTAGTATTTTGAAATAACAGATACAATTATTCCCAATTCTGAAATCAATATCGTTTGTTATTAATTAGCTTCTCTATATATGTTTAAGAAAACAGAAAAGTAATACAGAATTCCTAGATTGATGCACTTTTAAACATACCACAGTCAGAATTCTGGGTTCAGCTGCATTAGGAATCCTTCATTGCTGACAACAGAGTCTCAAATGACAATCTTCTTTAAAGCACTCTTCAGTGTGACAGCTGAAAGTTCTCTCTCCCATCGCCTGCCTTTTCCATTAGCTAGGATGTTACATATTGAATGCCACACAAAGCATTTCACTGGAGGATTTTTAGACTCCAGTCTCTTTAAATGCCTGAGTCTGAATAATGATTTTTTAAAAAAGACAACTCATCTCTTTATAAGAAGTCCTGTATTGCTTTTTTTTTTTATTAATTTAGTTTTAGGGGTTGGTTATAGGGTGAAGTAGGGGGCTGCCTTCATGTGTCATTGGTTAAGAGTATCTATGTATGATTCACCTAAGTGACATTTAGTCATAAAATGTCAGTGACATTTTGACGATTTTACTGTCAATTATTAATAATTTATTGCATATGTCATTTGAATGAGCTGGGCAGATTAACACAAAAGGTGGAAGGTACGTTGCAGTTTGAAGAACAGCAGTCTGGAAACACAACTAACTTTTTATCAGTGAACCAGGTAGTATTTTTTTGATAGCTGAGTGGAGTTCATCAGAAGTTCCTATATGTTTTCCAGCTTTTAAAGGAAATTGCTTCATTTTCTTGTTCACTGGGGAAAGGTACAATAGAAACCTTTGTGGTTTCTGAAAAATCCTGCATGTGTTAAACTTGCCGTTGCATTACATTGGCTCTGGGCTGACACAATGACATTATTGTAATCTGAAGGTAACAGAATTAACTGTTAGCTAAAAATAAATAAACAAATAAAATTGCCAAACAAATAAAAAACCACGGGGGGGAGCAACGCTTTTGCCCCCCTGTGGTTAACATTCACATGATGAGATGCAACAGAGGATTACATTTCTTTCTATCAAGAAAGCCTCCACAGGGCAGCTTGTAATTGGGACTGAAAAGACACTGATCCTACAAAGCAGCCACTTAATGGATATGGCCTTGAATTTATCAGTATGCTTAAAAAACTGATTTTCTAGCAGTCTTTTGAAATAGAAAATTTAACTTCATACAATAGTTTGAAACTTTTAAATCACAAATGGTAGATTATTGTAATCCATCTACGTTTAAATTGCCTATAACATGAACAGATTAATAACACATATAGATTTTCGTGACTAAAAATTCTTAACTGGAATCCTGGTTAGCATAATGCAAGAAGTCAACCACCACAATAAAACAATTAATAATAATTAATTTTTAAAACCCACAATTATCAAAAAGTATTCAATAAACACAACAATGCTTCATTCTGCAGCCATTTTCCTCTCCATTAAGAACAGTGATAACTGCTCAAAATATTCTTATTTTGATAAACTAATTTGGTAGGATTAAGAAGTCTCCATGCCAAAGTAAATGGAGAAAGAGGACATGGGGAAGTGAAGGGCTATAAGCAGCAAGAAAGTGATGGAATATTTTACAGTTTTTCAGTATCTAAGCACAGGAGTCTCAATTTTATTATTTTTTCTTCTTATGCATAAAACATCAAGGAAAGCACAATATTTGTGCTCCCTAATGACCATGATCATTTCCCAGTAATATGAACACATTCCATAACTACCTGATATACCTGTCTTGTGGCCTCTATAGCCCCAATGTAACTCCATTATGTACAGTGCAGCACAATGCATGACAGTGAGGACCCTGTATATAATTCCTGACTACTACTTACCAGCTATATAATAACAGCAAAGTTACTTAGACATCAGAGCCTCCACTTCCTCACCTATGAAACAGGGGTAAAAATTGACCCTACCACTTGAAGTTGTTGTGAGGATAAAAATAATAGAAGTCATCAAGAAAATCCCTGAAAGGTCCTTAATGAATTTTAGCTATTGTAATTATTTAATATTATCATTACTATTAATGTCGAAACTCCCAATCCAGTGTTCCTTCTGCTACACACACAACTTGCAGGGCTTGGAGGTGGGAGATTAATTAGGTAGATTTGGCTTTTAATATATTCAAATAACAGTTTCTAATCTGACTTCCTTTTCTGCCTTCATGTCTAAGCCATTAAAGAACTGGTTTGATGTGAGGCTATCATTGATCCAATATATAAATATCAAGTAGAACAATTATCTGCACCATTTAACTGCTATGCTCATATGTTAATTTATTGAATGAATCTTCTTTCACATTCCATAAATGTACGTAAAATTTCTGCAGACAAGTTATTGCAGCTCTCATTTTAGAGAGAAAGTCTTCCAGGGAGGCCTAGGAGATGTACTACCCAAGATGAACTCTTAAGCATTCATGGGGAAAACCAATAAATTGGTGATTTGGGAAGCTTCCTATGTGTCTAATTACTGAGACATTAGTGTTTAGAGAAAGAAAATAGCTTTGGCATCTTGTTTTGTTTCCTTGTATCGCTTATGAAATAAGACTTCCTAAATTGACAGGTACATTTTTTCCTATATAATCTTTCAGGGAACTAAAGATATCTACCCCAACTAATCCAACCCTTACCTAATTCTACTGTCACAATTAAGATATCTCATGTTGTGATCTCCTAGCCCTCTGCTGTATACATATTTCAGCTTTACACACAGCTGCTGGCAGATGTAGGAGCTTTTGTGGAGGTGGGGGTGGGCTTTTTTCTCTTGGTTTATTCTCTGATTGATAAGGGGAGTTCTCATAAAGTCATGGACTGTTGTGAGTTACCCACACAATTATTAAAATGTAGAGCTGCCCTACTTCAGAGCAGTGTTTTAGGGTTTTAGAAAGGGATGAGTAATATCTGTAAGTGTATTTCCTACAGTTAACTATTGAACTGGAGGTAGAAAATCCCAGGGTTTGGAGTCAAAGATATATGCTACAATCCAGCTCTGTTCCTGCCTAGCTCAGAGACTTAGGCAAGAAACATACCTCCTTAATCCTTATTTTCTTCATTGGCAAAATGAGAATACTACTACTTACTGTCATTGAATTATTGTGAAAATTAAATGAGATAATGCATATAAAGTACTTACAATAGCTTCTGGTGCATAAGTGATCAATGCATATTAGGGGGAAAAATTGAAATGCTACTTACAATGATTACTGGCCTAAAAAGGTAAAGTTCTGAATTGCTCTTATTTTGTCAGTGTAGCAAAGTGGAAAAGCAGTTTTGGGAAATAGACCCATCTTATTTCAAATCCTGGCTCAGTCATTTGCTACCTTATGTGAGATTTGAAAATGGTAATGATAACATGATGATATTTACGACTTAAATCTACGAATACATAAAGCAAGGTTTATGTCATTTGAATTTTACCACCCAGTGATAAGCACTATAAACATCTCTTGTATATAATTCTAAATATTTTCTCTATGAAAATATTCACTAGACATTTTTATAGAATTGGCATCATACTGCACATACTGTTTTTATAACCACTTTATTATATAATCATATACTTTAATCATTTCCTATTATCTTTAAATAGCTTGGAGATCTATTTTTCAACATCGTTCTGCCTTGTTGGAGTGCACTGCTATTTTTAATGTCATCTTGTACTCCTGAACATATAACATAAGTTCTTCCCACCTCCCGCCCCCAATTATAATGTAAGAAACATCCTTAAACATAACTATTTGGGCTAACATCGAATTACATTCTCTGGATAAATTCCTAGAACTGGGTCAAAGAACAAGATTATGTTAAGGTTGACTTATTGTCAAATAGTTTTCCAGAATATTTGGCTCAATATACACATCTACCAGCAAGGAATAAAAAGTGACAGCTTGTTGTTTATAGTATCAGTACTAGCTTTTGTCGTGTTTTAAAATGTTTTCTAATTTTGCTCAAAAAACATTGCTTACATTTGTATTTCTTTAATTATTAGTACTGCTAATCATTACATATGTTAAAATTAAGTGGCTTTCCAATTTTTTTAATTTTTACATTTACAAGTTATATTATGATTTTTTTAGATTAAGAATATTAGCCATTCCTCTAGCATATATAGTCCAGTATGTCCATTCATAACCATATCGTAAGTTTATCTCTTACTTTTTCATTTTATCATAATTTTGACACTGAAAGAAGTATCTGAATAGTCAAGTCTATCAAGCTTTCCATGATTAATTTTATCATTGGTTTAGAAAGGCCATTGATAAATGCCATCTTTCTGTTTTGTGAGTAGAGAAATGTTTATATTTTTGTTTTGCTTTGTTTTCAATATATTCAGTTGAGTTTATTAACTATTTAGCTCTCTATTAATTCATTTGGTATAAGATGTGAGGTAGTAATCTAAAAATAATTTAACCCTTTGCAAATAACTGACCAGCTGTTATGGGAACATTTGCACATTTTTTGAATGATCAATATTTCTTTACTGATTTGAAGTGCTACCTTTATCATAACACACATACCACTGCTCCCCCCACACACACACCCCCAGACACACACATTTGGGTTTAAGCAATCCACAGAAATTGTGGAGGAAGTCTGGAAAATCTTACACTAAATCTTCTGGAAAATCTATACTAGCAATCAGCTAATGTAGAAGAATTCCTCTCCATTTACTAGGAGATGTTTCTGAGGGTCAAAGTAAGTACTAAAATGGCACAAGAAAGAGAGGGTCTCCAGTGGTTCCAGGGAGAATAATGTCCCCCTCAGTATCAGACAAATACTCTGAAAACGGGACCAGGCATTGTTTGGACTGCTGGAAAAAGGAGGCTACTTAGTATTAGGCAAGAAGATAAATTTAAAACACTGGCCAAAATGATTAATGAACCAAGATGATTTTCTGTGTCTCCTATTTTATATGAAAACTAAATATTTAGAATACCCTTTAAAAATAATATCATTTAATATAAATAAAGAGTTACTTCAGGCCTTAAAGTTAGAGAAATGTTAATATTTTCTTTAGAAACTATCCCAATAAATGCAAATAAAATTTACCCTTTTAGTATTTCATGTATAATCTTGTCAATTAAAGCAGCCACATAAGAGCAAATTTAGTCATTTACCTTGTAGTTTAAGTCATCACTATCTCACAATTTCTGGGAAAAAAAAATGCAGTAGCAAGTTCAGAGCACTAAGCCCTGTACATGATGTAGAAGCAAAGTGCCATTCAGGCAAATGAAATATTTACCAATGTCCACATTAAAAGCACATTGCAGAAAACTGCAAAGGCCATCTCCTTCTCACCTTCTCCATCACAAAACCAGTGTCCCCAGTATTACAGAAAATCATTCCTCCTACCCATTGAGATAAAGATGAACAACATCTGCCAATGCCAGTTGACACAGTCAAATTGAATGGCCTTGTGATCTAATTTTAATGAACTGCTAAAATATTCATGCCCAAATTTTCCTGACTTATAACCTCTTTCCTGTTTGATTTGATGCCCAACATTTTTTTCAAAGGAGAAGTCACTGCAATTTGGAAAATAGATTCATATTCCCAGACTCATTAGTGGCAATATTTGTAATTAATTTTGGCATCCCAAGTGACAGTAGCAGGAGTAAACGCTTCATTAATGTCCATTACAGAAGCCATAGATTCTGCATCACAGTCTCATTCCTTTTAACCTAGATTAAATAGATGCTCCCTGTAAACTGTCCACATCTAGAGGCCTCAACTGGTATGTAGGGTAGGGCTCCTTGGTGGAGATAGGGATTGTAGTTCTAAGGATCAATCAATTGGGTATAAGACCCTATTTTCAAATGTTACTCACAGTGTTCCTTTTCTTAATGAGACAGAAAAAGGCAATATTTACCCAAATTATCTGAAAAATAATCCCTCTCATCTGCTCTATAACTTTGCTTGCAATCAGGCCAGGTACCTCCAGTCTATGAATCTGTGGGATGTTCCTTTTCCTACATTACAAAATTGCCTCCTGAAATTTCTTGGCCACCCAGATGTGGCAGAGTTTTTCTGTCAAAATGTAAGCAAGAAAATACACCAGCCTTTTTAAAAAAAATTGATCTTCACCAACTTTAACACATGTTTGTGACTGTGGTTAACTATAAACATGTATTTTAACTAAAAATAATCTTGGAAGTCTGCCCTGATTTAATGTTTTCACAAAGAAAGCATTTTTTAAAATAGAGTTTTAAAAAGAAACAACTTTGTGGGAAACTGGAGAGAAAAATTATGTTTCCAAAGGAACTATAATAAAGCCATTATTAGCTTCTAGCCTTGTCCATCGTTTTTGAGTTTTTGTTATTTGCCTACAATTTGGACTGAAGCCTGAATTTGTTTCCTGGCTACAAGTCTCTAAATAACATTTTCAAATTTTTCTTCCATTTTTTTGACTTGGACTCAATGAAATTGCCACTACCTTTTCCTGAAGCCCTGAAAGCATACCTTGTGACATACAAACATCAAGTGAGAAAAATCCATCAGATTGCCAGTGCCTACTTTCACTTCAATTGAAGATGCTTTGAGTTTAACATCCAGACACCTCGACTGGATGCCCTTCAGACTTTAAGGAAAATGGTTTATAAACAGTTCCAAATATTAACCTTTGTTTTTCTTCTGTTTGAGAGCTCACCTGCAATGCCACCTCTTGGAATGGGATAAAGCTGTTTAACTGATCTAGTCATAGGACTAAGAGACAGACTAAAGAAGATATGAGACAATATATTTAAACTTGCTCTTTTCTGTTTATCCTAATTTTTTTTTCACTCCTTTGTCTATCTCACCTAACAACCTCTAATGAAAATTTCTCCAAAGCCATTAGCTTGGCTTTTAATATGTGAAACTTTTTAGTTTCAAAGTGGAGACTTTAGAAAATTAGAAATATTTTATCCCAAAATATATTTCTTTGAAATATTTTGAGATGGCTGCCATAGGTGCAGCAGACAGAAGTAATGCTGCAAAGCTGTCTTTTGTGGGGGAAAATTTGCATTTGTAGAAAATCTCCATTAATGCAGCCAGGTCTTTCCTTACTACTGTAAGAAAGATTAACTGAGAAGTCTGATACCTTTAAAGGTCTGAAAAGAAACATTTACTATCTATTCTCTCTGAGGGCTGCTACCTGAGAGGCTGAGACCACCTTTGTCAGCCAAGCTTCCTTTCTCCCTCTCATAACCTGCCTGGCCACCAAAAACCTGTTTTGCCACAATCCAAGCCCCTATTCATTAAAAACTTCTATAATTCATTGGGCAGTCCAGTCTTCATTCTGGAGGCTCCAGTGTGTACACGTAAAAATAAATTTGTATGTCTTTTCCTCCAATTAATCAAAAAAAAAAAAGAAACAATTTTAGAAATTTTTGGATAGGTTGCTTAGACATGATATGATTTAGAGTGTTTACAATATACTTGGGCTCTGTAGAGTTAAATAAATAATATGAGTATGTTGTAACAAATTCAGGGACAATTTTGCAAATCTTCCCAGAAACTGAGGAAGAATTAACTTTATGTTAACAATCATTGTCATCAGCCAACTTGCTATCCTTTAACATCTATGGCTGTCTACATTATCTCTTGATGAGAAATAAATCATCCCAAACAACTCTTTAGCTCATGCTTCTGTGCAAAGGTTTGGCTCAGCTAGGTAGTTCTTCTGGTCTCAGTTGAGATTTCTCATGAGTCTGTTTTCCTGGCCTTTGCTGTTGGGTTCTCTCATATCTCTGGCTCAACTGGGGCAATTGCACTCATTAGGCTCTGGTTCATGTGTTCTGTTATCCTCCTCAAGGATAGCTCTGCCCTGTCTGCATGGTAGAGGCAGAGTTTCAAGAGAAAAATGGGAAAGCAGATCTTTTGAGTCCAAGGCTCAACGCTAACACAGTGCCACTTCTACAGCAGTTTACTGGCCAAAGCAAGGCCCAAGGCTAGTTCAACAGACTCTATCTCTTGAAGGGAGGAGCTGCAAAGCCTCACTGAAAATAGAGCAAATACAGGGAAGAAAAGAGTATGGCCAATTTTCTACCTGTCACAATGCCTCTGAGATATTTAAATATGACTTCTATTTTAAAGTTTGAGGCAAGCTAACTGCAGACTTAGACCATATTTAGTGTTGTCTCTAATTCTTAGAGATTCTTGGCTTTCTCCATTGATATGTTTGTCTGAACTCCTGAACTGCATCACAGTCAGTACTTGGATAGCAAAAGCTGTCCATTGTTCACCATCTTTCTCTGTCCTAAAGGGCCAAGCTTTGTGCATAGTAGCTTTGCAATAAATAAAAAATATATCTTATTACTTTATCACTGTCACACTTCATTATATTAAAACTGCCCTTTATAAAATTAATAAAAGGCTACAAGGTGGGAACTGTGGTAGGGGCTTGAACTCTGCAAAGATATAAGCATATTTCATATATATATATATATAAATAAAAAACCAGCCATTGTTCCCTAGCTTGTTTTCCTATAATTGCTTGCTACTCAGAAGTCATATAGCTGATAATCATAAAGATTTTTAGCTTTCTTCATTGCTCCCATAGACAGATAACATCACCCTTCTGAAACCTAAGGCTAGCCTTTGAGATATCTTCCAGACCATGCATTCCAGTGGACCAACAGACCCAACCAGACCAGTGGCCCATACCACGGAAATGTCTTGCGACTCTCACCTGGGAACTAACTCAGCACAAGAAGACAATTTCTGTTTCCCAACCCTATGAGTTCATCCCCAGCCAATCAGCAGACCCAATTCCCTAGCCCTTTGTCCACAAAACTCTCTTTAAAAATGCTGGCCTAAAAATTCTCAGGGAGATGGATTTGAGAAATTTCTCCTGTCTCCTTGCTTGGCACCCTGAGATATTAAATTCTTTCTCCACTGTAATTCCTGCTGTCTTAGTGTATTGGCTTCCTCTTGAGCAGTGGGCAATGAATCTGGTTGGGCAGATAATAATATTAGATATCAATGTTGCAGATATTTTTGATCCATAAAATATTAAAGACTTTAGGATAAATAACATGCCAAAACATGTTATTATTTGAAGCAAAATATTTAAAAGATACAATGCTATGAAGATCAATTCTAAAATATAGTTACTCATAAATATATTTAGCTTTCTAAATTATTATAAGCAGTGCATACATGACCAAAATTAAAATTAACCACCCTTATTCAACATCACTCAGAAAGTATTTGCATGATGGTTGACAAATCAAATTTTCAAACAAATGCAGAGTCCATCTACACAATAAACTAGTAAACTAGTCAGATGTTTTTCTGGATTTGTTTGTTTTTACATTTGAAAAGCTCAACAGAGCTTCCTCATAAATTCAATGTAAGACACTACCTTGGAGGTATAATTTAGGATTATTTATTATTTTCCTACATTATATCTAATGGCAAAATTTGTTAGAAAGCTCTATTTATTTTCTGTAATCTAATAGTTGTCATTAACCACTATGTATTATAGTTTACATTTGGAGTTATTTTCTCCCTTCAAATTTGGGCTCCCGCCCTGATGACTCTTTATAAACTTGCTTTGCCATCTATAAAATGGTCCCTTTGCAACTGAGTAACTATTGTGAAGAAATAAAATATTAGTTACATTGCATAATATACACAGTGCAGATTGCAACCAGTATAATTAACACAAGTGAATGATGCTCTGAGGCACAGATCTTCAGCTGCACAATTGTCTATCTACCTATCTACCTGCCTATCTAAACATGCTCATTTGAATCATACGAAAGTTGGTATTTTGTAGGTTAAAAATGAATGAACATTATCAATTTCACAAGATCCAACTTAAAGTATATATACATACACATATACACATATATACATATGTAATTTAATGGTGGGGTGTAATAAGAGAGGAAGGCCAACAAATTTATAAAGTACAGGGTATCTAGATACTGGTCCAAACAATAGAAATTTAGGTCATTGTTTTTTTGAGGTTTCCTGTGGCAAATATACAAAAAGAATGTTTTCTAAGCAGATTATTTTGCTCTTCACCCGTAGATAGATTTGCAAGTAGCCTAGTTAAATAAGTTTCAAATATTTTCATTTTTGCAATAGAACCCCTTGTTCAAATGGATTTGTGCTTCACTCTAACCTATAAAATGGATAAAAGTGGACACATTTTGGTAGAAGCTGGAAGAGCAAGTAACCCGGGTGACTCATGAAGTTCTTCTACAGTTTGAGTAGATGTGTAATCGTAGAAGGGTATATAATCAGGCAGTAGGACATTAGAATAGGATTTCTTGGATTGAACTACTATGATCTCTTACTACCACAACACACCATTCTTTCATTTTAATGTCAAAACCAAAATATACATACAGGTCTAACTTTTTTTTTACTTCAATATTCTAACATTCAAATCTAGTCAAGTGGGAACTTGGGAAATGGCTACTGTTGAGCAGAAACGAAATGGTAGATATCATGGGTAGAATGTGGTATATTTTAGAGAAGCAAATACAGATTTTATTTAATCTTAGTTCATTTACTAATTATTTGAGTATATTGTGTTTTTCTTCCAATTAATGCAAAAGCACCTTAAAGAACAACACCTCAATTTCTCTTATAACTCCTCTTTCTCTCAGGTTGCTTGGAACAATGCTTTACAGATAGTAGAGACTCTAAACATCCATTGTGTCAACCAGACAGACACAGGGAAGCAGATGAAGTAAACACAGGGAGATAAAATCCTGATTTGTAAAAATAACCTAAGAATTATTGGATAGAATAGCGAACCCATTTAACAAAACCAAAACAAATTGAAATAAGGAAATTTGGCACAATTATCTTCACCTATTTATTAGTTTGGTCTCACTTCTGACACTAATATTTAAACTCTGCCATATTTCTTCACTAACACATTGGTGGGTGACTAATAGAGACATGCAAAATTAATCCAAGGTAAACAAAATCAAACCTAACAGCATATGTTATACTCAAGGATGTGAGTTTCAGCTGTGCAGTAAAAGGTGAAACCCAAGTCATTCCTTGTGTTAAACTGCACTTAATATCCAAATTTCTTTTTACCAAGCCATTTTCACTTTAATCAATAAGAAAAATGGTAGTAGGGAGTGGGGAAGCAAGTTTAGCCTGAGCCAGGATTTGTCTTAGAAAGCATCAAAAGAGAAATATGGATCAGTTACACTTGTAATGATACAAAGAAGCAACGTCAATTTACTATTTGGTGTTGGAGGACCACACTCAAATGTTTTGAAGAGTCCACAAAAGCATTTTTTTTGAGGGATGGTGGGATTGTTTGAGCTTAGAGTTTTTAAAACTGAACTCTAGTTTAGTTTTTGTTTGTTGGTGAACTATATTTCCAGGAAGGTATTCTCAAGTCTCCAAGTTATTATAAAAACCCACCATATATTACACTTTTACTATCTACCAGACACCATCAACATGGTTATTTCATTTCTTCTTCGAATAATTTTTGTCAAGCAGACAACATGATTCAGATTTTACAGATGAAGAAAATAATGTTCAGTGAGTTTAATTAACCTGGTCAAGTTTTTACAACTAGTAAGCAATGGAACTGGAATTCAAATCTTTGTCCATTTGATACTAAAATCTGTGTTCTCATTAAATCATGCTGACTTTCAAAAAACATGAAAAATGAAGGAGTAAATCCCTAAAGAGACTATTATTGAATAATTTTACATTTTAGATTAAATGACTTTACAATTCTGTTTGATGAATACGATGAATAAATATGATGAATATGTATGAATATGATGTCCACACATATTTCACTTTTTAGTCCTTAAAGATACATATCAACCTTCTTATATTCTCCAACATAAAACCAATCACGTAGACTAATACTGAAAGGCTTTAAAAGTTATAGTTCAAAAAGACTCACTGATAGTTTAATTTGCATTACCTTAGACAATTTTGTCTTGAATTCAGATTTGTCTTTGATAACAAAGTCATTAATGAGACGAGATCGGTCATAAGTAGCGTGTTCTGATTCATCTGTGTAATCCTTATCTTTTCCTAGGGCTAGAAAACAAAAAGACAAAATTACATCAATTTTTATCTTTTTTCTTCTACCTTTTCTCATTAACTGTACTAATCTCTACTTTTTTACATGTTCTCAAGATTTAGCCAATATATATATTTGGAAATATAAATAATTGTGTGGCGTAATTTTCATAATCCATCCCTTTGATAAATAAGCACATAAATGTAATCACATTAAAGCTTGCCTGTTACTGTATTAATGCTGACACTAACAGTGACTTTCATTGGAATTAAATGCATCTGTGCTCTTTAATGTACTTCAGCTTTTTTGAAAATAAAATTAGAACTATATAAACTATATTGGACACGTCACTTGTTTTGAACTTAAGATATTTGTAAGAATTGAATAGATTCCTAAGCATTTATTTATTTAATTAAAAACTGCATTGATTTTGTTTTCTTAAAATCTGGAAAGTTTTATAAATGTGAATTTGGCTAAAGGTTGCAAGAAGTTTGAGAAACCATAGAAAATACGCTAATAAATATTACAAGAAAGATTTAAAAAATTAGAGATTTTAACAACTGCTAGAAAAGAAGAGAGAACATGAAAAAAAGATGGTTGCTATTGGAATAATAAAAAATGAGGTACTATAATATCAATTACATATAAAGATATATATGAATAATAAGTAAGATATAATCAATGTAAAATAGTACAAAATAGGAAATCTTTATGGTGGCTGTAAGTATGACCAAGAACTGTTGATACACTTAACAAAGTTTATATTCTATGTTATACACATATTTCTTCAAATTCAAAAACAGATTGCTATATATTTAGCCTTTCAAAAAAATAAAACTGTCTTGAAGAAAGTTATTTTATTCAATCTGTTGATACCTATCAAACATGAATGTTGACACAGACGACTATATATAGTGTTTTTAAGAGTTCAATCAACTTATTGTACAGAAGAAAAACAATTTTGTTTATAATATGTATATTAATTTATTTTATTAGTAATGCTTAAAATCTGCTATAACATGATATGTTATACCTTTGCAGTTAATAGTATCAGGTTCTTAGCAGTGGTATGAACGAATATTGTACAGGTCATATTATGTATTGGGATGCAATTAATGGCCAGTTATGTAAAAATGTTCTAAGCATTTAGTGGTTATACCTAGACATATTAATCATAGCTAACACTGACTGATGGTTAATATTTGCTGAGCAAATACCATAAGCCAGAAATTTTGCATGTTTTATTTCCTTTCATCCTGATAGCAACTCAACAAAGTGGGTATAATTTTCACCTACATTTAATAATAAGCAAACTCAGATGCATGGAAATTAGAAACACGCCAAAGGCACTACACTAGTATGAGGTAGATACATCTGAACCTGAAAACACATCCTGATCAGACTCAAAGCTGATTGTGAATATAGTGTAATGCTTCCTTTAGATTTAGATAAATTACATTTCATTCATTCAAAAATTATTTATAAAATACTTATAATATGCAAGACACTCTTTTAAGAGTTGAAGATATAGTAGTAAATACAACCCTGCCTTCATAGAACATTCAAGTAAGAGAAGAAAAGCAATTTTAAAAATGATAAATAAAATACTAAGTATTTCTTGTAAAAAATACAGTAGGAAGGAATGCAGGTGTCAAAGGCAGGGAGGAGGATCTTATCTTAGTAAAGAGAATAGGAGTAACATTTGAGCAAAGATCTGAAAAGCTGAGGCAGTTAGTCATACAGATAAACTGGTGGAATAATGGTCAACACAGAGAAAATAAAAAGTGCAAAATCTGGACTTGCCTTTACCTGTTACCTAATTGAGAAAGAAACTGAAATTTTGGTGTTAATTTGTTGGACCAGCTACCAAAACCCTACCATTTTCAACTTGCCAGTTTATAAGGCACAGTGTGATTACTGTTTCCATTTCCCTCTCCCCTCCATCTCTCTTCCTTTCCCCCAGTCAATCTCTCTCTCTCTCCCTCTTTCTCTCTCCATCTTTTTCTTTCTTTGGTTATTAGAGAGCAAGCAAGAAATTCTTGTTTGGTTAAACAGGTAATTGGCATATACTATTAGGGAGCATGCATTGGCCTACGAGTCATAAGATGTCATTTCTCATTCTAAATTCACCACTTCTTAGCCATGTAATGTCCTTGCCCAGAGTCTCTTAAGGGTCCCATGAACACTAAAAATTATTTAATTACTAATTTAATGTTTACAAAGGATGAAATGACAATTTACATTAACTAATGTATTTCATTTCCCATGGAACACAATAAATTAAATTTATAGAAGTTTTTCGCTCACTTAAACTACCTATTCCACCCACAATTTATTAAATACTTTTTTAGGCAGAGATTTTGTTTTGTTTACTTTGGTTTAATTTTTTCTTTTCTTTTTTTTTCTTTCTCTTTAATTCCTATAACACATATAGTCCTGGAAAAGAAATAGCCTTACATAGGAGCAAAGGAGGTAAGTGAACCTCTGTGGAAGAATATTTCAGGCAAAGGGTACAGAAAGTACAAAGGCCCTGAGAAGGGAGCATGCCTTCCTTGTGTGTTCACTGTTAAGGAGATTAATGTGGCTGGAGAGGAGTGAGGGGGTGCAGGGAGTAGCATGGTTTCATGTTCCAGTGGTAAACCAAGGGGTGGGGCAGATCAGGAGGGGCTTGCAGGCATTAGAAAACATTTGGATTTTATTCTGAGTTAAATATGGTGTCACTGGATGAAGTTGAGTAGAAGAGTAAAATCACCTCTATCAGATTTTAATAAAATCCAACTGGCTGCCTCTTGTAAAAAAATATATTGTCTAGCAACCCTTTGGAAAGACAATGACTTTGGAAGCTTTGAAGCAAAAGATGTTCACAAATAAAAAAAGTAACTTATATAAAAATTTTAATATATCTGTTGAATGAAAAAGGGTGAAAACTCTACATTATAAATATAGCTATCTATCCTCCTGAAATTGATAAAAATGGAGATAAGTACTAATATCCCAATAGATAAAAGATATAGATTATAAACAGGCAAGTAATAAAAGGTGAGGCAAATTTGTAAAAATATAATTATTTTTATGTGGTTTAATATCCTCTGTAACCAATAATTAAAAATAAAAAATGGTCCTATTTTATACCAGTACATAAATTTATTTACATCTTTTGTTTTTAATGAAAATATCAACTGCCAGCAAGATGCTAGAGAAACAGATAACAGTCATTTGTTTTCTTTATCAATATAAATGTGTAAAACTTGTGGAACAAAATTGGTCAATGTTTTAACAGCACAAATGGAGATGTATTCTAAAATTATAATCCAAAAGAAAGAAAATCTATGCTCAAAAGAATGTTCCTGCAAAAACTATTGCCATCTTAATAAACAGCAACTCCATTCTTCTGGTTACATAGGCCAAAAACCTAGGAGTGGTCTTGACTCCTCATTTTCTCTTATACTCCACCACTGATCCTCAAGTAAATTTTGTTGACTTAGCATGAAGCATCATTTTTGTGCTTTGCTTTACTCTTTAGCACATGCAGTATGTGTTTACTTATTTATCCTCATTTATTATCTGTTTCTTCACTAAGGTATCTATGAGCCAAGCTTTTAGTTTTTGTTTATGTTTTCACTTTTTATCACTTTCTTTGTCTTTTTTTGTGAATTGCTTTATCCCTAACATCTAGAACAGAATCTGGCACAAAGTTGCCATTCAATAAATGTTTGTGGAAAGAGCATGGGGGAAGCAAGATGGCTGAATGGACCCCTCCAGCAATTGTCTCCCTGCAGGAACACTAAATTGAACAATAATCCACACAAGAAAGTACCTTCATAAGAACCAAAATTCAGGTGAGCGATCACAGTAACTGGCTTTAACATCGTATCAAGGGAAGAGGCCCTGAAGAGGGCAGGAAAGACAGTCTTGCATTGCCTATGCCATCCCACCTTCCCCCATCCCCCAGCAGGGCCACACTGAGAGACAATCTGTGAGATTGGGGGAGGGAGAGTGAAGTGTGTGCAGACTTTGCATTGGAACTCAGTGCTGCCCTGTCACAGTAGAACACAACAGAGAACAAAATTCTGCCAGTGCTCATGGCGGGAGCATTTAGACCAGGCCCAGCCAGAGGGGAATCCTCCACCCCAGCAGGAGGAACCTGAGTTGAGCTACTTCACCACTAGCTGGGGCCCTGGGGCCCAGAAAAATTTAAAAAGAAGTCAGGCCATGAAGACCACAGTCCTTGGACAAGTCCTGGTGCTGAGCTGGGCTCAGAGCCAGTGGACTTGTGGTGCATATGACCCAGTAAGACACCAGCTGAGGCAGCCAAGGAAGTGCCTGCATCACCCCTCCCCCAACTCCAGGCTTTGCAGCTCAGGGAGAATCCTTCCACCTTCCAAGGAAAGGAAAAGGAAGACTATGGAGGACTCTGTCTTGCAACATGGGTACCAGCTCAGCCAAGTAAAATAAAGCACCAGGCAGATACCTGAAGCTCCTGACTCCAGGTCTTATCTCCTAGACAGCAATTCTAGATCCACCCTGGGCCAGAAGGGAACCTTCTGTCCTGAAGGGAAGGACCCAGTCCTGGCAGCATCACCATCTGCTGACTAAAGAGACCTGGGGCCTTGAATAAACATCAGCAATAGCCAGGAGGTAGCGAGCACAGGCCTTGGGTGAGATCCAGTACTGTGCTGGCTTTAGGTATGACCTAGCACAGTTCCACCATGGTGGCCACAGGAATACACACATCACCCATTCCCCAGCTTCAGGCAGCCCAGCATGGAGAGTGAGACTCCTTCTGTTTGGGAGAAAGTGAGGGACGAGAGTGAAAGGTTTTGCCTGGTAATCCAGGGAATTACCCAAGCCCACAAAGGCAGTACCACCAGGAGTCTGCAAGAGTCATATTGTTACTGTGCTTGGGGCACCCACTAGGGCTGATATGGTTGCAGTGATCAAATACTTAGATCACAGCACTCAATTCCATTTGAATACCTGGATAGCCTTCTCAGGAAGGCTGGGTACAAACAAGCCCAGACTGCAAAGATTATAACAAATACCTAACTCTTCAATGCCCTGACATCCATGAACATCCACAAGAACATCTATGAAAATATGACCTCACCAAACAAACTAAATGAGGCACCAGTTATGAATGCCAGAGTGATGGAGATATGTGGCCTATCAGACAGAGAATTCAAAATACTGTTTTGAGGAAGCTCAATGAACTTCAAGGCAGCACAGTGAAAAAATTCAGAATCCTATCAGAGAAGTTTAACAAAAAAATTGAAAAAGTTAAGAAATTCTAGAGCTGAAAAATTTAATCAAGAAACTGAAAAATGCAACAGAGTCTCTCAACAGCAGAACTGATCAAGCAGAAGAAAGAATTGATGAGCTTGAAGACAGGCTATATGAAAATATACAGCCAGAACAGAAAAAAGAAAAAAAACAATAAAGCACCTATGAAATCTAGAAAATAGTCTCAAAAGGGCAAATATAAGAGTTATTGGCCTTAAAGAGGAGGTAGAGAGAGAGAGATTGGGGTAGTAAGTTTTTACTCAAAGAAAGGATAACAAAGAACTTTCCAAACCTAGAGAAAGATATCAATATTCAGGAATAAGAGGTCCTAGAACACCAAGCAGTTTTAACCCAAATAAGACTACCTCAAGGTATTTAATAATCAAACTCCCAAGGTCACAGATAAAGAAAGGATCCTAAGAGCAACAAAAGAAAAGAAACAAATAACATACATAGAAGCTCCAATATGTCTGGCAGCAGACTTCTCTGTGGAAAGCTTACATGCCAGGAGAGAGTGGCATGGCATATTCAAAGTGTTTAAGGAAAAACACATTAATCCTAGAATATTATGTCCTGCAAAAATAGCCTTCAAACATGAAGAAGAAATAAACACTTTAACAGACAAACAAAACCTGAGGAATTTCATCAACACCAGAACTGTCCTACAAGAAATGCTAATAGGAGTTCTTCAATCTGAAAGAAAAGGATGTTAATGAACAATAAGAAATCACCTGAAGGTATAAAACTCACTGGTAACTGTAAGTACACAAATACAGAATACTTTATCACTGTAATTGCAGAGTGTAAACCATTCATATCTTGAGTAGGAAGACTAAAAGACAAACATATCAAAAACAATAACTGCAGCAACTTTTTAAGAGATAGATAGCATAAAAAGATCTGAAAATAAATAACAAAAAGTCAAAAAGTGGGAGGGATGAAGTTAAAGCATAGAGTTTTTCTTAGCTTTCTCTTTGCTTATTTGTTTGTTTGTTACAAGCAAACTTAAGTTGTCATCAGTTTAAAAATAACTGGTTATAATATTTTTTTATAAGCCTCATGGTAATCTCAAATCAGAAAAACCTCTAACAGATACACAAAAAATAAAGAGCAAGAAATTAAAACACACTACCAGAGAAAATCACTTTTACACAAAGGCAGGCAGGAAGGAAGGAAGGAAAAAAGAGAGGACCACAAAACAAGAAGAAATCAAATAACAACACAGCAGTAGTAAGTCCTTATGTATTAATAATAACATTAAATGTAAATGGACTAAATTCTCCAATCAAAAGACATAGAGTGGCTGAATGGATAAAAAAACAAGAAGCAACTATATGCTGTCTACAAGAAACTCACTTCAATTATAAAGACACAGGTATGGAAAAAGATACTGAATGCAAAAGAAAATCAGAAAAGAGCAGGAGTAACTATACTTATTTCAGACAAATAGATTTCAAAAGAAAAACTGTAAAAAAAAGAGATAAAGGTCAATATATATGATAAAGGGTCAGTTCAACAAAAGGATATTACAAATAACAATTATAAATTGTAAATTTATATAAAATTATAAATTATAACAATTATAAATATATATGCATCCAACACCAGAGTACCCAGATATATAAAGCAAATATTATTAGTGCTTAAGAGAGAGATAGACCCAAATCCCATAATAGTTGGAGACAGAAACACCCCACTTTCAGCATTGGACAGATCATGCAGATAGAAGATCAACAAAGAAATATTGTACTTAATCTGAACTGTAGACCAAATGGACCTAATGGATAGTCATAGAACATTACATCCAACAGCTTCAGAATACATATTCTTCTCCTCAGCATATGGATCATTCTCAAGGACAGAACATATATGAGGCCACAAAACAAGTCTTAAAAAATTCAAAAAAATTGAAATTATATCAAATATTTTCTATAGCCACATGGAATAAGACTAGAAGTAAATAACAAGTGGAACTTTGGAAATTATACAAACACATAGAAATTAAACAATATGCTCCTGAATGACCAGTGTGTCAATGAAAAGATTAAGAAGGAAATTTAAAAATTTCTTAATACAAATGAAAATGAAAATAAAACACATCAAAACCTATGGGATACGCTAGGCAGTACTAAGAAAAATTTATAGCAATAAGTGCCCACATCAAATACAAGATTAGTAGAAGTAAAGAAATAAATATCAGAGCAAAATAAATGAAATTGAAACAAAAAAACACAAAAGATCAACAAAATGAAAAGTTGACTTTTTGAAAAGATAAACAAAATTGACAAAATTTTAGCTAGACTAGCTAAGGAAAAAAGAAAGAAGACTCAAATAAATAAAATCAGAGATGAAAAAGGAGATATTACAACTAATACTGCAGAATTTCAAAGGATTATTAGAGACTACTATGAGCAGCTATATGCCAATAAATTAGAAAACCTAGAAGAAATGGATAATTTACTAGACATATACAACCTACCAAGATTGAACCAGGAAGAAATCCAAAAACTGAAAAGATCAATAACAAGTAACTAGATAGAAGCCGCAATTAAAAAGTCTCCCATCAAAGAAAAGCCTAGAACCTGATGGCTTCACTGCTAAATTCTACCAAATATTTAAAGAACCAATACCATTTCTACTCAAACTATTCGAAAAAATCAAGGAGGAAGTAATAATCCCAAACTCACTCTACAAGGCCAGTATCATCCTGACACCAAAACCAGACAAAGAAACACTAAAAAAAAAAAAGAAAGAAAGAAAACTATAGGCCAATATTTCTAATGAACATAGATGCAAAAATCAACAAAATACTAGCAAACCAAATTCAACAACACATTAAAAAGATTATTCACCATAATTAACTGCAATTCATCCCAGGGATGCAAGGATGTTTCAACATATGCAAATCAATCAATGTGATACATCATATCAAGGAATGAAGGACAAAACCATATGATCATTTCAATTGATGCTGAAAATGCATTCAATAAAATTCAGCATCCTTCATGATAAAAACTCTCAAAAAACTGGGTAGAGAAGGAACTTACCTCAACATAATAAAAGTCATACATGATGGACCCACAGCTAGTATCATACTGAATGGGAAAAATTGAAAGCCTTTCCTCTAAGATCTGGAACAAGACAAAGATGCTCATTTTCACCAGTGTTATTAATGAACTAGTGGGAATTCTAGCTACAACAATCAGACAAGAGAAAAAAATAAAAAGCATCCAAATTGGAAAGGAAGAAGTCAAATTATCCTTGTGTCTTTGCAGATGATACAATCTTATATCTTATAAAGACTCCAACAAAAACTACTAAACTAATAAACAAATTCAGTAAAATTGAAGGATACAAAATCAACATACAAAAGTCAGTAGCATTTCTATACACCAACAGTCTGAAAAAGAAACTAGGAATGTAATCCCATTTACAATAGCTACAAATAAAATAAAATAAATTACCTAGGAATATTCTTAACCAAAGAAATGAAAGATTTCTACAATGACAACTATAAAATACTGATGAAAGAAATTGAAGATGCCCTCCCAAAATGGAAAGATATTCCATGCTCATGGATTGAAAGCATCAATATTGTTAAAATGTCCATACTACCCAAAGTAATCTACAGATTCAATGCAATCCCTATCAAAATACAAATGACATTCTTCACAGAATAGAAAAACTAGTCCTAAAATTTCTATGGAACCACAAAAGAGCCAGAATAGTCAAAGCCATCCTGAGGAAAAAGAACAAAACTAGAAGAATAACATTAATTGACTTCAAATTATACTACAGAATTGTAATAAACAAAACAGCATGGTACTGGCATAAAACCAGATGTACAGATCAATGGAACAGAATAGAAAATCCAGTAATAAATCCACACATCTATGGTAAACTCATTTTTGACAAAGGTAACAAAACCATACATTGGGGAAAGGACAGTCTCTTTAATAAATGATGCTGGGAAAACTGTTGAACTATAAGCAGAAGAATGAAAGTAGACCCCTATCTCTTTCCATATACAAGGATCAAATCAAAATGCATTAAAGACTTAAATCTAAGACCTGCAACTATGAAGCTAAAAGAAAACTGTGAAGAAATGCTCTAGGACATTGGTCTGGGCAACGATTTCTTGAGTAAGATCTCAAAAGCACAGGCAACCAAAGCAAAAATGGACAAATGGGATCACATAAAGCTAAAAAGCTTCTGCACAACAAAGGAAACAATCAACAAAACGAAGGGACAACCCACAGAATGGGAGAAAATATTTGCAAACTACCCATCTGACAAAGGATTAATAAGGAGCTCAAATAACTCAGTATAAAAAAAATCAAATAATCCAGTTAAAAATGAGCAAAAAGTCTGAATAGACATTTCTCAAAAGAATACATACAAATGGCCAACAAGTATATGAAAAAATGCTTGCCTTCATTTACCAAAACCCAATTATAGTCATCAGAGAAATGCAAATCAAAACCACAATGAGATATCACTTTCCCCCAGTTAAAATGGCTTTTATCCAAAAGACAGACAATAACAAATGCTGGCAAGGATGTGGAAAAAGAGGAACCCTCATACACTGTTGGTGAGAATGTAAATTAGTATAATCACTATGGAGAAGAGTATGGAGGTTCCTCACAAAACTACCATATGACTCAGCAAAACCACTGTTAGGTATACATCCAAAAGAAAGGAAATTGGCTGGGAAGGGTAGTGGGGAGAAGGGGGTAAAGTGGGGATGGTTAACAGGTACGAAAATATAGCTAGATACAAAGAACAAGATTTAATATTTGTTAACACAAAAGGGTAACTATAGTCAACAATAAATTATTCTATGTTTTAAAATAACTAAAAGAGTGAATGGAATGTTCCCAACACGAAGAAATGATAAATGCTTGATACTCCAATTACCTGATTTGATTATTACACACTGTATGTCTATATCAAAACATCACATGTACCCCATAAATATATACAACTATTATGTACCCATAATAATTTTAAACAATTAAATTTTAAAAATAAATATTTGTTGAATTGACCAAATGGATTGAAATGCCCTGCAAATCCTGCCTGAGCTCTCCTCAAATTATATACAGAAGGCCGGGTGCAGTGGCTCCTGCCTGTAATCCTAGCCCTCTGGAAGGCCTAGGCGGGAGGATTGCTTGAGCTCAGGAGTTTGGGAACAGCCTGAGCAAGAGTGAGACCCTATTTCTACTGAAAATAGAAAAATTAGTCAGGCATGTTCCATGCCTATAGTCCCAGCTACTAGGGAGGCTGAGGCAGGAGGACTGTTTGAGCCCAGGAGTTTGAGGTTGCAGTGAGCAACAATGACACCACTGCACTCCAGCCAGGGCGACAGAGCAAGACTCTGCCTCAAAAAAAAAATTTAAATACACACACACACACATATACATATATATACATACATATATGTGTGTGTATGTATATATGTGTGTGTATATATTTAGAAGCTGACCATTTATTAAAACCTGATTATAGTTTATTAATCCAAACTACCACCATCTCTTGAGCCAAAGTTTATTAGAGTCTCCTAACTGATCTTCCTGTTTTCATCTTTTGCCCTTACCACATGGCAGCCAGAGTGGTCCTTTTAAAAACCTAATTTAAATCACGTTAAACCTGTATTCAAACCCTCTGGTAATTTTGTAGCTCCAGGTAAAGCCACAGTCCATACCATGGCCCACTGGGCATGCATCTTCTGGCTCCTTACTAACACTTCCCATCCATCTCCTACAACTCTACTTTCATGACCTTCAATCCAGCTGTACTGGGTTGCTTGAGGTTAAGTATGCTTTCACTACAGGACTTCTGCACTTGCTCCTCTCTCTGCCAAGGATGCTCAATTCCTGTTTCAGCCTGAGTTCTGCTCATTTGTCACCTCATCAGAGAATCTCTCCTTGACCATCATTTCTAAAATAGAATCTCCCATGGTTCTCCCTTTCCTCACAAGGCTTTATTATTTTTTATTAATTTATCACCACCAGACTTCAAATGGTACACATGTATATAATAATATGCTATATATGTAGATATATATCAGCATCTGGCATTAAATTGTAGCATAGATATATAACAAATATATGCTATATATGCCTGTACATGTATATATAGATGTTTGTTTGTATGTATTTATGTGCATATATATACACAAATAACTAACCATATATATGGTTTTATATGGATATATCTGTGCTTGTATCTATTATGATATAGAAAGAGAGAGAGACCACAGATGGTTATATCTATCTCCTCCTATTATAAGTGCTATTAGTGTAGTGACTTTCCTGTTCATTGCTACATTCCATATTTAGTCCATTGTTTAGTACATTGTAAGCTGCTAATAATTGTTGAACAAATTGATGAATGAATGCCATGCTTATATGTGGGAATATTTTGTATCCATTAAATTGCTCATTTTGCAGACTGACAACATATAGAAATTCTTAAAATATAATATAAAGTAAAATGTTTTAATGCAAATTTCACATATTTTCTTTTAAATATACTTTTCCTTCTGAATGCAACTTTATAAAACTATGTAAATGTAAGGACAAATAGTAAAAAAATGACAATATGAAAAAATGTAAAATATTTTATTTACTTTGACTGTGGAGTAGTAGTCCCTCTACCCCACAACCTTTTTCTGTTTTTCTTGCCTGAAGGTTGTTTGTATCATAAAGGTAGAATTCTTAAAACTTTTCAGAGTTGCTATTAGTGCTGTCAACATCTGAGAGCCAAAAACAGAGAGAATCATATTGCATTTTGATTAATGAAGGTAATTCTTCTTCAATCAGTGGAATCTTCTGAAATACAAAGGAAACCTACAAAAGTGTTTTGGTTCTTATCAAGGAAATAGATCCTTATTTGTCTGAAATCCACCCCATGTGGTAATGAGACATTTCTTTCACATATGCCCAGAGCATCAATTAAATTTCAAATAAAAAGAATTGTTTAAGCATTAACACTAAACTGTAATACAAATATGTATCACATTTCCTCTTTTTTAAAAAGATGCCTTTCCTCCCACATTTTAGCATTTCTGAAATCAGGATGAGGTCAACAGTTCATGTATTTAATTAACATGGTAACAACTATTTTTCCTAAAAGCTCTTATTAATTTGATCATGCTTGTTACAATTGATAGTGTCTTCAAATCTAGGAAGGTGAAAAATTAACAAAAACAGACTTTCAAAAAACAAAAACTCAGCTTTATGCAATAGGTGATAACAGAAAGAAAAACTGTATAATTTTGATTATGCCAAATAAAACTCTTCCTGCTCTCCAGTAGAAGAATGACAGAAAGACATACATCCGTAAAAAATGGGGTTCTCAAAGCTTAAGAAAATCATTTCATACGTTGAAGCAGGAAGGCTGATTTAGTGAAAAGAAAACCAATATTGGTTTCAACAAACCCAAATTAAAATCCTGGTTTTGTCATTTTGTCAATTATCAGCTGATGGCAGTGGGTCAGTTATATTATTTTTCCTTTTTTATTTAGAGACAAGGTCTCACTCTGTCACCCAGGCTGGAGTGTAGTGGCATGATCATAGTTCAGTGCAGCCTTGGACTCTTAAGCTCAAGCGATCCTCCTGCCTCAGCCTCCCGAGTATCTACGACTACAGGTGCACACCAATACATCCAACTAATTTATTTATTTTTTATTGTTTGTAGAGATGGGGTCTCGATATTGTTGCTCAGACTGATCTCGAACTCCTGGCCTCAAGCAATTCTCCCACCTCAGCCTCTCAAAGTGCTTGGATTACAGGCATGAGCCACTGCACCCAATTTGGGATAATAAAATCTTCTCATAGAGTAGTTCCAAGGATTAAGTGGAACAATTTATGCAAAGTGACTTGAACACATAAAGTACTGAATAAATATATATTCCCTTCCTTTTCTTTGTTTTCAATTCACAATTTTAGTATTTAGAAATCTACAAAAAATATGTAATTTGGGGCTACCAAGAAAGTCCTATCTTCCATTTTAAAGCCTAAGTAGATAGGAAACAATGTAATTACCTCATGTAAACCAATGAGAAATTTAGAATTTAATCTACAAATCCTTATTCTAGTCATCAATTGTATGATTTATGATGCAAACTTATGTTGACTCAAGTGAGAATGCATTAAGTCTTTTAAATTTTGTTTGCAAACCAGCATCAGTTTAAAACTCAAAGGGACTGACCAATATAGCAGACTACTATGATCACAACATAAACCTTACAGCTATCTCTGGGAGTGCAATCTTAATAGCCAAATTATTCCAGCTCAATCATTCTTTTTTATTATAATGTCATTTTATGTTGTTACTTTGTTACATTGTATTGTAACTGCAGGAGCATCCGGAAAGGGATGAGGTACCTCTTGGAGGATTTTCCATGTGTGAGTATATTACTAGTTGACCTCCACTTACTTGCAACTGTGCTACTGTTCTATACATTACTGATAACAGATTGCTCCAGGATTACCAGAATAGTTGAGGCTGCAGATTAAAATGATAATAATGGCCTAAGGTAACTTCCATGTTTTATAATTTATGTGTTATCTCTGATAAATACTTTCTCACTTAAGTCTCACAAAAGCTCTTACTATGATTCTGCTCGATCCCTGTTTACAATATAAGAAGAAATCAAATATTAATATTTATATCTTCATTTCACAAATCAGAAAAGTGAGGCATAGATGGTGTGTACCCAGGTAGTAAGTAACAGGGTTAGTACCTGCAACTAGACTTTCTCACTGCTAACAAATTCTATCCTACAAATTTAAAAATTTTTTAAATTTCCTATAAGTTTTAAAATCATCATCCTATAAATGTTTCCTGTGAAGAATAAATTCATATATGGTCCATATATGGTTTGCTCAATGGTTAGAACACAGTAATAATGAGGATCCAAACTTATTAATTCTTTGTGGTTTCTTTGCTGCCTACTCTCCCTAACCATACCATTGTTCTACAGTCCCACCACCAGCCAGTCACACTGAGGATATTGATGGAGCTGTGCTCAGTGAACCCTACAGTTAAACAAATCCTGCAGATAAACTGCTTTCCACTGTGCCAGTGTTTATTCCATCTACCATCCATCTTTCCATACATTCATCCAATCATCGCTTATCCATCTATCTACCACCCAGTAGACAGTATGTACTAAGCGATATGAATAAGATGGATGTAAACAGCAATTATCATCATCTAGTGAATTTAGTGTAAATAGAGTCACATCCAAAGGATAGTAATAGAAAGGAAGAAGCATCTAAATAACTGAGTACTAGGGAGGACTTCACATAAGAGTAATGTTAGAAAGGTAATTCTACTATCTAAGAAGAGTGATGCCTTTTAGGTTTTTAAATGCTCTGCAAAAAGTTATGTCAATACAATTTAAATGAAAAAGAGGATCATATTCAGATCATGTTCTCAGTGAGAAAATTTACAATGCACTCATTCCTAAAAGGTGAGAAAATTCAATGTGATAAACGACATAGAGAGCAAAGTAATGGGCGGATTCTATAGCAGACTCCCCAAAGATGTACGGGTGTGTGTATGTGTCAATGTGCTTCATCCATTCATCTGCCCTGTCAGTAATCCTAAAATTATTCTTTGAGCACCTACTATGTGCCAGGTACTATTCTTCTTTCTAGGGCAACAGGTATCTACAAGATTGACAAAGTCTCTGTCCTCTGGAAACATAAAGAGGAGATAGGGGAACTAAATAAGGAATTTCAGGTAATAATAATTATTAGGGAGAAAAATAAATCAAGATTGAGAGAAAGAAAGTGAAACTGATGTGAATCTGATTTATTTCAGTGTAGGGCCCTAGGATAAGAACACGCTTATTATGAACGAGGGAACACAAGAAGGTTGAGTTGCCTGCAGCATTGTGAGTGAAAAGCAGCATTAGGAAATAGCCTGGAGAGACCAGACTCAGATTCTGTAAGGTCTCCAAATACCACAGTAAGTTTAGATTTTAAATGTAATGAGAAACCTGGGAAGGATTGAAGCAGAGAAATAATGAGATTTAATTTTCCTTTTTTAAATTATTATTTCAAAATATTACGTGAGTACAAATGTTTTTGGTTACCTAGATCGCTTTTGTTATGCTTGAGTCAGAGTTATAAGTGTGCCCGTCACGCAGATAGTGTTCATGGTACCCGTTAGGTAGGTTTTTGCCCATCCCCTCCCCCCCCACCCACTTGATTTCCACTGAGTTTTACTTCCTTCTGTGCACATGTGTGCTCATCGGTTAGTGCCAGTTTAATAGCATGTACATGTGGTGTTTCCATGTTTTTCCATTCTTTAGATACTTCACTTAGGATAATGGTCTCCAGTTCCACCCAAATTGTTGCAAAAGGGCTTAATTCATCCCTCTTCATGGCTGAGTAGTATTGCATAGTATACGTATACCACATTTTGTTAATCTCCTCATGAATTGATGGGCACTTGGGTTGATTCCACATCTTTGCAATTGTGAATTGCGTGCAACAAACATTCAAGTGCAGGTATTTTTTTGATAAAATGACTTGTTTTCCTTGGGGTAAATACCCAGTAATGGGATTGCTGGATCGAATGGTATGTCTATTTTTAGTTCTTTGAGGAATCTCCATATTGCTTTCCATAGAGGTTGTACTAATTTGCAGTCCCACCAACAGTGTATAAGCATCCCTTTCTCTCTGCATCCATGCCAGCATCTGTTGTTTTTGGACTTTTTAATAAAGATCATTCTAAATGGAGTAAGGTGATATCTCATTGTGGTTTTAATTTGCATTTCCCTGATGATTAGTGGCATTGAGCATTTTTTCATATGTTTATTGGCAATTTGTCTATCTTCTTTTGAAAAGCTTCTGTTCATGTCTTTTGCCCACTTTTTAATTTTTTTTTTCTTGCTGATTTGCTTGAGTTATTTGTAGATTCTGGTTATTAGCACTTTATTAAAGGTATAGCTTGCGAATATTTTCTCCCATTCTGTAGGCTGTCTATTTGCTCTGTTGACTATTTCCTTAGCTCTGCAGAAGCTTTTTAATTCAATCAAGTCCCATTTATTTATGTTTGTTATTGCTGTGATTGCCATTGAGGTCTTCTAATAGCTGTGTGGAAAACAGACTATAAAGAGGCAAGAGTTTGAGCAGCGAGAGGAGATAGGGGTTGTACCTGTCTACTTACAAAGTGAAGGTGGCAGAGTGGGCTAAAGTGCAGCAGTGAATGTGGCGAGCAGTAGTCTAATTCTGAACGTATTTTGAAAATTGAGCAAAGAGGATTTATTGAATGTGTTCAATAAACAATTGAAAAGATTTACCATGACTGTGAGGCTGTAATAACTAAAAAATGCTGTGCTCTTTCAGTGTAATTCCCTTATTTCTGTAATCCTTAAGTAGGATGGGAATGTTAGTAGCAGAAAGTTCTTTCTTATACCATCTTAGTATGACATATTGGGAAAAATAATGGAAATTAGTGGAGAATATCTACTGTTACAGAATGAAAGCAAAATCACCATGTACTCATTTGATCATAACTGTTTTAAGAAATAAGACCAATGAATACTCCACCAAGTTAAACTATTAAGCTTGCAGAAAGCAAACTAATGCTTTAAAACTCTAATATGAAACAAGTCCTGAGGGAGTCATTTTATAACATTAGCAAAATGTTGATTCCATAACAAGGTTAAGTAGATGTATGTTTTGGTTGGCTGGACTCATATTATGCTGGCCTTAATTAGCCCTGTAAATGTCATTTCATTTTCTTTTTTTCTTTTCTTTTTTTTTTTTTATTAGAGACAGGGTCTCACTCTGTTGCCCAGGCTGCAGTACAGTGGCATGATCATAGTTCACTGCAGCCTTGAACTCCTGGGTTCAAGTGATCCTCCTGCATCAGCCTCCTGAGTAGCTAGGACTACCGATAAGAGCCACTGTGTCCACCACTGCTGGCTACTTCACTTCTAAGTTATATGATTTTACAGAAGTAACGGGCATGGACAGAATCAAGCACCAGTTGCTTGTTAATGTGGATTTCTGTTTCCTTGTCATTTTCCAGCATACTGAGTAGAAAAAATTGTAGGCAATGGTAGTGGGGCTTCCAGGATTAATAGATAAGATTATTGCCATACCAGAATTTAAAATTCAGTGTTACATGAATCAGCATTTTCTAGAATGATTTTGTGAATGTGTGTGTGAGCATAGGTGCATATATATGTGAGTGCAGGGATGGGGTGGAGTGGTGTCCTGGCTTTGTGAGCTGCTCTATAAAAAGTAGAATTAAAGGTTATAAGATGTCAATTAGAAAAAACAAAAGAAAACTAAATGACAAAATATTCAAAACTTCCCAACTTGATTAGCTTTTTTAACCAATCAGTTCCCAAATATATTTTACCATGCAACTTTACCCCCCATGTTTTGCTCTCTGCCTGAAACTTATTAGAATCTTGCAGAAGTAGTGTTAGGTGGAGATCCTTAGCCACTCTTCACCCTAAAGGCCTCTGTGCCTACTGTGATAATTAAGAGAAAAAGCTAGGGGTTAAGACCTCCTGGGTTGAAATCTCAGTTTCCAGTGGCTAGCCATGTGACATTTGGCAAGTTATTTTATCTCTTGGCAAACCAGTTTCCTCATCTGTAAAAAAGGGCTGATAATAGTACCTAACCCAAAGTGTTGTTATGAGTAATAAGTGAGATAAGACAGGCAAAGTGCTGTTAAAAGAAAGAGTTGGGTAAATTATTTTTTCTCCATTTTGCCATGAGAATCACATTTTGATGATAATAGAAACAGCTGCTGAGTGTAGATAACTCTGGGCCCAGCAGAATTTGTTGCAAAAGATAAGCTTAGTGAGTGACTGAATAAAGCAATGAGCAATTATTTGCTGAATTGCTATGATGTTCTAGGAGCTGTGATGGAGCTATTCCCCTTCATTTCATTCAAAAATCCTACAAGGAATGGATCATTGATCCCAATTTACAAATAACATCACTGAGGCACAGAGAGGTTAAGTAATATGCCACAATCACACAGCTAGTAGATACAAGAATAGAGATTTGACCAACGCCTGTTGCCTCTCTCTCTCTCTCTCTATATATATATATATATAGAGAGAGAGAGAGAGAGAGAGGCAACCTTAGTAGAAACTTCCTGCTCTGAATCAAAAGAATCATGAATATTTTGTCCTTCATAGCTGTCATTTGGAAGAATAAAAAATATCAATCCTCAATGAAACACTGACCACACGCAGTTAACTCTTTCCCAGCATTAATATTCTCATAGGGTAGCTCAAAGTAGTTGACTATAAAAAAGAAAAACCATCAATCAGATGCATTAATCAGATATCAAAACCTATTGGTACTTGGGATTTCTCATGCAATAATCAAACCAATGCTAGGAACTGGTATTCTGCAGTCCAAAAGAAAAATTAAATAATGTAACTTCTTTGTGTTTAAAAGAGAACATGTATTGGCCGGGCGCGGTGGCTCACGCCTGTAATCCTAGCACTCTGGGAGGCTGAGGTGGGAGGCTTGCTTGAGCTCAGGAGTTTGAGACAGCCTGAGCAAGAGTGAGATCCTGTCTCTGCGAAAATAGAAAAATTAGCCAGGCATCATGGTGCACACCTGTAGACCCAGCTACTCGTGAGGCTGAGGCAGGAGGGTTGCTTGACCCCAAGAGTTTGAGGTTGCAGTGAGCTACAATGACACCACTGCACTCCACCCACGGCAACAGAGTAAAAAACAAAAAAAAACAAAAAAAAGAGAGAACATGTATTGCTAAAATGCTTATTCATGCTTTATTTAATTTTACTTTTGACATATTTGACATTACGTCGCTTGGCCTCTTTTCAAAGATAATTAAAAACACCTATATTGTAGATAGGCAACTGACTCCAAAAGAGTATTTCCTAGCCAGTGTTACATCCAGGTGGATGCTTAATGATACTACAGTCTGCTGGAGATTCATCCTCCACCTGCATTATAAAGGCAAACACCTCATCATTTGTATATGTTTTAATCTCTTCAGAAGCAGTGTTTTTTCTCCAACTTGAATGAATGATGGATTGATGCTAAAATACTGAATGTGAGGTGCAATGCCTGGAGCAATATAAATACAAGTCAAGTAGATCAAATGATTGAGACACAAAAAAATGATCAAGAAAAAACTGTGGAGTTAGACCATCCAATTATACTAATCATTTAGAGAAATTGCTTTTAATATTTGGGATGGCAAGTTGTCAAAAATAAGATACATGGAATTATATGGAAAGGTTTGCATGACTAGAGTAATTGTTAAACTATTAACTGGTACTAATTTGGGAGAATGGTTAGTGAAGGGTGCTGTGCAAACTTTACCAACTGTATGGATATTTGGGACAAGGAAAACTTCAGGCTTTGGTTTTTGTTTTCTTATCAGAAAATAACTGATAAGACAGGTGGAGCATCCCAAATCCAAAATTGAAAATGTTTCAAAATCTAAACTTTTTGAGCACTGACATGATGCTCAAAGAAAATGCTGATTGGAACATTTCAGATTTCAGATTTTCAGATTTGGGATGCTCAACCAATAAGTATAAAATGAAAATATTCCAAAATACAAAAAAAATATATGAAATCTGAAGCACATCTGGTCCCAAACATTTTTGGATAAGGGATATTTAACCTTTAGGAATCGCCTTCATAATTAATTATTACAGGAAAGAGCTTTGTGCTCTGATGAATTGTTCTTTTTGACATTGCATAACAATTTGAACCTGCTGGTGGCTGTCTGTCTTTAATTAGGAAACTTAATAAGCCAGCACTGTTTTTCTGCCACACACATAAAAAAGAATATTACAAAAAACAGACGAATTTGTAGTCATTCTGAATGCTATTATAAATAACACAGCTCATGGTTTTAAAAATTATGGAAAGTAACTTAACAATGCCCACATAGAGAAACCAAGATATAGTTTTTAGGCCAGAAATTCTTAATCCTGGCCACATTTTATATTTACCTAGACAATTTTTAAAAGTATGGATACCAATTTCACTCCCCAGAATCCCCAAACTTATTCTCTGGAACTGAGATCCAGGGAGTTTTAAAAGCTCTCAGGTTGTTCAAATGTGTAGCCAGAGTTTGAGAATCCCTGATACAGACAATGTATTCCCTATTGAAAACCCAAGGATTAATTTCTGTAGGTTATAAATAAATTTACTCTGAGGTTGCAAAATTAGTGTTTGGGTAGATTAGTATCACTTTTTAATTAATTCTGCCTTTAATTTGTTTCTATATAATTTATGAAATGTAAAGTCCCAAACTCAAAATCATTGTTCATGGGCAAGGACAGCAAGCTACATATCTGAATGTAAATTTTGCTCAACTAAAGCAAATTTTATGTGATGACATCAAAAGGCAAAAGAGGAAATTGAGTAAATTTATCATTGTTATGGAAAAAAATAAATAAAATTTATATTATCCACTAATGAAGTGTTAGGATAGAATTTTTCAGTGTCACTAACATTCCAAATTCTGAGTGCCAAAATTTGATAAATCTTGAAATAGTAGTATAAATGTACTTATTCATAAAGAATTGAAAGAAATTTTCAGAAGACTGACGGCAAAAATAGTTAAATTTTTTTCGGTTATGAGATTGTTGTTCAATATAAATCCTCTTATATTATTTGAATTTTAAACTGTACAGTAAATGCCTTAATTGTTTTTTAACCTCAGAATATTATACTCACCCATCAAGTTAAAGATCAAACACAAACTTTCTTTTTTTTTTACATTCTAGGTTTGAAGAACACAACTTAGCTGTGGAGAGTGGAAAAGGAGGACAGAAATATTGGAAATCAACTTACCCAAGCAAAAATCACTGAGGTCAGCAAAAGAACATTTGAGCACAGAGTCTTTTTTATTATCCTCAGTGTTAACTGAAAAAAAAAAAGACATTTTATAGTTTCAGGGAATAAAAGCAACAGAAAAATAACCATGGTGATGGATGTCCAAATGATGGTCAAACATGAAGAAAGTTTTTAAGTTAATGAGTTGAAATTAATTACTTAAAATTTCACTTTCAATAAGGGAAATAAATATTTATATTAGGTTTTAATACCTTCATCCTCTTAAACAATTAGTTTCCTTATTGAATATGGCTATAAGCTGATTATAATATGTAGTGATTTTGCAATAGTATCAAAAAGAGAATTTTGATATTTTTAGGTTACCCAGAAAAAGAAGCAACCCTAAGGAATCATAAGAAAATACATTCTTCTCATAAGAAAAAAGCTACAGGAGGATGGGAAAATAAAAACACACTCCATCCACTGTATGACAGGGAATATGGTTGTATTTTGACTACTGACTGTTGTAAAAAGGGATTGCCTAAGGCATAGTGGTGGGTCTCAGATGGGCAAATGTATGTAGAAGAGTGTCTAAGAGCAGCCACAAAGTTTATTTAATGTGGCATCTAGCTGGTATGTACCTAAATTTCAGCCCTTGCATGCCAATATTTGGGTGCCAACACTGGTCAACCACATCTTTATGCAACCAAATCTTTTCTTCTTTATTGTCGGTAGTAAAAATCTTTGGTCTTTTTTCTTTTTTTTTTTGTAAACTGAGTTTATTATTGCTGACATTTTCTACTTGAACAGAAGTTATAAGTTTTCACCAGGAATGGTATTCATCAACAAAAGGGATGCAAATAGTGGTAAATGCACCAGTGATTCATGTAGCCGGGTCTGTCTTCCACTGCAAACAGCAAGCATTAGGTCCAGACTCCATGGGATTGGTTACCTTCAAGGCAAGGAAGGAATGAAACACAACTGGCCAACAAATGGCCTTTCATCTGACTGGCACAGGGTACTGGCATAGGTACTTCCTACACCATCCTCCTTCCTGAAGAGCTCTACAAGTACTAGCCAAATGGAAAAAGGAAAGAAGGAAGGAATGTTTGGGAAATGCTTACTCTTTATAAGTTGAGCAAAAAAATAGGAATTGCTGCTCACCTTGCTCTTCTTTGTCAGCGGAGATTAAGGTTATGGACGTGGGAGCCTGAGAGTCACTTCTCAATTGACTGGAAGAGCGAGGTAGACTGGCTCAGGCTCTTGGAGCAAGCGTAGCTCTGGGCGAGGCAAGGCAGGGATCTCCGAGAAGGTTTTAGTGAAGTTTCTTTTGTTATTTCACTCTTGCTTATATTCATACCTGCAAATCCAAAATGGTTAGTATTAGCAATAAGAAATAATCAGCAGAGGTCAACAAAAAATTTTAATTTTTGTAGTGGCTATTTCAGGAAAGTACCAACTACATATTAGAAGTAATTGAATTAGTTTTGTTGATGTTTTGTCAGGGAAAGTGTTTGAAATTTTTGTCAAATAGTTACGAGAAATAAACGCCTCCCTTTCCAGTTTGAGCTTTCACCATTCTTTTTAAAGGTTCTGTGAGAAAAGAAACTGAAGTTTAAATTCATTTGGGGAACTGTGACAACAATGATTTGAATTGTCTTTAGATAAACCTAACCATTTAGGTTTTCAAGCATAAACAAAATAAAACCTAATGCATAAGAATTCAAATTATTATTATTAAATGGAGCACTTCTTTCTCTACCCTCCTCTTCCCTGAACACATAATGTACTAACAGTGATCAAGAGGCTGGAAAGAGATCGCATAGTATATTACAAAAACTGACCAGCAAGCAGGGATCAAGAGAGAAGCACTCCTCTGCTCGGTGTAAGAGTCACTCCCCTCATGCAAACGGGCACATCTGCTAGAAGTAACAATGCCCCTTAACTGGACAGGGGCTCCATAAGCAGAAACCCCCATACACAGTGCACTCCAGAAAAGAATGGTGCCCCTCCCCTGTCTCCATCCATCTTCCTCCCTGGTATGTCAATCCCAGGTCAGTCCTCATCCCCGGAACTCTAATCCCCAACGTCTCTGGACACTGCCACTTCTGACAACATCTTCCTCAGAGACCCTTACAGTATGTTCCTGAGAACTCAGATAAAATATCGGAAAACCCACTTAGTATCCTCTTCAGCTTTTTCTGTGGATAATCCCTTTCCCTCCATAATCTCACCCAAACCTGGCACTGCCCCACATCCCTCGCCAATGGCACTGCTTCTCTTTCAGCCATTTCCAGTGGAGGCGCTTTTCTTTCCACAGCCTCATGTCAAACTGGCTGGAAACAAAGCAGATATCCTCCTTGATCCTAACTGCCTGTTTCAGTTCATTCTTCTTCATCTCTCCTTTCTAAAAAAAAAGTTTTCAAATTTCTGTCATTAAACTATTCTATTTTTCCTTGTGGCTGCCATTTTCATTTACTACTTCCAGGTTATTTCCTATCACTTGTGAAGAATTCAGCTTCTAAATCACCACTCTCCTGCTTCTTTCCTTCTTAACACTCACTCCCATTCACACCATATATTTTACTTATTTAGTTTATTCCCCGATACCTCCCGAGAATTCAAGTCCCATCGTGGCACTCATTTTTGTCCCGTTTTGTTTACTGCATTATCTAGAACAGTGTCTACAACTGTGTCTAAAATAGCGTGGCTCCTTGGAGGCCCTCAACAAGTGTTTGTTGGATGAATGGAAATTCGAATGGGAGTTGGCTGCCCGCACCTATGACACTGCACATTCCTTAAGGGCAGGCTTCTCTCTTATCCTCTTTGTATCGCCACTGCCCACTGCCAAGGCCTGGCACACAAGTGAGTGGTGTTCAGAAAGTGTCTGTGGAATGAATGTTTGGTTATGACTTTCAGTTCTTTCAATAACCTTAGTGTCTTCAGCAAGTCTATAAAACAGAGCTTTACAGCCCCACCTGTTAAACAAGGAAATTAAGTAAACTATGTGATCTCCATAGAATTTAAAGCTATAAAGGGTTGTTTTTCAGAAAAAATGGTTGTCACAATTCCCCATTTCACTTTACCTACTCAGATGGTAACTATTATAAAGCTGCTTGATCCTGAATCACTCCCTAAAAAGTTTCTTATTGACACCTGAATTGAGCAGTTGGATATGTATGCTATTTGTATAATGTGAGTAAAACCGTGAAATCACCTCACTTCAGTGCTGAGTTTGGACTTCACACCACATAGGGCAAAGAAACACCTTATTACAGAGTGCCTATTACATATCAGGCTCTGTAACTGGTACATTTATTTATTCATTTTGGGGCTATTTATTTTACACAAGTAAATTACAAAATACATTCCCACTTTAAGAGGTTTTCAATTACAGAAGTAAATAGAATAAAAAGTAAAAATCCATTTTTACTCTGATTCCTAAATTCCAGTCTCCTCTCTAAGTAAAACAAATGTTATCAGTTTACTGATCTTTGCCTATGTATTCATATACACAAGCATGTATAGAAGTAATTTTCTAACAAAAATGTGATGATACAGTGTGTCACATTACATAGTTGCTCGCTCAGTATGTCTTGGATATTTTTTTCATTTCATTCCACATAAATCTATCCCATATTTTTTTTTTAGTTAAAAAGAAGCTTTGCTGAGATATAACTCATACCATCAAATTTTCTCTTTTAAATGCATAATTCAGTGATTTTTAGTATAGTCACAGTTGTAGAAACATCACTCTATCTAATTTTAAAACATTTTCATCACTCGTCTAGAAAAAAACCCACATAGCTATCAATAGCCACTCCCCATTCCCTCTTGAGCTTGCTATCTGAAAACCACTAACCTACTTCTTGCCTCGATGGACTTGTCTATTTTCTCCTAATGTGTGGGTTGTTTACACTTTCATGATGGTGTCCTTGGAAATGCATAAAGCTTTTAATTTTGATGAAGTTCAATTTATCTATTTTTTCTTTTGTTGTTTGTGCTTTTGGTGCCATGTTTAAGAAATCATTATCTAATACATGTCATGAAGACATGTATTACTATGTTTTCTTCTAGGAGTTTTACAGTTTTAGCACTTACATTTAGGTCTATAATCCACCTCGAAAGGGTTCATAAGATACAAATATTTTCTCCTAGTCTATGGCCTGTACTTTCATGCTCTTATCAGTGTCTTTTGAAGAGCAGAAGCTCTTAATTTTGACAAAGTTCATTATATGATTTTTGTTCATGGTTCATGCTTTTGGTCAGGTATTTTAAAGTTTTCTTCACATAGTTTTGCATATTTATTAGTCCCCCACCCCACCCTTTGGCTGCTATTGTAAATGGGAGTTTCTCTTCCATTATATTGGAGTTATAAGTGATCTATTGGATTATTTTAAACCACAGAGTAAAATGCTGGCTTTAGTACAGAAGGATAAATATGTATTTTTTTCAAGTTAAGGATGCATTACTCACTTTCTAGTTTTTTTTGCTCAATAGTGTTTTGAATTTTTTCAAATTTTATATGATTTTCTTCCTTATCTATCTTAATATGTTGAATTCCACTAATAATTTTTCTAAAGTTAAACCTTTTCATTCCCAGAAAAAAATTACTTTCTTTGTCTTAATTAATTGTTGTTTTAAATATGTTAAATTCTAATTCCTAATATTTTATCTAGAATTTCTGTAATAATATTCATACATGAGATTGTGTGTGTGTGTGTGTGTGTGTATAAATCAGTGTGGCTCATAAAACGAATTTAGATATTTCTTAATTTTTCTATGATCCAGATAGAACTACACTGTCCAATACAATAGCTACCAGCCACATAACGCCTTTTAACTTTAAATTACAATTAAATAAAATTAAAAATTCAGTTCCTTAGTCACAGTAGCCACATTTCAAGTGCTCACACAATAGCTGTATGTGGGTGGTGTCAACCATATTGAACAGCATGGATATAAAATCTTTCCACCATAACAGACAATTCTGCTGGATATTACTGACTTACAACTCAAGTAGCATTGAGACTCTCTGATCCTTAAGGTCTGATAGATTTCCCTGTGAAAGAATCTGTACATGGTGCTGCTTGTAGGTACAGTTCCTACAACAAAAATTTATATGCTTTCTATATATCTGTTTAAACATTGTAATGCTACCAGGGTCAGTTTTGACAAATAGTATTTTCCCCTTTCGGCTAGCTTTTCAAATTTATTTTCATAGAGTTATTTCCCCTTTTTCATTTCTTACTTTATATATCTGTGCTTACTCTTTTTTTATTATGCTAACTATTGGTTTCTCTATTTCATTGATTTTTCTCCCCACAGAACCAATATTTTGATATTGATTTTATGTTTTCTACTTAATTAATTTTTTTTTGTCTTTTCTAATGAAATAATGTCTTTTGCAGCAACTTGGATGGAACTGGAGGCCATTATCCTAAGTGAAGTAATACAGGAATGGAAAAGCAATACTGCATGTTCTCACTTATAAGTGGAAGCTAAGCTACTGGAACACAGAGACATAGAGTGTAATATAATGGACACTGGAGACTCAGAAGGGGGGAGGATGGGAGAAGGGGTAAAGGAAAACAAACTACCTATCAGGTGCAATGTACACTATTCGGGTGACAGGTACACTAAAAACCCAGACATCACTGCTATACAATTCATCTATGTAACCAAAAACCACTTGTACCCCTAAATCTATCAAAATAATAAAAAAATTATTTTATCTTTTCTTTGTTCTTCCTTTGTATTTTCCTTGCAATTCTTTTTCTAGCTTTTTGAGTTAGAAATTTAAATCCTTAATTTTCATCCTTTCATTTTTGTTGATATAAAGTATTTAAGGCTATAAATTTTCTTCTAAGCACTGTTTTAATTGTATCTCTAAATTCTGATACTGTGATATTTATTATCATTATATTTTAGAATTTTTGCAATTTTGGTTTATATTTCCCTTTTTCAACCAAGAGCTGTTTAAATATTTAAATTATAAGGTGGAAGACCATTTACAAAGATATAAAGTTTAATATGTATAAACACACAAACACACATACAGACCCACACACATATATGAGCTACTTCATTCATTAAAGCCTTTATTACTTTTACTTTTAGTCCTCTTGCTCTGTCCTGACGTGAGAGGGGTGTGTTAAGCTTCCTTTTAGTGTATTGATGTCTCTCTCTTTGTATCTCCTATAAGTGTATTTTATGAAGACAAATGCTATTACATTTTCATTGTGAATTACATCACCTTTAAGCATTATAAAGTGGCTTCTTGGTTTTGTTTAATGTATCTTGGTCTGAATTTTACCTTGTCTAATATCAGAATTGCAATCTGTGCTATTATAATTGTTTGAATTTCCTTGATATACCCTTGATCAGCCTTTTATTTTTAGCCTTTCTAATTCACTTTACTTTATCTGTGTTTCCTGTATACAGCATAGGGTTGGGTTTTACTTTAAGTACTAATCTGAATGTTTTTTTCTTTTACTAAGTGGGTTAATCCCTTTACATCTGTTTATATAATTATATTTTTGGTCTTAACTCTGTCATATTATGTTTTATTTCCTGTGTTTTTCATATTTAGTTCATGTCTTTTTCTATGTGGTCTGTTTCTTGATCTTTTTGTTCTTTTGCCATTTAAGAAATATTGGATTTTTATTTTAGTGGTTACCTTTATATTAATATATTTTATAATGTCCTTAATTCTCCTTTTCCTTACATAGGATTCAACTATTTTGCCTATCAACTTTAAATGATATCCTTTGATCTGATCTAAAGACACCACAGGAGGAAAGGGGGTTACTTCCTGGTTCCAGTGTGTTTGCTCCACAGGTTCCTGCAGCACTCCCATGTTCACAGATGTTGGTTTCCTGCAGTGTGTGGCAGCCAGCAGATACAGTGGCCAGCAGCAGCAGCACCTCCAACCCTACCTTGGGTAGTTCTGGAGTAGAATTTCTCCAGAGAAACATCTCTCAACAAAGAGCTTTTCTCAGTACCATAAAGGGCAAGTGTCACAAACAGTTCTCTTTCCTTTCACTAGCCAATCCCTAATTACTTTAATCCTCTGTTATAGTTAATAATTATATTAAACGTCCTGTGTTCAAATTACTGTCTCGTTTCTCTCTGCATTGGACCCACTGGTATATATTATTCTACCCTTGTTCCTATCTTTGTTTTTGTCTTAGATTGATCATCTCTTAGTTGAATGGAGCTCTTCCTCTAATTGATTCCTCAGGAAGGGTTTAGGGTTATAGTATTCCCTGAGTTCTTACATTTTGAAAACTATTTAAATATAATCTCAATACCCAAAGAACAGTTTGACTAGATATAAAAGTATTGCTCCCATGTTCTTTCCCTGTATTTCTTGAACATGTAGCTCCACTTTGTCTTGTTTTATACTTTGCTGTTGAGAAATTGATACAAACCTGACTTTCTTTCCTTTGTAAAAAACTCGGCTTTTTTTTTTCTAGAAGCTCAGAGGAATTTTTTTAGAGTGTAATAGTTCACTAGAATATGTCTTGGAGTTGACCAAACTGAATAAATTTTCCCAGGAATAAGGTAAGCCCTTTCAATATATAGGTTTAAGTCTTCACTAATTTTTGGAAAGTTTTATTGTTTAACAGTTAATTCTGTTCCATTGTTCTGTTTATCTTTTAGGGGCTCCAGATATGCATGCATATACACATATACATATACATGTTGGATTCTTTGTTGACTATGTCCTATATCTAATAGTTCCTTTCTAGTATTTTTTAATCTCTTCTAATATTTATTTTTATTCTCTTGGCTGTTTTTATTTCTCTCCTCAGTGTACTTTATTATATTTTTAGTTGAATCTATTGTCCTATGGGCCACCCTGGAATTGAATCTTCAATTGAAATAATTTTGCCTTCCTTCAATTTGTCATGAGTTTGGACAATTCTATTTCCACATTTTCTTGTCTACTGTGCATTTTTGGCCTCACTTTTATAATCTATAATTCAAAGTATTTTTTCATATCTGCTAATAATTATTTAACTCTAGTTGGGTTGTTGTGCAATAGTTTTCCCCTGATTAGTCATTGGCTTTGGCAGTAGAATTTTCAGTAATTGAAATGATTTTATTCTCATCTTCTGTTTTTTTTCACATATAAGCTTTTTATGTATGCTGACTGCTATTTCCTAATCACTTTAAAATGTCTTATATTTTCCCAGACCAGCATAAACAAGAGGTTCTATTTTGGCAGGGAACTTGGTGCGTGAGTTGGCATAGTGAAATGTAGTTTCTTTAATACATGGGCCCAGAAGGGGCTGTAGCGTACACCATTCTTCTCACAGTTCCCAATAAGCTGGATTTTAGCTGCATCAAACAGCCGCCAAAAGTCATTCTTGTTGTTGCTGTCACCAAAGCACAGGTGGAGGCAGGCACCTGCCAGATCAACTACTGTGGCAATACAACTACTGATCCTAGGGTCCTGTGCTTCCAATTTCATGCTGATTTTGAACTCGTTCTTGCAGTTGTGTAGGACAGCTTGAAGAAATGGACAGGTGCTGGAACTTAACATGTTTATTTTAGGTATTTGTCCCAGGTAAAATGACCCAGAGGTGGCCCCATGATGAAGCAGGGTAGGTCCCAAAGACTCTCGCAAGCTGAAACACTGTAGCAAGCCAGCATTTCCTGGAGTTTCCTCCCTAGTGCAGCAGCACAGGGCCCCTGTGGGCCCTGCAAGAAGAACCAGATGCTACATTATCTCATTTCATTCACGTCTTCAGCTGACATTCATAGGCTGCTTCACTTCAAAGAATACCCGAAGATTTGACTGACAGTAGAGTCTGTGTACAGTGACTGAACAGAATGAAAATCGTCATACTCCAAAGTTTAAAAGTGAGAGTTTTTAAGATGTTTTCACATCCAATAGTTCATGTAATCTTCGCAACCATAGCTCTAGGATGTCAGCAGCTTCTTGATACTGGGATGCAGACTCTGATAGGTGACCACATTTGTGTTTTCTAACATCATTGCACTCTATTACTGCAGGCTTGGCAGTGACACTGCAGTGCAGGGCAAAAGGCGGCTCACTCGCTTCCTGTTGCCATGTGTCCACTGTGCAGGGAGGAAAGGAGAGCTACCCCAGACTTTTTAAACTACTACAAAGTACGCCAGAGTATGGGCAAACCATAATTCATTTGACCATTCCTTGTCAATGCATATTTAGGTATTTTTCAATAATTCACTTTTAAAAGAATACTGCTATAAGCATTCATACATAGCCTTTTTCGCACACATTGAGTATTTCTCTAAGAGGAAATACTTAGATGTACAACTACTGGGTTGAAGGACATGAATATTTATCATTTGGATAGATAATGCCAAACTGCTCTCCCTAGAAGTTTTATCTTTTCACACTTCCATAAATAGCACAAGATGGGATGTTTCCTTATGCTTTGGCCAACTCTAGACACTATCACCTGGTTTAATTGTAGAACAAATAAAAAACTAACAAATGAACAAAAAAACCCTCATTATTTTAATTTTCATTTTACAGCACACGAGCATATTTTCATATATTTCCTAGCCAAATATAACGTTAAGTGACTAAGCTATTTTATACCTGTATTGTGACACTTTTACTTATTGATTTAATAATACTTAGTATGTGTATATATAGTATGTTATTTATGATATATATGATATGTGTGTATTTAATTTTCCATCAATCTTACAAGGCAGGTATTGTAATTTTATTTTTTTTCTTTTATTTTCATTTCTTTCTCTTTTATTTATTTATTTATTTTTTGAATTTCAAAATATTAAGAGGGAACAAATGTTTTTGTTACATGGATACCTTGTATAATGCTTAAGTCAGGGTTTTTAGTGTGCCCATCACCAGAATAGAGTTCATTGTACCCGGTAAGTTTTTACCCATCTCCTCATCCCACCCTCCCCACTTCTTGAATTCCAATGGCCTTTACATCACTTTGTGCTTGTGTGTTCCATCATTTAGCTCCCAATTATCAGAGAGTACATGTGGTGTTTGGTTTTTCCATTGCTGAGATACTTTGCTTAGGATAGTGGTCTCCAGTTCTATCCAAGTTGCTACAAAACTTGGATACAAAGCATTATTTCATTCCTTTCTATGGCTGAGTAGTACTCTGTGGGGGGGTGTGTGTGTGTGTGTGTGTATCTCACATTTTCTTAATCCACTCATGAATTGATGGGCACTTAGGTTGATTACACATCTTTGCAATTGTGAATTGTGCTACGATAAACATTCGCATGCAGGTGTCTTTTTGAAAAAATGACTTCTTTTCCTCTGGGTATATACCCAGTAGGGGGATTGCTGGAGCAAATGGTAGGTCTACTTTTAGTTCTTTGAGGAACCTACATACTGTTTTCCACAGAGGCTGTACTAATTTGCAGTCCCTCCAACAGCATATAAGTATTCCTTTCTCTGTGCATCCACGCCAGCATCTATTGTTTTTTGACTTTTTAATAATGGCCATTCTGACAGGGGTAAGGTGGTATCTCATTGTGGTTTTAATTTGCATTTCCCTTTAACTTTCAGGTGTTTTTATACTGGTGGGTATCTATTATGCTGTTCCATGTATAATGCAGTTCTGCATATTTCCTTTCCTTTGGGTAGATACCCAGCAGTGGGATTGCTGGATCGAATGGTAGCTTTACATTTATTTCTTTGAGTAATCTCCATAGTGTTTTCCATAGAGGTTGTACTAAATTGCAGTCCCACCATTAGTGTATAAGCGTTCCTTTCTCTCTGCATCCATGCCAGCATCAAATGTTTCTTGATTTTTAATAATGGCCATTCTGATAGGGGTAAGGTAGTATCTCACTGTAGTTTTAATTTGCATATCCCTGATGATTAGTGATGTTGAGCGTTTTTCATAGTTTGTTGGCCATTTGTCTATCTTCTTTTGAATAAGCAATTGAATAACTGAATAAATAAAAATTAGTCTTGAAAAATAGTAATTGGTACTATTTTGTGTAACTCAATTACACACATTGTTAACTCATTGCAAATTGTATCTGTTATTTTAGAGATAAGCACAAGAAATACAGTTTGGTTATGGTGGATAGACACTTCTTATTCATATGTGCCAAGCACAACATGTTTATTCTTCATCAAAATATATTCTCCAGTATGCTAAGATTGTGGATATAAAATTATTATACTTTCTGAGCTTTGCTTTAGTTCTGTGGTTTCTATTTTCAGAACTTTCTGCTTAAAATTTGAGTGATATTTATACCAAGTGAAGCCTGGTAATAAACTATCCAGGATTGAGTACATGAGGAACCATGGAGCAAACTGAAAAGATTAGAGGCTTTGAAATACAACAGCTATAACTGTAAAATTTAGTACTTACTGCCAGTTGCTAGATTTATGACCCTGAGTAAGTAAATTTCTTAAACTTTCACAGTTTTAGTTCCCATATATGAGGTGGGTATTATTTAAAAATGGAATTCCTAAGTTCTTTCTCTAGGCCAGACCTTAACTCAGTGTTGGGTATAAAATGGTGCTCACTTATAAAGGAAGAAGATACACAAAGTGTTAAAATCCAATATAAAGGTATGTACAGGGTACTATGAAACCACCCACAAGGAACCCCTAATCCAGGTGGTATTATTAGTGAAGCCTTCAAAATAGTTTATTATTTTTTGACATATTCCTTCTCCCATGTTTTTATGTATTTATAATTCCTGAATTTAACACATTTTCTTCAAAGGATTAGGCACATAAGGTAAGAAAGTACACAGAAACTTTCTATAAATATATTACTAGTGAAAATATTTGTCAAATATAACACTTAAAGAAAATAGAAAAAATAACATTGAAGATGAAACAAATTGCCTTCCTACTGCTCCACATTTTTCCATACATATATCTCATTTCCTGAACTACTGAGGGTTTCCAAAGGTATTATACAGATCTTTGCTAGAAAAATATACTCTAAGCTGAAAGTCAGATATCCTGATGTTCTCAGGAGTACAAAATTTCAAAGTTTTGTGAATTATGGAAAATTTAAGTATTCAAGAAAAATACACAAGACACATAAATTTGCAAAAAATAAAGGATAAATAAATTAAATAACCCCTCAAACAAAGAACAGTAGCCAATATTTATCCTCCACCTGGATTGCAACAACAGCTGCCTCTTTCTCTCACTTACTACTCTGCAAACAGATTTTTTTCAGTTATATAAATACACTGCAGTCTATCCTATCTCATGACTTTCATGCATATTATTATCTTTGCCTAAAAGCTCCCCCACAAACACACACACATAAAGACCTTTCTATATGTTAGGTTCCTTTTCATCTTTTTGGCCTAAACATATCATTTATTTAGAAAAAATAGTTCCTGACAACTAGACTTGAAGCCATTTTATCAAAAAGACACCTGCTCTCAAATGTTTATTGCAGCACAATTCACAAATGCAAAGTTGTGGAATCAACCTATGCACACCATGGAGTACTACACAACCATAAAAAGGAATGAAATAATGTTAGTTGAAACAACATGGATAGAACTAGAGACCATTTTCCTAAGTGAGGGATCACAGGAATGGAAAACCAAACACTGTATGTTCTCACTAATAAGTGGGAGCTAATAGATAGGCACACACGGGCACAAAGTGATATGAAAAGGATATGATGAACCAAGAAGGGGGAGGCTGGGAGGGTAGATGTGGGATAAAAACTTACCAGTTGGGTACAATGAATGCTATTCTGATGACGGGCACACCAAAAGCCCTGACTTAAGCATTATACAAGATATCCATGCAGCAAAAACATTTGTACTCTCTTAATTAATATTTTGAAATAGAAAACATATACATAATTGCAAGAAAGGGCAGGATTTCTAAATCAGTATAGAAATGAAGAAACAAAAAAAAAGAATGATGCTCCAAAGCATAGTTTTATTAACGAGCTTCATAAAAACATTTTTGTGAGTCCCTTCTATCAGTCTAGCAAGCTTTACCAGTATTTTGTGGCCATAGATCCAGATATTTCAGAATGCAGTTGCAACAGAATATATTCACCTTCACCTTGATTATTAATTACTATATTTTAACAAAACTCCTTTTTATCTTCCATGCTGTATCTTTGGACGGAGTCCCATCTAGCTTAGTTTGGAGATGCTAAAAATAGGACAAATTACCACAGCATAGTTGGATTAGTTTTTCTTTGCTGTAGTAAAAAATAACTACAAACTTAGTGGTTTAAAATAATACTTGTTTATTATGTCAAAGCTTCTGTAGTTTAAAAGATTTTGTCAAAGGCTGCATCTGGGTAAACAAGATTACAAAATATGCAAAAAAGCCCCTGGAGAAGTGCTTGAAGGAAAGAGACTCCTGTGCTCAAAAAACAGCAGCAATTTGAATAAGGATTCATGACATTGATGCCCAAGAGGTGAAAACTTAGAAATTAGTATATTCTCTATACAATCTCATAGAAAATTCAAATTCAATGGCAGTAGCAACCACTGTACCAACATTATGTTGCAAACTGACAATGAACCTTATTGAAAACACCAAATGGGAACAAATGTTCATCCTGAATTGCCTAAGCACAACCCCTAACAGGGCTTAAATAAGAATAAAGAATAAATAAATATTTTTCCATATGCTATCCAATTCTTTTATGTTTGGAAATCATGGGAATACCCATGGGAGATAGTCTGGTTGCTACCAGCTTCACAAATAACCTTGAGCAGGTACAGATACTTCTTTTAAAATGACTTCCAGATATCTTTGAAACCTTGAACTTTATTCTCCAGTTAATGTACCACAGGCCTTCTTTATGCAGATGGAAGTAGTGGACTTATGGGGAGAAAGACTGGCACTTTGTGATCATTGGAGGTATTCTGGCAATTGACAGTTCATCCACTCGTATGTGCCTGATATCTAAGCCCCTTCACCTACTCCTATTTTGTGACTCAAAATAACTGATTGAACTTTCCACCAGAATGGGCAAGCTACTTTTAGGATTTTGGCTCCATCTTAAGTTGTCCCTTGTACAAAGTTGGCTAAAAACTAAGGAGATTTTATTCAACAAGCTCACATTCACCTGGATATAGCACATGGCTGTTGAGTTTAACAAAAATATTTGTTATTTTTTCTAGCACTGCCATGGCCACTGACAGACCTCAAAAGTCAAATCAAACTATTGGCATCTCCATGCTTCCCAGCACTTTAAACCAAGTCATGAAAATGAAACCTTTGAATATCTTGCAGTTATTGCTGTGAAAACCATATTAGTGCCTCTCACATCACACTCAACATGCTGTGTGTGTGTGTGTGTGTGTGTGAATACAGGGGTAAAATGGAACTCTTGATCATCCTTCTCTGCCTCATGGAAGGAGATTCCCAATGAGAACAAATCTTGGGTTTGGATTAGGATATAACATTTAAAGTCTTACAGTGTTTCTGACAAGTTTCCAAGTTGTAATGTTTACACTATTGCCAAGAGGAATATGAAAGAGCAGTACAGGCTGTTCCCCTCCGAGGAGCTTGAAAATGGCGTTTGAATTTTGGCCGAGTTACATGGACCCAGCAAGAAAACCTGGATTACACCCTGTCCCAGAAGTGGGGAAGTTCTTAAGACTCCCACAATATCTCACAGGACTATGATGGTGTTTTTAAAAAATAAAAATCCAGTCCAATCTCTTCCAATCACACACTGTTAATATCAAAACCAATAACTTAACTAGAAGCAATTTTGTTGATGTGTAGAATTTGAACCCAAACACACCATGAGTAGTCTAAGCTGCACTGCCTCAGGGCACAACCTGCTCTATATTTTTAGCCTAGCATGAACATTTGTAACCATAGAACTTCCCACTTCTTGCCACCTGCTGCTGTTGTTCTTACTTGTGGGTTTCTCCCATGCTGTGCCAAAGGATAGAAATTTATACATCTGCTTTTGAACATAGTTTGGTATTTTATAATTGAAAAATTAAATTCAAAAGCTTAAGAATGGGAAAAATTATTTTACTAATGTTAGAAGAAAACAGGACATAGTATTGATTCCGGATACTTTTTTCAACCAGTTCAGGATGAGAAAATGTTGTTCCTAAGGTGTTTTAAAAAGCCAGTCCATTTTGAAAGACATGTGATATGAGTAAACACAGAATATTTTGTTGTTATTAACTATTATTATGTATGTATTACTAATAGTTAATTTACTATTATTAGCCAGCTACATTGTTTCACTATTATTTTATAGAAAGTCAGAACTTTAGTTTTAATTTAATATCATTTGTGTCTTCATTTTTTTAAAATCATATTCTAAATATCATGGTTTACACTATACATTATATTATTTTTTGAAAGTTTTGAGTTCAATAAAGCCAGGATGCTGTTTGCTGAGCACTTTCTATTCTCATTACAAAAACCATATGTATTTCAAGGGATAGTCTATGTGTTCACTCTTTTTTTCTCCTTTACTGATTGATTTTTTAATCTACACAGAATAAAATTCATTTTTTTGGTGTACAGTTCAATGAGTTTTGACACATGTATTAGATTCCTATAATCACCCCATAGACAAGATATTAAAAAACTTGACCACCCCAAAGAATTCCCTAGCCCTGCCCATTTGTGTTCAGGCTCTCCCTTCATCCTTAACTCATGACAACCAATGATATCTACTTTTTACCAATATTTTTATCTTTTCCAGAATGCCACATAAATACAATGATATGCTAAATAACTTTTTAGTTTCTTTTACTTAGCAAAATGCATTTGAGAATTATCCATGTTTATGTAAATATCAAAAGTTTGTTCCTTTTTTGGAACAAAGTACTAATTCCATTGTGTGGATATCACACAATTTGATTATCCATTCACCCACTGAAGGATATTTGAGTTATGTCCAGTTTTTTGTAGTTACAAATATTGCTAATATAAACACTCATAAGGAGGTACTAAATGTAGTCCCATTTCTTTATTTTTGCTTTTGTTGTCTAAGCTTTTGGTGTAATATCCAAAACAATCATTGTCAAGACCAATGTTAATGAGCCTTTCCCTGTGTTTTCTTCTAGGAGTTTTATAGTTTCTGGTTATTTTTCTTTCACAGATCATACTTCGGGTACTGTATCTAGAAATCATTGTCAACCTCAAAGTCATGAATACATTATCTTAGGTTTTTTAGTTTTACCTTTTACATTTAGATCTAATAGCTATTTTGAGTTAATTTTTTAATATACAATGTGAGGAGTCATACAGCATATTTTAGCATATGGTTATTTGTTGTTATAGCACTATTTGCTTAAAAGACTGCCCCTTCTCCATTCAACTGTTGTTTTGCCTTTGTCAAAAATCAGTTGTCCATATTTGCATGCCTGTAGATTTTTTATTCTGTTTCACTGTTTATATGTTTATTGTTTCACCTATATGCCATCCTTTCTTGACTACTCTAGCTTTATAGTACATATATCTTAAAATCAGGCAGTATGAGTCTGGCCAACTTTGTTCTCTTTTGATTGCTTTGATTATTTGAGTTCTTTTCCCTGTCATTATACATTTTAGAATCAGCCTATGTATATGTACAAGGAATGCTGTTAATATGATATGAGATTGTATTAAATCTATAGTTACACCTCGGTATCCTCCAAACATCCCCATTCTCCTCAGATACCAAATCCACGGATGCTCAAGCCCCTTATATAAAATGGCATAGTATGTGCACATAACCTATGTGCTCTCCTATACTTTAAATCATCATCTCTAGATTAGCTACGATACCTAATACAATGTAAATGTTATGTAAATAGTTGTTATACTGTATTGTTTTTTATTTGTATTATTTTGTATTGTTTTTTCCCTAATATTTTCAATCCACAGTTAGTTGAATCCATGAATGTGGAAACTGTGGATGTGGAACCCACAAATAAAAAGGGCTGACTGTACATCATTATGGGAACAAATACTATCTGTAGTATATCAAGTTTTCCAATCCATGGATATGGTATCTTTCTTTGATTGATTTTATCATCTTTTCTTATTTTTCCCCATAAAAATCCTCCACATATTTTGTTAGATTTAAAGGTAAGTGTTTCATTTTGTTGAAGCTATTACCAAAGGGATTATCATCCTTTTAATTTCAGTTTTTCCATTTGTAATTGTTCCTTGCTAATACATAGAAATAAAATTGATTTTTGTGTATTGATACTGTATTCTGTGAACTTCCAAGCTTGCTTATAGTTCCAAGAACATTTTGTAGATTCCTTGAGAATTTCTAAACAGACAATTATGTTGTCTGCAAATAGGGGTAGTTTTATTTCTTCCTCTCCAAATGAATACCTTTTATTTCCTTTTCTTTCTTCATTGTATTTTCTAGGACTTCTAGCACAATATTGAGTAGAAGTGGTAAAAGTGGACAACCTTGCCTAGTTCCTTATTTTAGGGGGAAAGCAAACAATGTTTCACAATTCAATATGTTAGTTGCTGGGTTTCTATAAATGCCCTATATCACATTAAAGGAAATTTCCCTCTATTCCTAGTGTGCTAAAGATTTCACCATGATGGGTGTTGAAAGTTTCTGCATCGATTGATAATATCACGTGGTTTTCTTGTCAAATCTGTTACTGTGGTAACTTGTATTGATTGATTTTTGAGTGTGGAACCATCCTTGCATTCCTAGGTTGTATTTGATTTATTTAATTCTTACAAAAATCCTCAATGAAAGCTTTAATTACTCATGTTTAACAATGAGAAGACTAAGGTTAAATAATTTACTTAAGAACATTCAGCATAATAGCTGTCAAAATTATGAACTGAACTCAAGTTTATGGGATTCTCATGGTATGTTCTTCTTACTCTATCACTGTGCCTCTCACTGTGCAAGAAGAGATAATATTTATGGCTTCTAGGACAACCACAAAGCCTATCCCTTCCTATAATCCACTTCCAAGTTGGAGAGGCCCTAGGAAAGGTTCTAGGAAAAGGATACTCTTCTTCCACAGTTCTAGAAGAGAATCCAATGAAGGAGAATCCAATGTTATGTTGACCAAAGAGATTATAAACTCCATGATGTATGGCTTTTCTCGGTCTTGCTTCTTTGCCATATTTATCTCCCATGTGTTGGGACCTGTGAAGTTGAAGCTGAAAACAGTATAGTGCCTATATAGCTAGCCATTTAGAGGATAGTTTAGCCAGATTAGAGTACACCTTAGAGATGAATATGTTTTCATTTTCCCTCAAGATTTCCTTGTGTTTACCAAAGCTCTGGAGGTATGTAACATTAAGATTCAAGATTAGATATGGTCCTAGAAGAAAGGATCCAGGAGGCTACTAGATTTGCTGTTATTTTACATACTAAGCAGAGCTGAGTTCTGCAGAGTTAATAATTTCACTTAGAATTTTGAGGCAAAAGCCTTAGTTAGAAAACAAAACAACAAAAAAAAAAAAAAACAAAGAGAAAACATTGCAGTTTCTCCTGAGTGTGTCTTGTGTCTCCTCTGCTTATCTAGTATAGTGACCTTAGGGCAGGTCTAGGAATATCGAGGAGCTTCTAAAGAGATTCAAGGTAGGCCTGGTAATATTTAGGCCTTGAACTGGCTCACAAGTAATCTCAAACACACATACACACACACACACACACACACATCCCAAATAACTTGTGGACAATCTGACTCTGCCATGATACCCATGGCTACTTCTTCACGGCCACATGTGTAGTGGGGGTGTGTAGTTTCAGGATGAAAGAAGTCACTCCTCTAAATCATAAGCAATTTTGCCAGAATCAAAACAAATAAATTTGCTAGATCATAATGATCATGGACAATTCTAAGGAAAAGGACTTCACAGTATTAAAAATTTTTAAAAATCCCATTTATTGAATGGGGATTCTTTTCCCCATTGTATGCTTTTGCCTGCTTTATCAAAGATCAGATGGCAATATGAGGATGGTTTTATATCTGCATTCTCTGTTCTGTTCCATTGGTTTATGCCTCCGTTCTTGTGCCAGCACCACGCTGTTTTGGTTACTACAGCCTTGTAGTATAGCTTGAAGTCTGGTAAATTGATGCCTCCCGATTTGTTTTTTTTTTTTTTTTGCTTAAGGTTGCTTTGGCTATACAGGGTCTTCTCTGGTTCCATATGAAGCGTAGAATTATTTTTTCTAGATCTGCAAAAAATGATGTTGGTATTTTAATAGGGTTTGCACTGAATCTATAGAGCACTTTGGGTAGTGTAGACGTATTAATAATGTTGATTTAGCCAATCCATGAGCATGGTATGTTTTTCCATCTGTTTATGTCCTCTGCAATTTCCTTCTTCAGTGATTCGTAGTTCTTCCTGTAGAGGTCTTTCACCTCCTTAGTTAAATTGTTCCTAGGTATTTCATTTTCTTTGTTGCTATTGTGAAAGGTATTGACTCTTTGATTTGGTTCTCAGCTTGACTGTTGTTGGTGTATATGAATGTTACTGATTTGTGCACATTGATTTTGTAACCTGAGACTTTCTGAATTTATTTACCAATTCCAGTAGTCTCTTGGCAGAATCTTCAGGGTTTTCTAAATATAAGATCATGTCTTCAGCAAAGAGCGATAGTTTGACCTCTTCTGCCCACCCCCGCCCCTCCATTTGGATACCCTTGATTTTCTTCTCTTGTCTGATTACTCTGACTAGGACTTCTAGCACTATGTTGAATAGAAGCAGTGTAGAAGACTGAAACAGGATCTGCACCTCTCACCACTCACAAAAATCAACTCATGATGGATAACAGACTTAAACCTAAAGCATGAAACTTTAAGAATTCTAGAAGAAAATGTTGGGAAAACTCTTATAGACATCAGCCTAGGCAAAGAATTTATAAAGAAGAACCCAAAAGCAATGAAAGCAACAACAAAAATAAATAAATGGGACCTGATCAAATTAAAAAGCTCCTGCACAGCCAAGGAAACAATCAGTAGAGTGAATAGACAACCTACAGAAGGGAGAAAATACATCTGATAAAGGGCTGATAACCAGAATCTATAAAGAACTCAAGTAAATCAGCAAGAAAAAATCAAACGACCCCATTAAAAATTGGGCAAAAGACATAAATAGAAACTTCTCAAAAAAAGATAGATTAATGGCCAAGAAACACATGAAAAAATGCTCAACGTGTCTAATCATCAGAGAAATGCAAATCAAAACCACAATGAGATATCACTTAACTCCAATGAGAATGGCTTTTATCAAAAAGTCCCAAAACAACAAATGTTGGCGTGGATGCAGAGAGATAGGAACACTCACACACTACTGGTAAGACTGCAAACTGGTACAATCTCTATGGAAAATAGTATAGAGATACCTCAAAGAAATAAAAGTAGAACTACCATTTGATCCAGCAATCCCACTACTGGTTATTTACCCAAAGGAAAAAAAAAAGACATGCTATAAAAAAGACACCTGCACTCGAATGTTTATAGCAGCACAATTCACAATTGCAAAGAGGTGGAAACAACCCAAGTGCCCACCAATACATGAGTGGATTAACAAAATATGGTACATGTATGCCATGGAGTACTACTCAGCCATAAAAAAAATGGTGAACAAATACCTCTTGCATTAACCTGGATAGAACTGGTAACCATTATACCAAGTGCAGTATCACAAGAATGGAAAAACAAACACCACCACGTACTCACCATTAAATTGGAACTAACTGATCAACACTTATCTGCACATATAGAAATAACATTCATTGGAAATCAAACAGGAGGGAATGGGGAGGAGGGGATGGGTAAATTCACACCTAACGGGTAAAATACACACTATCTGGGGGATGGGCACACTTATAACTTTGATTCAAATGGTACAAAAGCAATTTATGTCACCAAAACTTTTGTACCCCCATAATATTCTGAAGTAAAAAAAAGAAAGAAAGAAAGAAAAAAAAAGTCCCAACTCGGGGGATTGCTCCAGCAGTGGATATGAATTAACTTCCAAAGTTTTAGACAATTCTAGTTCCAAGATTTTAATATTCTGTGGTTTTCAGTAGTTAAATTTTGTCACTCTGTGTCTAAGACAAGTATCAAGGTCTTCATTTCAAAATTTATTCTAGTTATTCTTGTTGTCTCTACTTAATTTAACCTCTGTTTAATTTCTTTAAGTCTGCAACTGTGAAGTTGCCAATAAGTGCTAGGATGCTAAAACTCAGTCGGCATATTTTTACAGATATGCTACTAAGCCAAATCCTTTGTTCTGTTTTTAATAAAAATAATAATAAAACTCATAGATTAAAGGGGTTAAAGGATACACATATATATAGTCTATGACATTAGTGCTTCGGGAGTACAACACTCCTAAAATAAGGAATTAGTTTCATATTAAATTTATTTTCAAAGAACTTCAAGTGATCTCCCCAGCATATTAAAATAGAGTAAAATTTATATTTTTATATGGTTTAAAATAATAAGATTTCTTTACAAAGATAGAGAAAATAATTATACTGAAATTGGAAAATTACACAATTGTAAGAAAATGCATTTAAGCCATGTTCATATAATAGTTTGTCCAAAAAATGCTCTTCATATTTACCTTCAAATATTTTTATTTTGGGATTAAAATTATACCATACAAAAACCTAATTATTATCTCTAGTTAAAAATAAGTAGAAGTAATTTCTTCAGTGAAGCACCTATGAGAAAAGCATTCAGGGATAATAGGATGACAATTTGCAATTATGTGTGACTAAACCAGGCATTGTTCCCTTCATTTCCTCCTCCTGCTTTTATGGTCACCATGGGCAACGTAGTGTCAAGCTAGGACACAGCACTGCTGATAAATATAGTTCATGGCTGCCAGGAGATTGTAGGTTCAGGTAAGAAAGTTCTTGCCATTCCCAGTCATAAAACGTTCTGACTCCAGTGAGTCTCTTTAAAAAGGACCTCTGGCTTCTGGTACGATGGTGATCTCGTAGAACATTCATTTCCAAAAATACATGGAGATTTTTCTAGCTGCATTTATGACTTTAGAGATTAATAAGCAGCAGAATGGAAGCAAGTATTTAATTCAGAGTAGAAGCGAATATCAAATATATGGTTCTGAGTCACAACATTTTCTACAATTTAATATACCCAATAACGTATCCACAAACATATATACACAATCTTTCTTTTTTCTGCCCTTAACAGTAAAATCATTTAATTTTGAATTTTGGTTTATTTTTCTTTTTTTCTGAGACAGGGTCTCACTCTGTCACACAGGCTTGAGTGTAGTGGTGCAATCATAGCTCACTGCAGCCTCCAACTCCTGGGATCAAGGATGCTCCTGCCTCAGCCTCCCAGTAGCTAGGACTACAGGCACACACCACCATGCCTGGCTAATTTTTTTTTTTTTGTACAGACAGAGTCTTACTATGTTATTCAGGGTTGTCTGGAACTCCTGGCCTCAAGCAATACTCTCGCCTCAGCCTCAGCCTCCCAAAGTGCTGGGATTACAGACCTGAGCCACCACCCCTGGCCTTATTTTGAATTTTAATAGCACCTAATCTGCTTAACTAATAAAGGTAATTTTTACTTGCATTACAGTTTTTGTGAGCAAGCTATATATCTACCATTGAAATAAGCCCCTTGAGTTCTGGGACCACAAGTGCTTGCTCATTTCTTCCACAGCGACTTACTCAGTGCTGTATATTCATGGGGACAACTTTTGAAGAATCATGGAGAGTTGAGCATACCAAGGGCCAGTCGTGTTCCTCAAAATACACCTTCACATACTAAAAATCCTAAAACAACTACCAGAGTTGATACTTGCAATATTGTTTCACTATATGACAGTTATAAGAGGTTCTTTGAATATACTATCTTTTAAAATGTATATGCACAAAGATATCACTCAGGTCTCATTTTTTGTTATTTTGATGATTTATTATTTCTCAAATACTTTATTTGACATTTTCTATTTTTGTTTAATCAATATTATTATAACAATTATCACATTCATTAGGAGCTTTTTTCATGCCACTCACTGTGTGAGACCATTTACATACAAAACTTCTGATTACATAAACTGTATCATTATCTCATCCAACAGGTGGCTGAAAACACAGGTTCAGATGGCCTAATTAAATTGGTTGAATTCAAATAAATAATTGAGCTGATATTCAAAGCCAGATTTGTATTTTTACAAATCCTATGGAATTTTCACCAAAGCTCTCATTTCTCTATAAATATATTGAATTTTAAAATTATGAGTTACTTTCTTTAAGGAATGATCAGTATATAACTTGTAAATACTTCTTGGAGATATTAAAATTATTAATAGCTTATGTAATGATTGATTTGATGTCTACTATAGACTCCAGCTCCTTCAAATTTCAGAATCAACCATACTTATTAGGAGGTACGCACTTCATTGGCCTTATCTTGAAGAAACATTACAAAGATACCGGGTTATAACATTTAGTCTTGGAATCTGCGGGGGAGGAAGAGCAAGTCAAACTGCAATCTTGAAATATACAGACAAGTGTCAAAGTAGTCATACCACTAATTGTACCTTTAGTGCACAATACATAAATTTAAAAATAATGAGCATGGGGAAGGCAAAAATAAGGGTTGCGTTCGTGGATTGAGCAAAGGAGCGGAGATGGTGAGAAGGAAGTGAGATGAGGACAGAGGTATTATGTAAGTGCACACAGACAAACATATTAGCACGCTTTGGAGGTGATACTGGCTAGGGTTTACGAGCACATTCCTGAGTGTTTTGACTTGAATCATTAAAAGACAATATTGCTAGAATGAAAAATTTTATTAGCATGATCAATTTCTTTAATCTGAAATAACTTCCTTTTCATAAGGTCTACTTGTATACTACCTAATATTTGCATTATGACTGCCATGCCTCCAAAAGAAATATTTAATTTATAGTAATTATTGAAAACAGTGAAAATAAGACTTTCCCCCACTGGCAAAATTCTTCTCAACTCTTTAGTTTATCTAATTGGTCTTAACACTTTTGTTATAAGAATTACCTCCTTATCTGGACTACAACTATTCATTTACATGAGTCTTCTCCCTTAGACTATAAGCTACTTGTCAAAAGCCACAACTAATTCATCTATATATCTTCCAAAACATGAAATGTCACAGTCTGCATATTTTTCAGAGTGGGCAAATGACTGAATGAAAGAATGAAAGATTTCAATCCTCAGCTACATCTGAGTTGGTTTTCCATGTGACATTTTACAAATGGATGCCTCTTTTCTCCATTGAAGTTGGGAGATATTTCCTTCTTCTATTCTAGTAAATTATTACAATTTCAGCCAGGAGATTTATCATAGAACCAGAAAAACCCTTTGTCAGAGACCCAGGAATCTCATAGCCAGAGATGGAAAGACAAAACTGCTCTGACAGCTAGCAACATCCTGGTGCACGGGTTGCCCATTCTCCCAACAGTGGACATTTCTACTGAGACTGTTCTAACATTAGAGACTCTACAGCTCTGCTTGGAGTATGCCTTTCCCCTGCTTTAAAACTGCCAATGGCTCCCCCAGGGCAGCCTGTTCCATATTCAGACAGTTCCAGCTGTTAAAAACTTCTTTTTGTAAAGCAGAAATCTGCCTTCCAATGGTTCACACCATAGGTCCTTTTTCTGCTCTCCAGAAAAATCACAAAATAAATGCAGTCTTTTTTCCATGTGACAGCTCTTCAAATATTTGCAGACAGTTCTCATTACCCCTTAAAATCCTTTCTTTTCTAAAGTAAAGATTTTGTTTCTACAACTGTTTTTGGGATGTTGCCAAGCCACATCATCTCCCTTTAATTCCTCTAAAGGTGATGACTTGGAATTCAGTGTAGGATCAACCTATGTTCAATTCAGTTATGTCATAGTCTGCTCATTACACCAGCTCTTGATATTCCAAATGAAGTAGATTACTCTCAGCTACTCAGCACATATTTTCTGATACCATCTCAATTAAATTAGGTTTCCCTGCTTATGTGTTCATCACATACAGGCATGTATTCCAATTATAATTGAATAATTCTCACTGTAATCTTTTGATTTTCGCCTACTTAGCTGCTCTATGGTAAGGCCTCAGAAGGCAGACATAGCTATGTTTTAAGATTTCCACGGAAGCCACCACAATGCCTGACACATAGCAGGCACTCGATAAATATACCGAATAAACCCACAATGCACATGTATTAAGTGAATATTGAAGAATACCTGAGTACCAAATACTACTCTTTTCAGCTCTATTTACATTTATAAATATCAAAAGAATTTTTTTGTTTTACAATTCATCCCAGATGTTCAGGAAAATACTGACTGTGGCAGGGCTGGGAAAAAGAATTCTGGATCAGGACTCTAAAGACTTACAACCATGTAGAAAATTACTATTGCATTGATCATTATCTCTGAGATATAATCATTTAATTACTCAGCCATATTAACAATCAGCCATATGGCTGCCTTGTCTCTAAGGGTATCCTATCATCATCTTCATTATTATATCATTTTGTTAGAAGCAAAAGGAGGAAGTCACATCACTTAAATTGCCATCCTACTCACACACAATTTAATATCCCTGCCAACAATTAGATGGAAATAATCTGATGTGGGAAACACAGATGATATTCATATTTCCAAGGTAGTTTCTATCTTGATGAAAATGAAAGATGTCCATGTTATTTCATCACATATATCTCTCTACTTAAGTTCACACTTCATATAGTGAATTCAATGTACTAGCATAATTCATGTAATTATTGTCCCTTCAATGTCAGGTCATTAATATGTATGCGGCAGATGTGAGGCATTATGGTCCACTGTTACGTACTAGGGGTGGAAAAAACGAATTCATGTGCATCCCTCAAGGCTTTGTCAGCTGACTCCAGCCCCAAAGCATCTCTTTTCCTTTATATGCCCAGAAAAGCATGAACCTAGTACATGCATTTCAATACATCAAAGTTTGTTGAACTGTTAACTATGTGCTAGATATAGTGTTAGCTCTAGGGATAAATGACAAGCTAGGTAAAAAGGGAGCTCTGAAGTATATAAGTACTTAGACTTTCTAGAGTATAAGAAGTGTTGTGGTATAGGAAGTGCACAAAGCCCCTGCAGCATATAGCAAGGGCTTCATACTTAGGCTTGGGGTGGGGATGGGGAGCAGAGAAGACCTTCCAGAGGATGTGAAGAATAAGTAGGAATTAGCCAAATAAAATGGGAGAGATGAGCCTCTGGGAGAGAAGTAATATCATGTAGAAACACCTGGAGGTGAGGAAAAATTTTAGCATTACCAGAAAGTAGAGCAGAAAGCAAAGGGGAAGGGGGCAAGGGAGAGAGATGGGGCAGCAGAGGAAGGCAGGTTGAATGGCCTGGCCATGGCATATTGAGGAGTATAAACTTTATCTTAAGGGGAATAGAAAGCCATTGCAAGCTTTTAAGCTATGGAGTGACATAGTTTAATCTGGTTTTAAGACGATTGCTCTACTCTCAGTGTAGAGAATATATGTGTGTAAGATATGAATAAAGTCATGCCAGTAAGTAAACAGGCTGCTTCAGTTATCCACAGGAGAACAGATGATGGCCTTAAACTACGGTTATGGCTGTGGAAATAGAAAAAAGTAGACAGATTCAAGAGAAGTTGAGAAAGTTAGAATCCCAGGCCATGAGGTTGATTGAAAGTATTCATTTAAATGCTAAATACAGGAGAACATTCTGTCAGTACTAGAATATGTTCTAGTGACATAGCATAAGAGAGACAGTACATATTATTTCCAATGTAGCAGTAACAGTAGAAGGAAAAAAAAAGACACTTGAATTTGAATAGCAGCACAATTCACAATCGCAAAGATGTGGAAGCAGCCCAAGTGCCCATTAATACATGAGTGGATTATACAATGTGGTATATGTATACCATGGAGTACTACTCAGCTATAAAAAATGGTGAAGTAGTATCTTTTGTAACAACCTGGATGGAACTGGAGACCATTCTTCTAAGTGAAGTATTCCAAGAATGGAAAAACAAACACCACATGTACTCAATACTAAATTGTAACTAATTGATCAACACTTACATGCACATATGGAAGTAAAACTCAATGGAAATCAAGCAGATGGGAGGAGGGAGGAGGGGATGGGTAAATTTACACCTAACAGGTACAATGCACACATCTGTGTGAGGGGCACACTTATAACTTTGACTCAAACTGTACAAAGGCAAATTATATAACCAAAACATGTGTACCCCTGTAATATTCTGAAATAAAAAAAAATCATTAGAGTTGGCTCTTGAAGAATACATATGATTTTCAAAAGGCAGAGCTGGGCATTCAAAACAATAGAACAAATGAACAAACATACAGAGGTAGATAAATTCATTACATATTCAGGAAACTAGTTGGATCACTTGATTGTAGAAATGTTTGTTTTGTTTTTCCTAATCAATACACAATGTTGGATTTTGGACTTCATGAAATAAGTGTTTCTAACTCTGATACATATGTATTTCAGTCTTTACTTCCTAGTATTTAAAAAATTAAATCAAGTCTTGATTTCAGTAAAATATTAAAAAATCATCACAATCTTGAAAGAGTAAGAATATTTTGTGTGACTGGAACAACACAGGATATTGGCATTACAGATCATCATGTCAGACATCGTCAGTAATCACATTTATGCACACACACACACATACACACACACTGACACAGATTATTGGATCTTTTGCACTGGGCTGGCTTAATGTTTTATCTCCTGCAAAAATTACCATCTGAAAATTAACGATACATTATATGTTCAGTCTTATTTTGCCTGTGAGATGTAGGTTCATATGGGCCCCAAACCTTCTAACTAAGCCAAACCAAGTTTTCCAAGGACCTTGTGATTCACTGAGAAAAATTCTACAGAAAGACAAAATGGAATTCCCAGTGAAAATGTTAAAAGTTGCATTCAGTGGTTACTATGGTTTGAATGATGGTGTCCTCTCAAAAATTCATGTTAAAACTTAATCCCCAATGCAACTGTATTAGGGCGTGTGGCCTTTGGGAGCTGATTAAGTCATGAGGGCTATGTCATCATGAATGGGATTAGCACCCTTTTCAAAAGGCTCAAAGGGAGCACACTCTCGCTCTTCTCTCGCCTGATACATGAGGACACACAACCTGCTGGAGACTTGCTCTTGGACATCCAGGCCTCCAAAACCATGAGAAATAAATGTCTATTATTTATAAATTACTCCATCTGTGGTGTTCTGTTATAGCACCACAAAGGGACTAAGACAAGAGTCTTTCAGCAAAGGCTCTGAGTGAAGAAACATGGTGGCTAGAAGCATTCTCAGTTTGATCCACTTTAATAATTGTGCCATCAGGGCTTAAAATGCAAAAATGCCACTTTCAAACACAATATTTAGGAAAAAATGAAAAATAAAAGAACTTTGAGATTGTTGAGCTAGAGGAGAATTTATAAACAGTCTGTGAAATTTCAAAGTGAGGTCTATGGTCATCTGCAGTATGTATTATAATACAGATTCCTCAGCCCTTCTCCAGGACTACTACTTCTCTCAGGGAGAAGTCCAAGAATCTGAATTTTTAATACATATACTCATGCTCTCTACATTTGAAAACTACTGATGTAAGGTAACCTGCAAATGTAATTGATAAAGACACTGATAATGAGACAGTAAATGATTTTCTCAAGGTCGCACAAGTAGTTTTTACCAGTGTTAGGACTTACTTTATAACTCCTGGGACACAGTGATTTGCTCTTTATAATCAGGTATGCCTGATATTTATAGAGGGCAAACATGTACTATCTTACTCATCTAATAGGTTGGCCTATAAAGAATATGTGCAGTCTTGGCCATTAATATCCTGAGATTCAATGTCTTGTCAATGGTTTTCAATTATGCCCTCTTATTGGGTTTTATCAGGAATAGTAACATATAAAAAAATAAAGAACTAAATAAATAATTATACACACACATTTGGGATATATCTTCTGTTTTCCCTAAGAGAAACTTGAAGAAAATAACTCCAAGAATGGAATTTGTGACAAGCTCAGAGAAGATTTAGGCAATATTATGATATCCGGGAGAATTCTAGAAATGGGTTATTTCAAGCATCAGGAACTTGTTGATAGCAAATGATACCCTATAAAGCAAATGACATTTTATCCAATAAAACTATGCTGCTGTTTTTAACCCTGTAGATTTATAATTCTTCTGATGAAAGGAATAAAAACCCCATAGATTGTGAAAGCTAAAAAAAAGTTAAATTTTTTAGTGCCTGTTATGAGGCAAACATTGTATTAGGTGCTACCATATAATGACTTCTTCAGATACACACACAAATATATATGTATATTTATTATATAAAAATTACTTATTGAAATTAGCCACTAACTCTTAGCAAATCTACCAAGATTTAGCAATGTGATTTTAAAAACTTAATTCCACTGTACAAGCCATAGATTTTATGGTTTTCCTTTAAGTATCTCATGTTTTATGAAGACTTTCTGTAAAATTACTATTATATTTCCCCATGTTGATTGTCATTACAGGACTAATAATGTTTATGTTATTATATAGTAATTATTGGTTTCTATAAGTGACCCTCTCTTCAACCTCATACTAAACTGTGAATGTCTTAAGGAAACACACACACAAAAAAAAAATTTTAATTGAATAATAATAGTGACTACTCCTGCTGCTCCTGATATGACTGCATTGCTAGCACCAGATTTTATTGAGCATCAGCAACATTTTAGGAACTCTGCATGCATTAATTCTAATGTGTACAATACACTTGCTCATTCAAGTACTTTTTCCTCTTTAAATAGAATCAAATATAAAGAAAGGTGTAGCGAGTAAGGAGGCAAAGTTATTCTACAAACCAGACAGGGAGTAAATTTATCTTGGGAAGCAGTAGTTTTTCGAAGCAATTAGGCAGTAGACCATTAAACTGCTCTCATAAGAGGTGTAAACCCAGAATTCTTGTGTAAATTTAGTGTAAAAAAATAGAAGCTCAAACTCATCACATTGTGCTACCTGGATAAAGTTCGATGAAGACTGGGAGCTATTCAATGTAGTGTCTTGCACTGATTCATTCATTCATCCTTTCATTCAAATATTGGCATTACTGAGCACTTACTTTGTGACAGGCACCATTCTAGTCCTATCACATCAAGAGGATGAGCATTAATATAGACACAATCCCTCCTCATGTAATTCACATACAAGTGGGAAAGAGTGTCAATAAAGGCATGCAATGTCAGGTATTTAAAAGTACCTATTAAAAAACAAAAAGCAGGTCATGGGAACAGAAAGTAATTAATAGTACAATTTTAGAAGGGGAGACCAGAAAAGTTCATTCTGAGGAGGTGAAGGATAAGCAAAAATAGGAATGAAGCGGGAAGCTAGCATGCAAACATCTGGGAAATGAGCCCTCCAGGCCAAAAGCAAAACAAGAACAAAGGCCTTCATTTACAAAGTGCTTGAAATGTTTAAGGATAAATAAAGAGGCCTCTGTGGCTACAGAACAGTGAGCAGGAGGAGAGTGGTAGAAAATAAAGTAAAAGATGAAGCCAGAAACCATATAATACAGGAAGCTATAGACCTTGATAAGGAGTTTGTCTGTTACTCTACATGAGATAAGAAGTCATTAGAAGGTTAAAAACAATGACTTGATATAATAGCTATTTTTGAACGCTCATTCTGCTGCTATGTGGAAAACAGGCTGGAGGAAATAAAGGCTAAAACTGGGGGAAAATTACGGTGCTGTAAAAGTAGTCCAGGCAAGAGAAAAATGGAGGTTGAACTAATGTGGTAGTAAAGGAGGTGCTGTAAAAAGATCCTGTTCAAGCTGGATTTTGAAGTTAGAGCCAAAGGATTTGCTGATGGATTTTGCCACACTTCCCCTGTGACTTTGTATATATAGCTGAACCTAACTGAGTATTTCTTTATCTTTAGAGGATTTGTCCTAGTGAAATAATGAATTGTCCTAATGAAATACTGAATCTAGACAATGGTCGACAATGGTCACCAATGATTGCTATTATTGCAAAAAGAGAAAAGCAAGTACTACGTGTGCCAAATACCAACAATGAGATACTCTTGATAAAAATTTAATCTGGATCTCATCATGTATTTAAAACTAAATTTCAGGTCACAGAAAACACAGAGAACCAAGGGATATATTCAACAATACCAAAGGAATACAATCAGCAAAATCTAGAATGTGAGTAAATATTCAAGACAAATATTTAAGTTGTCCAACAAATAAATTGCAAGAGACAAAATGAAAATGAGGGAAACCTATGCATAAAAAAGATCTGAGAGACATATCAGAAGATATTTAGTAATGTCAAGGGATTGAAAGTAGCACACTCCAAAATCTAAAATTGTCTGAGATAAGGAGGTGGAGTTGGGGTCAGTAAACTACAGCCTGCAGGTCAAATCCAATTGCCACCTATTTAGGTAAATAAAGTTTTCTTGCAAGGCAGCCACATCTTTTTGTTTACATATTATCCATAGACCTTTTATGCTACAAGGTCAGAATGAGCAGTTGTGGCAGAGACCACATAGCTACAAAACCAAAAGTATTTATTACCAAGTCTTTTACAGAAAAAGTATACTGAACTCCAATGTGGATCATAGGGCAGTGATGATTTAATTTTTTCAGGCCTGGGAGATGACAACCCTTGTTATAAGCTTGTGAAATAGATACTTAATTTCTACCTGTTCCTCAAGTGTGTAATATTAGGGGAAATAATAATAAATACAAGAATCAAAAGGCTTCTATATAGCAATCAATTCCTACTATTTATAAGTAAAGTCTTATAAGAAAAGACAAATTTTAGATAAAGTTGGCTCATCAAAGAAACCAGAGAGGGAGTAAAATGCCGCTTTGCTATGAAAACTCTGTGGCACACAACAAAAATTGACTAATATTATAATTTGGACTGTTATGGCATTGGAAATCTTGATTTTGGTGGGAAATGAGCCAGAGAAGCAGGAAATTTAGCAAGAAAATTGGCAAAATACAGAGGTGGGTGGTTAAGAGGGGACGTCTCATGTTATATAAGTCATGAAGTATCTGGCTATTGCTATTAGTGCATGGGACTGTCAAGAAGCAAATGACCAGTAGCATACTAAATTAGAATGAAACTCTAATACTAAAGAAGCTTAAAATCTATTTCCCAAAAACCTCCAACTGTTCAGCTAGTATGGTTACCTTTTGATCTCTGAATTTAGACTACCAGAAAGTGAGATCCTAATGGTGTGCTTTTTCTAAAAAGGGCATTCTCACAATTGCCCATCTCATGTAAGATCATGATGGAGAATGACAAGGACAATTCTCTCAGAAGGCAGAACCAGGTCAACGGAGGAGAATAAATGAAGGGAATTCTTTCAGAGAACAGAATCAGGGGATGCCCAATGACTGGTTGATCCTGCAATTCACCACACTTCTGTGCCCAAGAATCTGCACTATTCCTGTTCTCATGAATATCCTAAATGTCAATCCCCAGTGACTACTGCATTTTTAATTTTCCAGTCTCTCTTTCGGGAATGGGCCTCTTTTTGGATCCTTTTCTGTCATCACACAATGCGTATCCAAGGTGGATAACTTGATTTTTAGCCATAAAAAGATATCAAAACATTCTAATAGAAAAGAAACCCTACCCACAGACACTCAACTTTTGGATGAAAGCAGTTTATGGAAGCAACTTGGTATTTTTCTCTCTGAGGTGTAAGGTGGGAGCATTACTGAAATGTATGCATAATAAAAATGGATATTCATGGAGTTAGCAAATGGATAGGCTATGGTAAATACTATTAATTACTTACTGAAATATGTATTCCCCACTCCTCCTTACTAACAGAAACTCCATTTTATTTAATTGTTTAATATATACAAATACATATATATGTGTGTATATATATGTGTATGTATGTTGTATAATTCATATTTGCCATGCAAGCTTTGTTCACCACTGTCTCTTTAGCATCTAGCACACTAGACAGAAAGCAAACATAAGAAAAGTAAAATATTAAAGATAAGTTATGTAATAAAGAGCATCATGCTAAATAACATTTACATTATGTTAATGTTTGAAACTATGTCAAATATGTATATCTATGGCCAAGGACCAGAAGATGATATGCAAAAGAAATATACACTGAAGTTTGTTACAAGTGATTTTTTTTAATCAAGAGAATTTTTTTGTATTTCAAAATACTAATATTAAGGGGGTACAAATGTTTTTGTTACAGGGAGACCTTTTATAATGCTTAAGTCAGTGCTTTTAGTGTGCCGATCACCCAAATAGTGTTCATTATACCCGATAGCAGTGGTCCCCAAACTTTTTGGCACCAGGGATCGGTTTCATGGAAGACAATTTTTCCACAAATGGGGAGTGGGGGTTGGGGGGAGGCAGAACTAACGCACCCATGCGTGGCCAGGTTCCTACCAGGCCATGGTCAGGCACCGGGCTGTGGCCCGGGGGTGGGGACTGCAGCCCAATTGGTAAGTTTTTACCCCTAGAAGTGATTTTTAATTCGAAATCGTTTTCAATATTGTTTTGTATTATATTTTCAATAAACAATAAACAGAATTTGGAAATTGTTCAGGATGATCTCTTCCTTTTGTATGCTATGAATTTTTTCATGCCCTGTACACATGGGACCTGCCTTATGTCTGTGTAAGCTTATATGACCAGTTGAGTGCTTTCTAGCATTAAGATTTGATTATAAAAATGCCCCAGCAATCCACTGTAAGCTCATAACCAGTAATAATCAGAAACCATTTCTTCTGATGACCTCACATATTGAAGTTTCTTCATATGGTTTTGGTTAATTCCCAGATCAGGAGCACAAAGACAAAACAGTCTCTTTTTGCAAAATCACTACCTGTGCGTACATAGACCTTACCACAATGGTGTCACATTATTACCTAAAAAAGTTATTCAGTCTATATTTGGTTAGCAGATTTGTATGCATTTCTTAAACCTTCCTAAATATTCTGTGTTTTATCATGGTATTTAGCCTTTGCAGACTGCAGAATGTGAACAATTTAGGTCCAAAAGCCAATATAATATATCTCAAATTTGAGGAAGGCAGTTGATACTGTGAAGTGAAAAAGCACAAAATAAAAAGGGAAGGAAAGCCTTATTTTCAAATGTGGTAATGAGTTTTGTTAGATGACAGAGTGTCTGTGGTGGACAGGACTGAAATTCTGAGCTGGAGATATGTACAAATACCTTAGATTCCCTTTTTTATGACTCTACCCTTACTGTTCCATCTAACCAGAATGACCTATCTGCCTTTATTACCCCATCACCTGCCCAAATCCTACTCATCCTTCGAGACTGACTTCAAAAGTTACCACATTCATGAAACTAGTCCTGCCTGCTTAGCTCACTTCAATTTCTAAACAGCACTTGGTTATTTTTGTTCCTCTCTCTCATCTTTCCTTCCCTGGGCTGCTGCATGGAACAATTCCAGGGGGCAAAAGTCCAGTGATAATTTACATGAATAGCATCCCTGGAGTTTTGTGGGCCCATCCTGCCTGGCTCTACGAGGAAGCCTTGCACTGCTCATGTTTCATTTATCATTATATCTTCCAAAATACACAGTTACTTTCACTTAGTTTAGTCCTAATAATCATTATTCATGCTATGTTATACCATAAGATCCTATTTGAAGATCAACTTAAAAATTATAAAAATATCTCAGATATACAGAAGAAATAGAGTATAATTCAGCAGACATCCACACTGTAAATAATATTTGACAAAAATTAATATTTTGTTAAAATTGATTTGGATTTTGCTTATTAAGTCATAAAACACTGCCCATACACAGGAAATCTACTCTTTACCCCTTTCCAGCCTCATTTTCACAATTCCCTTCCAAAGGTAACACTATACTTATAGGGGTCTTTTGAAAATTCATAGCACCCATTCCCCTTGATTATATGCTGCTACATTTTCTTAAAATATGTTTCCTACAGGAACTCACACTAGATTGCTTTAAAAATCACTTATGGTATTTGGCTTCCCAAAAGTATAGAGTGTGATCAGAACATTGAATGGAGCATGAGTCTAGGGACACACCTTCTCTCTTAATGGATTCTATATCTGAGCTTCCACTTGGCATTGTACCTGTGTATTTTTAGAGTGCTCTTCTCCTACATATTTATTGAGCTTTGTAGATTTTAATTACACATTTCTTATGTAATATAATACTGTTGCACAGCACTTTTATTTCCAAGGGTTTTTTCCCACTTATCTTTATAATGATTGAGAAAAGTCGAAGAGAGTAGGTTTTCTTCACAATTTTGTAGCTGAATGCAAGAAATTGAGAATGTACGATACAGGCTAAGGGTGTCACCATCCACAAGGGACTAGACAAAAAAAATTATCTAACTGTGTCTTCATTACTTCTCAAAAGGTACACAAAACACAGCGGCATCCTTTCAAAGATGTTTTCTTTTTGTATCAGAGAACTTCTGCTTTATTTTATGAAACAAATAACTTCCTTGGAGTAATTTTAGGATTCTTTGCCATTTCAACGTTTTGATTTTTTTTTAATTCCAGATAATTTTTGTTTGTACAAGAGGGAAGCAGCCTAAAAGAATGACATTATAATACCAGACAAAAACTTTTAAATCTTTTAAACCTATGCTACAAGTCTAGATATTATTCATCACAACTTTTAGAAAAAAATATATATATATCAAAAACATCATTTTCACTACTGAGGACACTGAAGTTCAGAGTAAGTAACTATCTTTTCTAAGATCACAGATATTCAAGATTGGGATACAGGTCTGACAATTGCCCCTATCACGCTGTCTTTGGTCTTCAATTTTTTCTCTGGGTAAATCAATTGATTGGATTAAACGGTGTGAATTGCCTACTCATTGAACTGTGTACTAAAACTTCTTTGGTCCCTGTGATGAGCTTGAGCCTACATAACATGAGTTTTCTCATGTGTAAATGATGATAACAGCTGCACCTAAATGTGCTATAACTGAGAAGAATTAGAAACTCAAGGTTCTGTACCAGAAGCCTCCCAGCCCCAGGGGAGGGAGGAAAGCTAACCAATTAAACAAACATACCAAAGCAGTGCCTATAGTGCCTTGTAAAGAATTAAATAAAATAATCCATTTAAGTGCTTAGTCAAGTGCCTTGTACATAGTAAAAACATAATACACATAGTATATTAAATTTGACTTCACACTACCCAGAGACCACATATTATGGTAAAAGAAATATTAGACATTCCCTTTACAACCGTGTACTGAAAACTACTCCAAGGTTGGGAATACTATGTCATGTGCAGGAAGACACTCACCAGAATAGAACTTGGTTCTCATACAGGGGAGCATGCAGTCTGGAAGCCAGCAAGAAACGAACAGTTACAAATAATTACATGAAGACAGACAAGTGCAATGATACACATAGCCAAGGGCTAAGGGAATGTGAAGCTGGAGAAAAAATGCTCAGAGGATTTGAGGAAGGTATCCCCTTAAAAAGAGTCTGAGAATGCACCTGGTGCTGCTATTGTGGAACTGTGGATGATTAAACAGATCCCCAGCTCTTAGTTTTTATATCTGTAAGTGTGGGCAACAATATTTTTCCATGTAAGTTTGTTGTAAGGATCACAGGACAAATTAGATGTGATCATAATTCACAAACCATCAAGTGTCATAGTGACAAAAGAGATTATTTAAGTGTTTGGCAGAGTGCCTCAATATAATTGATGCTTATGGTATTTTTTTCCCCATATAAATAGAGATGGGCATATGGTATTTTTTAAGAATAAATTTTTTTTAATTCAAGGTATCAAATTATCATTTGAACTGGATAGCTCTGAAGTTATGTAATACTACCTGGATCATCACAGTATAATTTCTTCTTTTTCCTTCTGTTCTTACAATTCATACTAAAGCCAGGATCTCCTACAGTTATAGGCCTACAGGAGAATTGGGTAACAAGAACGATGTGGTTCAGATATATATTTTTTTTTTTAAAAAGAGCAGTTCAAGTACTCTGATAAAAGGCCACTGACATCCGCCTCAGGGTCGGGGAGTAATAAGGAGTGGTGGGGACTTGGTAAACTGGACATGACAAGACCATTTAAAGTGGCAGCCACTCCTCATCTCTAGACAACTATTGCAAACACAGAAATATGGGTCAGGATCACCAGGTCTTCCAAATTTTCAGAAGATATGGGGCTTCATATTTTTTTGTTATTCTTGGTTTTTGAATGTTGGAAGCTAGCATACAATTTAAAAAAAAGAGATGGACATTGAGCATGCCAAATAAAGAAAACCTTTGTGCCTCATGCTGTGTACAGATTGTCAGTTTTAGACTTGAGATCTAAAGTATCATACTGGTCTCCTCTCATCCCCAGTCAAACTTCAGATGGAAAATAACTTCTTCCTCCATATGTTCACAGCACTGTTTGTGCATCTCTCACCACTCTTGTTCATTTTTGCCTTTATTGTAGCTCTACACTGGACTTATCTCCACTTTTGGATTTATCATTTCTCTAAATAAAGACCATATGTGGACTTGTCTGTTCATCCTCACAATGCCTAGCACAGCACTGGGATCAAGATATGGTGAACTATGGATCATCTCTGAAAGGCAGAAAGTGTGGTTTTTATTGTAAGTGGTTAATCTCACACCTTATAACTTTTATTCATTAATAGTCAAAATGTGAAGTTCTATTTGTAAACCAAATGTGTATATACCATATATACATATATATTAATATGTATGTGTATATATGTGTGTATGTCCTATATATAAACACTCATATACGTATATATGTATGTGTGTATACATACATATATTATATATGTATAAATATATATATATACTGTATAAATGGAATCAACTCAGATTGCTGCAGGAAATAATTATTTCACTAAAAACTGTTCATTTGTTCTTACTAATAAACACTTCATCTGAAAACCAGTCCTTCTCCCACAAACACATCATTCTGTTTCACACATGGTGATGGAAGACACAGGTTAGTATTTATTAATTTGGCCACCCAGAGTAGAACTGATGATCAGTGTCAAAAACATGTCTTAGCATGAATGTCCCTGGATGATTATGTGGTTCTATCATAGAGCTCAGTTCAGTGGCACTTCATCTATGATGACCAGTCTGAGTTGCCTGTCTTCTGCATGAACTTCTCTGTCTAGTAATCCCTGGCTGAACACTAAATTCAAACATTTAATTTATCTAAGCCTGCAGATTTGACCCCCAAATTCCACAGGGGTTAGTTCCTATAATCTGATGTTGTTCCCAGGGGCCTGTAGAGAAATACATCAACATTTCCTGTATGTTTGTTTATTTATTGACTACTAACTATGAGATTGACAACTGTATAGAAATTGTAAAAATCTATACAAATAAATTTTTAAATGTTTTCAATCTCCTATTACAGAGAACATTTATGAATACTGTTTTTCAGGAGAGATTTCGAGTTTTGACCAGTTTTGCTATTTATCCAAAGTTATCATTGATAGCATTCTAGTCTCATAAGAGTTTTGTGGATTTTTTGACTTTCTAAACCTATTTGTAATATTTGTATATTTGTAATATACAAACTATTTAAAATTTTATGTAAGCTAGAAGCTAGAAAGGTAATTCACTTCACAAAAATAAAACACTTAGGAAATAATGTAGCATGTAAGGACTTCTAATACATAATGAAATATCTAAAGAAGAATGGGCTCTATGAGTATTATAGGATGAAAAAAATCAATGTAAGTCAGGAGGTATGCGTTCTAGTCTCTGTTATGGCTCAAACAAGCAGGGTAATTTCCATAAGCCTCAATTTTCCCATAACTATAATAATGTCAGAACCAGATCATCTCAAATTTCTCTAATTTTATGACTTTTCCAATTCTCATTCAGCTAGAGTTTTTCAAGTCATCTCGTGTAAGTCTATCTAGCAATCACGATAGAAAATATTTTACCACAAATTAGAAAATATAATTAGAATTTTACTGAGGCATTGAAAGTGATAGACTGTGCAAGTAGTTTGGGAAAATGGAAACAAGTAGCTTGTGAAAGTTCCTGTATAATAAAATGGTGACATTTTGGCAGTTAAAAATAACCTTTGCTATTCTAAAAGTTAAATCAGCTTTATTTGTCAAGTTGGTCAAAACAGTTCATTATTTATAAAGGCTATTTGAATAAATGTTAAAATGCATTTACAAATCAACTGGATATTTTTGGCAAACTAATTTGTAGGTAAATTCACTTTAACACCTCCAGGCCAGAAAGTTTTGTCTAAATATTAAAATGATCCCTTGTATTTCCACCAAAGCATTAAAAAACATTTAGCAATGTGTACATTAACTAGTTATTTATGTGAAGTTTTAAAACATCTTTTTATGCCAATAACAACTCCCAATTTATATTCTTTTGTGACATCAAAATAAAAAAATTTGAGATGATATATTTGCTATCCTATTAATGAAATTCGGTCTTACATTTGTTTTTCGATACTGAATACCTTCTGATTACTAAAGTGACAAATGTCAACCATTAGTATGATTACAGAAATTTAATTTCAACCCATGTGTATCCATTAGGACTGTTAAAAAAATGGGACCTAGATGAGTTCAGGAAATCTCTCTCCACTGCAGAGTGGGTCTTAGGGCCCTTCATTGTATCATACTAGAGGAAACTTTTTCACTGACTTCTTGGCCTCTTCCTTCTACCTACATATATTAATTTCTTGCTTTTCTCTCATTCCCTCTTTCTCTTCCTTTCCAATAGAGGAAATTCTGCAGTGCTATTGGGTTTATGCTTCTTTTTAGAAGGAAATGCCAAGGAAAGGATTCAACCTGCATTCATTGACTGCTGCAAGGTACACAGGACCTTGCCTAGTACTGTGGTGGACACTCGGGGAAGGATCAAAATGAAGATTATAAAAAGTCTAAGGAATAAAATGCAGAGCTTAATAAAGCCATAAAATGAGGTGCAATGAAGTAATTATCAAATATACCGTGAGTGTAACTTAATATTTCAGTGCCAGAGAAAGGTAGAAATAAACAGGCCCAGAAGCATCTTAGAAGGACACATGTACCCAGCTGCCCCAATCACCCATAGCTTTTTAAAATTAGAAGGTGCTTTCAAATTCATTCAGTCCAATCCTTGCCAAGGGCCTTTCTGCATATTAACAGCAAAACTAGAATCCTTGTCTGTCACAATTCTTAAGAGATAGAATTGATAACGGATTTAGTTCTATAGTTATAGGTACCAGATTTAGTTATGTAGCTAAAGAATTTATAATGCATTTTCATATGCTTTTAAATTGTACAATAACCCATTTGCCTGAGTATCATTATTCCTATTTTAAGGATGAGGGAGAGTATCATACAAGGTTATTCAGCTAGTGAGTAACAGAACTAAGGCTTGAGCCCAGGCCAAAACAATTAAATTGTCTCAAAGTTTAAATAATGGTTACAAGTTACATAATATTTTCAATTAATTCAGTTTTCTCTGTTTCTCTGTCTGTCTCTCTCTTTCAACAACATAATTCCAATTACCTACACAATTTAAGATAAAGGTGGTTTTATAGTAGGGCTTACACTTTCTTTCTTTTCTCATTATCTTGCTGTAATAACCTCTTAAATGTGTCTCTCATGTGCATCAGAGTGGCGCAGCGGAAGCGTGCTGGGCCCATAAATGTGTCTCTCACCTCTCTATGCCTATTCTTTCCCACCTATAATTCGCCATGTACATGGCTATGAAATTAATAAAGCCCTTTGAAAATATTATAATAATACCTCATTCCTATTAAAATTATTTAGTGGTTTCCTGAGATCTAAGAAAATGTATAAATCTTGTTAATTCAAATCCTTCCACAGTTTATACCACAGATTACATCAAAAGGTATAATCATATATGCTTTCCTCTAACATGTATTGTTACCTAGCAGACAATGGTCATCTTTTTAAGTTATCAAATATATTGTGAGTGTAACTTAATATTTCAATGTGAAAATTTTATTCTTAATTATGGCTAAAACCCAACATATTAAACAACATATTCCAAACAAAGACAGGATGCCACCATGCAAGACACAGACAAAGGAGGGTGCAGAAAATCAGTGTTGTGTCTCTTTGTCTCCACAATCCCAATGAAAGGGATAAAAAGATGGCGATTAAGGAAAAAAAATGGAGAATTTGTGGCATGCTGTGCATGTCTCTCCCCTCAGAAGAGGAAGCGCAGAGGATGCATCCTGTATTCATTTATTTCAAAAGAGAAGGGTCATTAGGAAACCCTATGGAGAGGTATGTTTTCTGATATTTTGGAACACAGCAGAAAGGTGTCTGATTTATGTTTGATACATTAAAATGGTGAGTGACTGACTGCCTAATAGCTTTAGAAGTGGATTAAAGAAGAGGTGTTTCTGTATCAGGATCAGCCAATTATTTGAGATTTCTCAGGGACAAAAATGTGTGAGTGTTTCCATTGGATTAGATGTTGACTATGCATAAAAGAATTTCTTAAATTTTGCTTAGAAGTCACCTGCTAAACGTTAATGATACTTAAATGGAGACAGGGTTTCTCTGAGGATGGACCACAAAGAACCAAAAGCCAAAGGAAAAGTTCTAAGCAGCCAGCAAAAGTGTATCATATTCTGCAAATAAGAGATCTCCAGGGATTGCAGAAGGGTGGGGTTTCTTAAAAAAACGATGAAAACACTTCCTGTGGAGAAAAGGTTGGAGTTAAACCATTGCCAAACCTAGAAAGTGTGATATCACCACACAAGAGTAATAGTGAAGTAAAAAATGTCCCACGCCCTCCCTTGACTCTACCCTTTAAGGATCAGAAATCACAGTTTGTGCTATGGTTTCAATGTTTGTCACCCCCAATACTCATGTTGAAACTTAACCCCCAACATTACAGTATTAAGAGGTGGGGCCGTTAAGAGGTGATGGAGTCATGAGGGCAACATTAATGGATTAATAGGTTAATAAATTAATGACTTAACAAAAGAGTGGATCAGTTATTACTTAGAGTGTGTCTATTAAAAAAGCCAATTTATCTGTTTCTCCTGTGAGCCCCCTCACTCTGTGATGCCCTGAGTCCTCTTAGGACTTTGCACACAGTACCCACCAGCAAGAAGGCCTTCACTAGATGTGGCCTCTCAACCTTGCACTTCTGAGCTTCAGAACTGTAAGAAATAAATTTCTTTTCTTTATAAATTATCCAGTCTCAGGTATTCAGTTATATCAACAGAAAACAGACCAAGACAATTTGCAAACTTATAGAGGAGGAGGAAAAGCACAAGCCTGAGAACAAGAGGACATTCTCTCTCTCAGACGGCTACCCTGTCATGGGCCAAGATGAGAGGATTTAATATTTTTATCATTACCCAAGAGTGGACATTTTAGTTCTTAGCCAACAAACCTGGAGGGAGACATAAAGGTCATGGAACTTGCCTTGAACTTTTCTCTAGGGACAAGGGAGGAACTAGTCACTTAGGAGGAATTTATACTTGGCACAGACCAAAATGGTGTTGCCTTTATTGTACCTCTTACAAGACTTGCTTGTTCAGTATCATCAACTTCAGTATCTATGTAATAGTTTATCATATATTTGATATCCTATAATTTACTCAGCCAGTGCCTTTTCATATTCATTTAATTCATTTCCATTTTTTTCTGTTTAAGCTATGTAGCTGTAAGCATTCCTGTGCTTATATTATAAAGTCCATAATCTTATTAATGATTATGAACTGCTTCCTTTTATCTCTCAGATAAACTGGGATGGCACTCTGATGTTCTAGTGCTCTAAGCATACAAGATTTTTCAATAAATGCTAACGTACTTAATTTCTCAAATACACTGGTGGATGTTGATAATATTACATAAAAAGAAGCAGTGATGGGTGATGGTGAGATTAGCTGGCTGCCATGATTAGGAGGAGGGGAGAGACAGGGGAGGAGAGAAGAAGGGCACAGGTACTTGGCCCAATCAAATAGAAGAAATCAACATTAAAGAGTAAACCAGGAACTACTTTGCCCTCCAAAGTGAGGGGGAAAAAATCCTCTTTTAAATACCCAGAGTTTAGCATCCATCCAACACAAAAGTAGTATTTGAGGCATAATTTGAATGTATAGTTCTATAACGCTTCACTAAAAGGATCTTGAAAGACACTCCTGGTAATATTCCAAGAGCTTAGCACACTATCCTCTGCCAACGACAAAATCACTTCCTACAGATTTAACAGTTTGAAGACACTTAATAAAAGATAAAACCACTCTAAATCAGGAAATGGTGAATGGCTTATTGATGATTTATTGCCTTTTTTTCCTTCTTATTTAACTTTTATATCTGCTCTCAAGCGTTACCTACTAATTCAGTCTATTACACACTGAATTAGACAATGTACATCTAACTGCACTGAACTTTCTAACACAGCTCACTGCATGCTTCTAGAGTTAGGTAGTGAAGGTGTACGTGACTTTTAATTATACTTCAAAAATAAATCAAGTTTGTTATAAACCTCATTTAAATTCCAGAATTTTGGAAAGTATATATGAAATTAGAATTTCAATATTCCTCAGAGTCTCTTATCCAAGAAGAAAATAATACCTTTTCAAAAGCTGCACAATGAAAATACAAAACACTATAAAATGTAACTTGAGATATTCAACTTTTAGACAAAATTAGCAAACATGTGGTACTTAATACATATGCATGATTATAATGTAAGACTTTTCATAGTAATCAGAAAATTCCTTTCAAATGTTAATCAAAGTTCATAAGTTCTCTAAAGAAAGCTGTCTATAGTTATCTATTTGCAAAGTGGTCTTTATTTGAAAATGAGCAGGTCACATTGACTAAGGATGGAACAATATAATAAATAACGTATTGTGCTAATTATGTGCTAGAGACATGGAATTATTTATTTATTAATTTGTTCAATCATTCTTTCATTCATTCAGTTCATTACTTAGTTATATTCACTCAGCCTTAAACTTTATAAAATCCTTATAAGATGGGTGCTATTAATAGACCCATTATATTGACGAGGTAGTTGATGCACTAAGAGATTAAGTTAGCCCAAGACCACAGATTCAGCAGTGGAGCCGGGATTTGAAGCCAAGCCATGTCAGTACCTGTCTATAAGTTCCTTCTATATTGCTTTGTTTCCACATTTTTTCTAATGAAGAGAGAAAATATCTCTCTGACATTGGCTTTATCTTGTTGCTATGGGGATAAAAGGGAAATCAAAATATGTGAGTTTATAAATTAATTATCCTAAGGATTCATTGCCTGGGAAGAATTTATGCAGACCTTACCTCTAAGCAGCAAATTTTGCATTCCAAAGACAAGAACACTTCTAGGTTTGCCTTGAGTATTTGGCTTTTCTCAAATATAAAATGTTCCCCAGTATTTTTTCCAGGTACTAACATGATACAGAATCTTGGGACTCTCAGCAAAGCTTACAAGACATAATCCTACTAGAAAAATCTAAGAAAAAAAAGGCTAGAAGAAAACATATGTGTGTGTGTACAGGTATGTGTATATATGCACTGTTAAACATTTATATATATATAAAATTTATTTATATATACTTAAATCCCCCCTTGCATAGATTTTCACAATGGGGGACACTGAGTCATCAACAGTGCCTTCAAGTGGCTCTGTGACCAGTGAATATCAAAAATCAGTCATAATAGGATCACTTACAAGATTTAATTTTAAACAATTCATTTACCTTTCTCTAACTCAGTTTCCTTATCCATAAAATGAGAAAATCATTAGTTGCTAGTTATACATATATGTTAAGGATTAAATGAGATAATCCATGCAATGTATTTAGAACATTGTCATATTTAAATGCTTAGTAAATTTAAGCTATTATTAGATTTTTAAGGGCCATTATAAAAAGAAAAGATTTCAAATAGACTTTCATTAATTGATTTATAGTCCATTTGACAACCAATTACTTTGTGTGAAGCTCTGAGCTAAAGCCAAGTAAGTATAACAACATTGTTATTATCCATAAAGGACTCAGGGTCACTTTAGGAAGAATAACAAAATATTAAATATAAAATATTCCTTCCTTTTATTGTCATGATGAAAGACTAGACATTTTAAAGGACTCTTCTGCTAAAGTACTACTAGATTCTTGTTAAAACATATGTTAATGTATTTCTGGGTTTGTAGGAAGTGATGGAAATTTCTAAGGGCCAAAATATATAAATATAGCATAATAAAACAAATTAAACAAAAGCAAAATAAACAATCATGATGTGGAACTAGAAGAGAGATAGTGAGTTGTCAGCACATGAAAGTTTGTCTTATCCAGGAGACTAGACCTCTGGCCTACTCCAAAGGAAGGAGCTGAGCTTGGACAATCAAAACAGGAGTGGGGGGTGGGGGTGCGAGTGGGCCCAGATACATTGTCCATGGCTCCTGACAAAATAAAATGCAAATTCTCTCTGGAGAAAAGCATCCCTGATTTAAGCACTCAGCATTCCCACAGATTAAATCTATCAAATATAAGTGTACAATAAAGAGCAACCAAAGATGCAAGGAAATAAACCTCTACTGATGAAAATCGGGGAAAAACCCATAGGTTGGGATCCTCAAGGATTCCAGATACTGGAATAATAACACACAGAACATAAAACAACCAAGAATAAATGTTTTAAAAAATAAAATACAGAATCAAAAAGATGAACAAGCAACAAACATTCATAAAACTTCGGATCTGAGAAATTTTAAAAAATTTTAGAAATTAAAAATATAATCATTAAAATATAAAACTTAATGAAGTCATACAGTAGATTAGATACAGCCAAAGAGATAATTAGGGAACTTCATTTAAACAAATTAAAAGAATACAAGACAGAGAGGAAAAGAGATACAATAAATGAGAGAAATATTAAGGGACATGGAAATAGAATGTCTAAGATCCAACTTTTATCACCTTCATCAATACTACCCTTGTACTAACTCTTCCTCCCTGCCACCCACATTAATTATTATGAGACTTTTTCCAGAGCCTTTTCAGAGCTGCTGATATGGTGCCCCATCACTCCTAAATACTTGTGTGTCTTCCTCTCTCCAAATAAAACAAAACAAAACAAAACAAACAAAAAACTAAACTACCACTTTCCTATAGACATATTCAATATTCCAGGTGAGGAAATCAACACTGATACAATACTCCTATACAATCCATATATCTTCTTAAAATTTTACTAATTATCTCAACATTGTCTTTTTTTTTAAATTTCAGGCTGTGATTCCACCCAGAAATATGCATTTAGTTGTTTTGTCTTGGTGGTAGCCTCCAATCTAGAATACTTCCCAAGTCCCCCTTTGACAATTTTAAAGATTATAGTCCTTACAATTCTTTAGGATTAACCATAACCTGAGTGTACGTGATGTTTTCTCATGAAAGACTCAGATCATGCTTTCTGGCAGGAGTACTATGGAAATAATTAATGTTATATTCTTCTCAGTACATTGAATCAGTGGGCTCAGGACATCAACCCACTGCAACATGGTGATGCCAATCTACATCACCTGCTCACGCTGGTGTCCGACACGTTTCTTCACAATCCAACCACCATCTTTTCATTTGTAATTGACTAGTATTTTGTGGAGAGATAATGTTAATTATGAAAAATTCTATCCCTCATCACACTTGCTTCCACCAGCCTTAGCCTCCCTTGAAACTTCCACCTGAATTAACCAGGACTATGATGACTGCCAAAAGGTGATTTTCCATCTCCATCAACCCTTCTATATTTACAAGTAGGCACCATAATGTTAAGAGGAGTCAACCCTTACTCCATTTATTTATATATTTATTCATACTTAATTATATAAATACACAGTCACAGATTCCTATTTTTAATTAATGGATTGTATTCCATTATTGTCCTTATTTATTTTAATGCCAAAATTACTCTGGATTTAGCCTGTGTCCATTTTATATGCCATCCTATTCTCCGAATACATTCTTACTTCCTACCACAATGAGTTGTTCCAGGCTTATAAAGTATTTTCCCTACCTCATTCTTAATCATTTCTAAAGGAGCCCTGGCTCCTTTTACTGGAGGATGATGTTTAAAATCAGTATCTGGGCACTTGGTGTGTTTGTTGCTACTGGGTGACCTTGCTTCTAGGTTCTTTCAGCAAAAAAGTGAAGAAATTACATATATACACACATGCATACATGTGTTTATACATGTACATGTAAATATATATACACATATGCATTTTCATATACATCTATAAGCATATATATGTGCATGTATGTGTATAACTTTGACATCATATTCATATTGATATTTCCAATTTTCCTTTAGAGTAGGAAGAATAATACCCCTCTTCCTAAAGATGTCCACATCCTAATCCCTGAAACCTGTGATTAAGGCATGAGACAGGAAGAGGAATCTAGATTATCTGGATAGGTGGGTCCAATGGAATCACAGGGGTCCCCATAATAGGGAGAGGGAGGAGTCAGGTAAGGAGATATGATGGAAGCAGAGGTCAAGGAGTTAAATGGCTTTGAAGGTGTTACACTTGTTTGAAGGAGGAATGGGCCATGAGCCAAAGAATGCAAGCAGCCTGGAAAAGGCAAGAAAAGGGATTCTCCCCTACAGCCTCTAGAGGGCATCAGTCCTACCGATGCCTTGACTTTAGCCCAGTGAGTCTACTTTTGGATTTCTGACCTCCAGAACTTCAAGGGAATAAATTTGTATCATGTGACTCAATTTGTGGTAATTTGTTGTAGCAGCAATATAAAGGTAATAAACCTACCAAAGGATCTGACAGTTATGTCTAGCTTTCCCCTTTTCTATGTTTGTAAATATTTTTTCCAACAGTGACAAACTTGGCTCCCAATATTGTCATTGCATCTACTTACTTGTTCAATCTATTTTTTGTCTGCTTAATCAATTCATTTATTCATTCATTATGAGTCCTATCTTAAATGTTCTTTTTAAATAATTTCCAAGTATTGAAGTTTACATAACTTTAAAAGAATTAATAGCATGTAAGAAAATTTTTTGAAGAATAAATAGGATTTAGCCAACTTTAGAAAAGGGTAATTTAAATGCATTAAATAAGTGGAGAAAAGGTATACATTCAGAACTAAGCATACAAGAGGGCAGAGGATTATGGAGCCCAGAGAGGAAGTGCCTGATCAGCCAAAATAGAATTCATAGAGAATAAAGTTAGACAAGGTAAAATTGTCAGGGTAAATGTTCACAGAGGATTAAAATACCAAACCAGAGAGAACTGGGCCCATTATGTTTAACCAGTTTTGGTGTATTTGTCAAAGAAACTCTAAATCCTACTAAATTTAGGAAGGATGAAGTATAGGGAGTAAAGATATAAGCAGAAAGGCCAAGTACGAGTCTAGGACAACCTGAGATTATTGTGAAAAGATATAGTCTGATATTTTACAGGTAAGAATGTAATAGTCCAAACTCATTTAGGCTGGGGTGACCCATTATGTAACTTGCTCTCACTTCCTAAAACAGTCTAACCACTACCCTGCGTTTAATTAACAAGAGCATTCTAACACATGATTGTGAAACTATAGCATCAAAAGTGGAAATAAGTCAAAATCCTCACAAATAAATTCACAGCTAAACATGACATAAAATGTAGTTTTAATGACCTACTCTCTGGTTCACATTTCTCAAAGTGTGTCATGTGGAATATTTTTATAGATTATTAGTAAATAATGGTGAAAACAATCTTAATTGTTTAACATGTTTGGCCAGAGCTTATAAATTAATGTGGATGTTTAATGTGCTAATTTATATTATTAATGTCCATCCCAGAGGTGATTAGGGGATGGTATATATTATTAAGAAATAAATTTCTACCTCATTTGATCACTAACCTCCTTTTTTTCTTTGAATATTTAATAGGATTCCTAGGACCACACTTCCGAAAATGTGGCTATAGGTTTAACTTTTATCTAATAGTGCTACAACGTAACTGTGAGTGATTACCTCTTTTCTATTCAGGACTGAACATTACAGTGATAAGGACATTTACAAATATCTCAAGTCAGATAAATGTTCACTCAGAGTCAGAGACATCACAGATTAGAATAAATGCAATTTCCCTATAAGGATTTGTCACTGTAGGAAAACTATGATGACTCAAAAATAGTTATGCTCAGGGGCTGCAATTCTTTGACATCTCTCCAATTAATGCCAGTGTTTTCACAACTAAAGAAGGCGCTCTCCCAGCTTGAGTAACACATACTTCTAATTATATAAACAGTGCAATTTTTGTATAACCTTGGAGCATCCTAAAGGAGGAAGAAACTAGAGTTTACAAAGCTAGGTTCATAACTGTTGTAAGCTTGCTACCAGATAGAAGTGGGATTTGAGAGAATATTTATGTAATTTCTAGGACATGATGACTAACTTCACAGTAGAGGAGCATTTGGGGACAACAGCCTGCTTTTCTATAACTGTTACTTCTTAGGTACCTAACTTTAAAAAATAAGACTTATTTTTACAAAAGAGTCTTAAGGTATAAATTCTATAACTTTTTTATCTGAGATATTATCACAGTGGGTAGATGAGGGAGGAGAAATAAGAGCAGATGAGCCAAGTGTAATGTGTTAGAGGATGTTCTTGCCAATTACGTTTTAATCTCCAGAAACTCCAGATAACTGGGGTGTGAGGGCATCATGCTGTCCTCCAATTCTGAAGCTACCATTGCCTGGAAAACTATGAGACTGAACATTCATTGTACGGATCCTGTTGTTCCTATTGTGACAGCAGTAGAGTTCAAATTACTGTCTTGGAACTTCCAATTTGGGAAGTATTAACTTAGTGACACGTTTTATGATTTTACCATTGCTTAAGCAACCTATTTCACTTCTGATTAAACTGGTAAGCCCAGAAAGTTCTTTGCACAAATTAAATATATTTATCTGTCTATAGATAAGTAGGTATAGATATATAACTAAATTATTAACCCTAAATTTGCTAGAACTTAGGGAGATTATAAAAATGGAGAATGAATGTATTTATCAATTAAAAAAACTTCAGAATAATCTTACCTTCAAAATACAGTTTGAGAAACAAGAATATAATCAGGGTTTTTCTTGCCATCAAGGGTATTTTTCCAAGAAAAAAATTATTTAGAAATAAGTCCATTTTATGTTTATTTCTAAAAATAAAATACCTATTCTTCACTCTACTGAGAAGTTAACTTTTAAGTTCTAAGTGACAGCTGACAATGACTGTCTGTGGGAAACCGCCCTGCCCACAGTCCCCTGATAAGGAAAGCTCTGGACTAGTCATTCTCCAGACATTCTCCAGACGTTGTGGGTAATATTTTACATCAGACACACAAGAACGGGGGATTGAGGTAGCGATGTGGCAGGAATGAGGATTTGCCAGCTGAATATGACAGCCAATGAAATCATTCTTTCAGTCAACAAACAGTTATTATTCCCCTATTATGCATTAGGTATTATACTATGTACTAATGAACAAGACAGATATGGTTCCTTGGTATTTACATCCAAGTTGGATGAGATAGTTACTACAAAAGTGATAACTACATGAATAATTCCAGATGGCATAAATAAAACAAAATATGATAATGGAATGGCATTTAGAGTAATGAGAATGCTGTTAATAAAGGGTGGTCATAGTAGGAAAAAGCCTACTGAAGGTTATGATATTGAACTGAGGCCTAAATAATGAGAGGAAGTCAAGTATGTTAGCTCTGGGAGAACATTCTAGAAAAAAAAAAACACTGTTACTATTGTGTGGTATCTTATGGACCTTCCATAACCACATGCTAAAAAGCTCCTGAAAATTAAACTCAAATTAGGGTAGCGGGTTGACTGTTTTAGGAGATGACAGCAATTTACATAATTGTTTACCCATTCTAAATGAGTTTAGACTATTATATTCTGAACTCTAAGATTTTAGGCTTTAGTTTCCACCATAATCTCGGCTTCCCTTTAAAGAAAAACTATGTTGAGAGAAGATAATGATCCTAATCAGGTATCTGGATTCAGCCTGAACCAGGAGTAACAAAGAATGAAAAATTGTGGCTTCTGATTAAATATGCGCTGCTATAATCTGAATGTTTGTGTCCCCCCAAAATTCATTTGTTGAAACCTATCCCCCAAGGCAATGGTATTAAGAAGTGGGGTCTTTGGCAGGTGAATTTGGCTTCACCCTCATGAATGGGATTAGTGCCCACATAAACGAAATTTGAGGAAGCCTATTTGTCCCTTCCAGCATGTAAGAATACATAGCAGGCATCATCCATGAGGAATGAGCTCTCACCTGATGCCTAATCTACTGGGGCCTTAGACTTCCCAATCTTAAGAATTATAAGAAATAAATTTCTGTTGTTTATAAATTACCCAGTCTGAGGTATTTTGTTATAGCAGCCAAAATGAACCAATATATGTGCACTGACTCACATTTTCTTATTTCTAATCCCATTAAAACTGGCAAAGAAATGACAGTAAAGGGTTAAAAATAATTTACAAAAATGAATAATAAAACATAACAAAATAACAATAATAACTAATACTTACATAGTACTTACTTTGTTCCAGGCATTATTCTAAGTGCTTTACCCATAATAACAGTCAACAGTTGGCCTCACAATTTCTTGAATCCGAAAAAGGCAACTAGTACCTGACTAAAAATGAGATCAGTGAAAAGCTGAGGCAGCCTGGAAAAGCCAAAAAGAATCATGCCTATCAGCCCACGGAACCTAGAACAACTCAGAAATTGTAGACACGGAGAACTTCTGAATGGGCTGCATGGGGTGGGATTTAAACAGAATAAACTGAAAAACGTTTAAAGTAATAGGAACCCTCTAATTCATCCAAATGCTCAATGCACAATTTCCAGTTTTCCTTGGTTTCCTTCTTTTCCCTCACTCTTAAAACCAATTCATCACCTAGTGCTTTCAACTCTACTCCCAACAAATGCCAAATCTTTCCAATTTTCACCATTCTTCTTATCCCAACATTACACAAGCCACACTCATCTCCTACCTATATCTCTGCAATACCTGCTAACCAGCCTTTCCTGTTATACTCTTGCTACCTGACACCTCAACTTCCAAAGAGCAGGCTGAGTGACTTACAAATGGAAATTAGATCATACCCCTTTATTGCTTAAAACCATCTAACGGTTTCTATTGAACTCAGATAAACAATCCAAACTTTAAAACCAGGTGTATGAGGTTCCACATGGTCTACCTGCATCTTTGATCTTTTCTCTTTCCACTGTCAACCAGGTCTACTTTCTCATTCTGAAAACTTGCTAATTTCATCCTGCCTTAGGATCTTCTTGTTTTTATTATTTCAAAATACGAAGGGGTACAAGTGTGTTTGTTACAAGGATGAATTGTATAATGCTAAAGTCAGGGCTTTTAGTGTGCAAGTCACCTTACCCCTATCAGAATGGCCATTATTAAAAAACAATAGATTTTGGCATGGATGTGGTTAAGAATGAACACATATACACTGTTGGTGGGACTGTAAATTAGTACAACCTCTGTGGAAAACAGTATGGAGGTTCCTCAAAGAACTAAAAGTAGACCTACCATTCGATCCAGCAATCCCACTACTGGGTATCTACCCAAAGGAAAAGAAGTCATTATATCAGTAAGACACCTGCACCAGAATGTTTATCACAGCACAATTCACAATTGCCTTAGGATCTTTGTAGTAACTCTTTCCCCAGTCTTTCCAGGTATAGCTCCTAATTGGTTATCTGCTAACATGTTACTTCCTCAGGGATGCTTTCTCTACAGACATTCAGTAGCCTCCTAGTCATGCTCTTTCATAAGAGTTTTCCTTCTCTGCATTGTTTATCATTATTTCTTGTTATCATGAGAGAATGTTTTTTGTTTTACACAAACTATATCAAATGAGACTTTTTAAAAAAACCTCAGAGTTACAGCAGATGTCCCAAAGGCTTAGAATAATACAAAATTTGCTAAGCAATTTACATTCTAATACTGCGTGACAGAGAATGGGGGGGTCTTGTCTTGGTCCCTGAGTTGCTTGTGATCTGATTTGTCTGTGTCCTTCTGGGTACAGGCAGCAATCCCATTTGACTGTCATCCCAAACTATGTACTCTATATAATTAGCCTGTATTAGTAATCCAGGTAACTTTTTGCCTCAATATGCCACTCTTTTAATACGTTTATAATTTTTTTCAAAACTCAAGCTTCTCAGAGATATCAACAGAGCATTGTTCATATATTTGGGTTTATTTCTACTACTATGTTTACTATTTTGTGCTTTCTTATTTTCTTTTCATTTTTCTCCTTTTATTTGTTAATTTTTAAAAGTGTATTTCCCACATTCATGTTTTGGAATTACCCACTCTGGTATTTTAGTGGTACCTGGTAAATTTATTTATGTGTGTGTGTGTGTGTGTGTGTGTGTGTATATAATATATATATAATTCTACCATGTTAGAGTCCAAAATTAACCATTAGCTTTACTCACTTCCTGAACACCATGAGGCCCCTAAAACATCAATTCTAATCATGCTTTATAATATTAATGCCCATTAGTTTAGATTCATTATTTTTTACCAGCCCAAAATATTATAAATTAGTATTGTTCATTTGTATTTATCCACATTTCATTTTCTTATTCCACATTCTATTTTGCATTTCAGGCCTTCAGTCCAAGTATTTTCCTTCTGATTGAATTATATTCTACAGAATTCCTCTAGTGTGTATTTCTTGGTACTGAAAAAACTGTTTTTGATTCTCTGAAAATGTCTTTATTTCACATTTGTTCTTGGAAGATGTTTTTTTCCCAGAGTATACAAATCTGCATTCAAAGTGATTTCTTCTCTGCAATTTGAACATACTGTACCACTGTCTGCTGGCTTCCATTGTTACTCTTGAGAAGTCAGCTTTCTGTCTAATTACTGTTCATTTGTAGGTAATCATTTCTCTTTCTGGATGCTTTTCAAAGTTTTTCTTTTTTCACATTCTGCAGTTTTACTACAATGAATCTAGATGTGTATTTGTTTTCATTTATGTGGTTGGTATTTATTGGGCGTTCTGAAACTGAAGATTCATGTCTTTCAACAATTCAGGAAGCTTCCACCATTGTCTCCATTCTCTTTTTTTTTTTTTTCATATTTCCAATCAGACATGTTAAAATTTCTCATTATTATATCCTCTATATCTTAGCCTATTCATCATAGTTTCTAATCCATTGTTCTCTGTTATATTTTTCATTTTCCTCACATTTATATTACAATTCATTAGTCCTCTTCATCTGTGTCAATTCTGTAATTTAACAGTGAGTTTTTTATACCAATGATTACATGTTTCTATATCAAGAAGCTCATGTGGTCCCTTTTCAAATTTGCTTGTTCTTTTTATTTATTTTCTCTCTGCTCATATTTTAAAATACTTATTTTATTTCTATACACATAAATAACAGTATAAGAATCTATATTTGATAATTTAATATATGAAGTCTTTGGGCATCTTTTAATTTTTCCAATTCATGCTCATGTAGTTTGTTGTATACATTGTGTGTATTGTGATTTGTATAAATGTGGAACTTATATTCAAATGAATTTATTTATGGAAACTTTACAAGGTCTATATTGAGTGTGTTTTCCTTCAAGATATTTTTTTCTTTCAGGTGCACAGGGCAGTACTGAACAAGGGCTAATCTCATTTTTCAACTGAGACTTTCTGGGGTGGATTTATGATTTTTTACAGCAGCCTTTTTGTTCCTCTCTTCACTGATCCACAGCCAAGACAAACCAGTTTCCTTGCATCCATTTGAGGAACATATTTTCTTTAGTCCATTCTTTCAATGATGATACAGATAATCTTTGCTTTGCATGGCTCCAATAAGGAAAAATTTCAATTACCACAATTTGAATTAAATAACAACAGTTCCTCAACAACCCAAGTGAAAATTCTCTACCACAATGTATTAACTATTTGTAGTTAAATAAAGTACAAAGTTCACTGCTAGCTATTCAGTCAACAAATTCCTACAAAAATAACAGGTACACATCAGGATTCATAATCAATCACATGATTTCTTTCAAAATCTGTTTGTGATTCCTCCTTAATTACTAAGATTTGTTATAGTAGAATGTTTGTTCATCCATGTTTTTATGTGCATAAACACTTTTGCCAAACTTTTCATCAATAATTTTATATTACCTTATATTAATAACTAATGCTAATACAGTAAGTATTATGTGCTACGTACTGTTCTAAACCCTGTGGGTATGCATATGTGTTCATTATCTTTGCGTGCATGTAAAACATTTTAATTCTTACGGCACTTTGAGCCAAGTGCCATTATATCCCATTTTACAGATTCAATTAAACTGAAATACATGTCTGTAATTTGTCCAAGATCACAAAATTCAGTAGTATCAAAAGTTGGATTTGAACCTGAATAATTTAGTCCCAGAATCCAGGTTCTTACCTTATATACTTTAGACATAATCACCAACAGTGAAGAGAAGTAGTTTTTTAGCAAAGCTTTACATCTGTGTGTGTATATGTCTGTATGTGTGTGTGTGTATATATAAAAATATGTGTGTATGTAAATGCATGCATTCACATGTATAAATCTCTGGACTTAGAAAAACAACTAGAAGGATAAAAGCTATAATTTCTAGGTAGTGAAAATCTATTTATGATTGATTTTAAATAGTCTATAATAAACATGCACTGCTTTTATTTCTATAAAACAACATATTTTAAAATATGATGCTTATAATATGAATACAAGTGTTCAAAGTGAACTGGCCAATTTACCTAAAATTTCACTGTGCCACTTTATGGCCCCTTTCCTTCTTTAATGCTATCTCTTTGGCACCAATCACCATTTGTTTGATATGTTATACATTTTCTTTACTTATATTTTCTCTCTCTACCACCAGAACATTAACTCCCTGCAAATCAGAATTTTTGTGTGTTTTGTTTACTGCTGTTCCTAGGTTAGTGCCTGGTGTAACATATAAAATCAATAAGCATCTGTTCAATAAAAAAAAGTAACTGAAATAGGGTAAAAAGTACTGTTACTTAAAGATTAAAAGGAAAATGCATCCACCAAAGATGCTTTACAAATGTGCAGTAACATCTTCTATAAAAAGAACACTCCTTTGTTTAAGTTCATTTATCCAGGTCTGACTTTTCATCATGAAGAAAAGGTACCAATCTGTTTTTAAGGTTTTTAGTCACTCCTCGTACATATGCTGTTCTAAATAGGGCAATTTAATTTTCATCCATCAAAAGAGTACTCTGACTATATAGAGAAAGAGAAAAGAATGTTCACCTGCTTGATTTCGTTTCCTTTTTGTACAATCAGCAAGGTACAGGAGATAGAAACACTGATGTTCACAAACTGAAAATCCTTGAACATCCAGGATAACTCCCACATGATTGGCCAGTGTTATACCAAACTGGAAGGATTCCAACTTAGAAAATAACAGTAAGTAAGGGAGAACTCAACATTGTTGGAAGAAAAAAATGGAAGAAGATGCTTTCTTTATACAGGGATAGAATAGAGAAAATGAGGATCAAGTTGGAGAAAGAGATTAATTGGGTTGAGTATTTAATTTGTTGGGATTGTTGACAAACAAAATCATACCCTGTTGGAAGAAAAAGAGTGCCAATTGGAAGAGTATTATAGACATCATCAAGGGCACTAGAACAAAGGTAAAGAAGAAATAGTCAAAAACTTGGTAATTGATAGAATGTTGTTTCCTATTTTAAAAATTAGGAAATATTTTTTAAATCAGCTTTATATTATAACCATTAGCCTCAAAACTCTCAAATTCAAATTAAAAAAATTCAAAAAGAAGAAGGGTCAGGGGAGAATGCGGAGAAGGCTGGGTAGCGGGAGGAGGAGGAGGAAGAGGAGGAGAAGAGGAACAACGGAAGCAGATCTGTAATTATCCCAAAGATAAGGATTTCAGATTAGTCTTGACATTCAACTTTTCTCAGATGCACGATTTTAATTAATTTTCAACTCCCTTCAAATCGATACAGGATTTCAGGAATCAGACCTTCTGCTATTTTTTTTAAGATTTCTATTCTCTAGACAACTTCAAATGAATAACACAACACATACAGATGATTTATTCCATCTGAAAGACCTGTCAATTTGAGGCAAACTTCATTGGCAATATAAAATATTATGCTCTTTTTCCATAAAGAGCTGAATTGAGAGGGTAATTGCCTATGACAGATTTATATTTATGTCTTTTTGAACCATAAAGCAGAGTGAATAGTGAAATTTTAGATAGTTCACTTTGAACATTTATATATATATATATATATGTTTCCAAATATGCTGTTAAATGGAAATAAAAGCAGTATTTATTACAGATTATTTGGAAATAAAGCAAAAATATAAAGGATAACATAAATCAATCATTAACCACTACCTAGAAATTGTAACTTTTATCACATTAGTTTATTTCCTTTTAGTTATTTTTCTAAGCCTAAAGATTTATACACACAAATGAATGCATGCATTTATATATGCATATATATTTATATACATACATATAGACACACACATAGATGTAAGGGTTTGTTAAAAAATCAATTTCCCTTCCCCTCTCTCTTTCTCTCTCTCTTTCTATCTCTCTCCCTCCCTCCTTCTACCTCACACCTTCCTTCTCCTCTTTCCACCTTCCAACATTCCTTCCTTCCTTTCCTCACACATATGGCACTGCACTGGCCAAAGGTACTATTATTTCATACAAAATTAGGTAAGAATAAAGAAAAGCTAGTTTTGCCAATTCTATTATTTTCAAGAAATGTATGATTTTATTTTTTAGATTAAGTTCACTCATATTGAGATTTTTGACACAAACTTTGATGCAGAGTCCATTAAGAAACTGATGTTAGAGCTAAATTCTAATTATTGTAGGCAAGTTACAGCTCATTGATTCTTCAAGCTTATTCTATAAATCCAGCAAAGCTAGCTATCATTATGTATTTGTATTCACAGTGATGAAGCAGAGAGAGCTCTCTCAGCACTTTTGGACAAGAGTTCTTTGTCACCAGGATTTGTTGCCCACTCAGGTGGAGTTTAATACTTATATAACTCAGGATTTCATCCAGAGAGAAAATCAATATAAAGACTATGGTATCTTTTAGAGACATGGCGTGGCCTTGCAGGCATGCATAGAGAAGATTCAGAGAGATGGGCCTTTTTGGACTAATGGAAAAATCATATTTTAGAATTACTACAGAAATTTCTGAAAATACTGTCAAAGGGTGCACTGCTGAACCAGGAAGGTTAACAAACCTAAGGAGTAAGTCTGATCTCTCTGCTTCTAGATGATCCCCAAAGCAAACAGAGGTCAAACATACAAAGATGGGGCTAAATTTGTCAACAGACCCATCCCGTATGCAACAAGAAATCAAATTAAGATCTTTTCTCTGTAGCTTATTGGATTTGGAACAGCACTCAGGATCCTGAGTTACATGAACCCACATAAGTCAGCAGCATCTACTGTGATGCTGAAACTGCAAAAGGATGTGGTTAAAATACCTATGACACAGATGCAAATTATAGTTTCTACCAGCCCACCTCTTCTCTAAGTCATATTACAAAATAATGTGCCCTCATCCCTACTATAAAGGCAGTCCTATAAGGACGGTTCTAGCCATGGCTTAATGAACCAAAAGTAGGCAGTTGAACTTTGAAAAACTTTGAAAAGACAATTTCTTATTTTCTCAGAGGCCTATCATTTATACTTTTTTTAAGAGATGAGTTAGGCCAATGGTTTCATCTCTCTCTTTTTGCAACTTATATTAGGTAACATGAAGAGAATAAACAAGTTCTCAGTTAGAGCTAAAGCTGACAGTAGGCTTGAAGAAAAGAGAATTTTGTTAGGAAACAGTGTAAGTTGCCTCAGCAATATGTAAAGAACCCAAGGATATGGCCTCATAAAGCAAAGACTTGGACCCTATTATTGACTGAATTTTGTTCTCTCAAAACTTCGTATGTTGAAGCCGAACTCTCAATGTGACTATATTTGGAGATAGGGCTTTTAAACAGGTAATTAAGGTTAAATGAGGTCATGTAGATGGGGCCCTAATCCAATATGACTAGTGGCTTGATAAGAAGAGAAAGAGACACCAAGGGATGCACATGCACAGAGAAAAGGCCATATGAGGACACAACAAGAAAATGGGTATCTGAAAGTCAAGGAAAAAGGCCTCCAAATAAACTAAACCTGCCAATGCCTTCTTGGACTTTTAAACTTCAGAACTGTGAGAAATAGATTTCTGTTTTTAAAGACACCCAGTCTGTAGCATTTTGTTATGGCAACCCTAAACAGAACCCTGACTAATACAGACCCTAAAAATGGACATCAATTAATTAAGATTTGCATATTAATTATGTGAGGAGTTTGTGTTCTGCCATTAACTACCAGGTTGATTTATGGGATGGGACGGTATTTAATCTCTATGGGTTGCAGCTTCCTGACCTGGATGAAGAAAGATCTCAAAAATATCTCTAAGATATTCACAAGTTTAAATGTAATCCACCAAGCTTTTCCGTTTTCTTGATAAATACATGTAATAGATCTTATCACTCACTATAGGACAAATATCAAGTTACATAGTTTGTTCTTGATGAACACATGTATATCTGAGTCCCACCAATTCAGCTATAAAAGTATCAGGGGAAGATTCCAGATTGTGTATTTATCCAGTCACTACTGTGTGTGAGATACTGTTGATGCTGAGGATAAAATTATATAGAGGATGCATATGATACCTTCTCTTACGGGAGAGACTAACAAGCAAAATTATGCAAGTTAATTCATAAATACAGCAACTAACAAATATGAAATAATAATAGACTAATATTTGTTTAATGAATATTTGAGAAAAAAACAGCATAATTTTATACTAGAATTCACAGGAAGGTCTTTCCTTCCACCACAAATCAAACTAATTTAGAGGATGAACTGATAACTTCAGGCCTACACCAGGAGCACAATGTGTTCATGCACTCAGAATCAGTGGTGAAATTCCTCTGGCTGGGGTCAGCCCTAGCCAGCATGATTTCATAATTGCCACAAGGCCATCTGCTCAAAACTCTGCAGCCTCTTCTTGCCATTGGTCATTCCTTTAAGATAAATTGACCTGCTCAGTGGAACGAGAGGGATTTCAGGATCACATGCAGCTGTTTTAGAGTCCATAAAGAACATTCTGAGCTTAGAGAAGTTACCTAAACTTCCAGAGCTTCAGTTTCTATAACTGAAGGATGGAAAAGTAAAATCTACCTTCTACGGTTATTGTGAGAATTAGAGATAATAAACATAAAACTCCAAGCATACCATTTAACATACAGCAGGCACACAATATTTTTATCATGGTTATTATTATTATTATTATTTTGTTTCAAATCAAAAATGGCAAAATGTTTTTAAATTGTGGGTTCCTGGTGCACTATCATAAGAACAATTATGAGCCTGTGACTTGACTCATCAAACATCAACCCATGGTCAATGAGGAATTTGTGCCACAGGCATCAGGGAGAGAAGCTGCCACCAGAGCCCCATGTAATGGCCCTCCTCATATTAAAAGCTCCTAAACAAAGGAGGAAATAGCAAATGGAAAGAGTAATGTACAACTCCATTAACTCCCCTCAATCCATGAATCAAGGCACTGAGCAAGTCCAAAGAATTGGCAACCTTGCAGCTATTCTGATAGAGGTAAGTGGAAGAAGAAAAATATCCGACAAAGATATTTTTTAAAAATCTGAAACAGGGTTTACCACCTACAGGCAGAAGCAGAATACAACTAATTGTGACGAGTGAAGGTAACAACCTTAAAGAAACAGCAGATTGTTACAAAAAGAAACTGGAGTGTGAAAGGACTAAAGATGAAAATTGGCTGACAGGTTTGTAAGGGGTTTCCCACTCTTCTACTTAGGACATGCTCAAAATAGTTGGAACAATATTTTCAGAAATATTAGCGTCTAAATCCTCAGGGCAACAAGCATGAAAGTTGGCAGCTGACACCAGAAGCCTAATTACTATCATTTTGCTTCCGCTTCACAGTAAGTACATTGCAAGTGTTCTTTACTCTTTTTGCCTGGCATTCATAAGGGAGAAGCAGAAAAAACAACAGTTCAACTACTAAATCATTACAATTACACCATCAATAATATTACAAAAGGCAATTAAGTCACATTTCTGTGTTGAATGAAATTATGTTTTATTACAAATATTACAATAAAGAATAGGTCTCTTCTAAATGCAGTTTTCTTTTGTTCTGCTATGGCAGAGGACAAAGCCTGGAACAATAAAATGTCATCAGATATTTGAAATGAAAAATAAACCTAACATTTCCCAAACTTCTGTAAATATAGAACTCTTGCAAAAGCTCCCACAGGCCTTTTTTTCCCCCAAGACGTTGGAACTCTTAACAAATACTCATTAAGAACCATGTACCTCTCATTTCCAAAAACAACTCTTTATTATCTAAGTTGTAAGCACTGACCTCCAATATAGGTAATTCAGCCCTAAAATTCAATTAAGTTGGCCTTTCCTGGCTTCCAGTAACCACATATAAAATATTGTTATATGAGTATGAAGGTAAATAGGATTAAATGTAGGGGCGAAGGTGGATTCACACACCTAATGCAGGAACTTCTCTGAATACACAACAGGTACTTATTCAAAACTGCATTGCTACAAGGATGCCAGGTTATCCACTTAATAACAGATTTATCACAAACATTTATCACTTGCCCATCTATCCCTAAAACCCCACTAAAATAAGAATGAAAGAAGACAAATTAATCTATGAGATCAAGGAGAACATGATTAGATAATGTTAATTGAGAGACTTGAATAAACTTTTGGAACACGGAAATAAGGTGACACAGAGCAAAATGACAGAGTAGAGAAAGCTTCAAATAATAACATGCAGAGAGGATTCCATGATACCTTTACTGAGAGGTTCAGTACTGATGCATCATTCACCATGGAAAGCTCAGTGGCATCTAGACCTAAAAACAGATGGGTATTCAGACTACAGAGAGGTTGATCCACAAGGTCCCTCTCTTGCTGCAAAAGGATAACGTGAGGCACAGGGATGAACTATGCGAGGTTAAATGAGACACTACCTAATAAAAATGATAGCCTGTCTTTTCTCATTTTTCTCTCCACAGAATGCCAGCACCCCTTTGTACTTCTCACTTCCACCACCATCTTAGAGAATTGAAAAAACCTCTGCTATATGATCACCCTACATGGAAGCACATTAGGAATGAGACCCAGCCCACAGACATTCCGGGTGGCCTTTTAGAGCCTCAGGTTCAGCCAGGGACCCATGGATATTTAAGAAAGCTTGTAAAGTGAAAGACAGAGGGAACACCATACACAGTTAAAAAGAACCAGCAGGCAACAAAAGCAATGCAGTAAACTAAAAAAACGATGGTGGGGGGGAGAAGAAAGAAAAAAAATCTTATAAAAAGCAAAAAAAAAAAAAAGTCATTTAAAATTCTCAGAGAGATTATGAAGACTAAAAGATTTTGTACCCATAAATCAAGAATAGGATTCTAGAAAGAACAAAGACTAGAAGATATTAGAGCTTAAATTATATATATGTTTAATTTATATAATTTATACTTTATATATAATTAAATACAAAATTTATTATATGTTGATTTATATAATTTATATATAAATTCCAATATATGTATAAATTTATATAAATTATAAACATTTATACACATGTATTGGTGTTACAGTTCCACTCTGACCAAGATGGAGGGACCAGATATACCTTCTCACCTGAAATAATGGTTTTCAAGACACTAGAGATTGGGAATTGAGGCATAATAATACCTGAGAGATGGGGAACAAATAAAGGGAGCCCTATGATTCATTTTGTTAATTTACTGTCTTAAAAGAGTTTCCAGGACACGTTGCCCTGAGAGGGAATCCAATCAGGTTTCAGCAGATCCCTGCATAGGGGCGACAAAGAAGAGATGCTAAGGAGACCAAGGTGTATAGTGTTTACAGGACAGAGTAGCAGAGAGGAGGGAGCTGCACAGAGGGAGAACTCCAAAGATCTGCAAAGTCCCCTAAATTTTCAGGATAGTGCTAATCAGTATTTGTATGTGAAACCTCCTGAGCCTGGAGAAAGAAGCACTCCAAAGAATTAGATATTACAGGACTGAACATGGTGCTCATACACCTCAGGGAATAGTGTCTGTGCCAAATAGCCAGACCAGAAGCCCTCACGCTTCATGAGAGTCCCAAAAGATTCTTGCCTCCACAGTGAGAAATAACCAGATTGAGCACTGCCCTGGTCCCACCTTAGAAAACTTAAAAGCAAGAAATAAAAGGATTAAACTGTGGCCCAGTAATTTAACTGCCTTTTAGAACAAAGCTTGAGGATATTTGTAGTAATATAAAAATGTTCAGTATTCCACAAGGTAAAACTGCCAATGTCCGATGTCCAATAAAAAATTATTAGACAGGGCTGGGTGCAGCAGCTCAGGCTTGTGAGGCCTGCGAGGCCAAGGTGGGAGGATCTCTTCAGGCCAGGAGTTAAAGACCAGCCTAGGCAACAATGTGAGACCCCTCATCTCTACAAAACTTATTAGACATTCAAAGAACAAGGAAAATTTGAAAGAAAATGACAAGATAATTCAATTAATCAAAAATGACCAAAAGATCACATTAAGCTAAAACGCTTCTACACAGCAAAGAAAACAATCAACAAAGTGATGAGACAACCCATAGACTGGGGGAAAATATTTTCAAACTACCCATCTTACAAGGGATTAATAACTAGAATATATAAAGAGCTCAAACAACTCAATAGGAAAAAATCAAATGATCTGATTAAAACATGGGCAAAAGATCTGAATAGACATTTCTCAAAAGAAGACATACAAATGGCCAAGAGGTACATGAAAAATGCTCAACATTATTATTTGTCAGAGAAATGCAAATTAAAACTACAATGGAATATCATCTCACCCCTGTTAAAATGGCTTTTATCAAAAAGACAGGCAATAACAAATGCTGGCAAGGATATGGAGAAAGGGGAACCCTCCTACACTGTTGGTGGGAATATAAATTAGCACAACCACTATGGAGAACAGCATGGAGGTTCCTTAAAACTCTGAAAATAGAGGGCCAGGTGCAGTGGCTCACACATGTAATCCTAGCACTCTGGGAGGCCGAGGCAGCAGGATCGCTAGAGGTCAGGAGTTCAAGACCATGAGCAAGACCCCATCTCTACAAAAAATAGAAAAATTAGCCGGATGTGGCAGCGCACACCTGTAGTCCCAGCCACTCAGGAGGCTGAGGAAAGAGAATCGCTTGAGCCCAGGAATCTGAGGCTGCAGTGAGCTATGATGACACCGCTACACTGTAAGGGGGGGACAGAGCAAGACACTGCCCCCTCAAAAAAAAACAATAACTACCATATGACCCAATAATCCCACTGCTGGATATATTTCCAAAGCAGGGGTAATCAGTATATCAAAAAGCTATCTGCACTCCCGTTTTTTTTGCAGTACTATTCACAATAGCCAAGATTTGGAATCAACCTAAGTGTCCACCAATGGGTGAATGGATAAAGAAAATATGGTACATATACATAATGGAATATTATTCAGCCAGAAAAATGATGAAATCCTGTCCTTTGCAACAACATGGATGGACCTGGAGAACATTACGTTAAGTGAAATAAGTCAAGCACAGAAGGACAAATCTCATGGTCTCATTCATATGTGGGAGCTAAATTTTAAAATAATTGATCTCAAATCTTTAAAGACTCCAGCCTTTGAGGAAATAAGGTTACCTGGATGGACAGAGGAAGGAATCACATGTGAAATTCCTTGAATAAAAATGTATTGACTTTAAATAATTTTGCCTAAAGCCGTAATTAACAATCAGCTTTTTTTACACTGAAAAGAAAATAATTGATCTCATGGGAAAAAAAAAAAAAAGACCCAGAACTGACACACATAATACAATGAGCAAATAAGGACATCAAAATAGTTATAACTCTACTTCATATGTTCATGAACTTAGAGATACAGAAGACATTTTTAAAAAAAGACCCAAATTAAACTTCTAGAGCTGAAACCAAAATGGTATGAGAAAGAATATACACTGAATATGATTAATGACAATTATGGAAGAAAGAAAACATTAGTGAATTTGAATATATAGTAATAGAAACAATACAAAATTAAAGACAGATGGAAGAAAAAATTTTAAATTAACAGCACATGAGTGATTGTAGGACAACTTCATATAGCTTAATATATGCGTAACTGGAGACCATAAAAGGCAATGGGGTAATATTCAAAAAACTAGTGACTGTACACTTTTTCAAATTTAATGAAAAGTGTAAAATTACATACTTAAGAATGTCAGCAAACACCAAACACACTATACATGGAAAAAAATTACAATAAGAAATAGACATATTATGCTTATAAGTCTAAAAAAGTAATACTGCTATGATGTCAATTCTCCCAAATTAATCTGTTGAGTCAATGCAATCCCAATGAAAATCCTAACAGGCTTTTAAGAGTTGAAATTAACAAACTTATTATAAGCTTCATATGGAAATCCAAATAACATAGAATAGCTAAAAAGACATTAAAAATTAAAAATTGGGGGGAGTACTGCTAACTGATTTTAATAATTATTATAAAGCTACAGTAATCAACACAGTATTAAATTGGTATAAAAATTAGCAAGTAGAGCAATGAAGCAGAAATAGCCCAGTAACAGATCTACGTGCATAGGGACAACCGATTTTGACAAATTACAAAGGCGATTCAGAGGAAAAAGGATATTCTTTTCAATAAATGATATCAAAACTTTTGGACAGTCATATGCAAAAAACAAACTGTTATCCATACATCATATTATATAAAATACTTATGCAAAATCAATAATAGACACAAATGTACCATCTACCTAAAATTATAAAAATCTTCAAGAGAGAAACAAAAAAGGAAACATTTATGACATTGAGTTATACAAATATATTTTAGATATGATGCCAAAGCATGATCCACAAGAGAAAAAAATGACAAATTCTATTTCATCAAAATTAAAAAATTTGCTCTATAAAACACTCTCTTAATAGGACTGAAAGTCAAAAGACAGACTGGGAGAAAAAATTTGCAAATCTTACACACAGGAAACAATTTGTAGCCATAATATATAATAACACTCAAAACTTAATAACATAACCTAATAAAAAGTGGGCCAAATATTTGAAAAGACACATAACTGAGGAAGATATATGGATGACAGACAAGTACATGAAAAGATGATCAACATAATGAATCATTAGGAAAATGCAAATTAAAATCACAACAGAATACCACTACTATGCTAACAGAATGACTAATAGTTGCCATGTTGTTAGTAAGCTTATGGAAGAACTGGAACCCTCATACACTATTGATAAGAATGTAAAATGATAGAACTAAATTGGAAAAATGTTGAAAGTTTCTTAAAAAGTTAATAATACACCTAGAATATGACCCAGCCATTCCATGCCTAAGGAATGAAATCATATGTCCATACAAACACTTGTACCCAATGTTCATAGTAGCTTTACTTGTAATAACTGCCAAACTGGAAGATACTCAAATAACCATGAACAGATGAATGGTAAAACAATATTTGGTATATCCATATGTGATAGGCTGACTAATCCAAGTTCTAATTCTCCAAACCTGAAAATGAAACCTTACATAGAGAAAGGGACTTTGCAGGTTTGATTAAGTTAATGCTCTTGAGATGAGGAGATAATCTTGGATTATATGAGTTGGCCATAAATATAATCCCAAATGTCTTTATAAACCAGGTAAGAAGGGAAATTTGAGAGAAAGCCAGGTGGTGACAGAAGCAGGAATTGGAGTGATGCACCTTGAAAATATGCATCACTCCAATTCATCAAAAGGGGTCATAAACCAAGGAAATGGATTATCCCTTTACTGCCACCAGAATCAGCTATGTCAACTATTTGACTATACCCCAATGAAACTCATTTTGGACTTCAACCTCCAAATATGTAAGAGAATAAATTTGTATTGTTTAATTTGCTAAATGTGTAGTAATTTGTTACAGCAGTTAATAGAAATTGACGACATTATTAGGAATACTAATCAGCAATGAAAAGGAAATGAGTAATTCATATATACAACACAAATGAATACAAAAATGATTATGTTGCATGAAATAAAAGGATAAAAAAAGAGTATATGCTGTATTATGCCATTTATGCAAAATTCTAGAAAATATGAAGAGACCTATAGTGGCAGAAGCATATTAATGGTCACCTGGTGGATAAAAGCAACAAACAGGGGCAGGAGAGAAGGTCATGAAGAAACTTTTGGGGGTGAACTACATTTTCATTATCTTGATTATGTTGTGGTTTCATGGGTACACACATATGTCAAACCTCATCAAATTGTAGATTTTAAATATGTGCAGTTTATATTATGTCAATTATACCTCAAGAAAGTTCTTCAAGTTGTTATGTACATGTGTGGGAGGGTGTGTATATAGCATACACAAACATATGAGTGCACACACATACACATTTACTTATTTAACTTTGCACGTATAGATGAGTGGAACAACAAAAAACCCAAAAAGACAAATAGATGGAAAAGAGGGGAGAATAAAACAAAAAATTCAAGTAATAAACCATGAACTCCAAAATTTATTTTACAATAGCTTGATAAAAAGAAAGTAGATGAAATTAAAAATTAGAGCACTGTTACAGAAATAATACAGAAAAATCTCCCAGAATTACAGGGAATCCTGTAAGTCGTTCTCACTAAGTGGCCAGCATAATGAATGATTAGAAAAACCACGCCAAAACTCAGCATGACAAAATTTCAGCATAACAAGTTAAAGAGAAGATCTTAACAGCTTAGAAGCGTTAGTGTTGTGGATGAATGAGTGTTTTGAGAGAAAAAAATAAACAGTTATAAAAAAGTAGGATGCAGAACGGTATTAGACTATTTAACACAAATTTTTCTTTTGGAGGTCAGCAGCAGAATAATGCTGTAAAAGTTTCGAGAAGAAATAATTTCCATCTTAGAATTCTTTATCCAGCCAAATAGTCAATTTTGCAAGTATAAAAAAAGACACTTTATGATATGCAAAAGCTCAAAAAATTAACTCTTCACTGTTTTTCAGGAAGCTGCTGGAGAATGTGTCTCAGTAAAATAAGGGAGTGGATCAAAGAAGCGAAAGGCACAAGATCAAGAAAAGAAAACTAATATAAGAAAGTTAGAGAAGTCCCAATATGACTCCTCTGCACCAATTTAGAAAGCTAAAAATTCCTCACTGGAGCAGAAGGAGACTTTTAAGACAGAGAGGCATCTTCAGATAGGGGGTTGTAGGGGAGAAGGAGTTATAATTAACTAAATGAAATAGAGACTAAAAAGACAATACAAAGGATTGATGAAACACAAAGTTGTTTCTTCCAAAAGATAAACAAAATTGATAAACCTCTAACTAGACCAACCAAGAAGAGAGAAGACCCAAATAAACAAAATCAGTAATGAAAAAGGAAACATTATGACTGATATCACAGATATACAGAAGATTATCAGACTATTATGAACAACTACATGCGGACAAACTGGAAAATCTACAAGAAATGTATCAATTCTTGGAAACACACAACCTACCAATCAGGAAGATATAGAAAATCTGATCATACCAATAAGAAGCAGTGAGATTGAATCAGTATTAAAAAGTCTCCAAACAAAGAAAAACCCAGAACTAGATGTATTCACAGCCAAATTCTACCAAACAAACAGAGAAGAATTAATATGAATGCTCCTGAAACTATTCCAAAAAATCTAAGAGGAGGGCATTCTCCCTAACTCATTCTACAAGGCCAGGATCACCCTGATGCCAAACCTGATTCCAAAACCAGACAAGGACACAACAAAAAAAGAAGACTACAGGCCAATATCTGTGATGGAACATAGACACAAAATCTCAACAAAATACTAGCAAATCAAATCTAATAGCACATCAAAAAGATAATACACTATGATCATTTAGAATTTATACCAGGGATGCAAGGATGTTTTAACATATACAAATCAATAAATGCAATACATCACATCAACAGAATGAAGGACAAAACCCATATGATCATCTCAACAGATGCAGAAAAAGCATTTGATAAAGTTCAACATCCCTTCATGATAAAAACTCCCAAAAAACTAACCAGAGACAGAACATACCTCAAAATAATAAAGGCCATATATGACAAACCCATAGCTAATATCATACTGAATGGGGAAAAGTTGAAAGCCTTTCCTCTAAGAACTGGAAGAAGACAAGGATGTCCACTTTCACCACTCCTATTTACTATAGTACTGAAAGTCCTAGTCAGAGCAATCAGGCAAGAGAAAGAAATAAAAGTCATCAAAATTGGAAAAGAGGAAGTCAAATTGTACTTCTTTACTGATGATACGATCTTGTATCTAGAAAGCCCGTAGACTCCACCAAAAAAACTCTTAGTTTGGTAAATGAATTCATTAAAGTTGCAGGAAACAATATCAACATACAAAAATCAGGATCGTTTCTGTACACCCGTAACGATCTAGCCAAGAAAGAAATCAAGAAGGGAATCCCATTGACAATAGCTAGAAAAAAAAATACCTAGGAATAAATTTACCAAGGAAATGAAAAATCTCTACAAGGAAAACTAAAAACACTCATGAAAGAAATTGAAGATGACACAAACAAATGGAGAAACATACCATGATCATGGATCAGAAAAATTAATATCATTAAAAGGACTATATTGCCCAAAGCAATATAGAGATTCAATCCCTATCAAAATAATGATGCCTTTCTTTACAAAATCAGAAAAAACAATTCTAAAATTCATATGTAACCAGAAAAGAGTCCAAATAGCCAAACTAACCCTGAGCAAAAAGAACAAAGCTGGAGGCATCACATTACCTGACTTCAAAATACATTACAAGGCTACAGCCAACCGATCTTTCACAAAGACAAGAACTTACATTGGGAAAAGGAAACCCCCTTCAATAAACAGTGCTGGGAAAATTTGATACCCATATGCAGAAGAATGAAACCGGACCTCTATCTCTCAACATATACAAAAATCAACTCAATATGGATTAAAGACTTAAACATAAGACCTGAAACTATAAAAATACTAGAAGAAAACCTAGGGAAAATTCTTTTGGACATTCATCTAGGCAAACAATTTATGACTAAGATCTCAAAGAACAGTCAACATAAACAAAAATAAACAAGGGGGACTTAATTAAACTAAAAAGCTTTTACACAGAAAAAGAAATAATAAACAGAATGAAGAGACAACCTCTTGAGTGGGAGAAAGTATTTGCAAACTATTCACCCTACAGAGGACTAATATTCAGAATATACAAGGAACTCAAACTCAAAAGGAAAAAAATAAATAATCCCATTAAAAAGTGGGCAAAGGACATGAATAGACATTTCTCAAAAGAAGACATACAAATGGCCAACAGGTATATGAAAGAACGCTCAAAATAACTAATTATTAGAGAAATGCAAATCAAAACCACAATGAGGTATCAGCTTTCCCCGGTCAGATTGACTATTATTAAAAACACAAAAAATAGTGGATATTGGTGAGGATGCAGAGAAAAGAGAATTCTTATACACTATTGGTGGGAATGTAAAATAATACAGCCACTATGGAAAACAGTATGGAGATATCTCAAAAAAACTAAAAATAGAATTACCATTCGATCTACTGTATATCTACCCAAAAAAAAGAAATGAATTTATCAGAGGGATACCTGCACTCACATGTTTATTGCAGTAGTTCACAATAGCAAATACATGGAACCAACCTAAGTGTCCATAGATGGATTAATGGATACAGAAAATGTTGTATATGTACACAATGGAATACTATTTGGCCATAAAAAAGAATGAAATCATGTCATTTGCAGCAACATGAATGGAAACGAAGGTCATTATCTTAAGTGAAATGAGCCAGGCACAAAAAGACAAATATCACTTGTTTTCACTTATATGTGGGAGCTAAAAAACTTGATCACACAGAGGCAGAGGGTGGAAAGATAGATAATAGAGACTGCGAAGGGTAAATGGGGGAAATGGGATGAAGAGAAGTGAGTCACAGGCTAAAAGCCTACAGTTAGAAAGAAGGAATAAATTCAATGTTTGACAGCAGAGTAGGGTGAAAATAGTTAAACAAAAATGTATTGTAGTCAAGTGATGGACACCCTACATACCCTGACTGATCACTATGCATTATATACATGTAACAAAATTTCACATGTATCCCATATATTTGTACAAATATAAAAAAGAAATGTTAACCTCAATATGGTTAAATATTTATTGACTGCCAACTCTATGGCAGGCACTTTGCTAGTCACTAGGAATTGTCCTAATTGCTTCACATATATCACCATATTTAATACAGCAACCATAAGAAGCAGATGTTTTTACAAGTGAAAGAGTGCAGTTTTCAACAATGTTTGAAGTTGTCAGGATGACACACCTAGTATAATGATGGAGCAAGAATTTGAAGCTTCTGTATGCAACTACCATATGATACCACCTCCTTAAAAGAATTAGATACTAGGAAATTTTATCGAAAATACTTCCAAAACATTAATATGGGCAGCACATTTTGGATTTCAATGCTGGATTAGTTCCCAGGAGTTTATTCCAAGGACAAGGCTGATGATGGCTGTTTATAGAGCTATTTTGCTGCTTTCAAAATTTTAAGTGATTCCTTGACCACAAGAGCACTTTTATGAGTCAAGCTGATTTCTAAAAAGACGACGGCCAATTATTTCTTCAATAAAAATGATTGGCAGAGAGATAGCTCTGTGTTGAAGCTCCATGAGTATCAATGGAAAGGAACATAAATTTTAGCAGAGCTTTCTCAGCAGATGTCAAATTTTGTTAGTGTTGTATTTTCAGTGTTTAGTGCAGTACCTGGCATATGGTAGACATTCAATAAGTATTTGCAGAAACACAAAAGCATAGGGCTGGGGTAAGCCACTTCATGATCACTGGTCCCCTTGTCATTTCCCATCCCAATACACATAAGCTTAACACTCAATATGCAAAGCCAGATGAAATAACATAACAAGTATTACATCCAGATTTGAGAGGTAGATTACATGTAACTAAAGGGGATTAGGTATTCTGGAGGAAGGTGGTTTAGGACAGATTGGAAGGGAGTCAGTAAGACAATTCTACAGAGATTGTGAACATCCTTGAAAAAGTGAGATAAAGGCTGAAATAGACATTCTCAAAGAGTTTATGTTGATATCCCTATTGCACCTTATAACACTAAATTTCATAAAAGCCCATAATCTCCCCACTTTGAATGACATACAAAGGATCATATCCTAAAGTCTTCGCCCTAATTTTTCCTCACTAAACAGTTTTTCCTAATTCATTTTTTTTTCAGAGTGACTTATGGCAGAGACAAGCTACTCTTCTTAAACATAATGTATCTCATGCTGTACTTGCAAATCCATGGAAATTTATCCCAATTTTCCCATATTTTAGCTATGTGCCCATGTGCAACATACTTAACATCTCAGAGTCTTTTTCTTTATTTATAAAATATTAATAGATATTTGCCTCACAGTATAAATATAAGAACTATGTGACATAATATGTATACAATGGCCAGAACACTGATAAACACACAGAAGGTTGTGAACTATTATCAGTTCCTTTCACCCACCTTGGTAAAACTTTTATAGTGTTTATGAGAACAGACATATTGCTGGTTCAAATTCCAGATCTGCTATGTACTCATCATGAGTAAACTATTTATCACTCTGTGCCTTCGCTTCCTTATCTGTAAAATAGAAGCTGATAGTGCCTACTTTGATGAGCATTTGAGATAATTATATCAGTTAATGTACATCAAGCACACAGTGATGAGGGACACACAGTAAGTTAAATTAGAAATTTCCTCATGGTTTTAAGATTAAGTATTTAAAAAGGTATTCAACAAATACTTGATAACATTTTTTTCATTTACTGAGAAGGTGAATAATAGATTTAAATCTGACAAAATATTCTTAGCAGAAGTAAAATTCAAATATATTAAGCTTTGTATCTGTTGGATATAATTCACATCAAGGATTTTTATCTTGGTTGAAGGAAGGGATATCTGATAATTTCAAAGAGAGGCTTTATAATCACAATTACAGTTGGCTACAGAAGGTTTTTTTCCAAGACTAGAGTAGAAGTAGAGAAAGATTCAGATCTCCCCAGCACCTTTTTACTTTTTAATATCAAATTATGCCATTCTTAAAGACAATTCACATGCAGATCTGAGATTACATGAGATAAATTTAAGAATTATGTCTTAAATCTTATACTTAACGAAAATATCCTTGTATATATATTCGTTGTTCAGTTTTACCATTATATAGTGTTTTTTTGAGCATGTAAAAGTTAATTTTACAAAACACAAAATAGTGTGGACTATATATACAAAAGTAACTGCTATTCATGATTTAAATTCTAGAGTAATGTTGTCTAAATGGGCATAAGTACGTCTGAGTGGATGATATCTTCACATCTGGTAAGAATTATGACTAATTACAAGCTGTTCAATGTGGTGCTTACCACCAACTCACTTATCTTGGAGCAATATGTAAGAATTGAGAAGCATCATTCAAAATATTAGTGGCCCAAAGGAGGCATTAAACTAAAGACAGCCTTTAAAAAGACAGTATTTTCCTCAGTAAGGAAATGTGAATTTACTGTTTCACCCCAATTTTTTGCCTACTTTCAGTGACTGACATCATAAATCTTCTTTTTGTTTCATAAAAGAAGAGAGGCAGAAAACATGGTGAAGAGAAAGATGTAATTTGAACCCCATCTGAATAAAATTCTTTTTAGTTGCCATCTTTCATACTTACATTTCATGAATAATATTGCTCTCTCATTTTATAACCATGATAAAAAGTCATAAATAATCAGAAATTACAACTGTTATATAAGAAATAAATGTAAATACAGAGATCATTTTCCAAATTTAAACCCTAATTATTCTGAAATTATAGATATGTAATGATTTAAAAAATCAGCCTAGTAACTGATCTGTAAGGAAAGTATGTGTTAGATTTGAATTTACCTGATCTACTTTTTGTAGGAATCATCTTGGCGTATCTTAGGACTTTTTAAGACCAGAAAAAGTATCATAAAAGAGGAGAGGTAGATTGGTAAATGTCTTATTATTTTACTAGGTATTACAATAAATCATCCTCAAACAACCTTAGCCCAAATATATATAGGAAAGAAAGTGAAACTTAGAGAAATAAAAATTATAGCAAAGATCATACACTCATACATAGCAAATCACACAGAAACAACATTTGAATCTAAGCTGCTTGAAACCCACACTCAAGTTCTTGACCACAGTCTATCTCCTATTATAAGTTTGAGGCCATCTTGTGTTGATATGTTCTGTCTGTACTAAAGGTAATTTTAGGCAAGTAGAATGTAAATGTACCACTGGCTGCAAGTATAACAGTGAGTCGTGATGTGGTAAGGATGTGGAGAAGAAAAGGGAAGCCTTTTGGTGGGAATGTAAATTGGCACAGCCATTATGGAAAACATTATACAGGTTCCTCAAAAGATTAAAAATAGAACTGCCATATGATCCAGTAATCCCACTTCTACATATACATTCCAAGGAGGAAAGGAAATCTGAATCTGGAAGAGATATCTGCACTCCCATGTTCACTGTAGCATTTTTTGTAGAGCCAAGATATAGAATTAACCTATGTCTCCACTGACAGATGAATGAATAAGGAAAACACACACACAATAGAATATTATTCAGTCTTCTAAAAAATAAGGAAATTCTTGCATTTATTACAACATGAATGAACTTGAAGGACATTATGCTAAATGAAATAAACCAGGCACAGAAAGACAAATACTGCACGATCTCACTCTTATGTGGAATCTAAAAAAGTCTAACTTGTAGAAGTAGAGACTACACTGGAGGTTGTTAGAGTGTGGGATGTGGGGAACATGTGAAGATATTGGTCAAAGTGCACAAAGTTTCAATTATGCAAGATAAATAAGTTATGGAGATCTAATATACAGCATGGTGACTATAGTTAATATTACTGAACTGTATACTTGAAATTTTCTAAGACAGTAGTTCTTAAATATTCTCACCACAAGCAGGGAGGAGTGGTGGAGCTAAGTAAGATACCTATCTGGCAGGTAGAAATGTCATGTGAGGTGATGGATATGTTAATTGCTTGATTATAGTAATTATTTCACAATGTACATGTATATCAAAATATGTACATCTTAAATATATACAATCCTTATTTGCCAATTATACCTCAATAAAGCTGGGGGGGAAAAAAGAAAAATGGAATGGGAAATAATGCATCCAAGGAGGTAGTGGATACTGTACAGGTAACAGCATAAACCTTGTTCTGAGGAATGGGTAATATTTAATCTCATTTATTTGGAGTGGGGGGGTGGGGAAATACTGGCATTTTATGAAAACATTAGTTACCAAATTGTCTCAGTTCCTTTGTGCTGCTATAACAAAAATGCCACAAACTAGGTAATGTAGAAATAATAGAAATTTATTTCCCAGAGTAAGGGCCTGATCTGCTTCCAAGATGACACCTTGAATTCTACATTCTCTGGAGGGGTCGAATGCTATGTCTTCACATAGCAGACAGGCAGCAAGGGCAAAAAGTGGCCTAGCTAGCTCCCTTTAGCCCTTCTATAAGGCATTAATCCCATATTAATCCACTTTCATGGGCCAATCACCTCCTAAAAACCCCACCTCTTAATATCGTTACATTTTATGTTAAGTTTCAACATGAATTTTGGAGGGGAAACAAATGTCAAACCATAGCACAAATATTTAGCCTATTATATAGTAGTGCCTTTAGGAGGTACTATCTATATGGAACTGCTAGTCTTCATGACATTTCTACCTGCCAGATAGGTATCTTACTTAGCTCCACCACTCCTCCCTGCTTGACCGTGAACTCTTGCTTAACTTTTCTGTCCCTCAATTTCCTAATCTGTGAAATGAAGTAATAGAAATTTCTCTTTATAGGCCAGGTGCGGTGGCTCACACCTGTAATCCTAGCACTTTGGGAGGCCAAGGCAAGAGGATTGGTTGAGGCCAGGAATTCGAGATCAGCCTGAGCAAGAGCAAGATCTCCCATCTCTACCAAAAATAGAAAAATTAGCTGGGCATGGTGGCACATGCCTGTAGTCCCAGCTACTCGGTAGGCTGAGACAGGAGAATCATTTGAGCTCAGGAGTTTGAGTTTGCAGGGAGCTATGATGACGTCACTGCACTCTAGCCCGGGTGACAGAGCAAGACCCTGTCTCAAAAAAAAAAAAAAGAAAGAAAGAAAGAAGGAAATTTATCTTTGTAAAGATTAAATGGGTTACTATAAGCCAAATACTTTAAACAGTGTCTGGTAAAGAGTGATCACTTAATAATACTACTTATTATTAGTCTGGCCTTATAAGTAAGGAAACTGAAGCTCACTGAAATTAGTTTGCCCATGATCACTTACTATATAAAAATCTTAAAATTGAAACACAAGATTTTGTGACGCCACATCCTTGCTTCTTATTTCACACATTGCCTTTCTCACAATGACTACAATATGACAGTGAATTTATAAGAAAACACAAGCCTAACACACATTTCCCCCATATGTAAGTCAAGGAGAACTGTAAACCTTTAACATGTATCTGATTTTTTAAAAAAGTTATTCTGAGATTTTTCATTAAGAAAGGCTATATAGCAAAGCCTCTTATTCTGCAAAATGTTGAATTATAAAAAAAGGAACTAAAATACTTAGAACAAAGATAAAGAATTGACAGCATCTGGGGTATTTACCAGGGTCATGATCGGACAACTAAGACAAAATCTGGGAACTCTTTCCTACAGGCCTAATAACTCAATTACTGAAGTGTCCAATCCGACATGAATCAGCTGGGAAATTAAACAGCATGCAATAAATGAGAGAAGACACCATCTCCCTTTTAAAAACCTCATTAAAACCTTAAAAAAGAAGGATTGGGGGATTTTAGTTAATATTAGAAAAACACGTTACACGTTCATAGATGTAGGTATGTATATATACAGCTAAGTATATATATAATCTACATAGCTCATCTGTACTAATAAAAAAAAGAATCAATTATCAATTGACAATTTCTATAGTCCACTCGTTTAAATTCATTCTCTTACTCAATGCTTACATAGTCATATTATTATGTTATGTTACCAAACTGTTTCTGAAATGAACTTAAAGTATCTCCTAGGAAGCATATTTGTTAAAAAATATAGATTTCTAGTCTCCTCCCCTGGAGTTTAGATTCAATAGGCCTGGAGGGACTGAAAAGTTTGCATTATAACAAGAATATCAGGTGATTATTTAGCTCTTGCAAACCGGAAACTTAGATCTTATAAATCTAGGATAATGAGCTATAGTAGTGAAATAAATTGCTCAAGAAACCAGGGAGTAATGAAGTGTGTGCCTAAAACCAGATCTTCTGCATATATTTATATATATACACACACAAGATATATATATATAGATACACACACACACACACACACACATAGTAGCCACAACCACCCTCCCAAATTGTTGTTGTCAGTGCTCCAAAGCCAAACATTAAATACATACAATTAAATACATACAATTTTAGAGGTTATTTTTAGGAGATGCCTTTTGGTCAGCCTAGTAACTTCATAAAAGCATAATGATAAAAAGTGTGCCACAACTAATAAAATGCATTTGCAAAATACTTTCAACAACACACTTTCATGGCCACCCAATTTGCCCACAAGGAAACCCTCTCCTCCACGGGCCAGCTGCATCTCAGTTATAGTGAGGATGTGAGTATGGGAGACTTGTTTTGGTGAGCCTGTATCCTGCAGCTGGTTCAGACTTCCTACATGCCTATTGGGTTGAAACCAGTCAGAATTTAAAGTAACTGCTACTTGCAGTGCAGTTGAGGAGGAAAGGCCCATAACAGAGGGACAACCAGGATGGTTGTGCTGATGGACTGCCAGGTTTCGAATGTGATTTCACGCTTCTGTAACTTCTGACAAACTGTAGAGTCAGGAGAGAAGACAGAGATCATTCTGTCGCATGTTCTCATTTCAGATGTACGGTGACTGAGGGGACAGTGAGCTACCCATGGTCAAACTCAGAAATGATAGAACTCTGCCTTGAATTCTAATATTATTTTTGGGGGAAAGAGGTAGAGCAAGGGGACTAGCTGCAGACAGCTGTGTTGGAAATTAGATGAGAGTGAGACGCTTTGCAGCTGTGTAAGTTTTTTGTCCTCCAAAGAACCCGAAGTAACTAGGCCTCCTGATGGTGGGGTTATAAATGTGGACTCGGGAGCCAGGGAGGGCCGTGTTCAAACCCCAGCTCTAGCACTCCTTAAAGTTAACCTGCAATGCATATAAACCTCAAATCCCTCACCTTGAAAATAGGAAAAATAACATAATTACTAAAGCCTTAGTGAGTATGAAATAATGCAGTGAATGTATCTTCAAGCTTTTGAGACAGTGGGTAGTAGTGTCCATACACTATTAGCTTCTGCTGTTGTTTTTGTTATTATTATTATTGCTGTTTACTACAATCCTGAGAAGTGGGTATTACTGCCCCCAAATTTTGGAACCTATCACTCAGAAAAGGCAGATGCCGAAAGTTACACAGGTGGTGACAAGATTCAGTCACAGAGAACTTTGAGTCAGTGCTTTTTTCATCAAGGTACAACTACATTATATTTAGCCATAATTTTTATACTAATATTTCATAAACACCTGCACAGTTATAAAATAATAAACCAAAGAGGGTTGAGTTTATCTTTCATTTTTTAAAGGTTTAAGTTTCTTCTGATAAGTTGATTTATATAATCATCAAGCCCCAATTTTTTTTTCAGTAACAACCATGTGTAGAAGACAATGTTCAATTCTAAATTCAAACGGATAATTCAACTCCCCAGAATCCTCAAGAAATGTGCTGTTTTGGATAACTGAAATTCTAGATAGCTTTAAAACACCCACATTTTAAAATTATAATTACTTTGGATGGAATTTGTTTTAAAGTCCATCATTTCTTTCCTTTATCAAGGTACAGGATGTATATTTATCATATAATGTATACTAACCTTGCAAATCCAAAGTCATCATTTTAAATATCAATGTTTTTACTTCAAATTAACACAGTAATTCCTTTGAGCTATTTGAGTTATGCAGGATTTTTTAAGAAATAGTTCCAGACAAATGTGTTTTCTTTTTGGATTGAAATATCCCTATATTCTTTTTATAGTTTGACTTGCTCTTACTGGGAGATTGTCAATGAGGAACTAGAGTTCTAAATGTCTAGGAAATCTGTGGGAAAAAAAGAGAAGGGTGAAAATTAAAGGACAGAGCAGAAGACTTGACAGGCTCTAAATTAGATTAGACTCAATTCTTTCTGATGATCCAGGCTGATACCACCCTAAAAAATATATAATTTCTGATCTTATTATAAAATACTTCCCCCAACTTTTTTTCCTATATATCTTAGAATTATTTTAACAAAAGATAATGCCTTCTGTCCTTCAGTCATAAATAAAAGAATATACTGTGAAAGCACCAGGGAGAGTTAGCACGATGAATGAATGAATTTTGTTACTGTATAAATGGCTTAAGGCTTTTTTTTTTCTTTTTTCTCTAAGGTAAGGGTATAGGATGGTTAAAATACAGGTAAGGGTTATAGATGGTTAAAATATCAGTGAGGGGAAAAGGAGGCTTATACAATAGATATTGGAGATCCTGAACTAGGTATTTTCCCCAGGACTGTCCCTCTGAGAAACTTGAAGTAGGAACTGGACACAAAGCAGGATAGCTGCCAAATGGCTTTACAGGTGCCCATGTGCAATAGCAAATAATTTATTTAGAGAATGAAAATGCTTTACAGTCTGCAAGTCCTCATATAAGTGTACAAGATTATTATTAAATGAGTTATTTGAGTAGGAAGTGTTTACTTCTGTGAAATTATTAAAAACACTCTATGTTTAACCAAATGTCCTTTAGGATAATGATGAATCACTTAACAGCTTCAGCTGATGCCATTAAGCCCAAGCTTTCTGGGACAGGCTGTGTTTGATGTGACCCATAGTTTCTACAAAAGTCTTGGTAGGTGTATTGGTAAATAACAGCCACCAGAATCTAGAAATACCATTGTCCTTTTCTTGCCCATTCTTGTATGACACATGAGTCCATCATAAATCAAGTGAAACAGAGCAAGCAAGGCAAGGAAGGAAAGTTGGGCTTTCCCCCCAAATCGCTGCTGATTTGTCAGCTAATGTGTTTCTCCAAGATGTGCTAAAGGCAAAAGCAAATATGCACTCCCAGTTGTCTTTAGCTATAAAACACTGCAATTTACCCTTGGAACATCAAAAATAAGCAAACTGCCTCCCTCCCCACCCCTCTCCACTTTTGCCCAAGATTCTCACTTTTTACTTCCTAATGCACTAAGCCTCTTTATAAGACAATCTAAAATTTAAAGTGAAATAAAATTCAAAAAATATATGAGGATGTCTTTTTCAGAAACACTAGCATTGCCAAAAAACAACATGTCAATATTTCCCTAGAGAAATGTTGAATTGCCTACAGTTCTCACAAAGGGCATTTAGCAAATCTCTAAGACTTCCCACTGTACCAAGTTTTCTAAGGAGGAGAGTTTTACAGTAATAGGTTCAGGAATGAAACTGTTCTGGATAATGCTATCACTAAGCACAGTCTCTGGCATACATACAGAAAGAGCTTGGTAAATACAGGTTGAGTGGAGAGTGAATAAAAACCATTTCCTTGCAATGAAATTTTAAAATTATGAAATTAATTGGATATCTAAATTTACCCTATAGGAATTTTTTGGAAGTTTTCCTGAGGGACAGACATAGGAATTGGGTAGAATTTGTGACTGTAACTCAGCCTATTCTGAAGAACTGTTCTTAGATGGTCTGGAGGCTACTGTTTTCCTTAAGATTAATCCCAAAATAATAAAATTGAGTGAGGCAAAAGGAAAAGAATGGGCAAAAAATTATAAGGGAACTGCTGAGGGCTTCTTTTACTCTTAAGGAGCCAATAAAAAGTGGCTGAGCCTGGATGAATTTTAGTGACAGAATTCACTACATTTTTTGAGGCCCAATTGTGTGCCAGACAAACTGCTAAATACCTTATAACTCTGCAAGGTTAAGTATTATTATCTTCATTTCACATAAGCAGTCACTAAGGGTTAGAGATATTAAATGGCATACCTTGTAAGTAGGATACATAGGATTAATATCCAGGATTCAAAACAAAAACCATAGATTAAATTAATTAATAAATTTGAGTTTACATACAGTATTTCATTTTACAGATAACTAGTCTGGCATCTATATGTATGTGTTAAATAAGATTCAGTAGTATCAGGGAGGGAATTTGGATCAGGGATTACTACACAGTTCTCAAATATATAGGAGAATCCCCATGCCTTGTGTAAAGTTTAAATACTGGAGTGTGTCTGTCTTTCAAGTGAGGGTGGAAATTTTTCATATCTTCTAACGAGGGTTTTTTCTGGGCATATCAGGCTGTTTCTAGGTATTAAAAAATTGAAATCAAAATTTTAAAAAGATATTGAGCTCATCTGATTAAAACAAAAGTAAATCCCATAAACTGGATTACGCAACTAAACCATTTCCTAAAAGTGAGCTAAAAGCAGGGCTCTGCTGTTTACCTGTCCCAGGAAGAATCATCTCTGCCTCCACATTGCCAGCTCCCTCTCCCATAGAACAGAGGAAGAAAGACACAAAAGGTCACAGGGGTCAGGAATTTAATCCCTTCATATTATATATGAAGCAAAGGTCAAAGAAGTTAAACACTTTGCTGAAGGTTTTTCAGCTAGTAGGTAAAGGCAAGCCTAGAAGCAAGGAGTACAGAGTTTCACTACAGAATTTTTTTCCATTTCAATGTACAGTTTTCAGGGTAACATTATAGCGAAAAAAATCCCTAAAAGTTTTTGTTGCATACCTCTTGGGACCATATCTAGAGTATTATTTTGCTTCTTCCTATTTGAAGAATTAAAATAGTTCATCTTCAATTTGGTCTGTCTTTTTCTAATGCCCATGCAGGCTTAAGAAGCAATTAACAAGAACCACTTAGCTAAAAGCTAATCTTGCTTGCTTCCTACCTGAGTACTACTCCTCTAGATTTTTATCCTTTTGCTAAAGTTGCCTTCTGTGCCAAAAAGTAAGTGAAGACTTGAAAATAAACGGCTCATAATGCATCATAAAGAAAACAGGAATTGCATAATTTCTTATCATTCACTTTGAGCAATGCCAGTCCTAAAGTTGGCAATTATTTACTTCTTAAAAACACAACATATATCCATACATAATAAATTGTTGTGGGGGCCATTTCAAGCTTCCAGGTCCCAGAAATGAGTCACCCATAGCCATCCATCAGAGGAGGTATTAATTGTATGAGGCTGTTGCAAAGTTCCTATAATCTTTGTCTTCATTCCGAAAGTTTATTGTATTTAAAATAATGGTTAAAGAAAACAAAACTTCTTGAAGCAATTTAATTTTCTTTGGCACATTTGGAGTTGAAGTAGAACTGTATACTAGCTGAAATTTTTTGTCTACCCCCACAGTCTCTCACATCACTCCCAATTTCAACATATATTTGAAAGAACCTAGAAAACTTGGACTTGAACAGAGTATAGAATTATGGAATTGGAAGCTAATTCCATAATTCAATATTCTGCCTTTTGCAGGAATCTCTCCTAAATTATCCCTACTGTGTCCATTCAGTTTTTGTTTAAAAAAAAGTCAAAGAGCTAGACGGAAACAACTGTTGACAAAAAATATATGGATAATATTGGGAGGGATGAATACAAATATTTAAGGAAATATTTACTTTCAATGAAAAAAATTAACATTTCAGAATTCACATATCTTAGGTACTATATGGTCATCTTTGCCATAATTACCACTTATTAATTCAGTAAAATGGCAATTATGTTGCTGAATAAATGCTTCTGGACAATAAAACTCCAGAAAATTGTGACTGTACCTCAAAATAAATGTGCTCTATAAAAAGTCTTTTAAGCAAAATAAGGAACAAGGACCAGAGAGTGAGGTTAACTTGGAACAATTCTTATGAATATACAGATTCTTGTCACTGAATCTAGCGAGAAACTTAAAGAAGCTTAAAGAGATAATACAAAGCCCATAGAAGAAGAACCTAACAACAACAAAAACTTGAAATCCAGAATCAAGCACCGGGACACGGGCAAGAATAAAGTTTTCCAAGGAAGTTACAGTGCCCCTTGAATTGCAACAGGCCAACTTCTGGAATCCTCCAAGAATTCATTCATCTTATGATTGTGTAAATGCCTCTCAGAGAGTAGCTTCACTTTTGTGAACCACACAGGAGGGCAAACATCGTCCAACATTTCCGTCTTCAAACCTCACAGCTCTACTGGGCTATTTGGACAATCCCGACTAAGCAGGGTTTACTGCAATGCATTCAGTCTTAGGAGAGACACACACTGAACCAAGTCCTGAAACAAAGGCACTCTGCCGGAGGCTCAGAAAATCAGACTCATCTAGGATGCACAGTGAAGAGGCATTTAATTTTTCTTTTTTTTTCTTTTCTTTTTTTTTTTTTTTTACTTCATAGAGTTCCCCACCTTCGCGTCGCATAAGCCTGCAAAGGATACTCCTACACAAGCGCAAGGGCATGCAGAGGGGGACGTGACGCCCGCAGGCAGAGGGAAGCAGGATTCCAACTGACCTTTTTGCTGTCTGAAAGACTGAATGGAGCCCGAATGGTGGACCATTTTCACTCCGCTCCTCCCAGCCGGGTCAGGGAAGTGTCGGAGAGGGAGGCGGAGGAACGGCAGCCAGACTGCCTGAGAGGCTCCGAGGAATTCCGGAGCGTCCGGGCGCTCCGCAATCCGACACCTGCTGCAGCCGGCACTTCGGTCCCGGGGCCGCGCTCCGCCTGGTCGTCATGGCAATGTGGGCGGCCCCGCGTCCGGCTCCCCTTAGCGGCTACTCGGGGAATAACCCGCGGCGCCCGCGCGTCCAGTGCCGCAGTGAGGGCGGGCGGGGGCGCGCTTTGCCGGCAGTGGGACGGCGAGACTCTTCTTGAGCACTACATACACGTGCGAACAAACCTCTAGAGCTGCTACGGATGCCCTCTCGTTTAAGCTCTGGCAGTTGGCCTGTAAATACCGGCACTTTCAAGGAAGGGCAAAGTTGGTCTCTGCTCTGAGAGGAATGCAAAGGCAGGTCCGGAGACGTCTGCGTCTTCCCTCTGAAACTTGACTATGAGGCACGGCGGGAGGCAGGGAAAGCCGCCTCAGCTTCGCCCGCAGTGCGTTTTACCAGATAAGCTAGGTTAAAGAGCTAGCATATTTCACTTGAATGCTCCTCTTCTGCTTTATCTATTCAGACCTGGAATCATTTATGATCGTGATACTGGACCATTTATTACCTACGAAGCGACAGGTGCTGAAAAATACCCTTGACTCTCAATCCTCATAAAAGCCCTGTGAAGTAGGTAGAATATTATTAATATTATTCTAATATTATAAAAGAAACTGAGGCTCAGAGCAACCAATTCTCAAGATCACATGACGAACACCTTATTTGAAAGAGAGGGCACTTGATGCTCAAAGAAGTGAAGTAATTTTGAAGGTCAAAGTGCAGTGACCAAAACAGAATCAGGAGCCAGCTTAACACATTTTTCAGTGCAAGCTCTTTTCCTCCTTTTATCACTGCTCCCTGATTCAAACCCCCAACTTCTTCCTGGAAGATGTAACATGTTATTGAACAGACACACACCAAGAGTCTGTTGCTTTGTGAGATCAACTCAGAACCAGGTGAAGAATCCAAATAAAAGATGATGAAAAGAAAAAGATGCAGAAATTTTAAAAATTTCAAAGCTTCAAATGAGCTACTATGGTGTGCTCTTTGATTTCACCTGTGGTGCGTGATACAGGGACAGTGAGGGAAATATAGCTTTGAGCAAGTAGATGTCCCAGGTATGTATGAATGCATAAACTCCACCCTGAAACTAGAAGCTTAAAACTACAATTTATTATCATTTCTCATGGTTTTTTATAGGTTGGCTAGATTCAGCCAGGAGTTTCACTTGAATGTTCAGTGACTGGGCCTGAAGTCATCTGAAGCAAAAGAGAAACTGGGTTCTACTTGCAGTAGGAAGATTGTGCTGCCTTCTATAATGTTCCATAATGGTCTTTCCAGGAAGAAATTAATGTTGAACATTCACTAAGAGCTCAGTATGCAGGCACTTAAGAAATACTCCATTACAGAGAATGACTCAGTGTCAGTTTACCTCCAAATGAAGATCTAGAACAGACCTCAGAGACTGTCTCCACAAAGGCTTATTATACAGATATTTTATAGACAAGGGCACTGGAACCAAGAGCAATAAGTGACTTGCCTGAGGATGTTTTTGTTTTGTTTGCTCATTTGCGATTAAAATTCTGATACAATTCAACTCATAGTTCATTCTGATGTGAACCAACTCACTGGACTCTAATACAACCTCATAGGTGAGGATTAAGCTATATGATGTATTTAAGAACTAGTTCATGGGAGGGAACTAACACCCAATAAATATTAGTCACTGTTATAATTGACCCCTAGGGATCTCATCTTCTTCTTAAAACCCTTTTAAGTCACTGATATCAGTGACTTAGAAATATTTTTGAAATGTGAGCATTAATTCAACTCATGATTAGGAGGACTAGTTGAAAGAATTAAAGACCTCTGATTCTACTCCATACTTCCAAGCATAGGTAACACCTTCAATTCCTAGAACCTCTTTTTTATTCCTGACCTCCAATTTTATCCAACCAACTCCCTGACCCACAACTCAGCAGGAGGCAAGGATGTGTCTGCTAGAACTAGAAATGAGTCAAGATTTGGAACCTCATTAGAAATTGTTTTTTCCAAGAAAAAAAGTTTCTAACACCCTTGCACCCTAACCTCTGCAGTACGGCTATGATTAAACTATCTTGTCATAAAGTTGATTACTCTTCTTTTAATTAGAAACATTTTAGGTTGGGCTGCCAGATTGACTAGCAGGGGATTCAAAGAACATCTTTGCTTGTTTTAAAATCAGTCTTTTACGGGAGGTTGCTAGAGGAACAGCTTTGTGAGGGGCTGAGGAAATTTGAAGCACCATCTGCTTTACAGGGAAGGCAGTGGCAAACAGAAGGAAAGATTCCTTTGTGTGTGCGTGTGTGTGTGTGTGTGTGTGTGTGTGTGTAAAGAGAGAAAGTATGTGTTTTGGAAGTGGGGAGTGCAGGAAGAGGGGTTTGAGCAAAAACCTCTCCTTTTTTTTACTAAAAAATTCTTTCTGTAATCTGGTAATAAGAAATATTAAGATAGACTGGTATTTCCATTGTAGAAAGTTTATGAATGAACATTAAATAGCCTGATTAAGGAAGGCTAACCTATGTTGGGTTGGTTTCTCTTACTATTTTTAGTTTTATACACCTTTCCCCAAATTTTAATGACATCAGAAAACCTTTATTTTATATAATGTTGAGTGAGGGGGCATGATTATTATAATATACAGTATGATCATGGCTATGTTTTCCAATATAGAAAAAATAAAAGGCTGGAAAGAAACATACCAAAGTTTCCAGAGTAATTATTTTTGCAAGTTGAGTTTAAGGGTAATATTTTTTATATCTTCATATTTTCCTGTCATTTTCATACTTTCTGTAAATGATATAAATTGATTTTATTTTTGTTATATACATATATCTTCAAACTCCCCCCACCCCATAACTCACATATCTATCTTGCTACAACTCCAATTTTTCTTTTTTTTCAGTCTTAGACTCAGCCTTTATGTTCTCCTTGAGGTTTCTGCTGCTCTCTCCAACTCACCATTTGTCTGCTGTGTTCCTTAAATAATTAATTTTTCAGGCCCCCTACAAAGTTTTGCTCCCCAGAGATGTAAGGAACTCTGTTTCTTTACATCACTGGGAAGCTTTTTATTCCTTTGAATTTTGAAATATGACCCTCAACTCATCTAGTTGTGAGTTCCCCTGTATTGTTCTGTTGCTGCCTCTTTGGGTCATGAATCACCACCTTAATTAAAATTGAAATTTGTCAATGATACTTCTTATTGCCTAAATGATAACAGAAATAGAAATTCTCTATGCAGTTATCTCTCTTCTACGATCCAGTTATTTAAGGCAATACCGGGCAAAATGAAATAGCAAAGTCACATTGGTAACAGCCTTATTTGCAAAGAGTAAAGAACAAAAAAGGAGAGAGAGATCTCCCTGGGAGACACTGTTAGAGGCAGTCTGTGGTCTCCTTGCAGGTAGATTGAGTGTAGAGTAGGTTTCTTCAGAGACCAGTGTAGGTCCTGTCACACTAGCTCAATAAATGTTTATTAATGAATAAATAAATAAATACATCTTTAAAAGTAAAATGACTTCAGAAAAAAGTGCTTATTTACTGCCCTGAGCAGTTGCCTTCTTCCTTATGCAAAGCCAAAGGAAATATATTAAAATATTTTATATTTATTTATATTTACATATATTTACATTTAAAATATTAAGTACTTTCTTGGTTCTAGTGTCTCTCCATACTTTATTAAAGACACAAAGCAGCCCTTCAAAAAGTCATATGCTATCATAAAAGGAAGGGTAGGGTACAATTTAACAATTGCATCCCCAAAAGTCTATGGTTCCTGGCCATGTGTGACAGTATAGCAACAGAATTAAGCAGGTTAGTCCTGCTGCTATCCATACTATATGCTCAAGGAAGCATTTGGAAGTGACACTCCTGATAGACATAAGTGACTAAGGAAAGCAACGGAGGAAAATCAGCATCTTCAAGTTTCTGAGCCTAGTCTTAACAGGTTTTATCACACAGCATTTGGAAAAGACAGAAACACAAAATGATTTGTTTGAGAAGATAGCATCAAGAGAAGGTAGATGTGTGGGACACAGTAGGTGATGATGGATTAAACAACAGTTTGTATCCTATGCTACTGCTCAAAACATTAACAATTACTTTTCAAAGTTGCCTATAGAATCAAGTCTATGTTGTTTAATCTGTCATTACCTACTTTGTCACACACATCCTTTGAATATATCTATCACCTCGATTGTGGTGATGGCATCACAAGTGTTTGCACATGTTCAAATTCATCAAAAATTAAATATGTGCAGTTCTTTGTATATCAATTATAGCTCAATAAAGCTGTTAAATACATTTAATATAATTTAATTTAAATAAAACAACAATCAAAGTACATGTTCATTGCTCTACCATTCAAGGAGCTCCATATATGTTTGCAGCACTTTTCAATATTGTTTCTAAGACTCTTTTACAAACTCTATGATCCTATAATGGTTTTCTTCCTCATAAGTCTTTCTTTTGCTGCTGCTCTTTCCTCCACTTGAAATGATTGTCTTAAAACTCCTATCCTACTCACAAGTTTTCTCAACTCCTATCCATCCTTCAAGGCACCAGAGCAATGCCATTTCATGGATGAAGACTTCCTTTATCCCCATCCACCCTGTAGAAAGCCAGTTAAACATGAATTTAATCTCCTATGATCTCCAAGGAGTATTACACCATTTTATGGCATTTCTGTCATGTTTCTACCATGCATTATACATATAAGTTTATGAAAGTAGGCACATACTTTTCTTCCAGGCCAGAGGAAATTCTTTAAGGTAGACTTCATGTTGATTCACTTTTCTATTACTCATAATGCCTAAAATATAGTCAACACATAAAAGCTGATCAATAAATATTTGCCAAATAAATGATTTTCTATGATCTTCAGTTACTATTTTTATTTGCCAAAGAAGTCTAATAATAAGACCATCAAATGTAAGTCCAGTACATTAATTGCCTTTTGAGAGTTGCATACAACTCTGTGGCTTTGCATTACTTCATGATTTTATTTCATAAAGACTGTTCTTGCTGTGTTTTTTTGAAAATCTAAGAATGTAATAATTTTTTATTTATTTGCCATGCTCTGCCCATCTTCATAAGTTATTAAACTGATACTCTGGTCATATTGATAACTCTACCACATTTTGGTGAATTGTCATGCTTTTAAGCAAAGGTAATACTCAGCTGGTATGCTGATTGCAATGGTAGTAGTTGTTTGTGGCTAGTGTCTCTTCTGATAGCTTAGCCTCTACCTGACTGGTTTAGGCCTGTGTCTTATTGGTCGTTTGGGTGTTTGTCAGTAGGACGTTGGAAATGAAGGTGGCTTTTCTATTTTTATATTTACTTTCTAGAGATAATATATCCTCGACCCCTGAGAAGCTGGGGTGACTAGATGTGTACACAATATAGTCTCTATTAGAAATTGACCAGGTCAGTTAATGACTAAGCTGTCATTTAAAAGTTTAGTGTTCATGAATATGTATTTACTGGGAAAAATGTTCCTGATACATCGTTATTGATAAAAGCAGACAGCAAAATAATATTGACCAATTTTTGCAAAAAATGTGCACATGTATATATTTTTAATGACGAACCTCAAAATATAGCTAAGTCTAGATGGAAGAGATATGGGTGAGTTAATATAATATTTTTCATTTTGCTTACTGATATCTTAACCTTATTCTCCATTTATTCATACAGTGACCTTATCTTCTGGGTTGCCTTTTATCTCAGTGTAATCAAACTTAGAAAAAAAATGTGCAGTTTTGGATAGTAAGTTATGAGGTCACCCTAACCATCAAATATGCATTACTTATGTTATAAAAATAAATATAAAATAGAAATACAAAATAATAAGTATTTTAAAATAATCTTGAAAGAAAATGACATTATGCCATTTTAATCCAATAATAGCATGGATTTGAAATTGAAAAAAAAAAATCACCACTTGGCCATGGAGTGCCCTTTCTTGACCTTGCAGAGAGATTTGGAAAGAGAGCTTTGGGAGTCCAGGACATAAACTCTTATTCTGGCCTGTATTCTAACATAGTATCTAACTGTGGGAAAATCAGTTTGTCTCCTTAGACTTAGCTGTCGCATTTGTAATAAGGCTCGTGGATTAGATGTGCTCTAAAGTCCATTCCATGCCCTCATATTCTAGAAGTCTGGTCTGCAGGAAGAGAATTTCATGTACTATGGCTTCAGAATTACAATCTTTGTGGCTTGTTTGACTAGGGTTATACCTTTTTCCCCTCTAAAAGAAAATAGTAAAAACAATAAAGAAAATGCACATTGATCTAAATCTACAAATAGAAGCTTTGTAGCAATCTGGACTTGAGTGGGGTCTGAAATTAAACATTGTGATTTGATGAAGAGACAAATAGTTTGCCAAAACAAAACTCATAGAATGAAAAAAATTTTGAAGGAGTACTTAATTTAAAAATATAAATATTGAAACCATTTATGTATCAATAACTAATGTGCCAACTATAGCTTTTTATTCATTAAAGTAAATCTAAAGAATCTAGGTTTAACATCACTTAATCACATCATGTTGCCTTGAAAAATATTCAGTAAATTATATTTTATATCAAATATAAAATGTTCTTTTTCCACCCTTACTATGATTTCTATAAACAATAGAAGAAAGCTACATATTTTCTTTTCAGTACATGTAAGAAATACACACTGGAATTTATGTGCCAAATTCAGCCAGTATACATATTTTTAGCATTTGCAAGCTTTATACCAAAAAAAAGTACATCTTTGTAATTACTTTAGGAATAAATACCAAATGGTTATATAAGCCCTAAGTGTTTAAAGCTCCAAGTCTTATTTGTGGTGTTTTATTGTAAAACAATGGCTGAACATTTGGAAGAATTTTTATAGCATTACATTTTACACAATAAAAACAAAGATTTTCATATGGTCCATTTCAGGAAAGTTTGCATGTTATCTCTAGCAATTATATTTTCCAATCCCCAAATCAGGTTATGTCACTAGGGAATTGAATTCCTGAGTTCATCCTTTCCTTTTCCCACCTGATCAGTGTAATTAGGAGCAACCAACTAATTTCCTTATACTCGTTAGTTAGTTTGAAAGAAATGCTCTAAGTCATCATCGAATAGATGATCACCCAGAACCTTGCTTCTTATAAATATTTGATTAGGAGTATCCAGTGGTGATATTTTGTGTATCTTTTTTGTCATATCTGTCTCCAGACTGCCTTTTGAATCAAGACTGAAATATCAACTCTTCTTTGGGTCTCTAGCCTACTGCTCTGCTCTGCAAAATTTTGATTTGCCAGCCCCAATATGAGCCAATTCTTTAAAACAAATCTGTCTATATAAATACATCTAATTGGTTCTGTTTCTCTGGAGAACACTGGCTAATACAGATTTTGGTGATTTTTGCTTTTGTTGAGGTTTGTTGCTTAGTAATTAATCTTGCTTTAGATTAATTTTTTATTTTTAATCATTATGGGTACATAATAGTTGTATATCTTTGTAGGGTACATGTGATGTTTTGATACAAGCACACAATTTGATAGCACAGCAAAGTGACTGTAATCAACAATAAGTTAGAGTATACTTTAAAATAACTAAAAGAGTGGAATTGGAATGTTCTTAACACAAAGAACTGTTAAATGCCTGAGGCGATGGATTAGTTTTTAAAGTCTATGTTCTTTGCGCTGTCCAGCCATTGAAGTATCTATTTCGATTTCTTAGTGCTCAGCTAATTTGACAGAGATTTCCTTAAATGCCTTGAAATGGTTAAGTTTTTCACTCTTTGCTGAGGGTCTTAATGTCTATTTGGGGACATACTTGGCAGGCAATTTACAACTCTGCCCACACCCTCACTTTCTGCTTGCACAGAGTCTCAAGGTCAGCTTGAAGTGAGAGATAAGGCCTTCTCAGGTCTTCTCTAAACATATGCCCAGCTTTGTACATATATGCGGTCATTTAGATATCCAAGAATATGTCAAAACTTTTCAAAGCCCCCTATGGTCAGTTCATTGCCTAGATTTTTCTTTTATAATTTTTTGGTCAGTCTCTTATTTATCTCAACTTTTATTGCCACCTCAGTCAGCTGTGATGTTAAACATTGCAGCAGATTGTTTTTGACATCCACTCTAGGGTAGGGCTTTTTCCACTAAGCTTTGAGTCAGATCAGATAAAGACAAGCCCTGTGAATGTGGCTTTTCCAGAAAGCTCACAAACAGGTCAAATAATGACATCTCTCTGGAGATGGGGCTTGAGGTGAGTTCCAAGTTTGTTCTGTCCCCACCAGTAGCTGCTAGGTTTTTATAGCTGTTGTGATTATAAGGTTTCTGGTTTTCAAAGGTACCACAGAAGGATGGTACCTGTTAAGAAGGAGATGGGAATAGGGGAAGTTAAAATGCTACCAAGCTTACTATTCTTACCAAGATTCAGCTGGTTTACTGAAATAAAAAAGAAAAAAAAAGCTGAAAGCTTTGGGTTAATTTCCAGAATTCTAAGAATTAATTTTTCAATTTGTGCTGGTGTTTTCTTTGATTTAATGGTGGAGAAAATTTTGTGAGGTCCTCCCTCCACAATTCTGGAAGTTCTCCTCCAGTTTTGTTTCTTCCATGTTCAAGAGTTGGTTCAACAAGTATGTTGAATCCTTACTTCCTCTCAGGCTGGGAGAGTACAGGAAGTTTAGGTGTTTTGAAATGGCTAATAGAGGTTCTTAAACAGGGACCAAAGAATTCTAAATCACAGGCCCATAAGAAAAGAGACTGCTTTACCTATACCCACCACCAGCAGATTGTCCAGCCATTTAATTTTCATCACAATAAAACCATAACCCCAGTAAGCCCAGGGGGAAAAAATCTCTGTAAAGAATTCCAGTGGAGGCAGGGGTAGTGGCTCATGTCTGTAATCCCAACTACTGAGGAGGCTGGAGGTGGGAGGATTGCTTGAGGCTAGGAGTTTGAGATCAACCTGGCTGATAGAGCCAGATGCCTTGTCTAAAAAAAAAAAGAAAAAATTATTTTACTTAGCTTGGCGTGGTAGTGCACACCTATAGTCCCAGGTACTCAGGAGGCTGAGGTGGGAAGATCACTTGAACCCAGGAGTTCCAGGCTTCAGTAAGCTATGATGGAGCCACTGCACTCCAGCCTGGGCAACAGAGTAAGACCCCATCTCTAAAAAAGTTTTTTCAAAATACAAAAAAGAATTCAGTGGTCAGAAATAGGCAAGTCAGACAGAACAATCAGCACATATGCACAGTAAAATAAAACTGCTGAAGAAGATATTGATTCCTTAAGTTGTTAAAAAAAAGAGAAAAGAAAGAAAAACATGTACTTGACAGAATCTAAAATAAAAAAGACTCCAGTGGCAAAAGGCATGCTTAGGACTCCAGATTTTGGTTTCTGATACCATTCTCCAATTAAAGGGAGCCAGGCCTTCTTGGAGAAATAGCTGATTTCAGGACTGGGTCAGAGGACATACCAGTTGAGCCTACAGCATCTTGTAGTGTCAGAAAGTAAGGAAGTGATGAAAAGAAACACACACATTGACAAAGGTAGTCGAGGGAAGCAGAAGCCAATGGAAAGAGGTCCCAATAGCCAAAGATGGAAAAATTTGGGCAATAAAATAAATAAAGTAATATTGGATTATAACCCAAGTTATAAAATAAACAGCCATAAGTCCATAGTAACATAAATAAATGATTAACTAAATTTAAAAATAGGGAAGAAGAGACAAATCTCCTATGCATAGGGATTCCAAATAAATTATGTGTCTACTTCACCCTAAAAGAAGAGGAGCATAACTCCCTACTCCTTAGTGTGGGCTGATCATAGTAACTTCGTTGCAATGAGTAAAGTTTGGAAAAGGGGAAGAAGAGCACTTTTACAGTGGAGAGACCTGATAAATGTGACTTCAAACAGGTGATTAAGGTCAATATCAACAGCCATAAGTCTTATTGATTGTATGTACCTTTGATATGAGATGATGAAAATGGCACATTACCTCTGTGAGCTTCCTACCCAAAACCCATAATCTCATTCAAACCATAGGAAATTCTATTAAAGGAGCATGCTGTAATATACCTGACTGATACTTCTTAAAATGGTCAAGGTCATCAAAAACAAGGAACGTCTGAGAATCTGTCAAGCCAAGAGGAGTCCAGGCAGGCATGACAACTAAATGTAATGCAGTGTACAGGATGAAATCCTAGAGCAGAGAAAAAGATACGAGGTAAAAACAAAGGAGATACCAGTGAACTACAGACTTTAGTTAATAATAAGGTGTTAGTATTGGCTTATTAATTATAATAAAGACAACATACTAATGTTAAGATGTTAATAGTAGAGGAAGATGTGCAGGAGGAGGGGTGTATGGGAATTCTCTGTATTATCTACTCAATGTTTCCATAATTTAATTTAAAAGTATTTAAATTTAAAAGTGTTCTTAAAAATAAGTATATTAATAAAAAATCAGGTCTTCAATTATATTCAAGTGCAAGTAATAAGAAGGCTATCTGGAGCTAAATGCCATGGTCTTCCAACTAAAAATGTAGTGGATAAACCGAAAGAAAACTTCATAGTTGGAACTAAATTAGTGACCCACAGATGGAAGGTAGGAATCATCCCCCAGGCAAAAGCAAAATTATAAGGAGAAATGACATGATAAAATATAAAAAGTGTGAAGGATAGAACTATGAAATCTATTGTAGGAGTAATAAGATTGATATAGGAGAAAGAGGTATAAATTATTGTACGAGTAGCAATAATTAAATAGATGTTGGAAATTTCTCAGAAATGAAGATAGAGCTCCCTCAGACATAGACTGGAAGGTTAAGAGAAGACACATATCCTGGCATATTTGTTAAAATTCCTAACCTGTGAGGAATTTTATAAGGCTACAAGTATAACGAGTAAAATATTGATTAAGGAAAACAGAAAAGAGACTGACATCAGACTTCTTATTTGCAATGCTGAAAGCTGGAATAACTTCCTCAGCTTGATGATAAAAGATGACTTCATCCTAGAATCACATAACTAGACAAGATATAATTTATTCTCAAGTACAGGAAGACAGGATTTGCAATGATTTAAGGAATATATAACTTATATACCCTATTTTATTAAAACATATGAGGAAAAAAATCCAGTCTAAAAAACAAATGAACCAGAAATGAGACCCCAAGATAAATAAGAGGAAAATATACTAATATCAAATTGTATCTATTTATCTATCTAACTAAATCCAAGGGGATAAGGAGACACTTCCCTGGGATACGTAATATAAGAGCTAAAAAAAAGATATTGAAAAGAAAGGAAACACTGTGAAATAAATTCCAATTAGTCATCAATTCTCTCAGCAAATCCAGGTAGTTGGTAGTGGGGAAAGTAAAAATGTTACAGAAGTTTATTAAGGCAATGGACAATGAGAAAGGAAAAGTGGAAAGTGAAAATGGTCTTACAACCTACTTTTATTGGGGAGGGATCAAGTAGGAGGCAAACAGAAGCATGCATTTTGATGACAAAATAGTTTGGTTCAAAGCATCTGTTTATGAGAACAAAGAAAAGGAAAGTAATATTTAATGAATGGGAAAAGAAGAGTAAATTCTCCAAGGAGAAAACAAATGAAATACATTGCATCTTGATCAAACCAGGCAAAACAAGAAAAAGGAAAATGTGTACTCAACAATGTCTACTCAAAATAAGTAAAAGGTACAAAGCAAGATGGAACAAATAAAATCAAATATATCAGCTAGTACTCAAAAATAAAGACTCATTTTTTCCACTAAAAGCCAGAGAGCTAAATTAGATTAAATCAAGATACATACTTTGATAGAAACAAAAATATTTAAGGCAAAGTAATAAAGTGGTGGGCAAAGCAATTCTAGGTAAATGCAAATAAAACAGTAAGCAGGATTGATAATATCAGTCAAGATGGAGTTTCACATTAGAAGAACTAAAATGTTAAACAGATGCATTATATAAATATATATTTATAATTTATAAATAAGATATAACATCATATGTTTTTAAGAAAAGAGAAATTTGTGCAAGACTTGGAAAGCTGAAGGGAAGCAGCAGCCACAATACTCTGAAGGTCACTGGGCTCGGAAGTAATGAGGGAATAATACAAGGAGCAGGCAGATTCTAGCTAGCGCTTGTTCTTCCTGGTATCGTGCCCAGCTTTTTTCCTATAGAAACCCCAGCCCACCAGAAGGAACAAAGGCAATAGCCTTCCCATAGGCTGCTCCATCAGCACTGCATCCTGGCTCCACTCAAGACTCCCTGCAAGCTCTGATTTGTCTGCCACACCAATGCTTCAGAAGGGCTAGTGACTTTTCTCTGATCCTCCAGCTTCCCCTTTTGGACCCTTATTCTCCCCCAAACCTTACAAATGGGTAAGTTCTTAGTCCTATAACAAATCCCTTCTTCCATAATACTTACTGTAATACTTCGCATCCTACTTCTCTAATTGTACTCTGACTGATTAAAAAAGGAAAAAATGATAAGAGGAAAGCAGAAATAATTAAAAGAAAATATATAGAGTGTTTAAAAACCACATTCTCAGATCCCAATCCAAAAATATAAATCAATAATTTAAGGTGGAAAAAGATTTTCTCTAGTAGTCATAGAAATATAAATTAAAATAACAAGGTATCTTTTATACTTTCTAATTAGCAAAAATGGAAAGGAGCCATGATATTTCTTTTTGTAGGGGATGTTAAGAAAAGCATTCTTTCATCGATTAATTTGGATCTGTGAAGTGTTAGAGTCTATTTTAACCAATAATCTATCTCTGAGAAGTCTATCCCATGTAAACAAAGTAGCCATAAATAATGACCCGTATGTCAGGATGCTTATTGCATTATATTTCTTGATAGCGAAACACTGGAAACAAAATTAATACACAGCATTATGGTAAATTCTGATGTATCTTACCATAAAATCTATCAAATTATTTGAATAAGGTCAAAACATATAGAAAGTTACATACTAGGTTGTGAAGATGAGTGGGCAGGTTAACATGGCCGGATGGAAAAGAGAAAGAAACAGGAGCCAAAAAAGGGAAAAAGAAAAATGACTGTACATGCAGAAGTACATGTATTACCACATTTATGTATTTATGAAAAGTTATGTATATGTATGGGTAAAACAAAATTAAACGTTAAAATTTCTCATAATCTGGCCCAACATAGTTTATTCACCAGATTTCTCCCTATTCCTCAGCACAAACCCTCAACTTGAGTCAAAATATGTTCCTTGATGTGCCTTGTAAAAATAACCCAAAATACCTCTTTTTGTTTCCTCTTTCTTGGAATGTTCTCTACCTGATGCTCATCATCCAAGTTTTCCAAGGACCGGTTGATGTGCCATCTCTTCTCTGAATACACCAGCCCACACAATATCTTCTGAACTCCCATATCCTTACTAAATAATTTAGCACTTAATTACATAGAATCATGAATTATTCTCTGATTCTTTTATGCCAGTTAGTCGTGTCTCTTTAACTGTTAGTCCTATTCTAATTTTTCTATTTCTTTTAACAGTTGCATCACCAAATTGTACCTTTAGGGTGCTGACTGCTATGTATAATATATGCTTAGTCTTTGGTTTCCAAACAGGGATACAGCTGAAAAGTATGCAGGCCTGATCTCAGAAAATCTCAGTTAGAATTTGTGCTCTGTTACTTCTCAGGGGATTGTGCCTGAGTACATTTTATTTCTCTTAGTCTTAGTTCCAGTATCTGGAAATAGGTCTCTGAGGCTTAATATAAAACTTTAAAACAGCCTGGATTGTGGAAAGAGTTCTGATTTTAGAGTCAGTTCGCCTGGCCTTGAGTCTGGACTCTGTAGCAGTTTATCTCATATAGTACCCAGCAATTATTTATTTGTCCCTCTACATCCATGTGACTTTGGATTGTCACTAGCTATGATAGTTGTGTCACCTGGAAGTAGCATGACCTCATAATTTATTCTCCTAATGAATACAAAAGGGATTACCACCAATAATTACACAGGGAGGGACCACAGGTATAAACATAGAAGTGATGGTGACCACATCTAGAGTGAATATTGAGCTACAGGTACCACATTTTTGAGTAGCAGGAGATAATTTTTATTTACTCCTTCTGTTCTTACTCTTGCCCCCAGTGGAGAGAAGTCTTTGGTAAAACAGAGTAGAGATACTCTTTGTTGGTATAACTCACCAGTAACTCTGTGTGGTACAGTCAGTATTAACAAAGCCATATTTTGTTTATCCTGTCACCTATCAAATATTTCAAGGTTATAAGGCAGAGGTTTCAAGCTGATAGACATGAGACAAATCTGACCTTGTGGTTGTTTTATTAGTTCTACACAGTATTTTATTTTATTTTTAAAGATTCAAAAGTTTCTCTTGAAAAAATGGGAACATCTCTTAAAACTGAGGCTTCATGCTCACTTCTCAAGGGTCAAATGGAACTGAACAGCCAATGCCTGCTCTTTAATTTTGTCTCCAATTCATTATACGTCTTCTAAAGTTGAAGGTAGGTTATATTTATTATTCCCCATGTAATAGCATGGATGGCCTGCCTAATTCACCCACATGTCCTGTTTAGACCCTGAGATTATTGGATATCATGAGCATCAGGTGAATCTCCCTCCAGTAACTTGCAGCAGAGACTTTCAGGGTGGTGCCAGAAACAAGGTGGAGAGCAGAAGATTAGAAAAACTGAGGAAATGTAAAGGGGAAAAGCATGAAGTCTAAGAAAAGAGAGTGGACTCTGAGCTGCCCATCTGAAGTGGATCTTTATGGACTAATAATGAGATAAGAAATAATAGATAATACATAGACATTTATGGACTGATAGGTACCTGGACTGATTGCTCTTCATCTGACTCCCGTAGATGGGAATGATCATTTACAGCTGGCTTTTTTTTTTTTTTTTTTTTTGTCTCTGATAACATACTTTTAGACCTGCCTAGGATTTATGGAAAGAATGCAAAAATTACATGTAACAAAAACGATATTAACTTATAAAACTGTTTGTATTAAACCCAGTAATAAGTGAATGTGACTTATGAACTATAAAATCACTATATAATGTTGAGTGGCTTGGTAATGATAATTATGATGATGATGATGAGGAGGAGGATGGGTCTATATTAGTGGAGCATGATTTTCAGTTTAGGAAATTGATTAGATTACCATGATAAAGTCTTTATTTCTTGCTTTTTTGACTCATTGTATATACTGAACACCTCTTTTTGAAAATGGAGAGAAGAGAAAACTCATTAAGCCATTAGTAATATGACTTGCATCATTTTGTCATTTATTTAGCTTATTTCCTGTGCTCCCTGAGCCCTGAAACCCCAAAGTCTCAAAGACAGGGAGGGCCAACATCTTTGAACAACAGACTAGGAGTACAGTAGGGGGCCCCAGACAATCAGAGCTTTGGTAAGTGAAGAAACTAACAAACAGAAGACAAAGCAAGAGGAAAAGGAGGGGAAGGATGGCTAACTTACCTTTCTCACTTGTAATACCAAGGCGCTGCCTCATGTATCTGCACAGCATCCTTGACCATCTGTTTTTGGTCACAGGAATTTTGTGTGCTGCCCTATTTGCAGTAATTACATCACTATTAAATAGAATAACAGCACCTAACACTTAATAATGAGAGCTTAGTACGCTAAGCACTTAATCTCAGTTCTAATACTAGCTTTAGGAGGTCAATACTTTTATTCCAAATTTATAAATGAGGAAATTGACAAAGGAATTAAATAACATACTCAAAATCATGCAGCTGGAAAAAGCTTAACCAAGATTTGAATACAGATAATCTGACTCAAAAGCCCATATAGATGATTGCAGTACAGTAATAGCTCAATAAGCCATCTCTTTATCTGTCTTATAAGAGGGAACAAATGACATGTTAGTGAGCTAACATGCCTTGTTTAAAGGGTACCCTGTTGAAAAGGCCCTATTGAATTCACTGTATTGAAATTGAACTTTCTCTCCACTGTGGGCCCACAACACGGTATTTTTCTCTCTCTATGGACAGGCACTCACTGCCTTTTGTTATAATCCTTTACATATTTTTTCTACTGAATATTTTATGTTGAGAAAAAATCCTGGCAGTCTCTTTCTTTTCTATGTGCTATCTTTTTATTATATTATGATATGATTTATTATAATATTTAATTTTATAAGAGTAAAAGGTTTGGTTATAATATGATAATGAAAAAGTTTACATTGATATTCCATTTAACAGATTGTTTTCTAATTCGAAAATTCTTCCATTACTCACACCTGATCAAGTTTGTGAATTATGTATTATCACCTTCATTTTCTTAATTAACAATGTGAGACTCAAAGAATTAGTTTATTTGCCAAGATCATATTGCTATTAAATGTCTTAACCTGATCCAATATTTGTTCCTCTAATTCTGAATCTAACGTTCTTTTCAGTATCACTCCATGTACTCTCTCCCCTAGCTCGGTGTTGGTTGCGAAGGAGACCCACAACAATGGTGTGATAAATGAATAAATGAGTGAGCACAGGTCCTAATAAAGGAGGGCAGTCCTTTGCACATATTTTGTACGGATGTGCTAGCTTCCACTTTTTATCCGAAGAATAAAATTACTGGTGCTAAGACTGGACCTTTTCAGATTGTTGTCTAGGAACAAAATGCTAATAAGAACAACAACATCTGCTTTGAAACAATGAAGATTAAATTACACTCTCCCTGAAGAATTTGAATTAAATTCTTTAAACTCTCTAATGAATTAAATTAATCCCTGAAGAATTAGAATTTCCTAAAAAAATGGAAGAAAAGTATATTTCTTTGATATTTTGATATTTAATCATTTACCATGTCCAGGAAAATATGAGCTGTGTTAAAAGGAAAGAGATGCTTTTAATAATAAGGGGGAAATCTGGACCAATTTCCCAGAAAAATCATGTGACTCCTCTCCCCAGTTACTAATCTGGCTTAAATTAAAACAGAAAGACATATTAGTCCCTAGTGTGGGAGGCAATTAGTACTCCGCTGTACATTATGGATATGTACACGGCAGTCATGGGTTTTGGATAAAAATAAAGACCTTTGTTAAATTGTGGAATGCTTTATTTAAAAATGCTTTATAAAAAATTATAGTTGTTTAGTAAATTATCCTTCTCCTCCTTAGTAATTTATTCACCTACACACAGGAGTTTGGTGACTTATCATGTGAGTAAACTTTCTCTTGGACAGAGCTGAAGACAACCTAAAAATAGTTTTTTCTAACAACAATTCTAATTTCTACTGTCAGTGAAAATTTTATGTGTCACTAATCTCAAGAATCATGCCAATATCTGTGAATGGTTAAGAGCTTTGTCTCTTCAGAACACAGATGTGGTTTCCAATCCTGGTTCAGGGCTTTGTGAGGGTGGAAGTAGCTAGGACACAGACACATTACTAGTTACTTCACATGTCTAATCCTCATTCTCCTAATCTGCTTAGTAGAACTGGCCTCATGGAGTTGTTGGGAGGAGTCAATGAATCCACACAATGAACTTCACCAATGCACCAAACACAGTGCTTGGCACTATAAGAATAATTTAATAAATACTCATTCCTTCTAATATTCTTATTGTCCTTGATGTTATCCCAGAGCCTATTTTTGCTCATGTAACTCGTCATTGATTCTTTATTTCTCCTTTCTTATTTCCATTTCATAATCCACCTTTCTTTGGGTATGTAGATAATTAACTTCTGATAATTACCTCTACTTATGATTTAATACAAGAAAGCCATTTAGAGGCAAAATAGGGAGTGATAAAATATTACAGAAAGACGATAATAGCAAAGTTTATAACAAAGAAAAGCTAGCTGACGACTTGCTGAGAGGCAGCCTAACGTGGCTTTTACCTTATGTATAGTGAGCAATTGATATTCACTTATAGTCTCTGATTTTGGCAGAAGGAAGCAAAAGCTTTTCTGAGTGTGCAGCCATGGTAACCAAGTTCACAGAATATACTAATAATACAAATACAAAACTAATAAAAATATTCCTATGTCATGAAAAATAGTACTGCTATGGGGCAGTTATAGCATATATCTAGGACATACATTTCCAAAACACACATATTCACACAATACACACTCACACACACTCTGGAAAACATATTCTAATCCAAAGATTTCTGTCAAACCCAGAATCAAGACAAGGTAAGTTAGTCATATGATTTGAAAAGTTAATAGCATGAGGCTATACTAGACCTATGTACCCATCTCAATTTCGTATTTAGGCAGGGGGAAATTTTTGGACTAAAGCAAACTTTTCCATAACATCTTCTCTAACAAGTATCGCCAATGTTTGGCTCTCTATTTTATGTTTCCTTGTTTGAACTATTTACCTTCTGAGTGGCCTATTCTCTGTCTAACCCTGATAATTTATTAACTGAGTTAACTGATAATCAATCAATTGGTTAACAAATAGATTTATTCTCTCTTTTGATAACTGGATTTCAAAAAGGAATTGACTTCTCAGAACATTTTGATGTTATTTCATTTATTGTAGGTTGGTTTCTTGTTAACTGTTAAGGGGTTTTTAGGGCAGTTTGTTATTTTATATATGTAGATATGTGTGTGTTCATACACACTTTATAAACAATGATCATATAAAATCTACATTAAATGACTTTTATTAAAAGTATAAGTATGTGTATATCAAATGGTTTGGACAGTGGTCTTTTGTTGATTAATTTATTAATGGTTGCTGCAATTACAAAGTTATTTTAGAATATAAATTCTTAAAATAAGTGGTGTAAAGGTGTTTGTATGTAAGATCATGTATTAAACAATTATATGTAAATGCATTTTATTAGATGCTTAGGATGAAATTAAATAAATTATAGATGTGAATGTGCTTTGCAAACTACATAATGAGCTAAAATGTTACATATGGTAATTAATAATATGAATATGATACTGTAAATTTGTGTTAAATTTACACACCCCATAAAAGCTCTGGAGTTGCTACCACATTATACTGAAAAGCAGAGTTGGTGGGAGTTTTTGAAACTGCATCCACAAAACTCACCTTCATTACATTTGCCTTTGGCAGCCCACACACTCTTCCCAAGCCCACAATGAGATGAGCACAACTTTTGCAAGCCTGTGAAAGAGAACAAAAGAGCAAGATAAAAATTCCTCAGAAACTCAGTAGACCAGAAAGAGAGTAGAAAATTATCATGAAAAAAAAAAAGAGCTTTTCATGTTGACTATAGCTGCAGTAGAACTACTATCTGGTCAAATTAGTTCTGAAGAAATGTGTAGGAAGACACAAATTTCAGTAAATGCATTAGAAACTAAGCAGGTGGGTAGGTTCTATTTGCTGTTATGCAAGCTGATTTAGCTGTCAAGTTTGAGAGAGCTTAGAATCGGGCAGATTTTCCAATTTCACTTTCCTAGGGTGAGTAACATACTCTCCTAATATTCTGCCCACCCAAACTCAAAAGCTGTACCTTTTTCTTCGCTTACTCCCTGCTCTTCTTTGTAGCCATGTTAAATCACCAGAAATCCCTGAACATGACTTGTACTTCCTTACCTCTGCTCAGTTTTTTGTCTGTGTCTACAATACCTTCTTTTCCCACAAAGTCAATGGAAAGTCTACTCTTTTATGACTCAGCTCTTAGAAAGGCAACTTTCTTTTATTTATTTATTTATTTATTATTTGAGACAGGGTTTTGCTCTGTCACCCAGGCTAGAGTGCAGTGGCATCATCATAGCTCACTGCAACCTCAAACTTCTGGACTCAAGTAATCCTCCTGCCCCAGCCTCCCAAGTAGCTGGGACTACTGGCACACACCACCATACCTGGCTAATTTTTCTATTTTTTGTAGAGACAGGGTCTTGCTCTTGCTCAGGCTGGTCTCAAACTCCTGGCCTCAAGCATTTCTCCCACTTCAGGCTCCCAAAATGCTAGGATTACAGGCATGAGCCACCACGCCTGGCCAGAAAGGTGACTTTCTAAGTGATGCCTCCATTAGGAACAATCATTCTTTTTAAAAAAGTATTCCTATAGAAATGTATGCAAGCCTTAAAAGATACCTAATCAGATATAGTGGAGATTACATTCCTACAACTTTTGCTATAGGATTTTGGGGAGATTAAGATCTCTGACCTCAGATTTTTTCCTTCTTCAAAATAGGAATAAAAATAACCCCTTTGGAATATTGTTGTAAAAGTGAAAGTTTGTGCGGGCTATTTAGCTTTTGTACACGTGAAGTCCCTGGCATAGATCCTGTTTTATAGTAAGTATTCAGTGAGTGGTAGCAATCAACAACTTTTTCTGTTTGTAATTATAGTAATTCCTTTATTTGCATACCTCCTTCATTAGACAGTCAGTTTCTTAAAGGTAGATTCCACATCTTTGAATTCATTTCTGTAACCTTTTCCCTGTTCCCAAATGTTTGGTACAGTGCCTTCTTAAGGACAAGGCAGTATTTTTTTCATTTTAATAAAAGTTGCCTAACTTTATTCAATTAATATATGATATAGGTAACCCTGCCTTTTAAGTAGCATGTCAACTAAATAAAACTGGTTTTATATAGTAATGGAAAAAAAATCCTTCTGTAACATATATATTATTTTGTTTCTGAAATTTAAATGTTTTTATAAGGGTATGGGCTTGTTCACCAGATAAATGCATAATGAAGTAGAGTCTACTTCACAATGGTAGGGTCTGTTTTATGATAGCAGAGTGTGTTTTATACAATGTTGTATGAAATGCCTTTAAATATAAGTGTATGAAACATAAATATAAAATGAAAGACACCTTGGGGACTATCTAATCCAGTCCTTCTTATATCATGGAGGCCCAGTGTCACAAGGGGTTTATTAGGATATATGCAGCTTGGAAGTCACAAAGATAAAACTTGAACCCAGGTGGCTTCATTATTCTTTCTTCCCCAGCACTTCTGTGTCTTTGCAGAAGGATATTTAGATTTGCCAGTTGTGCTATTAATATGATGAAACAGATAAACTGATTTTGGGGAGACAAAGACTAGATATTCAGAATAGCCATAATAATTTTGAACTAAATATCTTCAAGTAAATATAGAATGTAAGCTGAACTCCAAAAGTAGAAAAGATTTGGATAGACCAAGGAGATTACAAGGTTATTTAAAGTATAAGAAATAATGACTAAAAGTGTAGAAGCAGAATAGACAAAGGATTTGTTAGAGCAAGAAGAGGAAGATGGGGTAGGAGAAGCTTGTTTATAGAACCCTAGATAAACAAATGCAGAAAATGGCATAACTATAAGAAAGATGAAAAACACGTAGTGAAATTCAATCATGTGATGGCCAACAAATCGGAATCATCTTGTCTTTTCCACTAAATTATTAACTACATCTGAAAGATATTAAGAAAGAGGTTCTATTTATTAAAAGTTCTAGGAAGACTAATCTTGCATTTATTTACGTATAGAAGGTTATGGAAAAGTCATAATATAAAGCCCATAGATCATCCAGGAATCTTTACAGGTAGGCTGAAACTCTGATAAAGGTTGTGGCAGTGAAAGTAGAATATATGGATAACATTACAAAAGAAACATCAGAATTACACAATTGGCTAAAGAAGAGAGATGATGATAGGAGGAAATCATAGTCTATGCTAATATTTAATGCTCTGGAGACCTGGCACTTGTTTTCCACTGACAAAGTTAGGGATGCAGGGAGAAAAGGTCAGGCTGGTATGAGATGTGATGGCCAAGTTTCAGACATACTAAATTTGGGTTGAGCTTGTGACAATTTAGTACATGTGTTCAGATACTTGAGAAAGAGGTGTGGCTAGAGGAGACATAGATTGGGATGTTATGCAAAGGTGAGGGCTGAACCTTATAAGGAGTAAGCTTTTGAAAGAGAAGAATAGGCAGAAAAAAAATGCAGGGAGCCAAGACAGATTCTTAGCCTATACCCACAGCTAGGTGGCAGGGAAAAAAAAAAAAAAAAAGGGAAACCAATGAAGAAGTGAAGAGCCATAAAAAGTATTTGAAAAAAATAATATTTTCAGCTCTATAATGAGAGAACCCTAGATCCTAAATGTGTTTGGGAGCTTGTCCACTATGTATATGTATATCAATTTCAAAATGCTAGTTTCTGTGTCAGGCTGTATATCTGGCCAAATAATCCAAATCCTGTATGAAAAATTACAGAAAGTTTAATAAGGAACTTTGAAAGGAGTTACCTAAGACCAGTTCATCTTCAGAAACACAAAAGGGAATTGAAATATTTCATTAAATTGTTGATTTCCAAGTAAAAGTCTTTTCAGACTACTTGTTGAATATTAATGACCAGATTTTCTATTCCTGTGAAACCCCTCTTTCATCAGGATTTATTATTAAGGCAAAAATAAGATCTGAAGTGTATTTCAGTGGAAAAATCTATGCTAATCTGGTCAAAATTCCTTAAGTAACTTAACAAATCTGGGTGCCATTATCATCAGAGGAGCTATATATAATCCTAAATGAGGTTTGGGAAGGGAGGCCATCCAGAGCCAGAAGTTGTTTAAATGAAAAACTTAGACTTTTCAACATTGCTTGCAACTACTCACCAACTTAGTAAATAATGATCTCTAAACTAGACTGAATCATAGGCTATTGATGCTGAAACACAACTTAAAATTCAATTTTTTTTGATTAGGACCAAAGTTGTTTGCGTGGAATATTGGTTTTTTTTTCTTTTTGTAGAGCTAATGAATCGGTTCAGAATAAAAGTGAGTCATAACCGACTAACTGGATAACCTTGGGGAATTCACTTTTTCTTAATTTATGTCTCTATATGAAGGGATTGAACTGGATGAGCTAAGGACCCTTCTCTCTTTAAAAAAATTAAATAATTTCCAAGTCATTTAACTGGGACGATAATATGTTTCTTATCAAATCTTCTGCAACCTGACTTTTCACAAAGTTGTAATATGGATGCAGTTATGAGTATGGGATATGTAATATGGATATGGGTGAAGCATTAAATGTAAGTGTTATAGTAAGTGAAATAGATTTTCTAAAAAAGTAAATTTGTGGGAGGTTTAAAGACAAATACAGATATACTCCATGAAGAAAAATAAATACAAAACTTTATGAAACATAAGAAGGTAAACGTTCTGTTTCTAAGGCAGGAAAGCTTTTAGGAGAGAGAGAGAGATTAGCTGGTCTGTTTAGCTCAAAAACAGTGGTGTGTGTATGTGTGTATGTATTGTGAGTGTGCAATTGTTATATAGAAATTTGAATACTGCACAAAGAAAATAGAGGTTTTTAAGCACTCATAAAAAATCCAAATGTGAGTACTTTTTTTCCTGTTTGGTTGGTTGGAAAATACAGCAACTCAGCACCTCTAGGTTCAGTAATTATCCAAACAGCAGCACAAATCAGATCACATCCTCAGCCTGTCAGGAAGTAGCCATAGGATTTCACTTTTATGGGACCAAATAAGTGTATTTCTGAACATATTATCTGACTACAATCCTATAAAATTAGAAATTAATTATAAAAGTTAAAAACATCCAATGATAACAGTTGAATGAAAGAGGACGTGAAGGCACAATATATATCTCCTTTGAAATATATAAGGAGATTGATCTAGAGAGAGAGAGTGAAATCTTACTAACAATTAAAAAGTGCAAAGTAAAATAAAATGCCATTTACCTAGCTATCAGATTGCCAAAATTTCTAAAAACACTGATAACATCCAGGGTTGACAATATGTTGAGAAATGGGTGTTGTCATACACTGTTGATAGGATTTTAAAATTAGCCAATCCTGGTAAAAAGGCAATTTGGCAGAAACTTAAAAACTTAAAATGCATATTCCCTTAAACTCAGTAATTGCACTGGTGGAAATCACTCATACTGCAATACATACACAAAGACAAAAAGATAGTTGAACAATGATTTTTGTTCCTGTGCTATGTGTAACATTGAAAAATGGAACACAAATCCTAAAAAAATTGCCTGACAAAATTTTACAATACTATGGAGCCATTAAAATGAGTGAGGTGGTCCTATATGTACTGATATGGAAAGAGATTATTATATATTCTTAAGTGAAAAAAGTAAGTTTCAAAACAGTTATACTATGACTCATTTGTAATTTCCCCTATTGTATTTATTTATCTGTATTAGATAAATTGGAAAGACTAAGGAAAGATACGGACACTAAGCTGTAACAGTGATTAGCTGTGTGGAGTGGCTTTGAGAGGTAATGGAGGAATTTACATTTCATTACATATATTTTAAAAAATGTTTAATAAGTGTATGTACCTTGAAAAAATTAATTTTAAACAATAAGATACTTTCACATGAATTTAATAGGTAAAAAAGGCAATTATTACTCCTCAGTAGGGATTATTTATATTACATATAAATCCTTAACACTAAAGCATTATATAGAGGACAACCTAAACTTGCCATTGCTGCATGTAGTTAAACTATTTAAAAAGTGACAATTTTAAGTCACTGAAAGAACTTAACTAGAAAGCTTGCTCTATTTCAAAAGCAACTTTTAAATATGAAAATATTAAAATTATATAAATATGAAAAATATTAATCCTCATTGCTAATAAAAGAAAAATCAAAACGAGAATATAGCACCATTCAACCAACATATTACAAAAGCTAAAATGAATGATATTTTAGTTAAGGTTTAATCAGAGGAACTTTTATATATTGCTGATGGTAACCGTTTTTTGCATGATATCATCATAATTTTTCATGAATACATGTATATGTCTGTATAAAAGTAACATCACAGAATATTAAAAGTGCTAATCTTTACATGGTAAGATTTTAGAATTGTTATGTTCTTCTCTGTGAACTTTCATTACATCCCAGCACCTGTACTTTGTTATCTATATTACTTCTATAATGATAAATATAAAATTAATTTGAAAGTAGGCTGGGTGCAGTGGCTCATGCCTGTAATCCTAGCACTCTGGGAGGCCAAGGTGGGAGGACTGCTTGAGGCCGGGAGTTCCAGACCAGCCTGAGCAAGAGCAAGACCCTGACTCTACAAAAAGTAGAAAAATTAGCCAGGCGTGGTGGCGCACACCTGTGGTTCCAGGAGGCTGAGGCAGAAGAATCACTTGAGCCCAGGAGTTTAAGTTTGCCGTGAGCTATGATAACACCACTGCACTCTAGCCTGGGTGACAGAGCAAGATCCTGTCTCCAAAAAAAAAAAAGTATTTGTTTAAGGCCTTTAGCTTATTCATTTAAATAATCAGAGGTATTATTCTGACTTTTGTCATTTTTTTTAAGTGAACTCTTATGCACTGACCATTCTATATAAAGGAACCTTTCTCCTCACTTCTCCAAATAACCGGATAAAATTCAGTTTACATATAAGGACTTATTATATGAGACAGATACCACATGATGATTGGCAGACTGGTTGGACCTTGGCAGGTGCCTTCACAGCCTCCGCCCAGTACTTGGAGCTTAGCAGGGCTGAATCCCCAGTCTCTCTCCCACTTCGCAATTTGTAATATTAATTACTCTCTACTCCTTTTAACCATGAAAACTCTTATAAAAGATGACGGCTTATCTGTATGCTGGGGCTAGAAATGAGAAGAGAAGGAAGAGGTCTACCTCACTCTTCCTTTGAGCCTACTTGTCCTTTGAGATGACATCCATAGGGGAAAAAAATGAAATAGTCTGTCATATAAGGTATTTAAAAGTCTTTGCAACTAGAGGTGTATAAGGATGTTTTGCCTGAACTTGTTGTTTCTTTCTCTCTCTTTTTCTCTTTCTCTCATCTCTGAACCCCCAACATATCATGGTATGTTTAGAGAATGACAGAGCTGGAAAAGAGACATTAGATCCTCTAGGCTAGTTCTAGAATTGTAATCTGTGGAACACTTGGGTTCTGTGCAGCTGTCTCAAAGAAACCTAGGACAATGAAAGGGTGCTCAGTGAGTAGCCAACAGGGCTGCTCTGATTCTTATTTAAATAAAAATACTTCACTTTCATTTATCATACAACATAGATGCTGTAGCTTTAAAAACTATTTAAACCACTGATCTAATCCATTTTTCTCATTTAATAGGTTAAGAAACTAGAAGCCTGGAAAGCTTAATTACTTAACCAAAGTTACAAGGCAATGTCAGAGTTAGGACAAAAATCCAGATATTTGGATTTTTAATTTCAAAACTAATGACAGTGGTAACAATTATATTTTTGGATTTTCCATGGGGTTGCTATAGCATACAAAACATATTATGAAGAAGCAATTAAGAAAGTAAAGTGGTAACCAGGCAACAGTAGTACCATTATCCTAACAATAACATGAAAGATAATGTGCAGGGATAGGTTACTTTTGCTTTAATTGAGTTGTTGAATATATAAGAGAAGTAAGGTTGAGCATCTGCTGGTAATTAGCATAGAGCATGGCTATAATGGAAGCTCCTAGCAGTTTGTTCCTACATGACTGCCAAAATCTGAACAAGCAATACACATTGGCCGTATCATAAAAAGAGGCAGAATCTGATCCGTGATCTAGCTCTAAGGAAAAAAAATAAGGTGAGGTTTGATCAGGAAATTCTAAGGGTAAAACTATATGGAATGTGGTGTACCTTGGCCAATCCCTCTGCTCTGGTCTTTAGTTTCCCCACCCATAGTGAGGAGAAGGGGATTGATCTCTGAAATAATTTTCAATGCTTAAGTACTTGGTTATGTCAGTTAGGGTGTGCTGCTTTTGTTCATATTTTTGTTTGTTTTAACAATTTTTAGGAGGAAGAGAGAGAGCCAAAATGATAAAAAAAAAAAATAGCAATTGCCTTAGAGACATAGTGTCAAGTCTTTGTATTATTATTTTAACAAATACCATCTCAGATACAACTGTAACAGAAATGTAAGTGTTATTAAAACAATGCTTTGAAATAGCATAGGAGAGTGTAAAACAACTTATTTTCTAATATAAGGGGTGTGTGCGTGTGTGTGTGTGTGTGTGTGAACCTCACACTTCCTCCATACCCATACCTGGGCAGTTAAACCACACCTGGAGAAAAAAAAAATATACCAACCTATAGACCAGTCTCCCTCAAATTCATAACAATAACCTTGAGTGGGGCCTTCAGGCTTCAGGCCAGCAGTCAAAATATAATTCCTGGGTCCACTACCTATTATCCACTTTCCTAGAAGACCATTTCATATTTTATCCCCTCACTTCAAACTCTGTCTTCCAACACCTCCTCCCCAAATCTCACCCTCAGCTGATGATTTTGCTTCCTATTTCACTGAGATTGAAGCAATATGAAGAAAATTCCACAGTTCCCACCCACTTACTGGCACCTGTACCCACATATTCTGCTTTCGTGACTGATAGTCTAGAAGAACTGTATTCCCAACTAAGGCCATCTCTTCCACTTATGTAGTAGTTTTCATTCCTCTAATTCTGCAGTCCCCAACCCCCAGGCTGTGGACTGGTACCTGTCCCCGGCCTGTTAGGAACCCGGTCGTACAGCAGGAGGTGAGAGGTGGGCAAGCAACTGAAGCTTCATCTGTATTTACAGCCACTCCCCATCACTCACATCACAGCATAAGCTCCACCTCCTGTCAGATCAGCAGCAGCATTAGATTCTCATAGGAGAGACTGAACCCTACTGTAAATTGCACATGCAAGGGATCTAGGTTGCGTGCTTCTTATGAGAATCTAATGCCTGATGATCTGGGGTGGAACTGAGGTTGTGATGCTAGTGCTGGGGAGCGGCTGCAAATACAGATTGTCATTAGCAGAGAGGTTTGACTGCACAATAAATGTAATGTGCTTGAATCATCCTGAAACCATCCACCCCCCACCCCCAAGTCTGTGGAAAAAATTTTCTTCCATGAAACTGGTCCCTGGTGCCAAAAAGGGTGGGGACTGCTGCTGTAACCCACTTCAGGAATTGTGCCCAACAATTCCCTATGTTTTCTCCTAACAGAATCAAATCCAGCCTTCACCCCCTCTAGTTGATAATTCTAATCACCATGCAAGCATGCTGTTTTAATCCCTTAAAAATATAAATTTTAAAAAAAGGCAACTTCTATTGACTCCAATTCTCCTGGTGGCTTCTTCTCAGTTTAATGGATCTCTTTTGCTCCACTATTCCACAAAAGTAGAGAAAGTTAGAGTCAATATTCACTTTTTCTAATTTCTTTTTCTTAAATCTTCTACAATAATTTTTATTTATTTGTTTGTTCCCATCACTCCTCTAAGACTAAGTCACCAATGACCTGTTCATTGCCAAAGTCAATGGTGAATTCTTAGCCTTCAGCTTATTTGATGTATCAGGCATTTGACGTGGTTAACCACACCCTCCTCCTTGATACACTACCCTCTCTTAGCTTCCAGGGTACCACACCCTCCTGGCTCTTCTCCAACCTCACTAACTGCTTCTTCCTGGTCTCCTTTGGCATTCCTCTGATTTCTTAACCTTTTAATTTGGAAACCCCCAGGACTCTATCCTTGGACTCTCTTCTGCTTTATCGTCATTCCTTATGCTTGGTAATTTCATCCTGTCTCACAGTTTTATATGTCATCTATAGGCTGATACCTCCTAAATGTACCTCTCCAGTCCTGATATCTCTTTCTAATTCCATGTATTTATATCATGCACCCGTTGCCTTCACATTTACACTTGGTCTGAAAGAATCAGGCCCAAACTCAACATTTCCAAATGAACTTACTGATGTTGTCTCCCAGACCAAATTCACCCTTAGGTTTCTCATCTCTATTAATGGAGAAAATCTTGGAACCAAAAATCTTGACTACTTTATCTCATAACCCACATTCAGTCTACTCCCAAATGTGTCCAGAATCTAACCATGACTTCTCACTATCTCCACTGCTACCACCTATTGCACATCTCCTAATCAGTCTCTGTACTGTCACCGTTGCCCCACATGATGGTAGGTTTGGGTTTAGAAATGGGTAGACATGAGCCAGATGACTTTAAAATGAAATCCAGCTAATATGACTCTTTTGCTTAAAACCTTTCATTCAATTAACTCCCACTTCACTCAGAGTAAAAGGTCAATTCCTCAGAATCACTGTGTGAAAACAAGTCCTACAAAGGCCCAAGGATGGGTAGTTCTTGGATTCAGAATGAGAAGAGGAAATTGAGCAAGCTCATTTGTACACACATCTAAGTCCTCTTCCCCAGCTTTCATCAATTACACAGCCAACAGTTTGATCTCTGTTTCTCAGTCTCTAGAGTGCTATTTCTCAATTGTTTCCTCAGAATCCAGACAGGGAAGAGAGAGTTGTTATCTACTGATTCTGTTTAAATCCCAACATGTTCAAGGACTGAGATACTAGTTTCTAAACTCTCCATTTTGTAGGTACAGTCGCAGGTAGGAGGATGTAATGGAAAGAATGTGGTTCTGGTGTCAGAAGGTCTTGGCTTCTAGTGCTAGATTTGTCACTTATTGATTATGTCACCCTGAGTCTAGTTCTCTCTCAGCCTCACTTTTCTGATCTGTACAATGACATGAATAAAGATTGCCTCATTGCATTGTTGTGGAGTTAAAAGAAATGATATATGGGGAGTGCCTAGCAGGAAACTTGGTGCAAATGTATACTCAGAAAGAATTATTGTCTTTCCCTTTGTGGCAACAATCCACTGAACGAATGATTGAAACCAAGAAGAAAAAGTTGTTTACAGGCTATAAAAAGTTGAATGGTAGAAATAGCTTTTGGAGAAATGACTTTTGGAGTATTTTATTTTGAAGGGAAAACAAAATAAATTATCTTCTTACAAAATTGAAGTAGACTAGTGACAAAAAAAAGCCACCAGTGAATCTGTCCAAAATGTCAACAATAGCTGATGTGGGTGGATTAAAAGGACCCTTGATTCATCCAGCCTACTGTCTGTGTTCTGCATAATTACAAGTGCTTACGGCTTTTGCAAGGATGTTGTTGATCGTCATACAAGCCCACAAGTGTTGGTCTGTGTTAGAACAGTGACACTCACTGGTTATTTCTGATATTGACAGAAATACTCATTACTGAAAAACATCTTATAAAGCAAAATTTAAAATGATCCTCATAGAATCAGCAAGGCAAAAAAAAAAAAAGGATAAAAAAAGGAAACAATACTAGGGGAGTAAAAAGTAATTCACACAGAGACACATGTGCAATGGTTGATGCAGCTTTGGATGTGTGGCCAGGAGAAGAAAGAACATGAGAAGTCTGTGATTACTATCTTTAAATTATAGAAAGTAATCTAACAAATTAACTCCGAAAGTATACCTTGTAAATATTTGGCTCAACATAATTTTAAGAGTTATCCAACATGGAATGAGCTATCTTGGGTGTGGCTCTTTATCTCTACAGGTACTCAAGTGTATTTTGAACAACCATTAGCTGGAGTACCCTAGAGAGGATTCATGTATGGCATTTGGAATTCAAGGTGAGCTCTAGAAGTGTTCCAGCTTCAAGTTCCTGACACTCAAAGGCTCAGTGCAAACCCACATTTATGTGGCTCAAGCTCATAATATTTCTCATGGTAAAAGCTGGCTCTTCCACTGATATGTAAATTACAAAAACTTTTTTTAGTTGTTAAGGCCTTATTGGTTTTGAAAATACGAGTATTTTTCAAATCAGTGTCTGCTATCATTCACCAATGATGATTACTCACTGCAGTGATATGTAATAGAAGCAGCCACAATTTCTCACCTATGGGATGATTTTCTGTCACTCAACACAAAATATTAAGAATGACAGAACCCCTTCTTTTCCCAGCCTGTGATCTCAGTAAAAACTTCAAGTCTCTTGGTAAAACTAATCTCAGGTTTAAGGAGGAAATCAATCTATGTAAGTAACTGGTAGGACTCTACCTTGAGATCATATTAACTTCTTCTCTCCCTCTTATACTGGTTAAAGAGAGACATGATGTGAGTGTCAATGAATTAAATATGTTGCCTAATATTAGTAAACCCCCAAAGCATTAAAGAAAGAGTCAGTCTAGGGCCAGGATAAGCTGTGGCATCTCATGGAGACATTGTTTTCATTTCTTATTTTAGAGATGTTTAAATTCAGGCACGCATCAAGAAGCTGTTAACTTGCCCAAGGCAGTAGAGTTTTAATAAATTCATTCATGTAATGAGAGGTTGCTTTCCTTAGGTACCAAGAACATTTTTATATACAAATCAGTGCACGTAAGATCAATTGCCAGTATAAGATAAAACAGAACCCTGCTACCCACAGCCAATGTATTACAGAGAATATTAAAACAATTTGTTTTCATTTCTTTATTTTAAAAAAAAGAAAGAAGCACAAACTTGGGCAATAAACAGTTGTGGCAGCAACTATGTCTAAGTAGGCAATTTCAACCATCCCCCTCTCCAGTTAGCACTGGAATGTGCTTATCACGAGAGAATTTCCAGGCTCATGAATGAAAACAGAACCATCTAAAGAGTCATCTCTGTAATTTGAGAGCAGGAGTAGAGACAATCCCATGAAGAACATAGAAGGTGAATACATGGGTGGGGCTGGAGCATGAGAGGAATTTGGCTCATAGGGTTTATTAGGCTCTGTTTACTCAGATTTATTTCCAAATGATAATCTCTACAAGAATAAAACCCAGAAATATATTAAAAGGCATCTTTAAAAATTCTAATCTATCTGATAAGTGATGGAGATATGAGGTGCTTTATTTCACATCTGGACTTTTTATAGAAATACATAACTTTTAAATGAATTTTTAAAGAAATATCAATAATATTTTGGCTACATGTCATATATTTAAATAAAAGATTATTCAATGCCTTTTATTAGGCTTACTGCTATCTGTTAATCTCTTGACTCAAATGATTTTGGTTGCTGCCAAGGGCAAAACAAAGACCTTATTATAGGGGCTAATAAAACAATGTGTTAGAGAAATAACAGAAGGGAAAGGTTGTCAATTGTTGACATCTCCTGTTGCCTCAGTTATATTTCTGTCTCTTAAAGACATGCCAAAAAATGAAAGGCATAATTTTTTCAATTTTTTTTAAAGTTTCAAAGGAGAATGATAAATCAAATTATAGGAAGTTGCAGGTAATCTTTCTGAGTGAGGGGCAAAGGCAAATGTAGGTGGTGAAATCAGAGAGAACACAGTCTGACTCTCAGTTCTGGTCAGTTTTGTTGCATGACCCTCCTAAGGTTGCTTAATCCTACTGTGCCATGGTTTCCTCACTTGGACAGTGGTAGTATTAATTATAATAATAATAGCAATCATGCCTAAAATAGTGCTATTGTTTGATCTGGCCGTTCCAGAATGTATACGTATTTCAGAACAACCTATTGTACATAATAAATATACATGATTTTTATTTAATTAGAAAATTAATTAAAAATAAAGTAAATAAGATAAAATAGTGCTACTTGAAGATCCAGTGGTATCATGTTATACAAAGCACAAGCACCGAGTTTGGTGCAGAAAACACTAAATACATAGGGGCTCCAGGATGCTCAATGGCCCTCCATCAGTCTTGTAAAATTCACATGGAAAATATGATCAGAGTGTGAAACAATCATCATATGTCCAGAATGGGTCAGCTTCTGACCCCCAAGGAAGGAAGTCTCCACAAGGACTGTGGACGACAGTCCTTTAAACACATTTTATTTCCTACTTTCCACTCCTATTCTTTCAGCTTCCCCTACAACATCTCTCCACAACTCTCCAAAACATGCCCTCTTTCTGTGGCCTCCACCAAACATGCAGGGACGCTTGCATTGTGAAGTGCAGTCAGAAATGTTAGCAATGTGATAACTTGGCAAGAATATTTAGGTAAATAACACCAAAATCCTAGCTATGTCACTTGGGTGAGATATCTAATCATTTTTAGGACGAGTTTCTTCACCTATAAATTGGTATTAGTAATACTGTACCAATCTCATAACATTGGCATAGAGATTACATTTAATTAAAAAAAGCATATGAAAAGCACATGGATATGTAAGTAGATGTTCAGGAAAGTTTCCTTTTTCTTTCCTCTGGCTCAATTTCTCCATCTACAACATGATGGATTTACACAGGTGATTGGTAAAGTCTCTTGTAGTGTGAAAAATTCTGTCTCTGCATATTTCCATAAAATGATCTTTGCTTTTTAATGGATTTCTTCCATATATTACAAAGCAAAACAGTGAAAAACAACAAGGAAGACTACAGCAAATATATATATATAAATGGGATAAATTTATATATATAAATGGAATAAATTTTTAATATATATGTATAAATGGAATCCATGGACCTACTCTAGACTGAAACTGATTCTTGTGAATGTCGAAACTATAGAAGCATAGATATCCTAGTTTCCTAGCAATGTCAAACCTGGATTCAGTTACTGAAAATAACAATCAAGCTAGTTGTGAAAAATCATTCAGGATGAATAATGCACATCAAAATGATAGGGTGAGGGAAGGAACGTCAGATCAATATCGCCACTCTTCTTGTTTTTCTATTTATTTTTTCCAGAAATACTTTAAAAAACATTGTGTTATTTTGCTCAGAACTCTTATTTCATTACGTTTTGATTATTTTAGAATGTCAGGCAGAAACTTACAACATTTCCTTCAATGGCCTATGGCAATTTAGAAAACTTACTTGCCTTTTCGAAACATCTTCTTAAACAGGTATTAAGTGTATTGATTAGGGGGTTTGGATTAAGGTGATCATGGCCTAAATTTATTGTGTTTCATTTAAAGATATCAAGTACATTTTCTAAGGGTAACTTTTAGCCCAAAAAACTATGTGCTATATAGTTGTATGAAGCATCCAATGTTTGAGATAGAATGAAAAATCAAAAAAGTATTTTACAATTTAATAAAATTGTCAAGTTTTTAAAATATCTTATTCATTGCCCCACTAAGAAAGAATATTTTCAATTGCTTTAAATTTCAAATAATATGATTATTCAAAGTGTACAGATGATAGAGTATATTCTTCATTGGTTAATTTATAAACTAAGAAAATAAAATTAAGCATTGAGTACCTCACTGTGTCGTAGATACCGTGCTTGGTGCTAGGGAGAAGAATGATAAAATAAGACATCACAAAGTGTTCATCTTAGAATTTCAGATATTTATACAAATCACTCATTAAAATATAGTAAAGGAAGAGCCTCATCTGAGTTAGGTATGAAGGTCCATGGAGGTTTAAAGCAGGGATAGATCAACTCTGTTTACATTAGGGAAGGTTGTGGAAAGTATGGATCTGGAAGAATGGACAGTTTTCTGTAATAACTGGATTAAGAGGGATTCAGTCTTGAATAATGAAAAGTTCTCCAGATTTATGAGGTGCAAATTAGTATAGACTATAGGGAAGGCATTTCAGGCAGAGCACAGGGTTTTTCAAATACTGTGGGACACGGAAGAATGAAATAGACCAGACTATTTGGGGAAATAAGGGTAGTTTGATATATTTGAACACAGATTAGAGGAGGGACGGAGAGGAGAAAGTAGAGGCTGAAGATGTCTGGGGAAGCCAAATTATACAAGGCTTTACATGCTTCCCTAGGGAGGTTATATTATATTGATCCTGAAGTATAGGGTTGCCAATTCTAATTCTTCCGAGGTCAGGCAAGGAGCATTGATGAATGAACCATGAGGGATATTAAAATAATGGCAGCACAAAGCATGATAGTAAATGAACTGTTGAGGGTAGTAAGGACAGAGGAAACTAGAGAGCAGTGGTTGTTCACTTCATTTCATTGTCTTGCTTTATGCTCGGTTTAGTTGTTAGATCTGACTTTTCCAGATTTGGGAATCTGGTTCTGCATGTAAAAATTCCTACTGTTAAATACAGATAATTTGATTAATTTTTCTTAAAACTGCTGTGTAGGCCTAACACAAGGTAGTATAGTAAATTAGATATTAGGAAACTTTTATTATCAATATTAATTTATTTAGATATTAAGAATTTAAGTGATGTACCTTGTTAACAATGATTAGCAAGGATGGAAACTGTATATGATTGATCACATTGTCACTGATGATGCATTAGTTCAAGATTCAATAAATGACAACATAAGCATTCATCAATTTGTCTTTCCAAGGACTGAATCTGAAGCAAAAAGCAAACATCAGATTTTGGCCAAAGATTGAGTCCACGTTCTTGTTCATTACTCTTTTACACTCATTTGTATTATTTTATTAATAAAATCTATAACATTCAAATGCCTTTATTATAATAAATTTAAAATAAAATTAGTTTTGGTAGTAAGGATTTTTTAAATATTAGTGATTGAAAAATAAAGTGCATCTGGATCATTACATTAAACGTTATTCTTGGAAATTAATATGGGATTTTGGTGTTTTGGGACAAAATAATGATATGTAAATCACCCCTTCTTTCTCTGTGGTTCCCATATTAAAGGAAAGGTGTCCTCAAGAATAGATTCTTGAGGAGTTTTTTTTCTCTTTGATGGAAAGCCCTCCAGTAAACTTAAATACCAAGAGAATCCAGTAGAGCAGATAAATTGAATATATAGCAGGGAGAAGGAATTATGCTTAGTATGTACTACTTGGATATCTGTCATGATAAAAATGAATGAATGAACCATGTGGATGTTTGAAGTGCATACAATATATTGTATTATTTTGTGGACCAAGACATTATTTGAACTGATATTTCATGTCTTTACTACATGCCTACTATTTTGAAGACACGCAACAGTGTATTTTATCATGCTTAATTTTGAGTTTTAAACTTCCAGGGGCCACAGGATGTGCTGATGCCTTTTTATAAGACAACAATGATAAACGGTACCAACTTAGATCATAAATGCTACAAAGCAAGACAAACTTTTAAAGTATTTTGAATGTCTCTTATGTCTTTAACATAAATAAAATGAACTACTCTTTAAATTTTTTTTTCCCCCAATAGATTACACCATGATAGGTATTTGAATTTTTAGGAATTGTAGCCACATGGGGTAGCTGCCTGCCATATTGCAGGTTTGGAATGGAGAACCCTCTGTTGCAGTTCTGGTTCTGCCACATTCTAACTGCATAATCATGGGCACAGTCACTTCATGCATCTGCCTTATTGTCCTTATCTGTGAAACTGGGATAAAAACACCTACCTGGCTGCCTGGCTATAGGGATAAACAGAATCAACTTATGCACAGGACATGGCAATTCATAGTTGTGCATCACTGCTTCTTTCACAATAGGCAGTTGTTTCATTTCTTGAGTGGTCTTTAGGTTAATTAATTGAAAATCAATTAATAAAATTTAACTTCCTAAATGGCCAATTAGCTGCAAATCAATTAACCAAGAAATAAGTTTCGCCAGTGACCCATTTTCTACATTTACCCAAACTTGTTTCTTTTATTTCAATAACACTTTTATATTCACATTAAGTACAATGATTTTAGTAGTTTTTGAAGGCTTCTATGAAATTTTAAGAAACTATTTTTCATTTTATCTGAATTTCATAGAATTTTCTAAGCTAAAGTGGAATGAGGATTCAGTATTCATTCAGTATCTCATTAATATTATGTGAATATATTCACAAAAGTAAAAGTCAGTAAACAAATTTCAGAATAAAATTACTTTTACAAGTTTGATGTGAATTCAATAAAAATTCAGCTATTTGTCAAAATTGATCATTGAGGAAATAACCTACTTCCTCTAGAATGAAAGGGAAGCATAGTATAGTGAAGAATGTATGCTTTAAAGTTAGGAGATTTGGGTTTAAGTATTGGTTATGTGATATACTAGCTCTGCGACTTGAGAAATATCACTCAGCTTCTAAGCCAAAGTTCAAAATTTGCATGTGATCAGAAAAATAAGGCATCTAACTCACAGAGTTGCTATGAGGATAAATGTCATCCTTAGTGGGAGAAAACTACCATCTACACATGTTAGTAATTAAGGCATTCTAACACTCTAAAGCTGCTTTTGTGAATTCTTGTTCTGTGCCCTGATCCTCACAGAAATGAAAGCTATTTTGATTATTTTAGCTGTGTGTGGAAGATGCAAACCCAGTAAAAAAGATTCATAGGACTAGAACTCTACCATTTGCAAACTATAATACATGACTTTGGAGAATTCATTTCAACTCCTTGAATTGCAATTCTTTATCATTATGTACTCTCTGGGGTTATATTAGAATTAGAGCTAATAATGTATAGAAAATGCATGGCAAAATATGAAGTTCTATGTAAATATTAAGGGTTATTATTATTATTAGTGCAATAGTTATTATACTGAGTGGTAATTATGTTTAGGTTCTGTGCCAAATTATTTATATTTGTAATAACTAATGTTCACAATGAGTATTCTTATCCCAATTTTACTAATCAAGGAGCTCAGATTGAAAAAAATAAAGTTAATTGCTTAATATAATATAGTTCAAATGTGGTGTCCCTAAGACCTAAAGCCAATTCTACCTGATGTCAAAGCTTATCAATTTCTCACTAATTTGCCTGTCATCATACATGCTACACAGATAAATCTCTATTGATATCATTTTATATCAGGAGATAAATGTGAAGAAAGTAAAAATTTGATTATAAAAAGTTTAGAAGTAATTAGGCTAGGCTACCTTGGATTGGAATTTACAGAGAAGAGAGTAAAAAAGAATAAATTTGGGGACACTCCTGATTCACTTGAGGTGTTCTGGGCTGCAAGTAATATAATATTTTATTAAATATGACTTAAATGAGATTTTAGTAAATTATCTCATTTTATAATAATTCCAGATGTAGGTGGTTTTAAAATTGATTCAGCAGTTCAACTTTATTATCTGTGACTCTTCTTTGTTTTTCTCCTATGACTTTATCAGTGGTGGTAAAAGTCTTCCCTCACGATTAAAAGCAAGTACAAGCATTATATGCACAAATAATGTTGTCTGAAAGAAAGAAGGGGAAAATAATACATTTGTCTATATTTCTGAAGGAGAGACATATTTCCTAGAAGCCACAAATGTCCCTTCAGGTCACACTGGCCAAAACAGGGTCACACACCTCTTCCTAAACCAATCACTGCAACAGGGCGGGGTATTATCATCCTTCACATCTAGTATTCTGGGAGAGAGGCCCACTTTCCCTGGGCACTCTGTCTCCTCAACCTGAAGAAAAGTCTTGAGCAAATAAGAAAGAGGGAATGGCCCTCGAAAAAGCAACCAATACTTTCTGCCCTAACTAATGAACTCAAACCACAGGTGACATCATTTAAAAATTTTTCCATGCACTTTCAAGATACGTTACTACATATGTGTATGGTCATCACTATTATATAGAATTTGTGTTCACGTCCTAAGATTGTAGATAAATGGTGTACACTGTATGTATCATTCTGCAACATTTTTATTTGCTCAACATTATATAATATTTTTGAGATTGAGATCGATCCATATTGACACAAGTATCCCTGGTTTAATTTATTGTAAGTACCTTATATTAATAATATTCCATCAAAGAAAGTACCACATTAAATTCTTTGAATGTGGATAAAAATAGGACCAAATGTAAGTTAAAATGATTAGGGATTCCTAAGAGCTTTTGTATTAAGTGGTTTGTATCCATTGGTATTTACAATATTGTACACTAAAATTGGAAAATGTATAATACAAAACCCAGATTTATCTATTTATGTATTCGATAAAAGTGCATATTATGCTGGGAAAAAAATTTTTTGCATAATGCAGTATGTGATTATTTTTTAAGGTAAGAAATGTAATCTACTATGTGAAATCTAAAAAAGTGATAAATTCCCCCTTGGTAAAGTCCCATTTTAATAAAATATGGAAAACTTTCACTTGATTTGTCATGCTTATGTAAGGGAAGACATATGCTACTAAATAATTCTACACTCAATTTATAGTCCCTATAACATTCTAAAAACCTTCTGAACTGAATATCTAGTGAAAAGTCATATGGCAATTAGAAAGCAATTCACTCTTGGAACACACAGCCCATTTCATAACATGGGATAATGGGAATAAATTTGCTCATTTACATGAGTCAAGAAGAGCTAAATGATGACATACAAGAGAGCTATAAATATGATTCATTTCATTCTTACTGTATAAGATAACTCATTTTTTTTTCTTTCTCATAAATGTTGGCTCCGGGGGTTTTAGAATTTAATGAATATGAAATAGCTCAAACTTCCAAGGCAAACTATGTTAAATCCCACAATAGACTATTTAAAACAGTATTTGTTTTAACTTAAGGTATATATATTAATAATTGAACTTCAGGGATTCTCTGAACAGCCTAAAATTTTTTTAAAGATTTTTGTGTATGAGTGTATATGCATTTGTTTCTGGGGAGTAGACCCATAACTTTCATCAGGCTTTCAAAAGGGCTGTAGATCCCAAATGATTTTGGGCTACTGCTTTAAATTGTATATCAGCAGAATGCTAGATAGGCACACTTACTCCAATCACTTTTAAATAGAGTAAACAAATCAGGTAGGCCAAACTGACCTTGAAAATACCTTTATGTAGTCATATATAGTTTTGTTTTTATAAGGCTATACAGTAATTCTTTAAGTACACCTAGTTTTAAGAAAAACTGACTAGAACTAAAGCAAGAACAATATATATACAGACAACTTGACTTCCAAATCCTTTTGCCCTTAAGATAAGTATTATTTTCCTAGTAGCTGGTGAATACAAGGGAGTAGATTTGTGCTCTTGAGTTTTAAAATTAGGTGTACTACGACTTCCTTGTTGAATTTAGGCATTTGCAGTTCAGTATACCTTGTAGAATCTCCATGAAACTTTAGCAGGGCATGAAGAAAGTTTACATTCATACATACCATTCACAGACCACAGCATTCTTGGAACACTGCCTGAGGTTGATCGATATGTCCACCTCCTTTTCATCTCCGTATCATATATGTAGGTACAAAATCAAAGCCTGGATTTTTCCTACAGGTCCCTAGAATCCTCAGTCAATGCTTGCGTAGGTATGCCAATAGAACAAATATTCTCAGAATCTCCATACCTTTGTAGATATTTCTAGTACCCACCTACTCAGGTTCCAGCCAGTGACTATGATGTATTTAATATTTCTATCTGACCGTTTCACTCCACGGTCACTTTCAGGATGGTGTCCACATGTTGGTATTTAATGTATCGATGACCTGACTCCTAGATTCCTCTTTAACCACTCCCTACTTCAAATATTATGTTACAGAAATACATGCCTATTTGCAGTGCCCTGAACCTATCCCACTTTTGCATGCTGACAGAATTTTCTCATGCAGCAGATGTGGGACATGAGAGAAAGGAGGAGTTGAGAATGGCTCTAGGAGCTTTGCTCTAATGACCTGAATAAATGGATTTAATATATAGAGAGAAAGGAAAGATAGCAGCAAGATTTTTTGGGGGGAAATAAGAATTTAGTTTGGTTTGTGTTTGTTTTTGATGGCTACGAAATATCCAAGTGGGGTGTAAGTAGTTTCATGGATCCTTTCTTCTCCCCAGAAAAACATCCATTTATTTAATCATTTATGATTAAATATTTAAAATCTCTGGAAATTGTTATAAAAACATACTGCAAATAAAAAACCATTTATACACTTATTTAAGAAAATCTACTGAATCTCAATAAGAACAGTGACAGTATATGTGGCATTTGAACAAAGACCCACTCCTTCTCCACCAAAAAACCCCCCCCAAAAAAAAAACAAAAAACTTCAGCATGATGGAAGGTCTTTATCAGGCTTGTGCAGCCAACAATCCAGGGGTGTCTTTTCAAACAGCTCCTAGGCTAGAACTACTTTACCTCTCCAGGAGGGAGAGGCTGCCTGCATTTCTCTTCTTTCTAAGCTTTGCATTGAGAAAACAAACAAACAAACAAAAAACAACTTTACTCCAGGCAAGAGAGGCTGAGAGATACGGGACTCCACCTAGCCTTCACCCAGTGGGCAGAAGCTCTACCCCAGGTGTGGCAGGATGAAAATACTGGGTCCCAATGGCACTTGCCCAAGCTCACTTATTATTGAGCAAAATTCCATACTAGGACAGACAAGCTGATAAAAACAGGGGTTACCACTCCCATTAAATACTCCACTTACAAAGCAGAAGTGCCATTTTGAGAGTAGCAGGCCACTGTCTGTTCCCAGCTCCGTAGCTGCGGCACAGAGATCTTATCTAGAAACAGAGGCAGACCATAAGATCAGAAAGTTCCATAGCTTTCTTCCAAAGGAACTGATTTTATTTGGAACAGAACACAGAGAAATTCAAGCATAAGGGTACTGTTGAAAACAATGGAGATTTTACTGATAAGAAATGAAGAGGAAGCTGGTGGGTCCATGAGGGCAACAAGCTAAACTGTAGACCAGTTAGAAGTCTAACAAGAAGAATCAGGGAAATAGTCAGCTGAAGAGTCCTGTGGTTGAGGCATTCAAAGACTGGCATCAAAGATGACCTCAGTAAAGGGGCCCATTTTTAATTGAATCTGACTGAGGTGCAATTTACCTACCTGAACAGTGTCACAAACAATAAAATAATACACTGAAAATTTGTGGAAGCCAACAGTTGTGTGTAATACAGATAGAGGCAGTTCAGCTGGAGGCTTAACAGAGACCATGGGAAGAGAGACTGTCACGCTAGGGTAAGTGCGCACATGACCAATTCTGCACCTTCTGAGAAGAGATAGCAGAGGCTGCACAGCGCAGGGGAATAGACTTCACTGATGTTGTCACTAAGCAAAGAAACATGCAAACAACAATAACAAGCTCTCAAGGATAAGGGGAATCAGTATCCATAGTTGTTATATTATTTGAAATGTTCAGTTTCAACAAAAAAAATGAGACATGTACAAAAACAGGAAAATATGACTGATATGCCAAAAAAAATAGGCAACAGAAATGGCTTGTAAGAACAACCAGATGTTGGACTTTGCAAAGACTTCAAAAGAGCTAGTGTGAATGTGTTCAAAGAACTGAAGGAAACTCTTCTTAAAAATGGAAGAGAAGGCATGAGGGCATTTCTCTGTGCTCTTCATTTTTGGGTGAATTTCAATTAATGTCCATGTAACTTATTTTCACCCTGAAGAACTCCCTTTAATATTTCTTGTAAGGCTGGTCTGCTAGCAAGGATTTCTCTCATTTTTTGTTTATTTTGGCATGTGTTTATCTTTTTTTAAAAGGGTTCTCTCAATATGAGAAAAGTTATTGGCTACTATCTGATGTGTGGATATGCTTTGTTATCCCTGGGATTATATCCCTGGTCTATGCTACACCAGAAACTTAAAGTGTATAGAACTTATTCTTTGAAGTAATGACATGATCTCTTCTGTATGAAGAGCTCATACCTAAATTACCTTCTAATCTCTGTTAACGACATAACCATGTCTAAACTGCTCACCAATGATCTACAAGATACTTGATGGATTCTTCTGTTCGGGTCTATGCCAGTTTAAAAATGGCTATAAATTCTTTGACCTTATTCTCATTAAGAGGTGTCAGTCCACATTACTTTCTCTTATGTCTGGAAGGACTCTGTGACTGATTTGACAGTGAAAATACAGATGCAATAACCTCTTGGCCCAGGCATTAAGAGATTGGCAGAGACAGGCACTTCCTTTATCTTGGAATATTCAGTCACGGGAGCCAGCAGCCATGTAAAATGTGTGATTTCTATGGGATCCTCATGTTGTAAGAAGTCCAAGCCATGCAGAGAAGCTCTAAAGGATGAGGCATTTTGTGGGAAGAAAGAGAAAAGTGGAAAAGCCATTTTGGAAGTGGACCTTTCAGCATCAGCTGTCCAGCTAAGGCCACATGGATCAGAGATAAGCTGCCCAGCTAGACTTTCCTGAATTCCTGACCCACACACCCTCTTGGTTTCACTGTTGAGGTAGTTTCTAATGCAGTGAGAGACAACTGCCGCAGTTTCCATATCCAAGCCAATAAAGAACTCTGTTAGCGCTATACCTCCAACATACAACCTGATCCTGTTTATCTCACATCCCCATTTCCACTGCTGTCCTAGTCCCAAGCAGCATCGTATTTTATCCAGACTAATACAACAAACCGTTAATTATTCTTTCTGTTTTTACCTTTCCATTTATTCCCTGCACAGAAGTCATAATTCTTTAAACAAGTTAAATCAGATAATAATACTACCTTACATAAATTCTCCATTGACCTCCCGTGTCAATCATAAAGGCCAAAAGAGTCTGACATTAATGACTCACATGACCTCTCTGACCTTGCCTCCCACCACTCTCCCTCTTGGTTACTGTGTTCCAGCCATATGGTCTTCTTGATGTCCCTGGAGCACACTAAGCTCACACCTGTCCCAGGATCATCCTTCTTCTTGTCACATTTACTCGGAATACTCTTTTCCGGTTCTTCTCTGACTCTCTCTTTATCATTATTCAGATCTCTGCTTAATTATTACCTCTTAAGAGCCTTTCCTGACCACCCTTGATAAAATTGCTTCCTCCTGGTTCATAGTCTCTACACCTTTAACTTGTTTTACTTTTTTTGTAGCACTCATCAGAATCTAAAATTATTTTATTTGGTTACTTGTTTATTGTTTCTTTCTCCCCTGTTAAAATGTAGTGTCTATGAAAAGAGACCTAACATGTCTGCTTCACCTATGGCCTGGACAATTGCCTGACAGAGAGTAGGCACTCTACAACTGTTGGATGAATGCATTATAATATTAAACAGAGTAAAGTGATACCCCAGTCTATTACCTAGGAACTTTCTATTATTAAACTTAAATGAGACTGAAATTTACCAGAAAACCAGAGATTGTGCTAAATTGTAATAAACTTTATGGCTAGGCACCGGGCTTAACCTGCCTTCTATAACTTCCCAGGAGAACATTTGCAGACAAATAGATATTGCATATTAGATCCATGGCACTGTCTAATTTCTTCAATTTAAAAACATCAGTGTTGACCAATTTTCATATATCTAGTTGGCAAAGCAATGTTCCTCTCTCTTCCGACTCTGCTGCTTTCTGGGGCATGGTACAGGTCTAAAGAAGAAAATGGTCTGCTTAACTGTTTTCTTTCCCTATTGCTCCAGGCACATAATGGCCAATGAAATCATTCTGAAATTGGAAGGGGAGCAGAGGCCAGGGGAAGCGTACCCACTCATTCACCCTACTGTGTATTCATTAACGTTGAAGCTAGAATGGCAAGCACTTCTGGGAAGTTCAGAAAAAAATAAGTAAGGAAAAAAGCAGCCTGAATTTCACCTAAAATTTCACTGACCTGTGATAGGTAAAGTCAGTGTTGCCAGCTCCTCCTGTCCCCCCACGCTCCTGTCTCTATACTCTTCATTACTTAGCCTTCTGGCCCAAGCAGACATTCAGATTCTCCGCACGAAGGACTGTTATTATCCACCTTCCAGAATCATTTAATTAATTTTACCTCAACACGTTTCTGCACTGTGCACAACCCATAATATATCTGGAGAAGAAAGTGAAAGAGAAATTGAATTCACAGAGGATCTTCATGAGACTCTTTGGAGGTTAGCATTTTGTGCTATTTGGTAAAATTCTCCTGTGGTTTCAGTAGCCAAGAGAAGAGCGACTTAGACTTTATAATTAAAAGAGAATAAATCTGGGTTCAACCCATTCTCTGCCATTGAACTCTTGTTTAATATTTGACTAAGGCACTTACATTTTCAGGGTTCTAATTTTCTCATCTATTAAATAGTTTCTAACTAACAGGTGTAATGAAAAACTATAAAATATGGTTAAGAACAAAGGCTCTGTATTTATAACCTGGATTTAAATCTGTCTGGGTTTCAATACTAGTTTCACCAAATATTAACTATGTGACTGACTCTGGGTAAGTTGCTTAGATTCTCTGGGTCTCTGCTATACACCTGTAAAAGGTGGAGTAATAATAGTGTTTATCATGTATTGTTGTTATGAACATTAATAGTGTACTGGTTAAGATCAGAGACTCTAGAACAAGAATGCCTGGATTTAATGCCTGGCTCAGTGCATAATGGCTGTGTGACCTTGATAAATCACTTGACCTCTCTGTGCTTCATTTCCCTTATCTGTAAAATGGAGATGTTCATCTGCCCTACTGGGTTGTTATAAATAGGAAATGAGTTAATAAAGGTCAGGTACATAGAACACTGCTTGGCACATAGTACACATTCTGTAAATGTTAGCTATCATTATTTGGAGGACTAAATTAAACAAAGTATTTAAAGCTTATAGCATATTTGTTAATTACTGGTTAGGTTTTGTGTTAGGAACGTGCAACAACATTCAGGACAGACTAGGCTCTGCCCTAGGGGTGCATAGAGGCTAGTCTAGCAGCATATATTAGTCACTTTATAAATTCTGCTTTTTCCTGCTCTACAGTTTCTGACATGGTAAAAAAGCATCTCAAATATCAATGGACCTGATTTAACTACAATAGCCAGTGGCACAACAGTCCAGTGGGTAATGTAAAGGTAAAGTCTTTGAGCCTTCATTCATTTATGATACTTTGTCAGTTTGTAACTCTTCCTTGCTGAAAATCCAAATGTCTGTAGGCCCAGGTTTCAAGAAAGAAAACTGATCTAATCAGAGAGTTTTTAGAGGGTTCTGGTGAGAAGCTAATGACTCCAAAAAGATGGGTTGAAGCTAAATCCTACTTGTTTAAACATTCCAAGAGCTTCTGTGTGATTCAGCAACAAAAAATATCACCAAATGAGCAGAAAGGGGCCTGGCATTTGAGAAGCTTTGTGTTTGTCTTGGAGAGGAAAGCCCCCTCACACCGCTTGCTGGTACCCTTGCTACTCAGTGGTGTGTTAACACAACATTGCCATCTTCTGGGAGCTTGTTAGAAAAGCAGACTCTCGGGCTTCATCCCAGACCTATCTAATCATAATCAGTATTTTAATGAGATCCCAAGGTGATTCCTAAAACATAAAGGTTTGGGAAACGATGCATTATGCCAATGATTATCAGAATTTGTCACACATTGAAATCACTTGGGAAACTTAAAAAAATGATTAATGCCTGGGCTTCAACCACAGCAGTTCTGATTTAATTGTATGCCTGAGCATCTGAAATTTTAAAAATTTTCCCAAATGACTGCACTGTGCAACCAGAATTCAGAACCACGGAGCTGAATACTGACAATTTCCAGGCTTTTATGTCAAAATATAACTAATTCTCTCATGTGCTCTGAATTAAAAAAAAAAACTGTTATGATATATTGAATACAAATCTTTTGTAGCTAAGATAGTTTTCTTCCCAAGATTTTGTTGTCACATGATGTTTTCAGAGTCCCCTGAACTATTTCTCCCATCGTAATTTCAGGATTTAGAGTGCTGACCTGCTTATTTTCAGATGGAAAACAAAAGGTTGATTACCTGTAGGCTAAGCTAGTGGCTGGCTGTTAGGATGGAATAGTGCCAATTCAAAAAGTAGTATTTGCTACTTTATCTGATGTCAGGAGGCAACAAATGACATCTGAAGGCCTTTCAGAACTTACAACACCTTATGTGTCAGACCCCCTGGAGCAAGGCAATTCCAAATTAGAAACACATGGTTCACTGGAAGGGCGCTCATTTACTGACGCTTTGGCGACTCCACTTTGAGTGATGCCTTTATCATTCATACCTTTCCATGGACCACTGCTGGGTGCTGCTACTGTCTTCATGCAAAGGGAAGGGACACCCCAGGCTTGCCCCACCACTGTATCTGAAACCAACAGTATAGATATAATGGGAATAATTAAATAAGATTCTATATGTAAAGTGATTAGCACAGCAATTGGCACCCAGTTGGTTCCTATTATTACTATTTTGTTGTTGTTGTTGTGTTTATGCTTATTTTGTATTATTTAAGATACCCTAAATGATTCCAGGTGTTCCTAGGACTCCCCTTGGTAGAAAAATTTTATCTCTAGTAATGCATGACCTTGCAGGAAAAATAGATTCAGGGACCACTATTACAACCTTTAATTCTTCTTAAATATTTATTGAATATTCATTTAAAATTAGAAATAAAGGCAGTACAGTGAATAAGACAGAACCAATATAATTTTATATATATTATAGCAATAACAATTATTTCTATTAAATTTTATATAACATGCCTTGCTTACTAAAATATTTTAATTTTTAGATTTTAGATTCTTCCTTCACCACTTAGATGTTTTGTTGTCATTATGCAAACTATGAGTTGCTTTTTCTCCCTACATTTTGTCCCTCTGGAAGGTTTTTGATCAAGACTCCAGGCCCTTGCACAAAATATGCATACGATTTTCTAAAAGATAACAGAGTGAACTTTATAAAGATTAAGTCTGTAGGTGACCAGTAAATACTAACTTTATCACAGTTCTCAAGTACTATGAACATAATAAATAGTAAATAAAACACAGGGTGGTAACTCCCTCTAGTGGAAATTCTGAAGGCAAGGCAGCAATAACAGAATAGTTCCACATTCATAGGCTTGAATAGGATATTTAGAGACAAACTAGGCCAAATATCCAAAAACTTAGTGAGAGGAAGAAAGACTAGTATTTAAAATGTGCATTTTTAAAGCAATAAATTCAGGAAAAAATTTACATTGTTCCACTTCTGAATTTCTGAATTGAGGAGCTGGAGGGAAATTAATAAAGTTCCCTTGTTATCAGCTTTCCTATACACATAATGAGTACAAAAACACTCACCTGACAGAGTCACTGTAGGGATTAAAGTACCTAAAACTCCATCAGCTCTCACCCATACTGTTGGAACAGCGTCCTAACCACCCTCCCTGCTTCCCTCTCTTGTCTTTATAAGCTCCACGCTGCACACAGCAGACTAAATGAAAGGTATATCATTTCAGTGTCAGATCCAACCCTTAAATTGCTTCCCACTGCATTTAGAGCCCTCCTTGCCCTGGCCTCCAAGGCTTCTGGTGACCTGGGATCTGCCTGTTCTGCCCCTGACATTGCACCACCCACCCACACACTTGCTTCAGCACACTGTTTTCTTTCAATTCCCCCCCGCCCGCGTAGGTCGCGGTATTGCAAATCTCAGGGTATTTGCACAAACTGTTCCCACCTCTTGACTACGATTTTCCTATTTTCCATGTGTCTGATTCTATCTTATCTTGCAGGTCTCAGCTTAAATAAACTTTAGAGATTTTTATATCTAAATTTGGTCTCCCACCTCTTAATTTTCCTTCCCATAGTACCCTATTTGTTTCTCTCTGAGCCCTCCTTACAATTTGCAGTTGTTTGTTTAATTGCTTATTATCTGTCTCCTCCATTAGCATTTAAGGCATCAGGTCTGTCTTGTTAACCATTAGATTTTGACTCTTTATAGAATAGATAAATAAATAAATAGATGGATTCACTTTTATAAAATTACTTGGCAGAAGTTGGCCTGAGTGGGCCCTGAATAATGTCAATTGTTTTTTCTTTCCAGGAAGATATGTGCTCCATTGGTTCTCAGTTCTAGTAGCAATTATGAGCTACTCTTCACATTGCGCTAATTGTTAAGTGCTCTAAGTAATTAACTAAAGATGTGGTGTTTCTGCCTATGCTTGCGGGACAGATTTACAGTGAAGCTACTGAACTGTAGGCTCGAGTCCCTCGTCTTCCCTGGATCTTCCAAGACCCAGAAAAGGATACTAGCAACACACTCACATTGCCACATGATTTTTTTATTTTGTAAGAGATGTTTACACTAACAGACTGGTGAATGAGGACCATCAATTCAAAGACAGTTTGAGCGTAGTTCCTGCATAAGAAAATGTGAAATGCAATGACATCACAAAGCTCCTATGTGAGAGGAAATTGGAAGAAGATTCCCCCTATTTGACAGTAATCTGAACAATTCATATGGCAACACTCATAACAAGTTGTGAAGCAAAACAAATAATATAATTAAATATTTCACCAACCATTTTAGAGGAAGCAATGATTTATCTTTCATTTATTTTTCTGTAAAAAAAGTTATAAAATGCATTCGAATAAAGATGCAAAGAATATGTAGTCAAAATGTAAAAAGCGTAATTATAGAGTCGTGACAGGCAGTTACTTAAGACAAATATCTCACGTTATTTTTCTGGATTTTTTGATATTTGTGGGTTTTGTGACCATTTAAAAACACATAATTTGTTTTGATTTATTTTCTCATTCACTTTCTAATTCTATATTTGTAATTTTGTATTCTTTCTATTCAAAAGTTTCGATAATTTAAAGACTCCTGAGGCTTCATGAAACCTGAACCCTCCCCTGATGCTTGTCTAAAATGATACAGGGTAAATATTGTTTTCAACTACATACATTGGAGATATACTCTTGTGTTTTCAATTCTTTTTAGTCCTCTTAGTAAACTTTATTTCTAATGCCACCAAGTGGACTACACAATGCTAGCAGTATTTGATTAAACTTCTTAACTAAAAAAGAAATTATCTTGTCTTTTTAAGAAAGGAATAAATAAATACATATAAGATTTCAAATGTGGATAAGAAACAAAAGACAAGAAAAATATTGGGAAAAGATGAATCTAAAAGTTAAATTATTAATAGTATTCAGAATGCAGATTATGAGTTCCTCTAATTTTATTAGATGTCTACAGCAAATTTATCTCTGAGTTTCCTAACCAACAAAGAGATAAATTTATTCACAGGAATCAGATAATCTATTATGGAAAAAAGAACAAAAAATTAAATATTTGTTTGCTTAGAAAAATCACAGTTCATATTGATTTCTGAACCCCAGATATATTTTTTGGAGGAGGAAGATGATGAGAGGGACACTCCGTGATGATATGAACAGCATCGTCAACTATATTTTCAAGTAAAAACAATGAGTCTCAGAAATTTTTGTCTAACACCCTTCAAAGCTGGCTGATGGCATAATAGCAAAGTAAAATTCAGGAAAAAAAGAGCTCTATTGACAGTCAAAATAATCTAACTCCAAGCCCTGCCTCATAGTTCCCTGCTAATAATATTAATTATAAGAATAGACAGTGTATAGGTGCAGAGTAATGGTTTTCATGTTTTTTCTTTGGCATAGGAGGATATGAATTAAGACTAATCCATGTGGTCCTATCATGGATGAACCACATGTCCTAGCACGCACATGAGCTAAGCTGGGGCGGATTTTCAGAAGAGATGAAGAGCTTGATGAAAAGGTTTGCCTGATTATAGCACCTGCTTAGGTCTAGTTGTAGGAGGGGCCATAGAAGGACAAAGGGCAAAGGTATGTCTCTTCAAGCAATATTTTCAGGAATTTATCAGCATATAACCAAGGTCTTGGGCTATATAATTTCATATACTCTTCTGATAAACATGAATATTTCACACTCTCCTGACAAAACATTGTGATCAAATCTCCTATAAATATTTTTGCTGACCCCTACTTCCCCAAGTTAAAATTCCTAGAGTAGGGTCAAAACGTTATTTTATACAATTACTCTAGGTTAGAAGATTTTTAGCAAATGTTAGTTTCTGAAACTTAAAGTTTTTCGTAATCTTTTTAAAGTAAGTGTGAAGGGGAACCACTGACTCAAGCCATCTCGGGGGAGTTTGGGCAGGATCTTAGCTAGTAACAATTTAGGAGTAGGGTCCCTCTAGGGCTATCTTAATTAGTTTAGTCTCTTAATTTTTCTGTTCTCACCAGGAGTTCAGAATTGCTCATAAATGCTATTCCAAAGGTGAATATGGTCAGGAAATAATTATTTCCTCTTCATTCCTTCACTCATTCATTCATTTCTTTAACAGAAATTAATCACGTGCCTCCTACAGCATTATGTGCACCACAGATTTTGAAGTGTGCCTGTCATTTACGACCTTGGACAAGTTACTTAGCCTTTCTATATCTTTATTCACCTGCAAAATAAAGATAATGATGTTAACTATTTCATAGGGTTGTGCTAATTGAGCGGGTCACTATATGAAACATTCTTTGAACAGTGTTTGGTACATAGTAAAGTATTATTACTACTATGTACCAAGTGCTGGGGATAAAATAGTGATGGAGACAGACATTATTCATGTTTTCCTGATTTTGGCAGTCATGAGAATGAGCCTGTCAGATCTCTGGCTCCAAGAAGCATGAGTGAGTAGCTTCCTGGTTGTTATGCTGTAAAATCTGTTACCGCTTTTGTGCAGAGGCCTTATGGCTGCTTCCTGCCAACATCTGAGTGTAGCAGGAATACTAAGGCAGCACCATCCCTGGGAGATAGGGAACTCTTCTCACAGGTGACTTAATTTTAGGACAGATTAGTGGTAGGGGAGTGGACATAACAATAAAGAGGTATCATAGTTCTGTGTCTTGAATTCAGTATTGGTTATACAATACTTCATATGTGATAAAATGATATAGAACTATGAACACACATTGTACCAATGCCAATTTCCTGATTTTAATGGACTGTGGTTGTTTGAGAGTTACCAGTTGGGAAGACTGTCATCAAAAATGGTGGAGTAAAAATCCCTGAAAACTCCCTTCTCCATAAAAGCAATGAGAAAATGGGCAAACATCATCAGAATCATTGTTTTTTTCCAGAACTCTGGAAATGAACCAAAGATTTATGGCAATCCAGGGAGAATTTATTTATGAAAAATGGCTGAATTCATTAAGAACAGCAAGCTTTGGGGTGTTTTGTATACTCTACTTTCATCCTATTCTCTTTCTTTAGCCCCATGGTGACCATAAAATACAACAGCCTACAATCACAGTGAAAATAGGCAGTCTGGAAGCCATCAGATGGAGGCAGAATGAGGTTGGAGCACCTTCAAAACCTCATTCCTGGACAATTATCATTATTTCACCTGTTTGATGGTTCCCTGGAAGACTACACTTGCAAGGCTATCTTGATTTCACTTACCTCAGAGCTCACACATTGCAAAAACACAAATGATGTTGACTACCTTTCATGTGTTCATTGGCTATTTGTGTATCTTCTTTGGAGAAATGTCTGTTCAAGTCTTTGCCCATTTTTAACAGTGTTGTTTGTTTATTACTGAATTGTAGGAGTTCTTTATATATTCTGTACATGAAATCTTTTTCATATATACAATTTGCAAAGTTTCTTATAGTTATGTATCCATGGGACACATATTCATTTAAGGATTTGGAAAAAAATCAATTCCAAGAGGCATCAATCTGGTAAAGAATCTACTTCTATGTACTGTTTGTGTCACAGTGTTATTTTTAATGTTATAGAATAATAAATCTGACTTAGATGATATTGTGAAGCACTTTCAGTTTCTCTGTTTCCAGACCTAATATCTCTCACCATTTGAAGGGAAGGGACCCATAAAAAAAAAGCCTTAGAGACTCAGGGGGTGAAGCATTCATTTTCTCTCTCCAGGATTATTGTGATTGTCGTTAGACATTTCTTCTTGCCTCTGGTATTTCTCACATTCAGTCTATCCTACACACAAAATTCTTTCCAGGACACTGGAACTTCCCTAAACTAGACGTTGGAGACCATGTGGTAGTCTCTAAATACTGGACTATAAAGGCAAAAGTTAGAGATGTCTACATAGCAACTTGTATTACAAAAGGGTCCTAGTATGCAAATCCCAGGACATAGGATGAGTGTGCATGCGTGTGTATGCACACACACACACAGAGTCTTGTTAGCTTGAAGTCCCTCAGAAGAAGATTCTGAGATGAAATTTCAAGTGCAAATAGTTTGCTTAGGAGGTGCAGAGAACACCAACAGAAAGTGGGAAGTGATATAGGGAAGACAGATAATAAAGAGTATATTAACCCAAAAGTTACTAGTGTACATAGTTGTAGTTTATCCACTATGGAACTTTAAGAAACAGATGTAAAATTTAATGTCCCAGAATTAGTACAGCTGAGGTTCAAATTGGCTGTAATACATTTATGCCAAATTTTGAGAGCCATATATTGATTGTCTATTGATGGCTGCTTGCTTGCTTGCTTGACCCTAGTTAAATGAGAATAAACAGTAAGGTCTGATACATATATAGAAAGATTATATATATATGTGTCAAAAGATTTTATACACACACACACACAGACACACACACACTCTTTCTCTGGGCTCCATGAAGATAGAAAACCCAATTTGAACTGTATCACATTCTAAAATCTACTGATTTGAGTCATGACAATTTATATCCTCAACAACATCACCGGGACCCCAATTTCTCTGCCACCGTCCTCCATTATCATAATGTTGGCTTCACGTGGTAGCAAGAGAGTGGTAGCAGTCCCATCCTTACCAAGATTCATAGGCTGGCTTTAAGAAGATCATCAGTCTACTCTAAAGTGGTGATATGATGTTCAAGGTACTGTAGAGAAAAGGAAGAATCAAGAAAGTTCTATAGAGAAGATGACGTTAAGCCAAGAAGAAACAAAAAATCTTGTGTTTGGACAAGTCTCCTAAGGAGGAAAGGAAGGAAGAAGGGAAAAAACACATTTCAAGTAGAAGGAACAACATGTGGAAAAGCACAGAAGGATGAACGGATATAGCTTCTCTAGGTACGTGTCGTTTGATTTGGCTAGAATCTCAGGATTCAAAACGAAGGAGCAGCAAAAGATTAAAAAATTGCTTGGAGCCAAATTGTGAAATTCTTATTTATGTTTATCTAAGGAGTTTATACTTCAACTTATTGGTATTAGGATTCACTGGTTTTTAACAGTGGGGTGAGAAGGCAAGATAAAAATTCAGACATCCTGGGAATCAAAATAGATTCCTTAATATCAGTCACAGTGAGGTAGCATATAATAGGATCCACCTATGCTAAAGTCTAGCTATAGCATGGACAAATACATCTTCTCCTTCCAAGTTGCTCCCTCTTCCATTTATATGATGGGAAATGGCCTTCCAGTGAGCATGCACACACTCTTTTTCTCTTAAAGCTCTAAGCATTACTTAGAACTGCTTATTTTATTGAAATGCTACTAATTCAGCTCGTCCAAAATAATACTAAGAAAAAATTATCATACTAATAACATTGCTATCTGGAGAAACTGAGAGATATCTATTTTTCATGTGGTTGGATTTATTTCTGACTTAAATTGCCCCTGCCTAAAGTAAGCGAAGGCAGAACCAAATCCCTGCCATGCAATATCAACAGCAGCCACTAGAGGGCAAGCTTACTACGTGCTGTGACGAGACACCACACGGCTGCTTCAATTCAGAGTGTGTTTGAGCATCAAAGGTGACCTCAGCAGAGCTTAGAGAGCGCATTACTGCAAAAGCAGAGGCCAGTATACCAAGTAAAAGAGATGAAATATCATTTGAGTCACTTTGAAGTCAAGCTGACCAATTATACCCATCAAAACCCACAGGTAATGAAAACCAGAAAGGCAAAGAGTATCATTTTGATGGAGATGACCTCTAGAGGACAGGGAGGGGTAGGAGTCAGGTTAAGCAATTTTACCTTCACGTGAGACAGGTGGGGGCATATTTCAAACACATTTGAATTGGCTGTTGAAAACGTGGTCTAATCTGAACCACATTTCCTAACAGAAATAGAATAAGGTGTGTGGTGGTATTTTAACTGAAAATAATGGTTAATCTGGTGCTGAAATATAACTCCTTAGGGAATATCCGTCTTAATGGGAACTTACTCCTTTGGAAACTGATCCCTGTTTGAATATAATTATGGCCATTCTAAGATAGCCTGTATGGAGATAGCCTCATTTCATATTAAAGTCTTGGTGTTTTCTGGAAGGAGCTAAAAGTTATACAAATATCAAATTTCCCTGTAAAAATGAAGTCAGATCTTCTTAAAAGGGAACTGATGGTCTACCTGCTTCAGACTCACCGGGGATAGTTGCTTAAATGTTAATTCCCAAGTTTTATCCCAGATCTTCCTATTCAGAATTTTTAAGGTAGGGTCTAGGCATCTGCATTTTTCCGTAAGAGCCTTAGGTGATTCTTTCATATGCAATGATATTTAAGGACAAAGAAGTGTGGTATCATTTGGGATACCTGCATGATACCTGTGTTAGACCCTTTTGTTGGGTCAGCTTCCAAAGTGCAGCCAAGGCTTATCTGTTAAAATTAAACAGGCAAGTCCTCCCTTGTGTGGAGCACCTGTATTTGGTTATAAACTCTGATAAACATGTGTATGTTATTGTATTTTAATAACCCCTAAACCGGTGAAGACGATATTGTTATTCCCTTGTACAAATGACATGAATACAACTTCAGAGAGGTTAAACAACTCACCCCAAATAACAAATTTAGAATACAACCAAACCAAAATTAAAAGCAAGATCTATTTAATTCCAAATTTCCTTAGCTAAAAAGGAGAAGAGAAGTGGTATTATTCAAGCATTTGTATGGCTCCATGTATTTCCTCATTACAAATTAATCCTCAGTTATTGGACTAGATCTCAGAAAGCCCCTCAATAGCAGCTTGAAATCTGCTATACTAGAACATTCACCTTATATCCTGAGATCTGACCTCCAGCCTTACATAGGCAAAAAGCTAATCTCTGACCTACAACATGACTTCAGAAAAAAACATTACCTCCTTCCTTTATCCTCAAAGGGCGGATGGGGACCTCCTAATGATTTACCCTTGGAAAAAAATCCATTTTTAATGATTGTTTTGGTTTACAGATGTGTTTGTAGGACTTTTATAAACTATAGGCCTCAGCATTTAAAGTCAAAGAAGGTCAGGCACTTCATCTCTAGCAAAAATATAGTGAATAAAAGTCATGGAAACATTATTGAAGATTTTTTAGGGTTCTCTAGAGACTCATATTTCACACTAGCAAGAGTGTAATCATGAAATACTCTAGCATAAAAATGAAATATGGCTTTATTTTCTCTTCTTCTTAGTAGAGTTAGCCATTCCCATTAAATAAAGAAAACCTTTTCTGGTAAATTGTATTTCATTTCAGCACCATGCATCTAAATATGTTGCCTTAGAGACCAAATCCAGATTTCCATTTCTTTTATATGTAATGCTGATTAGCCTCAGAAATATGTGAATAAACCAATAGAAACACACACAAAATTAACAATTAAAATCAAAGGATTTACAGAAAATTTCTCTGAAATCCATGACAATATTAATAGGGGCAAAGACAAATTAGAATATTTTCAGGTAGCTTTTAAAATTTTTAGATTATGAAACTAACATTTTTATAAAGAATAAATTAATACATATTTATTTGAAGCGAAAATTATATTTCCTCCTTCCTCTACTCTTGTATCCCTCCTTCCTAACCAGGGCTCATGGTTTGTTGTGTTTTCTTTCATATCTATATAGGTAAATCAGCAGTTGAAGAAGGGTAGACAGATAGGAGGGTAAGTAGATACATAAATAAAATCTTTTAAAAACTTAAAAATAATATATTACTTAAGTGCTTCTGCTTCTTTAATGGAATTGACAGTTTCAAATAGCAAAAGGAAGGATAGAGATGCACACTCACCTCGCCTTGGGGTTTAGTGGTGGAAAAGGGGTGCACAGTTGGAGATCCCCTATCAGCCAGTATCACGCAGAGATGCACATCAGAAGGACAGACACACGCAGCTAGATAAGCAACCTCTGAGCTGTATAGAATTTTTCCAATTCAGCTCTCACACTGCAGCCAAAAGAAATTATATTTCTACCCACACCTCAGGAGGAGCAGGGTCAAAGGAACCCCTAGGAGCTACAAGGCCCCTCCCAAAGCTTGGGGCTTTCACATACCCCAACTGGGGGATCAGAGTCTGCCACGGACATAACAGAATACCTAGCTATTAGGGAGCTGTGGATTCATACCCTCAAGTACAATCCACCAGCTTGGAGCTCAAGCCGGGAGGACACTCTCACTACACTCCACCGGGAATAGGAGAAGACAACAGGTCAGAGATAACCCAAGATCCACCAAACTTGCTAAAATACACCTAAGGCAGTACAGGCCACTACTTCTCTCCCTTGCTCTGCCAAGGAACGAACCTTGAGGGCTTGGAGACAGGGCCATAAACTAGCCCTAACACCTCCAGCTCTCGACCAAGGGGCCAGATGAGAAAAAACCAGTGAAAGAACTCAGCAAACATGAAAAATCAGAGTGACAAGTCACCCCCAAAAGAAATCATTAGTTCCTCAGCAATGGATACCAACTCAGATGAAATGGGTAGAATGACAGAAGAGGAATTTTGTTTATGGATTATAAGAAAGCTCAATGAAATTCAAGAGAAAATTGAATCCCAGCACAAAGAAACCAAAAGAAAAATGCAAGAAATGAATGAAAAATTCTCCAAAGAAATAGAAGTATTATGGAAAAATCAAATAGAAATTCTAGAAATGAAAGAAGCATTCAAGGATCTACAAAACACAGTGGAAAGCCTTAAAAATGGGCTGGACCATGCAGAGGAAAGAATTTCAGAGCTAGAAGACAACTCCTATGTGCTAAATAAATCAGTCAAAGAGAAAGAATATAAAAACAAGAGGCATGAACAAAGCATACAAGAAATGTGGGATTATGTAAAGCAGCCAAACATAAGGATCATAGGCATCCCTGATGGAGAGGAAGAAAATTAGCATGGCCTGGAAAATCTATTTGAAGGAATAATAGAGGAAAATTTCCATGGCCTAGCTAGAAATCTCAATATCCAAGTAGAAGAAGCACACAGGACTCCTGGGAGACTCAATGTGAAAAGGCATTCACCTCGCCACAATTATTAGACTGACCAAAGTAAACACAAAAGAGGCACTCCTCAGAGCTGTGAGGCAAAAAGAGCAGGTAACCTACAAAGGGAAACCAATCAGATTAACTGCAGATTTCTCGGCTGAAACCTTACAAGCCAGAAGGGAATGGAGAGCCATCATCAGTCTCCTAAAACAAAACAAAGGCCAACCCAGAATTCTGTATCTTGACAAACTAAGCTTCTTATATGAGGGAGAAATAAAGACTTTTTCAGACAAGCGATCACTGATAGAATTTGCTAAGTCCAGACCGGCCTTGCAAGAAATGCTTAGACCTGCATTGTACACTAACCAGCACAATAGACACCCACCAATGTAAAACTATGCAAAAGGTAAAACTCCAGAACCCAGATTCCACAATGACATAAAAAGTAAAAAAAAAGTCACCACCCAATAGAATAATCAGAAATTTACCCCAAATATCAATTCTCTCAATAAATGTGAATGGCTTGAATTGCCCATTGAAGAGACATAGGCTGGCTGAATGGATTAAAAAATACAAGCCAAGTATCTGCTGTCTTCAGGAAACACACCTTACACACAAGGATGCATTCAGACTCAAGGTGAAAGGATGGAATACAATTTTCCAGGCTAATGGAAATCAAAAGAAATCTGGAGTAGCCATCCTTATCTCAGATGATATAAACTTTAAAGCAACAAAATTAAAGGACAAAGATGGACACTATATAGTGGTGAAGGGAAAAATCTTACAAGAGGATTTAACAATCCTAAACATTTATGCACCCAACACAGGCGCGCTCAGATACATAAAGCAAATACTGCTTGACCTAGACAACGTAATAAGTAGCAATGCCATAATAACAGGGGACTTCAACACCCCACTGACAGAACAGGACAGATCCTCCAAACAGAAAATAAGCAAAGAAACAAAGGACCTAAACAGGACTCTAGAACATTTGGGCCTAACAGATATCTACAGAACACTCCACCCAAATAACACTGAATATACATTCGTCTCATCAGCTCATGGAACTTTCTCTAAAATTGACCACATCCTAGGCCACAAAACAGATCTAAACAAATTCAAAAAAAATAGAAATCATACCATGTATCTTTTCAGACCACAGCAGAATAAAATTAGAAATCAATTCCAACAGAAACTCACATCTTCATCCAAAAACATGGAAATTAAACAATCTTTTGCTGAATGACTATTGGGTCAAGAAGGAGATTCAAATGGAAATCAACAGATTCTTTGAACTAAACGACAATGGGGACACAAGTTATCAAAATCTGTAGGATACAGCAAAAGCAGTCCTGAGAGGAAAACTTATCACCTTAAATACCCACATCCAAAAGACAGAAAGGTCACAAATCAGTAAACTAATGAATCATCTTAAAGAAATGGAAAAGGAAGAGCAAAGCAATCCTAAAGCCAGCAGAAGAAAAGAAATAACCAAGATCAGAGCAGAATTAAATGAAATTGAGAACAAAAGAACAATACAGAAGATTAATAAAATGAAAAGTTGGTTCTTTGAAAAGATAAACAAAATAGACAAGCCACTTGCCAGGTTGACCAGAAGCAGAAAGGAAAGGACTCTAATAAGCTCAATTATAAATGAAAAAGGAGAGGTCACAACTGATATCATGGAAATACAAAACATCATCTTCGAACACTACAAAAATCTCTATGCCCAAAAACATGAAAACGTGGAGGAAATGGACAAATTCCTCAACCAGGAAGAAATAGAATTTCTAAATAGACTAATATCAAGTACCGAAATTGAAGTAGTAATAAGAAATCTTCCAACAAAAAAAGTCCTGTACCAGATGGGTTCACACCTGAATTCTAGCAAGCCTACAAAGAAGAACTGGTGACTATACTGCAGAAATTATTTGAAAGCATCCAGAAGGATGGAATCCTCCCAAACTCATTCTACGAAGCCAATATCACCTTGATACCAAAGCCAGGAAAGGATACAACAAGAAAAGAAAACTATAGACCAATATCCCTTATGAATATAGATGCAAAAATTCTCAATAAAATCCTTGCAAACCAAATTCAAATGTACATCAAAAAATAATTCATCATGATCAGGTGGGCTTCATCCCTGAGATGCAGGGATGGTTCTACATATGCAAATCTGTAAATGTAATTCACCACATAAATAAAAGCAAGAACAAAGATCCTTTCAATAGATGCAGAAAAGGCTTTTGACAAAATTCAGCATCCTTTTATGATAAGAACCCTTAACAATAGAGGCATAGATAGCTCATACCTCAAAACTATTAAAGCCATATATGATAAACCCACAGCCAATATCATACTGAATGGGGAAAAATTGAAAGCATTCCCCCTTAAAACTGGAAGCAGAGAAGGTTGCCCACTGTCTCCACTTCTATTCAACATAGAGCTGGAAGTCCTGGCAGAGCAATCAGACAAGACAGAGGAATCAGGGGCATCCAAATGGGGGCAGAAGAGATCAAACTTTCACTATTTGCAGATGATATGATATTATATCTAGAAAACCCCAAAGATTCAACCAAGAGATTACTGGAATTGATAAATGAATTCAGCAAAGTGTCAGGATACAAAATCAATGCACACAAATCCATAGCCTTCATATATGCTAATAACAATCAAGCCAAGAAACAAATTAAAGACGCAATACTTTTCACAATAGCACCAAAGAAAATTAAATATTTTGGAACATATATAACTAAGGAGGTCAAAGACAGATAGAGAGAATTATGAAACACTGAGAAAAGAAATTGCAGAGGATGTAAACAGATGGAAAACCCTACCATGCTCTTGGATAGGCAGAATCAACATTGTAAAAATGGCTTTGCTACCTAAAGTGATTTACAGAATCAGTGCAGTCCCTATCAAAATACCAACATCATTTTTTGCTGATCTAGAAGAAAAAATTCTACACTTCATGTGGAACCAGAGAAGACCCCATCTAGCCAAAGCAATCTTAGGATTGCAAAAGGAACAAATTGGGAGGCATCTATCTACAAGGCTTCAAACTATACTACAAAGCTATAGTAACCAAAACTGCATGGTACTGGCACAAGAACAGAGACGTAGACCAATGGAACAGGACTGAGAACCCAAATATAAAACCAACCTCATATGGTCATCTGATCTTTGAAAAATTCCAGGAAAACATACACTGGGGAAAAGATTCCCTATTCAATAAATGGTGCTGGGAAAACTGGATGGCCATATGTAGAAGACTGAAACTAGACCCACACCTCTTATCTCTCACAAAAATCAACTCACAATGGATAACAGATTTAAACCTAAGACGTGAAACCATAAGAATTCTCGAAGAAAACGTTGGAAAAACTCTTATGGACGTTGACCTAAGCAAAGAATTTATGAAGAAGACCCCCAAAGGAATCACAGCAGCAACAAAAATAAATAAATGAGACCTGATCAAATTAAAAAGCTTCTGCACAGCCAAGGAAACTATCACTAGAGTGAACAGACAACCTACAGAATGGGAGAAAATATTTGCATGCTACACATCTGATAAAGGGCTGATAACCAGAATCTGTACAGAACTTAGGAAAATCAACAAGAAAAAATCAAACAACCCCATTAAAAAATGGACAAAGGATATGAACAGAAACTTTTCAAAAGAAGACAGAATAATGTCCAGAAAACATATAAAAAATTGCTCAACTTCTCTAATAATCAGGGAAATGCAAATCAAAACCACAATAAGATATCACTTAACTCCAGTGAGATTGGCTCATATCAAAAAAATCCCAAAACAACAAATGTTGATGGGGATGCGGACAGATAGCAACACTCATACACTGCTGGTGGGACTGCAAATTAGTACAACCTCTATGGAAAGTAGTATGGAGATACCTCAGAGAATTAAAAGTAGAACTACCATTTGATCCAGCAATCCCACTATTGGGTATTTACCCAAAGGAAAAAAAGACATTCTATAATAAAGACATCTGTACATGAATGTTTATAGCAGCACAATTCACAATTGCAAAGATGTGGAAACAACCCAGGTGCCCATCAATACACGAGTGGGTTAATAAAATGTGGTATATGTATACCATGGAGTATTACTCAGCAATAAAAAACAGTGGTGAATTAACACATCTGGTATTATCCTGGTTGGAGCTAGAGCCCATTCTTCGAAGCGAAGTGTCACAGGAATGGAAAAACAAACACCACTGGTACTCACCATCAAATTGGTACTAACTGATCAACACTTACATCACACATGGCAATAATATTCATCAGGGGGCGGGCAGGTGGGAAGGGGGTAGAGGGGATGGGATAATTCTCACTGAATGGATGCGGGGAGCACAGTTTGGGGGACGTCCATGATTGTAGCTCTGACACGGGCAGTGCATGGGTAATATATATAGCCAAAGTGTTGAACCCCCATAATATTCTGAAATTTTAAAAAAATACCAAAAAAAAAAAAACACCAAAAAACAAATAGCAAAAGGATAAGCGAAAATATAACAAAGTCACCAGCAGATGGCAATGTATATCATTTTTATATGGACACTGTAGATTTATGAATTAATCGATTTATGTTCAGAGTTTGGGAATGTAGCATGTTCAAAATATCAGTCATGTCAATATCATGGATTTACTTTCTTGATGCCACATTAGGCAAATGTGACTTTATCATTCTAACGTTCCAGCGTCTTACAACAACAAAGGTTTATTTTCATTGACATTTTGCAGCCAACAGGAGTGGGTAGCTGCTCTGTTCTAGCATTATTTGTATTATTGAAAAATTAGAGACAACATAAATGTACACAAATAAATTATGATGCATTTATATTATGAATTTTATGAACCATTCAAAAGCAAGTGACAGATGCTGCAGATTATATTATTTTTAAAATTGTATATTGTAATTTGTATATTGTTAAAAACATTCACTCACCCTCCTTACACACATCAAACCTATTGATGTCAAGCTTGACCAAAGATAGGGCAATAAAATATGAGCAGAAAAAATTTTCACTCTCTACCACTTTTCAACTGAAGCATCCACTGTCTGTTTTTTCTTCCCTTCTGCTATAAGACATGCAATGTCCTAGATAGTGTGTGCCCTATAAATCTGTACTCACAGTGGATAATTGTTTTGCCATTTGTAACATGGATAATATCAAAAATAACACTATTGCTGCTTATTATGAAGCTCAACATCATGAATTAGTAGGTCCTACATAGTATATGATTTTTCTTCCCTTAGTTCTACATCCTTCTGGATTCAGCTCAGACCATCTCAACCAAAACAAGGACAACAAAAACTGTATGAAACTACAGCTGACCTTTGAACAACACAGGGCTTAGGGACACCTGACCCCTTGCACAGTCAAAAAACCACGTTACTTTTGACTCTCCAAAATCTTAAATACTAATAGCCTACTGTTGATCAGAGGCCTTACCAATAACATAAACAGTTTATTAACACATATTTTATATGTTATATACAGTATATACTGTATTCTTACAATAGAGTACACTAGAGGAAAGAAAATGTTATTAAAAATAAGGAAGATAAACTATATCTACTACACATAAAATGGAAGAAGATCATCATAAAGGTCTTCATCTTCATTGTTTTGGTTGAGTAAGCGGAGGCGGAGGAGGAAGGGTTGGTCTTGCTGTCTCAGGTGCGGCAGAGGCCGAGGAGGTGTTGGATATGGAAGGGGAGGTAGTAGAGGCAGGCACACTTGGTGTGACTTTATGGAAATACATCATGATTTCTGTTTGACTTTTTGCTTTTTCGTTTCTCTAAGAATGTTTCCATATGGAACCAATCCATCTTCCACCACTTGCATTAGTTTCAGTGCCCATGTCATAGAGGGATCCATGTTGTAAAAGAAGTCATAAGTAATCTTAAACAATAGCAGCCCTTCTGGCAGATTGCCTTATGTCAATTTGTTTTCTGGCACTGCTTCTTCTACGTTTCTTCCTCATCATCTGGCACTTGTTTGGAAGAACTCATATCCATCAAGTCATCTTCTGTTAATTCCTCCGGTGAGGTGTCTATTAGCTCTTGAATTTCTCCAAGATTAGTGTCTTGAAAATTTTGCCCCCCACTTTTTTGCCATATCTACATTCTCTTTCATGATTTTCTTGATTGGCTCTGTTGTAAATCGCTTGAAGTCGTGCACAACATCTGAACACAGTTTTCTCCAGCAGAAATTATTGTTTGAAGGCCGGTGGCTTTCATGGCTTTTTCTATAGCAGTGATGACATCTTCAATGGTGTAATTCTTCTAGACTTTCATGATGTTGTCTCTATCTTGGTTCTTTTCCATAGTATTGCCAATGCTTTCCATAGGGTGCCATGTGTAATGAGCCTTAAAGGTCCTTATGAACCCTGATCTAGAGGCTGAGTTAGAGATGTTGTGTTTGGGGGTGCTTAGACCTCTTTGATGCCTTTGGTGTTGAACTCATGGGGCTCTGGGTAGTCAGGGGCATTGTCAAATATAAAAAGAACTTTCAAAAGCAGCCCCTTACTGGCAAGGTACTTCCTAACTTCAGGGACAAAATATTGATGCAAACATTCCAGAAAAGGGTTCTTATTATCTGGTCCTTCTTGTACAACAAAAAGACTGGCTGTTTGTGTTTATTTTTTTCCTTCAAGCCTCTGGGGTTAGCAGCTTTATACATAAAGGCATTCCTGATCATAAACCCTACTGCATTTGTGCAAGACAGTAGAGTTGCCCTATCCTTTCTTGCCTTAAATACTGGTGCTTGTCTGTCTTCCTTACTAATAAACATCCTTTGTGGCCTTTTTTTTTTCCAGAATAGGGCACTTTTGTATGCATTAAAAACCTTTTTAAGCAGGTATCCTTTCTCCTCCATGACTTTCTTAATGGCATTTGGGAACTTGTCTACTGCTTCTCCTGTTATCTTGACTTTTTTCTTTAAGCCAAACTTCTTTCTAAAATTATCAAACCATTCTTTGCCCTCATTTAAATTCTTCAGCTTCAGATTCTTCACCTTCCTTTTGCTTTAAGTTGTCATACAATAACCGGTTTTTCTCGAATCATAATAGAGGCTATAGGTTCCTTTCTTACAGCAATCCTGCACCCACAGAAAAGCTGCATTTTTCAATATGAGTTAAAAAGGTATTTAACATAAGTGCAAGGTTTTTGTGTCTGCTGGCATAGCTGCAGTGATGGCTTCATGAATTTTCTTTTTTAATTTTTACAATTGTCCTTACACTGGATTCATGTATCTTGAAATGGTAGGCAACCACCGCAGCAGACCTCAATCTATGGTATGTATATATTGAGCAATTCAACTTTTTCCTGTCATGTCATGACTTTTCTCTGCTTCTTGGGAGCACTTCCAGCATCACTGGTGTCACTATTTATGGGTTCCATGGTGTTATTCACTGTTTAGTATTACACTAAACATGATGAAAAATATGCACGAACTGTGATAGATCACTTTTTACTGCAATACACAATTTTCTGGAGAGTTGAACTGCTCACTGGGAGATGATTACCATCACACAGCATTTAAAGAGGGTACTGTCAACAATGAGTTCACTGTGTAGCAACAGGACATGGCTACAAAATTTATTACGCCAGTACAGTACCTGCTACAGTTGCTTTTATGCAGTTATAATTTAATATCCGTCTTTGCATTTGTTTACATTTCTCTCCACTGTAAATGGTGCCATGTACGGTCTGTGTTGGATGTGTAAGCTTGGAAACATTTTAACTTGTTATGATATATTTGTGTATATTTTATGGTAGTAAATCATTTATGGCTGTAAATGATAAAATAGACTAGTATCTACATATATTTTATGCATTCATGACATACCTAACCCTTTAATCTTTTTTCAATCTTTCTAGGCTATGCAGTTCATCTGTGAGTTTTTCAAATTGTCACAAATCTACAAAAAATTTTCCAAGATATTTATTTTAAAAAAAACCGTGTATAAGTGAATCCACACAGTTCAAACCCATGTTGTTCAAGAGTCAAGTCCAAACAATGAAATACATCAGTTTCCCAAAGGCATTATTTAATTGAAACTAGGAAAAGACTTTACGATTGCAGATATGGTTCACTCAGATTTGAGCTAGGCCAATATCAAGTTTATCACCCTTCGCCTCTCTCCGCACCACTTTTCATTTGGCCCTAGTTTAGTGGACATAGCATGGGTTTTGTCAATAGAAGTGACTGAGGTAATACTGAAGGTTTGTAACATAAAGCTATGAAGCAAAGGTCAATTATTTAACATTTCTTACTGTTACTTTCTTCACCTATAAAATGTGGTTAATAATCCCTACCTTTCAGGGTTTTGTGAGAATTAAATGAGATAAAGATATAAATACCCAGGACAGAGTATATGCTTAATATTTAATATTGCTGCTAGCCCTTTCTAACTTATCTATCTAGAGCTTTGGAAGCATATTCATATTTAAATATTGCCCAGAAATTTTTGGGTATATAAATTACTGTCCTAGGCTGAAAGAATATTTGCTTTCAAGTAATTTTAGAAGGAAAGCAACATAAAATTGTACATTAAAGTCTCCAAGTGCCATCATAAAATAGTCTCTTAAGTTTGTAAGTTTGTAGTGTTTCTAAAAATCTACTAAATTTCTTTATTCAAGTAGTGACATTATACCTCTAAATTATGAATAATACCAGAAATCAAAGAAGGATGATAAGGCAATGAAGGATCATGAAGAATCAGTAGAAAGACCTTAGAGAGAGAGAGAAAAAATAAACAAGAATACTAAGACATCACAAGAACATATTTCTTTTCCTGTGGATAATATATTCACCAAATCATTTTTTCTCTTGTATAATTGACATTTATTGCATTTTTAAAAATATCCTGTTGGTTGTGATTTTTCCCAGGAGATATTTGGACATAAAAATAAGTACTATATCGAGACTCCATAACTTCCAGCTATTTGCCAGCGGGTGCAAATACACCTCCCATAAGATGTATCTGCGTCAGACGAGGGAAGAAGTAGGAACAAATGCCACCTGCTGGTCTCAGGCTGGCTTATGTGAATTCTACTTGTGCAAACATGTTTCTCGCTGGAATCGCTGGAACAACATCTTTCATGCTCTTCCTACATTCTCACTCTCTTGAAAATTATCTCCCACTGTTGGAATTATCTCCTAAAAACTGCAATTCTATCACCAACGAAATAAAATCTAAGGTCCTTGGCTTGTTATAGAAATCCGTCCATGATCTGGCCCCTGCCCAGCTACCTGCACTTTCCTCTTGCCCTTCCTCTCTCCCACCTCCTGCTGCTCCTCTTCAGTGCACATTCCAGTTGTATTGAACTACTAGGAGTTTCCCGAACACGTCTCTTTTCTCCAGAGACTTTTTTCTTTCTTCCCCTAGTTTATGCTTATGGATTTTTCACCATTCACTTCAAATGCCCTCTCCTAAAAGTCTTCTCTGACTTTACTTCATTTGCATTTGTCTCTCTGTGCGTATAAAGCATCTTTTTTATATGTCAAGCAGAATATTTAGCAGCTTGTAATGTAGCTGCCTACCTAATAGATTATAAACCCTTGCAGTAAAGGTCTATATTTTTCTCATTTCTATATCCAAATATAGCTTGATTCTTAGCAAATAGAGAATCCTCAATAATTGTTTGATGAATAATGAATTTGTAATATATTTCTAAATGACCTGATTTTCTAACTCCTATTTGTTGCCTGCTTTGAAATTGCTGGGCGTGAGAACGTTCAGAAAATACTTTCCTCAACTTAAGCACTATGAGTGAGGGGGCTTTTGAGTAGAAAGAGAGAGGGATTTCAAGCATAGAATGAAAGTAGATGCTAAGGCAAAATGCTAAAAATATAGATTCCAGGAGAAGAGAGTTTATCACTGTGACTGCAGTGAAAGATTTGGGCTGGCTAATAGTAGGTAATGCAATTAGATTAAAAAAACGGGGTCATTTTAGTAGATTGTTTGTAGCCCTGGGTCAAGAAGTTTAAATATTGTCCTCTGGACATCTAGGAATTGTTAAGTTATTTTGCAAAAATGAGCAATCTGATCAAAGATTAATCTAGTACATTAGATTATATTACATGTACATTAGATTACATGTACATCTAGTACATTAGAGAACACATTAGAGGACAGGGTCTAGAACAGGAAGGACAACCAGAGAAGAGAGGAAGGTGATATATTTCAAAACTCAAAACAAAAGAAAAATGAAAGCTGACAGTTCTTGAGTATTTACAATACACTTTATTTGGACTATCATTTTTTGGTAAGATTAACTTGTTGATAGTTTGGTTTCTTCTGAGGCCTCTCTCCTTGGCTTGTACAGGGCCATCTTCTCCCTGTGTCTTCATATGGTCTTCCCTCTGCGTGTCTGTATCCTAATCTCTTCTTACAGGGACACCTGTCATGTTGGATTAGGGCCTACCCTAATTACTTTACTTTAACTAAACTACCCATTTAAAAACCCTATCTTTACGTCACATTCTGAGGCACTGGGGATTAGAATTTCAACATGTAAATTTATTTTGGGAGGGGGCACAATTTATCTCATAACAACTGTCAAACACTAAAAGGTGGCAGAGCATGAATTTGAATCCAGTCATCTGACTCCAGATTCCGTGACTGCACTGGAGAACACCTCTTGCTTCCACGCATTGTGGAACTGGATGATGCCTGTGAGGAGGTAGAAAGAACTGAGCTGCCAGGTGTTGGAGAAGCCAATTAAGACAAGAAGTCAAAATTAAAGAAGCAGTCACACCTTTAATCACTGTGATAATATAAGCAAGAGGCTAAACTAGAGAAACCACTGGCTCCCCCCTTCCATTTTCCCCCATGCAATAGCACTGTTCTAGGGTCAGCTGAATCAGCACAGATTTGGGGGTTACCTCACTGCTGAAAGAGCTCCAGGAGAGAGGGGGGAGGGAAAAGGGGGAAGGGCTACCAGTGGAAAACTACTGACTACTGAGTCAGAGTGAAGAAAAGATACCTTCAAGGTCTCCCCTTCTTCACCCCCCAGTAAGAAGGCCTTGGCGGAGGCACCTGAGGGAGGACTCTACCAAAGGCCTCTGATAAAGAAGACCCTTAGTGGAGCTGCCTGTCCTGGGAATGCAGATTATATACAAAAGCACAGCCAGCAGGCCAGCGTGGAGGATGGAGGGAGCTGAGTCCTTGGCTGCCGCTTTCTTTGAGGCTGTGATGTATGTTGGCTGCTCACTAAGTCTTGTTGGGACTGCAGTTTCCTCTGGTGAGTCTTGTGAGGTCTTTTCTAATTGCTGTGGTTGGGCCTGAAAGATCACACATAGGTTTTGGTCAGGATCCAGACTCCTCAATAATTGAATATTTGAGAGTTGAGGTAACATACTCTAAGTCTCTGAGTCTGTGAGTTGTGGGAAATGTCACATTTATACCTGTGGAGTAATTTTTTCTCTGAGGTGCTTTGAGCAGGTCATCATTTCAGTCGTGAGCTCATCACATTGTTTCAGTGGCTTATTCTAATTCCCTCCTGGGTCTGTTAATATTGTACTGTGGTGAGTCTGACAATGGAGAAAATCATGGTGTCAGTCATATAATTCAGGACAGGCACAGCTTCATGAAGCTCAGACTTTGTGATTGCATTGATCTAGAACCAGGAGATTTGTCAGTTCTTTGGCAGCCAACAGAGACAACAAACGCGGTCTTCCGATCATCAGTTTTATCAATCTCCTTTCACTTCAGATGATATTTTAAAAAGACAATAAATCAGTATTATATTAATATGTCAAGACTGACACCTTTGGCTTAACATTTGGCTTAACACTCCAGAAGATACAGTTTTGCAAGTAAAAGGGATCTTTGACATCCTGGTACCCAACCTTTCTGCTTTTGCCTAACAAGAACTTGTTCTGCCAGAGGGCTCTGGAGGGATCAAACACCTGGGTGATTATTTGGGCTGTATTCTTGTGGCCATCCTCTGGGCTTTCCTTATACTAATTCATACAATGTTCACAACAATCACATGGGTAGATATTGTCATTTCCATTTTGTAGGTATTGAAACTGCCAGAGACTAGACATTGATTCTATCAATCCCAGTAGAATGGAAAGTGAAAGAACTTGGGCTTTCTTTGGGACAAGATCTACCTGGTCTCAAGTCACAGCGTTGTGACTATCTCCATTGCTCTATAACCCAGGAACAAATATTTGAAATAACCAACTATTTGTTTATTCATGTATTTATATTTGGTAGTGCTTCAGGCAATGCTTGGCACATAATAAATACTTGCTAAATGTTGGTTGTCTCACATTTCATTCCAGACCAGTATATTTAACATAGAATGTAGGTATTTTCTGTACTCCACAGTGATTCCTCTTCATCCTATTAGTGCCATGTTGCTTAATTTTGCTCTTAGTTATTAACAGATTATAGAATTCCAAAATAGTTTCTTTCCTAAATTTTTATTTTAGCATATTATCCAAGGTTTATAGGCCAGGAAATCAGAGGGAAAGAAAAAAGTGAGGCAAAAATAAGTTACAAAACCTGTAAAGAGAATCAAGGTAAACAGAAGCTTCTTATCTCAAAACTTTTCATCAGTGGACCCCACAGAAGGAAAATTATGAAAAGAAGTACACAAGATTATTTTGGGGACCATAAAGGAATGCAAGAAAATTGGCAAATTTAAATGGTGTCTACTTGCACAATATATCTGACTGATCTGCTGCTGAATTTGAAAAGAAATTTTTAGTCCGTACTTTCAAAAGAAGAAGGAAACACTATGGGAATGATTATGATTGTCCTTAATAGATGTTTCATATTCTCCTAGCTAATGATGTTTTTGAAGTCATTGAAAAAACATGAGCAAAGGAATTTTTACAAAATTGTCTGCTGAACCAAGGACGAAAAAAAGGAAATTGGTAATGCAGATAAATACTATTTTAGAAATATGTTTTCCTTAATATCCATATAAAATACAAGGATCTCCTAATATGAACATTGTATAGAATGAAAGGCTTACTGTGTAATAGGAATTACTGGTGATGAATTTCTGGCATAAGATTTTATTTATTTTTAATTTTAAAAATTTTTTAAAATTTTAGGATATTATGGGGGGGGTACAAACACTTTGGTTACATATATTGCCTATGCACTGCCCAAGTCAGAGCTACAATCGTAAGCATCCCCCAAACAGCGTGCCCCACACCCATTAGGTGTGAGTTTTCCTCTCACAGAAATCAACTCAAGATGGATAACAGACTTAAACCTAAGACGTGAAACCATAAGAATTCTAGAAGAAAACGCTGGAAAAACTCTTATAGACATTGGCCTAGGCAAAGGATTTATGAAGAAGACCCCCAAAGTAATCACAGCAGCAACAAAAATAAATACATGGGACCTGATCCAATTAAAAAGCTTCTGCACAGCCAAGGAAACTATCACTAGAGTGAACAGACAACCTACAGGATGGCATAAGGTTTTAGGTAGCACCAAGCATTTAGGATTTTAGGATGTCACCTCAACTATTCCTCGTACATGCTCTCAAAGAGAATGCTTATAGTGGCTTTGGAGAGTGATAGGAAAATCCAAAATAAATTTAGTTTGAACCATTGCAGAACTTTGTGTGTGAAGGTGGTTCTCATACGTGCTCAACTTGGACTTTATACAGAAAAGTCTTTTTGATATACTTACCACCGACCACTCTGTACTTAGAAATATTCACATTGGATGTTTGAATCAACTTTTAATCGCTTAGATTTAAGCTCCATGACAGCTGGAATTAGGGGTACTGTCTGGCTTATAATAGGTGCCCAGTAAATAGCGTTCAGGTCAATCAATGAGTATATTCTAATTAGCAAACCTCTAAAATCTGATCACAGGACTCCCAGGGAAAGGGGAAGTGATGAATGGAAAGATGGGAGAGGGGCTAAATTTGAAATGACTTCATTTTCTAAAGGTGAGAGACTTTGCAGAGTTAGATGAAAAAAATCCTCCTAGATAATTCATAGAGGGATTTGATAAGTCCCAGCGTAAACATCAAGTCATAAAACTGTATTGGATGATGAATTTCATTCCGGAGATGAGAGGCAGAGGTTATTTTTGAGATGCCTTCCTTATTCCCCAGAAGGATTCTAGCAAAGATGGGACAACACCGATTTCCTCCTCGTCGTGCAGCTTGCAAAGCAGGCTACTCCGTTGGAATTAAAGGGTTACTTGACATTTATTACACTCACCGTTGGCATCCTTTGATTTGTAACCATTTCACTATAGGTTTTTTAGATTTATGATTTGTCATGCATCCTACTCTGGATAAAAGCTGCCCCATATGAATTTCTGCTCCCCACTTGAGCTTTGAGAAATGGCCCTATGTACTTAGGGTATTTGACCACCAGAGAACTCAAGTGTTGAGCCATGATTATTTGTGCTGGAAAGGATTACTAAGAATGGAAGGAAATCTCTGCCCAAAGGATATGCTTCTCATAAATTTCTATGTCTAGAGGAGGAAGTGTGATTATGGATTGTGGTGTTCCTAATGGTGTATGTGCATGCTGTATTTATTTCTTCTGGGATTCTTTCATTAAACTGTTTCAGTAGTGCTGGCACTGTGTTTTATCTTTTTCATCATTGTATACTCTATGCATGATGCAGACAGGATACAGAACAATATTTGTTGAATCAAGGAATTGTTAATGTAGAACCTACTAGACACCAAGCTAAGCATTGCTGGTAAGGAGATGAAATAGCCAGTACTTGTCCTCAAGGAGCTCTGAAGGTAATGGAGGAAATAGGTCGTTGTACCAGATGATAACCTGACCAGTTCTGATAAATATCCAGGTGCTAAAGCAGCATGAAGGAAGACCACTGAATTCAGCCAATGAAAGTGGAAGAGATCAAAGATTTTGAATAGGAGATGATGCTAAAGTTAATTCTTGAAGGCTAAGTAGAAATTAGCCATGTAAAAATGAAGTGATGATTATTCTTGACAGAAAAATATATACAAATGTAGAAAAAATGTCATGTTGGTTCGTGTTTGAGTATATAGCTTGGTGAGAAGCAAGTCTCCTTTTGTTTTTATCTTCTTTTTTTTTTTCTTGATTTTCTCCTGTTTTTCTGCTTGATTTCGTTATTAACACCAAAACCAACAACTCCAATATATATTATCTCCAAAAGAGAATTCAATTACTAAATGAGTGTTTTGGGCTGATCGTTTCTTCCCCAAAATTCATAGGATGAAGTCTTAACACCCATTACCTCAAAATGTGACAATATTTGGAGATAGGGTCTTTAAAGAGGTAATTAAATTAAATGAAGTCATTAGGGTGGGCCCTAATCCAATATGACTAGTGTCCTTATAAAAAGAGGAAATTAGGATACCGATGCACATAGCAACGACCATGTGAAGACTCAGGGAACAGCCAGCCATCCGCAAGCCAAGGAGAGAGGCTTCAGAAGAAACCAACCCTGCTGACACCTTGATCTTGGACTCCTCATCTCCAGAACTGTGAGAAAATCAATTTCTCTTATTAAAGCCACCCAGTCTGTGGTAACTTGTTATGGAAGCCCTAGAAGACTAATACAATGAGTAATATTATAACTGTCTCTCCTCTATTGCTTTAATAGATAAAGTTTCTCACACAAAAAGTATTAAAACAAAGATTCTTCCTTCACTATCTTGTATTATAAAAATGGAACTAGAGAAGTTGGCACATTAACTTCCCCTGGGTCTTGGTATTGCCTTTAATAGTTGTGTGTTTCCCTGGATTTCTTTCAGGGATTATTTGGTGTCAAATTTTTACCTAAGCACAGAGTTTGATTGTATTAGTGCTAGTTTTTCCAAGCAAGGATACTTTATCAAGCTTCATAATCATTTCATTGATTCAATTGCAGTTATTGAATAAATTAGGTTCCTGATTAGAGTTACACGTTCTAGTTTTATTTCCTAGAAATATTACAAAATCTACTGAGCTATATTTCCTTGAATAGCTTGCAGAATCTTCCAGGAAATCTATTCTTACCACTTCAGCCCACATGACCCCCTTCTTGGGTTGAAGAAAACATTTTGTACAGCATTTCACAGGACAGAATCAGAAGTATTTACTTTCAGTCTTTTTAATTATGGTAAATATGGAAGAAAATGTGATTCTTTGTGATTACATGAACTAAATGTGACTGTTTACCTTTAATAAAATAAACCTGATATTCTGGAATCATGAAGTAATACTTGTTATGGCTGAATTTAGGTCTTTGACAGAGCGAAAAGCTTTATTAGTCATTACAGGAATCAAATGATACTCGTGTGTCCATTCATTACTTTCATTTGTATTTGCTATTATTTCAACTTCCACAGAGCTTCCAGTATTCATTGAAACCAATATGGTCCAAATGAATCATGCAGTCATTGTAGTCATTCAGAGAATATGGAATTTTTGCTATAATTTAAACAAATACCAAGAAAAATGTTACCTACTTCTTGCCTATATCTCTAAGTTCTTCTCTTCCATAGCTATTAGCCAACATCCAACCAGGAAAACAAAATAAAACAAAGCAAAAAACTACCGTTAGTATTAAAAATAAAAGAAATTTAAGTCAGTGAACTGACTACTCAGGCTGTGGAAAAGCAGAGAGCTAAACAGGAGATAGTGAAGCTATGTAGAGATGAATGACATGCGGAAGGAACCAGCCCTCTCAGAATGGAGTGACAATAGGACGAGTCACTGTCACTGGGAATCAGGGCACAGGACATCCTGGTAGAACCTGAAAGTAGGACAGGCTTGCCTGGTGGGAACTGGAACAGAGGGCAGGATGCAGCCCCTGCAGAGAAAGAGAAGGGTAAATCCTCTGGTTTCTCCTCTTCTGCTGCTCTCTGCTCTTTACTGCCTGCAGAGTCCTGAAGGCAGGGAAGACTGGTTAATGTGACTCAGAGCACAGGATGGGAGATGGATTTGCATATACCTACATATTTGACCATCACTAAAAAAATCTGGATTCATTTTTATGTGATTAAAACGTATATTTTGGCTGTTGGAGAGTAAAAGAGAGCAGGGTAAAGAAGTAGCAAGGGAAGAAGCAGGGGGTCAGGAAGGACTGGCTGGGAGAAAACTTGAGGTTGGAATGAAGAAGACAGGCAGCAAGGTGAAAGTAAGTCACACTGCAGGTGACAATGAGGACATAGTGTTTACATACCTTGTCCATTCAGTCACTCATTTATTCAGGAAACATTCAGTGAGTATCTATTAGTCAGTTCAGGCTATTATAACAGAATACCATAGACTGGGTGGCCTAAACAACAAACATTTATTTCTAATAGTTTTATTTTTTTAATTGTTCATAGAGATGGGGTCTTGCTGTGTTGCCCAGGCTGATATTTCCTCTTATAAGGACAATAATCTCATTAATGAGGGCTTTACCTTCATGATCTAGTGACCTCCCAAAGGCCCCATCTCCTAATACCATCACATTGGGGGTTAGGACTTCTACATATGAACTTCTGGTAGACACAAACATTCAGTCCATAACAGAATACCTATTTGAAGTCCTGTGCCACTAAAGGAAAGTAAATATCATAAACTATCCACCACTGTGGTCCTATAGAATAGCCTAATAGGAGAAACTGAACATAAAACATCAGTTTTAATGCTGATTGAGATAATCAGACTGGGTTATTGGGCCTCAGAGAAACAGTGAGAAGACAGAATAAAAGTTAAAATGTGCCACTTGATTTTTATCTTAATAAAATTTAGCTAACTGAGTAAGTGTGTTGAGAGGGTCTGCCAGGGTTGCTTCAATCAGAGAGAAGAGTACATGCATATAAACAGAAGTATGAGAAAACATAGCATTTTCACATAATTATAAGAAGTTTGAGATTAATAAAAGTATTCTTGTGGTTCTGGATGAGATTATAAACGTCAGTATGGGTCATGTCATGAAGGGTCTTGAGGGCTAAATGTCCTCTTACTGTTTCCGATACTAGGAGGGGCTGTCCTCCTCATCTGGAGCACTTCATAGATTTGTAGCATCTGCCATCATGGACAATGATGCCTCAGGCCCTTAGACTTGGACAGTTTATTTTCAGTTAAACAACCTCAAAAACCTCGTAACACCGGGCAGCCTTTTATAGCCTGTGCTTATGGTCAGCTTTTTAAGAAAGAGCATACTGCACGCATTATTCTGGGATAAATAAACACTGGTTGAGGCCTAGTGTAAAAGTTTCAGAATACAACTCTATGTAAAACTTATTTGATAAAATGTTCTCAACTCCTTTTATGAAGCTAAGCCATTACTCTTAATTTTCCTGAAATATATTCACTCTTTTTCCTTTAAAATGCCAAGGTTTCTATTGAGTTTCTGACAAAGTAAAGCTTAAGGCCCATCTAAAATGGAACACCTTGTCTTTTGTGTACCCTGGTAGCTGTTGGTGGTGGAATAAAATGAGACGCTTGGGATCCTCGTGGCCAGCCACAGGTCAAGTAATCCAAGAAGGCTGCTGACACTGGGGAGTAGTGCAATGTGGGTCATATAAGCATTTAGGAGGGAAGGAATTTACACACATGAGAAGGGCAAGGAAAGGTAAGGAAAATAGGGTCTTGGTCAAAGCAATAAGGTAATGATTTTGAAACTGAGTCAAATATTTTAAGTCTCTCCTCATATTCTTCTTGTCATTGTCAGAAAACATTTCAAGGTGTAGCTGACTTTAGGATGGTAAGGAGCAAAAACTAGGAACATCTTGATAGAGGGTACGATAAAAGGGGAAGGAAGCAAGGCTGTTCTTTAAATATCTGTGCAACAGATAGCCCGGCAGATCAATAATGAGGTCATATGAAAATATTTCTCTTTTAAGGACAGATAAGAAAAATGGTGAAAAGCCATCCTGAAATTATTAAAATTGCCATTATTAAAATTAAATTGGTTGTTCTAGTTTGATGTGTTCTTTAAAAAGTATTCCTGGTCCCTTAAAATAGCCAAAAAGTTAAACTCTCTCATTTTGTTCATGTTTGTTCCCTGTGAAAGGTTCTCTTCCGGCATAGAGAGAATCTTTGGGGAGCTGTTGATAAATTAACTGATGTGTAGGATTAACTGTTGTGTTGACATATCATTCTACTAAAATATAATTTTTTAGAATGCTCTTCTTGGGTTTCTGCCCCTTAGTAATTTTTTCCTGACCAATTTTAAAGAGTCTTCCCATTATCATAGATCTACCAACCAAGAGGAGGTCCTACCAAGGACCTGTGAGCTTAACAAAAGGGAAAATTACCAAGGAAAGTTTGTGCATTATGTGCATTAAAGTGATCTGAAGCCATGAAACAAAAATAGCCCATATGTCATTTTATGAATTCATTTTTTTAGAGAGATAGGGTCTTGCTATGTTGCCCAGGCTGGTCTCAAAGCCCACACCTCAAGCAATTCTCCATCCTCAGCCTCCTGTGTAGCTGCAGCTATAGGCACATGCCACAACACCCAGATAATTTTGTTATTATTATTATTATTATTTTGTAGAGATGTGGTCTTGTTATGTGGCCCAGGCTTGCTTGAACTCCTGGCCTCAAGTGATTCTCCCACTTCAGCCTCCAAAAGTGCTGGGATTACAGGCATAAGCCACCAGGCTTACCCATGGCTGAATTCAGTTTTAAGGATAAGGTGCCTGATCCTTACTCCCTTTGTATTGGAAGTATTTATCTTGAGGTTCAATGAGCCAGTGCCTGAGTGGGTAAAGGAATGGGCTCTGGAATCAAACACACCTAGATTCAGATTTTGTGCCCTAGTGTTTAGTTGTTTTTATTGTTCCCCCTCTAAAGTGTCATTCTGCCTCTCCAACAATCTCAGAACTGTTTCATTTGGGGTTCTTTGTTTCTGAAATGCCTGTTCACTTATTGTCTGTTTTCTTATTCTACCTTGGCAGTACTCAGGTGATCTAATGTTTCTAGCATAGCATAAATCATAAAACCTCTTCAAAATTCCAATGTCCTCATTTATAAAATAAAATAATAATTATATTTACATATCACAGGTGTGCTATGAAGATTAGATAATATTTATGTGAAAGTGGTTTGTGAACTGCAGAGATGTAATATAAAATATTATCATTCTGATACCTGTTGGGAAAAGCAGACTCATGTGCACAATCATTCAACCCCTGCTCAGCCACATAATAATGGGCCTTGAGCCTGGAATACCTCCTTATTAAGAGATAGAAGACCCACAGAGCCTGTGCCACACTTCTTTCACCTGGTGTGGGAATATCTTTCCCTGTTTCAGACTCAGTGTGTGTTCCTTTGTTCTGCTTAAGCTTGTGTATCAGGGACCCTCAGACAGGTCCCCAGCTTTCAGTATTTCAGACTCCATGTGAGTGGGGTCCTTCTACTGTGGCAGAGATGGTTTCTGCAAACCAATTGCCCTCTGTGAGCTGCTGGGGTGACCGGTGAGCCATGAGGAACCAATGTGTACTATTGGAGCTGATCTTGCTCTGTATTTTCTCCACTTAAGTAAAGAGTTACATTCAGTGCTTGGCTGTGCTGTGTTTCCCTTGGCAACTCTGATATCAAGACACAAGGGGCGGAAGTGTTTGGAGTCCTCTCCTTGAGAACAATAACTAGTACCCAGTGTTCTGCTCAACAGTATCCTATGACTAGATATTATTGCGTACTTCTAACTATCACTCTTTCTGTTCACCTCCCTTTCCCTGTATATATACACACACACAAACACACACATACACACACAAACATATACATACAAATAAGAGACATACAAACATGGAACTTAGTCAATCTGTTCAATCTATTTCTATGTTCAATGATGGCAGAAGAGAGTATGTTTATCCCTCAAGGGTCATGTAAAATTCTTGGACTTTGTACTGATTTTATTATACCAGAACCAAGATCTGTGGCCAGAGGAATGCAAAATGTTGTTCTTAGGCCTGGGTTTCTTGAACTTTTCACTGTAGCAAGAATGGACAATCAAGGTTCAGTTTGGGTCAGTGGAGGTTTTAAGTCAATGCAATCCATCTCCATGAATGTGTCGCCATGCAGGAACACTGGGGATGGATGTTGTTAAGACGGCTGCAATGTCCACAGTAGGTAAGGGATGTCTCTATCTATTTATAATTAACTTATTTGCACCATTTCTTATTCTATAAAGAATATGAACTACCTTAAAAGGGGAATTTTGAAGTTTTTGTTGATCTTTGGACATTGGTTATAGACTGAGCTGTGTAGATTTAATATAAATCTAGTGTTTAGTCTTGCATGTTAATACTTCTGTAGGACTCAGAATTGATAGGAATGGACTCCTGACAGATCAGAAAGGTCCCAATGGAGTTCCAGTGAGTCATAAGAATTTAACAGAGACTAAATACTATGAAAAGATGGATTAAAGAGAAAAGAGGCAGTTATGACTCAGCAAATATGAGGCTCTTAAAGACCTACAGAGTAGCCGTAATCCAGCTTCAAGTCAGCCTCTGAGATTCCTGGGAGAAACCTAACTGGGCCCAGTGGCACATGCCTGCAGTCCCAGCTACTTGGGAGGCTGAGGCAGAGGATCTCTAAAGTCCAGGAGTTGGAGTTCTAGTCCAGCCTGGGTGACATAGTGAGACCATGTTCTCTAAAAAAAAGAAAAAAGAAAAGAAAAATTAAAAAAAAAATTATCATAAAAGGCTAGTTAATATTTACTTACTCTTGCAAAATGCAGAATTTTCTTTGAGTATATATGGTATTAACATAGTCTTAAATCTTAATAGAAATGAGTACTCTTCTATTGAAGATACTTACATATGTTGTGTTTGTCTCTGTGCTTAGAGTCTGGTATTTGTTGATAATTCTTGGATTTATTTCTCATAGGAAACATGAAAGAAAGCTGTGTGGTTAAAGTTATGGGAACAGGCTACCCAACTTTTTCTCTAGCATAAATTATTTCAGTTTAATCATCCCTAATTTCATCAGTATATACAACAGTTTATACTTTTGAAGGAAGCACTAGATTTTTAGAGATTTTTCTTATTTCTCTATTCTTTATAATTTGTCAAAAATGTCACTTATCCAAACAGGAGTTTGGATAACAATGGAACAGAATTGTTATTTTCATTTATCTCTTTCTAAATGGGGCTACTACAAAATATTATTTCAGCAACATACAGCTAAAACTCTTCAAGTATACTCAATGATGAGATGGATCTATCAATTGGTAGGCGTAACAGCTTATATTTTATGGTCCTTTAAAATTTTAAGGTGCTTCTATTGATTTCATAACTTTGATGCTCACACTGACTCTGTAACATAGATGAAAATGTAAAATAGTTTTTAATTTTTTTTAACAGAATAGATTCCCTAACTCAAGAGAATTAAATTCTTACACAAAGTACCAAACCATTAAGCGACAGGGCCAGGATTTAACCATTGGGTGACAACACTGCTTAGTGATTTAAAGTATAGGTTTTGGAGTCAAGAAACACCTGGATTTAATTTAAGTCTCCATCAGTTATTAGTTCCACACCGTTGGGTCAGATTACATTACATCACCAACCCTCCTATAAAAACGGGTATAAAATAACCAACTTCATTGAATGGTGTAAAACAAAATGAGATAATTCCGGTAAAAAATATATATGTGTGTGCGTTTTTATATGCACATTTATGTACATGTATACACATGTATATTACCCTGTTATTTAGATAATGTGCAATAAAAACAAATGACACATGTCTATTTTAACTTTACACTGCCAAACTGTGGAAGTTTAAAAAAAGATTGGAGAAGTAAAATACCTTGATTGTATACTTTGTCACAGGGACAATGGTGTTGTGTTCACATACATTATTTCCTGTAGCTCATTAAATAACTATAAGAGCTGCTTTTATTATCTTAATTTTATAGAATAAGAAACTCATAAGGTAAGTTTAACAAGTATATTGCTTATAGAATAAGTATTAAAGCTCTTGGAATTAAGGTAACCAGATCTAACTTTCATAGTTAGTAAGTGGTGAAATCAAAGATTGCATTGATAAATAAGCAAAAATGTTGAGTTTTTATCCACCCTTTTATCATATGTCTAAAAGACAAATAACGTCTTAAATGTAAGCAAAGACGTAATTAAGAACTCTAAAAGCCAGAGAGGAAGGCAATATCCAAGCATTTGGATGAATTTCTTGTGTTCAGTGGGGTTTTATTAATCCATTCAACAAATAAGTGTAGGACCCTCCAATTTCAGTTCAAACCCCATCATAATGTTCTGAGTTTCAATACATGCTGCAGTTTTATCCAGTGTGATCTTGAAGTACTAGGACATTTGCTAAAAATTATGTAGTGGCTTAGATTCAAAGAGGTCAGCTTTTTTTTCCCCCTACCCTATTAACTTGCAGAGTGCAGGGATTGCACCCAACCATTTGTTTCCAGGCTTAGTGGATTCTTCCTTTATTTACCCTGCTTCCCAGTAGTCTCCAGTCTCTTACTCACCTCTCCCTGCATTAGTGACCCTTCTACTTCTCCTTTTATAACTTGCCATTCATTCAAATGAAGATCATTTCAGAGGCATAGTGGCAGATTACTGAGGTATAGTCTGTGACTGGCCATTTCTAGTCAAGTCTCTGTAGTATTAAACAGGGTTCTGAGGATGGTGGGCTCCCCTTTAGCATCTGGTGTGATTTTGCTAAGAATTGAGAGCGTTTTTGTTGTTACAGCTTAGATATGACTGTGGAGCACCTATATCACCGTGACTTAGTTGTTTGTTCTAGGAACATTTTGCCTGGGAAAGATAAATGTGTAAACTAATAAACAATTTCACTGTTGCCTCTAGGAAGTTCCTATTTATCAAATTATCAGAATCAATAGTTTACTCACCTAGGCAAACAGCTTACTTATCAGCAACAATTCATTAATCACAACTTATTTCATGACCTTTGCTTTGCTATGTCTTTGCTGATACTCAACTATTATATTATGAAATTTTCCCATTTTCAATCTGTATCCTTCTTTTTAAAAAAAAATACCTTAAACCACTTGAGCTTGAATCCCAAAGTTCTATAAATATTCTACTTCTGACTCATCCTTCCATCAAGGTGGTGTTCTTTGCTACTAGCATAACTTCAAATAACAGGTTTATGTGGTGATATTTCAAGGTTCAGCACCTTGCATGATAACTGGGTTCGACGCACCTGAAGACTGAAATTTGTCCATAGGCCAAGCCAAGTTAAAAAAAGGCATCTCGTCTTGTGGAAGTTAGGAAATGCCTCTTCCTGCACACTTTCAAGAGGTCCACTGGGAAGTGCTATTTTATCAGCCAAGCACAGCTGCTCTGATCCATGAAATTATAGAGAATCAAACCATTTATAGTTGGTCATTGAATTTTAACATTCAGGTGGTACTTAAGAATGCAACTGAATTTAAAAAGTAAACTAAAAAATGAAGCTATATTATACAGATTTAATGTACTGAAAGATAAAGGTGTTACACATCAAGACAGGAGAATGATTTTCATAGAAGACATTTTTGTACAATTTGCTAAAGGTTGATGCATACAGGACATCAAAATCCCCTCCCATCTTTTATATCTCACGGGTATTCTCAAACCTCCTAACGGGTGCTCTTCTCCAGTTCTGGTTCCTGTTAGTAAGACCCAAGGTAAATTAAAGATGGTTCTATCTGAAAATGTACGGAAAACCTAAAGTAAAGTAGATCACTAAGATGTCTAACATAAAGCAATAAATGGGTCATGATTAACATGTAAAATACCAGCAAAATTCCATACACAGTGTATATTTAATCATCACAACGATCCAAAAAGTACCTACCTGAGTTGGAGTAGCCTCCCAAAGAAAAGTGCTAGAGATGGTGGTACTGGGATTCAAGTCTATCTAAACCCATAGCCCGTTTCTTCCCCATAGCACCACACTAAAGTTGATCAGGGAAATAATGCCAGACAGAGGAATACAAAATGAAATTAGAAAGACAAAATGCCTTTGTTGCCTGAGGATAAAATTAAAAGATGTTTAATCTAATTGTACCATAAATACCCCAGCAGGTTTCCTAATTAATCTCTCTAAGATACATAGAAAGAGATGCAAAACTCTAACCTAGTTGTCAGATCATTTCCTCACAGAGGGTAATAGACTGAACACAGGGTGGGCTTGAATTTGAGTTCTGGATCTATCACTCAATTTTGGCAATTTCTTTAACCTTGAAGAAGTTGTTTCTTCATCTCTAAAATTGGAATGTTGAGGCCAACCTTAAACGGTTGTGCTGAGGACTAAATGAGATAAAAACACTTTGAGAGCACTGTGCAGGAATGCCTGGAACATGATAACATCTTCCTTTAAATACTGAGTAACCTACTGAGCCTCACATTATTTTTAACCCTACATTATTCAACTGAATATAGAGATCCTGCTATTTAGACTGGTGATTTTTATTACATCGTGTTAATATTTGTTTGGTATGTGTTCCTTATAGTCATTCTATGCTAGAACATATTATGTCTCAAGTTGTTATTTAAAGGGTAGAGAGTCTTTTAAAATAACTAAACAAAATGCATATTAGTAAGTGGAAGGAACTCTTTGTATTATCAGCAACCAATGAGACTGATGCCAAGCTTCAGAAAGAAATGATTGTTTACAAAGTGCACTTTTTTCTCCTTATGTGAAGTAATAAACTTCTAAAATAATAGCAATGTTGATAATAATTTTGAAGAATTTAGAGAGAGATTGTAATTTCATTTGTGATAATATGCTCATTTTAAAAATAGGTTATCTGGTCCAGAGAGTTGATTTCTCCAGCCCTGCTGTTATCCTTTTGTATGTTCATTTACTTTTTCTCCACTTTAGGTCATTCTAGTTAGACAGAAAGTGCAGAACTATACTAGCTCTTAAACTATTTAAACTCTGACCCAAAGAAATGGGCTGAATTAGGGCAGCTACAATCTTTACTTTAGTGTACAACTTAGCCTGCTAATACCTTTCCTTTCTGTATAGAAACAAATTTAACAAGCCAGGCTTTTGACATTCACAAAGAGTGTTTCCTTTCAGGCTGGTGACTTATGACTGCTTGTAACATTTACTGGAAAAGTATTAGCAGTCTTTGGGGTTTTCAAGATGCAAGATCACATCATCAGCAAAAAGCGATAGTTCGACCTCCTCTTTCCCCATTTGGATACACTTAATTTCTTTCTCTTGCCTGACTGCTCTGGCTAGGACTTCCAGCACTATGTTGAATAGAAGTGGTGACAGTGGGCATCCTTGTGTTATTATTAATGCAGATTCCTAAATGCAAATTGGTGGAGCAAAGAGACAGCCTATCAGAAACATAAAGTGCTTAGAGCTGCATGAAGCAGGAGAAAGGAAACTTCAAATGTATATGAGGGGAAAAAGAAAATTTTCCTAGGTTAATGAGCAGGCTTTTTGCAAAGCAATTGGCAGAGAGTTTTGCTCACCAAATGTTTTGTATGCTGGCCTCTGTTTCCTAGCCTCCCTTATAACTAGGGCGTGGTTAGGTAGGGCCATGTGAATAGTTCTGGTCAGTGGGTTTTGTATTGCTAAAATGACATGGTGTGGGCCACTTCCAGTCAGGAATAATAACAGATGTTTCTTCTCCATGTTCTTCCTTCTGTTGCAGTGAGAGGGGAGGCCACATGTTTAGATAGGAAAACCCAAAGATCCGTAAGTCTAGGTCCCTGAGATACTATGTGGAAGGAAACTAGAGAGAACTTTGCATGGGAAAAACTACATCATCGGTGTTAAGCTCCTAAGATTTGGGGTTTGTCCTACAGTAATTTAGTCTATATTGGAGGGAAATTTTTCTATAAGAATCAAGTAATAAAGATTAATGTAAAATTTATACAAATTCATAAAAAGAAACAGCTTATAGTCAGCACATTAAATGAGATAATATAAAATATGTTTAAGAACATAGGTATGGCAAAAATATTTATATTTCCTTTCCATTTATTCCTTTTTTAAAGCATGAATTTATTTATCACAGTCACCATGGACCACCAGAAGAGGCACATAACTATATAATTAAAAAAGTATTAAGAACAGAACACCACACAGTTCGTTCCCTTAGCCCAAGCTGGCTAAGGACTTTCATCAGTTCTTTTGTGTAACAAGTCAGAATTAATATTAGAATATCACTTTATCCGTTTCAATGTTTTGTATATTTTATCTCCTATGTTAGCTTCATAATAGAATGTGTTTAATTTTCAAACCATAGGATAAATTCAATTTTTTATAAGTAACCCTCTTCACAAAGTCCTATGTGAACAAAACCCTGCAGGTATACAGTTATTGAAGGGTGTCTGCATTAAGTGGGTCCTGTTCAAATATGACAATCACTATCCATATACCCCAATAGCAAAACCAGGTAATCAGCCTCTATTTTAGGCTATTTTCGTAAGCTATGCAAATATAAGTTATGGTCAGTATTTTATCTTTGCTTAAGTAATAGTTACAATATAAAAGAAATACAGAAATAAAATCTAAAGGTTTAAAAAGAAAGAATGGTGCATTCCACAGAAGAAAGAATACCAGAAAAAAATAAAAACTTCAGACATTCAACAAGGCATTTAAACAGAATTACTAAGTAAATAATATCTGCATACATAATCCAATTCAGCTCTACTAATTGATTTCAAGAAGATATAATTGAAAAGATTCCTTGAAGGTAAGTCTCTTTGTCTTTTATTGTAAAAATACCATTTGACACAGGTTTTTATTCACTTTCTCTATACTTTCTGTCATTCATTCAAGTAAACAAAAACCACAGTCAAAATCAGAGGCATGTATGATAACCTTCTTATTTGAGAAAAAACTAACTTGAAAGAGATCAGCTTGGAAGATGTAAAATTTTAAATCCTTCTTCTTAAAAGTGACTGGAGTTACAATTAAATAAAACATCTGGGTTTTTCAATATTAGTCTCATCTTTTCAAAATAAATGACCAGATGATACAGAGACAGTAATTGAAAAAGGCTCCAATAGTAATTAAAGTGAGTTAGGACAGCTGCTTTTGAGAATGCCATTTCCTTCCACTCCCAATGGCCTGTCTCCTGGTTTCAATGACTAACAAAAACAAAAAAGTACCTATAATTCTAATAGTCACTAAATAAGTGATGAAGTGTATTCCTCTTTTGGTATTGTCACACATATACATGAATAGCTCATCGAAATGAAAGAGAAAATCTAGAAACAGATTCTTGTACATACAGGAATTTACCGTCTGATACAAGAGGCATTGAAATCACTGGGGAAAGATGGAAATATTGTAGTATATTGTGAGACAACTGAAACACTATTGGAAAAAAAGATAGCACTGTATCCATACCTCACACTATACAGCACATAAAAATAAACCCCAAGTGAATCAGAAATCTACATGTAAAAAAATGAAACTATACAACACTAAATAAAAGTATAATTGGCCTTTTAACCTCAGTGTGAGGAAAGATATTTTTAACTGAATCGAAAATTCTGATATATTAGAAGACATCATTTTCAAATTTGATTACATAAAAATAACCTCATAAGTAAAGTCAAAAGAAATAAAACCCTGAGAGAATAGATTTTCAATATTTTCAATATATATCACAGAAAATGGGAGACTATCCCTAGTATATAAAGAACTCTCCATGATATTCTGAAATTAAAAAAATAAATTAAAAAAAAATAAATAAATAATAAAAAAAAAATCAAGGAAATTATTATCAAAAATCCAAGAGAAAAATAGTCAAAAGGCATGGACAGTACCTAAAAGTGTACAGATGGCCCTGAAACATGTGATGTTTAGTTTTCATTCATAAAAAGAGAAATATATATTAAGACTATACTTAGATGCTATTTCTCATATATCAGATTGATGAAAATTAGAAAGTATGACACATTCTATTTATGAGGCTGTGGGTTAACAGGCCCTTTCTTACACTGCTGATTGGAGTACAAAATCTTACCACCCCCTGGATTGGAAGTTGGCAATAAAAACAGTAATTAAAAAATAACTTTTTGTAACATATACTGGTTGACCCAACAATGCTACTTCTAGAAATTAACCCTGAAAATTCACCTTCAAAAATACCGGATACAAAACCATACATAAATAAATTTTATTCATTTGGCATTATTTATAATCACAAAATATTAGAAACGGCCTTTTTCTCATATATAGTAAAATCATTGGATAAATTATGATTCATTATCACAATAAAGTAGTGTTAGCTACTAAGCAGCTATATAAAGAAAGAAGACAATATTCATGAAATGATATGAAACAATCCAGGATATATTATTAATTAGAAAAAGCAGTTTTCACTGGCATATATTGTATGCTACTTTGTAAAAATAATATAGAAAGGAAATTAAGTATATTTTATATATATATGTGCGTGTGTGTGTATGTGTGTATATATTTTCTTCTTTTTTCAAGAAAAAGCGCAGTAACAATAAACCTGAATCTAAACAAAGTTAGCACCTACAGCATGGAAATAGGATACAAATGATAAAGGGAATGTGACTTTGCTAAGTATAATATTTTTATCTTTTTAGCCACGTTATATTTTATATATGCAAAACATATGATTAGATCAACAAGAGTAAAGGAAAATCATAAAATTGAATATAATCAGATATTACTGCTCTTAAATGCACATCAAATTGATCACATAGCACTCTGAAGTTGGGGAGAGGAAGAGAAAAAAGAAAACAGGTGATCCAAGGCACTATGAGCACAATATTCAGACTGTACACTTTCAAAGGAATATAAGTAACAACAACAAAAACAAAAAGCAAAGAAATCTTGAGTATTAATTGTTGGTGTGTTGTTGGTATAGTAGTTCTGAAATTATTCTGCATGCATTGTAGCACTGAGTAATTGCAAAAATAGTTTTGTGAACCAAGAGTCTCACTGAGGGAGAGGTGATATAAATACAGAAAGGGTTAAAAAGAGAAGAATGTGGTATTGGATTGGAATTGTAGATATCAGTGCAATTTCATTATTCATATTAAAATATATTTTCCTATCACTGTTTACGGAAAGAGCTTATAAACACTGACTTTCAGGAGCAAGGCAATACATTTAGTGCCTATGCCTTCATTTTTATTTCTGGGTATCATTATTCACTAAAAAGGCCAGGTCTCTTGGGAAAAGAAGGCTGATTCTAGGTCTAGATCTGGGAAAACTCAAGGTGATCCTAGAACATCTTTTTGTGTCAGAATAAAGGAATGCAGAAAAGCTGATGGGTTTTTTTTAAAGGACACACAAGCCTGCTTGAAGCAACTGGTCAAATATGGAAAATTTTACCATCAAAAGTGATTATGACAGCAATTCACTATAGCCCATTGAATTTAAAGAGAACAACAAAAATGTTCACAAGTTTGCCAAAAGACATGTATGCTAGAATGTTCATAATAATGTTCTTGTTAGTTCCCAAAGTATCCAAATGTCCATTCGCAGTAGACTGGATTTATGAGTTGTGATATATTCACATGATGCAATACTAGAAAGAAAGGACAGTCATTTACTATTACATGTAACAATATGGATGAAACACCTGAATAATATTCTGATCCAGTCAGACATAAAAAAATGTACATACTGCATGATTCATTTATCTCAAGTACATAGAGGCAAAGCTAATATATAGTGTTAGATTTTAGAATAGTAGTTACCCTTGGCACATAGCTATTGTAGAGAGCATGAACGGGGGGCCTTTCATTTGCTGTAAAGTCCTATTCTTAACCTGGATGCTGATTACATAGGTGTATTTAGTTTATGAAAGTTTGTTGAGCTGTATTCTTATTATATGTGTACATTAAAGTATGTATATTAAATTTTAATTAAAACATAAATGAAAAAAATCCATGAGTTCTTTATGATAATAATAAAATCAGGAAAGAGAAAGAGGAAAAAGCTATGCATTACAGAAGAATATAATCTAAGACATGAGAAGACATGATGGAATTAAAAGATAGCCAATGTGCAACCATTGTAATAATTGATTTAGACTAGAGTCATCAAAGGATACTAAAGTACTTAGTAAAATATTGTGGAAGAGAATATTCATATGAACTCTACAAATCATTCTACAGATTACTTATTAATTACAAAAGGGAGAAGGTACCTTTACAATGAAGAATAATGACTAAAATTTACATCATCGTGTGCCTCCTGGCCTGGGAAGGACACTTTACAAATGTAGTTTTCTTGACAGTTATATTTAACTTTTTCCTAATTAAGAGGGAATAATAGGGTAAATTCTATTGAAGCAGTTTTCTGCAAGACAAATGACTTGGTATCATTAAAAAATGTCAATGTCATGAAAGGCACACACACACATACACACACAAAGCAGGGGAACTCTTAGATTAAAGAAAACCAAATAAACCTAACAACTATGTGCAATGTATGATCCTTGATTGTGTCTGGGATTAAAAAAATAAATAGCTGTGAAAGATATCATCAGGACAATTGGGGAAATTTTAATGTGGAATAAATATTAGATAATAATGTTAAATTTCTTGAGTGTGATATCTGTATTTTGATTGCATAAGAGAAAGATTTGTTACACAGGAGATATGGACTACAGTATCCAGAAATGACAGTATTTCAACTTGCAGTTAAATTTTCAGCAAGAGAATTAAGAAATATGGCAAAAAATGTTAACTATTGATGCATTTTGGTGATGTATATAGGTGTCCATTGTACTATTTACTCTTTTTTTTGAGGTATGCAACTTTTTAATACAAAATAAGATGACTACAAAATAGCTTCTGGAGTGGTTCTCAGGACTTTCTGCTGAGGTGCGTCAGATAGCTTTTCTTTACCACGTACAGAACTGAGAGAAACAACCTTGACAGTGCAGTTTGTGGTGGTTCCCATTCTCTAAAATGTATAAAAATCATCCAAAGATTTTATAGCATGTTATACAATCGTAGATAGTAAACTAGTGGGCTAAGTATTCCCATCCAGTTGGGTTAGACTACAAAGCTCAAGATCTTAGTTGCTATTATGCTATTGTAGATTGCTGCAGCTGATATTATGAAATTAATAAAGGGCCACAAGCTGGAAACTGTGGTAGGGGAAAAATATATATATTTTATATATGTGTGTGTGTGTGTGTGTGTGTATGTGTATATATGAAAAACCAGCCATTGTTCCCTGTCTTGCTTTCCTATAATTGCTTACTACTCAGGAATCATATGGCTGATGGTCATAAAGATTCTTAGCTTTCTTCATTGCTCCCATAGATAATATCACCCTTGTGAAACCTAAGGCTAGTTTTTGATATATCTTCCAGGCCCTGCATTCCGGTAGAACAGCTGACCCACCCAGACCAGTGGTCCACAGGAAGGAACTGACTCAACTGGTCTTGCAACCCCCACCCAAGAACTGACTCAGCAAAGAAGGCAATTTCTACACCCCTGTGGTTCTGCCCTGAACCCAGCCAATTAGCAGACACAATTGCCTAGCCTTTTGCCTGCCAAACTATCTTTAAAAACTCTTTCTCTCAAATTTTCGGGGAGATGGTTTTGAGAAATTGCTGCCATCTCCTCTGTGAAATAAAACTCTTTCTCTGCTATAACCCCTGCTGTCTCAGTGTATTGGCTTCTTCTTGAGCAGAGAATGATGAAACTGGTTGGGCTGTAACAATCCTTCCCTTTGAGGGAAATGTTTCATAAAGGTGGAGGCATTTCTAACCTATGCCTTAAAGATTAAGGGGTGAACACCTAGTCTTGAAGTGGACAGGTGAAGACCTACAGAGTAGATGTCATATGGATGGAATAGTATAAATGAAGCAATAGTGATAGGAAAGCCTGGAGATCATAGAAAAAAGTGCATATTACAATATGTAAAATAGATATAGAAGACAACAGTGAAAGACAGAACTAGACTCTTGGGTTGAGGAAAGATCATATTAAGGCTTAAATGGTGGTTTAATTAATTTGAGTATTATTTAGAAGGCAAAGAAATGTTTACAGTAATTTGGATTGTCATCAGTCCCTCTTTCTTTGCTTTTGTTCAGGCTATTCTCCTTGCTGAAATACCCTTTCTTTGATCCTCTGTCTGGAAAACTATGCATTCATGAAAACTCATTTCAAATGTCATATCTTCTCTGTTATTTTCCTTGAAAGCTCTCTATTCTGCATCTCACCTAAAAGCTTAATTAATTCTTACTTGTCTCTGTCCTTTTAGAATTATATTCATACCTTGATTTTAGAAGAGTAATTAAAAGTTTGCACCCTGGAGTCAAATGCTGCCTGGGTTAGCATCCCAGCTCCTCTATTTGCTTTCTGAATAACCTTAGGTAAGTGATCAACTGGCTGTGCCTCAATTGTCTTATCTGTAAAATGGAGATTTTTATTAGCTCTACTTGATAAAATTATAGGAATTATTAACTGAAGTGAGCCTTTAAAAGTGCTATATTAGGTTGTGTAATGTAATAAATGCTCTGCAAATACTAGCTATTAATTGCTACTATAATGGCACTTACTATCCTACACTAAAGTTATTAGTCTACATCTTTCTTACTAAATAGTAATTTCTTTAAAGGCAGGAATATATCTGAAAGCACCTATGGAATTAATTTGTACAAAGTTGATACTCAGTATATGTTGCTAGGTGTTAGGATCATTACAGTAGGAATGTGAGAAATCTATGGTGAAGCTTAAGACCCCAGACTGAATCTGGGACAATATTTTGGGGAAAGGGCCTGTGCCTTTTTTAGGACCTATGCCTTCTGGACTACTTTTCTGTCTAAATCCAGAGCTGTCAACTCTCATATATCAGAAATGTCCATTATTAGGATGGAGCATAAATTTTAACACAGGCCGTCATTTGTAAGATGTTTATTTACACATTTTGTGAAATTTAAAAATTTTAAGTGAGGCTGATAAATCTCATGCATGATATTCAGGTGTAATGAGATGTCTCTTTTCAGAATGTGGCAGTAGTTTAAGTTTGGGTGAATGCCTGGGTTAAGGGAATTATTAAGTTGCTATCACATATTTAGTTTAGATGAAATTTGACTCACACTATTTACCCAATCAATCAAAATTGTTTTTTATGAAATTGGAAGTAAAAAAGAGTGTATTTAAAGAATTCATTTTAGCAAAGTTTGATTCTGATACTTCATGTCTCTGGGGACCAATTTCAAAGAAAAAATTCCCACAGATATATCACAAGACTGAGGTACATGGGGACAAAGTGCAATGCTGGTGCTGTATATAATTTCCAGTGAATATAGTTTCCAGCACTCACATACTCAGCATCTTTGAACTAGCCCATATTTATTCAAGGTCTTGTTTTCCTAAAATAGAATTTATCAAAATGGGTCTCTGCAAACAGCTACACCATCAAGGGAAATACCTGTGTGATTAAAGATTCAAACTCCAATCGCATTGTTACATACAACTTTACTGGATATGTAATGATTATATGTGTTCTTTTTATCATATGCACAGGGGCCATCACAAGGATGAGAATTATAGTCATTGAAAAATAATAGTAGTAGTAATAATAGTGATAATAACCACTATTATTGTCAAATGTACCATGTACTATGCAGTACCATAAATATTGAAGAGGAATAAACTCATTTAGTCCTCACACGTATACACCGACATGTATGAGGTGGATGCTATTATTATTTTGACTTTACAGATGAAAAAAGGTGAGACAAAGAACGGTTAAGTAATTTGCCCAGATAAGTGGCTGAGTCAGAATTTAAACCCTGGCAATCTGGATCCACAGCCCAAGATCTTAACCAATAAACTAAACCTACTATACTATACTACACTATACTATACATGATACTACTCTACTCTACCCCACTTTATTGTAAAAGCATTCTTCACAAAGTGGTCAATTTAATTTAATTCCCATTTAATCTGTCACGGAAAACTTAGACTGAAAATGCTAAATTAAGGAGAAAAAGAAATGCCTAGAATATTTTAACCATGATAAATTTAGGGTTCCCACCTTGTGGCCCTTCATTATTATTCATTATTCACTCAACAAATATTTCTTGATCACTTACTATGTGCCTTATACTTGACTGAGACTTGGGTTATAGCAGAGACTAAGACAGATAGAAGCTGGGCAATCAGGGAGCTAAGGGATAGGCACACGGTGATAATGAACAAAGAAATGAAACAAACAATTTAACTTAAGTGCTATGAGGAAAATAAAATGGATGATATGAGGGAATGTGACCAAGGGTAAAGGCCATTCCAATAGCATGGAAAAAAAATCTGTCTGATGAGATGACATTTGTGTTGATACTTGGGTTGTCAGAAGGGGCTGCTCTGGGTTGAACTGGAAAAGAACTTTCCAGGCAGAAAGACCAACAAGTAGAGAGCTGTGAAGTAAGGAGACTGCTTGGCATTTACAACAAATACTAGAAAACTTTAAGTCACAAGTCCTGACCCATTTTCAGAAGACTGAATATAAACAGGAATTCAGATTAGCTCTACTTCTTGCTACAATGCAAGCAGAGCTCTAATTAGTGTAAGTGATAGGTCAACAACTTGTTGTCCCACATGAATACAGAAGTCCTTTATTTTAATAATAATGTGTTTGGGGTTTTAACTAAACAAGTAATTTCAAATTTAAAAACCTGAACACAAAACTGCAAATACTATTTATAGTTAATACAGATTAAGATAAATATAAATATTAGTTCATATTAATATATATTTGGATCACATAATTTAGATTATGTTTAATATAAATATTGAAAAAATGGTGGAAAAAATTAACACAATTCTACCAAATGCTAAGAAAAATTATCTCTAGTTAGTAGAACTTTTGATTTAAATTTTCCAAATTTTGGATACATTTTGAAACAACTTAACTCTCCAAAAACAGAGGAATAATTAAATGTGTTATGAAACCTGTATATAATTAATTCCTAGGCAATAAAGTAATCTTTGCAATAATATAAGTTCTCCAACCCACTTTCCTTTGCTCTACATTTTATTTCACACACATCTATAACCTTATAATATACTATGTAATTTCTGTATTTATCATGTTTGTTATTTATGAATTTTCTCCTATTTTAGCATATAATCTACTCAAGTGCAGAAATCATTGCCTGATTTTCTCAATTATGTGGAGCCTAGAACATTTTATGGTAATAGTAAGAATTCAATAAATACTGAATGAATGGATAAATAAATAAATGAATAGATATGTAAATATTTTTAATGGTTCAAATGTTAAATATTTTGAGGGTCCAATTTTAGACTATTAATATTAAACCAGATTATCTCCTAACCTCTTTTAAGTTTTGATCTATGATTCTATATTAAGAGTATTGAATGCAACACCAAATTTCGAACATATTATAATATAAATGTATGTCACACTAAGTAAAATACTAGCTAACCACTTTTTAGATTTACAGTTAAGAAATTCCTATAGAAATTATTCCTATGAAAATTGTTCTGACAAAATAAATAAGCAAATTTTCTTTTTGTGATTTTGATAAATTAAGTTGACAGGCTGGTCTAATTTAGTTCAATATAGTTTGAATCCTAGGGAATTCTGTGTTAAGTTCAATTCTGTGATATATTCATGCACATGCACAAACGCTCACACAATTTTACGTGCAACATACAAGGGATAGTAGTAGGAATAGAGATAGGTATTTTCATAAAAACATTTTTTTAATCGCTTCTCAGCTGTTTGGCTAAGATCAAGTACAGCACAAAAAGATTTTTTTTAACTTTTTAAACTTGGAAACTTTGGTTTATAAAATATGTATACAGTTTATTTAACAGTCTATGTAAACAGTCCAGTTCTTGTCTTCCCCACCCATATACAAGACAATGACTATTTTAGAATCAACACAGCTCTTGAATTTTACACTAACTTGTAACATTCATAAACACCTTCATTTAAGCATAGCAGATGTCTAATTTAAGATTAAAGACTCTTATGAAATGTGCAAAGTTATAAATCACAGAATACTTGTTAGAAACAGGACTGGCACCTCCACTTTGACACATGCATTTTGGCATATGTAGCTTTTTCTGTTACAAAGAGAATCAATGTGGATTTTAGAAACTTTTACCTACATTGAAAGATATAAAAAACAAGTCTCCTCACCCTCATTAGAAGACCAGAGACAAAGAATTTTTGTTGTTATTTTTCAATGACTAATACTTATTTAGGAAAAGCAAAAATCTTCACATATATTTTAGAATCATTTTCGAAAATAGTAATTTCTTAAGAAGTATGTGTTATGATGGCTGTCACCTTTGTTTTATTTGCAAATATTGAAGTAAAAATATATAAAATATTTTGTAGTAGGAAACACTTTTAACAAACAAAAAATGTAAGTATAATTAAAAGTCATATCACAAACTTTATATAATCTAATTGATTAAAATATAAAAACAAAACTTTTTAAAAAATCAAAATGAAATTAAACCACAATTAGTCAAAATGCTTTGGGGAAAAACATTATCTGAAGCTTACACTATTTCAGATGCTGTATGTAAGGATTTCATAAGTTACTCTATTTAATCTTAACAGTATACAGCAGGGGAAATATAGTTAGAAGCAATTCTATAAATTGCAAAACCTGGACTTTAGAGGTGATAAGCAAATTGACAATATATCATGAGTGAACATTGTGTAATTCACACCAAGTTTTCCAGACATCACAATCTTAATACTACGACTTCACTCTACTTGTAGTTGTGAGGATGGGGAGGAGTCACTAGAGGCTCAATAATTAAAATTTATAAATGACTGAGTTTTGATCCCAAATATATGTTTTTCCAAAAATTAAAACTATTTTGGAACTGAATATATCCCCATTACCAATTCATAAGGATCACAGAATAAATTAATATGATATTTCTTTGATGATTGGGATTTTCAGACCCTTGACTTAACATTTCAGACCATCATATCTCACAAGTATTAGGAATACACACATATTTCTTTCAAAAATGTTTTATTCTTTTATTTCAAACTGTTTTGAGGCCAAAGAAAAGTGAATAGAATACTTCTAAAGGATTGCCTGAAGTATAATATATTGATGAGAATGTCAATTGGTATCATCCTTTTTGCAAGAAATTTGGCAATAACCAACAAAGCTACCTATATATTTGCATTTTGACCCAGCAATTCCACTTCTAGAAATTTATCTCTAATAATAGTAAAATACACCTGTATAAGTTTATTTATTAAATTATTTTTGTATGTGCAAAATATTGAAAGCAACCTGATTGCTCATATGTAGAAAGCTGATTGAATAACCTATGATGCATCTTCAGAATAGAAGACTATGCAGCTGTAAAAGCAGAATGAGAGTTCTACAAGTAAATATACTGATATGTATATTTATGTATATGTATGTGAAAATACATATGTATTTATTTTCATATGTATATGAAAATAATCCATAGTTTTCTGTCTGTATTAAACCCAGAAGGGGAAATAAGAATATACACATGTATTTGCTCATTTGTGTAAAAAGAAACACAGGGAATATAAGCCACATAATATTGAGATTGTTTTCCTTCAGGAGGTGAGTGGGATCAGCATGAAAACTATAAGTAGGATGAAGGGGAATAAACTTCTCTGAGTATGCCTCTGTCTATTTAACAGGCTTTTAGAATGATGATAATGTTTCACATTTATAAACAAACAAAAAAAAAGGGTAAAGAAAAACAACAAGAGTGGTAGTGGTGGTGGGGATACAAAATGATATAGAAATAGAAACAAAAAACATAACTATATTTCATATGAATAACCTAACTGCAATGATGGGGAAAACAAAACAAAACAAAATAAACACACACAATTAATGTAAGAAACTTTTGAACACTTTAGATCCACTAATACCCACAGACTAAAGACTAAAAAAAATGTTCACAAAGGTTAAACTTCAGCTAATAGGTGTTTCTTTTTCCTTTTTTTTCCCCACAGTAATATGTGTTAACAATTGTGAAACTATTTGATATGTAGTTGATTGAGCAAATATTAAATATATAAAGATATTATGGATAAGAGAGCCAAATTTCTTATTGTTAAAAAAAGCATTAGGTTAGATTGAACCCTGTGGTGTTTGATTGGAACTGAAAGTATTAGTTTTGGAGAGAGAGAGAAACACAGGCATGCGCACACACAGACACATTTAATAATGGAATTGTATCAATATTAACTATTGATTTTGATGATTGTACTATGGTTATACAAGATAATATCCTTTTTTAAAAAAATGTGCACTGTTTTCTATAGCAGTATGATGGTTAATTTTATGTGTCAACTTGACTGGCCATAGGGTACCCAGATGTCTGGTTAAACATTATTACTGGATATGTCCATGAGGGTATTTCCAGAAAAGATAAGCATTTGAATTGGTGGACTAAGTAAAGCAGATGGCCGTCCCCGAAGTGGGTGGGCATAAATCTACTGATAACCCCAACAGGAAAGTTCAATGCTCTCTCTCTCTCTCAATCTCTCTCTGGCTGACTACTTGAGCTGAGACATTGGCCTTCTCTTGCCCTTCATTGATACTTGCATTTACACTGTGCCAAGCATCTTACATTCATTGGTAAGGGGCATAATGTGTAAAATTTTCTCAATACCTACTAAGACATAGGGGAAACTCAAAGGATGTGATAAACATAGATCATATGTCAGTTAATCATGTGTGAGTCATGTTGGCTATTGACAAAGTAGAGCACATGTATACTCAGCATGTTAGCCTGTACCTTCGCTTATGTATTACTTCTAGCTATGTGTTTAAATTTTTTTAAGAATAATGTAAATCAAACATCTTTATTTGGTCTCAAATCTTTTCTTTCCCATGAGTTCTAGAATAGCTGTCCTGATAGTGTACTTGGAGGCTTTCATTGCATCAGAGTAATTTCCTACATGGCAATCTGTGCCCAAATACTCACACTGAGTGAAAAACAGAAAAAAATTGTGACATAGGTAAGTATTTAATAAAAACAATATAGATACCACATATAGCACTAAATCTCTAATATATTAGGATTGTGAAAAAAAGAACTTGCAATAGTAGCCATAATATAACCTGAAATCTGAGGTGAGTGCTCATCTCTGAAAGAAACGACAATTACCAAATGATCTATACACTCTTTATCGCTTGTGATCTGTACCTGCAAAGACAGAATCCAAATTTAAACTGGTTTAAACAAGAAACGAAATTATTGACTTATGTAATGAGGAAATCCAGGGCTAAGTATTTTTTTAAGAACATTTGGGTCAAAGGCCTCAAATGACATGATCAATACACTCTTCCTCCTTTTCTTGACTATATTCTTCTCTCTTTTAGCTTCACTATCAGACTCCATACAATGGCCACTAATGCCCCTGGCAGCTCTTGGTGTGCATACCACCAACTTTTCAACTTCTCCTGCTCCATTCTTCAGAATGACCTCTAGACTTATATCTCATGTGTTCAAATTGTCACACCTGCATCCTTGGCCCAATCATGGTGACAAATCTTGTGCCAAATATGGCCAGCTCCAACCAGACAACATACAACTTCAATAGGAAATGTTCCCTAGAGGGAAAATTGGGGCACGTTTATTAGAAGTGTTGATTGCTGTAGGGCAAGGGAAAAAAAAGAGACCTGTCCCCTCATCAAAGCAGGTTTACTTGATAATGCCATCTTGAAAGGGAAAGGAACAAATATTTATAAAGTTTTTCACTACATGCCAGTTTCTGTGTCAAGTGCCTTATGAAAGAGCAGCTAAAAGATTTATAAGCTGCCTGAATTCACACACCTAAGTGGTAGAAGAACATTTTAATTAAGGACTGTTTGACTCCAAATAATAGTTATAATTATATCATCATCATCATCATAATATTTATTGGCTACTATCTGACATGGACTATGACAGGCATCTTATATTCATAGCCTCATTCCATGCTCAAAATAAGTCTATGATACAGGGCCTGTTATCCTAATTTTACAGGAGAAAATTGAGGCATAGAGCAGTTAAGTAGCTTTCCAAAAGAAATACGGCTTATAATAGGAAGAACTCGGATCTACAGCCTTAGAGACCAAATTCTGATTCATAACACTCTCTTGCCTTGCTTTGACAAACATACCCTATTACTCATCTAAGTATGATTAATGCTACTAATTGAAGATGATTGGTCCACTGCTATTGTTCATTATGTCAGAGACAAAGTTAGGCAGGTCACCTCTCCAGAGATCCCAGGCTATGGATTCTCCATCCAAACACACATGATCCACATATACATGGCTTTGGTGAGTCAATGGTGACTTATCCACGTCTGCTTCATTGAAGTATAATTCCCACAGAGCTTGAACACTCTCAGCAGACTAGAACACATTCTCCAGAAGAAGCATGTCCCTGACCAAAGGCCAAGGCTCCTGAGAATAAACCACAGGATTAATCTCAGATGGTTCTGTGTATGAAAGTCATCTGTGCTAAGGAATATAAAAAGGAGCATTCTGACAAGAACAAAGAAGCTTCTTATAAAAAGATAAATATTTAATGAAAATGGCATTAATGGATCATCTTATTTCAAAATTAACCAATGAAATGTGAAATCAAAAGAATTTCAGTCTAGCGATGAGGGATAGAAATGGCCTTAGAGCCCCTATTCCTTTCTTATCCTTCCTCCCACTCATAGTTTTCGTGGACTTCTGTACAAGTGCTGCCTTGTCCTTGTTGACAAGTGCTCTCCATGGAAGCCCCTTCATCCCCCGCCCTCCATGCTGTCCCTGCCACTTCTCACTATTAAAACTCTCCTATCTTCTCTCCAGTTTCTCATCTCTACTCTCTGCTCAAAGACAAGGGATTAAAAACAAAGTAATGTATTTTGTTCATTACCCATATCTGTGATTTTACTCATTTAAAACATATGGGCCTAGAAAGAGTAGCTCTTTCTGGAAGCTCAAGTTGGTTTTTTGTTTGTTTGTTTGTTTGCTTGTTTGCTTGTTTTTGAGGCAATTAGCCTATCTGTGCCAGTCTATTTTCATCATTGGATGGCCTACCTTGCTTTGCACAGCACTGATCCCAGGAGAAGCAAGGAGGCTCTGATCCTGACACAGAATGAGGCTAGGAATAGAGGATCTGAAGGTAGCCAGGATTTTACTATAGAAAAATAAATGGGTGAAAAGGAACAGGAAATCTCTAATAAATGTTTTCCTCTTGTTCATGTTCAAATTCTGGCATTACTTCTATATAAATAATATTCCAGGTACATATATAAGCTATATGACAACTTGAATACTGGGTAATTGTGGGTATGTATGATTTTAAAACTTCACCCCTTTTCTAACCTCTTGTTGATGTCGAGGGTACTGAACTTAAATAACAATAAAAAACATGTGCTATGAACCCAGAAAATGTTGCTTATGAAGAAGCAATGGTTCCCAAAGTGAAAAAAAATTGGGTAGCAGGGGATGGGTAGGTCAGTACATTCTAGAAAAAGAAACTCGACCTAGGATATGCACACTGAAATCTGAGAAGGGGCTGACTGCCCAGAACTAGGAAGCTACTCATGGCATTTATGTTACACTTTACCATTGGCAAAGTTCCTTCACATCCATTTTCCTATTTTATATTCCCAAAGAGATGAGGAAATATTAATATAATGAATTAACAAAATAGGATTTGCTGAAATAAGTGACTTGAAGTTTTGAAGGCCTTGTTCAAGGTCACAGAATAAGTAAATGGCAGATCTAGGCATCATACCATGCTTATGACAAATCTTTACATGCTTTTGACAATAATTATGATTTTACTGAATAATTGTGTTGTACATTATGTTTTACAAACATAGATTCTATCTTTTTTGAATCACATTGAAACCGAGAATTCTAGGCAGAGGAAAGTTATTGATGGTTGGATTGACAGATCAGAAACCTCAGAGAAATTTCTACCAGAAGCCAATATGGTGGAGCTTGGATCTAACCAGAAAGAAAGTCCTCTTTATTTAAGATGTAATGGCCTAAAAAATATTTCCGTGGGCTGTAGCACAACACACGTATTTTGTAGGCCCGGATCACTTAGAACTGGAAACGGCAATTTTTTTTTTTAACCACAAGATGACTTTGTTAATTTTTTTTTCTTACACGGTCAAAATCTTTCAGTTATTGGTATAATAGTTGAACAAATAGAATCCACCAAGTTTGACAACTTACATATGGTTTTGGCAAACGTTTCACTGCCATGTATCCTGTCAAGTGTTGTCTATTGGCAGAGGGTATTCAGCTTTTAGTCTTTCTAGGATTGCCTCAGCTGCAGAGAACCAGTACTTCATCCAATAGCTCGTCCCTCCCTGAGTAGCCCACATCTAATTACTAATGTATGCACAGGTATAAAGGACCCAGCTCCAATATGGGGAAGCTCTGACAGAGACAGAACATTGTGTTTCAGAGCTCTCTGTGGTGCTTTGTCACTGAAGCTTCATTGCAGCAGCTCAACTTCTTTACCTACTCAATTCTGGTTTCTTCCCTTTCCTTTCACGATCCCAAGGGCATTCCTTAATAAATACTAATAACTATCCGTCCCCTATCTCTGTCTCAGGGATTGCCTACCACAAGATCTAACTTGTGTTAACTGATGCCAGGAATGGAATGAGAAAATAGACAATATTATTAGGTTTCAGTGCCAGAACACTTTTTGCTCAGTACCTTGTCCTTACAGTAGAAGGAGCACAGATAGGACCCTGGCATCATGTGGCAGTCCAATTTAAAAACTTTCGCCAGGGGTAAATTAGGTGTATACTGGGAAAATGGATTGCACTAGCAGATCTGTTTGGATCAAGTATTTGAAATGTATGTGGTCCACATAAAACATAGGGACAGAATATTACTTTTGGCAGCTCCCACTACAATGAAGCAGATTTGTTCAACATCGTACAAAAGCATAAGCTTTATTTACAAAAAAATCATGCCCCTTTGCTAAGCCAAGATGCAAACTATGAAGTCTCAAGCTTATAATCAGGTCCAAATGCCTGAAGACTCAGTAGATTAGGACATGAACTTGTATATCCAATAGGGAAACTCTTACCTGTGGTGAGGCCAAGTAAATAGATTTTATAGGTAGGCTTAAGTTTTTAAATTTATGCAAATTTTTCCTTTTACTTTGAGCTAACTTGCCATCAAGGTTGACCATAACGTTACTTGTACAAGTAGGTTTAAAAGAAATTAAAATTCTATTAAAAGGGTTCATTATTTCATATACAGAAAGTAAAACATTTTCAAGTTATTGGTCACACATAACTAGAAATGGATGTCTGAACTGCTGTGCTGGAATGATGTATAAAGTCTCAGAGAAAGAGTTTGACACGATTGAAGAGAGATGTCTGCCAGAAGTACATGAGAGGCACAAGTGGAATGATGCAAAGAAAGATTCTGTCATTCTTGATCATGTAGCTCAGGGTAAACAAATGAAAGTTCAGAGCTTCTTATAAGACGCAAGGGGAAGAGACTTCCCAGTGTCAACTGTAGAGATGAATCACTGATTACTTCATCTTTGTTTTCTACAAATGGATTAAATTTCATGATATTTATTTTTTATTTTTTTAATTTCAGAATATTACGGGGGTACAAACGTTTTAGTTACATGAATTGCTTTTGTGCAGTTTGAGTCAAAGTTATAAGTGTGCCCATCACCAATATAGCGTGCATTATACCTGTTAGGTGTAAGTTTACCCATCCCCCCTTCCCCTTCCTGTGCACATATGGTAGTAAAACACAATATTTATTAACACCTTGATCATTTCCTGGGGAAGAACAGAAAATATGTAGACATGCAAACTCAACTGTGACCAAGAGATGGTGGTATTACATAGACAATCAAGCCATCACTTTCATATTATAAAGCAGTTGCTCAAAGGAAGATGCTTGTAAATGGAGGTAGGTGTCTGATGAAAATCATCATAGTCATAAAATGAAGTACAGCAAATGCATGAGGTAATAGCACAAATTCTTGGTAATATAAATTTTTATGATTTTTTCAGAATTTAGTGTGAATTTTTATAAATCAAGATTTAAGGATGATATATTTAATTTAGGTATCGCAAAATTTATTTAACTAAAACAAAATACGCCATGACTTTTATCTTGCCTTTTATTGAAATGTAATCTACCAGCTTTGCTGATGTGACTTAAACAGGACTTTATTCTGGTCCAGAAATGTTTAACGTCTAAAAAAGAAAATGTTGCAGGTTAATACTTTTGCATCATTTTATTAAAAGTCTGAATATGGGTATAAAGGATATGAGGAGGATAAAGGATAGTGGAGGTGTACATACTATAATGACCCAAGAAAAAACTGTTGCTTAGGGCACTTGAGTTAAGAGGGGAGAAGTAGTTCCAGCATGAAGAAGTTGGGTCTGTTACTCCTCTGCTTAAAACCATCCAGTGGCTTCTGTGAATGTATCAATAATTGGTTTTCCTTACTGTGCCCCAGATGTAGGGCATTATATTCTGTGTCTTTAAACATGTAGCCACCTTCTGTGCTTCTCTCCTTATTTATCACATAGTATAAACCATTTCCAGAAAATCAAGATGGAAAGCAGTATTCCAAGCAATGGTGGGGTTTGTGTGTACAGAATAGTTGTAGAATAAAATAGTGATTCTTTTCTACTTAAGATACTCCCTTTGTAAAGACAGTAAATCATAAACTAAGCCCTCAATTCAAGGGGTGTGTGTGTGTGTATACGTACATATATATACCTTGAAATATATAAATATATATATAGTCCCAGGATCATATGTTTTTGTAAAATCTACAAAGGTAATAATGTATTAAGATTGTTGTCTCTGTCTACTCTGAGTCCCCACTGTCATACCTCACCTCTTATTAAGTGAGGCCTTGGAGTGGTAAGGAGTGTTTTTGTGACCTGAGAGGCAAAGTTTAAGTGAGATAGCAATTATTTTTTGTTTAGTAAGATATGATTGTGAGCTTAACAGCCATACCTATGTAGACTTGTTAGGGTGGGTTTTGAAAGAGCGGTCCCGGTCCTTTGGCTCCTTGCTTGGAAGGATCGCAAACAGGGCTGGTGCTACAGAGTGATGACAGACATGAAGGACTTCCACACAAGTCGCCTTTATTTGCAAAGCGAAAGTACATTCCAGAGAGAGGGGAACAGGTCTGTCCCTATGAGTGGAGAAGACCCTGAGTGCAAAGACAAAGTATAGAAAGTATAGTACACTCTCAAAGTCAGTAGAGAGCGGACTGCTCCAATAAGGAAAAGCAACATACCAGGGTTAGGGTGTGTCCTTTATGCTAATCCCTGATAATATGTTAAGCTGGGGGTGGAATAGTCATGTCTTTTTGGGGAAGTGGGTGGAGATTCCTGGAATCATGTACCCTCCCATTTTCTGTCCTTGTATGGCTGGCTCTGGAATTGTCATGGTGCTAGGGGGTGTGATTTTTACTATGCTAATGGAGAAAGGTTACCCTTGGAGGGGTTCTCCATTCCTTTGCGCCTGTTCTGGCAGAGGGAACGTCCCTAAACAACCATTTCCCGCTGTTGTGGTTTCTATTCTTTATCCTCTTTGGTCCTTGCCACCTGCTTAACCTCATCTCTACCTAACAGACTCAAGTTATTGCTGGCATTCCCAGTGTAAAGATGGCTTCTAGGAATATTCCTACCACACTGTGTGAACTCACTCAGAACTACAGGACAGAAGTACAAATACAAAGGTCATGATTGTGGAATGAAGCTGTTCTATGTTGCTTTACTTCAGAAATTTGTGCTTAGAGAAGGAAAAACAGTGTTTGGAAAGCACTAAGCCAGAAATTAGTCCAAATCTTAGAGAATATAAATAAGAAACTTGAGTGAAGTTTTCCAAATTTGACACTAATCCTAAAAATTTACATGACATTACTAAAAATGATTGTGTTGCTGAAATACTTTTCTTTTTATAAAAGGAGAACTTCAACCAAGGGTGATAGAGAAAATAATAAGTTATCTTTTTTATTCTTGCTATATTAAAAGTTATTACAAAATCAATGTCATTTGAAGACACTATGAAAGAACATGAAGCCAAAAATTATAGAAAAAAAATGCATGATAGTCAGTGTCAGGCAGCTTATTAACAAAAATAGCATGTTATTTTTCTACAGTTTGTGTTTTTGTGTAATTTGTCAGCTTTTTAAAAAATGTAATTGTAGTAATTTACTTTTCTCACTCTAGATAAATGTTCTCTTATGTAGCTAATATTATATTTATAATTTTATATTATTGTTTCTTGAAAGGGGCCCTCGAATTATATAAGCTGTAGGCCCCACAAGTCCTACTGTTCCTTGTTCTCAAGCTAGAAATAATCTCTCATTTGAATTTTCTCTGAGACTCTTTTGGTCTCTGTTTTTTCTCTGGCACTTACTGGTTCCTGACTGAAGCTGAATTATTCTACTTCAATGCCTATAATACACACAAGATTATGCAGAGTTAAGAGAGCTTTCTAAGGAGACAGTCCTTTCTTGATATAACCTCAGTAGTGAGCATTTGATAAAATGGCTATTTTAAAATTTTTACTGTGCAGAGTACGTAACTTTTTATACTTATAATAAAAAACAAACAAACAAACAAGACTTTACCTTATACACAAAAAAAGATGGACATTAGTGCAGGAGGACAGGTCCCCGGATGACCTTGGCCGACCTAGCTCTTCCTCCTCTTGTTCCCAATTTGGATACCCTGATGCCATCCACATGGATTAAGGCCCAGAATTCATCACTGAAGCCCACACAGTGTGGACGCACATATACGGCATCCACTGGACCCTCCATGTGTCTTACCATCCACAAGCAGTAAGTATAGTGGAGAATTTCAATAGACAGTTGAAGAAAGCCTTGACAAAAGGATACTCAGAAGGGACATTCCAAGGATGGACTCTGTGACTGACAAGGACCCTCTGGATTCTACATACTTTAGTCCAACATAGTGGAAACACGGACCTGAGTCACCGGATAAAGCAGCATGCAGAAGAGGGCTAGGGGTTCTGGTGGAGGGGCCCCAAGGCTGTGTGTACAGTCGGTGCACAGGTGGGCACAAAAGGGGGTGATGAACACTGAACAAACAGGAGGTGGATAGGGAGACTACATGAACATAGACCATCCTCATATCTTTGACAGAAACTAGCAATCTTTTATCCCTGCTACAGCTACCTTCATGCTTCCTGGGATGGTGGGAAGTATGGGCCACTTGGCAGCAGACACATTGGAAAATTCTAACCTGGAACTACTAACTCCATGGGGTGCTGCAGTCTATTGTACAGGGCCTGCTGGCCCTGTGTGTCTAGTCACTGACCTGAGGAGCTACGGGTGGCCCTGAAGGGTGCCCCAGTGCCTCCAGGGCACATCCTGGGTTACTTGAGAGGAGTAATGGTGGTTCTGCCCCCGGGACCCTCTCACCATGCTGGGAGGAGGGTGTGGGTCAGGAAGACCTCAACATGGCAGCCAGGACAAGTTGTGGTGGAAGAACAGGGATAGAGTGATTGGGTCACTACACCAACTCATGAGACCCCTGGAGGGGCAGGGGTCAGGCATTACCCTGTCATTCTCCCCTTTCCACAGGGATGTGGCAGCAGAGGCCTGGAAGCACAATGCCCTTGTTAGGCTTTCCCATGCTGTGGCCGCTGTAAGTAACACGATGAAATGTTAGATCTGCAAGTATGGAGCTCATTTTGTCACAGAATATAGCAACCCTCTCTGGCCAGCGGTAAATTACACCAGCATACTTCATGCCACAGAGGGCACAAGCAGAACCTGAGTTCTGGCTTACTGAATGAGGACATGGCACCTGTCACATGGGAGAGAGCCAGAGGTACCTGTTTTAACTTGATTGGCCTATGATGGCAGAACATGACAGCCTCAAATAACAAAATCATAGTGCGTTGGTACTTTGCCGCACCATGCTCCTTTGATTACATGGGAGGAGATGTGTCCTAGTGGCAATGTGACTGTTGCCAGCCCTCTGTTTAGGGGATTCATGAGCAATATTGTATGGGGGAAACTGAGGTCATGCAACTACACCATTAATGAGACTTGTCTGGCAATTGCCAATGCCTCTATACTCATGAATGGGCCACTGAACAAAGTGGGAGAAGGGGTACTGTGTGCACCCATGGGCTATATATTTCACTATGGGTGGTATAGGGGTGACCCAAATATGGAAAGCTGGTGGACACCCAGGATGCCCTGGATAAGCACCCCTGGGAATGACATGCCCCATTGGACCAGTACCCTAAAGCTGTATACCAGGATTGTTAGGGACCTGTCAGAAGGTGTAACTGGCGTTGAGTTTATATCCTTTTAGGATCTTTGGTACCATAAATAGGAGTCACTGCTCATGAAAAATGATACAAAATCTGTCCCTGAACATGGCAGATATGCCTCCTACAATGCCACTGCCTTGGCAGCCCAGCAGACATCCTTGAACTTCCTTGGAAAGGTTGTTTTAGACAACAAATTTGCTCTAAACTTTCTTTTAGCCTAACTGGGAGGAGTGTGAATGATTGACAACACCTCCTGCTGTACCTGGGTAAACACCTCGGGTATCGTAGAGACACGGTAGAGGGGAGATCTGGAAGCAGGCCCCTCGGCTGAAGACAGGAGGCTGCCTGAACGATCTCTCTTCAATCTCTTTAGCAATTTTTTTTATCTGGATCATTGGGATCCTGGGCTAGCTTGCTGCTTCAGGCAGACCTGATCATCCTGCTTATAGTAGTGGTCCTCATGGGCCCAGGGAAATGTCTTTTAGCCATGACATAAGGGTCCTATCAGTTAAGGTGCTGCATTGATTTGACAATACAAACCTCTTCGTCCATATCCAGGGAGATTGGTGGGCATATAAAATGGAACAGCTTTGCTAAAGGGAGGTACCTGGGTCAGGGGTGAACAGCAGGAGGAAAGGTCCCCAGATTACCTTGGCCAGCCTAGCTCTTCTCCCCTATTGCTCACAATTCTCTGGCAGAATGTACCAAGAATGCAACACCATGAGATAAGGAGGAAATGTCTAGAACAACCCAGGCCGTGTCCTCGTTCCTCCTAGAACAGTATGTTCTGTAATGCTTGAGTTCAGCATGCCAAGTGGCACCCAAAATATAAAATCCAGAATGGAATGCTGTTGGGGTCCCTTATTGCATTGGAGGTGCCATTCACCCTGGGCTGTTCTTCGAGCCTTGGGGAACCAGCTTGCCGTGGATCCCAGGCTTCTGTTTATTCCTGCTGCCTATCTGTGAGTAATAAATTTGCTTTGCCTGACATGTTGTGCTAATGTTCTGTCACACCAAATCATGCAAATGGTACTCTGAGTTCCTGCCAGATTTAGAACCTTTGTAGTTAGCACTCTGTGTTTCCTCTTGGACTCTGCGTAACTGGTTAGGTGCCTTACGTGTGGTGCTGTCTTTCATGTGTCTCACTGTCCTCAGCCACAGAAACTGGTATAATATTTAGCATTGTGATGTCTTAAAGAAAAGGTTAATGAAAAAACAGGGAGATCCTGAGGAAAAGAGCTTTGTTTTCTTTACCATAATGAAAACAAGATATGAATTCCTTTTGCACTGATAGTTATTAAGGATTTCTGCTCAAATAAAACAAACACCAAGTACAAAATGGAATAATTCAGCAGGCTCAGATAACACAAAAACTTTAATATAACTCTTTGAAGCTCTGTCCAAGTTTCTAACTCCTATTTACTTTAAAGTTCTCCATCTCGCCATATCTTTTTCCCATGGGTAGGAATTTTTAAAATATCTAGCACAGCAGTTCTCAATCAGGGGAAATTTTGTCTCCTACAGGACATCTGGAAATGCCTAGAGACTTTTTTTTTTTTTTTGGGTCATACTGGTAGGAGTGGGGGAGAGAGTTAAATAGCATCTAGTGCATTGAGGCCAGGGATGCTGGTGAATCCTACAATACACAGGACAGCTCCCTGCAACAAAGAATTATTGGACCAAAAATGTCAATGGTGCCAAGGCTGAGAAACCCTGATCTAGCTGATGGTAAGCACACGTTTCTCAGCAGAGTTTAGGGGATGAATGTCTGACATGTGGCAATTTAATGTGACAACTTAGAATCAAGTTTTCAAATGGTGACCAAAACCGTCATTTCACAGGACATCAGCTCTCTCTCTTCCTTTCAATTTTGTGTTCACACAAAAAAATACATCTGTATCATGTGCTGGGCTATGGGTTTACATATTTTTTTTTCTTTTTTAAAAAAAATCTTCATTAATAGCCTGGAGGTCGACTTGCTTTCATTTCTCTTAAGAGCTTTGTACATCATTTACCTTGTGTAACAAAAACTCTGATTGTTAAGTATCATCTTTTCGTATCAGTACATATTTTATACAGCTCATGTCAGTACAGCTGTTTGGCAAATGCTAATTTGCATTAAGCCGAATGTTGATATGAAGCAGCAGCTTGGGACATGAAGGGTTAGGGAGTATAAATGAACACAGATAATGTGAAGAAAAGAAGTGAGGAAGAGAAGAGGCCTGGGAGGGTGAGTGTTACAAGTGGAATTAAAATGTTGTTGGTCCTATGGCTTTGCTTCCACCCACTTCCTTTGTGTTATTGTCAAATATATCATGCATATATTACATTTCTGTATGTTATATGTCTGACACTACATTATACACATTATTTTATATGATTGCTTCTTAAATTAGGTAAACAGAATAAAAACTACATAAAGTTAAAAATATTGTTGATCAAACAAGAGTAGGAACTGGCATAAAAAATATAGAAGAGAAAAATTCAAGAGATTTAAAACAAAAAAAAATGTAGAGAAAAAGCGATCAGTCAAGGGTTCTAGATGGCTTCTGGAAAAGTACGTATTAACACTACTATGTACAGCTACGATGTGATTTCTCTGGTCATTCTGCTTTCCAGGGTCAGAACTCAGAACTGTCTGCAACAGGTAGTCATGGTCTAACGTATTTGGCATAAAGTGAAACCAGGACCATTCTACCTCGATAAACTTTCTGTTAATGTGCATTAACAGAAGGCTACCTCACTTAATGAAAATAAATAAATTCCAGAATTGTTTTGGTTGTACAGGGGGGAATTCCTTATAACATAGGAGAGCTGAGGGATTCAGCGTGGCTGTGACCACATTCTCTTGCCCACAGTTCAATGTCAATCACTGTCACACTGGCCATGAGGCAGATGACACTTAACGTCCTGGTCCATCCATGAACACGGGCATCGCCCCACCAGCTCCAATCATTCACACAGGAACACGTGAAAAATAAAACAAAACAAAAACAACTTGTTATTAACTAAGGGTTAAAGTGTTAAAATGTTAATAAAAGAGCACAGAAAAAATATCTAGAGATAATTTGAATTTAAATTTGCATTTATATCTCAAATACTTTTACAACATGTACTATTTGCAGGTGTTACCTCAAGCACTTAACAAATATTAACTAATTTGACATTACATGAACCCTATACATAGGCACTATTATTATTGTCATACAGATGGGGAAACTGAGACTCAAGAGGCTATGTAAAACCTGTCCAAGATCAGAATAGAATGTCTGAGTCCAGATTCTATGATCTCTCACTATGACTCCTTAATCTTTACTTTGTGGTCACCTAACGTACAGCTGAAAGCACATTACATGGCAAAGGTCATTTTTACCTCAACCTGTTGGCAAGACACATAGACATTCAGACTCCTTCAAGTTCAGGATAAAACAATAAATCAAGTTAGAGATAGATGATAGACAGGGGGAGGGGTAATTGATTTTTAAAAATTTCCTCTCTTGCATCCAATCCCTGCTCTAATGTTTCCATTGGCCTGCCTGTAACCTAGACACATACCTTATATCTTTCATAAAAATTAACTCAAAATATATCATAGACCTCAATGTAAATTGCAAAGCTAAAAGCCTTCTAGAAAACAATATAGAAAAAAATACATATGGTCATGTGTTTGGTGATGGGTTTTTAGGCACAACATCAAATGTGTCATGCATGAAAGAAAAAACTGATTAATTAGACTTTATTAAAATTACAAGTTCCCTATCTAAAAAAAAAACACTGTTAGGAGAATGAAAGCATAAGCTACAGATTGGGAGAAAATATTTGCAAAACAACTATCCGATAAAGGAGTTGTATACAAACTATAGAAAAAACTCTCAAAACTCTACAATAAGAAAACTTACACCACTATTAAAAACTGGGCAAAAAGATCTTGAATAGACACTTCACTAAAGAAGATGATCAGATAACAAATAAACACCAAAGATGTTTAATGTCTCGTCATTGGGGAGTTGTAAATTAAATAACAATGAAATACCATCACACACTTATTAAAACGTCTAATTGTTTTTAATGACAATACAAATTGCTGGCCAGAATGCAGAGCAACAGGAACCCTCATTCGTTGCTGGGGGAAATGTAGAATGGTAAAGCCACTTCGGAAGATAGTTTGGCTGTTTCTTTCAAAGCCAAAAATAATCTTACCAGACAATCCAGCAATCACACTTCTGGGCACTTACCAAACAAATTTCAAAATTTATGTTCACACAAAAACTTGCATGCAGTTTAAGTACCACATGCTAACTGATTGCGCCACTGGAGCTCCAAAACCATGCATGCAAAAGTTAAGTAGTTTTATCCATAATTGTCCCAGTCTGGAAGCATTCAAGATGTCCTTTAATAAGGGAATGGATAAATAAATTGTAGTATGTTCATACAATGGAATCTATTCGACAATAACATGAAATGAGCTATCAAGCTACACAAAGACATAGATAAACCTTAAATGCATAGTATGATTCCAAATTACATGACGTTCTCTAAACGGAAAAATTGTAAAAAAGGCAAAAAAAAATCAGTGTTTGTCATGTGTGGGGGTTAGGAGGAGGCTAATGAGTGAAGCCCAGTGGATATTTAAGGCAGTGAAACTATTACCTATGATATTGCAAGGAGGGGTACATGGCATTAGGCATGTGTCAAAACACTTAGAAATCTGTGACACAAAGAGCCAGTCCTAATGTATGCAAATTAAAAAAAAATCTTTTAAGTGGTCAGAGTATTCTAAGGTTAAAAGGAAGAATGTGACAAAGCCTTCTATCTGTATTGCAAATATATGAAACAACCTAATTGAAGGGGGCATGGGCAGAATGCTATTCACCTAAGAAAATCTGGAAATGAATGGAGTCTGTAAGATTAAAGCCAAAGATTACACACCCACACACACAAAACTTCAGTTGATGAAGTCATTTCTGATGTGTGTATGATTTAACAATTCCTTTAATGCTATACATGTATACTGGAACTGAAAAATAAATCAATGAATGGATAGTAGATGGTGGGAGCCGAGTTTCTCCCTGATGGAGTGAGATCAAATATATCATGCATATATTACATTTCTGTATGTTATAGATAAGCAAGGAAGGAGGATTCAATGGTCCATGTGGTAATTGATTAGAGTCAGGTTCATCAGTATGAACTCCTGTTTGGCTTACTATAGGTAGAGATAGCTACACATAAAAACATTTATAGAAAGAAGTAAATATACAGGTTATAATGCACATATATATTTCCTTGTTCTTTCAGCTGAGAGAGTCTAAAAGCAATTACAGTACTAATAAGCATACTTAAAGGCTAGATCTTATCTTCTAATAAAATCCTTCAATAAAAGGAGCCAGAGATTTTAGAGAAAAGGCTCATTGTAGGATTGGGGAAAGAAATATACAAGATGAGCCTTGAGTATCTTGGATCGACCAAAAGTAAGGAACGTGCCAAAGGGGGAATAAAACCTCCACAAGGATAGCGGTAGCTCAGAAGAACACAGGAGACAACTGAAACAGCTTCCAATGGCTAAAGCTGGAACAGTTTGAGCAACAAAATAAAGTATTATTGTATTAAAACCCAAAATATAAGATAAGTATACTTTGGGCCCATACTGATATAAGTAAATGTATATATAACCAAACGAGGTAAAATAGATAAATTTCCCATGCAGAAGAATTTCAAAAATTTATCTTGACACTTTCTCAAGGAGGTGAAACATAACTCCCTTATCCTTAGATGTAGGCTATATATAGTGAGTTCCTTCTAAAGAGTACAGGGTGGTTAGGAGGGAAAAATAACTTTATAGTGGAGAAACTTGACAAACACTACCTCAGTTTGGTGATCAAGATTAATTTCAACAGTCATAAGTTATGTTGATAGTATTTCCCTATGATATGATGTGATGAAAATGTCACTTTATCTCTGTGATCTTCCTCCCCAAAATACATAATTCCAGTCTAAACATAAGATGAATATAAGGCAAATATCAACCGAAGGACATTCAAAATACCTGACCAGTACTTGAAAATATTAAGGTCATGAAAAACGAGGAAAGTTTGTGGAACTGCTACAGCCAAGTGAAACCTAAGGAAACCTGACAACTAAAAGTTGGCATGGGATGGGATCCTGAAACAGTGAAAGGACTATAGGAAAAAATTAAGGAAATCTGAATAAAGCACAGAATTTAATTAATAGTAATATATCAATATTTGTTTATTAATTATAACAAATGCGCTATACTAGCATAAGATGTTAATAATAGGGGAAACTGTGGTGTATATGAAAATTCCCTGTACTATTTCTGAATTTTTCTGTAAACCTAAATCTGTTCTAAAACTAAAAGTTTATTTTAAAATAGTCTTTTGAGAAGAAGGAAAAGAAGAAATTGAGTAGAGGACAGAGTATGAAGAGGAATCAAACTATTTCCGAAATTGAGGATCTGAATTTAGCTGCGTATGTCCAAATACTGTTAGTTAATAGTGATGCCATCTATGTTGTGAGTGTTATAATGCAGACATTTTTGGCCATAATCCAAGTCTAATTCTTGAATTCATAGTTCCCCACTGGAAAGGAGAGAAGGAAGCATGACAGTTGTAAAGTCACGGAAACTGGGAGGTACCGCCTACCTTACACTATCATTACTGCCACGCTTTAACCCCCAGAAGGAAAACAGAAAAAAATTGATTTTGTACATTCATAAATACACATACACCTTTATATGGTTTAGATATTGGTGATGTTTGTACCTTGTTTTGCTTTATTTTTACCAATTTAGGAAAGTAGCACACTATATTGTATTCAAATTACATTTATTTCATGGGACAAATATTTGTTTGGAAATCAGAGAGCTGGTATAATATGAAAGGTCATAGACATGAAAATTATCTTTTAAAATTCTCCTATATTACTATATACAAATACATCAAATCACATTCTGGATTCTGAAATCTAATTAAACTTGCAGTAGTCCAAATCAAAACCACACCAATAAATATTTAAATATAATGCATTTTGGAGATAGATAAATGCAAATCTAAATGACTAAACTTCAACTCCCTGCAATAGTTCTTTTTAATACATTATAGGCATATGAACATTCTCATCTCACCTTTATTCATTTGCACACCAATCATATATCATTTAGTTATTTATTTAAAAAGCAGAAAACTGCACATTTTCTTAAGTTACCTTGGGGTTAGTTCTATCATTGTAATGGAAGAGTACTCTTAAGACTGTGTTCCACACAGTGGCACTTGACATTTCCAGGCTCATATGATCCTGAGTGCTTCAGTCTCAGAATTAGAATGAGTCTGTTTCCTTATAGTTCCTTTAAAATCCCAGGCAAGATTAGCATTGGCCCACTTTGGCCACATGCTCATCTAAAACAGGATAATTATCTCCAAGTGAATGGTGTGTTCTAACTGGATAGACAAGAGTCATGTAAGAGAAGATTCTTCAGGATAGTACTAGGAAGTTATCTATCAGAATAAGCAATCTGTGATTTGAGTTACTGGAAGGATTTTTTTCTTACTTTACAAGAAACTTCTCATTGCTTGGAAATTGTTGTGTTAGGTCTAGATGGGACAAATAATTGTCCTACTTTTTTCCACTGCCTTATTTGCCCTTCCTCCACTTTTTCCATCTTTATAAACTTTAACTTTTCTTAAAAATACAACTCTTTTCACTTTCTTTCCTGAATTTTTATAAATCACAGAAACACAAGTTTACCTTTTCCTATGGATTAGGACTAGATATTATTCATGATATTTTATATATAAATACTCAGAAAATATTTTGAGTAAATGGATAAATTGGATAAATTAAGGAGAAATGAATAAAAAGCTGCTTTTATCAGAAGTTGAATAAAGGTACAATATTTGCTCATGTGACCATGTATGTGTAAACAGAGTTCCTGAGAAATATCTAATTGCAGCTATTGAAAAAATTGGTTACTCATAAGCTTAGAAACTTGGTTACATAAAAGAAAAAAGGTGGCATTGTATATTTCATATACCAACCACCAAATTTATAATGACTAATATAAAGGTGATTGACATATATTTCTGATATTCTCAAAAGTGTTGAAAGATATTTGGTTCTTCATAGATGTGAATCTAGGAAGACTGACATAAAAATACTGGCTTGGGGAAATTTGTGTAGTTAGTTATGTTGGGACTCAGAAAACAATACCCTCAGAAGCAAATAAAAGCCTCAGAAGCAAAAGTTTTTCTTTGACCTTCTCCTGCCGTTTGTCTCTCTGTTCCATTCTCCCCAGAGGCTAGCCGTAGAAACCACAACCCCAATTTCCCCAAAGCCAGCCACAAAACCTAAAAATATTACTCTAACTTTCCCTTTGCCTTTCTGTGTAAAAAAAGACCTTAAAGAAATTATCTGACCTACCTTGTTTGACTGTAGGTCATAAGACCCCCATTCCAGAGAGGGTCCTTTCCATACCCAGGAGGAAGAAATGCATGCTCAGAGAGGCCAAGAAGAATCTAGACAGACAGGCCTTGCTGGCTTTCCCCACTTAGTCTATTAGCATTGGATCATCATACACTTTTTGTCCAATCATATTTCTCTATGGCTAAAATATTCTAGTTTCACTAAAATATATATTTTAATACATATAGACTTTAATTTGAATTAAGATGGAATCATTTTCTACTATATATAATATCACAGGATTTGTGTGTGTGTGTATGCATGCACACACACATGAAGGATTGTATGGGAAGACAAGAGAAATAAAAGGACTTTCATGTAACTTTGCTGTTTGTGATTCTCATCAATAATTATGTGTCTAAATACAACACAATACTCAATGTTACTAGCTGCTGCAACTCCTAGAATACACAAGTTTATCTTCTTTTTTTCCCTAAGTTTTATGTTCAATGAAATATAGTCCTTAGTTCAGTTAAAAAATAATGTCTGATTCAAAACTTACTTAACTCTCAAGCTGCCTAATATGTGGGAGAGATTTTTTCAACAGAAAATTTGTCAAGGAAGAATAAAAAGTGACTAGGAGTGCATCCAACCAGCATGTTTGGCCACAGGGAGAAAAAGAGTTATATTTAACAGAGATGAGGAATATTTAAAACCAACACCAGTAAATTCACTCTTTCCACTCAGGAGGAAACTATAACTTATTTGTTGAGGTAATGGTTTATGAATTCATTTATTAAACTTATTTATTAGCTGTCATCATATTTGCATAGGATGAGTTCAAATTATTCACACTAAAATATTTGTAGGACTTGATCAGCCTATATCAAAATCAGGGAGCAAGTGGGGAGCTGGTTGATAAAGAAGCCCTCAATTCTCAATTGCAAGAGTGAGTAGAAAATTAACGTGCTTCCCCTAAAAGAAACCACTGCTACTATTAGGGAAAATTTAACCATGATACAGAGCTTACAAAGAGTCAAATTCTGAATATTGTGTATGATTCCTCCTAGATTAGGCCTCAGAAAAGAGGGCTTAAGTTGTAGTTAGGCTCTAAAAGTCTAATACTTTCCAGAAATCACTGGGGACTCCTCTGGGAAGTCAGAATTATATGTTGTTTTTTCTGGATTTCAATACTCTGTGTACACCATTTGCATTTTGCTATGGACACATCTGCTCCTTTCAGTGTTTGTTTTCAGATAATTCCTGATCATATCTGCAGTGTTTTGTTGAGGACAGCCACATTTCTGCTTTCTCTGTCCTAACAGAAAGTTATTCATGGTGAGGTGGCCCATGGGTTAAGACCCTTTTAAAATAGTATGTTATCGTTGAGAGCTCAGTACTTGGGGGGTATGAGCACAATGGCTTCATTTAAATAGTATTTTAATCCCTGGGGATTGATACTTGTTCTCCACAAACATGGAAGGCTCTGAAAATCACTAATGAGAAAGGTCAGATAGATTTTAGGTGCCCGTGGTATGGGAAACGACTGAACTCACTAGTCCAATTGATAAAGACTTTTTACCTTAGACTTTCTAAAGAATATTTTCAACCTTACTCACTCATTCCAAGGCCCATCGCAAATTTGATTAATTAATTAATTAATTAATATCATGGACATTTCACCCCTGAACTTCAAAGTGAGTTTATGACTTTGTCAAGATTATAATAACTGCTCTATAAAATGTAAAAATAATCTATTGATACCACTATAATTAAACATGCACTCCAGTGTGATAAAGCAATACCAATGGTCTTTGTACAAAGTAGGGTGCATCTGGTGTTGACTGTCGGTAAATTTCTATTATTACTATTCAAATTATAATTATTACTACTACTTTTAAAGCACACTATACTATTATTATTATTTATGCAATTATATATAAGCAGTTTTTAAAAAAATTTTACAGTCTACCCAGCATGTTTGTATTAATCAGCTCAACTAACACTCACAGCAGCCTTGTGAGATTAAAGCTATTCTCATTGTACAACTATAGCTTTACTGGCTCCAGTGGTTAATTGTCCTGTCTGTGGTTACAGAGCCATTAAGAGAATGGGCCAGTACTGGAACCTAGTTCTTCCAGCTCCAAATTAAGCATCTTTTCTGCTAGTACATGGATTTCTCCTTACTCTAACTAACCCCTTACAAGACTCTCATCTCTGAGGAAAACTCCAGTTGAGGATGAAGAACTAGTTGGAATCACATTAAGTACACCAACTCCCATGTACTCACCTCCACAATGGGAACAAAGCCAAAGTCACCCTTCAGTAAACAGAAGAAACAAAAAAATTGGAAAAGGAGAACTTTTGAAGAGAAGAATCAGAATATAATTCAAAGGTCTCATACATTCTTTAGATGCTATAAAATAAAACAAATTTAATGAATCAGAAAACTGAAGGAAGACAAAAGTAAGACCACATTGGTACCCTTCTTTTCTGGCCACTGTGCCTCAAGATAGCTTTACCCAACCAAGGCTGCTGCTTCATTCAGATCCAAGACAAGGGCATGCTATCTACCTTGAGATTTAAAAATACACATTTGTGTTCAAAACTCAGTAAATATTTGTGTAAAACTTCAAGAAATAGTGATCAAAATAGTCATTAAAAACATGCTTTGGAGACCTTAGGATTTATTTATTTCTTTTTCCTTCATTGAAGGTTAACATTATTTTCATAATATATGGAAATATTTTGAGTTTTGATATTTATTTTAGTATTTCATAAATCATTTGATTCCCTGTGGTGAAATGATCTGCAGAACTGTGGCTATCTCTGGGGAGCCTCCATTCTCAATGTTCAGCAAATATAGTATAAGAGGCTTAGTATGTGCTGTGATCTGAATGTTTGTGTCCTCCCCCAAATTCATATGTTGAAATCCTAACTCAGTAAAGTGATGGTATCAGGAGGTGGGGCCTTTGAAAGGAGATTAGGTCATGGGGGCAGAGCCCTCATGAATAGGGTTAGTGTCTTTATAAAACAGGCCCAAGAAACATTCCTCACCCCTTTTATCATGTGAGGGCACAGTAAGAAGGGCCATCTATGAACCAGAAAGCAGGCCCTCACCAGACACCAAATCTGTTGGTACTATGATTTAAACTTCCCAGCCTCCAGGACCGTGATAAATAAATTTTGGTGTAATAAGACACATGTTTGTGGTATTTTCTTATAGCAGCCTGAAAGGACTAAGGCAATATTATACGAATCCTTCTGTTTTGTTAAATGGTATTACAGAAAATATGTCTTTAATATTACATACCATTTTAAAGGCCTTTGACAACATTTGTTCACAAAAATTTCAATATTGTCTTATAATGAAGTACTTTTTAATAAAGAAAATGCCCAAGGGTCACTTTTACTAGTTCTATTCTTTACTGACCTTATTGTAGGTATTAAAAGCAAATTATCATTCTTTGTATCCCACCCTGCTCTACCTCTTACAAATTTTGTGTTCTTGGCAACCTGTTTAACCTCTTTATGCCTCAGTTTCTTCTCTGTAGTTAGAGTTCCTAGTCATTGTGCCATTATGTGGATTAAATCAATTAAATTATAAAAGCATGTAGAACAGTGCCTAGCACTAAGTACTTAATAATTGTTCATTATTATTATTATTAGGAGGGGCAGAGAAGTTGAAGGCACTTGTTCATGCAAGTTACTTGACAGAAATATGTGGATTTAAATCAGCATCTTAACACTTAGTGAAACAATTAGGCCATAGGTACAGAAAAAGGCGTTGCTGAGTTTTTCTTTCACACTTCTAAAGGTTATAGGAAAGAAAAAACGAACAAACAAACAAACACCTTAGAATATCAACTATGCATTTAAGGATCAGTGGTATTACAAGACATTTATACATTTTTCATTTAAAAAATTTTTAAATTGACATTTCATACATATTTATGGAGTACATAATGATGTTTCAATACATAATGTATAGTGATCAGATAAGGGTAATTAGCATATCCATCATGTCAAATATTTATCATTTCTTTGTGTTGGGAACATTCAATATCCTTCTAGCTATTTGAAACTATACATTATTGTATACTTTTATTTTTTCCTTCTGTCCTTTTTATTTATTATTATTAAATATTATTTTTGTGTGGTAAGAACATAGGATAAAATATGTCCTGTTAGCAAAATTTCAAGTATGTAATACAGCACTGTTAACTATGGGTACTATGCTGTATAGCAGATCTCTAGGACTTACTCATCTCGCATAACTGAAACTTTGTACTCTTTGACTAATACCCATTTTCTCCTCCCCCTAGACCAAGGCAATTGCCACTCTAATCTCTGCTTCTAGGAATTTGACTATTTCAGATTTCTCATATAAATGGTATCATGTAATATTTGTCCTATACACTTTTAATATAAGCTTTACTTTTTTCAAACCCTTATTCCCTGTAAGATGATTTCTCTGGGTACTACATTTCCTACTAACTTGACTTTATTTTAGAAATTACAGACAATTAACTGAAACAACACAGTTTTTAAATTAGTGAAGCAAAAATACATTGTCACACTAAAACGTTCCTTTCCTGTATGTTGATTTATCTGCTCAATGAACAGTTTGATATTTCAATGCACATAATACATGTCAAAACCTCTGTAATATTCCCTAAATGAGAACAAATAACTTACTAACCTTGAGCTATACCGTTTTGATTGAAAATACTTTGATTAATTTGTCCTTGTACATGTTTCTTTCTGCAGTCTCTGAAATAGCTTTGTACCAGGGACATAAAATCATTTTCATTTGTCAAATAATTATTATGCTGATATCCTCTATACAGCAGCTTGTCTTTTCCTTGAGGATATTAGTTTATGTTAAAACATTAGCTATTTTTTTTTTCTGAACAGTCCAGGAAGGAATAATATTAATGCTATTTTTATAGAAGTAGTGAAAATACAGATAAAGAAAATAAGAGTTTACTCAGAAACACAGATGCTTTAGCTTGGGTCTTAGACAATGGTTCTTTGTCTAGCTCAGTGTCTAAGTGTTCAACTCCAACTGTGTCTTTGAGTGTTCTTTTCTTTTCTTTTCTTTTCTTTTTTTTTGAGACAAGGTCTTGCTCTGTTGCCCAGGCTGGAGTGCAGTGGCATGAACATAGCTCACTGAAGCCTCGAACTATTGGGCTCAAGGGATCCTCCTGCCTCAACCTCCTGAGTATCTGGGACTACAGGCGCACACCACCAACACCTGACTAATTTTTTAATTTTTTGTAGAGACAGAGTCTCGCTGTGTTGCCCAAGCTGGTCTCAAATGTCTGGGCTCAAGCAATTCACCCACCTCGGCCTCCCAGTGTTCTGGGATTATAGGCATGAGCCACCTCGCCCGGGCTTCATTTTCTTATGAAGGAGCCTGTGCTGTGTAACACTAGTATTAAATAAATTTTATGCTTTTCTCCTGTTGCTCTATCTTACGTCAATTTAATTCTAAGCCCCGGTGTGGGCTTAGAACTAAAAGAACATGAGTAAAATTTTGCCTCCCTTACGTTTTGAATTGTATGAAAGGTTGAAGTTTTTAATATCATATTGCTTTCTGGACTGTTTAATCTGAAACTTAATTGTTATAAACTTGAATGTTTTTGGCAAATGGAGCAGAATCAGTTTGTGTTATTCCTTAAGAGTAAGGAAGGATGATCTGACATATTAATGTATAGAAACATTAGCATATTAACCAGGAAAAATACATGCATGTACGTTCTGAAAGGAGATTTTATGGTCTAAAATTTACATTAATGTACCTTTGCAAAGAGGATGTGATTTGATTTATGTGTGTGTACATCTGAGTGTGTATTTGTGTGCATGTGTGTGAGTGTGTGTGTAGGTGTCTTTTTCTTTGTTCTAATGTATACCCTGCAGGGGTGGGAGTTAGCTAGAATTGATCCATATTCCAGAATCAGTTACTACCAATATTTCACCTACTAATCTCTGTAGTCAACATCAATGCTTTGTAAATTAACATGATGTAAGTTAGACATATTAGGTTGATTTTTTTATTGTTGAAAACAGTGGTGCTTTAAGCATCTAGCTTATCTACAAACAGTTCAAAGGCATTCTTGCCTTCACATAACAGGATATACAAATCTGAAAGCCCATATCTCAGATCTTTAAGAATGATATCCTAGATTTAAATTCTTAACAGTCCCATTTTACAGCTGTTGATTCAAAGGCTACTTGGGCACCCGACTCCAATTAGGTGAATCCTGCTCTTAAAATACTGTCATATTGCCTCAGATAAGTCTTTTATTTGAGACACTATTAGAGTGGCTAAAAGGACTTCCCTTAGGACTTCATTAAGCCCACAGAACTGGAATAACTCTTTTTTTACACAGGTCTTTTAAGTGTTTTTATGTGTGACAATAGGTGTTGATTTCAGTATACGCTGGTGACAAGGTTGTGGGGAGACTCATTGTTCACACCCATATCTAACTATTTGGAAACTACTTATATTTACTAAAGAAAATAGGATTTGTGTGTGACAAAACTAAAACATTCTTACTGAGACAATTAGCCTTAGTTTTGAGACTGAAGGAGATATCTTTCTCTTCTTCTTCTGAATCTATAAACAGCACAGCTTGAACCATTTCAGTACCCTAATTAAATGCCTTCGGTGGCTTGTTTTCACTGAAAGAATAAAGGCTAGACTGCTTATCTGATGTTTAAATCTCATTACAAATTGACCCAAGTTAAACTTCTTATTTTCCATTCTCTGTCTCAAACAACCCAATGTCTAGCTACGTTATTTTCACTTAACAACTACTTGTTGAACCACTACCATGGGCCAGATGTTGTGCTAGGTAAATCAGAAATGGTCCTTGCCTTGAAGAACGTAGACTCTGATGAAGGAGTTAGCCCAAGGGACCCATAAACAAACTATTCTACTAAGTATAGTTTTAAAAATCTAGAAATCCAGAAGAATGGTTGAATATTTCTGGTGGTTCGTGGGTTGGTTTTATAGACTGATTTTTGTTTCTTAACTGCAGGTTGCTTTCTCATGTCTCTCTGTGGTTGACCATGATGTTCTCCTTCCCTGGACTATCTTTTCCCCTTTATACTTTAACTTTATTCAGAAATTCTATTCATAAGATATCTGTTCAAATGTCCCATCCACTGTGTACTTTCTCTGCAGCTTACTTCCTACCTCTCTGACAGAATTTAACTCCCTCCACTGTTTCCATAACACATTAATCATAAGTTTGCTGTAGCACAAATCACATTGTCTTTTAAAACATTTAAGTGCCTGTCCTCACACTAGACTGCGCCCAATTTATTTCACTGAACAAGATCCATCACAGAGGATTCTTAAGATGTACTTTTAAAAAAAGGAACAAATTAAGGAAAACATTCTGCAAATAATATAACTTAGAAGATTATGTGAGGTCAGTTAGAAATTCTGGATAAAACACTGCCAAGAAATTTTACTTTCTGTTTTGTTCTCCCCTAGACCCAACTAATTATATAAATAGGTTAAAAGTTAACACCTTGAACCCAATCTCCAGGGGATCAGGTGGCTTCATTCTGTTCCAACACCAGCTGTATTCCAAACTGTTACATACCTTTCTACAAATGAATGCATAGTTAACAACAGACCATAAGTGTAAATGAGAATGTTCTGCCTAAAACCATTACAACTTCAATAGTTTTTTACCGCTGGTCAACTTGTCATGTGACAGCTATGTGTTAAAAACTGGCAGGCCCTGAGGGACAGTAATAAAAATAGACAATCATATGCCCATTCTACAGGTGAGAAACTGAGACCCAGAGAGAGTCAATGTTTAATTCCCATAGCTTGAATATAAAACCCATTATTCCTTCAAGTAACTTACAGTCTTGTTAAATGAAACATATTACTACTTCACAATCATGACATTTGTGAACTTGATGTCCAGAATTTCTACATTCTTGAACCCATTGAAAATCCACAATATGATTCACTTGTGATTTATTAAATTAAAAAGTTGGAGAATATGAGTCACTTAGCTTTTGATCAAAGTCAGCATCACTTGTCATATACTTTATTCTCATCTTTTCTCCATTCATAATTTGAGTAAATAGTAACTCTTCTAAAGTCACATAAGCAAACATTTCTTTTGAAAGGATGGCCCTGGCATAATGCAGAATAAAATCCTGAAGAAACTGGGTTAGAAGAAAAGACGAAGCCAATAGATACAATAAAATAAATTCTTGGTTCTTATCCTGGACATAAAATTTTTAGATATTCTCAAGACTGGATTGTTAAATTCAGTGTTGATCTATCACTTGAACACAACCTATAATATGGGGTGTATGAAAATAAGAAAAGGTATTTTAAAACTGTTTCATTGAGTGCTCTAGTCAGTATAGTATTTTTATAATATAGAAGAAAAAATGTTGGTAAAAATTGAAGATGGCAGGCTTGGGCTGTGAGTATATGGTGTTAAGTATGTGACTTTTGTTGAAATTGTTATTCTGGGACAATTTATCAGCTTTAGTAAATATTTCTTCATGATTTGGGAAATCTTTGAAGATCTGAGCTATATGGCTTATTAATGCCAAGCATCAACTCTCAAAAAGTAAACAAGTAAAATAAAGGCAAAGGTGGGTATTCAATAAAAATTTAACTTTGGGAATTTAGAACAAGAAAGATTTTTGTTGAGCTGTGTTAGTTAAGGAAGGTTCAGCGGTGTATATGTTTTGAAACATGTACTAATCCAGTAAAATTTTTCAAGTCTTTATTGTATACAAGGAATTGAAAAAGCTCCCAGTGGTTAAAACAGAATAAAACACCATTATCAAGAGGCCAATATTACTCTCTAAGAACCATGATACTTAGCATTGTGCAACTGTCCCATTTTGAAATCCCCAAAATATATGGCACTTGTAATCATTTGTTTGATATCCTCTTGCATGGCTTCCCTTGTTCTGTCTATCTTCCTTTTGCTAAAATGCGTCACATCTGTAATTATCAATAACATATCATCTCAATAGTTCACACAGGGCATGAACCATATTTGTCTTGCTCAGCACCAAACCTCTAAAGCTTAATACAGTGTGGCACAGAATAGGTGCTAAATAAATATCTTAAAATAAATTACAGTATGGTCCAATATGAGATAAAGATAAGCAAACATAGCATATGATAAGTATTACCGTAGAGTGACCAGCTACAAAGCTGTGTCAAAGAAAGCTTTGCAGAGGAGGAAATACCAGAGAAACATTTTGAAGAAAAAGAATTTTCCAAAGGAAGAGGCAGAAGGGGAAACTATCTCCTATAGTACAAAACTACAAAAAAGCTACATAAATCTTGATACAGACTGCTTTAACCAAACAAAATGGACTTAATTTAACTGAGCTCCAGGTTCAGGATAGCTTCAGACAGAACCTGCGTATTACCCAAATATTACAGTAAGAACCATATCTTGGCTTTGTTTCTTCTGGGTTTTCTCCGTTTTCAGGCTCCCTGGATAGTCTCTGACAACCCCTGGCTCTCCCCTCATGATGGCCTCAAGTCTCAGTACTCAGCCTCATATTCATTCCCCAAGCTCAGAAAGTAAGCTCAGCATTCCCAATTAAAGTCCTAAAGTTCAATTTTTTAATGTTAATATCATACTATAATGGCTTTAGAGCAAAAAACCAAAAAAGGTTCAGGGATAAAGAGAAACATTACAGAATGATAAAATGGTTAATTCCCCAGTAATACATACTACTCATAAACATGTATGCATTGAAATATGTTTAACAAGAAAGATTCAAAGTTCTTGAGGCAATATATGAACAGAACAGAAAGCAAAAACACGTAAATTCACAATTATAGTTGGAGACTTCAAAACTCTTCTCTCGGTAGTCAATAGAACTGGTAGACAAAAATTAAATCAACAAGGATATATAGGAACAACATCAACAATAAACTGGATCTAATTCACTCCAAACTGGCAGTTTTTGACATACCACATGAATTAGGAATGGCTTTGCTTCATGGCACAATAAGATTTTCCAGACTAATCATATATATTTCCTCCCCATTCCTAAAATCAGTCATTTCTCTAAGGAGTCTGGGTTTCTTTTTCTTATTTTATTTTTTAATGATACATAATACTTGTAAATATTTATGGGGTACATGGTGATATTTCAATACCTATAATGTATAGGGATCACAGGGTAATTAGCATATCCATCATCTCAAACATTTATCATTTCTTTGTGCTGGGAACATTCAATATCCTCCTTCTAGCTATTTGAAACTGTACAATATATTATTGTTAACAATAGTCATCCTACAATGCTATAGAACACAAGAACTTATTCCTCCTATCTGGTTATAATTTTGTATCCTTTAATAAATCTCTCCCTCTCCCCTCTTTCTCCCTACCCTTCTCAGCCTCTAAGTATCTTCTGTTCTACTTGTTACTTCTATGAGATCAACTTTTCTTTAGCTTCCATATATGAGTGAGATCATGCAGTGTTTAACTTTCTGTTCCTGACTTATTTCACTTTTACTGTCCTCCAGTTCCATGCATGTTGCCATGAATGACAGGATTTCACTCTTTTTATGGCTGAATAGTATTCCTCTGTGTATACACATTACATTTCCTTTATCCATTCATCTGTTGTTAGACAATGGGATGGATTCCATAGATTGGTTAATGTGAATAGTGCTGCAATAAATATGGGGTTCAGAAGTCTCTTCGATACACTGATTTCCTTTCCTTTGGGTAAATGCCCAGTAGTGGGTTTCCTAGATCATGTGGTAGTTTTTTGTAGTTTTTTGAGGAACCTCCACACTGTTCTCCATAGTGGCTCTACTAGTTTACATTCCCACCAACAATGTGTAAGAGTTCCTTTTTCTCTGCATCCTTGCTAGCATTTGTTATTTTTTGTCTTTTTGATAATAACTATCCTAACTAGGGGAAGATAATACATAATACCTCATCGTGGTTTTAATTTGTATTTCCTGATGATTAGTGATGTTGAGCATTTTTCATACATTTTTTGGCTACTTGTATGCCTTCTTTTGAGAAATGACTGTTCAGATAATTTGTCTATTTTTTAAATTTCAAAATATTAAGGGGGTACAAATGTTTTTGCTACATGGATAGCTTTTATAATGCTTGAGTCAGGGCTATTAGTGTGCTCATCACCCAAATAGTATTCATTGTACCTGTTAGGTAGGTTTTTACCCCTCCCTCGTAACTCCTCCCCACTTCGATTTCTAACAACTTTTACTTCTCTCTCTGCCCATGTGTGCCCATCAATTAGTTCCAAATTATTACAGAGTACATGTGGCGTTTGTCTACAGTTCACTTTTATCGGACAAGCTTAGCCTCCCTTCTAAATCAGTAAGATCCTGTATGGTCATAAATCAGTCTGGCAAACTTCCAGACAATGTGGCTTTATCCAATAAGATTATGACTGAGAATAGGGCAAAGGAAGATTTCTTAAAAGAAACTTGGCCAGCAGTGTCCATAAAGAAGAAGAAAATGAGCACTACTGCAATTGTTATATACTATAAGCACCAAGTTAGGCTTTATATATTTCATCTTAAAATTATCCACTGAAAAAAATCAGTTTCTACTTATTAAGGAGAATAAAATCCATGGGTATTTTCCCCTAAGGCAACCTGAAAATACAGAAGTATAGGAAGTCATTAATATCAACAACTTCCATAGTCACAGTTTCTCAGAGTGTAGAAGTATCTCTGGCTCAATTCCTAACCAGATGGTTAAATATGACATCTCTCAGTGGTTATGCAAGTATAAATTTATGCCTAGGTCGCATCCCTGCATGAAATGAAAAACAGGAACATGAAAGACCCACATGAATTCCACCCTGAAATAGAACTGAATCAGACAGGCTCAGCCAATCTGAGACCCCTGGAGGAGTTTCTGTAAACAGCCCAAGATTAGTCACCTCCTCCTCCTCCTAAAATTAAACAAAATTTTCTCTTTAGAGGGAGGAAAAGAAAAGCTCAATGTTGCCTTGGGGACCCATTAAATTTCTATATGAGGCTCAGTTTCCATCTATTTTAGCTGCAAAAAGATACGGAGTCAGGAACCTTGGGAGCAGAGGTTAAGGCCACAGTTTGTTAGACTTTGTGAATGAAGAATGATTGTTTGGCTATGAGCCCAGCTTAATGTTAGTAGGCATTACACAGAAAAAAAGGAGGAAAGCTAAAATGGGTCTCCCACACATAGTAAGGTAACTATCAATGCTACTGGCCAAAGCTATTAATTTAGTATTTGAGGTCTATTTTTCTATTCATACTTAACTTACCTCCCACTACTCTACAACATGGGTCTTCTGGTCTAGCCAGGCAGATGTTGTTACTAACCACCAAAACTGGAAATTTATTACCACATGTATCATTGAGAACTCTTTCTGTTGTAAAGACAGAAGAGTCAACTCAAACTAGGTATAACCAAGAAGAAATTTATTGTCTCAATAATTGAAATGCTTGGAAGGCAGGCTGGCTCCAGGCACAGCTTAAATTTGGGGAATAAACTGTCACTAAATAGTAGGAAAGGGCTAATTCTTTAAGAGATAGTCAGCATATTCATACTGGAAGAAAAAAGGTTTGTATGCAGGGGTGGCATAAAATAAATTAGCAAACACATGCATACACAGACACACAAATGAATGCTTTACAACAACATGTTCCCTGTTCAGATCTGTCATTCCATTCCCCAGGGATGCTCTACACTTTCCTTTTAAAAAGTCTGTCCCTCTTGAAAATTAGTTTCCTTTTCTATCCTCTTTGGACCATATTTATCTATTTTCCTGAAAGTCCAGAACACTAATACATTATCATTTATTTTTTATTAAGCATACACTATAATAAATAGTTATTAATACTTGATTTCTCCTCTGAGTGATCAGTCCCAAGTTAGAAGCAGCTCTAGTATGCTGCAAGAGTTAAATTCTAAAGTCTGAAGCATGGAAGATGGAAAAATTTCTACCTAGAAACAATATAATACAGAGTGATAGTATAGCTTAGCAAAATTTAATTAATTCATCATGTGACTGAGGTACAATATTAAAATTCAAATTTGACTTTTCAGAACCATCCTAAATCCCTTAGTCTTACCAAACACCTACCACTTGTGTTGGAGGGGGAAGAATACTTCTTCTACCTCTTGTCTCACTGGACTTGGGAGGTGGAAGGGAGTCCTCATTCCCAGTCACTTTTCCTGGGTCCCATAACCTGAGGAGGGTCTTCAGCATTGAAGAGACTGGAGTCACACAGGAGGCATCGGGGCTTCAACAGGTGGGCTTGGGTGAGATGTCATGGGGGACACAGGAGGCAGAAGAGAATGTGATATTTGTGAGGGAAAGGCATCCTAGTGCACATGAGGATTAAAAAAGCGGCCAAGGCAGGACCCATGAGGGTGTTCCTTAGAAAGAAGCAGTAGGGAAAGGCTGACAGGAATAAAGAGAAATTATGACTTGTCTTAGAAGCATGGAATGTAAGCCCTGGAAGAGACTCTTCTCAAGCTTATCTTTCAGGAAACTAAAGTCTACAATTAAACTGACAGGGGCATATTTACATAGTGCTGTATTGTAAACCCCCACGCAGGATCTCCTTTTGTTTTCTGTTGCTTTCTCCTTCTTTGTAACCATCTACCACTGAAGATCCTGATACCGACCTCTTCAGGGTGAGATGAGAGCTTAGGGCTAAGGCAGAAAGGATAACCCTACCTACTGCTGGACACTGTGGAAGGGAAGGAGCCAGGGTATGCCAGTAATTTTTGGGATAATGGATGTGTTACCAGATTAGGCAGTGTACACCAAAAAAAAAAATACTCACACACACATTTTAGCATGTGTGTATCAAAATATATCACATGTATGTATACTCTGTAAGTATTCATGGCATGAGTGAATGTATTGTCTAATATTCACTAAAAGCAGAGGCCATGTTTTATTATTATTTTAAAGAATTCCTTTCCTTGTACAATGTCTTGCATTTTAGTAGGTCCCACATTATGTTGTTGACTCACAAATAATAAACATTTTATACACTGGAACTTCCATTAATTCTTATTCTCCCCACCACTTCTCTGTGATAAAATTGCCAGCTATTTGGCTAACTGGAGCCAGCTATTTAATGGAAAGGAAAAGTTATAAAATGCTAGGTCATGCTCATCTACTGTGGAATCAGGTAAGAATTCTGAAGAGAACATCTGCAAGACAGACAGATGGAAAAGCTATTTCTTCAATGTTAGTGGAAAATAAACCAACAAATGAGGAGATTGGGATTCTTATATTACCAAATACGGTTAGACCAATACTCCCCAAATCTTTGTCTTTTTGGAATTAGTCATAAATTTATCTCAAGAGATTTGGGTCTAAAAGTCATGTAGTTGCAAGAATTAATTAGGAAACTCAGTAATAGAAGTATTTGTTGGACACTTTTTGTTTTTCAAATTCAGCATATATTTTGTGTCCTAATAGCAACGCCTATGAATGGCCCAGCAATTTTTGGGTTAAGTCACAAGAGAGTAAGATAAGTAGACAGAAAAATGAAAAAAGGAAATGGGGAGACATCTCGTGCCTATTAAATATGTATTCTATGCCCCTTCCCTGCACAAAACATTTTCCAGACATTTTCTCAATCCCATAGTCAACTCTGCATAATAGATGTCTCACTGAGAACAGGCAGAGAAGTATTTAGTAACTTGCACACATTCTAAAATCTACTACACGTCCGAACTATGGGCCATAGCTGTCCTATGACAAAGTCCATGCCCTATCTTTTATATTATATCATGATGATTCCTGGGAGTTAGAAGACACCTAAGAGTTCAACAATCCAGTATAGAGCAAATTATAGACTGACCTTTATATCTAATTACCTGTGTGATCTTAGCCACTCATGCTCTCTTGGCCTCACTCTCATATTCTCATATAAAAGAATCTTATAAATCTAGCTCTGCCCTTCTACAAGTTTGACTTATTCATGACAACTCAGATAATACATGACTATCACTATCTCTGTTTCCTTATTTAATGCATTATTCATAATTCAGAGAAGTCCTCTCAGTTCTAAAGGCTAGATTACTTCTCAAAGATGAACACAGGAAAATCTTTCTTCTGGCTACTTGCAGAGTGAGGACAAAATAGAGAAATTTAATTTCTAGCACAGAAATAAGGTCATGTTTCCTTTTTCCAATTCCCATTGAAGTAAAATTTCCGACTACTTTACAAAGACCCATGATATCCTGAGAAGAGAACACTGTTTTACGGTGCCAATACTTAAAACTAATACAGCCTCACTGTATTCAAGACACATTACTGACCTCATCAAGAGCACTGAGATTCCACTGTCACCACGGGGTATCAACACCCAAGCAGCCAACAGAAATCAAGGTCCTCATACAGCCAACACCTTTCTATCTTCCTTCCAGTGCCTCACAAACTTTCCTCTAGAAGTACCTCTATTGGTAGAGAAAAGGGAATGTCCACAGACATATATAGGCTAACACGAATTTTCTTTGAAGTCTGGCATTTTATCATAAAAATGAATCATGATATTTGTTCCATTTACTACCAAATTCTTCTTTATTTTAATGTTAAAAATGAATACAATTACTTATCAATAAAATAAGTGCTCCTGGATTTTGTGATATGTATTCTATACACACTGTCAAATATTCCTGGGGATAATTGTGTGTCAATTTGAGAAGCTCAGTTTGCCCTGCATAGATTTTGCAATTTGCCTCATATAAATTGTAAGTCTCAGAACATGGTCAATAGCTACATTCTGGAATACCATTATCATATGTAATCTCCCCTATACAGTGTATTTAGAATAATAATTAGCATACACCAGATATTAGTTGCAGGCATTGTGCTAAATGCTTTTTTTGGCATTATTTCACTTAATATTCTTAACTACTCTGTGAGGTAGGGATTTTTACATCCTTAATACATCTCAGTAATTAGAAACACAGAAAGATTCACTGAATTTTCTGAAATCACGCAACTAATAAGTAGCAGAGCAAACTCTGAATGCTGGTCTGACTCTAGAGTCTAAGCACTACCTCTCTGTTGCTGTCTGTTCAGAGTAACGATTTTAATTTAGATGGGGATGCTGGATTATCTGATAGGCTCCATTCCTAGGAAGGCAACTTTCTACTTCTATTCCAACTGGTCAGTGTTCAGTTATTAGGTATAGCTCAGAAAAGTACAAAAATAAATGCCATAGACTTTTGGATTTAATTATCAAAAATAGAAAATAAGAATATTAAATCTGGGATTATCCTTGTAGTTTATATGTTCTACTAATAAAGTGGAGCAAGAAACTTCTGGATAGAATTTTCAGAGAACATAAACAAGTATATTTAGCTTCTGAAACCTCAAATTACAGGCCAGGAAAAAGCAAAGGGCAAGCAAAATTAAAGCTGATATATGAGTATGTGAATGAAAGATACAAACATGGGAAATGTAGGTAGTTTTTTTGTCATTTAAAAATAAGCAAAATACTACTGCAGATAGGAGCCACCACGGCAGGTGCAAAGGACAAGCAATGGCTTCTCCAACATTTTGGAGGAGATGAAAAGAAGCCACATGTCACACAGCACAGTGACCTTTGAAAAGGCTCAAGAGTGATGGGTGAGAACATAGCCACAGGAAGTTGAGGAGTCAGAAGCCAATGACTAGATACCCCAGAGTGCAAATTTATATCAAGTAGTAAGCATTCCGAACATATGGTGACTTGAGGGATTTCATAGACCCTTCCCATAAAGAGATATATTAATTTTTAATCAAACATCTATGAAAAAATTAAGTCAGAGAGTCTTTGGAAGAGGTTTTGAGAGTGTCTTATCCAAGTCCTTTGTTTTTCAAATGAGGAAACAGGTCCAGAATAGCTTTCTCTCGAGGGATCCTACCATTGCCTACTCCTAGCTGAAGGGTTTTGGGTGGATTTCATCCCACTGCAGCCCAAGGGGTTCAGTAGAAACTAATAAGGGTATAGGATTGGGTTGGAGAGGTATCATGGTGTCCTTTTCTTATTGAATCAGAGTGATTTCCAATGCAGTTCTGGGGTCAAAACAGAGATAGCAGCTTTAATCTCAACAAAAGCAGCATAACTCTGGAATCAGCTGAACCCATGTTTCTCTCTTCATGCCTCATCTTCAGCATGTTCAATGATATTTTTTCCTGAAAACTTAGCTTAGAGTCTGTTTCTCATGATGAACACAATGATTCTCCGAGCTATTAAATTTCTCTTAACAAACCTCTTTATGTATAAATAGGCAAAAAGAGTTCTACCATTGCAACTATTGACCCTAATTCATAAAAATTATTTTTCCTTTGTACAATTTTCTCTTTTTCTTTCCATAGTATTGTTATTGTTGTTACAATTTTTATAGATGTACCTTTCTCTCTTCTCCTATAGTTAGCTTTTCGATGTCCCTATAGCTATCATGATTTATCTTCTCTTTCCTTTATGCTCACTCCAGCCTTTAAAAAGTGGATGGAACACCTCAGTTTGACACAGTGCTTTTGCCTTCCCTGAATCATTCTTTTTCTGGAATGGAGTAAAATGATTTTCCTTTCTGAGAAATTAAAAATTAAAAAAAACCCTCATGAATGTGATAGCCATAATTTTACTTAGATATAATAAATGATCACTTATATGTGTGTACCAGCTATTTCTAGATATGAAAGAATTTTGTTGTGAATAAGGTCATCAGGAGGTTGTAGGACTGAGAACAACAGCAACCAAAATAGTGCTAAAGATTTCTCCCTTTAACACCCCAAACAATTGTTTTCTAAGTGTCTAATGCTTTCACGTGGGCTCTTATGCAATGGTCCAGCCCAGTGAAGAAACTGGAGGAAGGAGGTCATCAGGACGCCATCAGAGACAAGGAGAGAACCGAATATTCTCAGATGTCAAGAAATCTGTATTCACTCAAGCACTCAGGCACAATTTACTTCCTTCTATGCCAATTTTCACTTAAAATGCTTCTTTTTTTCTTAATGTGTAAAAAGGTAAAATTTCTGTAACGTAACTTACTTTTTTCTCATTATAAAAGTAATATGTAATCAGTCAAGGAAATTTGGAAGACATATAAAGAATAAAAGATAAATTTTATTGTCATTCTGTCTCTCAGGACCAACAGAAGTTATTAGTTTGCTATATGTATTTCTTACACTGTTTTTGTGGACAAATCTCACATAATTATAAATATATCCACAAAAATTGTATGTCTCTGCATTTAATTTGTCTTCCTCAAACATTTAATATTATGACATGAACATTTTCCAGTGCCAATACAATTTTATATACTATCAGTTTTTAAGTCTCTCAAACATTTGTTCATGGGGATATGTTATAATTTAATTTCTTAATGAATTCAATATTGTTGTACACTTAAGTTGTTTACCATTTTCCCCATTAAAAGCAACACTGCAATGAACATTTTTGTTCCATTATCTCTGTGCATATGCCTGATTTTTTGAAAAAAAATTTCTTAAAGTAGAATTTCCGAATTAATGGATATGCATGATTTACAAGCCATTTGAAATATAATGTCAAATTTCTTTCATGAGTAGTCTAACTTATTAAACTCTATACTCTTACTTATGTAACTAAAACATAAAGGTTTTAAAGTGTGTTTCTGGCGTTACACATGGACATACTCTCATACATGCAGGGTTTGAATAATTCAGTGTGTAGCTGTACCCTGCTGCTTTATCTCCCACTTAAAAATATGTTGGAATTAAAGTGAGACTGATTGATACAGAGAATGTTGAATCCATTTCACTTTTAAAGGAAATAATATTCGCAAGATGCAGCACAGTACATTTTCTGTAACTGGTTATAAATTACTGTTAGTCTACTGAACTCCATACTTTAGATGAGCACACACCCACTGCTTTAGAGAGAGTGCCCATCAATTACTTCCCAGGAAGAACTTTATGAGTAAAGTTTGCGACCACATTTCATCATGATAACCTGAGAATCTCATCATAAATATTTTGCTATAAGCTTTGATTTATTGCACAAACTCATGGATAAGCCAAAGTACCAATGCCTGTTCCAAAAATCAGAGTAAAATTTTTTCATCTGGTGTCAAGAAGACATGATAACAGGAAAACTTTGATGGGAGATATCTTTATGTCTAATTTATATATCTGTATTAGTATCTGTGTTTGTGTCTGTATGTGTTTCTATCTTTATCTCTCTGCACAGTTTAGTGAACTCCACTCAGGTAATATGCAGTAATGGCCACTTAGCAATACTTCCATTAGCATCCCCTTGTATATTATCAGAAAGGCCACTTTTTAATTCATCACTTTAAAATTATAATAGATATACTGAAATGCTAGTAGAATATTTTCTGCAAGCATTTAACAAAATGATGGTTGTTGGGAGTTATTTCATTTTACACCATCACATTAGCATTAACTTTTCATTTTACCAGGGCACCTCAAATATGCATATTATATGAACCTAGATTGTTCTTTGTAAGAGAGAATGAGTTGAAGGCCCCTGGGCAGAGTCGTTAAAAGATTAGAGTTATATTTTAAAAAAATGCCACAGAGGAAGTGAAGGTTTCTATCAACTAGTCCATCTTTGTAAAGTCATATTAGCAACAAATAATTCATTTCCTTCTGTTCATAGAAGTCTCTGCTTCTCCCTCTTTGGGGAAGAGAGGTATGACATATCTCTTATCCTGTGGGAATTTATTCTCTATTTGATGAAACTTCATTGAAATCCAAACACAATATCTAAAAGCTAAAACATTTAAGTTCAAGATTAAATGCAGAAAATAACCATTTCCCTTTAATGTCAATGCCATAGAAATGGGTACCTTGGGCATCCAGTAAAGCACAAATGAGACCCTGTATAGAAAGAATAAGAAGAAGGGCTTTTTGGAAGGGTTTGAATCTGAATTCATCTGTAATATGTAGATGTAAGAAAAATAGGAAAACACTCTGTAAAGTTTCCAAATGAATACACAGCCATTATACAAAAGTCTGGTGATAAAGGGCTATAGTTGAGTGTAGGTTGTTATGATCAGACAGTATCTAAAGAAAAACTACCATACTGTGGACATCACTGTAGGGAAAACTTGATGATTCACCTATCATCACCATCGACCGAAGCATCAGTTCTCTAACTTTAGAATGTATGAATGTAACATGAGGAACTTCTAAAATCCAGATTCCTGGGTTATAGTCACAGAGTTTGCTTGTAAATCATCTGGAATGAGATCCCACAGTCTTTCTGTCTGTATTGAATGTATTCTGGTGATTCTAATGCAAGTGATCCATGGGCTACACTTTGGCTTTAGGAAATACCTTGCTAAACCGCTATTCCCCTAGCTGAGAGGTTTCTGCCTTGGGGACTGGCAGGATGAGGGAGTCACCTATTTCAATCATATGTATAGATTGTTTTTCATAATTATATTTAGGAAGTACATTTAAAGCAGTCATTGTATTATTTAAATTCTTTATACTTATCACAAAGACTTGAAGAGAGCTAGACACAGAGTAGACACCTAATCAACACAAATAATTGATAATGCTAACATTGTAACTAACATTAGCCATGTGACAATTGGTCATAGTTCTAAGAATCTCATAAATTTAGGACTTCAAATTGCTCCTACCTGAATAAAAATCGGTTTACACAGTGTCCCAAATTTTACTCTTTGGTCAGAGATGGCTCACTGAGCTGCAATTAGCTGGATGTTCATCTTCTATCCTAGGGTCAGAGAACAAAGAGTCCTTTCTTTGAGTTTCCTTGCATATCCTTAGAAGTTGTGGTATAATAAAAAATATATTTGGTCTTTGTCTCCAGTTCCTGGCACAGAGCCCCTAAAACCCTTGGAATTTCCTAAACGATAGGGTGATAGGAGCATCTTTTGTCATAATGAGGTGACTTTAGACAAGCCCCTAGATAGCTTCAGGATTGGATCTGGTCACCAGAAAGACCAAGACTTGATTATAAGCTTGGGCTTTTCAGGCCCACCCACCAACCTCCAGGAAGGGTACAATCATGCGTATGTAATAAAAACTCCTTGAAAACTCCTAAATGACTGGGTTTAGGGAGCTTTTGAGGTGGCGAATATATCCACGTGCCAGAAGGGTGGTGTACTCTAACTCCGTGGGGACTGAAGGTCCTGGCTCAAAATGCTTTCAGAACTTGCCCTATGTGTCTCCTCTTCTGGCTATTAACTTGTATCCTTTATAATAAATTGTTATAATAAGTATAGCATTAGCCTGAGTTATTTGAGTAGTTCCAGAAAATTATTGAAACTTGGAGGGTTGTGGAACCCCCTGAGTTTGTAGCCAAGTTGGACAGAAGTGTGGTTCCCACGGAAGGCCAATACTTGAGCCTGGTGTCTGAAAAGGGGGCAGTCTCATGGGACCGAACCCTTAAACTTGTGGAGTTTGATGCTAACTCTGGGTAGTTAGTGCCAGAATTGAATTGAATTGTAGGACATCTATTTTGTATTGGAGAGTTGGACAAGGGATATTGGAAAAGACACTACATATTTTGTATCAGGGAAAATTTTACCTCTTAGAAGTCATGCTCTTCATTTCCTGAGACAAAGAAATCATCATTGCAAAGGCCATCTCATAAAGACTCAAACCACCCAGGACAATGGAAAAATTGTTATTTTCATACAAACCTTAGCACAATTACAATTTTCAGTAGAGTGGTCAGTCACCTGAGGGTTACAGCCTGCAGCATATTGTGGCTGTTCATCTTCTAAGCCATATCCGGAAAGACAAATATAATTCAAATTCCCTAAAAAATGCAGTGACTGAAAGTGTGTGTGTGTGTGTGTTTGCATGTATGTGTTCATGTGGTTTGATAGGCGTATTATGTAATGTTTATAAAAGGTTTTTGTTTACTGTTCTGGCTCCTACTTTTTTGAAAACATGGCATTTGTTTGGGATCATATGATACCTTAAAATCTGTCTTTCTTAGAAAAGCACAACAGTTAATTATCTTATATTTCAGTTATACTCCAGTAGAGTAGATCTGACTTTTTCTGCTATCAGGTAGATGTGATATCAAGAATCTTTGAGGAAGGATGTCTATTTTAGCGGGAAGTGCAAAGGGCAAGGAATTATTTGACCTAGATTCTTTATCTTCATTTTTGGTAACAAGTAGCTGTGTGTTTCTGGGTAAGTAATTTAAAGTAAATCTTTTTCAGCTAACAGTAAAAGAAAACAAAAAGGATTATTACTTGCCTTAAAGAGTTATGAATCTATAATAACCCAATACCTGGCAAAGATTTTTAGATTTTTTTAAGAATAGATATTTAGAGAAGGAAACAACTCTCTTATGGAAATTAGTTAAAGATGATTTTTAAAGATACAGCAATCATATCAACTTCTAGTATTTAATGATAGCTCGTCAAGAGTCTAGGATTAGTTTACTAACAGCTTGTTTAATGGAATAAACTCCCTAATATAGATGGGAAAAGAAGATTAATGATGTTAAATGATTCTCTAAGCACCTCATCAATAGATAGAGCACATTCAAAATTGACAGTAATTATTTAAAATAAGTATGTTAACACTTATTTTTCTATAGACCAAGTACTCTTTTCTAGATTATCATCAAGTGAATGTCTTTTTTTAAAAAAAGATGCTAACTCAACTATTTGAATTGAACATAGAAAATGAGTAAGTGTATTAGTGATTTACAAATCTATATTTGAAATATGGTGGTTAATTATCATAACAATTAACTTCTTCATGCCTCAAAACATTATTGGGAAAGTTGAATGAGATTAGAATGCCAAGTATTTGGCATAGTAATTACAATAGGAGATACTATTATTCTTGTTTTTCTTTATTATTGCCATAGTACCATGGAAAGTAGTGATAGGGGTATTCATACTTGTAATACTGTAGTGGCAAGAACACTAAGAATAAGAGAAAGTCTGGATCTAAGCCCTTGGTCTACCACTTACTAAAATGTCACTTTAACTCTTAGGTGTGCAGTTTCCTCATATGTAAAAATGGGTGTAATACAATGATTTGATCTACAGGGTCGTTGTGAGAATCAAATATAAAAAAGCTCTGCAAATTATAAATGTCTTTGCAAATGTTGTTATTGTTGTATTATAAATGACATATAAACAGAGGCTTTGTTTTCATCCATCCTTATGTTCTTGGCTTCATCTTGCTTAATGCTGTACATTGGAAATGCTCTAAATATAATTGCTTTCATAAAGCTTTTTTTAATAATTGTAGGTGACCTTCAAGATTAGCTAATCTAATCTAGGCATATTATAGATGAGGAAAATGACTCAGGAGGGATGTTAAAACCTTGCCTAAGGTCATACAGCTTTTTGGTGACTAAGCAGGACCTTATCCTGACTTTTTATTAGAATTCAATAATTACTACATCAGAGTTACTTGATTTATTTCTTTAAAACAAAATACTCAAAGCATATCTTGCAGGATCTTAGGAAATATTCTATGTGAAAAGGTGCTAGGGTCTGTTAATTATGTTTATATTAAATGAAATCAGCAGACATTTTAAAGGTTGAACTACTTACATTCTTGAATATCCTAGACTGCATTGCAAAACTCTAGGAAGAAGTTATAGCATACATTATGGTCAAAAGTTGCTTTAACACAGTGGAAGTTACATGACTAGCAGTGGGACACACCAGTTTTAGAAGGAAACATAAATGAAGAACCAAATAATCTTCAATTCTTTGGAATTAGCATTGTATACTTAATACCACTGTGGACTATTTATATAAGTATTTATTCCAGTTATACCTTTATTGTTTAAATATATAGCCCTTCACCCCAATTTGATGTGTATTAGCATTGGTTTGTTTTCATATAATTGGGATAATTTTGGCTATACAACTTAAAATATAAAATATTTTTCTTAAGAGGTTATTACCTAATTGTAATATGGTGCTTAAATTCTAAAAAAATGCCATGTCTGTATCATGGAACAACAGGTTCATTTAGGGGTAAAAGAACAATAATTAATAAAAGATAGAAATGATGGGTGGGAGTCTCTAGGGTCTGGCAAGCAGCTAGAGTTTAGAAACACTAAGTTCACAGGATACAGATGTAAAAATCAAGCAGTAGGTCAGTATGGCTGAGAATTAGGCATCCGTAAAGGTAGACACTGCAGGCATCACCTAAGGGAATGCAACTCTAAGTTAGGTTGCATGGGTTTGGGAATATGCCCTATTACTTATTACTTGTGTGTTCTAGGAAAAATTAATCTGCTTGTGCTTCTGTACTTCAATATGGGAATAATAATATTACCTAAGTCCCCATAGGGCTGAATGTGGGGGATTAAATAAGTGTGTGTGTATATATATATATAAAAATCAAATATCAAATATTATATATAGGCATATAAAATTTACAGTACTCCCTGATACGTAAGAAGTGCTCCATATGTGCTTGTCATCAGTACCACAATGGTGATGAAGATAACCATGATGATCATGGTGATGAAATGTTTCTAGCCTTAAAAGTTATTTAAATCATAGTTCAGAATCCAAAGGGGACATTTATATTCCCATTAGTGATTACTGATTATTGATTAAATCCATTTCTGGAACATAAATAAGCATTTTTCCCCATGGGACTATTTTTAAACTTTATTTCCAAGCAATGTTGGGGAGAAAAATGAGCAGTGAATTTAGGGACTGAGAACACATTGAGACCTTTCACCTTGGCTCCCTCAGCTGCCCCTGGTCTCGCTCCACACCCCCGGCTCCCACTCTTAATATACACGTGTGACTTTGGTCCAATCACACCGCTTCCTTGGTCTTCGGATTCTCCTTCTATTGAATAGAGTTTATATAAATGAACATTTAACCCACAGATATTTTGTAAAAACTATTGAGAATTTGTACGGATGAGATATGTATAAGTTATTATATAAATGAAAGGTCTAAATATTGCTTTTGATGACAAGGGGACACTTCCTTTTAGACATACCTGCTCAACTTTCTATGAGCTAACCTTCTTTTGTAATATTTTATTTTTCCATGCTAGGAATATGTGCACATAAATGTTAAAAATGTACTGTCACATTTTTGAGATTAAAAGTATAAATCTCTTCTATTTCTACTATCACCTTATTTTTATTTTCATAAGGCACCCCAGCCACTATCTCCCAATCCTAAGTAGTCAATAAATATATTTTGAATGAATACATAAAGCCTGACTTTATTAAAAATAGGACAAGAAGATCTAGCATACAAAATAGATTAAGGAATGTTCAATGCTCCATAAAAATTTCAAATGAAGGACAAATTCTACATTGTTCCTACTCTGAACAATGGCATCATCGGGTAGCAAATTGTGTGATAATTTCCATACAATGTTTTTGCAAATGAAATACATATATAATTTGATTTAAACAAATATTCCTTTTTTTACAGGTGAATTTTATTTTTTATTTTTTTACTTTTATAGATTTAGGAGGTACAAGTACAGTTTTGTTACATGGGCATACCATGTAGGGGTGAAGTCTGGGCTTTTTGTGCAACCATCACTTGAATAGTGTACATTGTACACATTAGGTAATTCCTCATCTCTCACCCTTCTTGTGTCCTCCTACCTTTCTGAGTCTCCAATGTCTATTAGTCCACTCTCTAGGTCCATGTGTACATATTATTTAGCTCCCACTTACAGGTAAGAATACGTGTTATTGGACTTTCTTAAACAAATATTCCTTATCACAGAAAACTCATTAAAAATATGTACTATCATGTATATAATAATAATAATTTCATCATTTATTTCATCATATTTATTACATGTGTATCATGCATATGCCACAAAGAATTGGGAAATGGCATTTAACATCAAGGAACAATCTAATAGGAAACATGGACCTGCATATTTATAACAAAAATTGAGATGTGAACATTTTCATATATAGGACAAATATTTTGTGGATGTTCCCTTATACAGAGAGGTATCCATGGGCATTTGGGAAGAAGATGGCATTTTACCTCAACGAGATCTTAATAAATGGAGGCAGAGGGAAAGAATTATTGAAAATTGTCTTGAAAGAATAATATGAACAGTGATTGGAAAGTGCAAGTCATTCTTATAAATTATATGTAGTTTATGTGAGGCTTGAAAAGTTTTTGAACAGCCCGAGATTAGATGCTTAAGTACCAGGTTTACAACACAGGTTACAAAGAGTTATAGAAATTGTAAAAAAAAAAAATAAAAAAAGATGGGGATAGGTCAGACTCATGTTTCAGGGATGATTTTCCAGCTGTCGGTGGGCAGGAGGCTTATTATAAAAAACCTGGAGGAAGTGAGAACAGTTAGGAGTCTATACAGGTGCCTGTACTAGGGGAAATGAAGAAAGTCAGTCTCTCAGTTGCTCAGCCAGGCAGTCGGTGAGTGAAAAGACTTTTAAGATTTTAAGGACTTTTTACTGGGTGCTGGGGCTATCATGGTGGACAGAGAGGTACAGAAGATAAATATTAAACTAATATGCATATAAACAAACACATACATGCTATTGCAATAAATACGAAGAAATATTTGCGATAACTTAGGGGTCATTGACAAAAATAAGGACACAATAAGGAGGCATTTTTAGGTACATAAGCTGAGATGTGTTGAATTTGAGGCACTGACAAGACAACGAGGTGGAAGTGTCTTCTAGGCTCTTTATAGTATGTAGCTGTGGGGAAGACATAATACCTATGCTATAGATGTGTAGGTCACCTGCATGAAGACAACAGATAAATCTAGTGGGATAGATGTGCTAACTCTGACAGAGATGACTAGAAAACAAAAAATGGTGAAAAGAGCATGGATATTTAAACTATAATTAAACTGTAAAATACTTTGTTTATAAATCTCTTTTTTGCCATCCAAGTCTACTGTATAAAGCTATGTATAAAATAATTGATTTCCCCACTTCTATGAAATTCAATACCCAGTATTGGATCTCAATTTAAGGAAAAAAACAGCATGGAGATCGTTTTTCTTACAGTTGAATGAAAATTTACAAAAGGATGTCTTATCTGCTGATTACAGAACTGCCTATACTATACAACAACTCATAAAATACAAAATAATCTATGAACAAATCAGCGATTGGTTGTGGGTCCCATAAAACTTATTTTCAAACAATCCATGCTAAAGCAGGGTGCCAAAATTCTTAGAAGAATCCTCTAGGTTGTGAAATGGAATTTATTATTTCTAAAAGTATTTTTCACTGGACAAAATCAATGTCCAGTAACATCCAGGGCTATGAAGGCTTTGCTCAACTTTTACATTCACATTACAATGCTTTCTTTTATGAGAGAATACAAACAATTAATCATGAAGTTTTACTTTAGAACAACATTTAAAGTATTATCTATTCATTATATGAAAGTTTTCTACAAAGCACAATTAATTCATTGTTGACATATCAGACCTGTTCATTATAAAGCAAACCCTCAGAATTTTCTGATGAATACAGACTATTAGTATATAACATTGTTCCCTCAAAACTGCAAAGCAAGAATGAAAACTGTGAGATTCTCAATAAGAAACACCCATAGTTAGCAAAAAAAAAGTTTTTCACATTGAATTCCATCAATACTGTCAACTCATGTAGAATCTAAGTCAGGTTATAAAATAATAGAACTAAAAGAAATATTCTTTTGTTCTTAATGAAAAGGTAAAACATATATTATCCTTTATCCAATTATGTAAAAGGAATCAGAAATAAAAGAGATGAATTGAGGATGGCAAGATTTTTCTCTGTAGTTTATGGATAAGATCCCTAATGTCATCAGTCATTCCAAAGGAAACTAAGCCTTGATAGGCCCGAGTATTCAGAGAAACAAAGTCTATTTTACTATTAACATTTTTCTGAGTTTACTGAAATTCTTTTTTTGACATTTCACTCTATATACAAAACCCTCAGCCCTCTGTTCTTTTTGCAAAAATCTATTTATACGTTTTGGGAAAAAATAACTGAAGAAACTAAAATTGGCATCAGCTATACCAACACAAAGTAGATGACATCAACATGTATTTTTCACAAGTCAGACATTAAATAAGTACAGATGTTAAGATATTCCAAGATAGCAATCTAAAGGTTTGCTTACCAGTGGGGACAGAACTGGAATGCTGAAGTTCCAATTGACTAGAATTACCAGAAAGTTCAGTCAGACAGGTTAAAGTAAAATCTGAGTTCGAAGCATGTTCACGTCTGAAGCCTTCAGGAGAAAGGTTATCCAGTTCAAATTTTAAAGCTGACATTGCAAAATTCTCAAAGAACTATGCAAAGCAAAGTTCACACTACTGACGTTTTAAAAATCATAGGAAAGTAAAAAAAATCACTGAATTATAATCAGTAGTATCTCCAGGCTTTGCTGTAATTATTTTCACTTAGAAATCCAAAGGAAAAAAAAAAAACCACTCAGGGCTGACTCTAAGAAGTTTTCTGTATTCACGCCTTTCCTAGGCAATTAACTTCAATAGGATGGATGGATTTTAGTGTTGTTTTTCTTAAAGATATATTTTGCCTTTAAAGGACCGCAACACTCACCCCATCTCAGAGAGGCTGCAGTGAAAAGTAAAATGGGCTAAGTGAAGACATAGGCAAGGCTGCAGGGAGATGCATTTAGTAAGTTGGTATTAGAAGTTCTCACTCACATTTCTGTATACAAGAGATCAGCTGGGTGGGGCTAAGGACTGTCAGGGAATGTAACTTTACTCCACTGGGCAGCTCATCACAGGAATGCTTTAATTAGAAGGAAGTTAATCCTAAATGTTATTTCCTGGGTGAAGATTATGAGACTGTTGTTCTGCTGCTTATTGAAAGATGACCATGATTGTGGAGATTAAAAGGTGATTTTTTAAAAATGATGGTCAAATAAAATGTGCAGCTTGAGAAACACAAAAGATTGGATTTCACAATTATAAGCAGATGAATAGAAGAGCAAAATGCTAAAAAGGTAGCAATTGAAGGAGCTAAGATCCTTGAATTATTTGAAAGGCAAAACACCTGTATTGGTCAACTTAGAAAATTTAATTTAGGACCTCACCCTTATTCATGCTCTGTCCCTTAGTACATGAATCCACTGATGACTGTCAGGAGGTGGCCACTGGTGGCTTGTCAAGGAGTAATTTAGCAAAAGCTATCCTTCGGTTACAGGAGCAAAATTAGATGAAGTTCAGATTAGCTATCCATGGTCTGTTTTAATTCATTATTTATTCATTAATTTAATTATTTATTTAATTTATTTCTTCATTCAAGTGATTATTTATTGACCCAGTATTAGGAATTAACTTAGGTATTAAATATCTAGGCAGGGTCACTGTAAAGAATGTAAACTGGATCTTATCTTAGTGGGAAAGGGAGCTGTGACTGGGGATTTTTAATATAACCAAGTTATTAGGTATGGCAATAGATGTGCTTGCTATACATAAGGAATGGCATATTTAAAGCATTTTTACTTTTTTAGCTTGGCATACTGAGGAATATACATATAGCCATATATATATATGCATGTTATATATGTAGCTATATATATATGTATGTTATATATATGCTTAAGGTTTGCAAGTCAGTTGTTATAAAAAGTATTCTGTACAAAAAGTGATGTCTTACTCATAAATAGTTAAATAGTTATTATAATTGTATAAACAAGTAAAGATAACTGAATCTCTGTTCCACATGCTTTTATAAACTATTACTCAGGCAGAGAAATGATTGTCATTCCGATAGCATGAACAACAAACAAAATATGCTATGCAAGCCTAGGCCACCACTGTTCTGGAACAGGCATAAAAATCTTTGACTAAAAAAGATGACATGGCCAGTTCTACCGGTAATTACATAATACTTTGCAGATATAAGAAGTAAAAAGCAGAATCAAAATTATACATGATAATTAGGTTGAGGAAAAGATGATTGGTAGGGAAAAGAAAAGAAAATACAGGGACATGAATAAATGGTAAAATGTACAAATACAGGTTAGAGAAAGAGAGTAGGTTCTAGAATCATGAAAGACGGGCTTTACAATTCTTAACTAAAATATTTGTTATGCAATAAGGTGGAGCACACTTTCTGAAAGACAGTCTAAATGGTTTGGTTTGACAGTTTGGCAAGGAGGTTTAACTACCAGAAAATTTCTACTCTCTGTACCTCTGCTACATTTGCCCAAATCCTGAAGTGTTCCCTCTTTCAAGTGATTCTTTAAAGAACATGTTTATGCAGAGATGCGATTTGGCCTGAGAACTGCCATTATAATAATCTGATAAATGATTTCTAGCAAGACCCTAAAGGAATGAAAGCTGATGTCACAGAGTAGTTTCATTCTCTCTAGCAGAAGCTCTTAAACTTTTTTAAGCATGAGGACATCTTGGAAAAAAAAAAGAACACTATATTATATATATGTGTGTGTGTGTACATATATTTCTCCAGGTATCTCTCCCTCTTTTCATGTGATACTATTGTATTTTGAGTATCAGTATATGAAAATGGATGATTATAATATAAAGCTACTTAAAATTCACTATTATTTAAATATTATGTTTTATTATTCACATATATACCTTTGAAAATTTGTTCATGTATGTGTGAGATGCTACTGATTTTCTTTAAGGCAATTGTTAATGGACAGGTGAGTTTATAAATCCCATGCTATTACTTGATATGACCTATATATCCATTAATTAGGAATTACTACTCTATAGTATATAAGGAATAACGTTGTATGATACGTTGCACAATCATTTCCTTAATTAGACGTCAGGGCCAGACAGAGAAGGATATATTCCCCAGCTAACTGTAGAGTGTCCCAAGAAACTGAGGAAAATTAGTTTTCTTAGTAGTGACGTTGTGGTACACACTCAAGCCTTTCCCAGATCTCCTTCCCTAATTCACAATAACCTTTGCACTCAAATCTACCCAATGGGATGGAAGCAGAAGCCAAGCCAGTGTAAGTCACAGGAGTTTGTCTATTTTAACAAAATTCTACATAGATTTCATACATAGAATTTAACAAAATCCTACATACATACTCTCCAGGAGCAGCAATTGGCACAGATCCTATGTTGAGTAAAATGCAGGTCACGCCTGCCAAGAGTCATCTCTGCCTCACTTAAACTGTGGTGTTCTGACAGTTTGATTTCCAGCTTAGGCACTCTGAGGGAATCCTTCACTCTGACCCACCCTGATTCATTAGCCACTCCCCATGTGAAGCCAGCCCAGAGACCCCAGCAAGAATAACAAGAACAGTGGGTATACAAAACTCACACCTCACACTGTTATCAGTATTGACAAGACCAGACCACTAATGATGGATGGGGAAAAGAAAGAGAGAGAGAGAGAGATGAACTAACAGTTTAAAAACCAAATTGAGCTTTCAACAATCAGAACAAATAAACTTCACGAAATCATAATACATGCCTAAAATAGAAGATAATTTTACTTCCTAGTTTCAATGACGTTTGAGAAAATATTATGTGTATATAATAAAAATAAGCTGCTGGGGGTAGGAAGCAGTCAGAGCGAAAGAAAGTTGTTGGAGATGAATAAAAAGCACACTTTTAAAAGCTAACTCAATAGAGGCGTTGGATAACAGTGAATCACTGCTAAAAAGCACCTAGATTGATTAGAAAATTTAACTGAAAAATTATTTTGAATGTAGAGTAACAACTAAAAAGTTGGAAATTATGACCGAGAGGATAGAAAATGCAGTAAGTGTAAGACAGAAACTTGAAAGAAAGAGTGGAACCTATAACGAAAATATAAGAAAATGATAACAAATGAGTTTATTTAAGTGCTGATTCTTCAAATTAAAAGAACTATATTAATGCCAGGCAAAGGTAGCAATTGTGAAGGAAGAAACAAACCTTGACAGCAAACATATACTGATATGATGTGAATTCCAAGTTTCAAAACAACATCTAACAAATTTCAATATGTAGTTGGAAGTGATAGGAGGGATGTTGTGCAAATCTGACAGAATGGAGGATTTCTTATCTTCAACATTAAGTGATAGAAGAATGTAAAGCAAAGTTTATACGTATCCGATTTAAAAAGATTATGTCTCCGTAATTAAAAAAAACCATGGCAACAAAGACTTTATAAGATAGGGAAGACTCAAAAATAAATAACCTAAGGATCATTTCTGAAAACATCTGAGGAAATATTCTAGCCAAAAGGGAAAACAAACAAATGAATCAGAATAAGGGATTCAAAAATGAAAACAATTATATGAAATGGTAAGCTGAAATAATCCGGTAAAACACTTATTTATGAGTGAACAATTGCTGAAAATTCAGTTCTGTAACAATGCAAATAATTGGAAGAGGGTTTCATAATTTAAAAATTCAGATAATTTGAACAAAATTTAGGATAAAGAAAGAAAACATTATCAATCAAGAAAATATAACAGCATGTGATTAATTGAAAGGAATCAATAAAAAGGATGATAAACAAGTAAAAATGGCACCAAATAAGTAAAATCTCATTGAAAGTGGGTTAAATGATCATATTAAACAAGTAAGGGCTCAGAATTTCTCCTTTTGTTGCCCCTCTCCTCCCCCAACACACATTCCAAATCATATTCCAAGTTCCAGGTGGAAATATTATTTATTATTTATGATAAATAGATTTTTTCATATTGAAAAAGGTATAAATCACCAGAAATCATATAATGTATAATGGATAAGAAAAAATATATATATATAAAAATGGTATGCCTCCTAGATCAGCTTTGATCATGGAACAATACAATAATAGTAATTATCTACCTGGTTTTCTTTGGATTGGTCTTTCTTCACTGGCTAGTAAGTCTAGTACAATGCTGATTGAAATGGTAATTGTAGATATTATTATTTCCTTCTGAATCTCAGTGGAAACATTTCAGTATTTCACTAAGTATGCAGTTTTTTGTATGTTTTCTGTAAATATTTTTTATCAGATTAAGGACATTCCTTTTTATTCATAATTGGGTAAGAATTTATTGCTTTTATAAATAATAAACGTGAGTTGATTTTTACAAAATGCTTTTTCTATTTCTACTGAGATGAGTAATAACTTTTTTCTTTTACTGTGATAAGTTGATTGTGAAATTTAAAATTAATCTTTATTTTTATAGGAAATCCAACTTGGTCTTGATGTAATGATTCTTCTCATATATCACTGAATTTCGATGCTATTATTGTATCTATGTTTATGAGATAAATCAGCATATAATTTTCTTTCTTGTCATAGTGGTAAGGTATGGTATTGAAAATTATGCTACCCTCATATGAAGTAGTTAGAAACTATTATTTTTCCTATTCTCTGAAATGATTTTTAAAATACTGGTGTTATTTTTTTCTTAAATGTTTGATAAAATTAACTGGGAAACCATGTGAGTTTAGAAGTTTTCTTAGTTTAAAAATTCTTAACTACTGATTTAATTTATTTAATAGTTAGAAAGTTATTCAGTTTTTTTCCCCTAAGTCAGGTGTGGAATGTTGTCTTTTTCAAACAATTTTCCCTTTCTATCTACTTTTTAAATTATTTTGCATAATATTCTATAAATTGTTTTGATAATATCCTCTCAATATCTTTCTAATGTTTGTAGGACTTGAGGTTATATCCATTTTTTCATCCCTGTTATTGGTAATTTATGCTTTCTCTCCTTTGATTTGATCAGTCTTGCCCAGGGTGTTATTAATTCTATTAATCTTTTCAAATTGTTAATAGTTTGCTTTGATGATTTCTCTCATGAATTTTTAAATCACATTAGTTTCTATTTTTATCTCTAAAATTTCTTCCTGCTACTGCCTTTGGGTTTAATTTGCTTTTGTTTTCTAGATTCCTATAAGGCATGCATAGATCATAGGTGTTCAATCTTTATTCTTTTCTAAAATATAAATTTAAACCCACTGATTTTCCCTCAAACATGGCATTAACAGTTTCTCCCACATTTTGATATTGCTTATTACTATAACTATATTATTATCAATTATGTTAAGTTCAAATTACTTTACCATTTACATTGGGATTTGTTCTCTTAATTATTAGCTACTTAGTAATTACTTAATTTACAAACTTCAGGGAATTTTTCTTCCTTCCTTTCTCTTTGCCCCCTTCCCTCCTTCTTTCATTTTTATTTTCTCTCTTTTGTTCATTGTTTTTGTTGATAACTGGTTAGGTTCCTTCAAGGTCAGAGACCATAGTTGGTATGATTTCAATCTTTGGACTTTTTTTTAATTAACAAAGAGAAATTGTACGTATTTATGGTGTACAGCATAATGTTTTGATATATGCATAAGTTGTGAAATGACTAAATCAAGCTAATTAACATATCCATTACCTCACATGCTTTTTATTTTTGTAGTGAGAACATTTAAAATATATTTTGAAACAATTTTAAGTATACAGTACATTGTTAAGTTATTAACCACCCATATGGTAACTATAGTCAATCTTTGGACTTTTATTGAAACATTTATGGTCCAGCATAAGATCTTGGCTATAATGCTCTGTATAGGTAGGTATGGCCATTTATTAATCATTTTTTTTTTAAACTTCTATTTACTTGGTAATTTTTATCTGCCTGTTTCATGAGTAAATGTGAAAGTTCTGTGAATGTCTTCTACTATGAACATGAATTTACCTGTTTCCTTTAACTTCTATCACATTTGCTTTGTATAATTTGAGGTCATATTATTAAGGTGCATGAAAATTTATTAAAGTTGTATATTTATAGTGAATTTATCTTGTCATAAAAATTTTAAATACTCTTCTTTATGTCTAACAACATTTATTGATTTATAGTCTATTTTGTCTGATATTAGTTTTGCCACACCTGGCTTGTTTTTATTAATACTTGTATAGTATAACATTTTACGTTTGTTTAATTTCAAGCTTTCTGTATTATTATATTACAGCTCTGACTCTTCCAAGGAGAATATAAGGAGATTTAAAAAAATATGTGAGTAACTACATTTATGGTGAATGTATTAAGTACAATTAAAGCACACAGACAGTGACCGTTTAAACATATTTAAGTTTAAATCTACCATTGTTTTAAATTTGCCTCACTTTCTTTTGGGCAGATTGATTGTTTTGTTTTGCTCTGTTTTTGCGTTATTCCTATTTTCTTATTATTTTACTATATATATTTTAACTTTTTTTTTTAGTAATTACTATGATACAGCATACTTATTAGGGCTTAATAAGTTGGTACTTTTGCTCGAAAAATGCATAGACCTTAGAACTTTTTAACTCACTGTATCCTTCTCCTGACTTTTTGGGCTATAACTCCAATTCTATATATTTATTTAGTCCCTAAAATAAATTATTATCCTAGTTTTGCTTAGATTTACTCAAATTTTACCTTTTCTTTTGTTCTTCATTTCTTTTTGCAATTTCTTTTTTTCTAGTATTTCCCTGAGATCCCTCATCTAAAGCACTTCCCTTATTATTTTCTTTAATATGGATTTGTGTAAGTCATGACACTTGTTCACAAAAGTAACTAACAACAGCAGCAGCAGAGAATACTTCTCCAAACATCACTGGTGATTGTTATGGAAGAGGTATGTTATCTTAGCTGCTTGATCTGAGGAAAATTTGTTTTATCAGCAAGTGTGCTCCTACAGAAAAGGGAATCAACTTTCAGTTTTACCTTTGTTTGAAAATGAGGAAACTGTTCAGTATCCATAATCTCACACTGTTAGAGGAGACTGTGGGAACAGATGGAAACATAGTGTGAAAGTTTACCAAACACTTCCAGGCTAATTTAAATGCAACTATTAATAATAACATGCTGTTAGCAAATGAAAAATCCTGGACAAATGCTGAAGTGAGTGAGAAGCCAGGACACCAGGCATAAACCAAGACTGTCCCAGGGACCCACTGCAGAAGCTGTTTGGTTAGAGGATGGATCCTTGCAATCTTACCTACAATATTTATTTCTGTAATAACTCATATATTTTGTAAACAATGTCATACACCTCATCAGACCCTTAGGACAGACTCTTGGATGAGTTTTATTCTAAATTTCTAACTCACCGTGTGACCCACAGCATTCCACTTACCTTTTCTGAACCTCAATTTTATCAAAAGTAGCATCAACTAGTAGGAACTTACAAGTTTAAATCTTAAAAGTATATTGTTCTTCAAGTAAATTTCATTAAGAAGGGGAACTACATTCATCCACAATTTGAAGCTTAACAAAATTTTTCATTCATTAATTAATTTTATTAAGAACAAAAGTTTCATGTCAGGCTGTATGCTAAGCTACTTAGAGAATTAGAGGAAGGAAATATCATGAATGTGAATATAGAGTAATTTGCTTATTCTGTATGACCTTATCTCAGGAAAATCTTGCATTCTGTTTTCATGAGAGTTCATGAAAATCCATGCTTATTGTGAGTACAAAATTATTCATTGTTTCTAAAATTTCTTTAGGACACATTTTCAATTAAATTTTTCTTTATAATGCAGAGGACAATATATTTAGTGAGATATATGGGCAGGATTCTGGAGCCACAACCTAAAATCTCCTGGAGGTGAAATAAAACATCATCCTTTTTCCCAAATAGATACTAGCATTTAGTGCTAGGGAGCTGCCATGTGGATTTGGGAAGCTTTCCCCTGACCACTGCCCCATGACTTGTCTTGCTCTTATGAATTTGCATGGTGACAGAGATGCTCCCCTCCTGTGTGTTAAAAGTCACTGAGATGCCAATGAAGTTTAAAGATTTACATCTTTTGGAGTTTTTGAAGCAGATTGCAGGTCAATTGCTTTTCTTCTGGTCTTGAAAAAGTGATTTCTACCTGTTTATTTTCTAGGTATGTTACTCTGTTTTCAGTCAATCTGGTTGATCTCTTATATTCAAACACCTCAGGGTTCCTAAAAGCCCTTCTACTTTTCAAAATTTCCTTCTTACATCTCACTTCCTACCTTTTCACTTTATCTAGGTCAGCTGAAGTTCATATGGTTGCTAAATCTTATTAATAAGGTATCTAAGATATCATACATAAAAGTGTCTCACCCAGAGCCTGCTAGAGGGACTGATTGATGTTTATAACATCAAAATATATTTCTTAAACATAGCTCCTACAATTCTGGCTTGTGTGTCTTTGAGTAGTAACTATATGTCCTGCATTTCTATGACCTGAAATTTTGTATATTCTATAACAGAAGTCCATTGAAATTAACTTATTTACCTAAACTTCCAGAATGAATTACGAAAAAGAAAACCAAAGCAAACTCCAGGTTGAATCTCTAGGCTTTTAATGTATTTATAGCCAGAAAAAAAAATCAATAACTGGATTAAAATAGAACTATTTTACTTGTTATGTAACTTTAACTTTATTGAATGTTATTTTATTTTATCGTGGCTTTGGGTTCTAAATCTATTGATTGGTCATTTTAACCCACCAAGGATATTTTCCAGATATCTTTTTATATAATACCTTATATATAACAGATTCATACACTGATTCAAAATTGCTCGAAGCCATATAATCAGTCAAATTGATTATACATCCAAATACATTTTCTAAGACTCCAACAACTGCTATAGAGTAAAAAGTGTTCCTATCACACTATATTTACAGTTCATGTAGGTAATGCATATTCCCAAAGCCCTGGGTATTTGCTTCCTATGTTTCTCAAATGAGCTTTCAAAAGTTAACTTTGAGAATCGATCCCACAAACCAATGTATGTTTAAAAACTCTATTTACAGTCAGAAATATTCAACTTAGCACAAGTTTCATTAGAAATAATGGAAAAGTTATTTATTCGAATGCATTAGCTGCACATCTCAATTCCTACAAATGAAAGCCACAGAAATCTTTTTTGTTGGATCACTTCTGCACTTACCACAATACGTAACTGTTATCTTAAACCAAAGATGCATCCTACTGCAGGAAAGATGATTATATGAGTGTTCCTAAAAATGAGCTTTAGTGCCCAGCAATCAGGTACTTATCTCTGTGGTCCTCAAACCCTGGGCCACAGAGCTCTGCTGCTGTCCCACCCCGTGGAAAAATTGTCTTTCATGAAACTTAGGAAATGCGGCAGGGGTAGGGCACACAGCAGGAGGGGAGCAGCAGGCCCAGTGGGTATATTTACAGCATCTACAGGTGCTCCCTATCGCTTGCATCACTGCCTGAGCTCTGCCTACCCACTCCCACCACCCAGTCTGTGGGAAAATTGTCTTCCATGAAACCGGTCCCTGATGCCAAAAAGGTTGGGGACCAAAGCTTATCTGAAAGTCCCAGGACAATATTATGGTTGCATTTTGCAAGAATATAAAGACTTCATAAAATAAATTTGCAAGAACAAAAGTAGAAGAAAACATTTATTTTTCATGGAATGGGGAAGAGATAACTGTGGAGCAGACTTTCAATTCTGTTATAAAAAGCTTTATGATTCTGACTTAGCCCTTGGGGCTTATATGGTTAAGGATCAATGTGCCTCCTAAAGTCCTCAGATTCAAGAAATTGAATATTATGTTTTAATGATTAACTTATTGCAAATCTCAGTAGAGTTACTAAGATAGATGAAAGTATGTTAGAAGAAAAACAAACACCTTTGTAAAACTACAAACTTGGTTTATTGGATACCTTACACCAAACCCTATTGTCATTCTATAAAATATTGGCTTGTAACAGAGATAAAATCATCATTTTCCTGACTTTTCATTCAAAATGATTAGAAAGGAAGCACACTGTAATGGAAAAAGTGGTAAATATAAAACCATATGGACCTAGTTTCAAATTCTGTCTTGTGTACTTAGTACTTATGTGCATCTTTTAAATTTATTTTACTTATTTGAATTTCTTTCTCCATGTATTAATATAAGAAGTAGGACATTGATACCCATCCCTAGCAGGATTGTTTTAAGAGTAAATGAGACAATATATTCAAACTGCCAGCCTAGTATCTGACTCATGACCAACAATTTATTAAACACATATTAATTGAGCATCTGCAATATACCAGTCATTGCTTTAAGCATTGTTTACCAAAACAATGGGAAAGATAGAATAAAGCCAATAAATCTATAATGTGACATGAAGGGCAGTAAGCTTTATTAAAACATACACATACAGAGACACACACACACACAGAACAGGTAAGAAGACAGCAGATGAAAGGGTGGTCAGGGAAGGATTCTTTGGAGGTATCATCTACATGAAAACTAAAAGGAAAGGAGAGGGCATGCTTTGTATATATTTGGAGGAAGAGGCCTCCATGCAAAGGGATGAGTCCATGAATAGGATATGTGCTCCATATGTTCAGGGAGGGTTTGTAAAGGTTTTAGTGTTTTCCTAGAATGTAAACTAGGATATAATATCACAAATAGCATATAGTAAACTGTACAGCTAAGAACAAGGAAACTAGGGTCAGAGTGCCTGGATCCATGTCCTACCCTATGTCTACCTTTGGCAAATCACTTAAACTTCTGGGCTTAGGTTTCCTTATCTGTAAAGTGAGAAAAACTATTCTTCTATTGTTATTGTAAGAACTAAGTATGTTAAATATTGAGGTGATAGCACATAGTAAACACCAACACTTTTTTTTTAATTTCAGAATATTATGGGGGTACAACACTTTGGCTATACATATTGCCCATGCACTGCCCGTGTCAGAGCTACAATCGTGGTCATCGACACCAACACATTTTTATTTATTTTAAATTAATAACAGAACAGAATAGAGTCCCATGATCATTTTACTAGAAAATCAATGTTCATTTCCCAAGAATATAGTCTAACCAGAATTCCTGGATTTAACATTTTGAAATATATTTTATTTGTGTGAAACTTGTGGGTATCCTTTATTCTGGAAATATGCATTTCCTGTTCTTCCCTTGTTTTGTTTTTTAGGGTTTTTTGTTTGGATAGAATTAGATTTTGTTTCTTTCCAAAACTCTAGAAATGTTATTTAAGAGTTCTGCTATCTCTTGAGCATCAGTGAGCTAAACAAACATTCTGAAGATTAATGAATCATAAAATTCAAAGAATTTTAAAACTGAAAAATAAATATTTTTGATGTTTTCTTTTTGAAAACTTTTGACAGTTGGATTAATGATTTTATCTACTTTAAACATGACTGGAATTTGGTATTCTAATAAAATGCAGATTTCATTGCTTATAGTAATGCCTTTTGCATTTAGACTATGAATTTGCTGCTTGCTTTCCCATGTGTTTTCTTATCCAGTCCTGACTACAATGCAGTGAAATGGGTATCATTTTCCCTGTTTTGAAGATATAGAAACTAACATTAATACAGAGTAACTTAAAATAACTGCCAGGTTAAGTGTTAGAGATGAAACTTAATCTTAGTCATCCTAAATCTAGCACTTATTCCCTATCCAAAAATATCTGCCATTTTCTGTTAGTTATACATGACCTAAATATACTAGAAATTCTGCACTAATTGCTTCAGCTCATGGTAAGTATTTATTGTATCTATTAGTCACAAGATACACAATTGGATTTGTGTTTGGTAACTATTTGTGTGTGATATCAATTGTCTCTCTCAATTTGCTTATAAACTCCTTGATAGAAGGATTGAGGATATAGAGTATTTTTTAAAATAAATCTCCCATAGCCTATAAAATGAGTCTAGATATATAAGAGCTACTTGGAAAACCTTTGATAAACAAATTAAAATATCTACACTTGGAAAGATTACAGGATTTAGAGCCACATAGGTTTAGATTGAATTATGCTCTTTGCCATTTCTAGCTCTATGATCCTCGGAAGTGGTACCGAGCTTTATTCTTTTCATTTAGTAAATGGAGCTAATAATCTCTTTCTACTATGATCCATGAATTAAATATAAATCATCTACCATGGTCTTGGACACACAGAAGCCATTGCAAAGGTGTTAATTTTCCACATTCCATCATCTCCCATATTCCATTAGAATAAATTGAACAAATACTACATGTTATCTCTTGGAACAAAAATAAGTTTATTTTTGAGTCAGTATTTCAAAGACCCATTAATACTCTTGGTTGGTTTTCAATTCATTTCATTTTGAGAACAAAATATGCTTTTTTTGTCCTTTGCAGTAGATTGTGCTGCTAGTCTCTATTTCACTTGTAATTCAAATTTAGATTTTCAATTCTTTCTTCCATTTAAATAATCTTTAAAATGATTTTCCCATGAATCTCATCCAATTATATGAAGGATATTAGAGAGGTATGAGAAAGTCTTCATAAATAATGCCATCTAGCTATCATAGACTTTAATGTATAGGATGGTGTCTGGCAATTTATAAAATTTTTTGTAAAGCTTTGGAAGTCATCTATAGCAGCTATGAGAATGTACCTTGCAGACCTTCAACTATAGAGAGACTAATTGACACCAGCGATTGCTCTCTGAAATCCATTGCAGTGTTTTTGCCAAGGTCCCACTTCCCACAGTCTGCTCCCAACCAATGCCAGTTCAGCAGGACTACGAAGGCAGGCTTATTCTAGGAAGACTTGGACTCCATCCGACCTGGCCCAAACTCTCTTAGACTGTACAGCATTCTGGGAAAATTCCACCTAACCTTTCCTCCTTCTTTGCTTCACAAAGGGATGGATTTGGATCACAATCTACTTACTCTCCCAGTCTTTCTTGACTCCTTCCTCATTTTCTCTAGAATAGGAATGCCCCTAATAAAATTCTTGCACACTTAAACCTTTTTGTGAACCATTTCTTGGAGGAAATGAACTAGCACGTTGTTTATTATCAAACTGAAATGTAAACAGAAAGAACAATTGGGTGCTGGAGGTGCTGGAATGCCTAACACATGAAAAAACTGAGAATATTTAGCTTGAAGAAAAGATCTAGAATATGCCCTCTTTCAGTAAACTATGCCAAAGGGATCCTTCCAAAAACCAAACCTGAATCTATTTAAAATGCTTTAATAAGTCTCAAGGTTGATATGGTATAGGCAAATATTGTGGAACTTCAAAGTCAGAAAGACCTCATTTGAATAATAACCCTTCTACTTATCAGCATATGCATGTAAAATTAGGTAAGACATTAAACCTTCTGAGTCTCACTTCCCTTTTTTATAAAATAAGAATGATAACTACCTGTGAAGATCTCAGTCAGTAAAAATGCTCTCCCTTGCTTTGTTTATAACCTGTATCATGAATCCAGTGCCTCTATCCTGATTTATTGCTTTTCACTCTTACTCTTGCTCTCCTTAACTCCTGATTCTTCATATCCTGTCTTTATTTCTGCACTCTTGGGCCTGATGCTTACTCCTTTTATTCTTTAAGTCTAGGTTTGAACTTTTCTATATATTTTTTCTGCTTCTGATTGATCTAGGCAGAAAATGTTAAAATCTGTCCTTCTGGTACCTGTATATGGACTAAATGAATAATCTTTCTCTCAGGTTTGCCTCAGATCTCAAAATGGGGAAGAATGAAGAGAAGACTATAAGGTGAGACTAGAGTCATAGCCAGGCTCCAGCACTTGAAAAGATGTGATATGGTAGAAGGTACATTCTATAAAGTTTTGGAGAATTTATTGGTGTCAAGAGAGATGTAAATTGTATTGCTCCAGCCTGCATACATACTTACATTTCTTGAATGTACTGTGGGCATGGAGCTTGACTATCTAAATCTTTCTGCCTCGCCCTCCCCATAGACAATTAATGCCAACAACACCCTTATATTATGTCCTACAAAAATGGCTTGATTCCTTTTAGTTATTGCCTTTAAACTTTCTGCACATAATCTTTCCTTTAAACATGTAAATTGGCTCTTAGCAAAAATTGAGGAATCAATTTAGAGCTCTCATATATGACTCATGGTGATTATGTACTATTTAGACGCTGTTAAATTTTAACTACAAATTTTAATGAAAAAATAGCTCTAGTTACATGAAAGAGCACCTTCAACTGACTGTAAAAGAGGGGACAGCATTGTACACGATGCTTCTCTTGCATCTCACAACAGCAAGCTTGTAACTCAATCTCCTTCCACTGTCACTACCTTCATTTAAAAACTCCTCACCTCTTACTATGAATATTGTTTTCATCTCCTACCTGGTATCACTCACTGCCCTTATTTATTTATTTATTTATTTTTTGAGACAGTCTTGCTCTGTCACCCAGGCTAGAGTGCAGAGGTGTGATCATAGCTCACTGCAGCCTCGAACTCCCGGGCTCAAGCAATCCTATTGCCTCAGCCTCCCGAATAGCTGGAACTACAGGTGTGTGCCACCACTCCTGGCTGCTTTTTCTTATTTTTTGTAAAGACAGGGTTTTGCCATGTTACCCAGTCTGGTCTTAAACTCTTGGCCTCAAACAATCCTCCCACCTCACCCTCCCAAAGTGTTGGGATTACAGGTATGGGCTACCTTGCCCAGCCACTGCCCTTATTTTTCATTTCATTAATCAGTTATTCAAATTTCCAATTAAATAATCCCTGCTTTGAGAGTGGGCAAATTTTTGATTTTAGAAGATTTTAAAAATATAAAAAAGTAGTTCAAGGAAGAAAATTTTTAAATGTCCATATTCTTACCTTCCAGAATCAACCACGTTTAGTATTTTGATATAATTGCTATCAGAGATTTTTTTCGGATTTATAATTTTTTAAAATTTTATTTTAATAGATTTAGGGGGTACAAATTTTTTTGTTGTTGTTGTTACATGGAAGAATCTTATAGTGGAGAAATCTAGGCTTTTAGTGTACCCGTCACCTGAATAGTATACATTGTACCCAATAGGTAATTTTTCATCCAAATTCCATTGGAAGTAAAAGAACATTACATATAAAACTGAAGAACTTCTTGGACCATTAATGGTTCATTTCCACCCAGAACTTTCTAGGGAAAACGTAGTAGAAGGAGGTTGTTCAAACTCGATAGCCAGAATAAATTTCTTCTCATATCCATGCAAGATCAACAGTTTTATGTAGTAGTTCACTATAATCCCACAGCCTTAAATCCTATACAGTTTAAAGACTTGCATTTTTCTACTCCAGAGCGTACTTTTATCTGAAAAATTCTATCTTCCTTCTTTGCTCATAAAAATCTGGCCCAATTCATGGCCCTTTAAAAAGTAATGCAATATCTGAGATGTTTTCCCCTACTCATCAAGCAGAGATAATTCTGTCATACTTGCCCTATGGCTGTGCCTCCATCATAGAATTTGTCACACATCTCTGGAGTTACTACTTTTGTGTAGTCTCTGTTGTAGGTCTGTGAAGGAGTTGAGAGCAGAGGTTGTTTCATCTTTGTAGCTCCTGAATGTAGCATGATAACCAGTCCTTAGCCTGGGTTCAATAAATTTTTGTTTTACAGGAAAAGTGGAGGAAATGGTGATAACAGGTATGAAGGAATGACAGCCCATTAGAGGGACAGAAAAAGGCCTTAACTTGGTATGTAATTTACTTAAATTTGATCAAATGTTTTGGATGAATAGCTGAAATATTATCTATACTGTGAAGTGAAAAGGTCAGAATATACCCACATGTGACTCTTGTTTAATGCTACTATTCAGTAACTTTCCTGTTATAGATCTTTTTTTTAAGAAATTATGTTAAGTTTTCAGTACTAGGGAAATGTTCTGCTTTACTGAATGAGAATTGCTTTCACAGAAAATTTTAGAATGTAAAAATGTCAAATGAAGATGCATAGGCAAGTCTTAAAATTTAAACTTTCCCTCAAGATGAAAAAAATTATCAGTGAACTATACATTTTTGCAAATAACTTCCTAGTTGAAATTTCTGAAATAAAGCCTTAAAACACTGATAATAGTATGCAAAGAGTATTTTTATTTGTTTAAAGTTTCATGTGACTCCTACCAGATCTTTTAATTTCTGGACTCTAAAATGCAGGTAAATAAGATTTATTGGTAGAATCTTAACTGATGATTAATTTGTATTTAGTAACTAATCTGTCAGATTTCAAAGCAATAATATTTTTGGTATCGCTTTAATCTGAAAAAAGAAAGGAAAATTTTGCAGTAACTAGCAATCATTCCCAATGTTGTATAAAATATAGTTGTGTAAATACGATTGTGTATCAATGGACCAAATCACAGTCTATTCATTATTTCAAATTGATAGTTCTAAGTTAGTCGTTTGATGATGCTTATTAATCAATTAGGTTAAATAATTAACCTAATTATTAGGAATTAAAGGAATTAAAGGAATGAATGAATGTCAAACAACTATGACAGGAAATTTGGTCTGGGTTATAGATAAATAGTTGTATAGTGATGCTGGCTGGTTCTTTTTGAATTTATGGAGACAAACTTAGTGACAGTAAATTTGGCTTAGAGTATGTAAGTTGAGCAATCACAAGTATCTTAAATCTCAATCAAACCAGAATTTGCTGTGCAGAATTGCTAAGACTATCTCACTTCCTAGGCCTACAGCAGTAAAATGACAAGAGAACTCTTACTAAATTAGCCTTAGGAGCCCTTTTTGATGAAGTTTTTCTACCTTTCACAATGAGTTCTGATCTTGCTAGTTACAACATCACTAGTTATAGATTTACTATAGATAACAGCAGAAAGGACTAATCCAGAAAAAAGACCTAGATAAACTGTGCCTCAGAAATGGAATTATTTAGTGGCTTTTAGGTGGCAGAATTAATCAGAAAGGATATCCATTAAATTGGAGGAAAGAAAAGCAGCAGAATGTGTTAACTAGGTTTGTTGTGCATCAAACAATTTCAAAATCTTAATGTTTATTTATTACTTATGTGTCTGTGTGTGTTATACAGAAATACAGATTAATTTTGAGCAACAACTGGATTCTTTTGAAATAGTGGCAGTTAAAAATCATCTAATCTTCATGAAGATCTTATTAAACTGGCTTGTGATATATTAAAGACTTCACAAGAAGATATCTCCAAAGAAAAAAAGAATACTTTATGTCTCAGATGGAATTTTTCATATTTGCTTCTAATTTAATAAAGAATCAATTTATGACCCTAACCATATTGAGTCAAGTGGTGGGAAAAACATGTTTTCGGTTTTACATTGAATATATTTTCTATTTAATTATTCAAATATTAGAACAGAGAAATATACTTCAAAAGTTTGTACATGCTGTAATCATTTTAGATCTTTATTTTTTCCTTTGAGATCAGCCAAGTCCTTCAGCACTGTAGGATTGTGAAAGCGGATATTTATATTGTTAAGTGGAGTTTGACAGTTTTCAAAAGTGGAAAATGTATTGCACTAATTGGATAGGTTTTCTTGGCAGGGATCTAAAAGTCTACCTGCTAAGATTTGGGAGCATTTATTTCATATATGAACTCATCATTAATCCACTAAGCAGTAATGATAAGTGATTAAATGTAACACGTTTTAGAGAAGCATTCTATTTCATAATCTCAGAATGATCACAAAAGGAGTGGAGTATTTTTAATGTCTACTTTGCAGAGAGAGAAAGGCTGGGAGAGGTTATGTTACATTCCAAGTTTACTCACTTAGTAAAGAAGGAGTCGGGATATGAAACTAGCTTCAGCCATAACATCAGCATCTTACTTAAAAATAAAGAAAAAGGTAATGCAAGGATCTCTTTTCTCCAAGGAAAGGACTCCTGCTCCCTCTTAGAAATTTAATTCCCATTTTATTTATCCAGACTTAGTTGCATGGTCACAGAAGTTGAAAGGCGATGACTAACACAGATATATCATTCAATTACGTTACTAAGGAAGATGGATAAAGTGTGTAGTAGAAGGCTCTGTGCGCAAATGGGAGTCTGTTTCTATATGTAGATGTTGCTGTCTGAGTAATATCAGCAACAACCAAAAGAACAATTATGGGAAAATGGAAAATATCCTACAGTGAAGGTGAGAAAATAAGTGCATGTGGGACAGCAAAGGATGAGGGGATTTGAGGTAGCCATGAAGGGTTAGCAAACTCCGGTGGACAGATAACATTAGGTGAATGGAAAGCAAAAGTTCTCTCTATTCTTCGGACTCTAAGTTGCCATGAGTAAGAACAAATCCTTTCGGAGAATAGGGAACCTGGGCACTTTCTCAGCTATTGCAGGGCAATCCTAGATCACAGATAAATGAAAGGATCAATGGATCGTTGAACAGCCTATGGAGTGATATTTACCTATAGCCTCACAGTACTGCAGGGACCACTTGCTTTATTTACCTCAGAGGTATTAAAATAATTCAAATTCTTTGGTGATTACTTAGACAAAACCTTTTGACTATTTCCACTTTTTCAAGTGGTTGTTATTTTATGTTAGATTAGTGGTTTTCTGCAAGGAACATGAAATGTTCACTTCTCCTTTGAGTATTTGGTTGAAGGGCTCTTCAGAAACCTCTAACTCAGTCATTCAGACAAGCAAAAAAATACAGAATCCATTAGCACTTTGGTAGTGTACAATTTCAGTCAGTGCCCATGTCATTTTTTGTTTCTGTTCCAAAACTGGTCTTGTCTAACCTGCCTTAACATTTCTTAATTACTTTGAAGTCCACGGTGATGCATATTAGAGAGTTTTCTTACTTAGGATCAAAGGTTTTGTAATACTAAAATCATCCAAGGTATTGGTTAGTTAAAGGAGTAAGGATGCTTGTTATGATCAGGTAAGCCAGGACTGTGACTAGTTCCAAAATTCATCATTGCCTTCAAAAAACTTAGAGCTTATGTGCAGTCTCATAATGTTTATCTCCCCCTAACCTTCAGGGCACTGAACTACATAAAGACTCCTAGGTAAAGAAATGATAAAATACTCAAATATGGTTGATCTATCCCTTGATTCTTTTTTAAATGCATGTATAAGTAGATTCCCAACTGTGTTCCTTAGAATACCTTTTTCTTTAAATGTTAGAAATGTTTTTTAAAATTTGTAATATAAGTCTCTTGATGATATTAACATACCAATAAGAATGTTAAAATTTCTGATATACTTTGCAGGAATAAGTCAGATTAACATTAATTCAGTTTTTCTCTAATTTATGTATTTGAAAACAAATCCAGATGCACATTTTTTTCCCTTTTTTTTTTTTGTATAGGAAGTTACTAGCATCTTGGGAAACTCAGTGTACCATAAAACACTGTGTAGGAAAAGCTGAATTCATTAACCAGGCTGTCATCAATATTACAAGGAACTAGTAGAAGGAAATCACATAACAAATTGCCATTTCACTATAATAATTTTTAAAAGTTCAGGCTGGTTAACATTAATATAAATTATCAAAGCAACATCCAGCTTTCATGAAAGGTAGACTCCAGGATCAAAATATAATTATTCCCTGGGCTAGTCTATGACCTTTGCTTATGAAAGAATTCAATAGCATAAAAAAATCTTCATCCTTACTATGTACTTGTCAAGTCTATGAGTACAAATATTACTAACTCTTGTACCATGCAGTCCTAAATGGAATTTTAATTTTTCCTCTTTGTCTCCCTCTCAAGTATTATTTTCTTTACTATTTTATGTTTCATGTAGCTTTAACTTGTGTCATTTTAACTTGTGTGATTTTTCCATGGGAATAAATCTTTCATCATTTTCTCTAAAATTATAGCATATTAACTTGTTTGAACTTCAGAAAGAATTCAAGCCAAGGAGGAAGCTGATTTGGCATTTACTTCCCATGAATATTTATAATATTATGATGTATTTTTTTTGCATATCCTTCCCTTAAGAAAAAAAGTCTGTTGTAACTATACATTTGTTTCACCTTCCCCTTATTTCTATAGTTTCTAAGTTTTGCTCACTATTGTAGCTTATGCAGTTTATTTTTTAAAAGTCAGATGAATTTATGTTTATTTTGGAAATTCCAATCTCATTTCTCATAAAACCAAGAGATCAATTTAGCCTGTGATGACTATCACACTTCAAAGATAGCAAAATCTTTTAGAACTGGAGTTCCTTGAAACAAACTAAAAATATATGCAGTAAACAGGAAAAAAAAAGTAAAAACAACTTTGGTAAAAGTCCAACTAATGATCTGATCTCCCAATAAGTTCTTAAATGCTTTAAAGAATTATAACATTGTCAAAAAATACAGGTTAATCATTCTTTATTCCTTTTTGAAATAACTGATAAGTACAGTTAGGTACAGGTAAGAGTGAAGGTAGTAATGATGAACCATTTTTGCTAACTAGCCAGACATATGGTGTAAAGAGTTATTAGCTAAGCTAATTTTGATTGCAAGTAATAAAAAACCCCAATGGCTTTAGGACATGAAGATTAAAAATGTAACTAAAAGGACAGAGATAGGGTGGGTTTACTAGTTGTAGTGAGGTTCAGAATCATCAGATTTTTGCTATGTTTCTCTGTGGTTGTCTCAGGCTGCCCTCTCTCATGGCACTGCTAACAGTCTTCCAGGCAATCGTTGTCCAGTGAAAAACAGGAGGAGAGAGGATTCCCTTCTCTATTAAAAAAATTGAGTCTTAAGTGTTCTCACCACACATACTATTATATATATGTGTGTGTGTGTATGTGTGTGTGTGTATATATATATATAAACTTTATGAGGTAATGGATATGTTAATTATACATGTTGAAGTATAAATATATCAAAACATCCTGTTGTACACCTTAAATATATATGATTTTTATTTGTCAATTATACTTCCATTAATCTGGAAAAAATTTTAGGTAGATAAATAGATGTAATTAGATGTTAAATACAAAACTATTAAAACAAAACTAAAAAACAAACTTTTAAAAAAGTCCTCAGTTTGCCAAGACCTCTGGAGTTAAAGCACATGGCTCCTACACAATAGCAAATGGCTAAAATGATTCTTATAAGGCCATCCATGGGATTCGGAATGCTTGTGAAATAAAATGAAAGTGGTAATAGGGTTTCTTTCTTCCTTCATTCATTTGTTCATTTATTCATTCAGAAAATAGTTATTAAGAGTTTGTTACGTACCTAACAAGAGCTATGAAGATAAATCAAGCAGTGACAAGAGATAGAGAGACACAAGTGTGTTCTTTTTAATACAACAATTAGTTAGGACCTTTTCACCTACATGGAAAAGGATGAAAATCATGGGGAAAGCATTCTGGGCAGAAAAGAAACGGTCTGAGGCAAGTGTGAGCATTGGCTGGTTCGAAATTCATTAAGACCAGTGTAGCTGCCCCACAGTAAGGTACAGGAAGGAGCCAGGAGTAAAAAAAAGATTGGCAGGACACTTTTCTAGGATTTTGAGTAAAGTACAATATGATTTTATTTACATTTTAAAAGCCTTGCTCTTACTGGTATTGGAAAATTGAGTATAGAGGGACAACAGTGGAAATTAGAAGGCCATTTTAGGAGACATTTTCTGTGTTACAGGCTGGAGATGGTGGCTTAGATTAATGGACCATTAGTGAAATATATGAGAATTGACAGAATTCAAGATACATTTGAAAGCATAGTATACCTAACAAATCTTCAGAATGTCATATGTTTAAATACTTCAATGGAGAAATTACCCTGAATAGCGCTGCTATTTCATCTACTTTTTGGCAGACTAGAAAGTGGACAAATGCAAAGTCCCTTTTTCTATCCAGTGTTTAACTCTGATTTCATCTTGGGAATTGTTCTATAAGTATTGATTTCAATACTGTCTTCTTACAGAAGCATTCATGCTATATAATCTAACTGACACAAATCTAAATCTTTGCTTCACTTGCCATCTTTATAACTTTGGGCAAATTTCAGAACCTTTGTATTCAATTCCCTCATGTGTAAAGTATGGATAGTCACATGTAACTCAATAGATTGTCTCAAGCATTAAGTGAGACCATGAATATAGATCATTGAGCACACTCCCTAGCATGCATTAGCAATTTAACAGGTATTAATTTATTCTCTCATATATTCTGAATAATTATTTTCAGGCTTTAGGTGTCATGAGAAATTTCACTGTGTGTGCACAGTAGGAATCACTGCCATAGCTTTGATGGAAAATTGTTTTTAAGGGAGAAGTTGGTCTTAATGACATACCCAGTGGTCCAACAGTATCCAGCAACTGCCAGAGGCTCTTGGAATAAGACGTGACTATGCCATGGAGATGAAGAAAAAAAATCTTCTTGTGCTGGGAATTTGTCCATTCTAGGCATAGATAATTTTCCTTTGGCAGAAGGCCTGAATGTTTACTGGCTTTGCTTTCTATTCTCTGAAAATGAGAAAAATAATTTTCCCATGAAAATTCTAAGTTCCCAGAGCTATCTTTCAAGAAGATTTTGAGGCAAACTTTCTTATAATTTAACTAGGCATTCTGTGACCTTCAGCTATCATTGAATAAAATACCTAATCTCTATGACCTTCTTTCAAAATTGTACTTTTTATGCAAATTTGCATATGATTATATATGTTGCTTTGAAAAAAATTGACTGCTGTTTTATTTATATTGGCACACTGAACCGAGTTTAACTCCTACAACATGCTTTGGTGTCTATTAGTTATAGTCCTCATATCTGCACTATAGTTAAAATGCAAAGACAAGTCCAAACCCCCCAAATTATTAGGTGCTTATAAAAATAAGTATAGGTAAATTTTGGTAATTATAGTACCTACATAGTAATGAATGATCATAGGAACATGGGAGTGACCTTTGTTTCACTCTAATAACTTCAGTGCTTACCTTTTCCATCAAGTACCTACTTCATTGATACTTTTCTTGTGAAAGTCAACCTTAAGTCTCTGTATACGGACACTTCCAATATTCCAGTTTGGTGCTGCCTCTTGTTTTGCCTTCATTTGGTGTTGGGCTCACTTGGACATCTGTCTCTCAAGCACCTCTGTCCCTTCTTTTTCTCTGCAGTATCCCTCACTCAGAACTGAGCTTCCTGATTCACAGGATCTTTCTGTGGCTGCTATTGCCTACCAGATAGGCAATAGCATAGGCAATTGCCACATAGGCAATTTCTAGACTGATGTTCAAAATCTTGGGGTTCTGGCCTTAGCCTTTCTTTCCACTGTTGTCTTTCACTCATTTGTGCAGCTCTTATTTACTTGTAGCTGCAGTCTCAACCACCAGATTTCTCTGATTTCATCGGGGTAAGTAGATTCTCTCTCCTCTGAACTCTACTTTTAGCAGTTCTCTTCGGGGCCTATCTCATTGCACCTTCTGTGATGGATTAATGGGGTACTTTGAGACTGGTAGCTACCATTTCTATCATGTTTAAGGTCCTTAGCTTGTTTCTCCACTCCTTCTATCAGGTGAAGTCTACCTCTTTGCTAGAGGAGGAAGTGGCAACACAGGGAGGGCCCCTTTGTGTGTGGGACTACTAAACAAAACTTTTTTTTTATACAGTCAACCCAATTTAAATATTTATTTTTAATCCAATGTTCTTAACATTTTTATTCCAAAAAGATTATCAATTTTCCTATATTCTCTGCATTATATGTTACTTATTAAAAATTATGTATAAACAAATTCTTTATTATAAATTCAAATAGAATTTTGTCCATAGAAATTATACAATTGATTTTTAAAATTTTTTTTTCAAAATATTAAGGGGGTACACATGTTTTTGGTTACATGGATCATTTTTGAAATGCTTGAGTCATGGCTGTAAGTGTGCTCATCACCCAAATAGTGTTCATTGTACCCATTAGATAGGTTTTTGCCCATTCCCTCCTCCCCCATCCCCACTGCTTGATTTCCATTGAGTTGTGGTGGGGCTGCAAATTAGTACAACCTCTATGGAAAACAGTATGGACATTTTTCAAAGAACTAAAATTAGACCTACCATTCAATCCTATAATCCCCCTACTGGGTATCTACTGAAAAGAAAAGAAGTCATTTTCTCAAAAAGACACCTGCACGCAAATGTTTACTGCAGCACAATTCACAATTGCAAAGATGTGGAATCAACCCAAGTGTCCTTCAGTTCATGAGTGGATTAACAAAATGTGGTGTATGTATACCATGGAGTATTACTCAGCCATAAAAAAGAATGAATTAATGCCTTTTGCAGCAATTTGGATGGAGCTGGAGGCCATTATCCTAAGTGAAGTATCTAATGAATGGAAAAACAAACACCACGTGTACTCACTATTAAATTGGAACTAACCAATGAGCACACATGTGCACAGAGGGAAGTAAAACAAAACATTCTAATTAGATCTTTTTACCATGCAAAAGTAAACCAATGTCCTGTTTTGGAATGGGGACTTGTCATCAGGGATCAAGTTGCTTAATATAATAACAGCAGTGTTTTGTCTACTACTGGCTGAGATGTGGTGCTGGAGGTGGTGACGATGTAGGATGCTCATGAGGATGACTGTGAGGCTCACGTACCTCCAGGTTATTAGGGCCGGCACTCCAAGTCTGGACATTCACATTAAAAGAAAGAAAAATTCCCTGGAGGTACATAAAAAGGTGGTGGACAAAAGGGATCAGGAGGGATCCCTTGCCTCTAAAGGAACATGTCATACGGATTCTAGTAGCAGTGATTCTGATATCCCATTTACATCTCTTTTTTCTGCATTTAATATATTAATTTATTCATTTAATTATTCATTTTTGTGGAACCACTATATACCAGATGCCCATCTAGGTACCGTGCTAAAATCAGAGGCAGCTTTACTGGGACGCTAACAGATTTAAAGATCCCGGGCCTCTCATTTACATGGGGCCTTTTCGAAGGAACCTTAATTAATATTTGCTTTTATAAAATCTTCAAAATAAGACAGTTAAAATTGTTTTGCCTCTTTATTTGTACCTCCTGTTCATCATATTTCTCATACTGTCGGTGGCTTTGGAGTGGCAATAGACATTTTTGAGATCTTATTAAAGGGAAGTTGAATTGACAAGGTACATTTAGTTTGGTATTAATGGAATATTTTTTGCCCTCAGTAGTAATTTCCATATAGAGTTAAGTTATAGTTATTACTAACCATCTGGGGATAGGGTGATGTCCAGTAATACTCTGATCACTAACGTAATGATAATGAGCTTCCACTTAGGTAATGCAGTTATTGACAGATTTAAGCTATCATTGATCAGAGCAGGAAGAGTGTTGGGATGAAAGTGAGAATATAGGAGATACTAGTTGACAAGGACTTTGTGGTAGCGTGAAAGTGGGAGTTGGGAGGATTGTCCTTAGAAATTGTCTGTGATTTGGGGTGACTGACCCAGAGACACCTTTATGAATGAATAGGGCATCCACAACTGGATGGGCAATGATTTGTTACAGCTGACAGGTAATTTCATATACTACAGGTTAAGGTGGTGTCATGTTATGACACAAGCATCATTTATTTTGGCAACAGGTACTTTCCTTTGATGACAGGTTCTGACCGGTTGTACTTCCCTGGCATATACCTGGGGGCTACTATAGATTTTACAGATATATTTTTCAGCCCTTATAAGTCCTTTAGTATGATAAATATTGCTAACTTTAATCAGTACTCTATGTGTTTCTTTACATTTAGATTAACATGTTTTCTCTGATGTTTTCACATTCCATAATCATAGGCCTGATTACAAATATCCAAAAGCATCTCTTGTATAGACAGGGACATCAATCATATGTGATGCTCTGTTTTCTTCTAGTTTATACTCAGTGCTAAACATAAGCATGAGCTAGTAGTACATTTCCTCCTCCAATTCGTATTCAAATAAAATAAATTGAAAATAATAAAGAAATGAGTTTCCTGTAAACTATCTGTTATAGGATTTGACCTGGGCATCTGTGCTGTGGGATTAGGAAGCAACCTTCTCTAGTCTGTGAACAAATTTTTAGAAAATATTATAGTATCAGAAACTAAAACTTATTATTCCAGAGCATTCAATCCCTTGTGCTATATGATTTAAAGGAGATATTTCTTCTTACCACAGACTTCCAAAAAGTGGTCTAATTCTATCCTGCCCTGTTCAGCCAAATAAAGTTGAGCATGACAAATTTGAAACTTATGCGGTAAGGATCTCTACAGCCTTTCTTCCCCAATACTCCACAACTTTACAAGTGGCAATAAAATTTAGTTAACTTCTTTTTTCCTTTTTTGGTTTTCTGTGTTCTCTTGGTTGGAAAGCTTTTAAATCCACCCATAAACATTTATAGCTAAACTGTCCTTCATAACATCTCTTTCCCATATATCTTAGCAAATTTATACTTCATGAAGATCTTGTTTTGAAAAAAATAATTCAGTTGATGTTCAGCATTTTCTTCAGTGATGATCGTAGGCCTTCAAATAATGGCTGAGTATAATAATCTCCACAAAACTTCCAGAAATCCACCAATGGATATTTTCAAACTCATCATAAAGGACATCTATATCCTTTAGTATCCAAAATCAATTATGCAAACAAAAGTCTCACAGTATTTCTTAGATATATGAGAAATTCTAGGGATGAAAGACTACATAAACACAAATAATGGAGAGTATTAGACCTAAATGTAATGCACCTCAGGGATGTCAAATTGGAAAAACTGGTCTTATGTATGGAGATTACTAGTATTTTTTGGGTTTTTACCATCGAGTTCATGAAATTATCATCTTCACTATGAATGTCAAACCAAATCATAAAAGCTAGTAAGTATTCTATTATTAGCAGCCAAACACCTACACCAAATTCAAGGCAATATGTTGCTTAAAGAGAATTTAATAGCAGAAAACAACAATCCCAAACCATCTAGTTTACAGAAGTTCTCCACTAGAACCCTAGGACCAAATTTGCATTTCCATGATATTCTTTTAGATTTAATGCTAGAAATTCTTTTGGAGGCTGATCAGTGACTTTTCTCTGATTCTTCAACTCTTCTTTCTTCTTCCACACTTGTGTAAAGTCTAATTCCTATAGCACAACCCTTTCTTCATAACATCCTTTCTCACTGGTTCTGCTTCTCTGTTTGAGCCCTGACTGACAAACTTGCTCACAGATTCCCTCTGGGTGGCCAAGAAATCATTAACCTGTCTTGTTACCACAATTGATGAACTAGGAGAGAAAACTGATCAAAGAATGAACTCATCTATAAACAGGACTATTGAGAAAAATATGTGGGCTGATTAGATAAGGTTTTTGCATTGTAGGATTGGGACATAGGGATTATGTCAGTTAGCCAGTGGATCTAAAACCAATGACTTTTTGTAGAAAGGGGCCAGGGTAAGTCATTGTGAAATATTTTCAAGCTGAGGGATCATATGAAAAACATGTAGAGAGAAAAGAAAATAAAAACAGGAACAGAAAATTATTTCTGACCCTGGGAGATGGAGAACCTAGCCTGTGTTCCTTATGGCTTTTCACTTGTCAAGAGGTCTAGCCTTGTGTTACTTTCCGTATTTGGGTTCTGGAAAACTTGACCAGATCCTGGAAATAAATGCCTTCCTCCCTTTTGCAAATATAATTTTTTCCCTTGAGACAAAAAAACAAAAATGCAAACATTTAAATTATAGAGACAGAGACTAAAGCAGAGATGTGAAAATTGAGCACCCTCGGGTAAGATCCTATTTTTTACTTAATCCTATCAAGAGTTCAGGATAATAATCATACTATGCCAATGATTTCTAAGATACAAGGGCACCTTAAAGTACACGGTGAAAATATCCTATTTTGCCATGAGATGATTATTTTGTCCCCCAAAATAAATGATTTCCTGTAAGACTGATACACTATTATGTATCAGACTTTGTGCTGGGCACTTTAAGATAGATAGATAGAAAGGGAGTAGGTAGAAAGAGTGAAAGAGACAAAGAGAGAGAAAGAGACAGAAAGAGACACAGAGACACACACACACACACACACACACACACAGACTTTCATCTTTCGAACCTCCCAGTGTTGTTTGGGAGACAGACCCCAAAACAAAGAATTTTTAAATAATGTAGTGACCTTAGTGATAAAGACATACACAGAATAAAACAGTGTAATATGGGTAGATCACAGCACTTCATCTTTTATAAAACACAAGACTATGCTTTTCTCCAATTAGGAACTGAAGAATTTCAGGAACTCCTGCACTAATATGTTTGAGATGGGGAAAGAAGCACACTCGTTTCCAACAATGTTCATCATGTTTATAACCTACAACAGCTTATATTCTCATAGTCAATCATTATAACTCCCTTGCAAACATCCTCAACTGTCATTTCCTTTTTTGATTTTTATGTACTTCTGGAAAAACCATTATTCAAGTTAAATCAAACACTGTTTCTACTTTAGCCTGCACCTTTGCAGATGAACATAACTGAAAAAAAAAGTACTGATCTCACTTTAAATATATGACATGTACCCCCAGGTGAGCCCCTAATGCTATGCAGCATACTATGTATATAAATCTCCAATCTTCTCTCTCTCCTGGTCTCCTAGATAGATACCTCAAATTCCTCTTTTCTTTCCAAACCTCCAAAACCCCTCACTCATACACTCTCTCAGCTGATGACCTTGGCTCTAACTTACTTGAGAAAACCAAAGCAACTAGAACAGACGTATATAATCTTTACACTCTGCATTGTAACCCTCACTACAAAACCCCCGTCTCTCATCCTTGATTTATTTTTATCCCTAATAATTATGCTCAAAATTAGCTATTTGACTCACTGTATAGTTTGCCCATTTGTTTCATTAGTCCCACAAAGAATAGGTCTGATGAGCGTCTCACAGGGGAGGGAGAAGGAGCTGCGCCACTTCACTTTTATTTGCTTTATGTCCAGGGATTTCATATAACATTTTATTTGGGGGGAAAAGATTCAATAGATATAAAAAACATATGAAAATCATTCATTTAATAAATCATAGATTTAAAAGATAAAGATATCTTTATTTCTTCTGAGTTTTGTTTAGTTTTTTTTTTGAAACTCAAAAATGCATAGGAAAGTTGCAAGAACAGTAAAAACAGCTTAATATTACATGAACTATTTGTCGGTAAGTTGAGAACATGATGCCCCATCGTCCCCAAACACTTCAGTGTTTTGGACGTTTTACCTAATGACAAAATACTAGAATCAGAAAATTAACACCGAGTGATTACCAAACTATTTCTTAGACCTCAGCAAAAGTGAACATTGCCCAAATAATATCCTTCAAAGCCCCCAAATACATTTCAGAATCCTGCCTACACTTCGTTGTCATGTCTCTTTAGTCATTTTCATGATGGAACAGTTCCGTGGTCTGTCCTTAATGTTCATGATCTTGATATTTTGAAGTTTGTAGACCAATTGTTTTATAGAATGTTATTCAATTGGGTTTTTCTGATATTTCCTTCTAAGTAGATTCAAATTTTGTATAGTTGAGTTGATATTGCAGAAATAATACTGGTTTTTCTCACTGTAGCCTATCAGGGGCACAGATTTCAAATTGTCCTGTTACAAATGATGTTTGATATCTCAACATGGATTATTGCCAGGCATCCCTCTTAAAAATAAAACTCTTTGTAATTAATAAGTATTTGGTGTGGAGGTGTTTTGAAACTATATAAATATTCTGTTCCTCATCAAACTTTTCATTTATTCATGTATCTATATTTATTAGACTGGAGCTATTGGTTTCCCATTTTTTTCCAATAGAAAATAATCCATTCCTATCAAGTATATTTTTGTGCTCAAATTGCTCCAGAGCAAGATGGCTTCTGTGTCCTTCAGACATTTGTCTTTGACCATTTTCTTACATTTTGTCATAAGCAGTGCCAGGCTTATCTTCAAGTTTGGTTGCCCTGTCCTTGGATTCAGTCATCTTTCAAAGAATCACTAGTTTCTTAGAGAAGGGAATGGCATATAGAAGCTAAAATCTGGGAGGTGGGTATATATGTAACCATGAGTTTCTATTAATACTTCCAAATTCAATCAAACATCACTCTCCTTTTCACCTTTTCTCTCTCCCATGCTTGTACCTCCATTCTCTGACACTGGCTTGCATCACTCTTACTGTACTTATTTAACTAATATCCCCGTGGTCACAACACTCATTCTCTTGTGTATCTGTTCTCATCACCTTACTTCAGCTTTAACAGTCTGTGTCCAGCCTCAACCACCACCTGCTCTGTAGTTCCTTCTTATTCTGTCCATGTTTCCTAAACCTGTGCCAAAAAATCTTCACAGCACAGAAGCCCTCCTCACTCAGCAGAGGCCCCGGTACCCTGCGAAGGGCTGCCTGCCTCACCCCCAAGTGGGCGCCAGCCCGTACCTCACTTGGCCTCAATATCCCATTCTGTACTGTCTTCCTTATGTGGCTCAGCTTCCGTTTCTCCCTCTCATCTCTCTCCTGTGTGGAAACCTTTCTCGTCCCCCTGGGCTCTAACACCCTGCTTTGGTCACCATGGCTCCTTTTGGCTTAGTGCAGACTATTGCCTTGCTTGACCCTGCCTATTGGCTTAGGATGGGATTGCTCAGGAAGGGAAAGGAAGAGATGAAAATGGCAGAAAAAGGAAGGGAAGAGGAGTATGGTACGAAGAAGAGAAAGGGCAATTCTCACGATTTTAACACGAATTGAGATTGGTTTACTGGATATATTGTATCATTGGCCATCCTCTCAATTTTTTACCCTCTTTCAGTCTATCTGCCTTAAATAATTGTCGTGTAACATTGAAGGACAATTAGGAGGCTACTTCTTGAGCGGAATTTGCAATGACAATGTTAGTTATGAAATTGAACGATTTGAAACATTGCATGTACCTTACTCTGTAAATAAAGTCATTCCCACTTTGCAGTTTTTGAGCTTTTCTTTTTCCTGGGTGTCAGTCTTCTGTGGGGGAGCAAATTTCCACACTGAGAAAATATTCTTAACAGATAGGTAGCAAAACAAAACTGATATTGGTATTTCTGTTTGCTTCTAAGTCAAAATGTGAAATAGGCAAAAATCTATAATTTTATGCCTACTAACTCCACATTGCTTTCTGTCTCTTCTTTTTATTACTCTGTATCTTCCAGGGTTCACTGAAAGCATGTTTCTTCCCTAATTGGTAAGGATGGTCCCGCTCACACTTAATGATAATCTACTTTTTCACTTTACTCTGGGACAGTGCTCTGTAACAAACCATAATGAAAGCCATGCATGAAATTTAAAATTTTTCTGGTAACCACATTAAACCAAAGTAAACAGGTAAAGTTGAGTTAAAATATATATCTTAACCCAATAAATAAAAATTATTATTTTGGTATGTAAGCAATATAAAATTATTGATATATTTTACATTCCTTTTTAAAATATTAACTCTTCTAAGATCTGCTTTTTTATTGGTACATAATATTTGTACATATTTATGGGGTATATGTGATATTTTGTTACGTGCATATAATGTACAGGATCAAGTCAGTATATTTAGGGTATCCGTCACCTCGAGTATTTATCATTTCTATATGTTGAGAACATTTCAAGTCCTCTCTTCTAGCTATTTTGAAATATACAACACATGGTTATCTACAGTCACCTTACTCTGCTATTGAACATTAGAAGTCAGTTCTATCCAACGGTATGTTTGTACCCATTAACCAACCTCTCTTTATCCACCCGCCGCAACACCCTGGTATCTATCACTCTACCCTCTACCCCTATGAGATGAACTTTTTTAGCTCCCATATATAAGTAACAGAATGCCCCATGTTTTAACTTACAAAACATCTCAATTTGGATGCTAAATTTCCATCACAAATATTTGATTTATATTGAGATTATGTAAAGTTATTAATTGAAAAAGTAGATTCATAATTCCAAATTAGTTCAAATGCACTTAAAATTTCCAAGTATGAAGTAAACATTCATTGATAAGATTATAATTAAATTGATTAAAATAACAAATTCAATTTCTCGAGTACATTAGCCACATTTTAAGTACTTCATAGGCACATGTGGCTAGTGACTACTATATTAGATGGTGTAGGTATAGTCACTTAGAAAAAAGAAGAATCTGAGTTACAGAGTGCTGTTGGTATTGATATGAAAGAGTATCAGCGACTTTGACCTGATGCAATCAATCTAATTTGGTGACAGATTAGGTCAGAGGCAGTGAGGGTTTAAAAGAAAATTCCAGAAAACTTGCATTACTCACCTAATATAATAGAATTCTAAACAATATTTCTCAAACTTTAGTGTAAAGAAATTTCCTTGAAGATCTACTTAAAATTACATATTTCCTACCCTTTGCACTGTTCCCTCAGAAATTCTGGTTTCAACATTCTATAGTGGGGCTTAGAAAATTGCATTTTAGTTGATTCTGCCTCAGATCATTCTGAAGCAAACTTTGAGAAATAGTGCCCTCCAGAGTTTAACTGTATTAAAACCAGTTTACAGTCCAGTGTTAAAATCTGTATAGAGCTGCTGATGTTTTCCTGAGTTGATTAGGGCAGTGCTGAGCCAGTATCATTGTCTCTGTTTCATGAATGACATACACTTGCACTGACAACTCAGAGTTTAGAATCTTGCCAACATGTGTGGATAAACTTTGGGGTTCTTAGATCATTAAAAGCACAGCAAATGATATATTGTATAAGTGATTGATTCTAAACAATGAAGTCTACTGCTGTCCCTCTCTCAGACTGGCAATATTCAAATAGTGGCTATGCCTCTATCCAAAGACATTTTCCTGATCTACATTTATGGAAGGTCAAAAGAAGCAATATTTTTTTAAAACACTATTTAGAGATTATTCATTTGTTGAGAGAAAAATATTGATGTCTTGGTATATATATATATATATATATATATATATATATATATATATAGGCATTACTTTTATTTTACATTGCTTTATTTTCTTCCCCAAATTTTGTAAGCTTGCCTTACAGACACAAATTTTTCTCATCAGATTTAAAATTGGGTTTCCTGTTTTCCAATATCTGCTAAATCTTAATGATTCATCATTGATTCTCTAATCCCAATTATTACTTAAGAAAATAACAAGACACTAAATGAAGAAAGAAAAAAGCTTTGTTCAGGTACTCCTGCATATGGCCTCATTTTTAAATTTATATTTGCTTGATTAAAATTAAAGTTGCTTGATTAGAATTTAAAGGGGGAATTAAGTATATGAGAAAAAACGAGTCAAACATGTGGTTGGTGTCATAGCAATCTGAATGGCATTCAGAGAGAGATTTCTCTATGAATCTCTACAAGTATGTACTGGTGGGAACCATATGTAAGATAAACGTCTGATTCTGTATCAACAGAATATCTCATTACTATAACATTCTGTCATGGGTTTCCTATACAATAAACCCTAGTCTCTTATTAAAATAAAGTGGCAGCACAGAGGATGAAGTCTGTCTTCCTCCAGAGTGGCCCTTTCTAATAAACTATAGTAAAATTGAACCAAAGACCCCAGAAAACTATAAACTGTACAAATCACTGATACAAGAAATGTGCCACAGATGTGCCAAGAGCCTTAGAAAACTCCCTTAGCTCACCAGCTGAGCGAGAAAGAGTAACCTCAAATAGAACAGAATTACAAGCTTAGATGGAATGTCATGGCTGAAATGTATACAGGTCTTTATTGAATACATCACTGAAGGAAGCAGTGGCTTTATTTCTTGCACATCAGGAAACTCACTCCTTCAACCTGACACACCAGCTGACATATTTCAGTCTCCTTTCACCCTTTTATTTGCCACTCTTGTCTTTACAGTTATTGTAGGTCACTTCTTGTTGACACCCTAAAACAAGAACAGGTATCTCTCAGTTTTCATTGTCTTAAATCTACCTACAAGTTGATATATCCTTGAAGAGTTATCCTGCATAGATTACACCCAGACTATTTTTGGTTTAAAATCAGATTGGAGAATGTGTTCTTCAGGATGCTTAATAACACAGAAAGTACAGCGTAAAATGAAGTCAACTTCCTGTTGATGTACAGGAATATGGGAATATACACCCTCTAGCTGTGACCAAGGATTAAATTTATTTTTGGAGTTCATATAGCTGAAAGTTTTATGATGTATTCAAAACCCAATTTCATTTAGAAATTATTTAATTTATCTAATTAGATCACTGGAGAGGAAGAGACAAAAGTTGTTTCAGATTCCCTACATAAACAATTGCATTAATTAACTATCTTAATGTATTATAAAAAATTCTATTCTTGTTCCAAAATTAATAATCAGACATTGATAATTCTATTTGTTACATCTATAAATTCCAAAGTTAAGAATTCCCTCAGGTATTGCTATATATAAATACCACGATAAGCCAACCCTATTTGATTCTTTCTGTCAAGATGCTAGTGCCCAGCCAGCATTGGCAAATCCAGGTAAACCGCCTCCTTCAGAAATTCATTTTAAACTGTCAGTGTGTGCCACTTGTTATCTACCAGCAAATTAAGCCTTCAGGACATAAACATAACAGCCAGGGTCCATGCCTTTAAGAACCGAACCTTATAGTCCAATGGGGTAGTCAAGGAAGAGAACAAATAGTAATTGTACGTTGCGCACTGAGAAAATTGTTTATAATGAGGTTTGGAAGATTCAGGACTGGTTCATAGAGGTGGTTGAAATGAAGTGAGTGGAAGTTTTCCCATAGCCCAAACTAAAAAGGCATTCCGGACAAAAGGAATAACAATTACAAAACAAAGGTGACAGCTGCAGCATGCTTTAGGAAACGCTCCTGCTCATAGTTCAAGTAGCGAGAGTGTGGAAGGACATGGAGGAGGGTCAGTAGAAATGGGAAGCTGAAGCTGAAGGCAGAGGCCATGGCGCTGATAGCCATGAACATCGTTGTAAGTGAATTGAATTTTACCCCACAGATGTTGGTGCATGGTTGAAAGATTTTAAATAGGGGGATGGTGATATGTAGTTCAGCCAGATTATGGTTTAGAAACTATAGTCATTGTAATCACAAGGTAATAGGCTTCAGTTCCACAGTCCCTAACTCACTTTTTTTTTTTTTGATTTTCATCTCTTGGCTCCAGTTCAAGGACTGATAATAAAAATTCTCAACAAATTAGGAATAGAAGGAAACTGTCTCAATCTGAAAAAGGGCATCCAAGAAAAACTTATAGATAACATTATAATTATTGGTGCAAGACTGAGCGCTCTTGTTCTAAGATCCAGAAGGAGACAAGAATGTCTCACCATTTCTACTCAATATTGTACTGGGCATCTTAGCTAATGAACTAAAGTAAGAAAAATTAAAGTCATACAGGAAGTAATAAGAAAGTTTCTGTTTTCAGATGACAGGTTTTTCACAAAGGAAGAGATAACATGTTTCTAGTTGCAAATGGGATGGTCTTTCAAGTAGAAAATCCCAAGAAATAATTTTTAAAAAGCTTATAGAACTAACAAGCAAGTTTACTATAGTTCGTATGTTTATATAGAGGTAAAAAATAATTAGACAAAATAATTGTTGCCATGCCCATGAATTGAAAGATTCGATATTGTTAAGATGTAAATATTCCTCAAAGTGATTATAGATTTAACTCAACTTCAATCAAAATTCTGGCAGGATTTTTGTAGAAATTGACAACATAATTATAAAATTTATTTGAAAATTTAGATGTTCTAAACTGGCTGAAACAATTTTGAAAAAGAAAAATAAATTTAAGTATAATATACTACAGAATTTCTGTGCTTAGCATATAGAAGCTGTCAAATACATATTTATTAAATGAATGAGTACATATCCAGATCTCCTACATTTAATAGTATCTTACTATTTATTATCAAACCTCACATTTACCTCTCATAGGAAAAATGAATAGTGAGAAAGGCAAGTGATGATATTGGATGAAGTAAGAAATTAGGAGAATTAACACATCTTAAGTTCTATTGAGTTTGATACAGACATATTATCAGGTGGTTGGTAGCTTTGCCATCCATAAATTAGAAGCAAATTTTTCCATAGTTTTCTCTTCAAAATTCCAAATCAACATTAGATCTTTTCACAGCCACTCCTATGTGTTGTTTCTCTTGTGAAATATTTAAAATTGCTAAATGTATAAACATTTGAGCTATAATGGCCATTAAAAATATTAAAACAGAAATAAATCACTCCTTCCTAGAATCTTTAAGCTTGACTAACCTTCAAAGGTAAAGAATGAGGGAACCTAGTGAGACATTTATTGCTTCACGTAATCAAAGTTAAAACTAATTATCTCATAAATAAGTAAAAAAACAAAAACAAAATCAAAAACACAATTATCTTCTTAGGCCCAAACTGAAGTTGTTGAACTGGTTATGTAGAAATAAACAGATGTTCCTATGAGCTTTCTTTCCAGAAACACAATCTCTCCATTTTTATTTTATTTAGCAAAATTTTAACTATGCCTATCTGCTTCAAGTCTGATAATTTCAGCTTACAGATTTTTGCACGTAACTTTGCAAATGACTTGGAAATTCTCCATGTAGCTGACAAGATTTACTAATTATTGTCAATCTTAAACTAGCAATGGCTCCCAATAAGGAGAAATAACTATGTCTTCTAGGAGGGGGTTTAGCCGCCAATAGGCTAAAAAGTAGATATTCCCAAATTACCATCATCACATGTTAAAATGAGATTTGTGAAAGATTTGTTTTCACCTCTCATAAGCAGTAATATCTTTCAGAATTATAGGCTTGTTTTGACATACGGAAACTAAACAGTAGGGAAAAATTTACTCTAACTTGAACGATCTGTTGATTCTAGATGGAAACCTGTCACTGGGGAAAACAGAGGAAATTTACATTACTTATGTCAAAATTTTCAATGAGTTATATGAAACATAATTGTATTTTGTTTTGTGCTTATGTCCAGAACCATAATACAATCTGAAAAAGAAATAAAAGGAATGGAAAAAAACAAAAAGTCCCAGCAGATTTGTAAAGAGAAGCTCAAATAAACGAGAGGATAAAAGTAGAAATAACAAGGAAGAACAAAACAGTCCATCAAATAACAGATGGGAGAGGATCCCTGAGAGAGTATTCAAAACCATGAATGATTGAACAGGGAAAGGCAGTGTAAAAGGCAGCAGGGCCAGGAAGGAGTGCTCCAGTAGAAGCAGAGAATTAGAGCCTGGGTTGGAAGAAATGCAAGCACTATCAGACTCCAAAAATAATATTGGGAGCAGGGATATGGAGAGTAATGATGGGAAGGGGTTCTCAGATATTTTATTTAGACATTAATTATCACTCCATTCACTTGGAAGAGGTGAGGTTTCTAGGCAACTCTCTCTCCATTCATATGGTTCAGATATTTGATATTCGTCCTTTGTTCTGTCTGTCATTAAGACAGCTAATCATATACTCTAGGATAAAAAGAGCGACTTCAGTAAACAAACACGTCTAGAACAAGTAGTGGCACATGGAGTTTAAAAACAATTTCCTCTAAATCCCTGAAAGATTGAAGAAGAATTTGAGCATATTTCACACTAAAGTATCACCAGGTCTCTGAAATTCCTGTGCTACTCATAGATTTAACATCACTATTAATGTAACTAAAGTAACTAATACTTGTTTATAATTTGATAGCGCATGATGAGTTTTTCTCAAATATTTGCTATAAATTGCACATCTTTAGTTGTTGTTATCCTACCTGCACATGTGAGAAAATGGTGGCTCTGAGAGGTGAAGTCACTTGTCTGTGATTATGCAGGTAGACAGAGTGAAAGCCAGATTCAAACACAGCTGGGTTTACTTTATGTACTTTTGAAACAATACTCATTTCCTGCTACCACTTCATCTCGCCTTTCCCTGCTCTTTGCTTGATGATATGTGACTTGGACTTCACCAAACTCTTGCTCCAATTGTTCTTTAAATGTCATCAAAAGATAATATCTCTTGATACTAAGGAGAAACAATTTCAGAGACATTAATGGATTTTAAATTCCTCCAAGCCGTTAAAACATATAATTTTTCTTAAATGACTGTAAAGTCTAATTGAAAAAAAATGAAAGTTTCAGACACATCAGAGAATTATTGCATACAGAAAACAAAAGTGAAGTATATACAGATTGTGTGAGATAAACAAGGCTTATTCTCAACCTGCCTCTTTTGGTGCATTATTTATGTTCATGACTCAGCAAAATTATAAATATAAATTTATAAAATATTATAAATATTTATATGCTACAGATCTTTTTGGTAGCTCCTGAATAGTTAAAGACAGACATATTGTTTTTGCACTGAAGGGCCTTCTGCATCCATAACTTCACTCTTTTTAAAAAATAAGTTTGCCACTTGGCAATGCTAATAAACGTATCTCTTTACCATCTAAATACCAAATTATTTCTCTCTAGCTTCTCTTAAACACCATTAGAAGCATGTATAACATAAGCTGAAGCCACCCACAACTATAGCTTCATTATGATGTGGTTACCCAGTTCATGTTTGACACCTACTTTTTGAGGCAGTTCACCCTATCTTTGGAATACTCTGAGTAAAAGAAAGTTCTTTCATATATTGAAGTGAAATCCATGTCTATGGTTTCTATCCACTGAGCTACCTAAGTCAAATCTCACAGCTTTTTATTATGTTTCACTTTCCTAATTCATCTAATTATAGCAAGCAACAAAAACAAAAACACAAACTTTGACATAACATATTTGAATCGTTATTTAAAAGAGAATTTTTTTTTTAAGATTGTTGAAGTCTCTCACAGAATCCAGGGAAAAGTTGAGCATAAACGGGTTTTAGCAAGGGTGGAGACCAGGGAAATTCCAGAATGCTGGCTGGCTGATTTTGAAGAATACTGTATTCCTGCTTCCTCTTGAATGGGTCTTGGCTCCCTTTATCTTAAGAAACAGTATCTTTTAGAAAAGTCTTAATGGAAAGGACAGTCTTCCCTTTATTTTCAAAACTTTCTTTCATTTCCCTCCTGCTCCTGTTCTAAGTAATATATAAATTGTTTCACTCTTCCAAATCAGATCCCCTTCCTTTCTTTGAAAAACCTACAAACAAAACAAAACAAACAAAACGAAACAAAACAAAAAAGAAAGCTCTCTTTGGCTCCACTGCAGGCCTCTCTTTATGGATTAAAAAGTCTTGAATCAGGAAAAAATGTGGTGTGGGGAATTTATGAGTTAGGACCACATCAAGTATCAGTCAGTGACCTACCTAAGCAATTACAAAAATACGATATCTCCATAGTTATGAAAATAACTGATATATCATGAATTCCCTGGTGTTCACTTTGTTCTCATTTATCTTTCCACAAAGTATAGACTGATTTTTATATAGACCCATTCTGTCAAGTAAATATATCCATGTCTTGCCATAAAATTTTGTCATTAGGCTTGTCTATTTTGTCCTCATTCTCTCTGGTTGCTATTATTATCTGGAGTTTATAATATATGATTTAGGTGTTTCATGTGAACAGAGACCTTGATGAGACTAACATTCCCTGTTTCTGCATTGCTCCAAGACAGACACACACAGCACACCCATTAAAAACATCTCCCTGTCTTTTTCCCTTCAGACTTAAAAGAGGTATTGTTTTCTAGCCCAGTTAACTCCAGGATACTTAGCTCTCCTTCACTATTTTTATTAACCTTGCCCAACAATTTTGTAAATACTCTTTTTCTTGAATTTATTTAATCACCTCTTTTGAGTAGATGTCTATTTTCCTGCTGGGACCCTCACTTATACAGTAATTAGAGTAGGAGTGCCCCCAGGAAATAAATGGGATTCAAAAATGGGAATCTGGGATTGGGTTGCTCATATATTTTTTGAAAGCATGGATATCTTTCTTTGTGAGGAAAAAATGAGAAAATGGTTTTCAATGGAATCATAGTTATTCAAATTACCATTGGTTGTGGTATTGAAGGATGGAATGCAGTCACTACCAACTCCATGGTCATGCAACCAGTGCAGTTACAAAGGCCACAGGCTTGAAGTCTAATACTCTATGTTCTCTGTCTTAAAATCCTTAACAATTTTATTTTTAAATTCGCATTATATAAATGAAGTCCCATGGGACAATGGAGCATGTCCCAGGGGCTAGGAGCCACAGCTCACATGCAGTTTCCACTTCCCCCTGCCTCTCCACATTCTTGTGATGGGTTCTTGGCCACGTGTTCCCTGACCTTGCTCAGTGACTGTTGCCAACCTCTGCCCCCCAGTGGGGACCTAGGTGCTGGCACAGGGAGAATTGAAGTCAGACATGCACATTCTGCACCACTTTGTTATGGGGCAGTACTCTGGACACCAGTGAGAGTCTGCATTTGTGCCACGACTTTCTCCATGCCTGAGCAAATATGTTAGTTAATAGCAGATTAAAAAACAAACAAACTCTGTGACAGTTGAACAAGAGACCGTAGTAAAAAGGAAAACATTTTTCCAGGTTTTTGAACCATGGCTTGAATTTTTATTTTGTAGTAGGCCCCACAAATTACATAGCCAGCCCTGAATGTAATGCCAGTGAAGGGCAAGCTTTTGAGAAGTGAACTGTCTGTAGTACGCATAGCTACTCTGGTTAATAATGATGATTGGAAACAATTGAAGCGTGTCCTGCCCTTCCTGACAAAACTAGGGAGTGTACACAAAGAAAAGAATAAGGAAAAACCTTTGAATGCCTAACTAAGGGCACAGAAGGAAAATTGGAAGGCTTCTATAACAATTTTTTAAAGTGCTTTATCTCAAACAGTAGATATGGCTGAAAATCAATTCCAACCTGAAGATAAGTTTTTAAACTGCAACACCAATTAAGTGTTTAGCCTGCCACATTTGTTACACTAAAGCAGAAGTAGTTAAACTGCCGCCTAAATCTGGCCCACCACTAGTCTTTGGAAAAAAAGTTTTTGTAAAAAAGTTTTATTCACATTCATTTGCCTATTACGAATGGCTACTTTCTTATAGCAAAGTTGAGCATTTGCAATAACATGGGCCTATCTGGCTTTTTACAGAAAAAAGGTTGCTGACTCTTGCACTAAAGTAATGACACTGGTAGGATGGAGGAAGATGCCGAGGCAGGGAATGAGGACACTTGGTTGGGACATACAAAGCTGAGGATACCGAATCCTCAATCCCTTATGAAATTTCTTTGCTTATAAGGACATGCTCCTACACTGTTCTCTAGGCCCATAATGAGAGTTAGATACCAGCATAACTCAGACCAGAAATATAGGTTTGAACCAATAGTAGATACCACATAAAACATAAAGGTTGTGTTATTAGTTGTTTTGAATCAGAATGATTCTGGAGAAAAATGTATGTGAATGAATTTTAAGGATGTAAATATGAAGGATAAACAAGATCAGGCTAAATTTATTACAGGCTAAATTCATCACCCAGAATTAAATGCATTGCTTGAAGACTTGAAATCACTATAACAACATCACTTCATCCCCATTATCCTGGAAAATCTGGCTTGACAGAACTGTGAGATGGCCTGCTCAAGGCTCAACTAGAGTACCAGCTAGGAGAAAACACCCAGTGAGATTGGGTGATGCCCAACATGATGTGGAGAACATGTGCAATCTTCCTTATAGCTATAATATACATGTTCAAGAATAAAGAAGTAGAATGGGAAGTGAATCATATAACTATCTTGCCAGATACTAACTTAAGGAATTTTTCATCCTTGTCCCTAACTGGCCAAGGGAATACTGTGTCCACTAGGAAACAGTCATGGTCCTGTGGGCTCATTATGTCTGTAAACCGAGAGGCATAAATGGTGCTCATGGTACTGCCCAGAATCATTGCTCGACTGATCACAGAGCACACTTTGAGTTTCTGCCAGGCAATGGGGTCAAGGAGGACTCTATCTGGAACACAACGGATTCATTAGGATATTTATGCTTCCTTGCTCAGTAGCACAATTCAAGGGAAAGCTGTGACAACGAAATAAGGTCATCAACGACACAACGCAAAAATGAAAGTTTGAGTTATCTGCCAAGCAAAGAGTGTTCTTTTTTACAAAGCTGGCTTTTAGGCTCTTTAAATTCTTAATACCACTTTGTATAAAAATGCCATTGATTAATTCTCTTTCTTTGGAAAGAGACCTTACCAATCCTGCTTGATATCCATGCCTTCCTTTTCCCTCTGCAACCTTATATGAACACAGGCATTTCTATCTTTAGTACATATAACCAGGTGTCAAACTGTCTAGTTGTGTCTCACCTCCCTCTTTGTACATTCAATGTAAGGTAATGGATCCTGGCTGTGCTGCTACCCTAAATGTGTGATATCCATTGATGTGGAAACCTACCATTCGGTAATTACGTTTACTGTTTTATCAATATTTCAAGTCATACATTGTGTATGTTGAGTACATCTTAATTGAGTGCAACTTTTAATTTTTTTGTTACAAACTAGAACAAAACAAAGTTAATTTGTAATTCTCTATGATTTCTTCACTCCTTAGAAAGTCATTGTGATAAACTACTATTTTAGCCTACCTGATTTACAAGCTAAGAGTATTATACTCTACTTTGTCAATTAGGAACTTTCCTTTCTGCTATCTTAGCTTATGAAATGGCATTACTTTTGTAACTTTTCCATTTTTAGAAGACTCTGCTTTCCCTTGTGTTCCATTTTTCTTTTTGGTTTTTCTGTGTTTTTAATGCATAGAAACAATTTCTTTTTTTTCCCACTGTTTTATTCTTTTAAATTGAAAAGCAGTTTCCTCCCTGAGTGTAGAAATAAAACATACAGTAGAAAATTAGAAAGATGCAGAAAAGCACACAGAGCTGGAGCCCATTCTTCTGAGTGAAGTATCACAAGAATAGAAACAATTTCTAAAGTGCCTTATTGCCATAAAGTATATTTATTAGTACCAAGAGAAATATTAAAACAAAAATTTGCAAGGAACTTTAAAGTGTACAAAACAAATAAACCAAATTATCTCATGTGATCTGTCACATTAATATTTAAATCCAGCAAATATTTATTGAAGACTTATTTTGTCTCTCAGATCATTTGGGAAAGATAGAGAGGCTATAGGAAAGCATTTGAAATACTGTAAGATGAGCACCATTAGCAGTGAGTCGGCACAGAGGAGGAACATGATATTCATCAAGGCTGGGAATCAGAAAGAATCCCTTGACACTTCTATGGGCCAAGTTTAGAAATAGTATGAATATTTTCTACTCACAAGAACTTAAGCACCTAATTGCCAGAGAGTTTAGGAATCTAGCCATGTTCTCAAAGAAGGGAAATATGACTGTGGTGGATAGCTAAGGTTTTCTACTATACCCTGACCCCTCTTATTCCCTTCTTTGAAGCTAACCACTGTTAAAAGTTTCGTTTGTACTCTCTGGTTAATTTGCAAACATCTTTGTGCACTTGTAGAAGTATGTCTTCTTGAGAGATGCCTAGAAGTTCAACTTCTTAGTCATTTGGTATATGCATTTAATTTTTTTATTTTAATTCAATGTTAATTGGACTGCAGAAAAGTTTTATAAATTCACATCAGTTCAACACTGAAAGCTTTTTATTCACATTCTTAACAAAACTGAATATTTTCAAGTTTTAAACTTTTTAAAATCTGATGAACAAGACATTATATCTCATTGTCACATTGTATCTTTTGTGCATTTTCCCATTGAGATGTTTATCCTTTTGTATTGATTTTAGAAGATCTTTAAATATATTAAATAATAAAACATAATTTTTATTTTAAATGTTTTTTCCTGTCATCATTTTTAAAAACTTGTTTTTGGAGTGTTGTATAGAAGTTTTTTTTTCATTTTATGTGGTATAATCCTTTGATTATTTCTCTTATGAATTGTGGTGCCTTCTTAGGAAGGCAGTTTCAAAATTCCGTTGAAAATTCTTTTACATATTCATAATTTTTATATTTACATTTACATATTTAACTCATCAGGAATTTATGACATTAGATAGTGGAATACATTATTTTTCTCTATGCGGAAAAACACTTACATGACAACCATTTTTATAGGAGTTCATCTCCATGTGGGCATTTATAGAGTAGATTTGGAAGTAAATTGGGAATATTTTAAGATAAGCTGTATACTCGCTGATCATAAAATAATAATTAGAATCCAATCTTAATGCAATTAATATTTTGACTTAATTATAGTTTGGATAATTAACTTTGAGGCAAAGCAGGTAAATAATATAAAATCAAATCAAGAAAAGGAATTTATTTGAAACTTCATAATCCAGAAAACTTCAGACAACTAGAAAGTAGAGAGAGTTACATAATAACACCCCTGTCTGCTTATCATCCACTTTTCAATAATTATCAATTTATGGACAATTTTATTTTTACCCCCCATCTGGTTTTCTTTTTCCCTATCCTAATTAGATTGAAATAAATCTATGTTACAAATGATTTCAACCATGAACATTTCAGTATTCATGGTGGTTTTAAAACTAGTGTGCCAAATTTTTGTCATTTCTTCCTTCAAGAGTTAGGATTTATGGCCCTTCCCTATGAGCCTGTGACTGCTTTACCAATAAAATAAAGCAGAAGTTATGTTTGCCATTTTCCAGGCTCAGACTTTAAGAAACTGATGGCTTCCACTGTCTGTCTTTTGATACATTTGCTCTGGGACTGAAGCCACTATGGTGTGAGAAAACCCAGACCATATCTATACATTATATATATATGAGATGTGTATTTATATGTGTATATATACATATATATGATGTGTATATATGTGAACCTCATATATATGATGTGTGTATATCTACATTTATATTTATATCTATATCTATATGGTTTCCAGACAAAAACTCTAGACACAGTTCTAGGCATCAGTCAGCATCAATCACTATACAAGTGAGCAAATCTTCAAGATAAATCTAATCCCAACCACCATCTGAATGCAACTACATGAAAGACTTTGATCAAGAACTGCCTTGTTTAGTCCAGTTATCCTGCAGAACAACAGGAGATAAATTAAAATAATTTTTGTAATTTCAGTTCACCAATAATTGGTGTAACTTGCTATGCAGCAAATGATCATTCAAACAGATTTTAATACCTAGAATTCTGTGCTATCATAACAACCCACAACATGTGACACTGGTTTTGGGACCAAGTGACAGAAGTCAGAAAAGCCTCAAAGAGTGGAGGAGACCAAAGAGTATCAAGAAAAATGATATTGAAGTTGTCAATGAGAGCTTAAAGAGAGGAAAATGTTACAAAGTTAGAGAAAAATGGACCTTTGTTATGTAATAGAGAAATTTGACAACACTGTCTTAAGAAGTAATGCAGAAAATAGAAAATGTTCCTAATGGACTTGGAAATCTAGTTAAAAAGATTTCTAGGCAGAATAATTGAAAGTGCCACTTGGCTTTCTCCTGCTGTGTATTATAAACTATGAGACAAGAAAGATGAGCTAGAGAATGAGCTGTTAGATAAAATGAAGCCCAGATGGGCTGGGTATAAAAATTAAAGTTTGTCATTCACAGTATCTCCTGAGAGCAGTGGGTTTGAGGCCAAGGACTATTATGATTTTTTTAAAGATACCAAAAATATATTATGCAACCACTCATTGAACCATTTGGATTGGCAAGAATCTTCTCAGGGTCTTGAGGGCATGCCTCACAGATCTCTGTTAAATAATAAAACTTCCAAGACAATCATGAGGATGCAGACGCACAGCAGCTTCAAAGGGCACTGAAGATAGAGAAGGACCTATCTTAAGAAAAAGATTTGTGGGTGCAGCTTTTGTCTAATCCAGTAATCCAAATTAGATTTCTAGAAATCTTACAAACTTTTAAAAGTAATTTTTTTTTCTGTTGTTAGGTTCTGGTAGAAGTACTACCAGCTTGGACTAAAAGTACAGGATGAAAAAATGAAAAGAGGCTGTTGACCCTTGATCGTTACAGTAAGAAAGCTGGAAAAAGAAACAACCTTGCAGCAAACACCAGTAATTTCTTATGAAAAAGGAAGGGTGAATCAGATGACAGATCCAAAGGCTGAGAGGGCAGAACCAAATGCCATGCAGAATCATTCCCAGGCAGGAGGACCGAGTCATAATCAAGATACTGAAAACTTACACACAGCTATATTTCAGACTGTGGAGCCCTGACTGCCGTGTGAATACATTTTCCTTCTTATTAAATGGAAGTTATTCTATGCCTTTTTCAACATTGCATATTGGTTGTGAGGAGATGCAACTGTCTCTTTAGTTCAGAGTTCTTTATATTGAGAGGAACTGTATTCAAAAAATTTGCATTATAGGAACCATCTCCCCAGAGATCATCTAGATGCAGACCAGATATAGGTAACAACATCTAGGACTCAACCGTGAGCATAATTCTATAAAGAGATGTTACTTTGGGGTAGGGATCATTGGAAGTGGGTAAGTGTTTTTCGCATGTAGTTTGTGTGTAAATAATTTGTGACCAGAGGAACAACTCTGGCAGTTTTAAAACATGGTCACTAAATTAATTGGCATTTTTTCTTATTGGGAGGTAGAGTCTACATCTCTACCTCTTGAAGATAAACTCTTTCATTGTTTAAATGATAAAATGTGGTGGAATTGGCATGTGGCACGTGGACAGGTTCCAGGTCTAGGGTTTAAGACTAGCAGCTTACATCTTTTTCTTTCTTGGAATGTGGCCTCTAAACTCAGCCCCTATGCTGTAAGGAAGGCTAGATTTTATGTAGAGGCCATGTGTAAGTGTTCTGGCTCAAAACTACACTTCAGGTCTTAGCTGTCAACCAGCATCGACTGCCAGATAAGCAAGTGAAAAAGACTTCACGCTGACTCTAAGCCCAACCTGTCTGCCCACAACTACATGAAAACCTTTAATTAAAACTCCTTATTTGAGCCCAGTCAACCTCCAGAAGTATAAAAGACAATAATGACACTATTGTTGTTTTAGTCATTAAGTTTTGGGCTGATTTGTTATATAGCAACAGGAAACTCTAATGGTGTTTTTGTCTAAAAAAATGAATTATCTTTTAAAATATCTGTATTTTAATTATTACACGTACAATTAATAATCATGAGAACAGGGATTTATTTTTAATAAAAATTTACACTTATGATCTGTGATAAATATACCTTTACCTTATCTTTTATACTTAAAACTAAACATACTAGATATAGAGGGCTTATGTGGAAGACAATTACTAGTAACTTAAACACCATTTATTGTCTTTAATTATCAATAGTACCAAAACTAAGTTATGTTATTACACCAACATATAAGGTAAAGGTTGACAAACAAACAACAAAGTTGCAATTAACGTGACCAATTTAATTTGTAAGAGTATCACCATAGTTTTTCCAAGCAATCTAAATAGAGATTTTCAGTATCTATGATTAAAATGATTAATCTTGTAAGGAAAATAATTAACATTTTGGATAGAAATATATTGGTTTTTACATAGAATTCATCCATTGTTCATTACACTCAGTTATAATTTATTTAACAACTTTACATTGCTATCTGCTACAAGAACTTTTAAGAAGAATTATCTGGTTCCTCATCATCACGAATTGTGTCTTGGACTTTTAGGAACATTATGCTTTATCCTTTCTCTATTTAACGAGAAGCTTGGATTGAAGTAATTTATACAAATTCTCTCTAGTAAATCACTTTTAATTTAAAAAACACTTTTACAATCTTTTTGTTAGTTTGGACTCAAATCCATATCTATTATTTATACTAAAGTTTACCATTTCAAAAACTTTTATCCTGAATATTTTTGAAATAGTCCAGTGACAGATTAATTTGTAAACTGAGAAGGAAAAACACAGGCTTGTAGCCAGAATTTACTTTTAGCCTTGAATCCATGTTCATATTTTCTCAACTATAAAACAGAAAAGGCAATATCTTCTCTGCTTACTTCACATGATAGTTAAAAGTATCTATGAGATTAGCCATGTGAAAATGCTTTGCCACTGATATGTATTTATTAAGTAAAATTTCTGCATCATGCACTATGCTAGGTGAGAGTGAAATCTCCCGTAAAATGAAAGACAATTTAAAAATTTGATGGCTATAAAAGACATTGAACAAAATTATTCTCAATCTTATCATATTACAGATGTGAGATCTAGTGGCTTTTTCGAGTTTAAATTGGACTATAATCTGTGACCCTTGACTCTTAAGGCAACATCTAAAATATCATCACCAAGCCAACAGCTGCTACATTGAATAATGTGGTATATTTTTATCTTAATAGCTTTGGTCCCAATGCAATACCCCTAGAATAAATTTTGACAGTATCACCTAGCCTTTCTCATCAGGAAAATGAATCAGAGGAAGCACAGAATTTCAGGTGAAAGTAAAGCATAATATCTTCTTCAACGACAACAGCAACAAATTCCTCAATTTGAGGCTTGGCTCAAATTCCTCAGTGCTGCCTAGATACTCAGCCCATAAAGAGAAAAGGCTGAGGGAAGTGACAAATGATTCCAGCAACAAACACAGATCATGTCAGAAGATGGCAGTAAAGGCACAGAAGCAAAGGCAGCTGGCGTCTTAGATTCCAGGTTGCATGTATTCTACCTCCTCTTACCTGTCCCTTGAACAAAATTCAATGTGTGGACATTTTAGTTTCCCAAAATGGAATATTTGCATTTTTTAAGTAGAATTGAAAACAATATTAGAGGCAGTATATAGCGTATGAAAAAGAAAAAGAAAAGTAAGAAAGAAAGAAAGAGTCCCTGTAGTTGACAATGAGGACGTGGGATGCAGATGACAGTAAGATGTGGTTAACTACCCAAAGAAGCTTATAGTTTGTTGAGTGAGAAAAAAGATACAGCAGCAGTTAATGAGTTAACAGAAGTAGGCACAGCATGCTATGAAACAGCAGAGAGGGAATATGTTAATAAGTCCAGTAGTATTAGGAGTTTTTCTGGAGGAAGAGACGTTTTAACTGAGCACCAAAGAACAAAAAAAGTGGGCCCGGCAACAAAAAGAGTAGAAAGGCTTTCTGGCAAAACTAACTGCATGCTTAAAAGGCAGGGAGAATACAATTAGATTACTCATTTAGACTGCATTAGGATTATTAATTATGAAGCAGGAACAGTGTATGAAATAGGCAGGGACCTAACTTTTTTAGTACAAAGGAAATAGGTATATACACATATTAATTCCTTTCATCTTCAGCATTTCTTGATTTACTACATTTTCATTATCTGTGCTTTACAGAAGAAATTGAAGCTGAGAAAAGTTATTTAATGTGTCAAAGGTCATATCATTAAGAAACAGTAAAACTGACATCTGAACTGTCTTCCTGATGCCATAAGGTATACTCATTTCATTGAACATTGATGCCAGAATAGTTAAATATTGATAATACCAATTCATGCAAATGAAAGGTTTGTAAATATCTAGCTCTTTGCCATATAAATTAAATAATTCAGTTGTCAGTTATATGTGTCCACTATGGGGAGATATAACCTTAGTTTTTATTTTTTTCTACTATATTGTCAAAATTTGAAAATAATGTATGTGGTGAACATAGGTCAAATGGGGCTAATAAAGATCGTTCTGCGACTCTAGCTAGTTTGCATGTTAATTTGATTTATATTGATTTGGGTTGATTTAGACCAATGCTTTTTCCCATTGCCATAAAAAATCAGGCACTGAACATTGACACTAACAGTATGTCTTTGGAAACATAGCTTAAAAAAACTACTTTTAATTAGATGATAGTCTGTTCAGAGACAGTCTCTGCCTAGTATAAAATGGAAGCGAATTGATGTAAAATAACTGATACACAAGTTACAAATATCCTCCCCTGTGTCCATGGATGACATCATAACGTCTCCCAATTATCTTTGCTTCTAAGAGTAAACATGGTTTCAGAACCCTTTTAAACATAGTGTTCCAGGCAGCACAACAGATTAATCAGAAAATAAATGTTTTTGTGGCTTAGAAAGCCAGTATTTCCTTAATCTGTGTTGAAATTCTGGGGTGTAAATACTTAGTAAACAATTAATGAAGAATGATTATGACATTAACTGAATCAACTTAAGCTTATAGAAGAATTCTTCATTGCTAGAACTACCAGGGTGTCTGCATAGTAACCAGGATTATGTTTGGCATAATGGGGAATATACGAACAAGTTTAATACACCATCTGTTCTTGAGTGTCTTATAATCTTTCTAGATAACTCTTATTTTCTCCCCTCTGTAGTTCAGGAAATTCAGGAGAATGTAGCATTCCAGGTAGAAATGTAGGATAACTTTATACCTTACGTTATTTAGAGGTGCACCAGAGGAGAACTCATACGGATGATGGCATTGGAAATTTTTCTGATATAATCACAATTGAGAGCTGTACATTAGTGAATAGATTTTGCAGCATAGCATCTCTTGTTATTCTCCTAAAGAATTCTTGAACTATGGTCAGAGTCACCCAAGCTGATGTAAGAGCAAAGAGCTTATACCTTTTGATTTTTTAATGAAAAACAAATTATGTTCCATGTCATTGTGGTGAATCTTAATTCATTTATTGAAAACAAGGAGAAACAATATGGTATCATTACTGACAGGTAAAGATTTTAGAGAATAAATATCAAGGATACTCAACAGTCATTCAAAAACACAATTGCACACATAATAAAGAAATCATCAATAGCAGCACAGTCAGGCAAGACTAGTTGGGAGGATAAATATGGTTGCTTCACTCATAGGTTTCCTTACTTACACAAAATATGAGACTTCTAAGTCTGTCAAAATACAGTTGTGAATATTGGTTCTTGGGTACAAATCCACACTCCTTTGCCTTGTCTTCTAATATTAGAATTGGACCTTGCAAACAGTCCTCCTTTGCATGTTGGCTTGATGTTTAGGTTTGTGAAGAGAGCAATGGAGGAACTACAAGGGCATAGCAAGAGAAAGGGTCTTCTCTTTCTGGTTCCAGTGGGCTGTTTGTGGAATGGCTGCCAACATGGCATGTGGGAGTCTTCTTAATGACCTTTAAAGGCTAGCTAGGGCTTTTCTGCACTTGCCAGTGAGCTTGTTGTTCACCCAGCAGGTCTTTCTTAGGGAACAGCTCCATACAGCCTTCACCTTCCAGAAGTTTCTCAATCACCTGACTGGTAATTCTTATGTACTCACTCTGGCTCAACCACACCATGCAGCATGATAATTGTCTATGTTACCCATGAAGTTACTTACAAAGAACATTTAAAATTTGACTTGAAAGTAAACACTTTATCATAGAAAAATGAAGAGAACAATGAAAACTTGGCTGGGTGTGGTGGTGCACACCTGTAGTCCCAGCTACTTGGGAGACTGAGGCAGGAGGATCACTTCAGCCCAGGAGTTTGAGGTTGCGGTGAGCTGTGATGACGCCACTGCGCTCTAGCCTGGGCAACAGAGCAAGACCATGTCTCAAAATACATGAATAAATAAATAAATAAATAAAATAAAAGAATGAAAACTTGTAAGGTTGATGAACAAGTATAAGTTCCAAAGTATTTACAGTACATTATTTACAAATCCAAAGAATTTGTTGAGTCACTGATAAGGGTGAGACATTGCACAAGATTCTGAATTAATTTAAAGGTGACAGGAATATGGCCTCTGCTCTCAGGTGAGGTAGAGAGAGGAGACTTTTATTAACGCTACTAATAATTAATAAGCAACTATTTGTGCAAGGCACTGTGCAGTAGCTATATGGAGAAAGTAAGAAAGAGAATTCTTGACTTCAGTACTCTAACTTAATAATAAGCAGCAAGGGATACAGATGTTAAACAAATGATGACAAATGTGATGTGCTTTCCAGAAAGTGTCATGTGGGCAGGGCCAGTCTGTGGTTCATACTTTACACCAGGGCCTAGTATAATTCCTGTCAAACAGTAGACATTTGGTAAGATATAGCTAATGTATCCAAGAATGAAAATATACTCCTCCTATAGCCTTATTGAATATTCCAAAGTTTTGAGTACAGATTCTTTAAATAATTCAAAAAGGATTAAATAGTCTACAAAATTCTTTCATGAACCAAATTCCCAATTTTCTTGAATATGCTCATATTTGTACATACATATACAAACACATATATAGAGAGAGTACATAAATATAAATATATATGTTTTTATATATATATATATGTATATATATATATATAGAGAGAGAGAGAGAGAGAGAGAGAATGCTTGGTTTTCATAAGGTATACATCTAAACCTTAGGTAATTCCCATAATCATAAATGCAGAAATACCTTCAAAGGCTTGTGAATTGTCTCTGAAGTACAACTCCACCAAAAGTCACATATCTGATGTCATATGTTCCGACTAAAATCTGTCTTTTTAATTTTGCCTATAATTTATGTCACTTTTTGAGAAGTTTTTACTTTGTCTTAAAGACTCACATTGAAACTGTTTAACAAAATATGGCATATTATTTAGATGATAAATCAACCCTGAATTGACAATCCAATCTTGATTTTATCTAAATCTTCCATTTCCTAAGAACCAAGAAATCCGTACCTCCTTCAAGTCACATATTGGTAGTTGGATTTTAATTTTTCCAATTTTCTATGGCCATTTTTCACAAGAACTTTCTATTTTTTTATTTGTGTGACTATGTACCCATTGATGAATGGAGATAAGCTGAGAAGAAAACACTATTATTTTGTGAACTATTGTCCTTGGTCACAAGCTGAGTGATTTATATTATCCAATACTATCTTGCAGTAAATCACAAAAATACTGTGAATTTTAAGTGTGTTCATGTGTATTAAAACCAATGAAAATAAAGTTGATGAATTCCATGGGTACATTGGGCACAAAGTAACAATATTTTTTTCTATTAGATTTTAAGTCTCTTCTTACAGTAAGATTTAGATATTCAGACCAGAGCTATAAAAATGTATGATACTGTGTAAGCAGTAATAGAGTAGGAGGAAGACAAAGGTGGACACCACTCTAAACTGTCTCTCAAGTATTATGTATATAAATTTTTTAATCTCTCTGGGTCTCATTTTCTTTATCTATAGAATTGGTTTAATGAGTTATGTTTTTATTTCTGACTCTGAGTATTTGCAAATGTTTAACAAGCAGTTTATAAAGCAGAAAGAATGTTCAACAATAGGACACCTAATGGGCTTATGACAATGAATTTAGGTAGACTGAATGATCAAAGTGCTTCTGTTCTTTTTTGCCATTAATATTAATTTGTGAAAAAGTTAGATAGGGTATAAGATACAACCTGTGGCCAAGGAACAGAATGAAACTAACTGGTTCCTGAAGATGGGTTTCAAGATGGAAGCCTCATCAATATTACTGTTTAGCCCACTCTTATAATTTGTCTGATTCAGGTAAAACAGATAGTAACTAAAATTTCTTGAAAGTGTCTATCTAGCTTTCTAGTGACCTTGAAGAATCTTCAAAATTATTATTATTTCCTGTGGATAATTCCCTTATTTTTTAAACTAACAAACATATATAGATTCTATATGTTAGACAATATTCTAGACATCAAAGTGTTCAAAATCTATATTCCTCAAAACTAAAAGCAGACCTACCATTCAATCCAGCAATCCCACTACTGGGTACCTACCCAAAGGAAAAGAAGTCATTATATTAAACAGACCCATGTACTTACATGTTCATTGCAGCTCAAGTCACAATTACAAAGATAAGAAATCAACCTAAGTGCCCATGAACTTATGAGTGGACAAAGAAAATGTGGTTAATATATATACCATGGAATAGTACTTAGTCATGAAGAAGAAAGAAATAACATCTTTTTTTTCTGGATTATCTTTTCCAAAAATTTATGTGATATTAAATATTGTTTTTATTTCAGAATTTTAAGAGGGTACACACGTTTTGGTTACATAATTTGCTTTTGTACAGTTTGAGTCAAAGTTATAAGTGTGCCCTTCACCCAGTTAGTGTGCATTATACCTGTTAAGTGTGAGTTTACCCATCCCCTCCTTCCGCCTCCCACCTACTTGATTTCCCTTGAATTTTACTTCCATATGTGCACATAACTGTTGATCAATACTAAATTGGAAATAACATCTTTCATAGCAACTTGAATGGAACTGGAAACCATTATCCTAAGTGAAGTATCTCAGCAATGGAAAAATAAATTCTGCATGTACTCACTTATAAGTGGGAGCTAAACGATGTGTTTACATGGTCATACAGAGAGGTGTAATGGACTTTGAAGACACAGAAGGGGAGAGGATGAGGGGGAGTGAGGGATCAAAAACTACCTGTTGGGTACAACGTACATTATTCAGGTGATAGGTATACTAAAATCCCTGACTTCACCACTATACAATTCATCCGTGTAGCAACAAAACATCTTGTACCCACTAAATCTACTAAAATTTTTTAAAAAATTTAAAATCTAGCAGGAAGGACAGCTGTGTACATATACAATTGCAATACAATGCATTTATTGCTAGAGTGCTCTCATGAATAATGCATGTAGGGCCAGAAAGAAGTGATAATATGTTCTGCCAGAAATAGAGGAAAGTGGTATCATAAAAGGTTTCAGATAGAAATGGCAGTTTGAACTTACTCTTTAAAAATGAGAATTTTGCCAGAAAATAAAAGCAGAAATGGAGAAGGACATTCTATGTACAGGGAATAACATAAGCAACTTCGGGTGACAAGACAGCATGATAGCTGGGAAGTAGAAATTTATCTGTGAAACACTCCAGAAACCTCTAGAGTTAGTCAATGATTCATCTGAATTTTTACAGTAGTTTGTGCACCTATCAACTAACTCCCTGTACAAGATTCCAGGTTGCTTAAGGTATGGAGCATTTCTGATTTACCTAGAGCCACACCTGGCTCTGGTAGCTGCTGAAGAGATTATTCTTCCATCAATTTATGAGGTAAGTGGTGACGTAGCTGAACTGTGGGCTGTATGAGATACTCCCTGAAAGATCAGGCTAGAAGGTAAAGCTAGGTCAATGTGTGATGGGATTTAAATGCCAAAATAAGCAGTTTAGCTTTTGTTCTATCAACGAAAACAAGTTACCAATGATTTTTAATTTGATCAAAGCTGTAATTTAAAAAGACAAATTTTTCCATTGCTGTTGAGGGTTTTAAAGTCAAAGAGACATTTACTCTACCCGAAAACAAGGCCAAATTGGCCCAATAAAATAAATGAGAGTTCTCCTTTGTAGAGAAATGATATAAGTCATTTGGGTCATGTACAACCATTAGGTTTTATAGTAAATACAATAGCCTCTAACAATTAAAGTTTAGTAAAGACTATAGGCTTCCTCCCTACATCCTTGCTACCACTTAACAATATAATAAAGTCTCAGATAAACTTCTGCTGTACACACACATTTGTTAACAAATTGTCACAAATCAGTTATTCTCCTTCGGAAAGGTTGAGGGGTTCCCAATTCTCTGTCTTTTTAGATGTTCTACCAGTATGTTCCGTGAAAGGCCAACCAGAGAAAAATGCAACAAAATTCTAACAGCAGGATCAGGATTCAGCTATCTATCTGATTGGAGTTAGGCATCCAAATAACTTCTAAATCAACAACTGAAAAAATAGTTTTTAGGGATCAAACCTAAATTACTATTTTTTACAGTATAGGCTGTGGGCTCCCAGATATGTATACACTGTTGATATAAGGGTAATGCTATTGTTTGAATGTTTGTCCCCTCTGATATTCATGTTGAAGTTTAATTGTCATTATAATAGTATTAAGAGATGGGGCCTTGAGAAGGTTATTAAACCATGAAGTTTCTGCCTTCATGGGTGGGATTAATGCCCTCATGAAATGGATGACTTTGGTCCCCTCTTTTTCTCTTGAGGTCTTACCCATCTGCCTTCTGCCATGTGATGACATAGCAAGAAAGCCCTTACTAGATGTCATCACCTTGATCTTGAACTCGCCAGTCTCCAGAACTGTGAGCCAAGAAATTTCTATTCATTTTAAATCACCCAGTCTCAGGTATTCTGTTACAGCAGTACAAAATGGACTAAGACAGGTAGGCCTGACTGACCAGATGTATTTTAAGCAACCATGTCTAATATTTAATTGGACTCATTAACAAAGTATCTGATATTGACTGCTGATAAAGTTAGGTGAAGTCCCTTGTCCAGCTCCACCCAGCAGGGTTCCAGTGAGATTAAATTCAATTGACATTTATAGATGAATTTTTAAATGTCAGAATTTGGACTAGATGCATTAGACAAGAAAAATACAAAAATTAAAATGTCAGGAATTGCATGAATATATTGTGACCATTGCTATAATTGAGATTGTGCCACCTGCTTTGTGTAGGCAAATCTATTTTTATATTTTCTTAAATATTCAGGTTTCAAGTATCCATTTCCATTTTCAGAACATATTTCTAAGCTTGTCTTAGGAAATACAGTCATTGGAGGATCAAAACATATTGCTAGGATATAAAGTCAGGGAAAGCTTTCCAGACAATGTGATATTAGAGCTGAATCATAAAGAATAAATAAAATCTTCATTGATTAAAAATGGTAGAAAATAATATCTCAGAAAGAGAAAGCTATATGTGCAAAGAAATAAGAACACAAAAAAAAGAGAATAAGTCAGCATTGAGGTATGACTGGAGCTTCGATAAGAGGTTGATAGAAGATTCTACACTGCTGGTTCTAGCACTGCAGGTAGCCAAGCCCAGAGGGGAAGTATGTGAAGAAGAGAACTGGACTTCAGATAATGTTGAAATCATGGAAATGATGGCAGTTGCCAGAAGAGGAGTCTGGAAAGGAGCAGTCTAGATGGAGAGAATTTTAACGGATTTGAGGACATTCAAAATAAGGATGTTCCCAAAATCAATGTCTTTCAAATCAAATTTTATACATATAACTTTCTTACTGTTCTCTCTTTAGGGATAATGTAATTTAAATTGTGCAATGGCGAGAAAGAAAAAAATAATACACTGAAATACAGACTAAAAACAAAACAAAAAGCCCTTTTGTTATAAGAATTAAGAATTATGAATACAAGGAAGGCAGAAAGAAGCAGAGAACTGTAGATGGACAGATCCTTGAAGAATTTAATAATTTCAACAGAAGGAGTAGGTGTCTTCCTATTGATAATTGTTTACTGTCTTCTTCTTCTTCTTCCATCTTTGACTCTTGTTTATACACTGAGTTGTTCTTTTCAGCTTCTTCAGTTTCTTCAACAAAATTTTATATTTTCCTTGAAGTATTGTTTGAGGATTAATTGAGGGCAAAAATAACCATGTAAAAATCTAGGTAATCACATGTAAAATCTCTACTTGGATCATTTAGATCAGAATAAGCATCAATGCATGTCCCTTCCTTTCCCCAAATCATTTCAATTAATTTAGGTTTGGCATCAGTTGATATAAAAGTTCCTGTGTTACTTTTTCAATGAGATTCAGATGCACTTTCATTAATTAGGTGACTATTGATTGGGTTATTTTCTTTTGCTTGGTAGAATAATAGGGTTTTTATTAGGCAAGATTTATATGTTATTTTATTTTAATATTCTGCACTAAAATAAGGCTGACAACAATAATAGGTTTTAAGGAATTGTTCTTTTAAAAAACTTCAGTGAAATAGTTAACAATTTTGAAGACACTTTATTTTTTTCAAAATTGCATGAGCTGTTAAAAATGCCTAGAAAATGATTATGTTTATCTTATCTTGAGATTCTTTTATTCTGCATATCTTTCAGTGTTGTGTAAAATTATCTACAAAAAAACACCAATTTTTAATAAATAGAAAGAAAATAAGAAAAATATATAAGCCAAAAAGCATGATATAAATTTGCAGTGTCAGTCTTTATTTCTAACCTGTATTCTGTAATTTTGGGGTTCAGTAACTTTTACTTTAGTCTTTTCTCTTTACTTAGAGATTCTATAATTTGCAAATGGTTGTATTTTCAATGCCAAATATTGGTAGTAACTTCTGTGATTCTAAGACAAATATTCCTTTTCTAGTGACTGGTTCTGAAGTCAAGAACTAGACAGTTTATATAGACAGTTACATAAACTGTATATTAACTGCATAAACCAAGGTTTCACATTTAAACAGTTTAGAGTTTCTATGAAAATGTTTACCTCCCTCAGTAGAAGAACTCCTGTGTATCTATATGTAAAATTATGTGCATGTGGTATAAATACAAACACTAAGGAAAAAGATTTTCAGAGTTTAGGTTGCATTCAGTCCAGTTAACTTGTTTTTGGAGACTGAATTCCCATCGGCATGTTCCCATCCCAAAGAGGAAATATGCTAATAAAAATATAAAATTTATCCACTTGACTGTATAATTTTTATAGATTCATGGAGAGTAAAAGCATCTCTTTCAATGCTAAAAGTTATTAACAAAATATTTACATAGCATGACAGTTTTCCAGTGTTTGAAGCTAGATTTTGACTCAAATAATATATACATGGCTCAGGCTGAACATAACTTAAGAGATGACTTGGTCCAATCTTAGGCCAACATGGAAAAAAATCATACTGCTAATGACCAAACAAAACATTTTTCTTTCAAATTTTCAGTCATTGGACAAAATTGCTGAAATAAATTCATTCATTCATTCATTAGTTTATTCACTTACCATTTTTTATTTAGTATGAGCCAAACATTGTTCAGGGTTCTCCATTAATGGACAAAGCAGACCATGCCCTTGGGACCTGTGAAGCTTATATTCTAAGATGAGTCAATTCATAAACAATAAAAATATAATAAATATGTTAATTACATAGTCTATTACAAAGTGATGTACTTTGTAGAGCAAAGTAGAGCAGAGTACAGAGGACTAAGAGTGCTAATATAAAGTTATTTAATGTTAGCCTATTTTTATATTCAGAAATGTATAGTGATATTGTTTAACTATTTACTTCATAATGAGTTATTTTCATAAACAGAAAAAAAATACACCTTAATTTATAAGGAAACTTCATTTATAATTCAGAAATGGTTTTCAAGAAGAGGTTGGCCAGATGTGCTGAGAATTCCCTACAAGTCATAAATTCTAACTCATGTGGGACCACAAGGTGGAGATTTCCCATTTATGCTTGCTAGGAGCTGCGTCATAGCATTGAGACAAGAACCACGGCCAACGTGTTCCTCACGAATATACAGCCTCTGGAAAACGTTTCTGTGACTGAGTTTAGTGCCCACTTCTCCAATGTCTAGGTTGTCATTCAGGAATCTCGGCCCTTCCTCTTTGTTTGCAGTTCTTTCTGCATGGAACACTTCCTTCCACCAGGTTAGCCCCTGTCTGGCTCCTTTTCACAAAAAATTTCTGAAGTCAAATGGCTCCTTCTCAAAGAGACCTTTCTGACACCCACTATGTGAATCATCCACTCGACTCTGGCATTTTCTCTCATAATATTAATTATTTTCTTTTCTTCATAGCACTGAAGTGAAATAATTGCTTTTTGTTTCCTTTTTTCTTTCACTTCGTCCTACAATTTGAGCTCCCTTGAAAGTCTGTCTTCAGTCTGTCTCATTCAGAACTATAAATGTAGTCCCAGCCCAGGGATAGATACTAAACAAATATTGATTGAATGAATGATGAGTGTCCCTAATTGCCTAATTGCCCATAGTTAAAATATTTAGGGTCAAGGTATGTTTCTCTTTAGTTTAGCATTTTCATGTTAGTTAAATTATGAGTCCTAGTGTAAACACAATTAAACAAATTGACTTGGTTCAGGAAATAAGGCATTTAAAGTACAGTCTAGTTTCTCATAGTTAAGGTAGTGAGCTCTGGAGTTCAAATTCTAACTTTGATCTGGTTAAATTTATTTAATCTCTCTATAATCTTGGGAAATTAAATATACCTTTCTGTGCTTCAGTTTCCTCATCTGTAAAATCAGGATAGTAATAGTCATGAGAACAACTTCATAACAGTTCAATTCTTAGAAAAATACCTGATATAAAATAACTCTATAATTATTATTGTTTTAAAAATTTTTATAGAGTAACTATAATATTCAACATTGAGATTGTACCTATGCATATGATAAAAAGAGCACAAGAATTACTATTGAATATTCAGTAAACCTGTATTTTATATTTTTATTACACATTTGGTTACTATTGAATATACAGTAGGTGATCACATTTTCAACCAAATCAGCGCTTCTCTTGGAATAGCTGTTTACAGAAACCCATTTAGGTTGGTGAATTGCAGAAAACAAAATGTTGTGTAAAGATGGGGCCATCTCAAAGCTGCTGAATATGTGACTGCTGAAATCTGTATTTGCTGGAAATTGTCTACAGTCCCTGCAATGCACTTTCTTCTAATGTTTTTCAGTTTTGTAAAGTGTCTGTGAGATTTTTTTTTCATTGAAATGGGTCCTCAGACACATGAAATGTGGGAATAAGGCTTTGCCGAAATATTTTCTTTAAGTATACTTTCTCATTTTTATTTCAGATTTCTTAACTAACACATTTTGGCTGTCTGAGTAAATAATGTGAGTCAGATCTCAAATATACTTAAACTGCGATAGTAACATAATAATTCCCTTGGCCCAGGAATTCTCCAAAACTTACATTAAACCAGTACTCTTTTGTGAAAGAGACATTCTGCATAGCCTGTGTGAGATTTCTCAGACCTCAAATGTGTCCGTCAAGTCCTCTCATAAAAGTATCTGTCAGATTCAATGGCATCATCAGAATAGGGAAGCCAGAAAGAAAGTACCTCAAAAGACCAATATATTTCTTCAGAACTGAAAAAACAAAATGTTTCACGAGGAGGGAATTGGCCTTGGGACTTGATACTTAAGATTTTCAAATGGCAACAATGTGTGTAGAAAAAATTGCTTGCCTTTGATATCGTATGTTAAATTTCCTGGTCTATTTAATAAAACACATTTCTATAATACAAGAGTTGACAAGAGCTCTGGTTTAGACAGGGAGATAGTTTGTGTGTTGTAGGCCTTAGAGAGAAAATACCTCCCCTACTTATGCCTAAATTCTCATACTGGTGATTTATTTTGGAATTTTAAGCATTGCTCTAGAATTTTGTTCTGATTTCCCCCAAAAATCTAACCAACATTAACCAAGTTCCAATGAACCACAGGTTACTTTTCTAGATGATTGCCCTACTTGCTGTCAGGCACATTTCTTAACTTTGAAGAATCTGCTATATTTGTAAATCAGACATCTGATAAGGGACTTTAAACCAGAACATATAAAAATGTTTATTTACGTCTTAAAACTTAATAGTGAAAAGATAAATAACCCAATTAAAATGAGTAAATTATCTGAATTGACATTTCTCCAAGAAGATATACAGATAACTAATAAGCACACGAAAAGCAAAATCATTAGTTATTAGAGAAATGATACCGTTCATACCCACTAGGATGATTGAGTTTGAAGCTTTTCAAATTTCATCATTGCTATTGGAACAAGATTCAAATTCATTCAGTGGTATTTATATTCCATATGATATGCTCTCAAACTAAATTTCCACTCCCCAGGTCTACTATGACACTTCACTTACTGAATTACTTGCTGTTTCTTCCACCAGGGGTACCACATGTTGATGTGGTGAAACAGCTCTATTTTTAAAAAGCCTGCAGGTGATAGTATTGCAGATGGTCTAGGAAGAACTGTCACCTAGCTGCTGTCTGGTATACTAGAGCGCTGAAAACACTCACTTGAGAAAGTGGCATGTCGATCAGCCTGCGTGCCGTTCTTTTTGTCTTCCTCTCTCACCATGTTTTTGTTTGTTTGTTTGTTTGTTTTTTGTTTTTTATTTCAGAATATTACAGGGGTACAAATGTTTTGGTGACATGAATTGCTTTTGTACAGTTTGAATCAAAGTTATAAGTGTGTCCATCACCCAGATACTGTGCATTGTACCTGTTAGGTGTGAATTTACCCATCCCCTCCACCCCCTCCCACCTGCTTGATTTCCATTGAATTTTATTACCATATGTGCACATGAGTGTTGATCTATTAATTCCAATTTAGTAGTGAGTACATGTGGGGTTTTTTTTCCCGTTCTTACAATTCTTCACTTAGGAAGATGGTCTCCAGTTCCATCCAGGTTGTTACAAATAGTATTGATTCACCATTTTTTATAGCTGAGTAATACTCCATGGTATGTATATACCATATTTTATTAATCCACTCAGATATTGATGGGCACTTGGGTTGTTTCCACATCTTTCAAATTGTGAATTGTGCTGCTATACACATTCGAGCGCAAGAGTCTTTTTTATAAAATGTCTTTTTTTCTTTGGATAAGTACACAGTAGTGGGATTGCTGGGTCAAATGGTAGGTCTATTTTTAGTGCTTTGAGGTATCTCCATACTACTTTCCATAGAGGTTGTACTAGTTTGCAGTCCCACCAACAGTGTATAAGTGTTCCTTTCTCTCTGCATCCATGCCAGCATCTGTTGTTTTAAGATTTTTTGATAAAAGCCATTCTCACTGGAGTTAGGTGATACCTCATTGTGGTTTTGATTTGCATTTCCCTGATGATTAGAGACATTGAGCATTTTTTCATATGTTTATTGGCCATTAGTCTATCTTCTTTTGAGGAGTCTCTGTTCGTGTCTTTTGCCCACTTTTTAATGGGATTATTAGATGTTTTCTTGCTGATTTGCTTGTATCCTTTGTAGATTCTGGTTATTAGCCCTGTATTGGATGTATAGTGTGCAAATATTTTCTCCCATTCTGTAGGTTGTCTATTCACTCTATTGATTTTTTCCTTGGCTGTGCAGAAGCTTTTTACTTTAATCAGATCCTATTTATTTATTTTTGTTGTTGCTGTGATTGCCTTTGGGATCGTCATAAATTCTTTGCCTAGGCTGATATCTAGAAGAGTTTTTCCAACCTCTTCTTCCAGAATTCTTATAATTCTGGGCCTTAGGTTTAAGTCTGTTATCCATCGTGAATTAATTTTTGTGAGTGATGAGAGGTAAGGATCCTGTTTCAGTCTTCTACATGTGACTATCCAATTTTCCCAGCACCATTTATTGAATAGGGTTTCTTTTCCCCAGTGTATATTTTTGTCTGTTTGTCAAAGATCAGATGGCAATATGAGGATGATTTTATATCTGGGTTTTCTGTTCTGATCCATTGGAAAAAAAATACTCCTTTTTCTCCTTCACACAGTATTTACCCAAATTATGTGCGTCTTTCATGTATAGATTCCTTCATGCTTATTTGCTTGATTTACAAAGAACAAGAGGACTGCTGTAGTATTTATATTAATAAAAAATTCTATATGGCAGCAGAGAAGATGAAGTTGAAGTATTGGCTAAAACAAATTCTCACTTGCATTTTGTAGACTTAGTTTATCTCTTGTTCCTGAAAATACAATTTAAAGTGACTTCCTGGGATTTCTAACTTTTCTCAAAACATACCATGCTTTGACAGGAAACACTAGGAATTTTAATGAGAATAGAACGTCACCTATTATTGATTCCCAAATCAGAATCTCATGGAGAATTGCTGGATTCTTTGCCTTGTTCTTGTTTTATTTCTTTGGTGATTTTAAAACATAAATCACGGATATCACTCTGAAGTGTCTTACCTTGTAGGGCTTGGGGCAGCTGAGCAATGCAGGCACTTAAACAAACAAACAAACAAAAAACTAAAACACACACACACACAAACATATATTTCCTCAGGTTAGTCTATCAGCCAGTTCGAGGGACCATCTAAAATGTGGTTCTTAGAGAACTAGCTTTAAAATCTCCCTGAGGTATTTTTTTTTCTGAATTCCAGCTACTAAGCTGTATTCTGCACTTACTATACTAGAATATAAGTATATGGAAGTTTAGGAATCTGTACATTAAACAGGTTCTAATGGTGATTCATAAGTATTCTAGAGTTCAAGTATTAATGCAAAATCAAGTGTTAATATTGTCTGCAGCACTAAGGATGGAAAAAAAGAGAGGCATCCAGAACTGAAATGTCTAGAGGCAAGGGTAGTAGTTAAGGTAGTGCAAATATTTTTTCATTTTGCCAATTAAAAAAAATTAAGTTATAGAAAAGTCAAAAGAATAGTAGAATTAACACCCATATACCCTTCTCATAGGTTTATTAATTGTTAGCAATTTATCTCTCTGTTTTCTTTGGCTGAACCAATGAATGTATTTTGCAGGTATTATACACTTTACTCCTAAATACTCTAGCCAGTATCTCCTAAGAAGACTTTTCTGTTACTTAACCACAATACAGTCATTACACTCAAGAAATTTAACATCAATACAATTCTATTACCATATATACATTACCACATAGGTATACCTTATTCAACTTTCCCTAACTGTCTTGATAACATCTTCTGTATTGTTTTGTTGTGTTTCCATCAAATTTTCAATTAAGTTACACATTGCATTTAGTTGCCATTTTTAAAAATTTCCTCTAATCTAGAACAGTTTTTCTGCCTTTTTTCTGTCATTATACTGAGCTTTTTGAAGATTTCAGGCAGATTATTTTTAAGGTATCCAATTTTTTCCTTATGCGATTGTTCCTTTGTAATTTGTTTCAGGTTCAATATTTTTGGTAAGTATTTTATAAGGTGATGTTGTACCATTCGCAGTGTATTTCAGTGATGCACTGAGATGTCAGTTTGTGCCATTATTGGTGTTACAAACTTTGCTCTCTCAATTAAGAGGGTGTCTTCCAGATTTCTCCATTGTAAAGGTACATTTTTCCTTGATATTAATAAGTAATATGAAGAGGGAACCCAATGATTTTTAGCATCTTTTGATAATATTTGACTGAAACTACTACAGGTTGTAAAATGGAGATTTACTAATTCAATAATTTCTTTTACAGTTAGTAGTTGACATTCTTTGTAAAGACTTGATTTTCCTTCTCAATATCCCTCCTCTTTGCTGCTGTTTACTTTGTTCGTGTCACCATGGGCTCATAGATTTCTTTTTCTTGTTTGTAATCAATTGTGTCATTGTTCATTACTATTATTTATTTTGTGTCTCAAATGTCTGAGAAGTGGCCAGTGGAAACCACTTCAAACTGTGTCCTATGTATCCTTTGATCTGTCCTCATCATATTTTGAGCATTTCCATACTTTTGACCACAACAAAGCATCTCATTTTTACATTCTCTTTCCTTGCTCTGGAATCAACTATTTATCTAAGGAACCCTGGCTATTTCAATGTTAAAGAAGATTTTAAAACCAAGATGAGGCATGTCTTATAATTAGGTTGTCATAATTTTTTGGCCCATTCCATTGACAGAGCTAGGAAATATATATATTCTGAAGATCAAGGGTTCATAATGACAGTTCTAGTACTAATCCTATATCACAACATTTTTCTTTTCTTTCCCGCATTCCATATTTTCCCCCTTTTCACATAGAGAACATTGATTCCTCAAACTTCAATTTTTTAATCATTTCCTTAAAGCTACAACATATATTAGGTAGTTTCAAAATCACCATACCAATATCACTACCAAAAATAAATTGCTATTAAAATTAAAGATTTCTTTGCATTTTAAAAATATATACCCCACTGATGGTACATATTTTGAACACAGTCACTTACTGTGTTCAAAAATTGTCTGACTCATTTTTCATTTCTTTCTTTTGTATATATATTTATATATATAAAATAGCATTGCTATGATAAAATAGCAGTGCTATGATCTTTAGAGAAAAGATAATACTGAAAACTATTTTTTTTTACTTTTTGTTTTCTATTGTATTTTTTATCAATACATCATAGTTGTACATATTTTGGGGGTACATGTGATATTTTGATACCTGAATATAATGTGTAGTGATCAAGTCAGGGGATTTGGGATATCTACCACCTTAAACATTTATCTTTTCTTTGCATTGAAACATTACAATTCTTCTATTTTAGCTATTTTGAAATATATAATAAATCATTGTTAACTATAATCTCCCTACTGTATTATCTAAAACTAGAACTTATTCCTTCTGACTGTATTTCTGTACCCATTAACCAACTTTTATTCATCCCCTTCTCCCTGTCCTTTTTGTTTAGTTCAGTATAATATTGTGTAATAAGGATGTTGACCACACCGTGCACTGGGATGTTGACTGCCATAGGTCATCCTGATATTCTTTATAACAATGTCTGTAAGATTTCTTTCAATACATAATATTCTGAAGACAACAAAGAGAGTAACTATTAATAATTAAATTTATACTTTGAAATGAAAATTACATACATTCTACTAGACTGTTAACTTAAAACAGGGGTCAGAAAACTGTGGCCTGTATGCCAAATCCATCCATCTGACTATTTTTGTAAATAAAGTTTTATTGGAACTCAAACCATTTGCCATTTGTTTACCTACTAGCTACAGCTGCTTTTGTACTACAGTGACAGAGTTAAGTAAAGTATGACAGAAACCAAATGGCCCTCAAAGCCTAAAGTATTTAGTATCAGACCCTTTACAGAAAATATTTGCTGATCCCTGAGTCAGAAGATACCACATACAGCAAATTGTAAATATTATAAAGCAATATTTTATCAGTTATCTATGACACAGAACTATCCTTAAACAGGATAGCCACTTAAACCTAGTGGCTTAAAATAATAATTTAGTTTTTCTCATTCTGTGCTTTGGTCGGGCATTTTTTGCTGCTTTCACCTGAGCCCACTAGTGGAGTTATATTCTGTTGGATAATAGCCTCAGCAAGAAAGTCCAAGGTGGCCTCACATGTGCTAAAAGTTGGTCCTGACTTTCATCCAAGGCGCCTCAGTCCTACTCTGAGTAGCTAATCATCAGTATGAAAGTCTGGCTTCTTTACAGACCTGGCTCAATGTCCAAGGGAATGAAGGCAGAAACTGCATGAAAGACTGCAGTGAGTATCTGTGAACTCCATCAGACTGAAGCCAAGCAGTATTTGTCATTATATTACTGGCAGTACTTGGTACAACACTTTGTATATGGCTTTGTAGAAGTGATGGAGGAATTAATAAAATTATGGATTGTAAAGCAGAGTTTAAAAAGGACAAGAGTAACCATGACAATTGAGACCTTTGATAACAAATCTCTGGACATGCCATTCCCTGATTTGTCTCAACTGCCTGGACAAGGCCTCTGACAAAAACTGCTCATTTACTTGTTCTGTCTTCTTTGTTAGATTTTGATCAGATAAACATTAGGGACCACAAGAGTTGTTTAGGCCAAATGTACTGAAAGGTGAAAATATAAGCCTTCTGTGTGCATGATCAGCATTCCCATGCAATGTTAATAAGGTGCTCTGCAGTCTGTAAATTCACAAAAGAATTTCCAACACCTGGGCTGTGATTTACTCTGTGGAATTCAGCCATCTGGTAAACTAACTTTAACATGCTAGGCCCTCGACCTTCACAAGGCTGAGTGTTTCCTTTCAGGTCAGTGATTTATGAGTGCCCATAATGTTTACTTGAAAGGGCCCATCAGGTTAAATTGTGCACTAAAGTAACAATCATGGTTGTTTCACTTCAGTCAATTTATCTGGGTCAGACAGCCTAAATATTTTAAAAGTCAAGTACATTGTATATATTGTAGCATTCCCTCTCTAACTGGGGCAGCCTCGAATGGATAAAAGATAAATGAATGTAGAAAGACTAGAAAGCATGTCTGGAGAAGCAAACTATTTACATGCACCAGATAGCCTTTTATTTTTGAAAACAACTAAATTAAGACAAATGACGTTACCATTTCTGTCTAAAACTTTCAAGTTTATTATTATTTTTATTTTTGGAGTCAGTATTTGATATAGGAGAAATTTTAATATCTGCATTTATAAACAGTCATTTTTTAAATTGAAGTTTGAAGTTAATTTTATTGGAGATTGGCAATACTTAGAATCCTATTTTCCATAATGTATTTTAATGTTCTCCTTTAATAACTTTCTTTTTTTTAAGACGAGGTCTTGCTCTTCCTCAGGCTGGTCTCAAAGCCCTGAGCTCAAACAATCCACCCGCCTTGGCCTGGCAGAGAAGCTAGGATTACAGGTGTGAACCACTGCACCCGGCCCATTAATGTTCTCCTTTAAATGACTCTCTTCTGTGCTTTCCAAATTACAACTTGACATATGATAGATTTTAACATAGAAAGGCTTTTTGCAAAGGACTCATACCAACCATGCAAAACCAGATTTAACAAAAACCCTTCCATCTAAATTTCAGACTTTCTATGTCAAATTTAGAATATTGCATTAAAAATTGTATGGAGGTAAAAAAAGTATTATATAAACATTTTTCAATCAAGATATTATTACTTTTGCTTAAAAAGAACCTATTAAGTACTAAACATTCATTGCACAGGATCCTTTAACTGCTTTATTTATTTTGTACTCACAATAACAATTGAGGTAGGTCTTAATATTTCCTTTGTGCAGACTGAGAAGGAAGTTAAGCAAAACAAAGGACTTGCTGGAGTTAAGTGTTAGAGTTAGAATTCAAATTTAGACCTGCCCTATTCCAAAGCCCACAATGTGTGCAATCTACTAGATAGCTTCTCTGTTATCATGTGTACAGCCATGTTATGTGTTATCCTAAATGAAGAACTGATCTGACAGCCAGTTAGATATTTACACATCTTTCTAAATATGATAGAATTATTAAATGGTTAGCCAGAGAACTGTTGAGGCATTTGTGGCACCAAAAGAATAAGCAGCCTTTAATCTTATGTTTGGGCAGATAAGTCTTTTTATCTTTCCAATTTTATTGTGTATCCTTTTGTCTAGAATTGTTCCATGGCCAGTTTTATATTATTATTTTAAGAGCATGGTGCAACTAAAAAAGAAATGAGCCTTAGGTATAGACAAGCTTAAATCTCAGTGCTAGAATTTGCCAGCATATAAACTACTAAGGTAAGCCGCTCCAATTCTCTGAAGCTTGAGTTCTTCATTTGTAAAATAAAGATAATAATCGCACCTAACTCAACTCATTGAGTTCTGGTGAGGATTAAGGGAGCACTATATATGGAATTTGTTTTCACTAAATATAAATAATCATGGTTCTTTTATTGCTTTATTCCAGACATCTTAGTCATCTACTTTAGGATTTCTATTCTTTCTTACATAGTACTACTTTTTGTTTCCCTTGAGTCTTAAAAGCAGGGATCAAAACTGGAGAAGTTCACCTGAGATAAAATTAAGAGTACCAGAATGATATAAATGGTTAGATGGGAAGTAAACTTTTACTGTGTTATCAAGATATTTGTACTTACCTATTGCAATAGCTATTGTTAACTTAGCTAGTATAAGCAGAGTGGCTAATATACTTTCTTGACAAAGCCAAACACATAAAAGGGTCTTTTGCAACTCTTAAAGTTAGGATATTTGACTTGAAGGATTTGAAGTGGACCCTGAAGAATACAAAGGTGCTAGGAAATAGCTACACACAAACCTGAAAATGTTGGTTGAAACCTGATTGTGGGAGCCCTGAAGTCCAGGCCAAAGGCTTCACATTTTTCCTGGGGAAATTGGAAAGCCATTTATGAAAGAGATATCTGATAGCAGTGAGAATTTTGTCTTGAAGGCAGGAACTTACTAAATGACAGAAAGCAATTAGGAGGATTTTGGGGATGGCACAGGTGGGTGCAGTGATGAGGGTGTGAACTCTTAGGTGGAGGTGAAAGCCCATTGGTGAGGTTATTCAGCAAGAATTTACAGAATGGTTTGTATGTGCCCAGCACTATCGGGGATAGAGCAGTGAACAAGAGAGAAGGAAGAGAGAAAAATGTAACAGACAATTGGATATCAAAGGGATTAAAATTGTCTGAGAGGTTTCAGGTCTGAGTAACTGGGAAAAAAATGGAAACTTCTTAAACAGAAAAGGAAATTGGAAAGAACAAATTCTGACGGAAAGGTGTAGTGTTAGTATGTTTAGATGTGAACATGGTTTTGCATGGAAATTGCTCATTCTGCATGTGGAGCTTTGGGAATAGAAATTGGACAAGACATTTTGACTAGAATTTTAATTTTTAAAGTTTGTTAGATTTAGTGACAATTGAAATAGTAACAACAGAAGCAACTATGTATAAGTGAAATGAAAAGATCAGGCATGAATCCTTGGAGAATGCTCTCAGGGATTTAGGGGGATTGAGGAATCAGGGGAGTCTACATGATTTTAGAAATATCAGACATGAAGGGCAGAAAGAGTTTGCAAGACAGAGCAGAAAAGAAGCCATTCAAATGTTGCAGCATGCTACTTACTAGCTATGTAACTTATATCTCTGAACTTGTTTGTGCATCTATGTGAAGGGGACTATAATGCATACATGAAAAGAATATTATGAGAAATAAAATAAATAATGAAAGAGGTAGCATGGAGATTGGGTAAGAGTGCTGGTTCTGAAGACTGAAGGACTGGAGTGTGTAATCCTGGCTCTGCCCCTCAGTAACTCTGTGAACTTTCAGCAGATGACATCCTTATCAACTCACTTCCTTCTTATGTGATGAGGGAGGATGATAAAAATAATAACCACCTTGCATATTTGTCCTGAGGATTATATGAAATAATACATGTAAAAGAGCTGACACTTTGCATGGCAAACAGTAAAATACAAATAGATTAATTAGCTATTATTAGCTATATAGTTACTGATTGCTATGTACAGTGCTTAATACACTACTGGGCATATGCTAGCCTTCAATATGTAGTTGTTTTATTTTTATTTAGAATAAAGGAAGAAAAATTAAGTGATTTGTGAGTGGAAGAAGATTATTTTTGACATAAGTCTTTTCAAAGTTTTATAATAAAAGGAGAAAAATGGTTCCTTAAGTAAACCAGGTAAAATTAAGATTTTGACAGTTTAAGAGAAAGAACAGATTTATAAAAATAAAGAGGCTGGTTACATGGACATGGAAATATTAAGCATTAAAGACAGGAAAACAATGAATAGCTTTTTTAATACAATATTTTTTTCATTTATTTCCTTTATATATTTAAAAAATCATGATTTGGGCAGTATGTTAATAAAATGACTTAAGGTTTTTAAAAATAAATTAATACTATTACATTGTTTTCCTATGTCTTTAGTGTTCAATATTATTTGTTGCTAAGGATAATGATAATAATTATTTCTATTATTTTGGAATTCTGAGTATCTAGATGCTTACATGCATATTTTTCAATGATTCCACCTACAAATATTTTAAATATTTTTATAATTATTTAAAATGCATATACTCACAACTATCATATAGATGTCCAATGTACATTGTCAAAGATTCCATTTTATTCATTGATTAAGGAGTTACAATAGATTCAAAGGGGAATTCACACTACTGCACATACTTAGTCAAATAGATGCAAAATCAATAATCAATTGCATACCACTTGATACAATTTAATTTCTATTATCAAGAAGCTTATGTTGTTATCAGTTTTCTACAAGTTACAGAGTCATAAAGTAGCTCAAAGACAATGAAAGGTGAAGTCTCCTAAAAATCAGGTAATGTAGAAGTGTATGTTAGACATGACTTGTTTTCTATTGAAGATACCATGCAATCTTTCCGTCCATTTAAAATATAGAGAGGTACTAGCCTAACTTGGACTGCAGGGTGACAGAGTTTGAAAGGAGGCTAAGAACTGTCTGATTCAGGAACACTTTTCTTAATCTATAGGGAAGTAGTTCTTACCTGGGAATGATTTTTTTTGCCCTAGGAGGATATTTGGCAAGGTCTGGAGACATTTTTGGTAGTCACAACTTGAGTGCTTTCTGCCATCTGGTGAGTAGAAGCTGGGGATGCTGCTAAACCACGGATGGTGCCCCTCACAACAAAGATTCATCCAGCTCAAAATGTCAATAATGCTGAGGTTAAGAAAAGGGTTTTTTAGGGCATGGACTCCTTTAATCAACTCCATGCTAGAAACCCCAAGTTATTTGCATTTCTATTTACCATTAATAACATTTCTATCAAGTGGAATAACATCTTTGAAGTAAAAGATATCACCCAACATTAAAGCAGTAAAACCTCCTGTGGGCTTTTTTTCCTCCGTAGCTTCACGTCATTTGAATATACACATTTTCTTTAGTGATATTCTTTTTATTGTGTGTGCAGGCTCTGTGGAGAGTCTGTGATGCCGGAGGAGTTCTTTGCAGCGGCACAGGAGGAAATCACAAAGGCACAGAAGCCAAAGGGTATATACCATGCTGTTTTCACAAATTTAGCTTTAAATAACAACAACAAAAAAAAATGTGAAGCACAACAGGTGCAGCCTGCATACCACGTGGTTTAACAACAACTGCTTTAACACTCTCTCTTCGCCAGAAGAGGTTGGTAAAATTGTATAGAGAGCTATCATAAAGAAAATAAGTGGACTTGACATTTAGGCTTCTCTGAAGGCCTAAAATAAGTTTTAATAACATGTTATACTAGGACTGTTACTTTTATTGGAATATGTTGTGATAGTTTTGCTTCATTGTTTTCTTATTTGTTCTAGAAGGCAAACTTCTGATATAACTCTATGTTACTATTCTATAAATAATGTAACATTACCCAGGTACATAAAGAGCAGCTTCAAATCTTTTATCTTCTATCTTGCTCTTCATGAAGATGTACCTGGGTTATGTCCCCTGTAGATCTAATTTACTCTCCCTGAGAGAAATGACAGTCACACACAGATTTCGACCGTGTTTGAAGGTCATGTCCTATTGCCACAACTTGTTTACCTCACCTAATTTCTTCCACCTTTATAAATCCCCTTTTCAGACATATTTCTGTCTCCTATCTTGGCCTTCCCGCCAGTGCCAGCTGTTTCCTAATAGTCACCTGTGTGACTCTGTGACTCATGGCTACCCTGATTTTCAGGAATCTCCAGTTTCTTAACTGACCCTACAACCTATAACTTCCAGCATGCCAATACAAGAAGGTGGTCCATGTATGACTGATGTAACATTGCCTCTGGCAGACATAGGAGAACGAGGCTGGGCGTTTTATTAATACAAGGAAAAGAGGAGATTTGTTTCTGGAAAACTCAGGGCTTAAAAAATTGAGCAATGTCCTAGTACATGAAGGGAATTAAGAATATTGCATCAAATATGTTTTGTATCTGTTTGGACCCTAACATTTTGTATGAGGTGATTATTCTTTTTATCCATTGATCTGTTACAGATTATCCCAAAATTAGTGCCATTTTATCAGATCTTATAATTTTATAGTTCAGGCATTCAGACAGGATTCAGTTAGGCTAACTTCTACAGCATTGACTAAGTTCATTTGGTAGGATTCAGCTGGTGATAGCCTGGTTATAAAGGGTTCAAAATACATTCACTCATAAATCTGAACCCTAGCAAAGGGTGCCTGGAAGAGGAGATTAAGATGAAACTGGTCACCAGTGTGCCTATACATGCTTTTCCAGCAATGCAATCTCAAAGTATTAATTTTGTATATCCTGACTCAGGGCTTCCAGAGAGAGTGTCCCAAGAGACAAGAGGTAGAAACTGAATGAAATATGGACTTTACTTATTAATAAGTTATCAACATTGGTTCATTAATTATGGGAAATGTATCATAGTAATATAAAATATTAATAATAGGGCAAATTGGATGTGGGATATAAAAACACTCTCTGTAGTCCTTTCACAATTTTCTGTACATCTAAAATTGTTTTATGACAAGTTTATTTTAAAAAAGAGAGATTTAGTTTAAATTCCTTAGCATAAATTCACGACAGCCAATATTCTGCCACATACTCACCATCTTTAGCATTGAAATATTCTATTAATCTGTCCAGGCACAGATCAATTTTATTTTTGTTGTAATTCCTTTAAGCCTGTAATAAGCAGAATGGCTTCCCCAAAATGTCTACATCTTAATTCTTGCAATCTATGAATCTGTTATGTTGAATGGAATAGGGACTTTGAAAATGACATTAAGGTTGTATTTCTTAAAATAGGGAATTATTATGGATTGTCCAGGTGGGCCCAATCTAATTATATACATGAGCCCTTAAAAGCAAGATTTTTTTCCAGCTGGAATCAGAGTGATGGGGCAGAAGGAGAAGTCGGGGATATTTGAATTGTGAAAGGGACTCACTAACATAGCTAGAGATGCTACATGAAAAGCATTAGAAAGAAAAGCAGCAGCCTTCAGAGATAGCATTTCGCTCCCAGTGGCTCCCAGCTAACAGTTAGCAAGAAAACAGGGACCTCAGCTCTGTGACCTTAAGGAACTGAATTGGGCCAATTTGAATGACCTTGGGAGTTAATTTTTCTTCAGACCCCCCAGCAAGAAATACAGTCTTGTCAACACCTTGAGTTCAGCCTTGTGAGACCAGGTGAGAGGCTACCTGGACTTCAGACCTACAGAATGGTGAGAAAATATATGAGTTGTTTTAGGCCACTAAGTTTGTGGTTATTTGTTGTGGCAGAAATAGAAAACTAAAAAAAAGGCCTTCATAATCCCTTAAAAATAAATACAGCTTTTTAATTCCTCTCTCACACACACACACACACACAAATAAAAATGACAAAATAAAAACTTAGCCAGATGTAGTGAAGACATAGTTTATGATCCTTTTTTTCTGTATTTCTTCTGTCATTCAGAATTACACGGCACATTGACCATTTTACTGCAGGACATGACTATCATCATCTGATGTAGTTTTATAATGCAATTATTGTTTCTCTGTATTGGGGTCTCTAATAAAATTTGCAGAGAATTTTAAATCTCTCAGTTTGTAGTTGTTCAAAATTCTAGTTTGAACATAGTCTTCATCAATTATATTCCTAAAGAGATGCTCTTTTCCCATATTCAGGACACTCTCAAATTCTAGTTATGCACTTTACATGGGAACAGTTTATTTGTGTAGCACTACAGCTTTCTGCTCTTGATCTCTCTGATTTGAAATACCCTATAATTATGCCCGTATGTGTTTGCTATGTGCAGAAATAGGGAATAAAATTATATCACATTCTTTGTTATGAACAATAGCTTCCAAAATAGGTTTTATGAACTGAATTATACTACCTCCCAAATTCGTATGTTAAAGCCCAAAACCCAATTTAACAGTGTTTAGAGATAAAACCTTTAAGGAGGTAATTAAGGTTAAATGAGATCATATGGGTGGGACCCTAATCTGATAATGCTGATGTCCCTATAACAAGAGGAGGAGGCACCAGAGATCTTTCTCTGTCTCCACTGAAGGAAGGCCATGTGAGGCCAGATAGAAAGTGACCATATGCAAGCCGGGAAGAGAAGCCTCACCAGAAACTGACCTTGCTGGTCTCTTGGTCTTGGATTTCCAGCTTCCAGAACTGTAAAAAAAAGTCTGTTGTATAAGCCACCCAGCCTGTGGTGTTTTGTTGTGGTGAGCCAGACAGACTACTATAGGCATGGATTGAAAACATACAGTTTATATATTTATTCAGGTATTAGGAAAGTATTAAATATATATGATGACCATGGATTCTTCTAGATTCTGGGGATAGAACAGAAAAATAAAATGGACAAAAATTCCTGTAATCATGAAGATTACATTCTAAATGCGGAGAGAGAAAATAATCAGGGCAAATATATAGGAACTGGAATGATGATAAATGCCAAAAAGAACAATGGAGAAGGGGAGGGGAGATTAGGGGATGTCAGAGGGAGGAGTAGATTAGATACAGCAGTGGGGAAAGGCCTCGTTGAAAACTGACTTTTGAATAAGAATCTCTTAAGGATAGTGAGTCCTGTGAATAGCTGGGTGAAAAGCACTACGGAAAGAAGGAACAGCAAGTGCCAGAGCTCCAACAGGAAAGTGTTTCTTATATGTGGACAGAACCACGGGCAGCCAATGTGACTGCAATCGAGGAGTTAAAGGAGATGAAGTCTGAGGGGGAGCTGGCGGGAGCCTTATGATTCATTCTAAGGAATTTGTCTATTACTTTGAGTTGGGATGCCATTAAAGTAGAAGGGTGACATGATCTGAATTCTAATTTAAAATGGTGACTCTAGATGTTCTGTTAGAATATATTGTGGATGGGATGGACACAAAAGCAGTGAGATGGGTCAACCTGCTAGGACAATAGTCCACGTGAAAGATGATGGTGGCTTAGATATATTAATATATGGGTTGTGGTAATGTAAGTGGCAAGAAATGGTAAAAATATGAATATGTTTGGATGAATCTGGATTTTGAATGTATTTAAATGGTAGAGTCAACAGAATTTGAAGACATTAGATGTGGGATATGAGAAAAAGAAACGTATCGAGAATTACTCCAAGGGAATTTTCCTGAATAAAGAGGAGAATACAAGTGCCATTCACTGAGATAATAAAGATTTTTCTCTGTCTACAATTTCTCTTGTTGTGCATACATTCTAGAAAGGTTATTCCAACTTAATATCATCAATTACACTTCAGTTTTAAGTTGACAATTTATGAAGGGTAAGCTGATGCACATTTAAGAACAAGTATGTAAAGGAGATCAATGCATTAAACAGGTGCATTATTTATTTTTGCATTTTTATATGCAGTTAAAACTTGTAAGAGTCCACGAAAATATCTAGTAAAGTTTCCTGTTCAAAATTGAATATTTAAGTTCAGCATTTCTAAAAGTTGATTCCAAAAATTGTTAATAAATATACACAGCAGCAGGAGCAGCAGCAGCAGCAATACAGAAATGTGATTTAATAATGTGGAATCCCTGATTAAACTGCGAAAGTTCTCAAAGGCTGGATATGTTAATATTCTTTGTAAATCTCCAAAAAGGAGGCATTACGTGTGGCATTTCTCAAACATATTTAGTTACAGAACACTGTACTAAAAAATCTTGGGAGAATTGTTTGGCAATAATTATCCAGTTGATAATAATAAAAAGATAAAACATGAAATGCTTAAGGGACAAAATGGCACAGAACTAAACATGGGGATTGCTGTCATGACTTTCTTTCTCTTGATATATAGATGTGTTATTTGAAGTCTCATAATGACATGAAACCTACCCGCTTTAACTCGATATTAAGTAACTCACCTTTGTTACTAAGATAAAGGTAAATAACTTTGGCACTTCCCTGTGAAACATAGAAGTATGTTTTCTTTAACCCTGAGAGTTGAGAACAGGACCATCTTTGTGAACTGTGGTGGAAAATTAGATTTCTTGGAGGAGTCTGTCTTGACAATGAAGAAATAGAACCTGCATTGGTTAGGAATTGTATTGAGCTGCAAGAAATCAAAAGTATCATTCTAGCAGCTTAAACAGAGAGGATTATTTTTTTCACATGGCAAGAAGTCTTAATGGAAGCTGTTAGTATTCATTCAGCTGCTCAGTGGTAACATTAGGGTCCCAGGCTTTTTTCTTTGACTCCATTTTCAGGAACTCAACAAGGACTAACGTCTTTACTTTCTGATTTTAACTTCAATGATCTTTAGACCACAATATCTCACTGTCTCAGATAACAAGAGGTCACTTAGTTAACAGATTTTAGAAAGACATAAATCATTTTGCCTAGAAAACAGAACGTGAGAAAATAAAATAACAAATATGTGCACATATTGTTTGCAAACCAAAGTTAATTCCTTCATAGTGACTCATTATATCCTTAGAGAGTTTGGAGAAGTGAGATTTGTTTTTCAAAAGTCTTTATTATCAAATCTTCATGAATTAAGTTAGAAAATATGTGTTCTTTGTGTGTAGAAAGACCTGATTTCAAGTTCTAAATATTCTACTTATTAACTGTATAGTTTCCCTTGGCTTATTTAATACCTCTGATACTGTTTCCTTATGTATAAATTAGGGATATTCATTACATTTCAAAGGTACTGTGAAGATTAGTTTTGTATGTATGGAAACTTCAAAGGAAATAGCCCCACCTATCTTTATATATTGTGTTGAATATCTGTATAGAAATCACTGCTGATGGCATTAATTACCTCTTCATTGATCACAAAACAATATAGGCTGGCAGATTTTTTTTTTGATCAAAAATGGCACATCAAGATTTCTTATCTTGCATGTCCTTGCATAAGATTCCAATTCATCACCAAGATATGTAGTCTATAGTCCCTTTTTTTTGAAACTGGGCAGGACTTCTTGACTTCCTCAACAAATAAAATATAGTGAGAGTGATGCTGTGTGACTTCCAAGACTAGATCATAAAAGGTGATACTGCTTCTCCATGGTACACCCTGTCTCTTAGGACAGTAATCCTTGCAACTAAGTTACCAAGTATTGAGGAAGCTCTCAACACATTGAGAGGCCACGTGTCTGTCTGTGTTCCAGCTAAGGCCATAGCCAATACCAAGAATCAACTGCTAGATATGTGAGTGAACAAATATTCAGATAATTCCAGTTCTTAGACTCAGAGACACTCCAGTGGTGGCTGAGTGGCAGTAATGACAACCTGTTCTCATTAAGCCATGCCCAAATTGCAGCTTCATAAACACAATTACATTGCTGTTATTTTAAACCACTAAATTTTGAAATGTTTTATCACATAACAATAGATAAGGTAATTATATATAAAATTGATCCTATTAATACCCAGTTCTTTGCAGATGAAGGACATGATCATCAGAGTGGTGATATTACTCATCAAAGTACTGAATAATGAGGCAAAGCTCTGAGTCCAGATTTGTCTTCATGACACATTTTATTAAGTTCAGAGATTGAATTTTTGTTTCAGTTTAATCATAAGTCCTCTGAAGTAAAGAACTGAGTATTTAAATACCATGTTGCATTGTGATTCTGCCTTAGTTTTGGCTGGTATATGACCACCATTGATATCTAATATCAAAGAGAGATTGAAACAGATCTTCCTGAAGGAACTGAAACTTTACCACAGGTGTCCCAGCTAAATTCAGCATCATTTTAAAACATACTAATAATAATAACTCACAATTTGGTAGGAACCTGTTTTTTCTTTCATATTTCCATACTTAAGATATTTTAAAAAATAATATATACAAGTGGTTAAATGAGATCAATGTTTCTTTAAGTGTAAGAAGATTGTAGAAACCACAAATTTTCTTTGATTTCTTCTCTTGGGTAAGCATGACAAGATTTTTACACATATTTTAAAGTATAATTTAAGGACTTAAACTATTTCCATTTAATCCAAAATCCCTTGATGGACTGTAACAGTTCATCTTCAAAGTATCTCTATGACAAAGTACTTTTGTAATACAATCCTAGAGCTGAAAAAAGAAAAGCTGTATAAAATGATCTAATCACCATAAATTGAGAGGAAGAAAGCCTTAGAGAAGAAAGGATCTTGTCCCAATCATTTTGATTACCACTGGTAGTGTATATATCATGAGCTCTGGTGGTATGGGGCTTCACAAAATTATCCCCGATCTTCATTGAGAAGCTGTCATTTTAGAATTATTTTACTTCTTTGATATATAGAGAAGGAGCTCAGAATGTTTAACTCATCTGCTGGAGTATAATTAGTAAATCACAGAATCAGACACATAATCATATTCTATCATTATCTTACACAACTGAGGATATGACACAGATGCATCAGTATAAATCCAATTGCACTCCTAAATACAGAGCCCAGCATATCCTCCTTTTTGGTTGCAGGCTGCCTAAAACCTTTTTTCAAAAATCTTTACAGTTACAAAAATATAGCACCTATCTACTAAAAAGTGTAAATACAGCAGGTTCGTATCCTGTGGATCTGTTTGATACTCAGTGTGAGTTGGAAACAGGTATTACTTCCAGCTCGTTATAAAACATATTTTTGCCAAGCTATTTTAATAATACACAGAGCATCAAGCACCTGTAAACTCATGAACTAAGAGCTATATTGGCTCTCCAGGAAGGCAATTCACAGAACTAAGTGGAGGCTGACAGGTCCGAAAAATGAAAAACAAACTCATCTGTCCTTTCATTAAGTGAGATGTCATAAGTTGCTTAAGGCTATTCAGAAAGCAAAAATACCATAGAAACAGTCAGAGAAGAGGCCTACTTTCTTTCTCTGTTCTTGTTTATTCAGTTCCACTGGGCTGAGTAGTGTTTATTACTGAGGCAAACACAATTTATTACTGATAATTTTTTAAATTGCTCACTAAGGGCAAATGTTGAGGTACTAGGAAATCCAATGCAATATTCTGCAAAATGCCTAAAGCTAAACTCATGATTAAATCTTTTGATTATATCTGGAGATGCATTTTTAATATTTCTTTCAGCATATGCTAAAGTCAGTAGAGAAAATGCTTTCAGAAAACAAAAACAAAAACAAATACACAGAAACAAATAAATAAAACTGCCTTATTGATTCTGAGAACTAAATAGTGATGTGATTTTCATAGTTCTTTTTCTTAAACTTTTAATAAATTACTTTGTAATGAAATTGTAGAAATAAATGTCATAGATTCATTAACATTGGCATTTTTACTTAGAAATTTGTGCTGGTATTTAAATATGGATATTAAACAAATATCCAATTTAAGTTCTTTTATACAATTTTAAACAAGAAACTATGAAATCTTAAACTATGAAATCAGTATGGTTCGGGAAAGACAGAATAATAACAACTCAGGTACAATCAATACCAATTATACACCTTATTGTTACTGTTGCCGCTGCCGCCAGGCTCCCCAGGCAGGAGCAAACCCCTGTGGTCATTGATCCCCACTGCCGCTGCCAGGGGTCTGCCCCACTGCTGCTGTGGCTGCTGCTACTTTTGTTGGACCCCCAATGCCAACAAATCCCCATAGCTGTCCAACTCTACTGCCACCATGGAGAGGGACCCACTCTACCCCTGCCCAAGCTTTCAGCAGCAGCCTGGGGATCAGCCAACTCCTCCACATGAGCATCCCCCAGCACCTGCTTGGACTGTGATGACCACAGGGGAATGGGGAGACACAGGAGAGAAATAGTGTTACAGGCTCATGGTGAATCCACCCCTCTCCTGCCTGAGCATCCTTCTGGAGAAGGACTCAAGCACACCATCCAGGGGGCTGAGACCTGGGGATTACCTAACCTAATCCACCACCACTGGCACCTGAACACCCTCCCAGAGGTTTGAGTTCCAATTGACCAAAATAGCCAGCAACACCACAGTGGAAACTTACCAGCACAAACAGAAAGGCAGTGTACTTCTCCCTCTCTGCACTGAGCAACAGAGGGCCCAGCAGAGAAGAACAGTTGTACTGCAAAGCTGTCTGTTCTGAGCCAATGTTATGTCTGTTCTATAGTTCCAAGAGGCTTCAGAAAAAGGGAGGAGAGTGTCATTTGTTTTAATTTTTCACTGGAAATATTAGAATAACACTGTGGGAACTATTAAATTTTGGAAGAAATATCCAATGTTTGGAAGGCAATGTACACTATAGGAACTCCCTTATACAAGAGGTATAAGCATTGAAGACCTTGCTATACCAGGATCACATCATTTAGGATCCTGACCGAACATAGTACAGGGCCTGGCCTCTATGCATAAAGTGAGTGGAATAAGAACCATTTTTGCACCAACTGGCAGAAACACATTCTCTTCCACTGGTGCTTAAATGAATCAAGGAAACATGAAACTCTATGTCTAAAGTTGAAGAGCCAGGCTGATTTTCCTTTGCTATAGTATAGATTTAAGGTTGTTGGTAGTGTAAGCAGAGTAAGGACAGCTGTAAGAGGAGCACTGGACCTCCTAAAATGGTAGGGAGAGAAGTTCTATTTGTATTTGTGTATTTTTTAGTGAGAGAAACAATGGCTCTCATCAGCTTCTCAAAGAAAGATGGCTGAACAAATAAAAATAAAAGGATATCAACCACTGATCTAGAGAGAACTCTAGTAGGTTTTAAGAATAAAACCAATTTTGGTCTAGCTCTTGTGGCTACAAATCTCTCCAAAAAATATTATTCCATCTTCTTGCCCCATTAAGTGCATTGAAATGAAGATGATGGGCTGTTTCATAATGTGATAGAGTAGTTCAGGGTCATCATTCTGTAAACGGATTCTTATGCCTGCCTGCAGATGAAATAGGGGTAGAAGTTTAAGTCACATGTACACTGAGTCCAAGACATGTCCAAGATGTTTTCGAATGATTTTATCACTGTGATTTACTTTATTTCTTTTTTCCTGTCTGAAATGGTAAATTTTGAGAAATTCCATGTAATTGATTGTTTTGGTCAATTATGTATACAGTATTTAAAGTTTACCTTAACATATCTTTACCTTGTGTGTATTTCAGGAAAACAGCTTAGCAATTTTAATAAATAGATGAGGAAGAAACATTTGAGTAGGCAAAGGAGTGTTTATGGAATAATCTAATATTTCTTATTTAGAATACATATATAGTAGGTTCATTTATCCAGACATTTTTGTCACATATATATCAAATTCCTAGTATTTTCCTAGCACTATACTAGGTTCTACAGAAGAGTATTAAAATTATTAAATTGAAACCATACAAAATAATCTCTGTTATTCAGGAATATAAAGATTAGTATTTGAATATCTTGTAACAGATGCTATATCATACTACATAGTAAAATAATGCATAAGATAAAACTTTATAAAAATGCACATAATTTAAATCAATACAAAACAGATTAGATAAGTAACCTAATAAAATAAAATACACTAAGATGCTGTATGTAGTTAAATGAGGGAACCATCCTGTCCAGGTGTGGTGACCATCAAAGGCTTCATGGAAAGGTGACCTTTACAATGAATGAGAGTATAGGAGTTCATATGCAACCAAGAAAGCAAAATAAAACAAAGTTAATATCTCAAAAGCTCCTTTATGCTAAGCAATTATGATTTGTTTATAATTATGAATATAGTTATATTTGATGGTCATTATAACTGAGTACAGTTTCAGACCAGTTTGTTTACAAAGACTATCCTTGCAGTTTCTAAAAAGAATACTATGAATAAATGGTTTAAGGGATCATTTGAGCAGTCTCTCCTTGTGATAGAGCCAGAGTACAATGCGCAAAAAATAAATGTGAGAATTTTCTCTATCAGATACATGACAGCAGAAAATGTCTACTTTGCAAGGACAGATACACTTTACCCACAATTTCATTGGTTAATCACAGTCTTTGGTTCATGGCACATTTTCAACATCAAATCTGCATTGTTCTCTTTCATTTAGTTATTTTTAATAATATAACAAACACCAGTATAGGCTAGGAACTCCAAGAATTCCCTTCAACATCCTCACTCACAATTTATAAATAGGAAAATTGAAGGTTATAGAGATTAAGTAGCTTCCTGATGTCAAATAGCTGGTAAATATTGAAGATGGGATTTGAAGCCACACTGCCTGTCTCTGGAACTAGTGCCTTGCTATTAAGGCAAAATCTTACAGTGAATTTAAATAATTGTATTTCTTCTTCCAGACTCTTACATTAAGCCTGCTGAGGATTGAGCACCCTTTTTATCTCTTTTCTTCTAATATAATTTCAACCATCAACCAACATTTGTCCCTATTTTGGTATTTTGGCCTGTTCTTTTTCCTGCTGTGTATAAAACTCTCCATGATTTATCAGGTTAAAACATATATTTGTTCAGCCTTGCATAAATTTAGTGATGTTTTGAACTGTGCACCAATTTTTGACATTGTTGAAGGAGATTGAACCATCATACTTGGTTCCTAAAAACCATATCATGACCCTTCTGATCTCATGTCTGAAAGTTAAAGAAAAGACAGTCTATAAAAAAGACACCTGCATTTGAATGTTTTTAGCAGCACAATTCACAATTGTAAAGATGTGGAAACCACCCAGATGCCCATCAATACATGAGCGGATTAATAAAATGTTGTATATGTATACCATGGAGTGCTACTTAGCCATAAAAAAATGGTGAACTAATACCTCTTGTATTATCCTGGATGGAGCTGTAGCCTATTCTTCTAAGTGAAGTATCACAAGAATGGAAAAACAAACACCACATGTACTCACCATAAATTGGAACTCATTGATCAATGCTTATGTGCACATATGGAAATAACATTCATCAGAAAAAAAGCAGGTGGGATGGGTGAAGAGGGGATGGGTAAATTCATACCTAACGGGTACAATGCACACTATCTGGGGGATGGGTGCACTTATAACTTTGATTCAAATGGTACCAAAGCAATTTATGTAACCAAAATATTTGTACCCCCATAATATTCTGAAAAACAAAAAAAGATAACATCACAAGCTTTTTTCTTCCTCAGGCAGTAAAACTTGTGCTTCAAGATTCTTTAAAAGTCTTGAGCAAGGAAAACTCTCAGTATTTTTCTTTCTTTTTACCAAAAACAAATTTCACAATGAAACAAAAAATATATTAGGGAGTTTTACAAAGGAGCTGCCATTTTATAGAAAGTTCACATCACATGCCAAAGGACTGCTGGACAAATGTAAGCACCTTTCTGCCTCAAAAGCTAGATTTCACACATAGCATTTGCCATTTAATTTTTTCCACCTCCAACCTCCAGCATTTGTTTTCTTTATTCTTCCTGGAACTTTGGTCCCCAATAGTACTTCTTTAAATTGGGGATTTTGTGCAAATGCAGGTCTAATTCAGTAGATCAAATGTATGAAACGAGATTCAAAGTTTCTGAAAATTTCCACGTGGTGATGCAGTTGCAAAGCTCAAAAAGAGGGAATGCCAAACACTGGACAGCAGACAGGAGCTGGCTGGGTACCACTGATCACAGGCATTAATATATAGAGTACTGATATATCTTTAATGATTCTGACTCAGTGGACTGACAGGAGACTTGGACATCTGTAAGTTTTAAATGTAGATAAGAGAGATTTCACTGTATGAAAATAATTTCATACACTTGATGAAAATTCTGGCAACCCATTAACTCTGAACTGTTGGGAGGGAGAAGTTTCTGGAGTGGTCTAGTAATGTAAACAGTCTGGTCTGAAAACAGCTACAATGCCTCCAAACATCTTCACTTTTAATTACGAGGAGAGAGTGCCCTTGGCCTTGTCTGGATATCATGTGTTCTTGTGAAATAGGTGAAGAAGGACTTTTGATTCATTTGTCCAGACTGTATCCAGACTGTATCCAATGTGAAAGAGGTAGTTTCCTGGTACTAATTATGGTTTTAGGACTGAATGCTGATGGCCAAAACAACCAGTGGGCATAGTGTATATATCACAACCAAGACTTAAATAATTCGTAGTCATGGTAAATAGGACATCTAGATTTTTAATAAGCAAAATCCAGGTTTCAGAACCATTGCTCTGAAGCATACGTACAACCTTGTCTCTCTGCCATATGTCTATATTGTTTGAAATCACAATCACCCTTCTTGCCACATCTGAGGGAAAAGAAATCACTCATTGTGTTTTACATAAAAAGTTATCTAATATGCTTATTGCTACTTTTCCTGTCCTTACATTATAACCCTATTTTTCAGGTAATAATACACTTTTGCTGCAGGGTAGAGAGCTGCTACTTGGAGTTTCCTGTTAAATTACACCTATTCTTTTGCTCCAAACAAGACCAGCCAAATTTTATAACTATTCACCTATTTCAATTCTATCTGGGGAATGCTGATGTTTGGATATGATTTTTATAGAAATTAAACCTCGTTGGCCTCAAATGTCAGTTAGTGCTGTGCTTCCAAATAGGGGCCTATTAATTTTCAAGTCTGAGAAACTTGGTTCCTATCAAAATGCTCACCTTGCTGTAGTATGCACAATAATATTTTACTACTTTAAAAATATGCATCGATAATTGGCAAATTAAATGTATGTTCTTAAACAATATTTGCTTAAAAATTATATTTCTTAAATTAAGCCATGTTGATATAATTTCAGGAGTCCATCAGGCTTAAGGTTAAACATAAAAGATAGATCATATATTACCCCAAAGAAATAAATAAATTATAAAGCAAAATTCTTTAATAGTGGTGCTACTTAGAATTCTTTAAGGGGGTGTTTATACATTTCCTACCACCCCTCCTTCTCCTGAATTCTGGGCATTTGACATTACAATAGTGTAATGTGGCAAAGACAGCTAAATATATACTGGTGTATATTCTCCTAATCTTCCCTGTCATAATAAAACATCAGAGCTTTAACTGGACATATATATTAATAGCTCAGCTAGAGTTTATGTTTACTAGACTCCCATCTTCCCTCACAATTGGGCATTAACATGTTACTAAATTTTGGCAACTAGAAGTGAACAGATGTGACTTGTTCAATCTGTGAGTCATGCCCTTAACAGAAATCTACTGGTCATCCACCTCCTGTCTCCCCCTGCCACTGGTTGGTTGTAACCTGGTGGTGCTGAGCTATCTTCAACTGTAAAACCAATAGAAATACTGCAGGGGATCTTATAATAGAAGAGAAATTGTGTCCCTAGAAGTCTCATCAAACTTCCTTCTACTCTCTGTAAATGAGACTACCTTAATCATTATATTGAGAGCTCTTTAGGGCAGGGACAAGTATGCTAAAGTACCATTAACAAAGAATGTACTATATATATTATATTATATATTACACATTTCACATATGACCTCAAAGGCAAACACAGCAACAACAAAAATAAATAAATGGGACTTAATTAAATTAAAAAAGTTTCTAGACAGCAAGAGAAATAATCAACAGGGTAAATAGGTAACCTACAGAATGGGAGAAAATATTCACAAACTATACACCCAACAAAGGACTAATATCCAGAATCTACAAAGAACTCAAACAAAATAGTAAGAAAGAAACAAATATCCCCATTAAAAAGTGGGCAAAAGACATGAACAGAGTTTTTCAAAAGAAGATAAACAAATGGCCGATAAACACATGAAAAAATGCTCCATATCATTAGTCATGCGGGAAATACAAATTAAAACCATGATGAGATATCACCATACCCGTGTTAGAATGGTTATTATTTAAAAATCAAAAAACAATAGATGTTGGCATGGACGTGGTGAAAGAGGAACGCTTATACACCGTTGGGACTGTAAATTAGTACCACCTCTATGGAAAACAGTATGGAGATTCTGCAAATAACTAGGAGTAGACCTACCATTTGATCCAACAATCTCACTACTGGGTACCTATCCAAAGGAAAAGAAGTCATTATATCAAAAAGACACCTGCGCCCAAATGTTTATCCAGCACAATTCACAATTGCAAAGATATGGAATTGACCTAACTGATGAGTGGATAAAGAAAATGTGATATATATATATATATATATATACACACACACACATATATACACACACATAATGAAGAGTACTACTTAGCCATACAAAAGGACTGAAATATGTCTTTTTCAGCAACTTGGATGGAACTGGATGACATTATCCTAAGTAAGATATATTAGGAATGGAAAAACAAACAGCATATGTTCTCACTAACAAGTGGGAACTAAATCATGGGTACACACAGTCATATGGTGGTGTAAAGTACATTGGAAACTAATAGGGGGGAGGGGAGTGAGAGATAAAATCTTACCTATCAACAATGCACACTATTCTGGTGATGGGCACACTAAAAGCCCTGACTTCAGCATTATACTGTTCATCCATGTAACAAAAACACTTGTACTCCCTTAATATTTTGAAATAAAAAATTTCATATATAGTAGAGTTATATTTATAGGTAAAATATGTATGAATTACATCACACATATAATATAGTAATACAATATATAAAGAAAGAAGGAAGGGATAAAGGAAGAAAGGAAAGAAAGAAGGAAATAATTTAGACTTAATGTATAGACAAGATGGTATATGAAAGGTATATTGTAATGAGTAATTACTTAATTAGCAATATGCAAATTATCAAATGAAGTGTGCTCTTACTTGGAAATGTATAACCAAATTAGTTAAACAGTCCATGAGCTAGAAAGGCTGTTATTTACTTAAGTGTGTTGATGACAGATCTGTTTAAGAGTCCGACATTTCATTAGGAAGTTTACTGAGCTTGACAACATGACTTTGGTGTCCTTTCCCTTTATAATGTGTTATTATAATGAGTATAATGAAGGAAAAATAACTCATTTGAAACAAACTTATCATTATTCATGTCAATAAAATTGTAGCTAGGATTCTAATTAACCAATAGTGATACCGATAGCATCTAAATTGTCAGACTCAGACAACATCTAGTCCAACCTTTCTTTACAGATGGGAAGCCCAAGGTTTAAAGAGGTTAAACTCTCTTTTCATGAGAGCTTGATTTCTCTCTCTAAACACTATTTCGATTTGCTACTAGCTATAAGCCACAGAAACAACACTTGTGGCTTCCTTTAAGTATGCTCCAAATGTAGGTACTTGAGTTGGTGCTTAAACACTTTAAGTTTTGATTCTTAAGGTGAAGTTGTGACTTGTGGCACAGGACACACTGTTTTTCCATATAATTTATATTTGATTGCAGGGAATATTTGTCACCAACTGACACTTGGGAAATGATTTTATTTTTTGCATAAGCTCTCACAAATTTCTCAGGGCTATGAAGAGATTGTTAATGTATGGCTTACTTGTGGAAACCTAAAGAAAGTGGTGTATCATATATTTCATTATTATATATTGTTTCAAAATATTTATTAAGACACTTTAAGGAGCAACTTATTTTCCCAATTGCAATTGCAAAATATATTCCTACAGGAAGAAAATACAGAAAGAAAGAAAATTACAAAAATTATATTACCTTTTCTCACCACACAAATAAGTATTTAATATATATCATCACATCTTATGAATATATTTTGGAAATATGATTGGAATCCCACCATAAATGATTTGTATCTATTTCGTTCTACTTAATGTACAAATTTTATCTAATCAAATATTTTTGGTAAATTTCCTATAAATAGCTGCTTATTTGTATCATCTGACCCTTCTCTGATGTTTACTGGTTATTTTTCTACAGTCATTTTTTGGCAGGTGGGCATATTTGAAGATTTATATTACCAAGAAAATAAATACTAATACTAATTATTTATGGCTTATTTTTGCGATTAATGACTAAAAATATCTAACCTAATTATCTACTAAATATTTACCTATATCTTCTTATAATTATTTTTATGACAAACTGAATTTCTAAAAAGTAAACGCAATATTGATAAAAAGTATTAACAATCCTTACAATTCTTGAGAGAATTTAAATACTCAAGAAACCCTACCTGTTACTGAAATATGACTGGATTGACAGATTTGCTTATCCAATTCATCAGAATTTTTGAAATAAATATTTAGATCAATCAAATGTCCTTGTTAACACAAGTAACAGAAGTTTAGCCCATTTTTTTCCCTCTCCATCCTGTACAAATAAAATATCTTTATTCTTTTTATAGCCAAAAGTTGTAATCCTTCTGAAGCCCCAGATGATTAATTTTCCTTAATATTAAACTCTTTGAAAATTTAGGATTTTTCCAGGGTCTTGAGCTCACCATTTTGAGGGTCAGTTCTCATTATGATGGACTCAACTTCTGCAGTTCAAGGATACTGAGCTGAATATCTATTGATTCTAGTCGATTCGATATTTCAGCTTTTGGGGAATTCTTTGCCTCAGTTCTTTCATCTAGAAAATCATACTCTTCACCTCAAGAGTTTATTGTGAGGAAGGGAAAAGTATATATGTGGCAAGTGCTTAGAAGAGACCCAGGACGTGATCAGCCTTCATTCATGTTAGCTGTCTTCACCATCATTAATATTTTTCTTGTTTTCACCTAATGTGAAACTGGAAAAAAAAATACATCTTGTTATCAGATACTCCTTCATTTACATCTGTTAAAAAAATCAATGAGACGTGCTAGATCATGTAGTAACTTGCTCTTAATTAGTAGTTTTAACTTACTTGTAACTAAAGTTTGCTGATCTTCTTATTCCGTACCCTTCATCTTGTCTATTCTTCTGCAGTATGTTAGATTTTCAAATGTTATCATGAGGCAGGAAAGGTAGGGCTCTGTATATGATAATTTCCCTTACTGCTCATAGAATTACTTCCTCAGCACAACACACTTAATTGTGGTACAGCTGAGGCATTAGCATCATCTCTGCTCTCACTACCTGTACCTGCTGTGTATACAAAGCCCAGTTCAAAGGAAGGTCCTGTGACTGGAAACTCACCTTAGTGGAGAATATGCTGCATTTGTTCATTCATCTTTCTTGCTCAAGGCCACTTCCCACAATTACATCTGAACACCAAAATCAAATATACTCTTCCAATATATTCCTCCCAAAGGATTCCTCACCTGTGAAAGTTACTCAGACAAAACCAAACAAAACCAAACATGGAATTATCTCTGATGTTTCTTTTTCTTTCATATGCTGTAATGTGTCCATTGACTAGTCCTTGTTATTCCTTTAACACTACCATGCTGGTCCAGTCACCACCTCTTTTATGTATTATTAAAAGGACATTGTAACTGTTCTCCCTTAGTTTACTCTATCCCTCCTTATCATAGGAGCTAGAAAAATTCTATTGAAATGTAAGATATATGTGTCACTTTTCACCTCAAAAGCCCACAGTGGCTTCCCATATTATTCAGCGTAGAAGTCAAAATGCTTGAAAAGTCTGAGAAGGTCCTCTATGACTTACTTCTCCATTAGAGCTCTGTGTTTATCTAATTCTACTCTATTCTGAAAACTGAAATTGTTTTTGTGTTGTAAAAATCAAAATTCCTTTTAAATTTGTTTATATTTTGATTTATAATTATATATACAAATATATATATACATGTTATATGTATATATTACTTATGTTATGTGTATATGGTATATATATTATGTATAGCTGACTGCATAGATTATTTTTTAATGGTAGTCATACTTTTTACTCTGAATCCTTGTAATTAATCAGAATTAATTACACAGTGGTTATCTATTCGCCACCAACACTTATTCCCTGGAGAAAATTCTATGTCCTTGCTTTGAAATAAGGCATTAGAGGAATCTTGGAGATGTGAGATGGCATAGAAATTGTATATGACCAGAAGTTAATTGTCATGTTAAAGCTCAGACTACAAGTCAGTATTACATTTAGAATTAGAACTCATAAGGAGAGATCTCTATCATGTCACATATATAGTTTATGGTAATAGTATATGGAACAGAAGAACATGGTCAAGTATACAGACAAATTTTTTAAAGTTTTGAAAATATAAATATGAACATTTGGTAAAATAAGAGATTATTGATTTTACTTCCATGGAAAATTGAATTTTTCTAGTGTCTTCCATTTCAATTGATAATATTGAATGGTGAATCTAGTAGTAAATCATATGAGGTCATATAATTCACTTACTTCTCTTTGTGGAGATATTTTCTACATTTATTTTTTCTACAATAAGTAAACTTTAATCTGATTTCAACACTACTCATTCTCAAATATACTTGGGTAAATCAAACATAAAAATGATTCAGTTTGATGAAGTAAATCCCAATAATTATTATATAATAGCAATAGCAATAATAAGAAAAAGTAATACTAATAGAATTAATGGTAATAGTTGTTCTAAGTCATAGTTAATAGCTACAATAACAGTTGTTATGAAACCATTTAAGGACTGCTTACCATGTGCCACATATTAAGCTAAACATTGGAATTCTAACTTATTTAATTTTCACAATAACCCTATACAAGAGGTTTTATTATACTCCATTTTAAGATGAAAAATTTGAAGCTCAGAAGCTTAAATAACTTTCCAAAGTTATAGTAGAGTAAGTACAAGAACCATAATTTAAACACTTACCTACCTGATTTCTAGGCATAAGTACTTAACCGCAACACTGTATTCAGGGATTCACTGTATTAGATTGCCCCAACCTAACCCATGAAGTGAGGAGTTATTTAAACAGAAAGAATGGAATGCTATATAAGGGATTATATTTTTGTGATTTTTAAAATTATATATTAATACATAATAACTCAAAGGAGCATGGTTTCTAAAACCTAAATGCTACATACATATAACAAAAATTTAAGATTAATATATTTTAAATTTGCTATTTAGATAAAAGGAAAACAAAACTTATCTAATTTGTATAATGGTGTTTATGATTTTGCTAAAAGAATAAGTCATTGATTATGATGTCTGAACTTTCTTATGCTGTGTTCTCTTCTACTAAACTCTCCCTAAATTATTCAGTCATTAAATTGACAATCCAGATTTCCTATATCCACAGGTTTGGGCACCTCCACATGTTGAGATATATGTTAAGCAATACTATAAGGGATACTTAAGTCTTTATGCTTCTCTGCCAAGCAATGCATTTCTCCAGACATCCCAGGCCAGATTTAATGCCTGCTGAATCCTGTCCTTGGGTCTAGCATTTTTGGCAAATATTTGACACAAAATTTTTTTTCTCAATTTTGTAGCCTAATCTCGATGTAGACAATTTTGCTTAGCTTGACTTCTTGCTTATCTCGGCCAACAAAATTTTTCTTGTAATTCTGCTTTATTTCATTTGGACTGTTATAAAGAAATACCTTAGACTGGGTCATTTATAAACAGAAATGTATTACTCACAGTTCTGGAGGCTGGTAAATACCAGATAAAGTCGCCAGCAGATTCAGTGTCTGGTGAGCAGCTCTTCTTCATAGATGGTGCTTTCTACGTCCTAACATGCCAAAAAAGGCATAAAAACTCCCTTAGGCCTTTTTTATAAGCTCACTAGTCCCATTCTTGAAGGCAAAGCCCTCGTGACCTAATCACCTCCCGAAAGCCCCACTTCTTAATACTATCACAGTGAAGGTTAGGTTTCAACGTAAGAATTTTGGAGGGAGACATTCAGACCATAGTAACTTCTTTCTTATTTCTTTTATCTGAAAGTTTTTATAATATCTTCTAGTGGATTTTCAACTAAGCAACCTCCTAATTATGTCCTTCAGGGGCCTTTTATACTTCAGTAACCCCTAACTTACATATTCCTGCTTAAGGATATCTATCTTTGCATGTATTTTCCTGACATCTTCCAATGATAGCTTATGTATGAGATATTCAATTTCTCATTATTGGTTGTCTAGGCATTTTTTATTCAAAGTTAAATGAATGTATTCTATGTTACAAGTTACCATAGTTCAAGAACCATATTATCTTCTTCATTTTGAATTCAAATTTAACTTTTAAAACAATATTTCAATAGAACATGATGAGGTTGTTGAGTAGAACACTGATGTGGTTTCTGTAGAATGTGTGTGTGTGTATAAAAAATAGCAAGGATAATCTTGTAAATATATTTAAGCTATATTTTGTTGTTAGGGTCGGAATTCATAATGTGGGGTGAGAAAGAATTTTCAACTCAAAGATTAGGATAGGTTTGAATTAAAAAGTTTATTTTATTTTCCAAGAAAGGAAAGGGCATGACATGAAAAAAAGACAGAAGAAGTGTCGGCCAGAGGATAAGGGGTTTGGGTTTTTATTGGGGTATAGAGAACAAAGCAGTTGTTGTTGTGAAATGACAATGGAAGACAGCTGTGTTTGTTTTTCTCTCTGTTTGCCTGGCTTTATCAGACTTCTTGGAATGTGATTCTGGTGGATGTGGGGGAGGGTCATACTCCTTCTGTTACTAATTCCTCTTCAAGGGCTGTAAAACAAACTCTTAGAGACAACAAGTAAAGCCACAGGTGGTTAAGCAAACAAAGGGGCAGTTGTGTGCTGTGATTTTTCTCTTCTGTTTTTTTGTTAGATAGTTTATTAGCAATGCTGTTCTTTCATTTGGCATGATATTCAGGAAGCTACTTACAATCTGTCTTCTACAATTCAGAGAGCAATGCCAACATCTCCACCATATCCAATCTATCACCTATCATATTGACTTATCTAGGTAAAATTAAGGTAACAAATGCATAAACATTTTATTATGGGCTTTAAAAAATTTGCATAACTATTTTTAGCCTATCATATAAAAATAAATCTTTGACTACCTTTAATTTTTAGAAAAGGTGCACTTTTACTCTATCTTTTTCATGATGAACTCAACAGTCCATTCAATACCTTATCTGCCATACAAATCCCAATACACTGTGCTCTGTGTATGAGAAACAAGGAATAACTGGTAAATCAGAACTCTGCTTTCCAGGAACTCATAATCTACTGGAATTATAGTAATTATTAGCTAAATTTCTATTAGCCATCAAGTAAAGTTAGCCCGAGATTTACTTTAATTAAAAAACATACCAGTCTTTCTTATTTAGAAAAGAAGGAAATATTTGTTAATTTTCATTTTAGTCTTTCCCCTGGTAATTGGGGAACCTTGAACTTTTTGGTAACATGTATCATAGTTTAAGAGTCCTCCCTTCCTTATGATCTGAATTTTAAAATGTGGAAACAAAATAACATAATTTGTGATATAAATTTCAGAGATTATCATGGAAATCTTGGGTCTCTTTCCAAGTTAGTGCCCTTTTTCCCTCCAAACTAAATGGAATTTCTTCCTCTCACTATTCATTTTAATCTTATCCAATCTCTTTCACTCCACATAGAAGTGTTTATTTAACTGTCAGGATTTAATGTTCTGTGCTCCTCTATCTTCCACATCATGCAAATGTATGTGGAGCTAATATTAATAATGTGACAGAAACAGCTATTCTTACCATTCATTGGGTACTGACTGTGTGTGAAGTACTGCACTGGGCATTTTCCTTTTATTATAACATCTTTAATCCTTATGACTGTCCAGCAAGGTATCATGGTCTCTGAAATCACAGAAAAAAATATATAAGAAAGCTTGGAGAAATTAATTTGTTCAAGTTCAGACAAAATGTTTTAGAGAATTTGAACCAAGGTATGTCTCTAGAGACATACTCTTTTCAGTAAGCGGCAGTCTCCTTTTGTCAGGTTCTGCCTTTATTTCTGTATAGCTCACCTCCCAACACTACCATGATACTATCACCGTTCTTCTCAATCCATGTTCTGTTCTACCTGCGTGGACTCCAGTGGCAGCCTTGGGATTGGTACCTTATCCAGTAAAAGATGTGGCCCAGCTGGGATAAAGAGCCGCCCTAGAGTCAACAGCTATGGCCCGTATTTCTGATTCATTCTGCATAGTCTTTGCAGTGGAAAACCTCTACCTGTCAGGACTGCTGGATCCACTTTTGATTCACTTTGGATTGACTCCTGGATTCCTTTGCATTCCTGAGAATTTCTGTCTCTGCTGTGTCCTTTGACTAATTCTGGTACTTTAAATTTCATCTTCCTGTTCACCCCTCAATAGCCTGGGTGAAAATCAAACTACCGTGGCAGTAACAATTTTGACTTTGCAGTCAAAAGAACCTAAGTTTGGATTTTACCCCTGCAATTTATTAGTTGTTAATGAGTTATTTCATTTCACTTCACTCTGAAGAGGTTTTGTGCTCCAATATTAATCAAAATCCCACAGTGTCCCAGTAGACCAGGTCAGATGGTTTGTTTTGTTTATATCACTGTTAACAATTCAACTCTTGAGAATATGTTCTTTGTTCATAGTTCAGTCTTTAAATTATAGAGCCTTTCTGCTTTATAACATCTTTATATATATTGATTTTTCTTTATGATTTTCTGTTCTGATTTGTTGCTAAACAATTTTAGCAACACAGTTAACAGTAATAGTAACCCTTAGGGGCTATATGTGTGCTGTTGGGCATTGCTCTGACATGGAAATATGAGCTGCTGATGTTGACTGCCTGCAAATGCCTATGGGCTGGCTGTGTTGAGAAGAGTTTTATGGATTTCCCTGACTCTAATTTGCCCCATTAAAAAAAAAATAGTAGCAGGTGTTCTAACATGCTTTTACTAGCTCCCTTGAGATGCTGTAGCTATTTCATACATTGTCATAGTGAGTTACGTTTGCTAACATTTCTCCTTTCTCTTTTGTGCTTGGATGATCATTAATCATTTATTTTAGAAGGTAGAGAAACATACAGTCTTTCTAACCCTGAGTTTGAGAGGAAAGTGGAATCTATTTTCATTCACCCTGGCCTTGGATTTCTTATTTCAAGTAATCTGAACTGAAAAGGGTGCTTTTAAAATGTCAAGTTATCCATTGGATCCTAGGCAGAAGGTTAAGAGTCTAACCAAACTCCTGGCCCTGTCAGCCTTATAGAATTCCCCTTAGTAGCTTGAGAAGAAAGTGCATTAAATCAGGTTCAGCAAAAGTCAAAGTGGCAGGGATAGATGCTTGCATTATTATGTGTACACATGAATCTTCTAATCTGCTGGGGTGTGCTTTTTGAGTCTATTTTATGAAAGTGAGTGATGAGGGTGCATTTATTCATTTTCAGAAATTCACAGGATGATGATGGTGCCCAGTAGTTTGTTTATTCAAAATTGTTTAGCATAGTTGAGAAATCAAAATAAATTACCAGATTTAGTGAAAATCAAAACCCCAACCCCTGACTCCTGGCCATTTTGTTCTACTTACTTGAACTAAATACTCACATACATTTAGATAGATACCATTTTGGAATAAAATGCCTTTATTTCAAGGATCAAATAAAATGTGAATGCAAAAGCACATGTCTAGTCAAAGTAACATAAGACGTTATGTTACTAATAAAGTGGGAGAATAAATATGCCAGTTATACAGACCTTGTGATTATAGATTCTAGAAACAAATTCTAAATATCACAAAATTTTAAAGATTTAATGGGCTTGGGATAATTTAACTATGGATAATCATCTCATATTTTAGTTGAATAATAGAACAGAGGAAAATTAAATATTATCAAATCTAACCCCACAAGTAGTGATAAAATTTATTTCTCTGAATTTCTAGCCTAATTTATTCCCAGAAGTGTTTCTTCTTTATAGATGATATCTTATAAATTTCGATTATAGACCACTGATAAGGTATAAATATAATGACACTTAGATAATATACACACTTTAATGTTAAAATTGTGCAATTATGAATGGGCAATATTATTTTTTCCTATTAATTACTAAATATATTTACTATTAGTGTTATCTATTATTACATAAAAGTGACCACAGATTTTCAGAGATGGTAAGATATTTTTCTCTTTTTCATTTTGTTTTATTTTGACTTTGTTTTCCTGAAAATTGGTACAAGGTCAATGATATAATATTTATTTTCATACTTGAAAAGGTTATTAATTATTCTCTGATTACATCTGATAGATATAACATAAAAAGTACATGTTATGTGACTAAGAGGATAAAAACATGTCAAAATTGTGTAGAGAGCTTTGTATTCCATGGATCACTTTCATGAGCTTATTACTTTTAATTGTTCTAAAACCATGTGAAGTGTAATGTATTAATCTCATTTTATCAAGTAGAAATTTCAAAGTATAGAATTTAAGTGTGTTAGCACAAATTTCACTACTGAAAAGTGGTAGTGACTTGTAACCACATCTTCTGATTCTGAAGCCTGAGTACTTTCCAGGGTTACAAGGTGTTGTTTTGTCAATGTTTGAGTGGGTCGCCATTTCCTCCTCTACTTGTACAGTTGCAACTGCAACTGCATTTTTTTAAGTCTCTTTTGATTTAGGACCTTGAGATTAGCAAGAGAGTTTTAAAAATGTGGTGAAGTAGATTATATTTAGATTAAATGAATTCCTTGTCAATCCCTCACCTGCATTACCTCTGTTAGGAGATACAGCTTCTCTGAATGCTAGGCACATGTCCGCACAACCCTAGCAGCCGCAGAGAGTACTAGGATACAGTGACTATGGCTTTGCTCTCATTAACCATGAGTGGTTAATGGTTCATGCTTCATTTACTACTGGCTTGGGGGTGCTCAGGAAATTCATTTTCCTTCCTAAACTTTTACTTTTCCTTTAGCAAATTATTGTGAATTTTCTCAAATATGGCACAATTTTGCACTTAAAGTACCAGTTTGATTTTGGAAAAAAAATTACAATTCATTTGGAGTAAAGGCTGATGAATAAAATTGATGACTAAGTAGAATGACATTTCTTAGGGGTAAAAGAGTTTTAGCTGTAAGCAAATTGCATTACTCCAAAGTCACCTTGATTTGGCTTTTTCAGCAAATTGATTCAAATGTTCTCTTTTTGTCACATTTGCTCACACTCAAACTTATTTGGAGAGGGAGTAAGTCTTTGAGTATCATATTATTATTTTAGTACTAACCACTGCTTTGACAACAATGTTTCAACACTAACTGGATGTCCTGCTATTCAATTCAATTCTGAAACTAACTACCTGGAGTTAGCATCAGACTCCACAGGCTTAAGGGCTCAGTCCTCAACAAGATTGCCCTCACTTAAGAGACCAGTTACAAGTCTTGGGGCCACTTGCACTTCTGACTAACCAGCTACGAATTCAGAGGTTTCCATGTTCCATCAATTTTAATAATATGCTAGAATGAATCACAGAACTCAGGAAGGCACTATACTGAAAAACAATTACAGTTTTTCCCATAAAGGATACAACTAAGGAACAGTCAAATAGAAGCGACACATAGGGCAAGGTCTGGAAGAGTACTGACGTAGAGCTTCTATGCCCTCTCCCCACGGAGTCAGGATGCATAATCATCCAGGCACATTTATGTGTTCACCAACCAAGGAGCTCTTTGCGCTTTGGATGTCCAGAGTGTTATTGAGGTCTTATCATGTGATTTTTTAAGTGATTGATCTCAGTTTTCAGTCCTCTCCCTTCTTGGAGGTGATGGTAGGAGTGGGGTGAGGCTAAAAGTTTCAACCCTTCAATCATGTATTTATTTCATCTTGCTGGTGTGGCCAGCCCCTTCCTTGAAACTACCTAATGGCCCATCTGGAGTCACCTATTTAGTACAAACTCAGGTGTGGTCAAAAGAGGCTTCTTATAAATGACAAAAGACACTCTTATCATTTAGAATATTCCAAGGGTTTTTGAAGCTCTGTGCCAGAAACCCAGGACAAAAACAAGATATATTCTTTATTATAGCATAACCATTGACCATTTGTAATTTACTTTTAAAATTGATTTTTAAAATGAATTATTTATAAAAAGGTAAAAAGCTACCTTTTTATAAATAATTATTAGAATAACAAACATTGCATGTGAGTGCATATATGCATGTATCTGTGTCTGTGTATGCTGTGAAAGAAAATAATAGAGAAAAATAATGTCAAATCTATTATAAGGGGGAGACAGGGGTGCATACAACACCAGTCAGCCCTAACTGGAATGTCTGTGACCAGGGCATTGGTGAGATGTGATGGGTTGGATTTACTTATTTTCAAATTGGCCTAAACTTTAGTCACTTTTAAACTGTTATAGAAATTCAGATCTCTGTAATAGCTCTTGCAGGCAAATACTGTTCCTTGTATGTCATATTTTAGATGGTAATAGTTTTTGCTTGTTCTAAGTGCCTAGCTAGGAAAGCTCAAATTAATAAATTGTGCAGATATATAGATAAGCCCCACCCACAAAACAGTTGAAACGGTCTACATATTTATGTCTCATCCTTTAAGGCAAACCATTCTCCTGTGAACAGAAGACATGTTTGGAGGTAACATTGCACGGTAGATAGGGTTTCAAGATAAGTTAGATCATCTGTGTTCAAATGAAGCTCCATCTCTCACTAGTTGTGTTCCCTTGGGCAAGTCCTTTTTTCTGCCTCAATTTAATTATGAATAAAGTAGGGGATAACAACAGTACAATACTCACAGGGCATTTGTGAGAAGTAATTTAATTAATATGTTTAAAACACTTAGCAGTGCCCAGCACATACTAAGAATTGAATAAATGTTAATGAAGGATTCGGAGTTTTCATATTGGTTCTAGATGTATTGTAGCCCATGACCAAGTAATCATTGTTAGATTGTAGATTTTCTGATTGCCTCATTGAAAAGCTAACATTATTATATTAACTTATACCATGCACATAACTCTACAACTAAATAAAAGTTTGCTTATTGCCTTAGTTCATTTTCTGCTGCTAAAATGGAATAGCATAGACTAGGTAAATTACAAACAGTAGTTGATTTGGCTCACAGTTCTGGAGGCTGAGAAATCTAAGAGCATGTGTCCAGCACGTGGTGAGGGTCACCACATGGCAGAAGGGAGGAAGGTGGCAAAAGAAAGTGCAGAAGACAGGAAAAGGAGCCAAACACTGGAGATAGCTAATCCACTCCTGCATTAATCCATTCATGAGTGCAGAGCCCTCATGACCCAATTACCTCACAAATATTCCATTTCCTAACACCACCACCATGGCAACTGAGTTTGCAACACATAACTTTTTGGGAAACACATTCAAACCATAACACTCACATTTGTTGGTTTCATTGGTGGTCATTCTCTAACCCCTTTTAGCTTGATAGCTCTTGGAAAGTTGGTCATTATCTTTGAATGTCATTTCGTCTTCTATAAAGTAGAATATTATCTACATATGTAAGTGCTGTGAAGACTAAACTAAATACTGTGGATAAAATATCTAGTACCCGGTAGGATGGACTCCAAATTTCTAAATGTATGGAATGTGTGGAAAGCAATCTGATTGGAAGGTGGGGTATGCATTTTTCCTTAAAATTGCTGCTATACCCTTGATTGTGTATTTACTTTGGGAATTGGGGACTGATATTGAGCTATTGGGAGAGCTCAAGTCTCCCAAAGTATATCATGGCACTTCCTGACAGAGGAGTCTTGATAAATGTTAATTCCTTTTCTCCAAATAGATTTCTGTAATGCAAATTAACAAAAGTGCTCTTCTGTTTGTCAGAGATGCCTAATTTTTCAGTCTAGCTAGAATCTAGTTTGTCTTGGTATTTATAATTGGATTTATCAATCCAAGGCAGTTGGACATTCTAGGAACCAGAGATGATGATGATGATGATGGTGATGATTATAAAGATGAGAATGGTTATAATATTTTCTTAGATGATTTATGTTTGTCATACAATGTATGAGTGCGATTTATGTTTGGCATATACCATATGAGTGTGATGTGCTAATTATATAATTCTAAAAGCAATATTTCAAGTTAATTATTACTTTCTCCCATTTAAAATGAGGAAGTTTAAATATTTCCTTCAAAGTCACAAAGCAAGCAAATAGCATATCCAAAGTTCATTTCCCCAATTTCTTTTTTTTTCCAGTAAGTCTCTATGTACAATGAGGGTGCTCCCTGTCTATTCATAGTTTACTCCAATTTTGATCATTTGGTATAAAAACATTTGTTCACTACTGTTCTAATTTCCAGTTGCCAAGGTAACAACCACCCCCAGAACTTATCACAGAAAATCTAAAAAACATCTGATATTACTCATGAGTTCTATTTATTGATTAAGTCTTTTTTAAAACATCTGCTGGCAAGACAATAAAGAAGGTTTTGTATTAAAATTTAAAACATGCTTCTGAATTATGCATTTTTACTTTTGTTTCTTAAAGGATATTTTAAAGCCTTCGTTACTTGTGAAGGGAAATCTCTGAGAGTCATCACTGACATGGTACTAAGACAGACACAATGTAAGGAAAAGGACAAATTTCTTAAAGCCCTAATAATACAAGAAGTATTTCCTGTCATTATTTCTTGACACTGATGTTTTCTGAAATACAGAGAGGTTTCAAATCAAAACACATTTTGAAAAATCAAAGCATTTTGCTAGATTATTTCTTTGAAGCTCAAATATTCTTATTATAAATTGAGAGACTAAATTTAATTTAATTTGTAAAGAATTCAAACCACAACACTGTGTTAAGGTAGATGCCTCTAAATTATCATTTACTCAGTGAGCAATCTAAGCAGAATGCATATAGGAGAATCAATTTAGATTAGGATAAAAAGCACAGCCTTCTCTCTACCCTTTTGACAAACTGTATAAATATACAAAGGAACTATTGCACCTCTGCTGGGTGATGTCCCAAATCCCATCCTCACTCCCCTTGGAGAAAAGGAGCAATTCCCTGGGTGTAGGGATGTGGGAGTGAGCTGGAGAAGCTGAGTTTCCAGCTTTTGTAACAGACCTCAGGTACATTTCCCATAGAAACAGAAAGGAAGATGGTAAACAAGGGTGGTGGAAGCATTAGGACCAGTGCATAAAATACAGATCAACAGTTAGGCTTCATAATTAGGCTGAAGCTAGCCTTCTCACCATGAATATAACCCTGTTTCTGAGATTTTTAAATGCCATGCATTTTTAATTTGGGATACAACTGGCACCAAGAGGTAAAAGCTTAACCCATGAGAACAGGATAAAAGCAGAACATTACTTCTTCTTCCATCCTCATATCCTCCTCAGATTTCTCCTCCTCCTTTTGCATAATAACTAAATATTTTCTACATTCCAGAATTATTCTTTATAATGCTTCATATGTGGTAACTTACTTATCACAACATTCCTATATGGTAGAAATTATTTTCTTATTTTACAGATAAGAAAACTGGGATGAAAATAGGGGAAGCAACTTGTGCAGGTATCTAGAGCTAGTAAATTCCTTCGAGGCCCTCTGACTCCAGAGTTCATTTCTTAATCATTGCACTGTATCACTTCCTTGGAGTAGTTTAACTCTGGGCTCTAGAGTCAGTTTAAAGTGGGTTCAAATATTAGCTCTGCCAAATACCAGCTTTTAGAAAAACAATTATCGTAAAGTTACTTAGCGTTCTAAGCCTCAGTTTCTTCATACATAAAATGGGGTAAATAATATCTATCTTCTAGACCTATGTGTTGAATATTAAATAAAATAATTAGCATAGTGTCTAGCAGTGAGACTTTTAATCCCAAAGTACAACTTTATTAAACTTTATCTTTGTTTGTTTCTGAAAAAAAATAAGGAAATTTAGTGTTTTCTTACAGTCTGGTTTAGGCCTGGGTAAAATCATGTTGATTGCAATAAAGAAGACTTTCTAATGAAAGGGTTGTATAAATGAAATGAATATCACCCAAATGAAAGTGTTGTAGAAATAATGGAATAACACCCAAATGTAGAAATAAATGGAAGCGAACAATATTTATTCAGAGTTTCATTAGCAAGGGATCAGCCACCATCATTAAGCAGAAACTCAAAGGCAGGCAGAGAAATTATAAAATTTCATAGTAGAAAAAAGGGAAGGCTTCAGATATGCACTGATTGTAGGTTTTTTTGCATAGTGATGCTGGAATTAACTGAATGTGGCAATGATATGTGATTGTTGAGGGCAGGATATTTGCCTGGTTCTACGTTTGAAGCACTGGTAACATTTAGGGAAGCTAGCACTCAATGACCAAGTTTTGTCCATTTTGGGTGGATTGCTTCAAAGGTTGTTGTTTGGCTTCCTGGACTGATTGCTGCTGCAGATTATAGGTCAGAATTCTGTATCTCTGCATGGTCTTGCCATTGTCCATTTGTAGTATCAGTCTCTTGATGTCTAATTTAGCTAATAAACAACAATGCTAGGAACCATGGAATTGAGCAGAGAAATGCAGATTTAGGGTGTCCTTGATTCTACTTTCTTTTTGTCTTACTTCTCCATACATTATTCTCTCCCTATGTTACCCTATCCTTTTTTGCTGGTAGAAGGAAGAAGGTTATTTGCCAGTGTTGATATCTAGAAATGAGAAGACAGTTTACCTCTCTCTCTCAACATTCCCCACACAAACACCTGAAGCCCTAAAGGTAATAGGAAAGTTTCTTTCTCTTTCAGAATTACCAGGAAGTGATTTTTTTGGAATTCTGAGAAGCTGTGAAGGAGTTCTGAAGCACCCTCGTCTCTCATACAACATACGGAGCTGGCATTCTTGACTTTGTGTCAAGTTATACTGCACTGTGGTGTTTGTCATACACTAACTTCAAATTCACTTGAATTAACAAAACCAACCAGGTCCATGACCTTATGTTACCATTAAAATCTGATGAATGGGTGAGATTCAACACAACAATTCAGTCAAGGGACACTGAATACTCAGAGATGAAATGCATGCATGTTCGATCTACCCATATTACATTTACATTCTGCCCAGCAGTGACTCTTGGAAAACTAATGTGTCATTTACTTGCCAGATCATATTAGTCATCCCCAATTCATTGTTCATGCTGAGAGAATGAATAGCATCTAATAGGACAGTCTCTTCAATTTTAGACAGATGTGAAATGTATGTAAATTTTACTAAGGACATAGTTGTGATGTTTTCAAAGCATAAGATAAATATAAAAGACACTGTCTTTTCTAAACTGTTTTCTATTTGAAGTCAAGTTTGCTTTTCTTTTTTTTCCCCCTTTGACTATTTTTTATTTTAAATTTCAGAATGTTATGGGGGTACAAACACTTTGGTTACACATATTGCCTTTGCACCACCCAAGTCAGAGCTACAAGCACGTCCATCCCCCAGACAGTGCGCCCCGTACCCATTACGTGTGAATTTACCCAACCCTCTCCATCCCCATCCAACCTGCCCAACCCCTGATGAATATTATTTCCATGTGTGCACATAATTATTGATCAGTTAGTACCAATTTGATGGTGAGTATAAGTGGTGCTTATTTTTCCATTCTTGTGATACTTTGCTTCGAAGAATGGCCTCTAGTTTCACCCAGGATAATACCAGATGTATTAATTCACCATTGTTTTTTATGGCTGAGTAGTACTCTGTCGTATACATATACCACATTTTATTAATCCACTCATGTATTGATGGACACTTGGGTTGTTTCCACATCTTTGCAATTGCTTTTCTTAAAATACCTCCCCAAACTCTCCTCTGGAAGGACAAAATTCTGTAAATGGATTTTTTTTTTTGCTTTATTTGCCCTTATTTTATCATTATAGCTTCAGGGTCAAGTGCATTATTGAAAAGCTCTTATGAATTCCATCTGCATTTGCCAGCAGAACTAAAATGATTTGTAGTAAAAGTACAGAGTACATCTAACCTTAATAACACTTCTTTCATGCTACATCATGAATATCGTTTTTGTTTCTGTTTTTCATTTGCTTGGCTCCAACATCTAAATTTGCTAAAAATAATTTTACTTATAATAAAATATTTTCTGAGGGTTCATGTATCCTAAGGGAATGTCACTCTCACTGAATCAGTATATGACCTATCTCATCAAAGGCATTGATGAAAGAATTTCCAGAAATATGTAGAGTTTTAATTTCCTTAACCAAGAATAATAGGGGGGTATCATTCCCTACTCTAAAAGTAGAACTGCCTAGATTTACAGTTCACACTCTCTGTATTTTCAAAGCCTCTTTGATATACAATTAAAGAATTATTTATTCATGCTATAAATAATAATAATTTCCAGTTTGAGTGGCATATTATGCTCCAGGAGTTATGTCAAGTACATTAGGTTTACTATTTCATTGGATACTTAGAACAATACCATTAATTGGGTACTATTTTACCCTCTATTTTGTTTTGTTTTTTGAGATCTAGAGAAGTTAACTAAGTGGACCAGTTTAACATAGCTCATGGAAAATGGATCTGTGACTGGAAAACTGATGGTTTATTCACCAGAATTTACAAGAACACAAATACTAAATACCTACTATGAAGTCTTAGCAACTTGTTCTTGACTTTGTGTATATGTGCATGAGTGTGTTTATTTTTAAGGAGAAGAAGTGTAACATGATAAAAAAGACTCTGGGTTTTAAAATTATACATGCTTCAGTTTGACAAATGACTTCACCACTTAACAGCTGGGTGATTTGGGGATAAAATTAGTTAACTTGTCCAAGCTTGTTACCTAATCTGCAAAATGATATACTACTATAACCTCATTTTTTCCTTATAAATACAAAATTTAAAAATATATAAAATATCTACCTTAGTGTAGAGTGATCTCTCAAAAGTGATAATGTTATTAAATTTAGAGAAAGCATTTTATTCCCAGCTTTGAAAGTATATTTCAAGAATTTAAGGAATTAATATTTTGTAAGTATTTTTCAAACTAAAATAAGTAAGAGGACAGAGAACAGTATTGAAAGGTCGAATTACTGGAGGCAAGTACCAACGGAGTAGACAAAGAACAATTGGCCAATCAAGAGGGCAGGGGACAAACAACCAGGACACTTGATTTAAGTCTCAATTTCTATTGTCTCCCCTCAAACTGGAAGATTACAGGAGGTACTCTCTAGCTTTGTTTTTTTTTTTTTTTCCCAAACATCTACTGATGTAGCTGTCTAGGAAAATTAATTTAATTCAGAAAATATTTACTAGATGATTCTATTTAAGTCAGGTGTATTGATAAGGGGGTACCAGAAGCTTATGGCCTGAGGTTGTCAGACCTATTCTTTTGAGATATTTAGGTCATTTACAAATAGTTCTGGACGTAGATATTGAGATCTTCTAGCCAAAAATGAATCTTAGTTAGGGTTCTCCCAGAAACAGATCTTAAGGAAGCTTTGAGTGCAAGTAATATTAACATATATGGGAGGTTGAGGAAATTCCAGTAAATGAGTGGGTATGGGTGGGTATGGGAGATAAGGAAAGGCTGGTGGCCAATAAGCAATATAGGTAAATGAAACTTAATTCTACCAAGGAAGCAATGAACACCATTAAGGTATGAATGAGCTAGGTTATTTATGCCCCAATTTCTCATAGATAATGGGTTAAGACTTCTGGGGAAACTTATACCCTAGTGCATTTTAGTTATGGACCCACTCACAGTGGACATATTTCACAGGAAGATCTTAACATGAGACGCTCTATCTTCTAAATCTAAAGAAGGAATATGAGGCTTTTAAAAAACAGATATACAGAACAAGTACCTGAATTTAAAAGTGTAAAGAAAAGGCATTTTTAAAAAATACCTGAGAGCCTTGGACCATGGTAGCTAAAGCTTGAGAGAAGATGATTTTCTTTTAGACTTTTGATTTTGCAAGGTCCTTTGTAGTGGCTGAACCAGGTCAGGCTAGACATGTCCATCAAAATATTAATGAAGCAAAAAGTTTGGAAGTTTGTGAGATACAGAAATGACCACTGAAGGGACTATAATGCTGAGGAGACATATTTCTCTATGGAGTTAAGAGTTTTACTAGACATACTTGTGTCATCCTGAAATTGTGATGACTTTTCTTAGATAGGCAAATAGCTCTTTAATGACTTACATTAATTTCAGCTACTCTTGGAAGATAGATAAAAATCAGCTTTAGTGCCTTGACTTCAATTTCAAACTAGTAACTTTAAACTCTTTTGGATAGAGAAAGGAAGAATCCATACAAAACAAATTTACCTAGACATTAACACCCTTTCTCTGCCTAAGGAATTATTTCTTTAGAAAATAATTTCAGAGAATTATTACTTTAATTTATTCAGGGGAACAATGGGGATAGAAACATCTTACCTCGCAGAGTTGCTAAGGAAGGAAACATGCAGACAAACACTTGGCTGACCACATCAGAAGAGATCAATATGTTGCTTCTTTTCTTCTTTTTCCTTTCTTTAAGCTGCACACACACTTAGCATCTATTTTCCATTACCAATTTAACATCCCATCTAGAACTGTCTCCCCAGATTACAAGGACACTTTTCCTCCTGTCTCGTATCTTATTGAGTGAAGTGGATGTTCCATTGTTTTCTTATTTTTATCTTACTTGAAGGTTTTTCCTTTCCTGTCAAAGCTAGACTGGATATAATAGCCACATTCTACTGTTAATGTAGGCCTAAAATAAATAATGGAGAAGATGTAGGATGAGTATTAGTCTATTATTGTTAAAGTCTTTTTAAGGAGTATAAAATCCCTGGGAATCATTGTCCACTGAAGGTCAAAGGAGCTAACTCTTTTTTTCTTTTCTTTTCTTTTCCTTTTTCATTCTTTTCTTTTTCCTTTCCTTTCCCCATGAAAGAGAAAGCCGTAGAGTGTTGTTTAAGATAAAATAGTCACATGTGCTCAATGGACAGTTACATCACAGTGAGTTATAAAGGAAAAATGAGAACTGGACTCTATATAGACATATCTGAAAGATATGGCAGGTTCTATTCCAGACCACCACAATGAAATGCATATTGCAATGAAGTGAGTCACACTAATTTTTTTGGTTTCCCAGTGCATATAAAAGTTATGTTTACACTATGCTATAGACTATTAACTGTGCATTGGCATTATGTCTAAAAAGTGTATATACCTTAATTAAATAATACTTTATCGCTAAAGATGCCGAAGATCATCTGAGCCTTCAGTGGGTTGTAATCATTTTGCTGGTGAAAGGTCTTGCTCTGATATTGACAGCTGCTGACTGATCTGGGTGGTGGTTGCTGAAGGCTGGGATGGCTGTAGAAATTTCTGAAAATAAGACAACAATGAAGTTGACTACATTGATTGATTCTTCTTTCACAGGAGATTTCTCTGTAGAATACCACACTATTTGATAGTATTTATCCACAAACTTCTTTCAAAATTGGAGACGATCCTCTACAACTCTGCTGCTGCCTTATCAACTAAGTTTATGGAATATTATAAATCCCTTATGATCATTTCAATAATGTTCACTGCATCTTCACCAGGAGTAGATTCCATCTGAAGGAACCACTTTCTTTGCTCATCCATAAGAAGCAACTGCTCATTCATTAAAATTTAATCATGACATTGCAGCAATTCAGTCACATCTTCAGGCTCCACTTCTAATTCTAGTTCTCTTGTTATTTCTAGCACATCTGCAGTTACTTCCTTCATTAAAGTATTGAACTCCCCAAAGTCATCCATGAGGGTTGGAATCAACTTCTTCCAAATTCCTGTTACTATTGACGTTTTGACTTCCTCCCATGAATTATGAATGTCTTAAATGGCATCTAGAATGGTGAATCCTTTCCAGAAAATTTTCAATTGACTTTGCCCAAATCCATCAAAGGAATAACTATTCATGGTACCTATAGCCTAAAAAATGTATTTCTGAAATAATAATACTTGAAAGTCCAAATTAATCCTTGATCTATGAACTACAGAATGGATACTGTGTTATCAGGCATAAAAATAACATTAATCTCCTTGTACATCTCCAGCAGAGCTCTTGGGTGAGCAAGTGCATTGTCAATAAACAGGAATATTTTGAAAGGAATCTTTTTCATTTTTCTAAGTAGTAGGTCTCAACAGTGGGCTTAAAATATTCAGTAAATCATGCTGTAAACTGATGTGTTGTCACCCAGGCTTTCTGGTTCCATTTCTGGAGCACAGGCAGAATAGATTTAGCATAATTTTTAAGGTCCCTAGGACTTTTGGACTGCCAAATGAGCACTGGCTTATCTTAAAGTCACCAGCTGCACTAGCCCCTATTAAGAGAGTCAGCCTGTCCTTTGAAGCTTCGAAGCCAGGCATTGGCTTTTCCTCTCTGTCTATGAAAGTCCTACATGGTGTCTTCTTCCAGTAGAAAGCTGTTTCATCTACATTGAAAATCTGTTGTTTACCATAGCCATCATCATCAATTATCTTAGCTAGATCTTCTGTATAACTTACTGCAGTTTCTACATCAGCTCTTGCTGCTTCACCTTATACTTTTTGGTTATAGAGACAGTTTCTTTCCATAAACCTCATGAACCGATCTCTGCTAGCTTTAAACTTTTTTTCTGAAGCTTCATCACTTCTCTCAGACTTAACAGAATTGAAGAGAGTTAAGGCCTTTCTCTGGATTAGGCTTTGGCTTAAGGGAATGTTGTAGCTGATTTGATTTTCTATCCAGACCACTAAAATTTTTCCATTATCAGTAGTAAGGCTGTTCTGCATTCTTAGCATTCGTGTGTATGCTGGACTAGCATTGTTAATTTTTTTCAAGAACATTTCCTTTGCATTCACAACTTGGCTATCTATTTGGAGCAAAAGGCCTAGTTTCAGCCTATCTCAGCTTTTAACATAGCTTGCTCATTTCAAGCTTTTGATTTAAATTGAAAGACATGCAACTCTTCCTTTCACTTGAATACTTAGGGGCCATTTTAGGGTTATTAATTGGCCAAATTTCAATATTATGTCTCAGGAAATAGGGATGCCTGAGGAGAAAGAAAAAGACAGGGAAATGGTTGGTAAGTGGAGGAGTCAGAACACATAAAACATTTGTCAATTCAGTTTGCAGTCCTATATTGGCACAGTTCATGGTGCCCCAAACCAATTACTATAATAACATCAAAGATCACTGATCACAGTTTGCCATAGCAGATATAATAATGGAAAAATTTAAAATATTGCAAGAATTACCAAAATGTGACACAGAAACACAAAGTGAGCACATGCTGTTGGAAAAATGGTGCTGATAGACTTGCTCAATGCAGAGTTGCCACAAATCTTCAATTTGTAAAAAATGCAATACCTTAAAAGCACAATAAGGTGAAGTGCAAAAAAACGAGGTATGCATGTATATCAATATTGATATGTAATATCAATTTTTTTCTTTTTCTATTTATACAATTAAACAAAAGCAGACATTTAATGCTCATTTTTCATCATGCTGACATAGCACATGGATTCTACAGTTAAGCTGTGCCCCACTAAGACATCAATGCCAACATTTAACCTGAAAGTAATTGTAGAAGCGCAGCTGAATCTCATACGGTTGTGTTCTCAGTAATTGGCAACCCATTTATCACTAATGTTACTGATATCCACTTAGTATGTAGATTTCTGAACTTGGGAACTATATTGATAAATTGTCCAAAATGAGAAGCAATCAGCATTAAGAAAAAAGAAAAAAAATGACTAATATTATTCATAAAATATTGATTTACCCAGATTGCTATGCATTTTTTAGGATTTCATTGTATTTACAGGTTGAACCAAATGAGATTTTATTTGCATAAATCAAAAAGTAATATCTTGGAAATTTCATGTGGTTCAATGTGACGGATGAAACTGCACAGATCTTTTCATTGAGCTCTGTCATGGTAACAGCCATTCTTTCAGGACCTAATGGATTAACACCAATGTATTAATTCTCACATTGGTATTCCTGAGAATTTATCCAAAACATATTTATTAATGGCAGGCCATTTGCCAGACACGGCATTGTGGAGTTGACCTACACTATTAGATAAAATAGCCAATGTCCTTACCCTTATCAAATTTACAATCTAGTAGATGACACACAAAATAATAAATACATGTGTATGTGTGTGTGTGTATATATATATAGTATTTTAATAAGAACTAAGTGCTAAGGAAAAAAATATAGCAAGGAAGAAAGACATTTTGTAATGAACAAGAGTTGTAATTTCAAAGCAGGTGCTCTGGAAGGTTTAAAAACAAGTCCAGGATGAAAGGAAGGGCAAGTGATCTGATTGTCTATAGGAGAGATGTCTGGTGGAAGGCAAAGCAAGCATGATCATCCTGAGGCAGGGGAATCCCTGGTGTGAGGAGGAGATCAACGTGGATAGAACATGTGATCCGGAGGGAGAGCAGGAGGAGAAGCCCTGAGAAAAAATTATGGTAGCACCAGGTGAGGTAAAGCCTTTTGAATTAGCATAAGGACTTTAGCTTTTACTCCAAGTGAGGTAGGAAACCTTGGTAGGTCCTGAACAAAGAAGCAATATTTCTTTTTCTACTTTATAACAGACTCAGTCTGTCAGATGTGTTGGGAACAGATTTAGGAGCAGGAATGGAAACCAGAAGACAAATAGCAAGGCTAATGTAATTGTCCCAGTGAGACATGATTTACTTGGGATAGTATGAGGCATCAGGTAGAAGATGGAAAGAATATATTTTAAAGGTAGAGCTGAGAGTATTTTCTGAAATATAAACATGAGTGTGGGTAAAAAAGGAGTCATCCAGAATGACTCCATGATGTTTAGCTTGAATAGGAGGAAAGGAAAAGTTGCTATTAATATGCTGGAGAATGTGGGAAGAGCAAGTTTGTGGCAGAAGTAATATCAGGAATACAGTTGTGGACTTGGTATATTTGAGAGGCCAGTTAGGTGCAGAGTGTCAGTTAGCACATCAGTTAGGATTCTATCAAGGAAGCAAAATCACTGAGTGATATGGTCAAAGGGGCTTATTGTAGAGATTAGACCTCCAAAATTGTTGGAATCGGTGAAGAATTCTTTGGAAGATTGTTACCTTTGCATCTGATGGTAGTCCTGAAATCACTGATAGACAGCAAGGCTGGCAACTAGGCAGAGAAAAAAACAGTGAAAACAGAGTTAGCAATACAAAATGAACCCACCCACAAAAAATATGGAACAGCAGACAATTACAAAGTGGAACCCATGAGAACAAACTAGGACATGTGTCTCTCTCTCATTCTTTCTAACCTCAGTGATGAGGATTGGCCTGCAGAAGAAGCTGCATTGCTTGGCCATAGATACACAATGAGCTTGGGCCCAAAACAGAGAAGCTGAAAGAGCAAATGCAAAGACAGTCAGAGAGGATTGGATACTGTGACCTTCCTCATTAACAAGGTGAGCCAGAGGATCAGTGAAACCATGTGTGAGCTGCAGCAGCACCTGGCATCCTGCATTACCATTCAGTGCTTAATGACCCCTGCTTTGCTTCCAAATCCCAAGTTTTTTCCTGTGGTCAACCCTAACTTGGAAATACACAGGGAAGATAGTTTTGGGAAATATTATCCCAGCTTAGCCAAGTCGACACCGTACAAAACCACCAGTAGGTAGTTATATAGTGTGCCTAGGATTCAGGGAGGAGGAAAGGGCTTACTTAAATTATACATCTGAATTTATTAGTTTACAGGTGGTACTCAAGTAGAGCAACTGGATTATACTGCCAAAGGTATTTATGTAGGCACAAGAAAGAAAAGTGTCCAGGAATTAAGCTATGGGCCAGTGCAATTTTTAGATGTTAAGGATGTGAGGAGGAACCTAGCAAAGGACATTGAGAAAAACCAGTCGGAAAGAAGTATATGTCAGAAATCTAGTGAGGATGCAATCCAGAAAGTCAAGCAAAGACAGAGTGATTCAATGAAGAAAAATGACCATTTTTCTTTTTGCACTATCATTATTGAATTCCCTGCCTGGGAAAGTGGGCTTCAGATTTCCATCCAAATTGTTTACCCAGACATAATACAAACCGGAGGATCGTACTAGTCCTTTCAGTGTTACTGGGTGACAGAATCATCTAATATTTTTTTTTCTTTTTACAAATGAGAAAAATGGTTACTAAGGAAATAAGAATTTAACAGCTCTCTCTTAGAAGAAATTTATAGAGTAAAGCACAGTCTGGGCAATTACAGTTTTAATTATTAACACACCACACAGGGTGTTGATTCTACAACTAGGAAGTCATTGACATTTGTGACATGCCAGTACAAATGTGTTATTCAAAATTACAAATTGTTTAGTGATTACTTTGATAACCTCTTAAGTAGCAACTCCCCCCAAGAAGCAATTGTGTGTGGCTCGGCAGCTCCATTTTGGCGAAGGTTGTGGACAAAATTGTCTTTCACTAATACAGATAATCTGTGTTCCTGAAGGAAGCCAGTAAAGGAAGACTTTCACTTTCCTAAATTTTCTTCAACTTGATAGATACTCTTGGATATATATAATGTTTGTGAAATCTATTAACAGCCCCTAATATTAATATAATACTATTTCATTATTTGGATGTCCATGCTGGAAAAAATTTCAATATTTGTTAGTTGTATCCAAACCATACTCTTCAGTTAAGGATCACCACCTTACAATTTGAAGAAATGAAGGATTGCTGTACAGTAATTTTAATTCTTTCTTTAAAATGGCCTTGGTTGCTTGGTTTATGGACTGCAGCATTTTGTCAATATGATTATTCACAGAAGAAGCATCTTTCTTTGTCTTACACAGTAAACATTTAGCAGTTTTATATATTTGCTCAAATATGCAATTGTGTCAGGAATTGTACCGCAAACAAATAAATTTTCTTGACCTTCCTCAGCCACAAAGCCCTTTAAGGCATAAGCTAAAACCCAAAAGGATGAATTGTGTTTGCTGATATTTATTCAGCACTCATCATTAAATACATCATAAATATTGATTGGTATCTGAGTAGTATTTATTGCTGTGTTCATATTTTTAATAGCTTCTTCAGAATTCTTTTCATCTTCCGAAGTCCTATTTTCATTATTTAGAATTCTTTGTCTAATCAAATCTCTGAAGTCCTCTTTTTCTGTATACATTTTAGTTATTCATCCATTTGTTTCACTACTTTACTGTGTTAAATATTTATTTATGATCACAATCTTTGGAGTGTGGCTGTAGTTCCTTTTTTGCCACATAATCCAAAACAGAAGACTGAAATAGTCTCAGTTTAGTAAATAGTTTATCCAGCCGTAGATCTTCTCATGCGTTATCTGCATGAAATTCTATAACTGTATTTTCCTTTAAACTGATCCTCCTATAGCCAACCAGTCCATAGGTCCTACAGGTTAAAAGAGGGATTTGGGAATTCCCGAGAACATCAGCTAAACATAGTGATGTACTTTCTAGGGAACCAAGTTGCAACCACTGTGGTAAAGCTAAAGAGAAACAAAAGATCATTGTATGGAAGGTTTTTTGGTCTCTTCCACAAAACATCCAGAGACATCTTTATTTAATTGGTAAGAATTCCATGGCAACTTGAGCTCGGTTCTTGTGATATTGCTCATTTGAATGAAAAAGTAATGTATCCAGCATCTTCTCTGCTGATCTTATTTCTATCAATAATTGTAAATGAATCAACACCTGATAGTACACACATTTTTAAGAATTTCAGTTGTTGTGGCTGTTGCATTTGTTAGGCAAACATGAGCAGACTTTTCCACCTCTCGCCCACGATCGTTATACAACCTCACCTTCTGCTACTTGGGTAACTTCCCCAGCTGTTTTATCACTGCTCCTGGGCCCACAGAGAACAGCCAAACCCATGCAGAGCACTGCTACCACCTCCTGAAATACATTTTTAATATCATTATATTTCAATGTAGTACAGGATGAAATTCAATATAAAAATGAAATTTCACCATGATAATTTCTCTGAGGATGCTGTGGCTTTTTCATTGATATTGAATGTTGCCTTGATTTTCTTGTTTGCTGAACCCTACAGATCAGTAAGGAAGGTGACAAATAAATAAGAATAACCTACTATCTTGAAAAAAGAAAACTTTTTCAATTCTAATTTTATTCTAAACCCATTGTACACTAGTGAGTAAGGGATCCAGTGTAAATTATATAACCTTATAAATTATGAAGAATCATCAGCCTATACCTTATATCATGAAGTCATCAGGCAGTTTCTCTTACACAGAGCTAGCACTATATACTGAGTGTCTCCAGCTGGGTCACTTAACTTCTCTTCAGTTTTAAAAATAAGGATACATTTTTTTTTTGGCCTACCTCAAGGAGATTATGTAACTACTGATGAGATAATGTCTATGAAGCAATTTCATTGTCTAATAGAAATAATTGCCAAATGATTTTAAAACCACCTATTGGATTTTCCCTGTGTAAAGAATAAATCCATGAAATTAGATTATTCCTGCAGCTTTGCATGAGTTAGGAGTGAAGGGATATTCTTTCCTGCAAAAAGAAATCAAGTGATGCATGGTTGTCAAAGGTGACCTGTCTGACTCAGAGAAAACTCTGATGAATGAATGATGCCATCATAAATGTACCCTAGACACATGCATTTCTGAAAAATGCAAATGAAGCCCTCAAAGACAGAAGACTTGAGCACTCTGATGGCAGGAAAAGTAACCGTCTTCCTTGTAAACTGTTTTGTGGCATTACCATCTACCAAGTTGTCCAGATTACAAACCTGGGAGACATTGTAGCCTACTTCGTTTACTCAAGAACTTGCCTTGTTTTCCTCCTTCGTATTTCACTAACCATGTCTTGCTCTTTATCTTCGTTAATCTGATTTATTTCATATTGCCATAATCCTTAAACCTTGAATGTTGTGATAATCACCGATCTGGTCTTCTTGCCTTCGTTATTATATTTCTTCATTACAGTCTGCCTATTTGTGGCATATATGTTTATTTTTCATCTGATCCCTATTCATTTCTTCAAACCTATACTCCACCACTTCTCCAAAGAGAGGCTTTGCTCTAGTCGTGCTGAAAAGCATACCATTTTTCAAGGATACACTGTGTTTCACTTTCTAGCCTTTAAATATGTGACTTCTGCCAATTATTCCCTTCTTAGGAAAGCAGCAGTATTATGTGGTGGTTGGAGCAAGGGTTTTGGCACCATGGTTCCTGTGTTCAAACCTCATCTCTTCACTTCCTGCTTACGTGATCTTGAGCAATGCTTTTAAACTTTGTCCTTTAGTTCCCCATTTGGGTAATGGATGTAATGATAACAATAATAATGTTTACATGAAGAGTTTTGAGTTTTTGTGAGGAGCAAATGAGGTAATTAATGCGTTTAAAACATTTAACACCATGCCACAGACATAGTAAATAGCTAATATTGTTACCAATTATTATTATATTTTTTTCCAATTCCAACTTATACCTCATATAAACTCCAATTTGCTTATTTCTTTTTTTGTGAAATCTTTTCCATCACTTTCCTTCCTCTACTACCAGGAGAACTAATTACTCCCTTTTTTGTGCCAATCTTCTATCTTCTATTAATATATATAATCTTATAATAGAGCACTTACAGATGGTTGTTATTATATAGATCTATCTTGTCCATTGTCCAATGAGACTTTCTCAAGGTTAGGACCCAGGTTTTATTTATTTTTCTGTTCCTACTTTTTTGTAATAGAATCTGGCATTTGATAGATAGCTAATAAATATATTAAATATATGAATGAAGAGTAGAGTCAAGTGGACTTTGCCAGAAAATATTGCTGGGAGGTGGACTAGGTACTACTTCTAACTCCAGGGCCTATGTGGTCCCCAAGGGCTTAATGAGAAAATTATTTTCCTCAAACACATGAATGCTCTCTTTCCAAGTGTTCTGAAATAAATATACAACAGAGAAGAGCCCTTTTGCTTTCATTTTTACCTTTGGAGAAATTCCTCCCTTGCTTCCAACATTTTCAGTGACCCAAAAAAGCTAAAGTGATTTCTTGAACAAAAAGTTCCAGATGCCTTTTGGCAGTTAGAGCTCAGCACTCTCAATAAGAGAGAATTATATTGAAATATATCAGATTTTTCACACTGTTCTTTAGCTACAATTTTAGGAGCACATTAATTATTGTTCAGCAGTATTTTATGAACCATATTCATTCCATAACTTGAGAATGGGAGAGTCAAACTTTGTATGTTTTTAATACTTGTTTAATTTAAATTGGAAACTTATTCATATACCCATAATTAGATCATGAAACATATGTTTCCCTTTAAAATGACACTAATGGGTCTATTATTATTTTTATAATTTCATTACAAAATCAATTCTATGAATTCAAGTAAAAGAATTGAGAATAGGCATCAATTTTTAGTTTTCACAGCCAACATTGCTCTTATTTTTTCTGAAAGCATTTTCTCAGCTGTCTTTTGTGCATGTTCAAAGAAATTTAAAGGTTATCTCAGTTGGTAATCAAATTATTTAATCATGAGTTTGGCTTTAGGCATTTGGGAGAAAACTGAATTGAATTTCTTAGCACCTTGTTATTTGAACTTAGTGCATGAGTTCAGCAAATCATCTCTATTATTATTTGCCTCACAATACACACTGCCCAAAACAAAGGTACCATGTGCCTAAGCAATAAATGTAGAGAACCTCTTCTCTAACCGTTTCTAGGAGATTCTTGCTTTTTTCTGATCAGCTTTGAGCAGCTTACAACAACAGCTCTCTTAAATCAAGGACATATGGGTTTGCTTTCACCCTTCTAGACAGTTCAACCTCCACTCAGCTCAAAACTAGCAAAATCTCTCTTTTTTAATTAGTTTCAATGTGCATTATTAAATATATTGGCAAAATAGGGAGGGATAAGTTATACCTTGGTTTTGTTCCTAGATTGCGTATCAAACAGAACTAGTAGATAGACAAATTGCATGTAAATTTTTAATAGCTAAGTGTTGTAATATGTGCTACATGGAGAACAGATATTTGTTTCTTATAAATAGGATGGTGGGCATGTTGAGGTCTGTATTCCAGAATGGTCTTGGATTTGTACCCCTGTACTTGTCCATCCCCCAGATCTGTTGAATGATGATGAAATATAATTATGGGCCTGATTTTGTCATTATTGACTGGGTCATAATTGATAAATTACTTAAATTTCTAAACCTTGACTGATAGATTTTTTTAAAATTACTAATCTTAATCAGCCTTAACTGATAGATTTTTTGGTGAGGATTATAGACTCATTCTCCTACCCAGAGCTTTGGTTTGGCCTCTTATGAGGCACCAACATGAATGCACACACTGGGAGCGTGATGACTTGATGGATTTGGTGGGACCTCAGTAGAGAGGACCCTGTTTACAACTAACTATTTATGTGATTGGAGCAGTCCAAGGACACAAAGGTGACCCACTGCACAGGAAGCCCAACAGGTGGGGGTTCACCCTTTCAGTGACTGCCAATTTCACTTGGATGCCTCGGCTTGTATCAGCAGATAACTTTTCAGGCTGGGTAGAGGTTTGTCCTGCCTGAACGGAGAGAATGTCTAAGGTTCCAAGATGGGCTCCTACCAGGAGCTGCTGGCCTGAGACGGGGCCTTCTCAGAGTTCCTGCATATGTATGCCAGCCCAGAACAGATACAGGCCTCAGAGGATGATGGGATAATGGACTGCAACAGCCCAGGGAAAGAGGCCAAGCAGATAGAGAATGGCATGCTGGTGATGGACGCCATGGAGACACCTACAGAGATGGCTCAGCAGTTCCTCCTCCTATAGTGAGGCTGTCAGCAGACACCCCATCGTCAACAGGACCCAGGAGCACACTCTGTGGAGCCCTGGATATTTCACAAGAGTGATAACGAACCCTCCTTTGTAGCGGAGGTAACGCAACAAGTAAGTAAAGTCCTACACCCAGGATAGAAATTACATATATCCTGGAATTTATGTATTTTACATCATCCTGGAAATTATGTTGTTGCTGGTGCTGAGAACAACGGTTGTATAGTATTGGCTGTGAATATGAAAATGATGATAAGTTTACCATATGTTCATACTTAAGTTATCACATTCAGATTTGGTATGTGGCTATATTTTTCAAGATTGACTAAAATAAAAAGTACTTATACATCTTACTGCAAAAAAAAAAAGATATGATTTTGTGAAGCCCCTAGCATCACACACAACTCATAGTAAATAAAATCCAAATGGTAGTCACAATTATTGGAAGGAGCCATTAATAAAATGGCTTGGCAATTTTCCTAGTTACGGTGATTGAACCTCTTTAAATATAAGTTATTTTTCAACTTCTCACATACTTTATCCCTATGATAGTGACTCACTGAAGATAAAAAGTTAATATTCTGGTAAGGGATAGTTAAATGAAATAGGAAATAATATTTTTAAGCCAATTATACTACATTAAAAACATGTAAAATATATAGTCATATTTAATCCCAAGACTAGAACATGAAGAAAATGTAGTGGTTTTTATAGTATATTATTTATGTCATTTAACAGTATGTGTGTGTAATTAAAAATGTTCACAAAACATGGAAATATAGAAAACAATAAGCCTATCCCCCCCAAATCTTGTGCCCCACACATCCCATATGCCAAAGATGCTGGATTTAGCTATGGCAGCTTCTATGGGAAAATAGCAATTCCTCCAAGGTGATCTGCTTCAAAATTTCTTTGATATTAAATATTAGGGATCACATTTCATTTAAAACTAAGAAAGGAACAATTTTGTTTTAATACTCTTTAATATTAATTTACTCCTAAACATATAGTTTCTGACCTCAGGTAACTTAGAATGAAGTTAGAAAGAAAACAAGCCTAAAAAGTCAGTTAAGAGATATGAAGATAGACATATGGATTCAGAATTTTATTCTTTTTTTACTAGTTTGGGATGTAACATCACCCTCCTAGAATCAGATTCATCTTCTGTAAGATCAAGATAAATGATAGCATCAATTTCCTATGTTCCAATGAACTGGTATTATATAATAAACATCACAAAAGACTCTGAATAGAGAAAGCAATCTTATGAAAGAACAAAGCTAGAGACACTCCTTGATTTCAAACCATATTACAAATCCATAGTAATCAAAGCAGTATGGTACTATAATAAAAGCAGACATATAGATCAATGGGACAAAATAGAGAGCCAGAACAAAACTCATGCATGTATGGCCAATTAATCTTTGACAAGGGTACTATGAATACACGTGTAGAAAGGATAATCTCTTCAATAAGTGGTGTTGGGAAAACTACATAATCACATGCAAAAGAATGAAGTTGGATCCTTTTCTTGTACCATTTACAAAAATTGACTTGAAATGAATTAAACACATAAATGCAAGATGTGAAATCATTAAAATCTTAGGAAAAGACATAGGAAAAAGCTCCTTAACATTATTCTTGGCAATGATCTTTTAAATATAACACTGAAAGCATAGGCAACAAAAGCAAAAATAAACAAATGGGACTATATCAAACTAAAAAGCTTTTGCAGAGAAAGGAAGCAATCAACAAAATGAAAAGGCAGCCTATGGAATGGGAGAAAATATTTGCAAACCATACATATGATAAGAGGATAATATCCAAATTATTTTAAAACCTCACACACCTCAATAGCAAAATAACAACTCACTTTAGAAATAGGCAAAGGACATCATTCAATAAACTTTTTTTTCCAAAAAGGAAGACATACAAATGTCCAGGAGGTATATGAAATAATGCTTAATATCACTCATCATCAAGAAAATGTAAATCAAAACCAATGAGATATCACTTCATATCTGTTAGAATGGATATTATCAAAATACAAGAGATAACAACTGTTGGTGAGAGTGTGCAGAAAAGGGGACCCCTGTACATTTTTACTAGTAATTAGTACAGCCATTATGGAAAACAGTATGAAAGTTTCTCAAAAAATTAAAAATAGAACTACCATACAATCCTGCCATCCCACTTTTGGGTATATAGCCAAAGGAAATAAAATCAGGATCTCAAAAAGATATTTTCACTCCCATGTTCACTGTAGCACCAATGACAATAGCCAAGATACGGAAACAACCTAAGGATCTATGGAAGGAACGAATGGAGAAAGAATATGTGGGATATATATCTCACATTATTATTTAACCATGAAAAAGAAGGAAATCCTGTCATCTGTGACAACATGGATGAATCTGGAAGACATAATGCTTAGTGAAATAAGCCAGGCACAGAAAGACACATGCTGTATAACCTCACTCATACATGGAATTTAAAAAGTAGCTTATAGAAGCAGAGAGTAGAATCATGATTGTCAAAGGCTGGGGAGGTGGGGGATGTTGTTCAAAGGGTGCAAACTTTCAGTTAAAAGATGAAATTAGTTCTGAGGATCTAACATACAGCACAGTGACTATAGTTAACAACTCCATATTGTTTACTTGGAATTAGTTAAGACAGCAGATTTTAAGTGTCCTCACACAAAAAATGGTAACTATAGGTGGTGCTGTGGTTTGAATGTCTCCTCCAAAATACAGGTGTTAAAACTTAATGGACAATGTGATGGTATTAAGAGATGAGGCCTCTAAGAAGTGATTAAATCATAAGGGATTCTCCCCTTGGGAATGAGATTAAAGCTCTTATAAAATATGTTTCATGCAGAATTTGACTGTCTTGTTCTTTCTCTTTCTGCCATGTGAGGACATAGCATTCCTCCTGTCTGAAGGACGCAGCAACAAGGTGCCATCTTGGAAGCAGAGAACAGCTCTTATTAGGCAGACTAACCTACCAGCACCTTGATCTTGGACTTTCCAGCCTCCAGAACTATAAGGTAATTTTTTTTCCTTTATAAATTATCTAGTCTATCTAGGTAGATTTGTTATAGCAGCAAAAATGGGTTAAGAAAGGTTGTGATGAATATGCTAATTTCAATCTATATGTTTATCAAATCATCACATTGTATACCTTGAGTATTTATAAATTTTATTTATCAGTTATACCACAATAAATCTGGAAAAGATTTAAAAATGAATTACGTTATTAAAATGAAAAAAACCCTAAAATTTAGTAGCTCAAAATCAATGACAGCATTCATTTAGCTTATGAGTCTGCAATTTTAGGAAGGCTTGACAGAGACGTCTTATCTTTGCTCCACTCTGGGTTAGCTGAGAGTTCTTTGCTGGGGTCTGAAATTATGTGAAGGCCCAGTCTGTCATATATCTCTTGGCAGAGGATGGCCTTTGTTTGGGGATTCAGCCATGGCTGTCATCTGAAATACCTACAAGGCAGCCTCCCCATGTACTCTAAACCTCCTCCCAACACAGTGGCTGGTTTTTAAGGACAAATGTTCTGAGTGTGATCCAGGAAAAAGTCATATCATGTTTTATGCCTTAGTCTTGGAAGTAGATAGCATTGCATCCACTGAATTCTACTCATCAAGGTTGTTACAAAGTACTACCCAAGTTCAAGTTGTGTGTATGGGGGAAGAGGCAGAATGTGGCACGAAGGTAGCACCACCACTTATGGCAGGTTTGCAATATTCTGGAAAAACATAAGAGACCTAAAATGTTGAGTGATTTTTAGAAAAGATAAATACACACTAAATTTTTGTGGCCAATGAAATATATTCTTAATACACACTATATGTATATATTCAACATAATATGATATCTGAGATCTTCCAGAGCATGTGCTAGGAAATAATCCTACGAAAACATTAATTTTTACAGCACCCTTGAAAGGAAATTAATATCATCAATTTACAAATGAGAAAACAGTCTTAGAAAGATTAAATAATGCACTAAAATTTGAAAAGCTAATAAACTGAAGAACTGCAATTTGAAATAAGGTTTTTTAAAGATGTAAATGCCAAATATTACTAAATTTAAAGTGCCAAGGACTTGGCTGCTGAGAAACGAATGCCACCTCTCCAAAATCCTTGAGGATAGGATTAATCACTGAGGAATAGTGTATTTATTTTGGAATAATTATGTTCTCAAACTTTTTCTTTTCATTGTTCACATTTGTTATCAATACAACATATTTTTGTGAGTTCCTGCTACCTATAAACGAAGTAGTTGACTATCTTGCTACCTGACAAAATAAGATAATGTGGTCTAAATATCATTGCACTTAGAATTAGAAGGTATAGATTTTCATCTTGGCTAAATTATGTATGAATAATTGGGGGGAAAGTGAACCTTGGTCCCTAAAATCATCACCGTGCAACTCAACCATTCACATTTCTTGTCATGTGAGTAAAATAGTCCCCTTTTGTTTAAATCCAAGTAGCACACCTTCCTATTTCCTGCAGGTGAATACAATTTATAATGGATACAGCCTCTATTTATTTAATCACAGGACACAAAATCTTCAAGTTGTTAAGTAAAAGCCAATCTCCTCCTCTTGAATTTAGCAGGGTCCTGGAGTTCTGACTAATGGTCTATGGCAAGATTTGGCAAACTAGCCCAAGGGCCAGCTGCCAACTCTTTTTGGAAATAAACTTTTACTGAAACAGTCACACATCCATTTGTTTGTCTATTTGACTCTTACATAAAGCTAACTGTGATGCCTCCCTAAATTTTTGCCCTAGGCACTTCACTTGCTTCAACTTAGTCTTGGTCGTGGTGGAAAGAGCTGATGCTGGGTCTTCTAGCTGTCTGTTTTCTTGCCACTGAAATTAAGGAGCTTCATTGCGACTACTTAGAGACACCTGCGTGAAGCACAATGAACATCTAGTCTGAGCGAATATTAACCCCTGCTGGGTTTTAGGTGTCCTCCAATCTATAAGTTCTATGGATCTACAATTATAAGTTAAACACAATATAAGAATTTGATTTTTAATATGCTTTAAAGCACAGTAATTGGGATAATGACTGATTATGTGATTAAGTGTAAGTAGAATAATTTACATGCTGAAACAAACAGATTCGCTCAAAGTAACTGTTTTGCAACTAACATTAACAAAGGGCTTTAAAAAGAGCAATGTTTAAAAAATTTGGAATTCCAATTAATTTTACTACTTTATTGCTTTGTTACCCTGGCTTATAGGGTTAATCTTTTTTGTTATTATTATCATCTAACTAAATTAATTTGAAAATATCAAAGATTAAATTTGTTTACAGTGATAATGAACCAGGACAGAATGCTCATATAATTTATTGATATCTACTAAGGCTCCACAGGATGAGTTGCTTTGGAATGGTATTTTTGCCACAATTCAATAACAATTTCATATTTTTTCAGTAAGGTAGGACTGAGAAGAAGACAAAGGTCAGTGTATTAGAATCCTATTGGCGGGCGGGCGGGAGGGGGGTGGAAGGGATGGGAAAAACTCTCACTGAATGGATGCAGAGACCACAGTTTGGGGGATGACCACGATTGTGGCTCTGACACGGGCAGAACAGGGGCAATGTGTATGGCCAAAGTGTTGTACCCCCATGATATTCTGAAATTAAAAAAATAAATTAAAAAAAAAAGAATCCTATTGGAACTGCAACAATTACTGTAAATTTTAGTGGCTTAAAGCAACACAAAATTATTATCTTATAGTTCTGGAGGTCAGAAGTCTGAAATGGATCTTACAGGATAAAATTAAGGTGTTGGTAGATTTGCACTCCTTCTGGATACTCTAGAAGATATTCTCTTTCCTTACTTTTCTAGTTTCTAGAGATCACCTGTATTCTTTAATTCATGGCAAAGTACCTTTGTTTTGAGCTTTGAATTAAGTGTGCTGATCATATATTTGGTATGTAAAAACCATTTTCTTGATGAGACCATCCAAACACTGTCTCCCATTTAATTCAAAGATGCTCTCAATTACCATGCCTAATATTTTTCAGGCACTCATTTCGCTGATTGTTCTTATTACAAAACCCAAAAGAAATTATTGTTCATTCCATACCTATAAGTGCTATGCATTTTACACACTTTATCACATATAATTTACTCAGTAAATTCTAGAAAGTTTGAGATTATTCTTATTTTATAGATAAGAAAACTGCGGCTCATAAAGGTATGATAATTTTCCAAGGTTTTCAAGGGGATTTTACTCCTATCTGCTTTATCTCAAAAGCTTTTCTCTTTTTGGTATATCACATTGTGTCTTTAAATATAATAACTTGATAAATAGAAAGATTTTTCCATCAAAGCTTTGTGTCTGTGGCTTCTGAGAAGATTTTCAGGTAATTCCTTTTTGTATAAAACAGGAGGTGCTGTCCAAACACAGGGCTGTGTTCTCTGGGCGAATCAGAATGATCTTACTTATATGTGCATAACTAAAGAAAAAGGGCATGCAATGAAAAACTTGTGTTCTCATCAATTTGACTCCATTCTGATCATTTTATATTTGATCTCCAGTAAGGGATTATCAGAGCAACCCTGAACTAGAAGATGTCTCCCACTCTCATTGTCTATGATGTACAGGACAATCAGCCCTCTATCCACATGTTCCACATCTATGGATTCAACCAATTGCAGATAAAAATATTTGGAAACAAAAATAATACAAGTAAAAAATTCAGCATGACAACTATTTATATAGCATTTAGATTGTATTAGGTATCACAAGTAATGTAGAGATAATTTAAAGTGTACAGAGGATGTGTTTGGTTATATGCAAATACTGTCATTTTCTACAAGGGACTTCAGCATCGGCAGATTTTGGTATCTGATGGTGGGGGACACCTGGAACCAATTCTCAGTGGTGGATTCCAAAGGATACTATACCTTAGTGTGTCCACTGAATGCCCTGCTCCTAATAAAACCAAACATCCCTTGCAAGAGTGACCTGAATTGGCCTTACTTGCAATATATTCCCTTTTCTGTGTTGCTCCAAGGGAACTTTGATTATGCCCTTTGGACCTAAGAAATGTGTCTTACGTGGAGTAAGAACGTTCAGAAACATATAGAAATTTGGAGTCAGGCATTTTATTTTTCCAGATGTTTCTTTTTTGGAAAATATATTATATTTGGGAAAAATTGTGTCAAAATAAAAATAATAAGTGTTGACTGAATCAGGGGAATGAAATGTTTAACTACTGCAATTTTTTCTGTGCTTATATTTATCTCAGGTTGAATGAATTAGACTTGCTAAAGAAAGCTAAGAGGTGTGAGGTGGGTAATTTTTCAAGTCTGTAGCACATGGTAAAGATCTCTGTCCTCAAGGAAAGTGAGACATGGCAGTTTTGTCTAATTGCAGACTGAAAAACAGTAAAAATCTTTGTTCTGAACAAGAAATTAGCAAGTACATCACAGTTTAATAATAACCTGGTTATTTATTACATTCCAAAAGAGCTATTCATCACATATTGCACAATATCTTCACGTATGAGCACACCTTCCAGGTCATTTTTGAAAATGTGGATAATAAAATTAAATATTTTCCTTTTTGCTTCTAGCAGATTATATACTTTTACTGAATTGATGGTTTAAAAAATGGCAGGCACAGGCCAGGTTGTAATCAAATTATTTGACACTAGGCTAGATAATTCTCCAAGCACTTTCTGTGACTGCAACTTAATTCTCTTAAACAGCATTGGATCAATTTTCCTCAACAGACTGACAGAAGAAAGCCATCTATCATTGGGAAAATTAAAAAAAATAATCCTACCAGACAGATGATAAGATAGATGATCAATCTTGCAGGTGGGTGACGTTTAGGTTCTTTATGTCTAGTAACCTGACACCACAAGTGGTTTCCTGTCAGGCTGGTGCAGATGGAAGAATTTCTTTTGCTTTTGTGGGAATTGGTAATTCCTCAAGTATTTCCTGAGTGCCATCCAGATTCCTTGATTTGTTAAACAGTGAGCTACAGTGAGTGACTGTCTATTCAATCTTTCTATGAATTACCAATACTTTCTCTTCAGACTTCAACTGAAGCATCTTTTCTAGAAGAAGCCTTCCAAGAGTGGGCCTTGCCCTCAGTTTTATCCCACTGCCATATATTTCTATATCTAGCTTTATGAATTGACCAAAAATTTTATCATTGCTCATTTATAATATTTGTCTTCCCCAATGCTCTGTAAGATTCCATAGATCATGAAATGTGTCTGTACTCTTTATCAACACATCTCCAGTGACTGATACTGATTGGCACATAACAGCTGCTCGATAGTTTTGATATATGCATGATACCTAAATGCAAATAATGAAAATAAAATAATATGCAAAATGGAGATTTGATAAAAGAAACAGTATGAACTTATGACTTGGATAAACCCTGGTGCTTGGAAAAGTCAGGGAAATTTTCACAGGGAGTAGAAAATAGGATAAAATTTACTCTTTAGAGAAGATTACCAAAGCCAAGCAGATATAATAGCAGGTGAAACAGAAAAAGAATATAAGCATATCATGTTATGGAAGCTACAAATTGGAGCATAGACTGTGAGTAATAAAGTATCAGGAAATGAGTTCAGGCAAATAGTTGTCTAGTGGTCACACAGTTCTTAAGCAGCTTTGCTGGCTGCAGCTGCTAGATCAGCATCCACACTTCCTTATATTTTGCCAATAAGGACACAGTAAGCCAATGGAATTCAATAGCTTTGTATTCGTGACTCAGCAGGTAGCAGGAGCTTCATGTTCTTATCAGAGTTCTTTGTCCCAAAATTTCATTGGATGATGTGAAGTAGGTCCAGATGAATAATGCCTACACAGTGGACCTATGACACAGCTGAGGAACCCAAGCTTACAAAAGCCCCAATCTTATAAAAGGAAATCTACCCAACCTTTTCCCAATAGCTAGGCATTACCTGTGTTATCCTGGTAAAAAAAATATCAGTCTTCTGACCTAGGTGGAGACACTATCTCTATTTTCCAAAGCTGTTTGCTATGTAAATATTTTTGTGAACAAACTCTGTCACAGGATTGTAGAGATGTCTTGGAGAGTTGCCTCCCAATAGTGATAGGAACCCATTTTTGAAAAGCTTTCCTTATTACCTAAGGCATTTGTATTTATATTTGTTTGTTGATGGGGAGAAATATTTCCATTTGAAGGGATAAAAAATCAAGCTCCTTTCAAAGCTGATAGGTGAGCAGCTACTTCTTGCCTCAAATATTCAAACACTATATGCCTAGAACACCTAAATACTTTAGTCACGTAGATATCTCTTTGACAATGTATGCACAGAAACCCTTAGAGGAAAGTAAATTTATACTTATGTCTAGAGTTTGAAACTTTTCTGGGTTTCTTTGGTGTTTTATCTTTGTCAGTTCACAACTTTAAATTACTCTTTGCATTTCATAGCACATAAAACCTTTATGGCATATAATATGATTCCATCGTTAGTCTGATTCATATCACTTTCCCCAAAGCCAGATTTTCTTTTCTCACCCTCATCACAGATTTTTTTTCCTTGCAATGACTTATTTCAAAATGGTAACTTTTTATGAAATAACATGCCTACTATAAAGTCAAGTTTCAGAGTTGCTTTACTTACATATTTCTATAGTGAAAATATTCCCACAATGAAGACTTTCTCATTGAAAGATTAACAAAACTGAGAAGGAGATGTTAAGTGTAGAAAATGAGCAATGTTTTCCTTTGCTTTCTGAATAGATACTAAATTAAAATTAATCATAAATTAAATTAGCTGGAGAGGGTGGATATTTGAAGGAGAATGAGAATTAACCTAATTTACTCATTTGACATTTATTGAGTGTTTTATATATTCTAGGCCTTCTCTTATGTTTTTGTGGAATCACAGAAAATAATAACACTTGGTGTATACCTTCAATGAGCTTTCAGCCAAGTGAGAGAAACAAAGGAGAGACACCCTTATAATAAAGCTGGAAACTCTTACAATAGGCAAATGCACAGAGTGACATGAAAGTACTCTTTCTATGCAGTTTACAAAGTCGCATCAGGGAAGCCGTTGATATTGAGGCATGAGTAGGGACTAATAAGATAGAGTCTAAAAAGAATGACAGAAAGAATGGCCTGTCACATTAAGGGGAATACGTGAGAAGAATGGAAAAATACATGTCGCATTAATGAAAATGTTGAGTGTACAGCTGAGGAGGGGCAGGGATTACAAGGTGAGGGAGTTATAGGAAAGAAAGAGTACAGGGGACTACAAGGTTAGGTTGGAGCCAGATCACACAGGGCCTTGGATGCCTTGCTACCAAAAAGCTTAAATTGTATTTTTTAGAGGTGATCTAAAACAACAAAATTTTGACATCTGTTCTAAAAGGGTAATTCAAAATTTATGTGGGGATTTACTGAGAGTAAACAAAACAATGCAAGGTATGACTGAAACCAAATTAGGGTATTAGAAATGAAAACTGAAAAAAATAAGGAGTTGAGGTAATTCCAAAACATCTCAATTTCCAAAATGATAATACTCGGCAACTGATTGGTTGGCTATGGGCATGGAAATTAAAAACAAGAGAGACTTTGAGGCTTGGAACTCAAACTGAAAATATATTGGTATATTTGGAAGACCAGATATGAATTGGTGGATGGGATAAGATAATATGGGAGAAAAGCTTAAAGGTCATCAGGTCATCATCCGCATGCCATTATGCATTCTATGAAGTAGAGGACTTTGTTAAAGTAATAGTACTTTGAATGAGTAATATTAAGGTCAATGGAAAATCTGAACCTAGAAAAGAGATATGGGCAATCCGATTCATATCCCCGTTTGCATTTAATTAATGAGTTTCCAAATCAACAAATTGGAACATAAAAAGACTTGGCAGTTTTTCTAACAGTGGTGTGAGGCTAATTATTGGCAAAATCCATGCATGATATATCAGAAATATATAGCGTATCTTGAAACTTTGCAAATTCAAAACAGCAAATGATGTTGCATTTGATTGTTTCTTCCTTTCTAGAGCAGGAAATTATTTTTTGGTCAATGTAATTGATTGTTAATAGTAATAATTAACATTTCTTTTGAAATGTAGTATAGTAATTGCAACTGAGTACCTTTCCCAGTGCTGAACCATTCCCTAGAAAATAGTGGATCCTTAATAAATATTTGCATGCACGTATACATCACAGAATAAACTCAGTTTTTGAGATGCAATCTGCAGACTATAACATGCCAATAGCATTTTCAATTCTACACAGTGGCCTTTTATAATTCAAATTATCCTTGTGTTAACTATTTTACAAATATCACAAACTTTAAGCTGATGTTAAGCTGATATCAAATAAAAGTCCTCAAAAGTCTTCAATAAATTTTTGTTTGAGGTCATGTTTCCAAATTGTTGAACCTAGCCCTAGCCTAGGAGCATTCAAGGATCACAGCAATTGAGTGTACTAGTGAAGAGATAGGTATTCCTCTGTGAATCTTGTACTGTCTAATCTGGCCAAAAAATTAGCAGAGCTTGATATACGTGAAAAAAACTCTTCTCAACTGGAGTTTTTTAAATCCTATCCTAGACCTAATCAAATCAGAATCTAGGATTCGGGCCTGAGCATGTGTGCCTTGAAACTTCTCTATGTGTTTCTGATGAACATTCTTGGGTAAGAAATCTGTCAGAGAAACTTACTAAATATTAGTCCTGAGGAGGAAATACTTAAAAATATTTTGTGTAGATTTATCCATGCTGCCCCTAAATTGGCTGGCTCTTTTAATTTTTTTAATCTATTTTTAAAATTTTTTCACTGCAACAGATTCAAAATCCTACTCCAAGACCACCCTTTTTTAAATTTTCATTTTCCTTTATTTCTTTAATGTAATCTATACCCATAAATTTGACAAAGGATTTTTATACTCATGTGATTTTATGGTGTCTTTATTAATTTCTTATCTTGCAGGTGAAAATGAGTTTATTCAGTAAGAAGAAAAGGCAAGCCAGGCAAAGGAGGTGGAAAAGGGTCTTCTAGAGGAGGAAGAGGAGGCAGGAGTCACACTAGTAATTCTCAGAAGGGTGGTGGTAGTGACAGTGGAAATACAAAGGCCTGGAGTAGAATTTGGGATGACTTTTGTATCTTGAAGGAATCAAGGCACTCCAGGGCTTTATACTCTTTGAATTTTCAAATATGGAAACAGTATGAATCCCTAATGTGTGGGAAAACACACATGGATGAGAGGGAAAAAAATATGAGGTAATTCTGGTCAAGTTAATTGCAAGTCTTATTTTAAAAGCTGTCAGTCCTCCTCTTTGTAACCTTTTCTAAAGCCATGATGGTAAATAACCGTTGTGTGTGTGTGTGTGTGTGTGTGTGTAGGTTGAAATCTGAAGTTAACTTTAACTCCCACATGACACTGTGAATTGAGTGTAATACTGCTATTATACCCAATGTTAGTAGGAAAGTAAATACTGGAAATGGGGAAAGTAATGAAAATTATTTTAAGTATTCCTAAGGTATCATAGGTTGATTTAAAAAATTGAACAGCCCAAAGTGCAACTTGCATGTACTCTGCCTTTCTAGTTGATGAGCTATTAATATATATTTTCCAGCCAGATCAGCCATGATCTGATGGTGGTTTATGTGGTAACCAGTAACAGTTGTCATATCAAGGCTTCTGTCATATTCACCATTTAGCTAATGAATAAACTATGAGAATTCTGGTAAAAAAAATTAGCAGAGTTTATAGGGAACTTGCCTTTCCTACCCAAACTCAGCCTACCCATATGATGTGCCTATACCTTATACATGAAGATTCTTGGTAATTCCTCATACCTGGAAGTTTGAGCTTGTTCTAAATAAAGAAGACTGTTTAGCATTTGGAAAGTATGATTTAGCATGAGGAGAAATCCATAACTTTGAGTTAATTAACAGGTCATGATATGTAGAATAGAGAGAGTGGGCTTTCGATCCAGAACTGGATTTATTTGCATTCTGGTTCTGCCACTTAGTTATTGTGTGACTTTGAGCAAACTATTGCTCAACCTATTAGTTTGATCATTCCAGGATAATTACTGAGTGCTAATTATGCATCAACTATCATTTTTTGCTCCACTGATACTGAAGAAAACTAGACAAATGCATTCCATATTTTTAAGGAACTTATGTTCTTATGGTAGAGACAGACTATGAAGAGAAAAATCAAAAGTATTATACAATGGAGACTGATGACAGTGTTGGCACTGATGTGTAAGACCTCTGGGGAAGACATTTTCAAGCAGATGCTGTGTGAGCTGGAAACCCAGATGACGAGGTTCCATTCAAGCAACCTCCCAGTTTACATTTCCACCTCTGTATTGTTGGAACCACATGTCTACTTTGTAAAGCTGTACTGAGAATTTTTAAAAAACTAACATAGGTGAAGTGAATAATAAGGTATTTATAAGCAGATGAACAAAGTCAATTCCGTAGCTTGGTTGGAACTGTGACCCCAGATTCTTTAGCTTATCTGTGACTTAATAAACATAAACAATCATTAATTTCATAATGAAACTGTTTTCATACCTAACATGACCCTAAATTTTGCTAGACCTGCTAAACTGGATTCATGTTATAGACTTGCCCTTCTGTAGTTGGATACTAGCTGCTTGCTCCCACACATCTATAATCGGCTTTCTCAGAAACAAATTTAATCTCCTTGTAATTTACCTATAATTTCTTCCTTTTATTATTTGTATCATACCTTTTCAGTTTGCAAAAGGCAGTCTAGTTAGAAGAGAGAGTGAACATTTGAAGGTTACTTGAAAGTACAATAAGAAGTGAATAGTTACGAAAAAGATGAGAACCGTAGTTGAAGTATAGGGAGGTATAGCAGAGAGAAATGTTTCCAAACTATTTTCATTGCATGGCAAATATAGGAAATGATGAAACTATATGTAAGTCATTGTTTTTAAAAATATTCTATTGATAAGGTGAAATTTTTTAGTTAATATTTATAGGAATAGTAGAATATATATTTTGGGGTTAATATCCTGGTTTTACTGTGAATGAGTTTTGTGTCCATTGGCAGTTTACTCCATCCCTGTCTTCTTTCTTTAGGTAATGTATGATTGACTCAAGAGTGTTAAATCTTAATAGTAATGTCAGAATATTCCTTTCATTCTCCCCTATTCTTTGTGATCTATATTGTCTTTTAAGTACTTAGAACCCAAGAGACACGTCTGATTCAGTAGTACTGTCTTGTCTTCAATAGTGACCCTCACTCAGTAGGGCCAGGGTCACTGTCAGGGGTTTCAGCCTGTGTGCCTTTCATTATTCCTCGATGACTGCGATTAATTCTAGGACAGTAATACTCCATTCTATTTACCCTTCCTTCTGTAGACTAAAACTCTAAGCACAACAAGATATTTTCACATCCCTACATTTAACTGAAATATGTTTGTAGTAGATTTAATGATGTTTGATGTTCCAATCATAATTAACGTTTGCCTCTGAGCAAGCCTTAAAATATATATTAAAAATCTTTGTTGTCTCTTTTCTTAAGTGAAGGAATCTTGTTAGCATGCTTTGTCTACCAGTTGTTGAGGTGATGTAGTCTCATTCATTTATCGAATATTTGATTGGGCTAGGCTCGGTGTAAGTGAGGAACGGTTCTAGAGCTGGGGATACAGCAATGAGGACAACAGGAAATATCTTGCAAGTATGTGCGTGGAGATCAAAAGTCATAGAATCAAGTTGTCAGCAGAACTGGTTCCTTCTGAAAGCTGTAGGAAGAATCTATTTCCTTCCTTCTCCATCTTCTAAGGCTCCCCTCACATGTCACTTTGCTTCTGTTAACACATCACTTTCTCTCTGACATTGACCCTGTTGCTTCCCTCATAAAGATCCTCAAGATCACATTGGATCCACCTAGATATTTCAGGATAGTTCCCGCATCTCAAGATCCTTGTGTAAATTACATCTGCAAAGCCCCTTTTGTCATGTAAGATAACATATTCACAGACTCTGGCAATTAGGGCATGTACATCATTGGTGGTACGTTATTCTACCTACCCAGCAAAGTTTATTATATGACATATGTTACATGTAGTATATTTATATCCATAGGTAAATAGATACAAATCCATTCACATACTTACAGGATATTGCCTGTCTTCTTCACTGCTGTATTCCTAGCTCTAGAAGAGTGCCTGGCCTATACTGAGCCTAGCCCAATCAATAAAATATGTGAACTATTTATATATGCAAAACACTGGATGAAACTCCAAGGAATTATGCTGAGTGAAAAAGCCAAACCCAAAATTTCATATGCTGTATGATTTCATTTATACAGCATTTTTAAAATGACAAAATTATAGAAGTGGAGAAAATCTTGGTAGCTACTAGGGATCAGGAATGAGGTAGGGCAAAGTAGTGGATGGGGTTTTATAAAGGCAATATGAGGGATCTTGTGATGACGGAAAGATTTTTCCAGCTTGACTGTATCGATGCTAATAGCCTGGCTACAACACTGTACTATAGTTTTATAAGATGTTATCAGTGAGGTAACATGGTTCAAGTGTACATGGGGATCTCTCCATATTAATCTTATAAGTGCATGTGAATTTACTATGAAAATCCACATTTTTTTAAAGATTTAATTTAAACAAAAACAATATGTATACACAAGGTACTCAGTAAAGTTTAGTTACCTTTCCTCAAAAAAAAAAAATAAGAAGAGTAATTGAACAGCTGATGTTTCCATTTACTATGGTGGAGAAGAACTGGGCATAGTGTTATTCATGAAACAAGTTATGTTAGAGAAAGTTCCCTGGGGTAGAATTTAAAAGACCAGGGTTATTTCTGTCACTCTGTCACCGATGAACAGTGATTCAGTGAATGAGTCATTTTACTCTTTAAACTTCACTTTTCTTATCTGAAATATCTATGTATTTGTTTAGATGATCATAAAGTTTGCTTCTAATTGATTATATGGTTATTATTGAATTAATTCAAGTAAATTTTTCCAAAGGCACTCAATATAATTATTTCCCATAAATATCTGAGTTTAAAATAATTTACATATTCTTATATTTCAATAGGTGAGCTATGTGCTTTCATAAAATGTCACTGTGTTTTCATATACCATAATATGATATTGAGGAATTAATCATTATAAATAGTTAATTTTTAATATTAGCAAAATAAATTACAATTACACATTGTCTTATATTTTAAGGTCAAAAGAAATATCTGTGCTTAATATATTCTCCGTTTCTTTCACACAATTTTGAGCTCAATCTTTCCTGTACTTTGTACCCAATGAAAGATGAAGGCAAATTTGACACCTGGAAACTTCATGCACATAAATGTGAATGCATACATAAGCACACAAACACACACATACATATTCAAGGCAGAATATTTTTATTTACCCATTTTATTCAGAATATTTGGGTTGTGAATCATCTAGTTCTCTGAGTTAAGATAAATTCTAAATGTATGTTCTAATGTCTAAACACATGATGAAATTTATATAAGAAACATGTCCAACATAATAAAAATATTTCTATGAAGATTTGTTAAGTAGGAAAAGATATGTGGGAAGGTTATGTTCTATTAGATTTCTACCTATTAAGGATAACTACTTATGGGGCCACCTATTGACTTATGATAAATATATTTTCTTCAAGAACATTTCAATATATACATAAGCTCCAAGAAAATGCAAGCCCAGGCATTCTGAATCTTCTCTTCCTCCCCTCTGGGCCCAAATGGTCTATACCCTTCTTCTGAGCCTTTGAACACATGTCTCCCTTGAAGAAGCACTGTTCTAGACACTAGCCTTGGTGCTGAAAAATATAGATGACAAAATCATATCAATGTCATCTAAAGATAAAAGAAAACTCAAATGATATAAGGATAGGGTAATTTTTTTTTATACAGAGTGACCACAATAGCATATTTAAGTAACATTGAGGATTTTCTTTGATGAAGATTGCTTCTACTGCTCAATAATTAAACTTTTTTGTTTTCTTTTAATGCTTTGTCTTCTACTTATATCATAGAAAGCCCCTCAGGTTGGTCCCACATGCTTCACTCTTGAACAGAATCATTACTGAAGCCTATGTCACTTGCATTATTGGCTGGAAAATTAGTCTAAATCTCTAACACAAGACAATGCCATTAAAAAAATATTTTAACTGTAGGTTGTAGGAAGTAATTTAAGGACTCTGAGATCTGCCTTATATCCCCTCAGGCAAAATTCAGTGTAACTGAGTTTTCAAGTCTTATGCTATAGAATCATAGTCTTATAGATCTTGATTGTGTTATTGTAGTTGTGCCCCTTGGGATCCAGGAATGGCTTTAAAAAGACAGACAACAAATTGAATTCTAAGAATTTTGAAAATTTTGTTACCCTTCTGCAGTAAAATAGCCATGTAGAAAAATAATCTCTGTGATTTCTCAAACTTGCCTCTGAGTTTTAAATTATTAACCAAGACTTTTGCAGGCCAACAACAACTGCTTTCTGTTAGGACAATATTCACCTTTTTTTCCTTTGTACTCAATTTGAGCATCCTTCCAAACTATCTAAAAACTATACAGATGAGTAATGCATGCCCGCAGCATTATTAAGAAAAAAAAGGATAAATCACCTTGGCAGGACAACATTTGCACTCTATCTTGAAGATCTATTTCTATGTTCTTTTTTATCTTACATCATATGATCTTTAAAAAAGTGAAAAAACAGGGATGGCTTCATAGGTGTTTACTGTTGAGAAGGTTTCATAGGTGTTTACACAGTGACTCACAGTAAGGATCTTGCACTTGGGGATTAATGCTCTGTAGTTATCATTTTGCAATTCTTAGTAATTTTATCTTTGAATTTATGTTTTGTAAGTGAAGTTTGATAAGTCATCAGAACACATACTTGGAGCATATACAGGCTTGGAGCTTAAGCTCCCATGTTGTTCTGTCTGCCTCTGCATTTGTTGGATGAGTTCTGAGCTGTCCACTCTCCCACACTCTAGCACCCTAGGCCAAGTAGACCCCTACCACCTTCTGTTCCTGGTAAGGTCCTGGATGGGAATTTGTGAAATTTCATGCCTGTGCCCCACTGTGCCTCAGGGCAGGACATGGTGGGGGCCATCCCTGTCCTGTGCTGGCAGCACCAAGACATGTATGGTGAGTAGAAATCCAGAGGTTACCTCTTGGTGGTGGTGAGTTTCTCCTCCATTCCTGATCCAGGTATCAAGTGTGTCCTGGCAAAGAGGTTTAAAAAGCTTTGGGGAATGCCCATTTACCATGAGTTATAATGTTGGACCCATTGAGAAAAGACACACGTGGTTTCCCCAGTCAGGGCATGGCACATCAGTCTGGCGTCTGGCAGAATGTTTGACCCAGACCCCTTGGCCTTGTGGCAGAGAAGAGCCCCCTGGTGCATGTGAATGTCCGAACTTGGCCCGTGAGTGTTCCTCACCCAGGAGCACTCTCTGGACCAGCTGTGTGAGTTGGGCAGTGCTTTCTTTCTCTTTACAATCTTCCTAAGTCTGAGTGTGTTTGCTACTCTAGCCAGTTCTAAGTACCTTCCCTGGGCAAGACACAATATAGGAATTATAAAATTTCAGTGATACCACATGCAAGTTAAATGTCCTGAGCATTTGCATTTAAAACTGGCCTTGCACAATATAGATTAATGGTAAAAAGGTATGCTAATAATTTAAAATTTTAATTTTTCTGTACTTAAGAGTGTTAAATAGCAAATAAAAGCACCACCATGACACATTGAGAGACAGACCATGAAGAAAGGAAATTCCTCATGAATGGCACTTTTAACTGCTTATTTAACAAGGGGTCCTACATTTTTATTTTGTACTGGGTCCTGTAAAATATGTAGCCAGGTGAGTCTGGGATTTTGCTGTAGATATTGCCCCTTCTCCATATCCTTACAAAAAATGTTCTACCTATGAAATTATTGAATACTGAAAGGTATTCTAAGACAGTTAAATATCATATCTGCTTTGAGCAAGTGATCCTGTTTAATAATTAAAAACAGAGGAATAAAATACTGTTTAGGACAGAATGTTAATAAATATTGCTTATGGGAGCTGACATATTTTCTCATCTTGGTACAGTTATGATGCTTATGTGAGGAGCCCAGAAAATGACCAATAATGCCATTAAAGTCACATTGGCATGGAGATGCCAAAGCACATGGATCCTCCCACTCGAAACTACAATAACTTTGATTTTCAACTAAAACAAGGAGAAGATTAAGAAAAATACTCAAGACAAAACAAGCTGGGCCAAGAGTATATAGTCTTTAACTTGTAAAACAAGCACACACAAGACAGAATGATATTGAATGATGGATGACAAATTTCTAAATTTATGTTGTGCAACATATTCAGGTCAGGCACCTTATACTTGTATTATTTAACTGGCAATGAGTCTGAATTTGCTTAGAAAATAAATTTATTTGCCAAAGTATAGTGAGTTTTTCTTCATAGGTTGTTCTTACAGGAGTGTGATAGGTAACTACTTTCCTAAGTCAATATTTCTCCAAGTTTTATTCATAGACTACATTCAAGGAATCACCAAAAAACTTGATAAAAATTAACTCAATATGCAAATATTTATTGAAAACTTGCTATGTTATAAGCTCTGTGATAGTCATTGGTGCTACCATGGAGAAAATAAACTTCTTCCTCTGGGAGCTTATGTCCTGGAAGAGGAGTCAGGTATTGATTATTTATATAAACACACATAAAATTACTGCTGAGAGAAAGCTACATGGCCTGAGAACTCTAATTGAAATATTGAATTAATCTCAGAGGATCAGTGACTACTATCTTTACAAATGAAATTTTTAAACTAATATCTAAAATAGGATTAAGAAATTACTAGGTGAAGCAAGAAGGAAAGGGAGTTTCACACACAAAGAATAGCCCGTAGGAGAGCATCTCAGGCCAAAAAAAAGAACAAGAAAGTGGCTGAAGGAGAAAGAGAAAGAAGGAGTCTGGTGCATCTTGAGGTGGAAGAGATAGGCAGGGACTAGATCGTGCAAGGTCTTGTACGTAGCGTAAATTCTGTCTCTGTCTCCGAATTAGCAATATTTGAGGATGATGTCTGGGACTCTGCATTTGTAATAAGTATCCCAATAGTTCTTATTTATATTGATTAAAATTTGAGAGCTCTGGCCTCATAATTCTGTAAAAATTCTGCAAAATTCTCAGTGATAGTTTTAATAAACACAGGCTTTGTGCCTAATCCATTAATATCAGGGGCAACTGCAAAGGGATACATATCGGTGATGACGCCCACGTTCCAGACCTTAGACAATTTTCTGGGATGATTTATCTCTTAGAAAATGGCTGGATCTGAAGGCCTGAGTCAACATCGATGCTTTTTCTTTTTCTTGTTCTCTTGATAGAAGTAACATTAGTTCTTTCTCTGTCAAGAATATAGGCTATTGAAATTATTGATGTGTTTTCCATTGTTTAAGACTTCATGACTTAGATCCTGTTGTAGGTAGTTTAAGATGATTTTTAAACACAACTTTTATGAGTTAGACATTTTTAGATTTTATGTATAAGTGTGATTGTGCAGTATTTGTCTTTCTGTGTCTGGCTTATTTCACCTAAGCATGTCCTCCAGGTTCCTCTGTGTTGTTGCAAAAGTCAGGCTTTCCTTCTTTTTATGGCTGCATGATATTCTAATATATACATGGAATATAACATATATGGAAAATAATGGAATATTATTCTATTATATTCCATAATATTCACATGTATGTGTCTGTATATATAAAAATACTTTCTGTATTCATTCATCTATCAACACTTAGGATGTTTCTATGTCTTGACTACTATGAATAATGCTTCAATGAACAAAGCAGTGCAGGTATCTTTTTGGGATAGCATTTCATCTCCTTTGGATATATACCTAGAAGTAGGATTGCTGGGTCATATGATTGTTCAATTTTTAATTTTTTGAGGAAACTTCATATTGTTTTCCATATGGTTATATCAGTTTACATTCCCACCAATAGTATATGAGTGTTTCCCTTTTTGCCCACATCCTTACCAAGACTATCTTTTGTCTTGTTGATCATAGCCGTTCCAACAAGTATGAGGTGATATCTCATTGTGGTTTTGATTTGCATTTCCATGAACATTAGTGATGATGAGCACCTTTTCATATACCTGTTAGCCATTTGTGTATTTTCTTTGGAAAAAAGTCTGTTCAGGACCTTTGCTGATTTTTCAATCAGGCTATTTGTTTTTCTTCTTGCTATTGAGTTGCATGAATTTCTTATATATTTTGAATATTAATCCCTTGTTGGGCATATGGTTTGAAAGTATTTTCTTGAAAGTAGGTTGCCTTTTCATTTTCTAGACTGTTTCCCTTTCTGTGCAGAAACTTTTTAGTTTGAAGCAGTCCCACTTACTTATATTTGCTTTTGCTGCTTGTGCTTTGGTGTTATATACAACAAATCATTGCCAAGACCAATGTCATGGAGCATTTCCCCTATGTTTTCTTCTAGGAATTTTATGATTTCAGGTCTTATGGTTAAGTCTTGAATGCATTTTGAACTGATTTTTGTGTATGGTGTAAGACAAGGATCCCATTTCACTTTTTTTTTAATTGCATGTGGACATCCAGTTTTCCCAACACCATTTATTAAAGAGACCTTTCATTCCCCATTATGAATTCTTAGTGCTTTTGTCAAAGCTTAGTTAACCATATATGCATGGGTTTATCACTGAGTTTTCTATTTTGTTCCATTGCTCTATGTGTCTGTTTTTCAGTCAGAAATCAGAGAAAAAGAGAGTAGAATATTAGTTACCAGGGGCCCAAGAGTGGGGAAAAGGGGGAGATGTTGGTCAAAAAATACAAATTTCTGTTATAAAATGAAGAAGTTCTGAAGAACCCACATATATCATGATAAGTATAGTTAGTAATAATGTGCTGTATACTTGAAATTTTCTAAGAGAGTGGATCTTGAGTATTCTCACCACAAAGAAAAGAAGGGTAGCTATGTGAAGTGATGCATATGTTAACTAGCTTGACTGTGGTAATCATTTCCCAACGTATACATATACCAAGGCATCATGTTGTATATTCTAAATATATGTAATTTTTATTTGTCAATTTTACATAGTGGAGCTGGGAAAATCTTGCAAAAAATTGCTTTTATATAAAATCACTGCATTTACCATTTTACTGAAATGATAATCTCTATGCATAAGGTCCTAGAGGGGAAAAACACTCTCATAATAAAGCACCTAGTTAATAACTGGGCAAAATGTAATTATTGATGTCTCAATTATTGATCCCCCTGCTCAGCATGTGCTTTTCACAGTTACTACCCCTGTAGTAGAAAAATATGTCTACTAATACTAATATTACCCGTGTGACTTGGTAGATTGATAAATTTTTATTAGCTTCTGAGTGATGTGTCATAACCTCAGTGAACAACAGCAAAATTCAAAACTCTGGTGTGTCAATGTCAGCCCAACCTTTATTTTCCATAAGACAGAGGTGGAGGAAAGGCGGCTGCCCAGGGCTCTTCAAGCTGCGCTGGAAAAGCCATGGGCGGGCATCAGGGTCAAGGAAGCCAGAGAGAAAAGTCAATTTGTCCTTTTCTTATTTTTAGTTTACCATGTGCACTTTTAGAAAATCATATTTATAAAAAAGTCAACAAGTAGGAGGGAAATGGAACTCTTAAGATCAACGTAGGTAGGAGGACAGACAGTGAGGGACCCTGGCTTTTAATTTCAAATCAAAGGGGAAGAGCAAAGTTGATGTGCCCTCCTGTGCTGTTTTAAAGGGAGTTCCTGACATGATGAATCCCCATTAATTCCCTTTGGAAAGAAGCAGCTGACTGCTGAGAGAGTAATGCTCCATTTCTAATTCTTTCATTCCTTATGAAAAGAAGAACAAAGAGAGGCAGACATAAGAGGTCTGTTTCAGAGAGAGACAAACAAGAAGTAATGAAGGCGCGGTGAACAGTAACCTGAAGAGGGGATTGAAATGAGAAAGAAGCTAGGGAGAAAGGGTGCCTAGCAAGACTTTTGCAGAAGTAGCGGGGTGGAAGGGTGATCCCCAGAAAATGAAAGATCACTGTGTGTCCAGCATTACAGAGAAGCAAATGGAAAACTCCTTATTGAAAAAAATAAATCAGAGAAATCACACAAGAAACTTAGATGTCTTTTTTACAAAGAGGATTTAAATTAAAAAGTCAGTAAATCAAAATGCTTGATCATAAGTATATATAAGTATTTACAGATTGTGGAAAGCAAGTTATTTTTAAATGTCTCCCTGCCCAAGACAAAGAGCAACACTGCAAAGAAAGTATTTACCCCTTGAGACCATTCCTGTGACAAACTTGATCCTGGGACAGCTGGATAATGCAGTGGAACTGGGATGAACTCCTGCAAAGATAAATGTTTGCCCAGTGAATGTATGAATGAATGAATAATGTTAGCTTTTAGCTAAAGAATTCTGGATCTTAAAAGAGGTTTGTTAAAACTTTTCAGAGAGAAAGAGAGTTGTGTTTGGGGGTTTTTAGACATCATGGGATTATTTTATTTGAATTGAGTTTGTCCTGATGGCTGACTTTGAACAAGTAAAAGTACCTGATGTACTAAGTGGCTGCTGTTTACTTGGCCTTTCAGAATGCTCAGTTAATAGCTGACATCAGCTTCTTTCTGTAAGATTCATTTTTGTAAAAGGTGAAAGATTTATATGATCTGAAGAGAAACCAGAGTATAAGATTCGTTTTTGGATAGATGAAACTATTACTCTCCAAACAGGTTCATTGCCTGATGCTCAATACACTGAAACAGCAGAGGTTTCAGTGAAGAGTTTAACATTGCAGGGCACCGAGTGAGGAGATGGAAGAAATTTCTCAGATCTGTCTCCCTGAGAATTTGGAGACGAGGGTTTTTAAGGATGGTTCGGCGGGTAGGGAACTAGGGAATTGGAATCAGTATTGCTGATTGCTTGGGTAGGGGGTGAAATCACAGGGGTGCAGATATTGTCTTTTTGTGCTGAGTCAGTTCCTGGATGGGGTTTGCAAGATGAGCAAGATTATTTGAGTCATTTCCTTGGTATGGGTCACTGATCTGTATGGGTTAGTTGGTCTAACAGAATGCAGGGTTTGGAAAATATCTCATAGAACAGCCTGAGGTGTCACAAGGGTGATGTTACCTATGGGAGTAATTAAGAAAGTTAATCTTTATGACCATCAGCTATGTGACTCCTGATTAGTAAGCAATTATAGGAAAGCAATCTAGGGAACACCAGGTGGTTACTGTTTTTAACTATCCACCCTATACCTTTGCCCCTACCATAGCTCCCACCTTGTGGCCCTTTATTAATTTTATAATATAAAGGGCAGTTTCAAAACTTGCATCAAATATTGCATTTTTTTTTTGTTTGAGACAGAGTCTTACTCTGTCGCCTGGGCTGGAGTCCAGTGGCATCATTATAGCTCACTACAACCTCCAACTCCTGGTCTCATGCAGTTATCCCACATCAGCCTCCCAAGTAGCTGGGACTACAGGCCTGCGCTACCGTGCCCGGCTAATTTTTTCTGTTTTTTAGTAGAGATGGGGTCTCTCTCTTCCGCAGGCTGTTCTGGAACTCCTGAGCTCAAGTGATCCTCCCATCTTGGCCTCTCAGAGTGCTAGAATTACAGGTGTAAGCCACTGAGCCCAGTCAAATCTTGGATATTTTTTACTGTGACATTTCCTACTTTCTGTTGCAGATAATGATTTTTCTATGGAAACCAGGGAAACAGTAATGTTCAAAAGAATGGTTTTAAAAACTCACTAAAATAGTTAACAAACAAAAATGCAGAAGAAAAAGAGAAAAAATGAATTGCAGAGGGATTATTGGAACTTCCTCTCAAATGGCAAATAAATCAAATATATGTTCTCTAAAAAAATCAAAACAAAAATTGGAGAGTAAAACTTTCAAAATAATTTCAATTGCAAATATACTTATTTATATGACATAAAAATTCATGTTGTAAGCAACATGTATTTCTCAGTGCAAAACAATGCATTTCTTAGTTACCTTTTATTCATTCTTCAGATTTTAGCTTGATGTCATTTTATCCACAAAAATTTCATGGATAGCACCCCTCCTCACTTTTGAATTGGCTTTCCTTCTTACATATGTTTTTATTGTTTCTGTAATTCTGCTTGATTATAATTGAAAACATAGCTGTTTATAATCCCTGTTTGACTGTGGGCAGCAACCGTGACTATTTTGTGCTGTATCCTTAATATTTGGTATATTACTGAAAATACACATAAAATATTTAATGAATAATAATGAACATTTATAGAATGCACATTATATGCCATATGCAAGAACTCTGTGTGTATTTCATAATTTAATCCTCACAATAATCTTTTGAATTAGGTAAAATTTTTTATCCCTTTTAGGGATGAAGAAACTGGACTTTAATAACATGCCCAGAATCTTATGGCTTAAATGTCCAGAGATTGGATCTAAAAAGGGCAGGAAATTCATATAAACAGTGAATCCTATAGACATAGTTCATAAGAATAATTGGGCTCTTAATTGCAAAAGAAATTTGGGAATATCCTTAAATACCTGCTTGAAAAAAATTACTAACACAAGATGCTTTCCATTCATAGGTATTTTGAGTAAAGGTATGAGAAGCATAGCACTTTTCTTTACCAAAGGAATATTACTGATGTATATTGTTTAAGATCTTAATTATTCCACATGTTTTTCAAGTAACAAATAACTATCTTTTAAGATAGAACATAAAGGAAAGTTTGGGAATAGCAGGCAAGCCTATAAACAAAGATCTCATTTAGCCCTACAGAATGAGAAACTGAATTTTTTACGGTTTTTACTTTTAAATTTGTATTCATGAGTTGTCTGAACCCTAAGACAGCTGTTAAAATAAGACCATCAATAATGAATGACATATGGAATGAGGACAAAAAATAGGATGTTAAGAGATAATGATCAGGGCTATGAATAAAAAATATCAGGATGGCAACAGCTCTACATTCTTTAAATGACATGTGGGGAAACAATGACTCATATGGGGGAAATCTATCCTCCTAGAAACACACAGTCTCATTTAATAGTGAATGGATTCAAGCATTGAAGAGAGAGAGAGAGAGGTATCAAATTTTGAATCCCAGATTTGCCACCTACAAGTCCTTCTGACTTTGGGCAGTTGTTCTAACTTCCATCATCTCATGTTCTCTGTAAAATGGGTTTATTTTGTGTATTGTTATAAGGCTAAGTGGCTTTGAGTGTGCAGTGATCTACTTGCAATTTGCAGTAATGCATGTTCAATATATTCCAATTCTAGCCTTTTTCCCCATTTTAGTGTTATGCTTTCCAAATATCAGAGTGCTTGTTTGACTTTCACAGTACTTCTATGAGTAGTTACTTAATGTATTTCTAATGAAGAAACTAGACTCCAAATATATTTGCATTATTTTATATAAAGGAAATAATAAAAATAAAAGCTAATATTTATAAAGTACATATGTGTCAGGCATTATAGTAAGTCCTTTATCTACCCAACCTATGTGTTATGTGCTCTTATGCTTCCCATTTAACGTGCAACCAAACTGAGATTTAGAAGAAAATGTAAGTGATTTTCTCAAAATTATATAACTGATATATAGTAGACCCAAAACAAGCCCAGGAATATTTGCTCCATCCCCCAGTTAAAAGTGTTTGCTGTTATTATTAATTACAATGACTCTATTACTGTACGGACCCTTTACAAAGTGTTTTCACATACAATGCGTTTTATTCCTATAATATTGTGAAGAGTGTGTGACTCATATTATTTTATGGCTTAGATTGTTACAACATTTTAATTGAACAAATAGTGATTTAGATAAGTAAAACAATTGTCCAACATCATTGCTTAGCTGGGACAAAGCCTGTATGAGTTGGAGCTGGTTTCATGCCACAGGTGAGAGCCAACTATGCACATCTCTTCTCAACTCTGCATTTAGTGATATTATGACATTTTGTTGGGAACTTGAAATCAGCTGTGGTGGGAATATTTACACCAGAGAAATTGGCAAACTCTGCAAATGAGTATTTCCTCTCTCTGCAGAGTTGGCTTATCAGCACACTCACCATTGACATAGCTATCTGAGAAAGGCAATCTAAATCAACATAGGACAGAGAGAATGATCTCTTTCCAGTGCACTATTTTTTTTAATTTTCTACTTCTTTTTTTTATTGTGGTAAGAACTCTTAACATGAGGTCTGCTCTTATAACACTTTTTTAAGGATGCAATATATTTTTGTTGACTATAGGTACAATGTGATTATATAGCAGATCTCTAGTGCACATTTATCTTTCTTGACTGAAACTTGCACTATTGCTTTATTGAAGTTAACATGATGTGTAATTGTGTGTGTGTGTGATTTAATGTCTCTGTACCCACCTATACCAACTCCTTACCACACTGGAAAGTCCAAGAAGGCTGGAGTTATTCCTAACTCCCCAACAGATATTGAGTTCCTATTATAGTCCCTAACTCATAGTAGGTATTTCAGTGAATGTATTTTGAAAGAATGTGTAACACATTGACTTGGCAACTGATATACTTATTTATAGATATAAAGTACAATAGTTTTGAAATTCTTTACTTACTGGCTTCATACTACAGGTTGTCCCAAAAGTTGCCATACATAGGGAAAATGGGAAATTGTAGCTAAATGTACCTTTATTTACAAAATATTCAGGTACAATTTCGCATTTTTCCTATGTATGGCAACTTTTGTGACACTCTATATAATTTTCTTTTTTAACTTTTTGTTCAAAAAAAGTGAGACTCATGGCTTCCAAAAGAGGTTCTGCCACAGTATAAAAGCATCAACTCACAAATCTAGAAATTTAGCTGTCTATTTTTTCATGTCTCTATAACTAAGAATTGCCTTCACATGTTGAAATGGTTGAAAAAAATCAAAAGAAGAATGATATTTTTTGACACATGAAAATTATATGAAATTAAAATTTCAGCTCTCATAAAGTTTCATTGGAACAAAATCACATTTATTCATTCATGTTTTGTCTGTGGCTGCTTTTATACTACAACTGTACAGTTGAGTGGTTGTGACAGAGATCATATGGCCTGTAAAGCATAACATAGATAGGATCTAGCTCTTTACAAAGAAAGTTTGCCAACTCCTGCTATAGAAACTCATGCTCTTGTTGAAGTGTTTCCAATGTTGGCGAGTTTACTTCTGAATGAAATGTTTCTTCTATGGTGAGACAGCTGAATTATAATAAACACTTCCCTTATATTGAGACAAAATCTTACTCCCTGCATATTTTATTAACAAGGCCATAGATTATAGTGAGGTGAGAGGTTGATCTCTATAGCCAATTGACTTAGTTGGAATGCTGGAACTGTTCTGCTCCAACTGTGTGTACTTGAACAAGTTCCATTACCTTTCTATGACTCATTGTCCTATGTCTTAGAATTTTTATGAACGTTAAATCACTGCTAATATTTACACATTGATTCTTATAGTGACATGATAGTTCCTACAGATAGGTACACATATTATTTTTTCCTGAGGAAAGGACTCATAACTTTTATTATATTCACTAAGGTGTTTTAGACTCTCAAAAACTAGAATTCTTGATGTTATTAATATTTTACCTGTAATGAAGCAAAACCTTTCCATATACCTTATACCCAGTGGAGATAAAAGTTTGGCTTTAGTAAATACTCTGAGTACCCTCTCTCCTGGGATGTCCACTGAGCATATTTTCAAGAGCCCACTCTTAGAGAATGGTCTTCCTCCCCCCTTCCTATGACTGAATTTTGCAATCTAAACCATAGCCCTTTCCCGGAATGTAAAACAGAATTCATTTTTCTGCCTTACTTCTTCCTCTTGATAAATTATAACCACTATATTGAGAGATGCTATCACTCTCTAAAGATAGAACTCTTCCTGTCAGGCACCACAATAGTTTCCAAGGCAACCCGTGTAACTCCCAGGGACAAAGTTGCTCTCTGTTCTTCTTCCTCACTGGGGGAGAAAATTTCTGTGCAGGTACTATCATCATACCTAAGGAAATGTGATGTAAACTAATGTCACCTTGCTTCTTATAGCTATCTCTGTCGACTATCTTAAAAGCAGTTTGAAAATAAAGAGCTGTTGCCAAATGAAAGGTGTTTTCAAGACATGTACTGAATTTAAAATGTTTGCTATATCCTAGTCTTCAGAATCACAATAAGTCTTGGAACCCCATAGTCCTTTACATGAAAGGATGGCCTCTTGCAAAGCAGGATAAGGTGTACTTTGAGTGGTGGATGAGCTGACACTATTTTATGGAACGTGAAGAAGGGAGATACAAACAAATAAATAAGGAATGAAAAAAATACCTTCCAACATAGTCCAGACCAGTGTCTGTAATTCTGCCTTTGGGTTTTTTCCTTCACTTGTCACACTCCAAGTTTGAAATGCAGGTATCTACATTGAGATACGATGTGTTTACCAAGTATTAATTGTAACAGCAGAACTCAATCGCTTTTCTCTGGCTGGTTAGAGACTTATGAGCCTTTTGATATTCGGTGTCTAATTCTGTCCTCAGCTTTTAAATGAAAGTAGTTCCCCTGTACCTATTCAACTGCCAGGAAGGCAGTCAGCCCAGATGAGCCAAGGCATTCTGGTCCTGTTTAAAGCCATACTGCTTACTGATCTCCATCACACTCATACCCCATCCCCCAAATTACTTTGATTTCACTCTGGAGCTCATTGCCTCCTTCTTTCTACTAGCTTATATCTATCTTACCTGTGAAAAAAAACAAGTTCACTGAGGCTAGGTCAGCATTAGTATTTTATACAGGAGGGAAGACTTTGAGTTTAATAAAATGACATCTATTTGTTTGTTTGTTTTGTGAATGATTTATACAGACCTTCATCACAGAACCAACCATATTTCCTCACATATGTTACTTTTCCTCTACTCCCTCTGCTGTCTAGACTCCCGGATTAGTAGTTTTGTGAGATCAAACACTGTTTCTCTTTTGTTTTTGTATCCCTATTCATCTGTCATTATAGTGCTTGGCACAGATTGGGTGTTCAAAATATGTGTTTATTTATTAATTGAAGAATGTGTACATTTTGATGGGCCAATAGGAGAGAGAACTTCCCATGTTCTAAGTTTCCTCTACTAGACAACTGGGCAGATTTTAAGTGCACCTGGAGAAGAAGACAGCATTTTACTTGGAAGCCTTCCCACAAGGCACATGGAAAGCTTGGCCTCCAACTTATTATAATACCTCACCATTATTCATTAACCTCAGAGTTGACATTCACCGTGTGCTGAAATGTACTTCCCAATTTCTCTTGGCCAAACAGTTGCCTAAGTTGTCTTCTGTTATTTCTCTAGCTGGGTTACTTATTTGAAATAATGATTTAGTAACTCTAATGCTCTTTTTCTCCATGTAAACCCATCACGTGAGAATTTTGTAGCCAACCCCACTTTTTTCAGGCCAATGTCATTTCCCCCTGCTGACCAGGATTGTAGTAGAGAGCAATGTTGTAAAGAAGCACTTGAACTTCAGTAATGAGTGTTGGCTCATCCTCCTCAGCCTAGAGCAATGTGTTCTTCATAACCTTTGGGGGACTGATGAAAAGCTTGTTTCCTTGACAGTTTTCATTTATATGTCCCTAAAGTCTTGTTCTCTAATATCAAAAAAAGAAAATGTTTTTCCCATAGGGTAGATATGATGGTGGGGGTATACAGGAAAACTTTAGATTGCGCTTAGATTATAGCACAGTGGTTGTAAGTAAGGGATTGTGTGTCAGAACGATCTGTGTTTGAATCCCAGTCTCTCACATAATGAGTTCTGTGACCTCAAAAATCATGGCTTAACTATTCTAAGGTAACTTTGCATATATGAGGTTAAAAGCTTGGAAAGTGTTTATTGGTATTCACTAGGATTTTTTCCTATGTTATTATTGCTTTAGTTTCTTTGTCTATAAAATGAGGATAATTTGCCTACCTTAAATATTTATAATGGTGTTTTTAAACACCATTATTTATAAAATGTATCATTTAGCAAAATCATACCTTTATTGAGGTATAATTGATACATAAAACTGCACATATTTAATGTGTATACAATTTGATGAGATTGAATATATGCATATATCCATGATGTCATCAGCACAATCAGGATATTAAACATATTTATTACCTCCAAAAATTTCCTTGTGTTCCTTTGCTTTATAAATTTTTTGTGATAGAAATATTTAACATGAGATTTTCCCTCAACAAACTTTTAAGGGCACAACACCTTATTGTTAACTATAAGCACTATGTTGTGCAGCAGATATCTAGAAGTTATTTATTTTGTATAACTGTAACTTTGTATCCATTGAACAACAACTCCCCATTTCCCTCTTACCCCATCCCTTGACAAAAACCATTCTATTTTTTGCTTCTATCAGTTTGGCTATTTTAGATATTCCATGAAAGTGTAATCATGCAGCATTTGCTTTTCTGTGCCTGGCTTATTTCACTTAGCATAATGTCTTCCAGATTCTTCCATCTTGTCACAAATGGTCCTTCTATTTTAGATTATGTGTGATGTCTGGACATGGTAAATATTTAATGAATAATGTCTACTTCATATTAAAATCTAGTTGCTTTCAAGGTTTTTACTTTTCCAATCCTAATTCTTTTGATTCTAATAAGTGACTCATCTATAAAAACAGATGGTGCAGGAATAGCAGGTATAAGCGTTAGTATTGCTTTTCAGGAATTACCCAAGGTCATAACCCACTAGCACCTTGTTTTTGCAGCATAATTCACATTAGCCAAGATATGGAAATGACCTATGTTTGTCAATAGAAAATTAGATTAAAAAACTGTGGGTTTTTTATATACACACACACATGCACACGCACATACACATACACATACAATGTTATTCAGCCCTAAAAAATGATATTTTTTAAAAAAATTTGTTATTAAACCCTTCTTTAGAAATTGTCATGAACTTTCCATAGTTCAATTCCCTTCCCCATCTGTCCTCATAAGACTGTAACTAAAGAGCTCAGTGTGTTACCTAGCTAAGAGGTAGAACTGAATAATATCATGGGGGTAATTCTTTAACCACTCCATCAGGAGGAAAAATTAGACCTTTTTTATTGTAGGCCACAGTGACTATCTTTATCAAACTGGAATAACATTTTCTAAGGGGAAATGGTTCCAAGAGTTTTTTTTCAGAAGCAAAGTATCATCCTACAGATTGAAAGAACCATTTAGTAAAATAAAACTTTTTCCTCATGGAAAATGTTTATTGCACACAGCAGTATGCAAATAATTATGTTAGTTGCTGAAAGAAAAAGAGCAAAAAGAAGATATTATCCTACCAAAATTACATAGCAGTACATTGGACTAGGTAGATTTGTCTGTAGACATAGTAGGTGACATGTAAAACTGAAAAATTGTTGTACTCTTGGAAGGAAAAAACACTGATATGTACTTGGAAATCTAACACACTTGAGAGTGTTAGAATTTTAGCTAAGAATAGCTAGGAATTTAGATTTAATAGGATTTCGCTCAATGGACAGGATATGAGGAAGCAGCGTTGATGTGATTACAAGGTTTAAAAAATGGTGCGAATAATTAGAAAATGAGAATGCCATTGTGAATTAGGTTTGATGAGATATGAGTCTGGAGATAGACTGAAGCGAGGCAAGCAGTGTGACAGTCATGCTGAGATATGCAGGTGCTGCAAAAGCTATCGATTTCAATTTTGAAGCATTTTCTGAGAAAAGGAGAGCAGTGATAAAAACAGGGTATTGTAACTTGGCTTCAAAAATTCTTTTGAAATGTGAAGTGTTCCAATTAAGTGACAGCAATAAACTATGGAATAGAGCAAGGGTGGGAAACCTTTTCATGTTGGAAGGATGCATTAATTTAGCTGTAATAAGTTAAGGCCACATTTGAGAAACTTCAATTAGATGTATTTAAAAATGTACATTATTTTGTAAAAATCTATCCACTATGTGTTTAATAATTTCAAAAAATGAAAACTATTTGTTAATTTTAAAGTTAACTAACCTTTTAATGACTTTGTTGTGTCTGCTTTTTGTTGGAAAGCATTTGAATATTTGGATGCAGCATGGAGGTCCACAGTTTCAGTTGATCCTCTAGATGGGTGTCAGTCATTTGTAATCTTAAGAGAGTCTTGATTTGGGTTAGGTAGGAGAATGTAGACTTGCAGCAATAAGTGGAAGAAGAGCAAGAAAACATTTTTGGGCATATTGCTGAAGGTGTGTGTATACTACTGCATTTTTCCATATTTCAGTTAGATCTTTCTTAGCATTAAGCAATGACTTTAAAATGTCATCTCCCGAGAGCTCAATCAATTCCATCAGTAGGTCTTTAGGTGCCTTGGTGATATCAACTAGGTGAGGCTGAAATGCTAATTTGAGTGTGTCTCAAAGTCAGAGAACGTTTCATTGTATTCTCCAATTAATAGATCTATAACAGCTGCGTATTCTCCAAATGATTTGCATATATTATCCTGTTCATAGATGACCTTTGCTAACTGGGGAAAATGTTCATCTGGAATTTCCTGTTGAATAAGAAGTGTTTTGAAAAAAGATAACTTTTTTCAAAATGCTTCGATTTTTTGCCACATATCATATATAGACGTAGTTTTACCTTGCAAGGAAATATTCAAGTCATTTTGATTTCACATGATGTCACACAGAAATGCTGCATTCCTACAGAAATTGTCTTTCAATAATTCACATTGCTGATTTTGTACTTCATGAAATTTAACTATCTGTTCTTGCAGAGATAAAATTTTGGCTAACACCTGTCCCTGTGATAGCCAATGCACTTTAGAATGATATGGCAAAGTCACACTGAATACCTCATTTTTCAACTTTAGCACGTTATGAAACTGACCATGCCATGTTGCATTTACATGAATATAGTTAACAATACTTATAACTTGTTGCAAACTGTCACTTAAAAAAGTTGCTTTAGCACAGAGATTTTGCTGATGCAAGATACAATGAAAAGAAATGAGAGCATCTGGATCTGTTAATATTTAATATTTTTAAATCTGTGCAGTAAATCCTTCATGTTTTCCTGTCATGGAAGGTGCACTGTCTGTACATACACTCACTAAATTTACCAAATTCAGTCCAACTTCACATTTATTTTCAAAGTTGTTGAAGATATCTATTTTCCGTGTTCTGTTTGCAAGAGTGGCCAAAGCCAGTAACTCTTCATAGCAAAGAAAATCTTCTAATGTGATCTGAATGAAATATAAAACTTGTGCTGACTCAAGAGTATCAGTTGATTCATCCAAAGTTATATATATTTTCCTTTTGAAGTATTGCATGAAGTTGTTCTGTTAAGTTGAAGGATAATTCATGCTGCTGATCAGTTACGGTTCTCCTTGAAAGAGGCAGTTGTTTGAACTTTGAAACATTATGTGGCATTATTTCCAGGGTTGTTGCTGCTTGAAAGAATTGTCTTTGCTTTTGCTTTTCATCTTTTAATTTCTGCAATACAACCTTTTGTACCTCTCCCTCTAATTTAAAATATTTGTGGTCCTTATGAGTGTTATGATACTGATGAGCACTAAATTTCTTTAATGTTGATACTGCAGTATCACAAAGTAAGCAAATCATCTTATCTTCAGCAGAAACAAGATAATATTGCAATTCCCAATCTTCATTAAAAAATCTGTTTTCTTCCTTCAGTTTTCCCTTGGTCTTCTTTGACACAATGGGCTGTTGAACAGACAGAATCAGAAAATACTGTCAAGCTGGGCAACTATTCACAAATTCCACTTCAAACAGAAGCACAGTATACCATTGTCAAAAGCTGAATAGACTGGCATACTCAACCTTCATAAACTCTTGCCAACTAGCCTCATGCGGTAGTGGTGCCAGTCAGGTGGGGAAGTTAGAACTAAATCATGAGTGTAGCAGCCGTCAATTTAGCCCTTATAGTTTACTAATGTTCCAATGGTGCTGGTCAATCTGGGTGGATTATTTTGTTGAAACTTATTTTATTCTTTGGTATTTTAAATATGTTCATTTTAAAAATAAAAATATAAAATATGAACAAAAATGCATAAATAATAAAAGGATTTGTTCTGTAAAATTTGGATTTAGTCAAAATGCCACACTTAGGAGCTAGAAGGCCACATGTGGCCTTATAGCTACAGGTTCCCCACCCCTGGAATAGAGTATTATATTTTTGCTAGTGTTAACAACAAAAAGGACATATTGGTACTAACTGATCAACACCTACATCACACAGGGCAATAATATTCATCAGGGGGCGGGCAGGAGGGAGGGCGTGGAGGGGCTGGGAAAAACTCTCACTGAATGGATGTGGGGAGCACAGTTTGGGAGATGACCACGATTGTAGCTCTGACATGGGCAGTGCATGGGCAATATATATAACCAAAGTGTTGTACCCCCATAATATTCTCAAATAAAAAAATTAATTAAAAAAAAAAGGACATTGCTACCAAAAGGTGAGAAAGGGCTTCATTTATAAAGAAAGAGTAACCACTTGTATTCTCATCTAAAAATAATGATACTCTAGGACATCTTTGGTTTGTGGTATTCAGGGATATTCCTGGAATTTCCACTTGCACCTCTGCCTAGGATAATGGGCATCTTGAGTTTTTTTGTATATTAATTCTTATGGCATCATTTGAAAGGAAACATGGGGTATAGAGTGTATGTTTCTCTGAAATCACTGATACCCATTTTTGTGAGACGTTTTCATAAATTTCAGTTAGCACTAATAAAAAAAAATCTAACCCAATGAAAACACATGTGCATGACTGTGTGTGTGGGCACGTGCTCTCTCTCTCTCTCTCACACACACACTCACACACACAAATCATGCAGACACATACCCCACCTGAGATAGGAAGTAATCTCAGCATCTTAAAACATATTTTTGGACTTCTGTTTCCTGAAAAATGGAAAACATATTTATTTTCCTTTTCCTCCCACTAAGTATAACTAAAAACTCTGGACAGAATTTCTTTAGAAAATAACCAATATTATCTTTATTTATATTATTTTATTCTCATATTTATTTAATTTTACTTATATTGTTTTTAGAAAAATAACTGATACTCTCCATAAAAATCACACAAAATAATTGTGGACCCAACTTCAACCATTACATATTTATATATAGTACATATATATATTAATATTTTTATAACTATCTATCTATCTAATGTTATCAACAAAGTACCACAAACTTAAAACAACAGAAATTTATTCCCTCATAGTTCTTGGCCTAGAAGTCTGAAATCAAGATGTCAGCAGGGCCATGTTTCCTCTGAAGTCCCTATGGAATTCTTCCTTTCTTCTTCTACTTTCCAGTGGTTACCAATAACTTTTGGCATCCCTTGGCTTATGGAAATAAAACTTCACTCCCTGTGTCTTCACATGGCAATCATCCCTGGATGTCTGTATCTGTCTCTACTCCTCTACTTATAAGGACACCAGTAATAATGGATTATGGTTTACCTTCATCTTAACTGGATTACATTTGCAAAACCCTATTTCCATTTAAAGCCACATTAACAGATATCGAAGATTAGGACATATCATTTTTTGGGGGTGCAATTTAACACATAAAACTTGGTAACAAATAAACATACTTCTAAATAATCTATGGGTAAAAAAGTAAGTCTCAATGGAAATGTAAATGACATTTAATGGAAGGAAAATGAAGATTCAGCATATCAAAATTTACAGGACACACCTAAAGCAGTTCTGAGAAAAATTTATAGCATTAAATGCTTACGTCATAAAAGAAGAATGGTCTCAAAGAAATAATCTGAACTCCCACCTAAAAAAACAGGGAAAATGTTAAATAAATCTAAAGTAAGCAAAAGTAGGGAAATAATAAAAATAAGAGCAGCAATCAACCAATTTGAAAACAGAAGAACAATAAAAAAAATCAATGAAACAAAAAACTGGATCTTTGTAAAAATCTACATAATTGACTTATTCCTCTTTGTTTTCTCAATACATGGCTCACAGAAATACTCAATGAATGTTTGAATAATAAATAAATAAATAAATGGCTCTATAAACAAAGAGTTATAATTACTACTCAGAGCATTGAGTATAATGGTAATATTTTATGTATTATTAAGAGTGTAGGGAGGTAGACTTGAATATGGAGAACTTCATGCATCATAATATGAGCAGCTGCTAAAAAATTTTTAAAAAGTACTCATGAATTAGAGAGATTACAAAAGTCTTCATAAAAAAATAGAAGTTCGTGGTCATTAACGAATTAGTTACATTTAGTCTGGCAAGGGAATTATCATTTCCTGAAAGGAAATAAACTCTATGTCACAGAATGTAGGGTTAATGAAAAGTTGTTTCTTTTCTCCTCAGCCACATCTGGCCCTTTCTCCTTCCGAATTTCTCTTCCTCTTGTGTGCTAGACATTACAAGGAGAGGCCATGTAGGGGAGTGTGTAAGATTAAAAAAATAAGCTCATAGAAGCAGAGAGTAGAGCAGTGATTGCCAAGAGCTGGGTTGTGAGGGAAATCGGGAAATGTTAGTCATAGGATATAAACTTTCAGTTACAAGCTGAGTTACTTCTGGGGATGTAATGCGCAACATTACTTGAAATTTTATAAGATAGATCTTATGTGTTCTCACCACACCCCTCCCAGGATGGTAACTATATGTGATTATAGATGTCATAATTAATTTGTTGTGGTAATCATCGTGTAATATGTTCATGTACGAAATTGGCACATTGTAAGCTTTGAATATATACAAGTTTTATTTGCAAATTACACCTCAGTAAAGCTTGGGTGCAAAAACGGTAAAGGGCTCCAGAACAGAGTGCCTTGTTGAAATCACAGCTCTTTCACTGAGTGCTCTTGTATGAATTTACAACCTCTTAACAATTCACAGTAAAAGGAGTGATAATGGAACCTATTTCATAGAGCTCATTGAAGACTTGTGTGAATTAACAAATGAAAATCACTTAGAACAAAGCATGGGAAGCATGGGAAGCACTCAGTATACTTAGTAGTTATTAATAGTGAACAAGATCATAGAGAATACCTCTTTGTGATAGGAATTTCTTCCTTAACTGCTGAAGCTTGTCACTCAATTTGATACAATGAAATATAAAATTATGTCATTTAGCAGTTTGCTGATTCCAACAAAGCTCAGCATGATTAATATGAAGCCCATAAACATCAGCCATAAATTCAAAGAGAAATGCTGGGCTCACTCTAAAATCGATGAAAACTATGGTTTAATGCAATAACTGCTCACCTTTCTCTATCATTTTTATAGTAGGTTTTTACTATCTTCAGGTATTTTTCTCCTAAGAGTTATATATCTGGGCTCAAATATTCTTAAACACTTCACAAATAATAAAAAAACCCAGTGTTTCTTGACATGTATATAATAAAGAAAAATTCGGTTAACAATGCTAATAAAAACAACAATAATCTCAAGATCTGAGAATCAATCTTTAGTTTACAGCACAATCAATTATTAAGTAGACAACGTTTAATAAATTATAGTTAATCTCTACTACAGCAACAGTAGAACTAATTTATGTTGTAGAAATTTAGATTAACTTAGAGGTCCCCAGAGGAAAAAGGATCCATTACATTTGTCTGGAACTTTGTACTTAAAAGAAAAAATTATTTCATATATCAACCTCACCACTCATCAGAAAAGGTGTGCATTATTGCATTCATTTTAAAGATGATGAATCTAAGATGTGAAGACTTGCAGTGACACACACCAACTCACAGAACTATAGAGTTAAACAATCAGGTCTCTTTTTGCCACAGTGCAGTACCTAGCCCTGTGATTAGCACATAGAAGATACATAAATATTTATGGCATAGATGGATTAATTAACATGCAAATGAATGAATGAAGGAATATCTATATACTTCTTGATTAAACTTAGAAAAGATACAGAAATTTATTAGAAACAGAGAATCAAAAGGTTAACCAAATTTCCACGGATCATATAGCTGGTTCTACGGCAGAAATAAAATCAGAAAAATTCTTTTGATCACAGAATTCCATAGTCTTTCCAGTGCCAGTGGCTAATATTGTACCTAGATCTTTTTTAGGACTTCACACATTCATTTAAACACATAAAGATAACCATGAATTATAACTTATGTGTGGGCTTTCAGTTGGCAGACAGTGAGAAATTAGAGTCCTTGTTGTCTTTAAGAGGTTTGTTGTATTCTTGCAAGTTTATATTCCTGTCCTAAGACAAATACATTTTCTGCAATGAGAAGTCACAAAATAATAATTAAAAAATCTGCCTAAATCTTCTCCAGCCTAAATTTTCCACCATTTTGAGAACTTTCCTTTATCTTTATCAGTAATTTTTAAATTATGGTTCACACAATAAAATGACCAGTATATTGTATACTACAAAGGATCATACCTTTATCTGAATTAATGATTTGCTTATATCATCAAACATAAAGGATATAGTGGAAACAAAGTCATTAAAAACTAATTTAAACAGCACCGATCTCTTTTACCTTCTATAGTTTGCCTTCTTCATTTATTCAATCAATAAATACATCATGAGAACACTCTATGTTCCAGTCACTGTCCTAAGAGGAGATATCGCAGAGAACCAGACATAAAATGTTCTACCCTTGAAGATGTTACATTCAAATTGGGGAAGTTATACAATAAAACCATAAACACGTAATTAAGATAACTTGACATGGTGATAAATAGTACAAACGACATACCATTGGGATTGCTGTAGACAGAAAATTTAAGGTTGGAGCATGGCTGGAAAAGGTGACCAAGGTGTGATTCCAAGGTGATATATGAACCGAGACATAAATGGTAAGCAGAAGGCCTCTATGCAAATACCTGGAAGAAGAGCATCCCAGGCAACAGAACAGCAAGTGTGAAGACTCTAAATTGGGAATAAGCTTAGGGTTGTAGAGGAGCTGTATGTAAAGGGCAATGCGCCTAAAACATACTGAGTGAGGACGCAGTCCTAGAAGATAAAATCTGTTACGTACCTGAGTAGTTAAGAGTCTTCTAGGCGTGGAGATTGCATTTCCTTATGGCATCGTGTGGTATAGCAGCTGAGAAGGATGAGTTGGTGAAAAGGGAGGAGGAGAGAAAGGTAAAAGCCAAGACTGACCTTGGAGGGGGAGTAAGTTGTAAAATCCAGGGAAAGTGATGCTGATAGGATGTACATAACATTTACTAGGTGAAATCTGATCCATTGAACTTCAAGGTAAATAGTGGTCCATTGGTTGAAAATAGATTGGGCCAAACTGTAAAAGCGGAAGTACAACTACATTGTGTTGTATAAAGTATTGTCCAGGGCCTGCTAATGGGCCTGAGTCAACACCGGGCCTGAGTAGTGTCCGTATCTGTCTCCATCCAATTACAGGGCCATGGTCTGGGTTGGGAGGAGAGCTGGCTGAGCCAGGACAGGGCACATTTACGGTAACCTGAGGGTGGGGGTAGGTGTGAGTGTGTGTGAGGATAGAGAGGTTGGAGGAGATCCACAGTGCAGTCCAGGAAGGGAGCCAAAGTCAAAGACAGAGGTGCTAAGGTCAGGTGTGTGGTTCAAAGAGTAATTATGTTAAAGTCAAAAGATTAAGAGGTTAAGAAAGAGCAAATAGCTCAAAATGTGCCCATGAAAGGTGAAAGGATGCTGCACATTACAGACTCCATGGCTTTGTGGTGATCTTGGAAATTTCAACAGCCCTGTGGGATCAGACAATTACACCAATGTTCACATGATTAAAAATTGGAAATTTTGGTTGCCTATGTAGCATCCATTAAAAACATAGCTTGAAACCATTAATATAGGTGCTGCAATCCATTTGTTTTAGCATCTAAGTTCTATTTTTAAGAAATGTTCTATATTAAGATAAGAATATTAGGTCAACATATACCTTTAATCTTTACAGACATCCTTTTTGATATGCATTATAGTAAGAGGAACCAGCATATGAATATGCAGAACGTGTGGTCCTCCACCCAACAGATAATAACCATCATTGCTTCCTGCCCAGTCTGATGTTAGCATCTCAAATCTATATTTCAAAGCCAGATAGGCTTTGGGTCCTGGCCAATGTACTTAAGAGCCTGTCATGTTGGCTCTCTTCCCATTGGCCTACTGTAATATGCAAAAGAGTGATCATGTTTAAATTTTTCAGTGCCAACTGGCTGATTTCACTCCCCCTGACACAGAATTCCATGCCAAGACCTCCTGTTCTACAGTAACAAACAAGGGAAGGGTCAGCCAAAAATGATTGCAAATTTACCATAAAAAAGCCATTGTATCTGTATTCCTTTTTAAAATGAAATTGCATATGAGTGTCTTATAGTTCCATCTCAGGAAAATTTTCCCATTGCATTAGTTAAGTTCATTTATTCAAAAATTCTCTCTGATAGCCTTCTGTGTGTTGAGAACTCTGCTAAATACTGTGTATACAGTGTTCCTTGGTATATGAATATATTAACATTAAAACTGATAATAAATTATATGAAAGAAACCATCAAGGTGCAATGATAGAGAATAATGGAGTGATAAAATAGAGGGAACCAAGGGCGTAGGCAAGCACAATCAGAGGAACCAATTTGAAAAAAAATACATGAGTGTACATATCATTTCTTATGTTTTATGTATTCAGCACCCTCCTTCCCACGTTCCACGAACCCCTACTCAAGGGCTTTTTGATGCTTAGTCTGGTTTAGACATCTTGACAAAGAAAGTTCAGTGAGAAGAAATATCATGTCCATCTTATTTACAACACATCTCTAGTAACTACAGTAGCTGCTTTCAGCACTACTGCTTTTGATCTCTAATAAAGGTCACAAAATGTAAGCTTTCCTAAACAGCTATTTTAACAATAGACAATTTCATCTTAATGATAAGTATTAGCACCTGTGACATATGAGTAGACAGACTACTGCTAGGTATGCTCATTACCATCCAAATTCTGACCATTTACAGGAAAGCTTTGCAAACAAGAAACAGTAGAGGGTCTTTAAGAAGTGTATTTCTCATCCATGCTATAAAGTTAGCAGCTTTATTGGGTGTACACTATTTTGTCATACAGAAACAGCATGAATTGTTGCTTCACTGATCCAATCCAATGGGTACTTGAAGCAATAAGCTCTGTAGTTTTCCCAACCTTGTCCATGGGTCTTACTCACAGGAACTAAAACCCTCCTCCATGTCTCTGTTGCCTTCAAGGCCGTATCTCCAAATATATTTTTTAACATCCCCAAATGGGTGTTAATATATCATTTTCTTATCAGGCTCTGTATCCATTTCCCAAAGTGACCTCTCTCTGTCAAAGTGTCATCCTATGTGTCTTCCTCTAGAGTTTTTATGTTCCTTCTTCATTTTGACAACTGTAGATACCCCCTTCTTTCATTTGAGGTCAGCTTTGTATTGATGTTTTGTTCCATTTTTCAGAATTTCTACATTTTTAGCAGTGAGTGAGAGATACAGCTGGTTGGGAGATGTCTACATTAGTTCAGGTTGCCTTGTTATTTAAACCAGAAAACTACCATGTGAAATCTTTGCATGTTGGTTTCTTCAAAAGTCTTAATAATGCTGGTTTCACAAAGTTTGAAAATACGAAATTAATTTTTGGATACACAAATGCACAAGATATTGTGATCTTTATGGTAATTTGAGGTTTTATCAATATTATTCACTATCACATTAGATTAGCTACTGTCATTTCATATGAATCAGAGGTTATAAGAGACTAGAAAAAAAAACCCACCAGTTTGATCAAAGACAAAAAAAAAAATCCAGTACAGGGAAATTGAGTGGAATATAGCTTGATGTAAGTAGTGTGAAGGGGAGAGACTCTGAATATAAGAGGCTGATGCTCACAGGAAGATGTCAGGATTCTAAGATGGATTTTTGCCACTTCACAGCAAGGCTAGACTATGTCCCCTTAAGTGTAAAATATTGCAGTTAATATCTTTATATCAATGCATGAAAAACAAATAAATTATTAATTATCACACGTCTGGAAACAGGCTGAATATAGAATAAATTGTTACTTACTTTAATATATAAAATAGTATTGAAAGTCAATATATAACTATATGTATATAGTAGGATCTGAGGAAATGGAGGGTGGAAATTGAAGCTAATAACAAGAGCCACTTGTAAAGAAGTTGATGCCTCTTTGTTTGATCTTTGTTTCATTTTTATTTTGTTTTGTTTATTAGAAAGAAAACTCTGAAGGGGACTGTACGAGTTTATATGACATCATTTTTCATGGTCGACATCCCTATCACATTAATCGATCTCAGATGTTCCTCTCATCCATAAAATTGACTCTGATGTTCCAGATGCAATGGCAAACAGCAAGGTACACGCTATTTGTACTTAGAAAAGTAAAATCAAGTAACGTGTTTGGACCATTTACCCTATAAATTTATCAGAGTGGAAACAAGAAGGATTTCATATTCATTGAAAGATTAGAAAGACTATGGAAGATGATAGTAACCCAATTTGTAAAATCTCCATAGTTACCTGAAGAATGTGAGAAGGCAGATTTCCTTTTGTAGTGAACCGACAGACTCACTTTGAATTATAGAACAAGTTAAAGAATATATATTTTATTACATTCAAATATATTCCAAATAATTGAGATGGAAAAATACTTTTCCCTTAGGTGGTTAAATGTTGTATTTACAGATGTATTCTCTTTGTTTACTTATGCCAGTGGTTCTCAACCCTGCTGCACATTAGAAATCACCTGCAAGTAGAGAATTCTGATACCCCATCCTCACTCCAGATATGTTAAATCAGAATCCTCAGAGTTGAGCCTTAGGCATTAATATTTTAAAATAATTCCCAGGATGATTTTTACATATATTCAAGTTTGAGGACCACTGAAATAAGCAAAGCTTCTTCCCTATCCCCACCACTGTCCTATTTACAAAGGAAATTTCAGTGCTGCTGTTGTTTGAATCATCAGAAACTTCAATTTGTAATGTCCAAATTTTAAAATGCTTTAAATGAACAATGACAACACAAAATACTCACAAGAGAAATTGCTTTGATTTCTAACAGTATTTATTGAACACTTTTCTAATCAACTAACATAGAATCATTGGTATGTGGGGTTAAAATGATTTGTATAGATCATTCCAACTTCTAAATTAAAAAAAATCAGAGTATAGACCAGGAATATATGAGTATGGTGGTGCAGATTCTTAATGTGTTCACACCTTATTTCCATTGTTTCTGTGTTAGGAAAATTGGGAATGGGGAAGATATTGTAGATACGAGGACACCATTTTTAACATAAAATGTCAGATGTAAATTAAACAAAACAAAAGCTTCTCATGCCCTGCTTTTATCTAGAGTTAGTCAATTATTGTGAACTACACAAAATTAGGCTACGTGATGTCACCATGGAATCTTGAAAAATCTTGCTCAGTGAATAAACTTTTCAAACAAAATTGTTGCCATTTTATTTTATTATTCTCTTAGGTTTTGCTGTCCTCTGAAAGACATTTAAAAACTAAAGCAGTATTTGAAATTGAGACACTTTTTCTTTCTTCTTTTCTGAAATTTTCTATTAGTTTTTGTAAGATTGTCTTTAAAACTATGTGATTATCATCTACGAAGTACTCTCCCACTAAAGAATGATTGGTGGGTGTCTCTGAAATGTATTGATAATCCATTCACACAAAATATATTTGCTTTACACCTGTCCATAATCTCTGCACTCATTGTGTTAGGTGCTGAGATTATCATGGAATATAAAACAGACAAAGTCATTAACATCTTCATAAAGATTTTTAAAAGGGCAAGCAGAGGAAAGTGGCACAAATTTGATATGGAATTTGAAGAAAAGAAACATGTTAGAATAGAAGCTGCGAGCAAAAGCCTGCTTTAGATATGGTGGTCAGTTAGGGTAGACAGCCCTAAAGAGGCGACACTTGAACGGGGATCTGAACCGTGAGACGAAGCTGGACAAGAGTAGATGTCAAATAGGCAATTGGACACAAGATTTGGGATATAGCGGGGAGGTCAGTGATAGGGGTATAAATGTGTAAGAAATCTGTATATGGGGGGACAGTTGACATTGGAAGTGCGGATAACTTTCAGAGTGAGAATACAGAGTAGGAAGAGGATAGGACAGAGCTGTCAAGACCTGCTGTGTTTAAAGGTTAAGAGAAGAAAGAGGAGATAGAGAAGCAAGAAGACCAGAATATCACAGGATCCAAAGAGCCTGAGAAGAGAATGGTTCATGGAAAGACAGGCAAACAGTTTTCTCAGGGGCCATGTATGATATACTCTGACAACCAATTTTAAAATAAGGTCATTGGTGACCTATGGGAGAACTATTTTAATGAAATCTATATTCTGGGCTCACATTTATGAAAAATGAAATCTTCCTTGCCTAATTAACAGTACCCATTCAGTTATATTTATATACCAGTACTTCTGGCATTTAAAAATGACAGTATATATTTAAAAATCATTAAAAATATTCAACTTTGAGTCAAGTCAAGTACACATTGCCCTCTGAATCAAGCACTTGATCTTCCCCCAAAATAGCTCATCTGACAATCTTCTCCATCTCAGTTTAAGGACAACTCCATCCTTCTAGTTATTCTGGCTAAACACATTGGAGTTAGAGTATACTGCCCTCTTTTTATATTTTATTTATATATATTTTTGTTAGTTTTCTATTTTTCCTCTTTAGAATGTAAACTCCATAAGAGCCATAATTTTTTAGTGTTTAGCTCAATGGTTCATTCTCATCAGTGCATAACACGTAGTAAGCATTCAATTATTATTTGAATTCGATGAATGAAATTGCTTCTAAGAGCAATTAAAAAAGCATATGAAGCATCATATTGATGTAGTGGCTTAATCAGATCTCAAGCTTCCTAAACAAGATTTGTGTGCTAATACATACAAAGCTACCCAAAAATGGGCCTTGATTAGCATTGGGGATTAAAGTAGAATTGAAAGCAATATCTACCACTTATAAAATCACTTTTGCCAAAAATCTTTGTCTAGTTATCTTACCCAGATGGCACTTCTCTCTGCTATTCCTGAAGTCCCATTGCTTTTATATGAAAGAAAATGGAATTGAATAACTCCTTGTTCTCCAAGAATCTTCATAGAATGCTGTTTATCCCCATTTAGACTTTGGAAGATCCTTGAAACTATGGACTGTATCTATTTTCTTTTATATCAGTTATGACGAGTCAAAGGTTTGTATAAAAGACTTGGAAAATTTATTCATTCAGTAAATAATTGATAGAAAAACTATTTAATTGCACTAGGAAGGCTTATTACCCTATAAAAATAATTAGGTAATCTCAAATTGAGAGAACTCTAAAGACAGTCTCTTGAGAGACATCTATTTCCTTGACCTCAGCCAATTCAGGTTGCAACCTCTGACCCATGGCCGAAAGACTAACTTTCTTCACTTTTCCCTTATCCATATAGTCTGGCAGTTTATTGGGCTGTGATACGAAAATAAAATTATATTTTTATTAAAAACATAGATTTGTGGGCCACAGCCCATATCTACTGCATCACAATCTCTCAGGGTAGAGCACAGAAACTTGCAGTTTTAATAAATACCCCAGATTATTCTTAAATCCTAAAAATTGAAAACCATGTTGCTTAGAGATTATAGCTAAGGGCTGGGATTTACACACTTTATTTCCTCCAGACTATATGGTTACTTTTCTCTCTATCTTTTGCTGAAATCAAAAGTTATAATCTAATGTTTTTAACCAAAAACCTTTTTAAACAAACAATGCTGTATAATTTCATCAAAAGTTTGATTTCAGCTGTTAATCCATTTCTTTGGACCCAACCAAGCACTCATAGTTCTGTCACTGTCTTAATGGCTATTTTGTACCTGGCATGATTTCCACAGTAGAAAACAGCTCTCTGTTGTAAGGTGACAAATATCTCTAGACCACATCTTGGTAACTCAAACTAGTGTCATGGTGTAAATTTTATAATTTATGAAATATTAATAGCTACTACCTAAATGAACTGTAACAATCTGGTAATATGATAAAACTGTTCTTCCAGTTGTTGGCAGGGAGAAGAGGCAAAGTCAGCTATTACATAAACTTGTGAAGTCATGAAAATTGTAAGATCAGCATCTGTCATTTGCAGAATGTTGAGTTCATAAGCACAATAGGAACTAGGCACATGGCAAAGAGTTGGGTTCAATAAATCACCCAAGATACTTGGGTTCTAGTGGAAAACGATAAAATTGTTTCTGCTGAATAACTTCTTATTGATTTTTTCTAGTTTCCAGAGGCTCATTCATTAAAACAAAAAGCATATTAGATGATCTGTCATACAGGGTGTTATAAATATATGTAAATGATTGTTTAAACAATAACAAGTAAATTTAAACTCTGCTCTTTGAATAGCTCTATTGATTGCTAGATAAAGACCTAACTATAGACAACAAGCAAAATGAATTTAGAAAGCAAAAGGACTAAAACCAAAAAAAAGCAAAAAACAAAAAGAAAACAAGTAAAAAACTTTAAAGATAAGATTTTAGCTTTGTACATTTTACCAGTGCTGTAGAACCATTAGTGTAGTATCACTAGATAATGTTAAAAGACTTGTTGTGTGGTTTATAATACATTTTAAAACTTGAAGTTCATAGAGAAAGAATCTTATAATTTGAAAAGCTTTGGGAAATAGATCTAGGATATCTTATGACGGAGTGAGTTTCCAAAATTTAGAGCTGATAATTTCAAGATTCTTTGCAGTGGTTTCCTAGTGCCTTTTCTCTGAAAACACTAAATCTGTATAGTAGTATTTCAACTTAACCAAATTCAAACAGAAGTTTGGCATAATAATCTCATTTTCAGTTCATGAAAAATAACCAGTTAACACTATGGGATTGGTCATTAGTAAAATGCAAAGCCATTTACCCAGGTCCAGGAAGCTCTTTGAGTCAAAAAGAGGAGCAAAGTTTAAGTTTAATTCAGTCTGATAATTTTGAGTGAAGTAGCTTTATAATTCTATGGACATGTTACATTTATCTTCAACTCAAAGTGAATTTGGTTAGTCCCATCATTCCAAACCAATTTTTTTTAATGGGCCTGAATGTGTGGGGATTTCCTGTTTTCTAGGCTTGCATGATTTACTATTAATATATGTATGCCATTCGTTGAAATAAAACTGATACTTATTATTTTATTGGCAATTACAAAAAAATACAGGAATCATTCAGCATGACTTTTTAATGGAATTACTAATTTTTCAAAAACAATACCAGAAAAGTCCAACTGTTTAAAATAAAATTTCATCAATGTAGGTTAATGGGCTCTAGAGATCCTTTTTTATATATTAGAATTAAAAGCTTGATGGAGCTTCTATTGTACCCATATATTTACTCTTTATACTAGCAAAAATAAAAATAAACTTAGGTCTTAATCTCTATGAGCACATTTTACAAATAATATTAGAAATAACCTGAATAGTATAAATGAATGAATATAAGGAGATCAAACAAAATAAAGTTTCTCTACATATAAAAAGGCACTCCTTTAAATAAGAACTTTCATCTGGTAAGTCTTCAGAGTTGGATAATCATAACAACAGCAATGTAATATGCTTAATTGATTAAGAGCAGTGAAATTATTTTCTTGATTTCTCTCTCCTCCCTCTTTCTCGCTCTCTGTCTCTATGTGCCTCAGTTTGCTTAGTATCTTTCTCAGGATCTTGTGAACATTAAATAAAAATAATAATTATTATTATTATTCAGGATATCAAGTTAGAGTGAACGTTTTGTTTTATTTCTCTTTTGTGAGTGTCATTTCTCTTTTAGACCTGTTTTTGAAGAGTATATTTTGAAACCTGAAAATTCTTCTAGATATGCAATCTGCAACTCACATCTGGAATACAACAAAATCCTATCTTCTTCTTGAAAGGTATTACTTCTCATTTTAGAAAAGTGGATCTACCAAGCCTGGGCAACATGGTGAGACTCTGTCTCTACAAAAAATTAAAACAAAAAAATTAGCTGGGCATGGTGGCATGCACCTGTAATCCCAGCTACTGGGGAGGCTGAGATGGGAGGATTGCTTGAGTCCAGGATTGGAGGCTGCAGTGAGCTATGATCATGCTACCGCACTTCAGCCTAGGTAACAGAGTGAGATCCTGTCTCTTAAAAAAAAGGAAAAAGAAAAAAGAAAGAAAAGTAGGTTGATCAATTATTTTATTATGTTATTTCAGAAGATTGTGTAATATATTAATTTTTTTTAATTATGTGTTTTTATTATAAGTACTTAGTAAATGTTAACAATTTATGAATCATCTCATGAAAAGTTATATAGTTTTTTTTTAAACAACAAGATTTATTGTCTCACACAGGTTCTCTCCTGAGTTTGCAATCAAGCTGTCGGATGGGGCTGCAGTCATCTGAAGGGCTGGGGGGCCCATTTCTAAGTCTGTTCATATGGTTGTTGGCAGGCCTCAGCTGCTTGCTGCTGCTTGCTGCATGGGTCTCTCTACAGGCTGTTTGAGTGTCCTCATGACATGACATTTGGCTTCTTTCCCAGAGTAAACAGAGTATGAGAAAGTAACCAAAACAGAAGCTACAGTGTCTTCTATAACTGAATCTTGAAAGTGACTTACTCACTTCTGCCATATTCTGTTGGTCAGTCCAACCAACTCTATACAATGTAGGAAGGGACTTCATAAAATTTATTTCAACTGAATGTCAAAAGTGACACAGGAGCCCAAAATCTCTGGAATACAGAAAAAGAAATGCTAAGAGGGAAATTCATAAAACTAACTGCCTACATCAAAAAGACAAAAAGCTCACAAATTAAAAACCTAATGTCTCACCCCAAGGAATTAGAAAAAGAAGAACAAACCAAACCCAAAGCCAGCAGAAGCAAAGAAATAACAAAGATCAGAGCACAAGTAAAGAAAATTAAAATCAAAAAAGCAATGAAAAGGATCAACAAAATGAAAAGTTGGCTCTTTGAAAAGATAAAATTGATAGAACACTAGTTAAATTGACCAGGAATAGAAGAGAAAGGATTCAAATAACCTCAATCACAAACGAAAAAGGAGACATTACAACTGGCACCACAGAAATACAAAATATCATCTGAGACTAGTATGAAAACCTCTATGCACTCAAACTAGAAAATCTAAAGGAAATGGATAAATTTTTGGAAAAACACAACCTCCCAAGCTTGAATCAGGAAGAAATAGAAGTCCTGAACAGGCTAATAACAAGTAGTGCCATTGAAAATGTAATAAAAAATCCCCCAACCAAAAAAAAAGCCTAGGATCAGATGGATTCACAGCCAAATTCTACAAGACCTACAAAGAAGAACAGACATCTATCCTACTGAAACTGTTTCAAAGAATTGAGAAGGAGGGGATCCTCCCTAACTCATTCTACGAAGCCAGTATCACTCTGATACCAAAGTCAGGAAATGACACAACAAAAGAAGAAAACTACAGACCAGTATCCCTTATGAACATAGATGCAAAAATCCTCAACACAATACTAGCAAATCAAATCCAACAGCATATCAAAAAGATAATTCACCATGATCAAGTGGGTTTTATCCCAGGGATTCAAGGATGGTTCAACATATGCAAATCAATAAATGTGATTTACCACATTAACAGAATTAAAACAAAAACCATATGATCATCTCAATAGATCCAGAAAAAGCATTCGAAAAAATCCAGCACCCTTTAAGATAAAAACCCTTAACAAACTAGGCATAGAAGGAACATTCTTCAAAATAGTAAAAGCTATATATGACAAGCCCACATAATACTAAATGGGGAAAAGTTGAAAGCATTCCCCCTAAGAACTGGAACAAGACAAGGATGCCTACTGTCACCACTTGTATTCAACATAGTGCTATAAGCCTTAGCTGGGGCAATCAGGCAAGAGAAAGAAAAAAGGGCATCCAAATCAGGAAAGAGGATGTTAAACTATCCCTGCTTGTTGATGATACAATGTTATATTTAGAAAACCCTAAAGACTCTTCCAAAAGACCCCTAGAATTGATAAATAAATTCAGTAAAATCTCAGGTTGTAAAATTTATGTACACAAATCAGTGGTATTTCTATACACTAATAACAGTCAAGCTGAGAGTCAACTCAAGAACTCAATACCATTTACAACAGCTGCAAAGAAAATAAAATGCCTAGGAATATGCTTAACCAAGGAGGCAAAAGATCTCTACAAGTAGAACAACAAAACACTGATGAAAGATATCATAGATGACACAGACAAATGGAAAAACATCCCATGTTCGTGGATTGAAAGAATCAACACTGTTAAAATGTCCATACTGCCAAAGTGATTTACAGATTCAACATAATTCCCATCATATGGAATCAGAAAAGAGCCATAATAGCTAAAGTAAAAGGCAAAAATCCTAAGCAAAAAGAACAAATCCAGAGGTTGCGTATTACCTGGCTTAAAATTGTACTACAGGCTATAGTAACCAAAACAGCATGGTACTGGCATAAAGTTAAACATGTAGACCAGTGGAATAGAATAGAGAATAGAGAACTCAGAAATAAAGCTCTATAGCTACAACCAACTGATTTTCAACAAAGTAGACAAAAACATACATTTGGGAAAGGACATTCTATTCAATAAATGGTGCTAGGAAAATTGGATAGCCACATGCAGAAGAATGAAACTGAATTCCTCTCTCTCACCATATAAAAAATTAACTCAAGATTGATTAAATTTATGTAGGCATCCTGTATTTTATCAGACAAACTTCTTCTCATAGGATTTTAACGATAGAGTCTGTACTGAACTTGGCTCATACTGGAAATACGACCACCTCATGACATGTGAATTTAGCAATACTTGGGATGCCCCAATTTACATATTTTGATTTTTCCAAAGAGAGATTTGGGAAATTGTTGCCTAAACATACATGCAAGATCAAAGAATCCTCATAGAAGATGGATCTGAAATTTGTGGGAATAAAAAGTCTGGCCTGTTATCACCTGGCATGTGGAACTAATTTATTAGGGAAGAGATGTAGGGCCTGATTGGAAATATAAATCTTTTATTCACTTCTGAAGAGAGGCTTAAAGATGCTCTAGGAAAAACATGGAAAAATCTTATTTTTCTTCTGATTAAAATATTTATGCAGAGTATTACAGGTATCCTTGTCATAAACAACTACAACTTATTTTTAACTTTATTGCCAGATAGTTAATGCACAATAAACTCAATATATATATAAAATGTATAATTTTAGATTTTTGATATGTGTATGTACCCATGAAGCCATCATTCTAATATGATAATTAATGTTTGTCATTCTCACAATTTTCTTCATGCCTTTTGTAAACCTTCTCTCCCATCCTCTTCTTTCCCCCCAATAAGAGCTGATCTCCTTTTCTTTTTTCACTTTCTACAGATTAGTTTATCATTTGCTAGAACTGTGTATACATGACATTATAGAGAAATATCTTTTTGTATCTTTTTTTTTCAGCATTACTTTTGAGATTCATATGTCTCAATGATGTATTTCATTGTATTGCTAAAGGGTATTTCATTGTATAGATATTCTACAAATTCATGTATCTATTCAACTGTCAATAGACTTTTGGGTTGTTTCTAGTTTTTAGCTTTTACCAGTAAGGCTGCTATGAACATGTATGCACAAATCTCTGTGTGGACATTGATTTCATTTCTGTTCAGGGAATATTTAGGAGTTGAATGATGGAGCCATTTGCCAGGTGCACAATTAATTTTCTTAGGAAATTTTGAAAGTGTTTTTCAAAGTGATTACACCATTTTACATTTCCAGCAGCAGTGTTTGAGTGTTCCTGGTACTCTACTGGATATACATGGAGGTGAAAAAAACAAGTTTTAATTATATAAGCCCAGAAACCTAGACCGTTTTACATGTAAACATAACCACTTTTGCACATTTTAATATAAACTATATTTTCCAGGAATGGGACTACCATGTAAATCAGCAGAAATTTTTTATATTTGTTTGTAACTTCATCAAGAATTATTTTTCATTTTGGAAAATCTTAGTTTTGGTGGCAATGACCCTTATTTTGAGTTGACAGTACAATATGTCTGTATCAGTGGCATTATCGCTGTTACACTCATAGTATTAATACTTATACATTTCAATAAAGGTACCTGATGGCCTCATTATGTATCCAGTGTGGTTGTTCCCAAGCATCTACATAATGAAGTACTTATAATTTATTATAAATCACTTTCCTTTCTTTTTTTATATATTACTGTTAAGAAATTTTATACATATTTTAAATTATGACTAAAAGTAAATTTTATTTTATATTAATTTCATTTCATAATAGCTGTGGAAGGCTACATAATGGCTTCCCAAGTATGCTCATATATTAAACCCAGGATTTGTGAATATGTTGCCATACATGGTCAAAAGGATTTTGGTGACATGATTAAGTTAAAAATCTTGAAATGGGAATATTTTCCTGGATTATCTGAGTGGGCCCATTGAAATTGCAGAGGTCCTTATAAAAGGAAGGTAGGAGGATTAGAGTCAGTATTTGGATGTGTAACAATTGAAGCATGAGGTTGGAATGATGTGAGTAAGGGACTATGAACCTTTTCCCTAGAGCCACCAGTAGGTACCAGCCATGCCCACACGTTAGCTCAGAGTAATTGGTTTTGGCCTTCTGACCTCCAGAACTTGAAGATAATAAATTTGGATAGTTTGAAGCTACTAAGTTTGTGGACATTTGTTACAGTAGCAATAGAAATATAATACTATAGTAATGGGGTCATTGGATCTTCAGAGGGGTTAAGAATTATTGCTTCAGGTTGTGGAGACCTATTCTGACACATAACGCATGTGAGGAGTGTACTTTAGAATGAGATCACACTGATATCCTTGTGAAGGTTGAATTGGAAGGTGAAGTTAAGACTGGAGATAGAGGACAGATAGAAGCAGGATGGAATGATACATGGAGATGATTAAGATCAAAGTGTGATGACAGTCAGTAGGAATAAAGAACAAGGGAGAGATTAATATTTGGTAGGTAGAATTGTGGAGCTTAAGCAACTTGAGAGATCAAAATTAGGAAGTCAAGTAATGGAGGAAAATCAGCTAAATGGGAGCCAGCAATTTAAAAATGGTCTTAGGGGCTAAACTTTCCATTGTATCAATAAAACAATCTGAGTCAGAGATATTAAATAAATTGACGGAGATTATACAAATAGTAAATGGCACAATTGGGATTTGAATTTCAGTGTCTCTGTCTACAAAATGTGAGTTCTTTTCTCTATATCCCAGTGTCTTTCTTATACAGAGCTACCTGTGCCAACACTTAAGTGATATAGACCGAGAGAAAATCTATAGCAACAAATCCGTCTGGGGTACTTTTTCAATTGCAAAAGAAGAAACAGCTGTTAAGTAGAAAATAGGAGCATTGCAAGGTAAGAATTTGAAATTGCAATACTCAAACTCTGTCAATGTGTTAGTGATTCTTGTTGTTAACTCTAGGGCCAATAACTGGGGAATGTATCAGGGAAAAGTTCTCTTCTACAAATCAAGTAATCAGCCTTCCTCTTTTGCTCCTCCTTGTCTTTTTCCTTTCCCTTCCATTTTGCTTCTCCCTCTCTCACCTCTGTCTCCCCCCTCTCCTTCCTCTCCCCTCCTCCCCCTCCTGCTCCTCTTTCTCCTCCTCCTCCTTGTCTTCATGCTTGGTATTAAAAGATTATTTTATGTTTTAGAAGGATAAAATAGAAGGGAATATGTTTGTGTTGCAGAAAAAATAGTCTGGGCTAAATAGAAAGTAAAATATTTTTATGAGAAAGGTAAATCAATAAGGAAATATAATAGTGAGGAGAATGTAGAATCTCATTTCCTCAAGGTGCCATTAAGCCCCATTAAAAATAAATAAGTATCCTTGGGAATGAATTGAACAACAAATAGCACATCATCCGCTAGTCTTTTTTGTATCTGATACCTTCTCATTCTGAATTGGGAAAAAAAAAAATCATAATTTATTTATCATCAACAAATTGTTATTTTACACCTACTAGGTGTACATTTCCATGAAATAATAAGGAAAGGCGGTATGATATTCAAAAAAGAAAAAATACACAGAAACATTTGCAGATAGAAAATTTGTATTCATACAAAGAAGGGATAATTTTCCGTGGAGATGAGCACTGAGGAAAAGTATGACTAGGGAGACATCTCTGTTTAAATCTTTCTAGTATTTTCTTCTTCATTGCCCACTAATCCTCCTTGGTCCCACAGGGTTGTTTTTTAACTGGCTTAGATGCCTCACAAATCAAATCATTTCAGCCAGGCAAAGCCTATTATAAACCTGTTATCAGTGAGTCTATCATGTTACAATTTTTATTTTTCAATTTTCTGTTCTCTTCCTCAAAGTTTTATAAGTATATATATGTATAAGCATTTGTCTTAAATGGTTGCAATGTGGGCCTCACTGGAAATAGGAGGCATGAACTAAATGTCTTTTTAGTGTCTTTTTATCTCTTTTCACTTCTTTATATCCACTATTCTGGAAAAGAGTCAATATAAAAAATCCAGCCATAACATTTTTAATATTCGTTTTTCTGCTAAGGAAAATAAAATTGCATTATGTTATAGACATTGCCATCATTTTCCCCAGGTTATTTCTAAGCTAAGATGATTTTTACCATTTCTAGCCTGATTTTGAAAATACCATTTATCCTGCCAAATATGTTTTCAAAAAACCTAGATATACCTTCTTTCGTACAATTAATACTCCAGGTCATTAGGAAAATAGAAAATGCTTCCTTCCTTACAATTCTCTTTATCCCATCTTCCTCTCCCTCCCTCATTTATCTATTGATCCTCAACTAGGCTTTTCAGAAGGCAAGAGTGTGCTGTGCTCTAGCTCCATAGTAGACCACAGGAGGAGATATAGGCAGTGCAATGAAAGTAGGAGAGAAAAGACCTTTCTCTCCTGTTCAAGAAAATAGAAGTGACATCCTGGTAAACTTTCAGAAATGCAGTCTCAAATTTAACCTAAGCATCAATGTGTGCAAAGTATGATGACAAATCCATGCTACTTATTCACTATTACTATTTTACATAAGAAAAAAGGAAGCCTTTGGTTAAAGAGCTAGCATCTCCAAAAATATATTTTTTGCTTACCTGGGGAAAATGATACATAACCTCTAGTGTCACCAGGTAGTTAGTTCAGTCTTGCGTTCCAAACAGAGACCTCTTCCTGACCTGAAGTTATACCATGAAAAGGGGATTTTTCCATCAGCCTCAGGTTACCAGCATGGCTTTTAGAACACCGAGAGAGGGAGAACTTGACGGTAAACACCTTTAAATCTAACGGTGTCCATACAATTGTACTTTCGAAAGATGCCTTTGCACCTTTGATTAAAAACAAATTCCTAAACACTCTATCTTTGAGGCTCTAGAATTCATAATTAAGAAATTCTAGGAATTTTACTCTTTTTTTCTACCAAATTCAGAACTTCCTGAAAAGTAAAACTCCACTGAGAATAGAGAGAACAACACCCTTAATCCAGGAATGAAAATTTTGCCATTTTCTCATTGTCATGTACAAATTTAAAGGTCTTTCTCCCTATTTTAAAGGAAAAATGCTTTGGTAATCCATAGGCACGATGCAATTGTTTTGTATTTATACTTGCCTTTCCATTGCAAGCACCTCAGTTCTATTTCATCTTCCCATAATAAATCATAAATTATATGGTTTGGTGCCCTGTCTTCCACCTGTTTCCCTTGCTGCTGACTGTTTTCCTACTCCAATCTCCCCCTGCACACTGCAGTTTGCCCCATTTTAAAATTAACCATGTATATTGGTCAGGGTTATCCAGAGAAACACTACCATGTATATAATGACATTTATTTTAGAAATTGACTCAGTGATTACAGAGGCTGGCAAGTCCAAAATCTACAGAGGCAGTGCCCCAATTTGAGTCTTAAGGCTGGAAGCTGCTACAGCACCAGGAAGAGCTGATATTACAGTGTGAAGTCCATCAGACAGGAAAATTCTGTCTTATTGGAGGAGGGTCAGGTCCTTTTGTTCTGTTCAGGTCTTCAGTTGATTTCATGAGACCCATCCACATTATGGAGGGCAATCTGCTTTACTCATTCTATTAATTTAAATGTTAATCTCAACAACTTCACAAAAACACCAAGAATAATGTCTTACCAAATACATGAGCTTGATATTTAATGCCTTTTACACAAGCATTCTCACATTGTTTGTTTAGTTGAGGGGTGAACTTTTCATGTTGGAAGGCCACGTTAATTTAGTCGTAATCAAATAAGGTGATATTTAAGAAACTTCAATTAAATATACCTACAAATGTGCAATTATTTTGTAAAAATCTAACTACTATGTACTTCATAATTTCAAACAATGAAAACTATTTGTTAATTTTAAAGTTAACTAACCTTTTAATGACTTTGTTATGTCTGCTTTATGTTGGAAAGCATTTGAAAATTTGGTTGCAGCATAAAGGTCCCAGTTTTAGTTGATCCTCTAGATGGCTATCAGTCATTTGTGACCTTAAGGGTGTCTTGATTTGGGTTAGGTAGGAGACTGTAGATTCACAGCAGTAAGTGGTTGAAAAGCCAGAAAGCAGTTTTCGGGTGTGTTGCCGAAGGCGTGGGTTTTCTACTGCATTTTTCCATATTTCAGTTGGATCTTTCTTAGCATTAAGCAATGACTTTAAATTGTCATCTCCTGAGAGCTCAATCAATTCCATCTGTAGTTCTTTAGGTGCCTTGGTGATATAAAGTAGGTGAGGCTGAAATGCTAATTTGAGTGTGATGTCATCATTCTCAAAGTCAGAGAACCTTTCATTGTATTCTCTAATTAATAGGTCTATAACAGCTGCATATTCTTGAAATGATTTGCATATGTCATCATGCTCATCAGTGACCTTTGCTAACTGGGGAATATGTTCATCTGAAATTTTCTTTTGAGGAAGAAGTGTTTTGAAAAAAGATAGCTTTTTTCGAAATGCTTGGATTAGTGGCCACATATCGTGTATAGATTTAGTTTTACCTTGCAAAGAAACATTCAAGTTATTTTGATTTGACATGATATCACACAGAAATGCTGCATTCCTACAGAAATCTTCTTGCAATAATTCACATTGCTGATTCTGTTCTTAATAAAATTTGATTATCTGTTCTTGCAGAAATAAATTTTGGCTAACACCTGTCCCTGCAGTAGCCAAAGCACTTTAGAATGATATGGCAAATCCACACTTATTACCTCATTGTTCAACTTTAGCATGTTACAAGACTGACAATGTCATGTTGCATTTGCATGAATATAGTTAACAATAGTTATAACTTGTTGCAAAATGTCACTTAAAATAGTAGCTTTAGCACAGAGTTTTTTTTATATTTTCCATGTATTCATTTTTTTCTTTTTCTTTTTTTTCTTTTTATTTATTCATTTTTTTAAAATTTCAGAATATTATGGAGGTACAACACTTTGGCTATATATATTGCCCATGCACCGCCCGTGTCAGAGCTGCAATCGTGGACATCTCCCAAACTGTGCTCCCCGCATCCATTCAGTGAGAGTTTTCCCATCCCCTCCACCCACCTCCCGCCTGCCAGCCCCTGATGAATATTATTGCCATGTAGCACAGAGATTTTGCTGATACAAGATACGATGAAAAGAAATGAGAGCATCTGGATCTGTTAATACTTTTTTTTAATCTGTGAAATAAACCCTTCATGTTTTCCTGTCATGGAAGGTGCACTGTCTGTACACACACTCATTAAATTTACCAAATTCCATCCACCTTCACGACATTTATCTTGAAAGTTGTTGAAGATGTCTGTTCCCTGTGTTCTGTTTGCAAGAGTGCCCGAAGTGAGTAACTCTTCATAGCAAAGAAAATCTTCTGTTGTGACCCCAATGAAGTATAAAACCTGCGCTGATTCACTACTATCAGTTGATTTGCCCAAAGCAATTGAATAATATATATTTTCCTTCTGAAGTATTGCATGAAGTTGTTCCACTAAGTTGAAGGCTAATTCATGCTGCCAATCACTTATGCTTCTCCTTGAAAGAGGCAATTGTTTGTACTTTGAAATGTTATCAGGGTCTAAGCATCCTACAACTTTGACAATGCATTCTTTCACAATTTCTACATCACTGAATGGCTTCCCTTTTTTCCCAAGTATATAAGCTACTTCATAAGTTGTTTCAGTGACATTATTTCCATATCTAATTGCCACTTGAAAGAATTGTCTTTGCTTTTGCTTTTCATCTTTTATTTTCTGCAATACAACCTTTTGTACCTCTCCCTCTAATTTAACATATTTGTGGACCTTATGAGTGTTATGATGCTGATGAGAATTGAATTTCTTTAATGTTGATATTGCAGTATCACAAAACAAGCAAATCATCTTATCTTTAGCAGAAACAAGATAATATTGCAATTACCAATCTTCTTTTAAAAATCTGTTTTCTTCCTTCAGTGTTCTCTTGGTCTTCTTTGACACGATGGGCTGTTAAGCAGACAGAATTAAAAAATACTATTGAGCTGTGCAACTATTCACAAATTCCACTTCAAACAGAAACACAGGGCACAGTTGTCAATAGCTGATAACAGACTGGCGTACTTGACCCCCATAAACTCTCGCCAACCAGCCTCATGCTGTAGTGGTGCCAGTCAGGCAGGGGAAGTTAAAACTAAATCATGAGTGTAGCAGCCAATTTAGGCCTTATGGATTACTAATGTTCTCATTGTACTGGTCAATCTTTATTTCATTGAAATTTATTTTATTATTTGGTATTTTAAATACATTCATTTTTAAAATAAAATAAAAATATAAAAGATGAACAAAAATGTATTAATAAAAATAAAAGGATTTGTTCTATAAAATTTGGATTCAGTCAAAAGACCTTACTGAGGGACCTAGAAGGCCACAGGTTCCCCACCCCTTGTTTAGTTGTTTACTATGTATTTATTTATTTATTTATTTATTTATGTCTTATAAATGCTTTGTAGCTGACTGATTCACAAGTTTCCTTCAAAATCTTATCTCTTGCAAAAGTGAAACATAACCCAATCTCCTCTCATTGATAATAATAATAACAGCTAACCTTTACTGTGCATTTGCAATGTGCAAATTTTTTCTAAGCACAATTAATAAATTAACTAATTTAATACTTACCATAACTTGATAGTTTGTTTCATTTTTGTCTCTATTTTGTAAATTAGAAAACAAAGGACAGAGAGCTTTTGTATCTTGACCAACACTATTGAACTGGTAATTCAAACCCAGAATCTGTCTCTAAAACAGTATGAGGAGTTAATTCTTACACATAACCAATTGTCTAGATTAGGGGGGAGAGCAATGATGGGTATTTATACTTTTGTTTAAACTCTGAACCTAATCTTGGATATATGAAAGATTATGAACATTACAAATATGGAATACATGTAAAAACAAAGTGAGTCAGCACAACTACTATTGGCTATGAACTGCTACAGCTTATGATGCAGCTAATCCCCCCACCCAGTTATTTGGAAAGACATATCTTTAAAAGGCATATCCATATGTCTTAGTATCTAACATGTGACATGGAACACTGTAGGCTTCCCAGAAAATTTTCATGGAATGTAAATATGAGTAAAAATATGAGTATATATCTATAAAGCTTTGCCTCTATGTAAACATCCAGAATGTTTGGATCAAATTTTTTGGGGGGTTGGGGGCTATGGAGGAGTGCTGTGATTCTAAATGGCCAGCATGATTTGGCTTAATCACTTGTTCATGCTCAGATTTAAACCAAAAAGAGCCACAAGATCCATAAATTACATGATTTCCTTTGACCACCAGCAGAAAAAGGCATGTTGTGATCTTTTTTTTCTTTTGTGCCACTGGGAATTAAATTCAGCAAAAATGTTACCCACTAGCTATGAGTTATCTCTTTTGCCTACCAATCAGCAGCCTGTATGTTATGAGGTATCAAACACTGTTAAGTTTAAGATGTCTAACTAGTGAGGAGTGATTCTAAAATACACATTTTTTAGAATATTAATAGTGATACTTTATAATTTGATAGTGCCCTTCATTCAAGGATTTCAATAGCGCTTAGAGGTACGAATTAAGCCTACTTGAAATTTAATTTTCTTTTAAATATGTGTAGGGGGCTTTGGGATTTCATTATATATCATTAGATATTAGAGTTGCTCAAATGCTTCTTTAAAAATTATTTCCTCTTTTACTTAATTTAGAAAATAATTGAGAGATCCATGATTAACCAAGTATATCGCCTTTCTAACAAATTTTCCATACATATAATTCAGATATTTAAGTCTTCATCAAAAGTAAATGCCCAAGGTACTTCATAGGGTGGCAATAACCATTTTAAACTCCAACTTCCAGGTATACCTATTCTTTCCACCTTCATAGTCACCTTTACTATGAGTCTTTCTAGGATACTTCAATTCAAGGTGCCTTGGGTTATAAATTTTTGTTGTTACTTATCACTCAAATATCACATGACATATATTAAGTGTATGAGAAGTCTTTTCCAAGATCATTATTTAGTGATGTTCAACTTTGAAAATGCCTACATGCTTGCTTTCCCAAATTTTACTAATGTAAACTCTATTTTTTTAAACTGTAGGGCCATATGTAGATGAGATCAAGCGTTTGGGGACTATTTGACTTAAATTTAAATCTCTACACAGCAGTTTACTAGTGGTTTGGCTTTTAATATGACAATGTCTCAATCTTTAAGTCTCAGTTTCTCATCTCTAAAGTGAATGACATAATAAACCTACCTTCTAGGGTTATAGGGAGGATTGAATGGAATAGTGCATGGAGAGCATTGCCCCAACCAACAATTAATTTTAGCTGCTCATTTGTTGGTAGTAATGTTAGATCAGTGGACTCTATCTCCATATTCCACACCAATATTACAGTAATTGACTTCTGAGATTTAAAGATAATGTTATTATATATAAAGACATTATAGTTGCTGGGTTCATTCAGAACAAAACACTGTTTAAGGGAATAATGTTTCTTAGTTATTTTGTTGCCTTCAATGTTTTTCAGGAAACAGAGTACAAAATGACAATCAGTAAAAAATTGATGAACAAAAAAAAGTGAATAAAAAATTGAACGAATAAAAGAGGAAATTGTTCCATTGTGATCAGCTTCTGTGTGCACATGAGAGGCTGCTTCTTTCTCAATGGGTTCATCACATGCATAAAGGCATTCTGTTAAGGAATCATATCCATTTTAATGACAGCGTGACTTTTCTTATGAAACTCATGCTCTCTCATTTTACCAATAGCCACGTGTATGCTGTAAATTCCTGTCCCCATCGCATATTTCCTTTAAGATTAGACTTGATTTATATATGAGAAAAGGGGACTCGGAGTACTGGCCATTTGCTCTGCATTAGGGTATGTAAACAATATAATTATTAATTTAATACAAAATATAAAAACAAAGAATAAAAACAAACAAAATATAACAACAAAATGTGCTCTCACAGATAGTGATAAAACAAATTTTTTTTTCTATACTTATGGTCCAGGTCTTGACCAAAAATTCGGCCACTTCTCTCACTTTGCTTCCTCCAGTACCCCATGGCTAAATGTACCACTGGATATAACCTTTACATACTGAACCATTCTCTTCTAGAATCAAACCTGATAAATAGAGAATGTATATCACTATCCTCTTCCCCGCTACCTGGGCGCCATGCTGCCAAAAGACCCATCTAACTGGGAGTTTTACTGGACGCCTATATTTAGCCACAAGGGGCAGGATTCCTTATCTGCCTTCTGCACACAATTTTGATTATCTGTATGTAGTACCAGATATGTTCTTATTTTTATAGATTAGTATTTAAATTCATTATTAGGATTTGGGATCATTATTTTAACATCTGTTTCCCTGAGCACTCGAGAAACCTTGTCTAATTTTTTTTTTTTAGTCCTCTCCCCTAAGGAAAATTAAATATCCTTCTCCCTTATCTTCTATCTCTCCTGACTTTAAAAATCAGCTAAAATAACAATGATGCTCACTGACTTTTATTATTTCCTGATGCCTGTAACGCTATGTTCATCTGCCTCATTCAATCTCCTTTCTCCCAACTTCCCCGCACAGTTGCCCAAATATGCTTAAACTTGTTGCACCCATTAGACACTTTAAACACCATGTCACCAGTTAGAGCAATTCTTTATAACTGTGATAAAAGTCCTATCCACTGCTGTCCTATCCATCCTATCCATCCTATCCATCCTATCCGTCAGTCATCTCTTTGTTCTCAGCCTTCCTGTCCATGTAACCAGGCCCAGCAATGGCCCATTAAAATCATAAATTTTATTAATTATTAATAAAACACTACTGAGAAAGTCATACATATGACCTTGTTTTCATTATTTGAACCATATAGAAAATCAAAGCTTCCCCAATTTCTTCACACCTTTAATAAGTTGTCGGTTCAAAATGGATAATACATTCTTAATTTCAACCTTAATATGGATTAAAATAAATACAATGTTACTACCTTTAAAACTCGTGGTTTTTTTCCCATTTCTTTAAGATGAATTTACTATTTTTAACATTTATTTCACAGTAACAATAATTTGTGTCTTTGCTCATAAGACATAAGACAATTCAACAACATAAAATTGAATGGTTTTCTGCATATTATAAAAGTATTATTTTATTGGCATGGAGATTTTTATAAGACTATATGAGTAATAGAAAAATAGATGATTTTACTGATTTCTTAGTATAGACTATGCAAAATACTACTCTCATGAACTGATTTCATCCTCTCAAAGTTGTGTAATTATCATCTTCATTTTCACATGTGTATACCGAAGTACAGAGAAATTAAATAATTTTCAGAGATCACACAGCTGGTTAGCATTTAATGAGAGATAAATCACATTTTATGAAGTTATTTTAGCCATAATTTTTACAATTTCATATCATATATTCACATAGGTATATTAAAATTGATTTAGGAATGCCCTTATTTCTGAAAACATTTCAAATTTTTTTCTATTTTAATAAAAATTGAAGTAACATTATAGATGCAAGTCTAACATCCACTCCTACTAAATGAGTTTCTTAAAGGAATCTACTCTGTCTGGTTCATCCATTAAGACCTCTTTTCTTCCTAATTGATCCCCTTTAATCAATAGCATTTAATATAGTACCTTAAACACACATTGTGGATAATCAATAACTGTGCTGAATGAATAATTAACCACTCCACTATTGAGCTTAGGGTTTTGTCAAATACACATTTGAAGCTGACATCACAGGGTTTCTTAAGATAATTTCTGAAGTTTCCTGTGGCTACTACCAGAGGAAGAATTATGAGCAGAGTGGCTCCGTGATCTGGCCCACATAACACGGTTTACATTTTCAAACAAAACTTCAAGGTTTTTCATCCTGAAATTTGTTTTTCTGCAACATTATTTAAAGCCTCATTGCATTTTTGAGTATCTACAAATTCCACCTGTGCTAACCACCATCTGTGCACTGTAGCAGTCCCATCAGCAAGGTTCCAGGTACTTTTGAGAATACAATGCATTTTCTGGTGATTTGTGTATTTGTATGCATAAATGAATGTATCATCTAAAAGTGGAAATGGTTTCACAGTAGACTTAATATGATGTCTACAAAAAAACTAACATAAGGAAAAAAACTTTTATTTTGGAAGAAAATTAGCAAATTTCTCTGTCCCCTTGCTTTGTCTAGTACTAACAAAGCAATTCTCTGAGCTATTTTTAAAAGGAATTTGTTAGGAATGTCTCCTTCCATTTGCCATTCCACAATAAAGTATGATTACTCATCTCTTCATTTTTAATTGAAAGATCTTCTTCCCTGTACCTGTTTTCAGACACATCTGTTAAAGCCAAATATGGGGGTTTTAGAACAGAACTCTATTCTTGTCCACTTAAATAATCATTCTTTATTGCAGAACTATGTATCTCTGTTATGTCATTTTTGATAAAAACTTTCTTTATGTTATTATCTCTCAAGAATTATGTTCAAGGTGTCAGTGTAAATAGCAACATATAGATTTCGCTCTTATCAAACATATCAGCTTCACTTAAAGATTTAATCACCCATAAACATTATGTTTCAACTTCTCAGTTTTTCTGCCATGTATATTAATTTTCAGAAGACTTTGAATGCATGGATTTATTTTTGAGTCTTTGTATATCACCATAATATATCATAAGGGTTTCTCGAGTAGGTAATTTTTCTTAAGTTTTGTTACTATCATCCCAAATTATTTGCTGCTTAAGCTTTACTGTCCGTATTACATAAAATATAAAACAAATTTATTATTCTTGAAATAACAACTCCATTCATTATTTACTGGTTTTGAAATAAAAACTTTACATCTGAATATATTATCCTTTTAAATTAGTCTATTCTGAATGCCATTTGTAGAGTTGAATGATACAAATTAGAAACTTTTGTAAATTGGAAACAAAATATTTTAATGGAAAAAGAAACACATTAGATTGAAACTCAGAACTCCTGGGTCTTAACTGGAGTTCTACTATTAGCTGGATGCCCTTTTGCAAGTCACCTCATATATCTGAGTCTTTATTGTTCTTTGTAAAATTTTGAAAAATATCTTACAGAGGACATATTGAAAGTAAGAACCATAATTTCATATTTATATCCCTGGTGAGTGAAATATTATGTGCACCTAATAAATACTTGTTCAAATCATACACACACACACAATCATGCATATGTATGTAGAATGTTTCATATTTTATGTAGTATAGATTTTACATAGTATTTTATGAGCATGTATGTGTATATATATACACACATACTCATATACATATATAAACATTCACATAATTGCGTTTAGTTTAGACTGGAAAGGTGAGTTACCAAGAAACTCTCTGCCTCTGATAAAATGACACTGCAGTGAGCTATAGTTTCTCTATGTTTCTCCTAAAATAACACACAAGTGAATAAGTAAAGTTTTTACAGGAGAGTTTGAGATAAGGCATTTGGGTAGATTTATTTTAAAATTTATTTTGAAATATACAATACAATATTATTGAATAGTCACCCTGTTATGCAATAGATCTCAAATCTTATTCCTTCTTTCTATCTGAAAATTTATACCCTTTGACCAACAACTTTCCCTTTCCTCCCTCTCTATTCTCCAGCCCAGCTTCTAGTAACCATCATTCTACTCTCTAGTTCTCTATGGGTTCAACTTTTTTAGATTCCATTTATAAGGAGACTATGCGGTATTTGTCTTTGTGTGTCTGGCTTATTTCACTTAGCATAAGTCATCCAGGTTCATCCACATTGTTGCAAATGACAGGATCTTCTTCTTTTTTATGACTGAATAGTATTCCATTGGGCATATACCACATTTTTTTTTTTTTTTTATTATTTATTTTTTTAATTTCAGAATATCATGGGGGTACAACATTTTGGCCATACACATTGCCCCTGTTCTGCCCGTGTCAGAGCCACAATCGTGGTCGTCTCCCAAACTGTGCTCCCCACAAATCCATTCAGTGAGAGTTTTTCCCATCCCTTCCACCCCCCTCCCGCCCGCCCGCCCTCTGATGAATGTTATTGCCCTGTGTGATGTAAGTGTTCATCAGTTAGTACCAGTTTGATGGTGAGTACCAGTGATGCTTGTTTTTCCAATCCTGTGACACTTCGCTTCGAAGAATGGGTTCTAGCTCCGACCAGGATAATACCAGATGTGTTAATTCACTATTGTTCCTTATTGCTGAGTAATACTCCATGGTATACATATACCACATTTTATTGATCCACTCGTGTATTGATGGGCACCTGGGTTGTTTCCACAACTTTGCAATTGTGAATTGTGCTGCTATGAACATTCGAGAGCAGATGTCTTTATTATAAAATGTCTTTTTTTCTTTGGATAAATACCCAGTAGTGGGATTGCTGGGTCAAATGGTAATTCTACTTTTAATTCTTTGAGATATCTCCATATTCTTTTCCATAGAGGTTGTACTAATTTGCAGTCCCACCAGCAGTGTATGAGTGTTCCTACCTGTCCACATCCCCGCCAACATTTGTTTTTTGGGGATTTTTTATATGAGCCAATCTCACTGGAGTTAAGTGATATCTCATTGTGGTTTTGATTTGCATTTCCCTGATGATTAGAGAAGTTGAGCACTTTTTTATATGTTTGCTGGCCATCATTCTGTCTTCTTTGGAAAAGTTTTTGTTCATGTCCTTTGCCCATTTTTTAATAGGGTTGTTTGATTTTTTCTTGTTGATTTTTCTAAGTTCTGTATAGATTCTGGTTATAAGCCCTTTATCAGAGGTGTAGTATGCAAATATTTTCCTCCATTCTGTAGGTTGTCTGTTCACTCTAGTGATAGTTTCCTTGGCTGTGCAGAAGCTTTTCAATTTGATCAGGTCCCATGTATTTATTTTTGTTGCTGCTGTGATTGCTTTGGGGGTCTTCTTCATAAATTCTTTGCCTAGGCCAATGTCCATAAGAGTTTTTCCAACATTTTCTTCGAGAATTCTTATGGTTTCATGTCTTAGGTTTAGATCTGTTATCCATTGTGAATTGATTTTTGTGAGAGGTGAGAGGTGTGGGTCCACTTTCAGTCTTCTACATATGGCCATCCAATTTTCCCAGCACCATTTGTTGAATAGGGAATCTTTTCCCCAGTGTACGTTTTTCTGGAATTTGTCAAAGATCAGGTGACTGTATGAGGTTGGTTTTATATTTGGGTTCTCAGTCCTGTTCCATTGGTCTACATGTCTGTTCTTGTGCCAATACCATGCAGTTTTGGTTACTATAGCCTTGTAGTATAGTTTGAAGTCTGGTAGACAGATGCCTCCCAATTTGTTCTTTTTGCTTAAGATTGCTTTGGCTAGACGGGGTCTTCTCTGGTTCCACACGAAGCATAGAATTATTTTTTCTAGATCGGCAAAAAATGATGTTGGTATTTTGATAGGGATTGCATTGATTCTGTAAATTAATTTAGGTAGCAAAGCCATTTTTACTATGTTGACTCTGCCTATCCAAGAGCATGGTAAGGTTTTCCATCTATTTACATCCTCTGCAATTTCCTTTCTCAGTGTTTCATAATTCTCTCTGTATAGGTCTTTGATCTCCTTAGTTAGATATATTCCTAAATATTTAATTTTCTTTGTTGCTATTGCAAAAGGCATATACCACATTTTTTTAATTCATTGATGTGTTGATGGATGCTTAGATTGATTCCATATCTTGGCTATTATGGTAATGCTGCAATGAACATAAGACTGCAGATGTGCCTTTGGGATAATTTTATTTCTTTTGGATTTATACCCAGAATTGGGCTTGTTGGATCAAATGGTATTTCTAATTTTGATTTTTTGAGGAAGTTCCATACTGTTTTTCATTATGGGTATATAAATTTCCATTCCCACCAACAATGCAAGACTTCACTTTTGTCTGCATCCTGGCCAACACTTACCTTTTTATTTTTTTTTAAAATAAAGGCCATTTTAACAAGTGTGAGGCATTATCTCTTTATGGTTTTACTTTGCATTTCTCTAATGATTAGTGATGCTCAGCATTTTTTCATGTTCCTACTGGCCATTTGTATGTCTTTTGAGAAATGTTATTAAGGTTCTTAGACCATTTTTTATCAGGTTAGTTGTTTTCTTGCTATTGAGCAAGAAAGATTGATTAAACCTTAGGCAATTACAAGCCATTTCCTGTGGAGATGAATTGTTACAGTTTCATGGAGGTTCTATATGAAGTGATGCAGAGAATTAAAAAAAAATTTTTTCATTTACAATATAAAATTTTTTCTTTTTAATTTTTCAAAACTTTCATTCTGGAGATTCAGTATGGCCAATGGTAAAGGAAGTGGAAATTAAAGTGACCACTATCATTTACTTGCTATGAAACTTAAGGCAAGTTACTTAACCTCTCTCGTCCAATACTCTAATATTTAATTTGTGGTAACAATAGTTATTGTGATGCAATGTATATAATGCAGCTACATCTTTCCAGCACACAGTAGAAACTCTTAAGTAGTAATTAATATTATTATACCCTTTATTTCCCCCCAGAAAAGAAAACTCAGTCTGTATTAGCCTACACCTTTAAACAGGGAAGGATCCTTTCCCCCAATTTAACTCTATTTTCCAGCTTTTAAGCACCCTGAATTTTTCCCTCTTCCAATACTGATTGTTTGCAGTTTAGCCTCTTTATTCACATCAGCCCCATACATATTCATAGACAAGATTTATCTTTAAATTATTTAAAGAACCTTCAAATTATAAACAATAGTTATATCATGTGCATTCAGGAATCATTTCTCCAAATCATTCTGATGTAAATAAGGATTTATTTCACATTGAAATATTAACAAATGTCTATTAATTATGTAGAAATTAATAATTCAATTTAGTACAGGAATATCCATCTTCAAAATGCTTCTGAAGCATTAATATCTTATTTCTCATGGTTAATACGGGGTCATTCTCTTCTTGAATACATAATATATTATATTATTTGCATTACTCTTACCTTATAATTTATTACCACTTTTAGTCACTTTAGCAACGGAGTTTGAAACATCTATGAAGGCTTATTTTTCTGCTTCTTTTCAGCTATTGTTTTTATTTTATATGAAATGTTAACAGAATTGTTTGAAAATGACTGGAATTTTAAATAGCAACTCTATGAATAATTATATCTGGGACTGAGGTGAGAACTTAAAAAGTACTCTTTAGGTAACAACTTTTCTTCTCTAGTGCCAACATGATAAAATCTAAATTTCTCTGCCTGGAGACCAACCCATCAATAACTTGATGTGACATAGCCTTATACTATAGAAGCTTTCTCCCTAGCGCAATATATGTACTACTTTTCATTCCCATCAACTTCCACTCTGTTGTCTCTTTCCATTTGATTTAATCTAAGACTAATCCTTTTCCTCAAATGTTCTTTTCTCCTCAGGTCAAAATTCCATGGATCTTTTAAAATAGACCTTGTTTCTAGACTCACCTCCTTTATCTCTTCTCTTAATACTCTTCCAAAAGAGAATACATTTCTCATTTAAACAAAAACTTCAACATTATTAATTGTGCCCATTTTTTATATCATTAAAAGTGAAGTGTCAATCTCATTACAGAAATAAAAGGAAGAAGGAAAAATATGTTCAAAAAGAACACAGAAGCTGCCATAATCCCCTCCATATACATTCTCTCATATATGTGTATGAACATTTAAATAATTTTACAAAAAAATAATTTACTAGGCATACTGAGTGATAGCTCAGTTTATTTCAATGTATGAAGAATTTTTGTGTCAGTAGATTTATTTTTGCATCTGTATTAAAGTTTAATTATGTAATATTTTATCTAGTATTTTCTAATTTATGTGTATGTGAACCTTTGAAACATAATAATAAAACAAACATAAAAATCTCCACTGTCAACTTAAAAACCAGACCATTGTTAGACTTACTGAAGTTAGCTGTTAATTCATTACCACTCACATGGCATAGATTAATCAGTATCCTAAATTAGCTATTTATTATTCTCAATTTTTATGCATGTGTTTACCATGTATATATGCACCTCTAAACAATATCTTTAGTTTTGCTTAAAGGAATCATTCTTAAAAGAGTATTTTTGAAGTACTCATTGTGTCTAATTTTCTGCAAGGAGTTTTTTTCACTCGATGTTTTATTTCTAGCTTGTATCCATATTGCTTCATATACTTGTAGTTGCATTAATTTTCACTACTGTATGTGAAATATGTAAATATATAATTCTTTATTTCTCTATTCCTCGATTGAGGGAAATCTGGGTTGATTTTAGTTTTTTGCTCTTATAAACCATGCTGCTATGAAAATTCTTGTACATTTCTAAATAAAATAAAAATTGCCTTAGAGCAGGCTGTACACTAAAAATATGATGTGGGTAAGTTTATTTAATTTTAATCTTCCTAGTTTGAATATTTTTAAAAATCCTGAAAGAGAGGGAACTAATTCTAATAATAAATTGTATCTAACACTTATGCCCCAGATATTTTTGTTTTGACATATTGACTCAGATGGCATTAACATTACCCTCAACTTGAATAAACTTTAGACAGGTTTCTTCCTGGCTATCAGACCCTGACCTCTCTTCTTAGAGCATTTGCTTTAGAAAATTTACAGTGGTAAATTCTTCCTGTATCCCCTTTTTTTAAAGAATTTTTTTTCTTATTTCAGAATATTATGGGGGTACAAACACTTTGGTTACATATATTGCATTTGCACTGCCCGAGTCAGAGCCACAAGTGTGCCCATCCCCCCAGACAGTGCGCACCACACCTGTTAGGTGTGAATTTACCCATCCCTTATCTTCCCCCTACCTGCCCGACACCCGATGAATATTACTTCCATATGTGCACATAAGTGTTGATCAATTAGTACCAATTTACATGAGTAAATGTGGTACTTGTGTGAATACATGTGGTACTTGTTTTTCCATTCTTGTGATACCTTACTTTGAACAATGGGCTTCAGCTCCATCCAGGATAATACAAGAGCTATTAGTTCGCCATTGTTTTTTAAGGCTGAGTAGTACTCCATGGTACACACATACCACATTTTATCAAAAGTGGGCAAAGACGTGAACAGAAACTTTTCAAAAAAAGACAGAATAATGGCCAACAAACATATGAAAAATTGCTCAACATCTCTAATCATCAGGGAAATGCAAATCAAAGCCACAATGATATATTACCTAATTCCAGTGAGATTGGCTTTTATCGAAAAGTTCCAATACAACAAATGTTGGTGGGGATGCGGACAGATAGGAACACTCATACACTGCTGGTGGGACTGCAAATTAGTACTACCTCTATGGAAAGTAATATGGAGATACCTCAAAGAATTAAAAGTAGAACTACCATTTGATCCAGCAATCCCACTACTGGGTATTTACCCAAAGGAAAAAAAAGACATTCTATAATAAAGACATCTGCATGCAAATGTTTATAGCAGCACAATTCACAATTGCAAAGAGGTGGAAACAACCCAAGTTTCTCTACCCCTTTGAGATGTAAATCTCCCAGCCTCTTGCCACTTTTACAACCCAGGAAAGTCTTTCTTCAGGGCCTTGAAGCCATCTCTTTGACATGTAGAACTGATGAAAGATAGAGTCCCTTTCTCTCAGTCTGTGGGAAGGTAGGATACTAACTTAACTAAATGCCAATTAACAAGCACAAATGGCTCAATCATGTTGACTAGCATCCCAGCTAATGTGCTCCAGTTCCTTTCCACTAGCTCATCCACTCTTTAAAATTTCTCCAACCTTTTGTTTCCGCAAAGGTGAGTTCAGTCTCTCTCTCTGCCATAGTTTTGAACAAAATCTTCCTTCTCTGTTTAATTTAACTGGTGCAATTTTTCTTTGACACTAAAAAACTATGAAATTACTAGTGATATATTTTTCATTAGATTGTTTGTACTGAGTCTTTGAAATCTGATATGCATTTTACTCGAGTAAGCACATCTAAGTCTAAGCCTGCCACATTTCAAGTGCTCAATAGCCACTTGAAGCTAGTGTTTACCATGTGCTGTGGTAGCACAGCCCTCAAGACGATACCTGGCATAGAAACAAAATGGCTCGATCAAAGGCTATGTGCATATTGAACTTCACAGTTTATTTTTTTTTACGACTTTCAAATTTATAGACTTGTCTTTCCCATGAAGTATTCAATCAATTTGGAATTGCTTTAGGGTGTATTGTTATTTAGAGATGAAAATTTATTTCAATCTGGATGATTACTTTTTGCAACACTTGTTGAATTGTATACATGGCCTCAAAGAATTGCAATTTTAGCTTCATTATAGAAGTTTCTTCTATTTTTCCTTAGTGATTATTGCTAAATTTTATTTTTCACCTGTGTTTCAAATGTATTGATTCAAATATTTTTAGAATATTTGATTTATTTTTATAACTTTGTCCTAAATGTAATTATAATGACCTGACTTCTTTTATTATTTATTTGTGCTTACTCATTTTTCCTGTATCAATCTTACTTAAGAATTACTTTATTAATATTTTCAAAGGACTTGCTCCCTTTTTTCTCCTTATTGTAGCTTTCTTTTCTATTTCAAATATTTCTTCGTTTGTCTTTATAATCACCAGCTTTCAACTCTCATTCATTTTACTTTTGTACTTCTTAAGTAGGACACTAAAGATGCCTAGCATGTTATTATTTCAGTGTTTTTCATTCTTAAATTTAAGTATTTTGAGACCATGTATCTTACTTGCAAGTTACAGGTGGAAAATATAAAGCATAATGTTTTCATTTTCAGTTCTAAATTTTTTCTAAAAAATTTTAATTTAATTTTTCTCTTAAAAACATGAGTTTTTTTAGAGATGTATTTGTATTTATTTATTTTATATTAACAGATAATAATTGTACACTTTATGGAAGACAATATGATGTTATGATATATGTGAGCAATGTAGAAATATTCAGTCAAGCTAATTAACATATCCATCAACTTACAAACTTATCATTGTTTTTTAGTGATAATATAAAAAATCTACAGTATATTTTTATTTCTTTACTTCAGAATATTAAGGGGATACAAGTGTTTTTGTTACATTGATACCTGTATAATGCTTAAGTCAGGGCTTTTGGTGTGCCTGTCACCAAAATAGTGTTCATTGCACCCAATAGGTAAGTTTTTATCCCTGGCCTCCCCACCCTCCCTCCTTCTTGATTTCATATGTCCTTTATATCTCTTTGTGCTCATGTGTAGCCATTGTTTAGCTCCCACTTATTAGTGAGAACATGTGGTGTTTGTTTTTCCATTCCTGAGATACTTCATTCAGGATAATGGTCTTCAGTTCCTTCCAAGTTGCTGCAAAAACATTATTTCATACCTTTCTATGGCTGAGTAGTACTCCATGGTGTATATATGTGCCACATTTTCTTTATCCACTCATCAATTGATGGGCATTTAGGTTGACTCCACATCTTTGCAATTTTGAATTGTGCTGCGATAAGCGTTCAAGTACAGGTGTCTTTTTCATAAAATGGCTTCTTTCCCTGTGGGTAGATACCCAGTAGCGGGATTGGTAGATCAAATGGTAGGTCTACATTTATTTCTTTGAGGAATCTAGTACTATGTTAGTGTTGCTTCCATTTTTACCCTTTTTATAATGAGTTGGTTTTTTTAATATCTTTGTTTCTTATTCCATTTCATCCTCTAGATTTGTTAGGGGCAATTCAAAGTTTATCATGGGTATTTATAATTTAAAAAATAGTAATGTCTTTATATTTCTGACATAGAGAGCACTGACTTTATGCTAACATTGTCATACCATCTGCTAGATTTTGAATAATTTGAAAAGGGCAGGATTTATGTCTAATCTAACACTTTATATCTCATAGTATGTATGTCTTATGCATAGTAAGAGCTCAATTTTTAGGCTTGAATTGTTTGAAAGGTGAAAGTAAATTTAATAAACCAGTAGGTCTCTTGTAATACTACTGTAACAATTATTTGCTCATTTTTTTTCTTAGCAATAACAAGGATAAATTATTTTAATTTCTGTAAAACACTTCTTTATGTTGTGCTTATAAATGACATGAAAAATAAAATGTTCTATATCACTATCTTTTGTGACATACATGAAGTGATTTTGTGCATATGGGGAGAATGGTAATTTAATGTGTATTTTTCTGCATGGCTAAAAGAAGCAATGGTCTACAACCTAGAATCATGTTACTAAAAAATATTAGTTATGTGATCTCATTGTGTTGATTAGGACTCAAGATTTTGCAATCACAATTGGTCAGACCAGAGCCAAGGAGACTGTGAAAAAATAAGTCAAGATATGTGGAGTAATGCAATTCTGTGTTTTTTTTTTTTTTTTTGGTACCATTGCCTAGATGGCAAAATGTCTAAAATGGTTAAAAATTTTAGGGCTACATGTTTCTCTTTTAGGCCTACATGTTTCTCTCTATTACCCTGCTCAAATGTGCAAACACTTTGCTAACAGCCAGATGGCACAAGTTTTTCCTCAATTCTGTGCACATACATCAGGCATTTTTCACTGCTAGCAGTTAACTTGGAAAAAAATATCCTATCATACATATGGTCACAATTTTTCCTTGTTTTAAAGTATAAGGCCTTTTTTAAAAATCAAAAAATATATACAGAATATTTTAAAACACATCCGTGTACTTTACACCCACCTCTATTAATATTATGCCCTGTAAATAAATGTTATTAGTCCCAGAGTATAAACAAGAAAACCAAAGTTAACAGAGGTTAGGTATCCAGAATGGATAGCAGTAGAACTGGCAGCCTAACACAGGTGTTGCCCTCTTTAAGGTTTATCTTTTTTGCACTAGACCAAGCTTTTTTTTTTTTAGGAGAATTACATATAATGCAAACTAATCCCTCATGCAATTAAAATTGATATTAAATTCTATTCTACTCCATTTTTCTTTACTGAATTTTTCCTCAAAAAAGCTGAGGAGAATAATTTTTTTCATTTTCTCTTATTTTTAAATTTTAAAATGTTTTCATGTCAAGAAACATGGTTAGTATTGTGTTGAAGGTATTGGTTATTTCTAGGATTTGTTATATGTATTCATGTACTTTTCCTGTCCCGTCTACCATGGATCTAGTCTTAAAGTGCTATATTTACTTCCATGTACGTGCCATGCTCTTGCCTATCTCTGCTTTACACATGTTGCAACATTTTCCTTGAACTTACATCCAATCTCTATCCACCAGTCTCACATCTTGCTAGTCTTCCTGGTGAACTCTCCCTCTCTGTGCCTCTATGCATGTGAAGTGGACCACTCTTAGGCCTACCTCTATTTTTAAAATTAACATAAGATGTTAATATTACATCTTTCATACCTTCTGCAGATAGTGAACAGTAAACAGTTTGAGTAAAGAGCTATGTCTCTCCTCTCTTGTGTGCTTGGTACCATACTTGGGATGCTATAGACCCTATGTCTGAATGAATGATTGAACAAATGGAGCAGAGTGGAGAGGACACCTCTTGAGCCTGGCTCCTCTTTCATAGGATTTTTTGAGAATTAAATAAAATTATGTACAAAATACATGTCAATATTCTAGGGATATAGGTGCTATATACAGTAATATTTATACACACTATGTGTGTGTGTATATATATATATATATAAAATTATTGTTATTACTATGGAGAACCAAGGAGACCATAATTAGAGCTAATATTCCAGCTTAGCCACCCTCACCCACCGTGATATCTGATATCCTTCTGGAGCTTTCCACTTCTGTGACCTAGAAGTGTTCTTAAATTTTCTTTTTTTCCCCCTTCTTGATGCAATTATTCCTTAACAATAAAAGACTTGAGCATTCATCTATTACAATTCTCTCATGTGATCCAAAAAACAGAAAAACATATATAAAAAATTAGTTGAAATTAGAGCAAAACCACGTATGTGCTTGCTCTGCCTGCCACTGCAGCGCCTGGAAAATTGGTTAATAGGAAGCATAAGTCTTGGAACTTCTGATTTATGTGAAACATTATTTACTGTAGTTTTACATGCTTATGACTTTTTTTTTTTAAATTGAGGCTTTCAAAATGCTTATTATGGCTTCTTAGCCATATTTAGGTTTAGGTTCCAGGTTTTTTCACCAGAAAGACAAGTGAAAGTCATAAACACTTTATTAGGAAATATTTCATTGTGTAATCTTAAATAGGTCCTGAAATATATTTCAGAGATAGAAATGAATCTCTAGCATGTTTCTAAATTACTATAATGCATAGTAAATCCCCTTCGGAGCCATGCTTCCCCAGAGCAAGACGGAAACCATTGCTTAATTCAGGTAAACAATTTTTAAGAAACAGCTGCCATGAATATACTGTGTATTAAGAACCCAGCACTTTATGTTCACTTTCTTCATTCCTAACCAAAACCCTGATATGTAAGTGTTCTTGACCCCATTTCATAGAGTGGAAAATTGAGACTCTGAGAAGTGACATGAATTATCTGTGATCTCATTTTCTCTATTAAGCTGGAACCAGTTCTCAGTTTTTTCTGATTTCTAAGTCTAGTGTCCTTCCTCAGGGTTATGTTTCAGTCTGGAGTTAATTCATCCAGACTCAATATGGCTTCTTTTCAGATAATGCCAGCCATTTTCAGACAACAGCCTATCTGAGGATGGCATTTATTATGTTAAATACAAACAGCTCTTCACTCAAGTGATATGTTTTAAAGTTTAAAGTATACTTTTTTATGCTTTATTGCTCACATTAGTTTAGTGATATATAATTTCTTCTTATTGTTAGGATTAACTTATGCATAGATTTTTTGCTAAAGTGAAATGAGGTGAGAAAATTTCAGTGTTAACATAAGCTGGCAAGTTAGGATCGGATCCTGGCTGCTTAATATACCAGCACTAGATAAGTTCTCGGCACACTTTTGGAGGAGGGAAATTTTCACTGTCATTTCTTTCCTCATTTTCTTTGTGCACCTAAATAATTAATTCAGACCTTCTTACTATCCTCCCTTCTAAGTAGCAAGAACTCATTTTGCCATCTCACAAACAATACTCCTAAACAAAGGACCTTATGTTACAGGTGTACCCCTTGCCTCTGACTATCCAATAAAAACAGGAACTATTTCCAAAATTGTACATTTTTTTCATGAAAAAATGGAGTAAATATATAAGTGGGGAAGTATCTAGTAATCAGAGACATGATAAATAAAACTATATATATATGTATACATATATATGATTAGCAAATATTTTTAAATGGATTATCCAACTATCCATCTTGGCGAGACTGCTGTTACTCCTTGAGCTTCCCAGTGTAAATCTTTATCCTACCCCTTGTGCTGTCTTCTCAGTTTTGTATTACTAGTTTCATCCATGCCTCTCTGGTTACAAGCAATAGACACTGACTTTGGCTAATTTAAAAACACAGATATTTTATTGACAGAACATCAATAACTCACAATAAGAAAGAGACAATAAGAGGAAAAAAAAAACCCTGGCAATGGATTAGAAAAGAGCAACCCCACAAGACTAGAAAGCGTGCAGATAATAATGGTTTTGAAGCAGATAACTCAACTTAAATGAATGTACACAATCATTTGAAGTCATTCTGTACTCAGTTCAAGATTCAAATTCCAGGGAAGGAGACTCCCACTGACTTTGCTTGAGTCACCTGTCCATATTTTGAGCAGGGCAGGGCAAATGAGGTACCATACTTCATATGGGATGCTCCATTCCATATCCCATGGGGAAGAGGCTACCCTCCAGAGGGAAATCAATTACTGGTAGGAAGAAAGAAGGGATGATGAGAAAGGATGTCCATTAACTATTTTTTGTGAGCTCCTTAAACTCAATAATCATGTTTGTTTGTTTTGGTTTTTGATCCCAGATTCCTAGCACATTGCTGTCACAGAGGAGGAGCTTAATAAATGTTTGCTGACTCATAGGGTTGGAATAAATAATATTGACATAGTTTGATAGCTTAATTATAATATAAACATAAAAACATCAAGTTCCTCAGTAATAACTTTTTATTCTCCTTTTTATCCTAAAATGTGTATCCTAAAAAAATGCTTAAAAGGGAAAAAACAATTTATCAAAACATCATTGAGTTTAAAATAGGCACTACATTCAGCAGATACAATGGTGAAAATGGCAAAATGTCTTTCCCTGCTTACCTGAAGAGTCAGCTGCATAGGCCAATGACTACAGTAATCCTAGTTGTCATAGGGGCTGGTACCAAGATTTATATTCATTACAACCTTAACTAAAATAAATCCAATTGAAAACAGTCTAAACCTTTCATCACAGGTAAATGATTGTATAAAATTTTTCAAGTGCACTCAATGGAGTGTTATTCAGACAGTAAGAAGATATAAATAAGATGTCTATATGACAATCTGAAATACATTTAAAAATAAAATACAAAAAAATATGGGTTATATATAATTTAACTCTGAAAATATGAATTTATATGATTGAAAAAGTCTAGGAGATAACATAGAGAGATGAAAACATTTATTGCTAGAAAAATTGATGCGTTTTATTTTTCAATTTCCTTTAATGCTATGATAATAGGGTTATATAATAAATGAAACTTATAAAGAAAAACTGGTGCTATTTATTCAGATTTCTCATTATTCAACAGCAACAAAATAATCTAAAATTGCTCCCTTTTCTGTTAATGGGATTTAATTCAATTCTTTAACTTGCAGCTATGGTTTCTGTTGTAAATGCCTGGGGGCACTGCCATTCTGTTACTTTTTATTTATTCCTCAGGAATTTTTGTTGGCTTTGCTCCCTGATAGCACCTGTACTTTGGGGGCTATATAAAGAAATGTGTTGGTGTTCGCTAGAATTTAGTTGGAATAAATGGCTGCTTTTGATCCTTGCTAATGTGTTTTATTATTTTTTTAGTGCTCTCCAATGATGCATTTCTATGGAGGAGTTGCAAGTGCTTTAAATCCTCTTTATCCAAACCTGAAAACCTGTCTTCAAAATCTTCTCTTTCTCCTAGATACCCCATTTCTGTGGAATTCTTTAAAGTGTGCAGATTTTGACATTTTCTTCAAATGTAAAATTAGTGATTAATTTCCATAAATTTTAATATCACCACTGTACACACATTAGTTCAGCCCTTTATTATCAACTACCTTGTGTTTTTAATAGTGCCTTACTGCTTTTCTAGGTCTATACATTTTTTTCTGTTTCAATTCAGCCTACACACTGCTGCCACATCATGCTGACAGGGGCCAAATAGCTTAACAATTCTGCCTTAAAACCTCTAAATGGTTCCCATGCATTACTCAACTAAAGTGCAAACGCTGTAGCTCAAACGCCTACCTACATTTGTAGCATTGTTATCCGTGACTACCTTACTCCTACCCTATAAACTAACCAAACTGACTGGCTTCCTGTTCCTGTATCACATTAATGATTCTCCCATCTCCCTGTCTTGTTCATATTTTTTCCTTCACTTGGAATGCCCTCCTCCATTCTTGCCCTAATCTTTCAAATTGCTGCCTATCCCTAAAGAAATATTTAAACAATTACCCATTCTACAATTATTGTTTTGTTTTGCTTTTCCAAATAGATTTGACCTCCTTCCTTTCAATCCAGATATGGCTCTGCATGTGCCATCATTTACATACTTAATAGGTGTTATTTTAATGTGATTAGACTGTGCATGCTCTGCATGCAAGTACTTCTGAACATAAGTACAATAACTTAGACATCCTGGTATCCATTTTTACACCTAGCACAGAACCTGGCTAGCATTTTTTTATCGTCTTGAATTAAAGGCTGACTACACCCAAAGGCTGACTACACAATTGTTGAAGAGAATTTATAGGATCAGAGAGTATAAATTTTATTTCCAGTTTAATTATCTTTCTGATTAAGAGGAAAGGTACAAAGAATGAATCTGAAAGCAGGGGTCCTTCAAAGGATGAAAAGGATAGAAAGATGTGTGAAAGTGGGGAAAATAATAAGTGCTTTCTAGGATTTGATAACTAAATTAAACCTGAATAAGTTTAGAGAAAGAGAAATACATTTCACTGTGTGTGTGGTGTTACACAGTGTGTGTATGTCTACTCCAAACAAAACAGTTTGGATGTGTTAATTTAAGAAAAGTATTAGTAAAATATCATGCTTTATTTTATCTTCTGTCTCTGAACATTTTGATCAATTAATGTTTTATTGGTTGTAAGTGACTGTTATGGTTATTTTTATGTATTAACTTGGCGGGGCAGGGGATGGCCAGATAGCTGGTAAAACACTACTATTTCTGAGTGTGTCTGTAAAAGTGTTTCTGGAAGAGATTAGCATTTGAACCTGTAGACTGAGTAAAGAAGATTCCTGCTGCCACCTGTCTTTGTGATAGTTCAGTATGCAGATGAGGGTGAGGGGCAATTTGACAAAAGACAAATCAACATTATGCAGTCATAGACTTTTAGATCAAGGAGGACACCTGAGAAAGGCCTACTTAATCTCTGTAATGCTTAAAAGATAGTTAAAATTGTTTTGTAAATAAAGTTCCAGAGAACTGGCAGGTTGTTGGATTGACTGAGGGTGCACAGTGTATTATTGGTAGTGCCAAGTTAAAAACCCAAGGGCTCTGAGCCCCAGACCAGTGCCTCCTGGCCTCAGTGCCACCAGCTGCTCCTGAATGAAGTGCCAGCAAAGTACAATTTAAAAGGAAGTTTAGAAGCTATTAGTTGGACAGAGTTATAAGAAAAAAGCCTCAGGGAGGCAGATCATTTTATAGGCTATATATCTGACATTTAACTATTTGTTTTGCCCCTGGCCCTTATGCCACATTTTACTGATTTTTCCAAGCCTCGTCCTTCTAGAACAATAAGGAAAGGGGAGTGGACAGAAGAAAACTTCACAGCGCCAGATCAGTAACATGGCTGGGCTTTCTGAGTGGTCGGTCCCTGCTCAGCCAGAGCTTGAGTAGGAAACAAACCACAGTACTCAAAAAGGAGTTTTTGTTTCTTCCTCTAGAGAGAAGGTAAACCTCTAGAATCAGAAACTTCTGAAATTACGTCTTTTCTCTTTTCCCCCATTTCAAACTTTTACTTCTTAAAGTCTTGAATTTTGAGGTCAGTCATGGCTAAAAAAGATTTCAGGCACTTTGCAATGTTCTATTTAAGATATAAATAAATAAACAAAAGTTACTGGGGATACACAATTGTGGAATTTTCTTTTGGAATATATTTATTTTTTGTAGTTATTTTAAATTAGTATCCCTGGATAAGTTTCTGGGGGATCATGGTTCTCTCTAATTATTTATTTGTTTGCTTATATATGTGCATTTGCTGGTCATCTGATCTACTGCTATGTGCATGAGATTTTCAAAGTTATTCATGTCCTTCCAAAGTAAAAACAAAAATGGAAGTGAAAACACTAATTGAAGGAGAATATCATGTTATTAAAATACACATGAAAATATAACTACATGCACCAGAATGATCAATGGGCTTAGTACATTCTTTTGTTGAAGGACAGCCTGTACTGGAAACATTAAAATGTTTAACTTTGTGAGCATAAAATTAGAGCAAACAATCTTGGGTTATCTCAATGGCTTGTTTCAACCTGCAATAGCCTGAAGCATATATATATTTATGATAAGACAAGACCTACCAAGAGACCAGAGATGTTTTCATCCATCAGTCATGATATATTCTCAGCTAGACAAACCTGGAAAATAGTTTCTTGATGATGATGATGATAAGACTTTATTAATTTTTTTAAGATTCTTAAAAGATGCATTTTTGCATAACATTTTGTGTTCCACAGGCGAGATTATTTTATGTGTGAGCTGTGTAAGTCTCAAGATGTAAGAAACATTTTTGAATGGTTTAATAGCACAATGTTCAAGGTCTCTGATATACACAACTTTATCTTTCAGTGTCATTATTGTGTGCGATGTTACAATTGTACCATGTTTTATATTGACCACATAAATCTATTCATTAAATCTATTTAAATAGATTTTAACCTTTATTTTCTCCATTGTTTTTAAGCCTCAAAAAATGTGCCCTGAAAACATTGAGACATCGCAAGTTGAGTCAACAAAGGAAGAATATCTAAGTGTCAATGAGTGTAAGTCTCAAGATATAAAATACTTTTATAAAGGGTTTAATGGCATTCAATGTAAAAACAGACATTAAGCACTTAAAATATTAGTTAATGTAGTCAATGCCATTATGAAAGTTATCATTTGCATAGAATATTCATTATCTAAACATTGTGCCTTAAGGTGTGAGAAAATAAATGTTCTTTGGGTATGAATACTTTAAGTTTCAATTAAGGGGCTCTAATCAGGTTTTTAAGGTTTTGTGAACTTGAGCTCTTAGAGAGATGAGTGGGTGACCAGCAGGCTTAGCAACCTGCCCATCTCCACAACTGTGGCATAGAAAGCTGTTAAAATATGAAAAAGTCAGGGTGTGATTCTATATTATTCTCTCCAATGATTAAATAAAACCAACATTATAGACATAGCATACTAAAGAAAAAGAAAATTTTGCTTTGAAGTGAAAACAGGAGTTTTCAAAAAGTATGAAATTTGCTCTGTGTTTTTGCACAATTTAAGAAATATTATCAAATTTAAATTCAAGGACTTTATCAGAATTTTTTAGTTCTTCCCTGCCTAGAAATGAGAAAGAACACTGAATAAACTCAAAACCAGGTCTTCAATGTGGGTGGCAAATTTAAAAGAATGCTCAAAAATTTGCTGTTTGAAAAGGAATCAGGTTGCAGCTAAAGGAAAAAAGGCGGGATATAAAAACAATGTAATCATTTCAAACTTTTTCCTATGATAGAATTACCCACAAATACTGCCTTAAATTTTTTAGATATTTAAACATGTACACAAATGATGAAGGTAGAACGTAACACAGTTAATAAGAAATCAAAATAAAACGCACCATAGTTTCAGAGGACGGTAGATTTATTTCTAAAAGGGGAGAAATAAGTCATGAAGTCATCAAGTAGGATTTCACATTCAATCTGTATTTTGAAAGATAGATACCTTATTGACAGTGTGGACAAATGTGCAGAGTCAGAAAAATTAAGATATAGGAAGCATGAATTCAAGATAGCTCAGAGTATTGGATATATCAGTGAGTGTCATGGGATGGGATTCTGGGAGGAAGAGAGATTGGAACTAGGTTGTGGAGGGCATTGAATGGCAAGCTAAGGAGTTTATATATAGGGAGGCAATGGGAGGTTATTAATGTTTGATTTTTGGGAAGAATATGTTTTCTTTATGGCCTATTTTCCTGGGATTTTTAAAAAAGAAATATCAACAAATATGTTTCCTGTGAGAGGAAATATTTGAAAAGTTTCATGTGTTTTGCCATTGATTTAAGTGACTTATAGTGTCTGCTTTTTTTGTAGAAAGTAGAACTTACTAAAAATCATGGAGTTTTTTTTGTTTGTTTGTTTGTTTGTTTTACAGTTTCAAGTCATTCACTTTTCTCTTTTGTCTGGTGTCCTTTCATCTCTCTGGTAAATCTTCACCCACCACTAATTCCCACAATCCCAGTCTGAATCATTTTAGTAACCTGCACTAATTGGAAGCTCTTTCTGTAATCACCCCCTCCAGATAAAACCTTATAGTGTCTGTGCCTCTACTTTCAAGAAAGTGTACTTTCTGTTATAGTATAGGTTTTATTCTGAATCCAGAGGTTGCAAAGTCAAACACATTCAAGAGCCACGTGAGTAATGCAAATAAGCAAAATAAGCCAGGTTGTAAGGTCTAGATCGGTAGTTCTTATTTATGCCTGCAGAAGAACTTTTAAAAAGTTATTGAGATGTTCATATGCAGATAAGATTAAGAACCCCTGTAAATTAATATTCTCAAATGTATGTGAGCAGAAGAATCAATTGGAGGTTTGTTGTTTGGTTTGGTTTTTATTAATAAACATTCCCAACCATTGGCAAGAAATTACAAATGAAAATAAAAATTATGTGGATCCCAGGAATCTTTATTTTTAACATAGACTATCTCCTACAAATACACACCTGATAATTAGGAGGCAAGGAGTTTGTGGGCCACAATTTGAAACATATGGATGAACAAATCTCTTTCAGTATATTAAATATTAGTAAGTGCTTGCTTTCTTCTACCAAGACATTCTACACTTTAAAGAGTGCAAACCCTTAATTAGACTCTCTAACTGTGGGTTTTCTGGTGAAGATAATAGGCTTGGTCATATGTTTTCATCATGAGTAGTTGGGAGTCATCCCTGAGCCCTCCCTTTGTCCATTATGTAACTACTACATACATGACCATTTATGTAAAAAGGCTGAAGTCCATCAAAATGCAGATGTGAGATAATATTCCTTTTATATCTTTACCATAAGAATCATTATTTGTTAATAGACTAGTGGCTTCAGAAACAAAATCAAGTTTAAAGTGAGGATGGTAACATTCAACATAGGAGTCACAGCACCATATTTATATGGGTCTTTTTAATTCGTAATAACTGCATTTAGAAAGAGAAGCCACACTGCATTTGGGACAAGGGGAAATATCAATCGAACGTCTGTGTATTCCCAGGCATTTTGCTGGGCATGTCACATAGGTCCCTTTATCATCAAGAGAACTCCAAATTTTTATTTTAATTTTGCATGCAAGGAAATTCACAAAGAAGATGAGCAATGTGCCTGAAGTCACCTGTCTGGTATTATTTGTCTATTTATATGAAACAATTTTCTTCAATGTTATAGGGTTAAAATAGTACACATTTATTATTTCTAAGCTTCTGTGGGTCAAGAATCTGGGAACAGACGTAGCTTATTTGGGTCGTTTTGGCTCTGAGTTTTTCCCAAACATGCAACCAAGGTGTCAACTGATGTGCAATTATTTTAAGCTTAACTAGGTCTGGAGGGTACACTTCCAACCTCACATCATGGCTATTGGCAGGAGATTTGATTTCATTGGTATGTGGTTCTCATAGCATGACTTTTCCTAGAGTGAGAGATCCAAGGGAGAGAGAGCAAACCCAAGATAGAATTCTCAGTCTTTTTGTAACCTAATCTTGGAGAAGCATACTTTCTTTTCTGCCATATTCTATTAATTAGAAGACAGCCCAATCTGCATTCAAGGGAGAAGATTTAAAGTTGCACTTCTTAAAAAGAGTATCAAAGAATGTGTGGATATATGTGAAAAAATTAAATTATTAACAGAAAAAAAACAATATAACTTAATATCATTTTGTGCACTGGAAATGGATTGTCAAAAAAAAAAAATCCACTGCTACTTCCTTCTAAGATAGCATCAGAATGATAAAAATCTAACAGTGTTATTATTTGTGAAACAGAAGCATTTCGTGAGTTATTAATTACCAGTGGACACAATTCATTTGTTCAACATAAACTGGTTGGAATTGTGTATCAATAAGAGTGCTAAGTTCTGGGATACAATGTAGCAGAGAGAATGAATGTAAAAAGAGTTCAATGCAATAGATGATAGCAATGCCGTGACAGGAATGGTCAAAACATACCTGGGGCACAGGAGAATTGTCCAGTGTTGTAGGATGGGGCAATTTGGAGGATGAACTAGGAAAATCATCCTAGTAGAAGTAATACTTAAAGCAAGTATTAAAATATGAGAAATCATATACAGAATGCACTTTAGGGCAAGTGCACTCCCAAGGGAGACAGAGTGGGAGGGAGTCGGGAGGTGGGGGGGTGGGGGAAGAGAGAGAGAGAGAGAGAGATGTGTGTATACAGAGAGAAAGGAAAGAGAGAAAGAGTATGGGATAGGATGCAAGAAAGTTCCAGACAAGGAAATCACATTCCAGAGAAAGGACACAGCTTGCAGAAAAAACCCAGAGGGATCAGAAAGAAACAAAACAGTCCAGCAGGTTGAGGGAACTCCGAGAGAGGTGTGTGAGGATTGTAGATTGCAGGGCACAGGGAATGGGGCCCTAAAGAAATAATAATGCTAAAAGGACAGGAAACTGGATGGAAAATCTTGCTCTCCTCTGAGAATTTTGGATTTTATTCTAGACCAAATGTTTTTCAGTTTTAGTCAGGCATGTCTCACCATCACAATTTTGCCAAGTCTTTATACCTTCTGTGCTATCATTTATGCAATGTTTTTAAAAGTCTAATTTTTACATGAATACATTTATCTAAAAATGAAATATATCTTGAGTTGGGTATATTAGTTTTATTTTTTATACTATAGTTTTCTACTACACATTAAATATAAAACCTGTATTTACTATTAAGTAGGATGGAAGAGAGATATTGAAGGGTTTAAGCAAATGAACAGTATGACAAAATTTGTATTTCATAGAGATCACCCAGAGGCTGCATGGAAGGAACACAGGAGGGGTACAGATGGGACACAACTTTCCTATTGCATGTGCCTTGGACTGTGCTGGCCCATGACTAAGTGTTTTCTGGATGCAGAGTTTTGCTTAAGCAAATCTCTGCCTACTTCATAAGGATCTTCATAGTCCCAAACTCAGGGTATGGGTAATTTTGAACAGAGGGAACCCTACAGTTCTCTTCTATGAGTCCCCATCAGAAAGAAGCAAACTCTGCTGTCTTCTTCTGGCCCATAGAAAGAAAATGGAAAAACTGTTTGTGGTTATTGAAACTACTGGTTTTTGGTTTGTCTAAATTTACCTAGAGTACTCTGCTTTGTGATAAATATTGGTAAGCATGTTGACTTCTTTAAAAATACTGTGGTTGTTATTTGTTTTTAGCTTGATCTCAGAAATAAACTTGCTTAGTAATTTTAATATTTAAGATGTGTGAGCCATGGTGAGGGTTCCTACATTGGTATTAGAGACAAGCTTAGTCTTAGTTATGTTCATGAGTTCCACATACTGCATGTATCTTCTGGAAACATGGTAGGGCCATTTAGAAAACGTTCCTACCTGTGGTTCTGTTTAATATTAAAGAGTTGGAGAAAATTTGAAATGGAACAAGAACTTAAAAGAATGTTCAATTTTCAGTTTGGGATATGTTCCCATTACTTAAAAATGATAGATGGTTTTGGCAATGTTGTTTAAATGATAGCACTGAAGTCACATAGAGGGGGAAAGAAATGGATGTGCTTGTGGTAGCCCATTTCCCCACACTCATAAATGTGTCTCGTATTGTTTAATATCATAGCAAGAATGAAACTAAGAGACTGAGGGATTGAGATTTAATGTTCAGTTTAAATGGGTTTTTCAATGTTTCCCACTCTTAGAGGTGGAAACGCTTTTTTTCAACGTACTGAGGAAATGAAAAGCGACAATGGCTTTTAATTAGCACTGGGACTTCATGCTCAGTTTCTTGTGTTATACTTGCTTACACATTTCTGACTGGGTGAGTTAATTTAACAACGTGGCATTTTCTAGGGACAATGAGAGGGGAGAAGGAGTAGGAAAATATGTCCAAGAACACAGGAGAGAAACTTCTGCCAGCTTTTTCAAATTAAAACTGAATTTGGCAATAATTTGTGAAATACTTATTTGCTACTATTCCATGTCATTGTGTGTGTGGCGTTTGCAGGCTAAGATGAATTGTTGCCAGGTATTTGATGTTATGAAAACATGGTAGGCTATTTATTTCCTGCTGTACTGGTCACAGAGATCACATACCATCATCACTCTGGGCTAAAATGCATCAATGCATCAGGCCATCTGAAAAGGTTGGCTTCATACACAGCATTCTAGCTTCTGTGGTAATTTTAAAGAAGAAGCAGTGTCACCTCCAGATATTGCAGAACTGATAGACAATTTCTGAGGTCTTTGGACCAAAAGGCTGTTTTTTCCATCAAGTATTAATCCCTACATCTACCATCCTGTAACATGGATTTAGACCATGTAATGACATGATTGCACTTTTATGATCTTAGCAGAAATCTCATGGATATCTTAAGAACAGTATTCATTGCTTGACATTCTATGCTGCAGAAGAATAAAAGGGATAATATTCATATTCATTCGGGGATATAAAAGTAAAGCAAAAAGTAAGCAATATTTAAGGTAATTTTGAAATGTTGCAAATGTACAAATATATGGATTAATATAATTCATAATTCTGTGACTCACCTAATCAAGACACATGTTGATTCCTTCCTCTGATCCCATTGCACTTGGTTTATTCAGTTATTAGGGCTAGCACCATCGTCTACTTTATTTACCATATGAAGCTTTATTTATTCACTTACTTGTGTGAGGTTTCTCTACATGAAGTAAATTGAAGAAATTTGACATGGGCTAGGAGAATTTGTGTATTCACTTCAGCACCTCCCAATAAATGTCCTTGCCCTAGAGGACATGCAATGATATTTGCTGAATAAAATTACATCATTTTCAAGCCAGAGAGATCTGCAATTTCAACAAATTGAAATGTCCTTTTGCAAGTGAGAGAGTTCAGAGATAGTGTGTGACTTTCCTGGAATCACTTGGTCAGTCAATGGAGAATGTTTATCAGAACCCACATGTACTACCCGCTAGTGTGACACTCATACTATTGGCTCCATCCACTGGTAACAGCATCATTGCTATGATTCAGCGTCTTATAACTTGTAACTTGTTTCTTGCTTACTATTATCTTCTAATTTTTTTAACTTTTTCTTAATAGTTATCGGTAATAAATCAGTACTTTTTAATAAATATGCAAATGGTGATATTATTAAAATACTTGCTGAATGTTCAAATGTATTTCTAAGGAATATAATTCTTAACTCCAATTCTAGTTTTTCCCTTTGAAATAAATTATGCTTATTTTTAACTGTCAAATCTTTTCATCTCTCAAATAAATGTTCAAGGAGAACTGGAGAGTGTTTACTTTGTTTTGATCTGTTTTGTTTTTTAATATGTTACAAATAGTTCTTACTGTTAGAATTTCTGGCTTCCTGATTATGCATTTGACTTAATTATGCTGGGTTTTTAAAATACTAGGAAAAGGTCATAATAGTTCTAATTGGTTTCTCTTGGCATGTAGAACAAAGTGATTAATACCACTAATGGGGTTAGGGCAACAGGCAGGAGCATAGAATCAACATGCAATCCAACAACAGGTATCAATGAATAACTATTAAACCACTCCATCCACTTCATCTTTAAAAGTGAATTCAGTCACAGGGCCCTTTGATACAGGTCCTTTCAATTACAAATTTTATTTTGATAAGTGATTCCTGTTAAAGACAAAGTGCATTGGGTCTTTGAGTTGATTTTTATTCAGGCTATTGCATAGGGAGGACACCGCAGATGGGAAGATGGTGGTGTCTCATCAGAGTGGTTTGAAAGTTCTTGCTATGGATAATTGCTCATGAGAAAAAGAACGGGAAGTTGGCTTGTGGTGAAAAGGTCTCTGTCGGACCTTCTCAGCAGGTTCAGGCAAAATAGAAAAGGTCTATGTTCAGCCTTCTCATTTTTTAATGGGATGTTTGCATTGAAGCCAAAGATATGCATGAATCATAAAAATCTTCCAGCCTTCTGGGATAATATTTACTATGAGGAAGATTTATTATCCTTCTACTTCTCCCCCTCTTATTCAGATACAAACATCAGAACAGACCATTCAATCATCCTGATAAACCTGTATTAAATCTGTGAAAAATGGCGTTGGTATTTTAATGGGGATTGCATTGAATCTGTAAATCACTTTGGGTAGTACAGACATTTTAACAATGTTGATTCTGCTGATCCATGAGCATGATACTCACCATTAAATTGGAACTAACTGATCGGCGTTCCTGTGAACAAATGGACAATTCTGGAGGTGAGAAGTCTGAAATAAGTATCACTGGGACAAACTCAAGGTGTCCACAGGGCCACCTTTCCTTGGGTGGCTTTAGATGAGAATCTGTCCCTTGCCTTTTTCAGCTCTGTGGTTGCCAGCATTCCTTAGCTTGTAGCCACATCCCTCCAATCTTCAAGGCCAGCATCTCCAAACCTTTCTCTGTTTCATCTTCACGTAGTGTTCTCTGTGTATATGTCAAATATTCCTCTGACACTTGAAAACACTTGTGATTGTATTTAGGGTCTGCCTGGATAATCCAAAATAATCTCCACATCTCAAGACTCTTTTCTTTTCATGGAAAAAGCCGCTTGGTCATTTGATTAAACACAAATAAAACAAGCTACATAGGAACAATTTTAAAGTCAAAGAGACACCAACTTTGTTTTAAGGCTGTAATAGCTGGTACAGCATCTTCTTGCTACCTTTTCCAGCCTTCTCTGTGGACCACAGAAATACATTCAGAAGCCTGTTGGCTAGCACAGGAGTTTTTGAACACTTTTCCATTGGTTGTTCACCTGCTCATTGCCTGTCATGCCTGCAGCCTGTAATATTAACATTTAAGATTTAAAAGTGAAAGCCAAAAGAGAAAAAACAAAACCCAAATGAAAACCCACTTTTGACTAAAGGTTTTGGGGAAAATATTCATTTCCCCAACCATCCACTGAATTGATGGGATTCACACTACCATGGCAATGGCCATTTAAAAAGTGGCAAGACACAGTCAGCACCCCCGATGGGCCTGCAGCATGGTTCCTGCGGCCAGGGTAGTTATTCTGGTAGTGCTTATTCCTTATATTTTTATTTGCTTTGGACAAATAAAAATAAGAGGTTTAACTTAGTCATTTTAAAATAAGGCAACATGCACACATTAACTCCCCCAATTCTGCATTTACTTTTCTTAAAAAAAAAAAAAAAGACTCAACTGAGTCATATGTTCTATAGTTAAAAATTAAATCATTGTGCTGACCAGGCGTGAGAGCTAATGGAAAGTATTAAGCAAGATTCATAAAAAAAAAAAAATAACAATCCTCCCACCCACCCAAGTATACCTAACATGCTAGTTAAAAACAACGTGCCTTACCTACCCACCCTCACCTGCATTGATTTTAGAAGAAAAGAAATAAAGAAAGCTTACCACCTTAAAAACAAGAAAACTCTAGAAACATAAAAAATTTTCCTCTGAAGAAAGACAACTACACAGACTGGTAGAAACATAAACAACTATTACAGAGCTGGTTATTTAATGAAAGTAAACACTTTGCTACACACGTCAACATTCATCAGTGTGCTCTAAGATACAGCCTTAAGAAAAATACTACCGAAGCTTGTAAGTTAATACAATCATTAAAGGGAGGTCTAAGATCATGTGGATACACAAAACTTTTGGAACCATTAATAGTATTAATCCAGTGGAGAGTGGGTGGGAGCAGGAAGCTACCTCTAGAAGAAATGTTGTCATAAACCAAGAACTGATTTCTCCCATGAGAAATGTTTGATTGACCTCAAAAGAGAAACACCAGGCAAATGTAGTCATAAATCCAACTAGTTCTCACCAATCTGGCTTCCCCCCACCCAAAAAAAAAGAATTATGCCTGCCATTGCCATGTTGTTCAGTGTTAGGAACTACTGGTTAATCTGACCTATTGGAGGATTTAATTACAAATACAGACCATTAAATCTCTTTTCCTCTTCAAGAGAAAAATATTTTATCTGTATTTTGAATGTCTGCAAATACTACCCTCTTAAGAGCCATTCCAAAGGTCTAGTTTTTTGAAACCTAAAATTTTTGAAGGGAATGAGAATCCTTTTGACTTCATCATTGTATTTATAGCTTTCTGGACCAGCAGGATGTTCATCACCATGATGTTGCAACAATCACTGTTTTTACTGAGCAGTGACTGGTGGAGTATGTGTTACTCTTTTGTTTTGTGTTTTAATTTTCTTTTCTACCAAAAGTAACATGTTGATTTTTTTCCTCTTTACTTGTTTGTTAAATACTTGATAAAATTGAGAAGCACATTATCAAGATATGCTGTATTGATCCTCCCACCCCTCTAACCTAGTTAATTTTTGGTTTGGTTGGGAGAGAGGAGGGTCCTAAGACCACTGTAGTTATTGTGAGTTGGGTTTAAAAAGGTCGTGGTGAAGAAATACTTCAGTGATGTCTATTTTTAAAACTGATCTTATGAGTTAACAAACCAGCCTGGTGAGATGTTTTCCATCATCATTTAATCAAGATTCTTAACCTAATCACATATGCAAAGACCTAATCACATCTTCGAATATCATTTTTCCACAAAAGATAACATTTAAAGGTTCCAAAAATTAGGGCCTGATCTCTTTGGGGGTCATCATTTAGTCATTTAGTCTCATGTATTTATTTTCCCAATTACATATAGTTAATATATGGTAAAGGAGTTCTAAGCTGGGATGTGCTCTTTGCTCTTGTCCTTAACTGTGTTAATTCAAGAAAGGGGACAAAAAATTAATTACAATTTTTGAGCACCTACTATATTCTTTCCAGAGCTATGTTACATCCATTATTTTATTTCAATTCAGTGTCAATATTTAAAGAGCACTGGCAGCATTCTTATTTTAAGAATGAAGACAAAAAGACAAAGCAATTTTGTCTGTGCTTTCCAAACACTGATCTACAGGCCACTGATCCACAGATAGATGTTGCCTGTGATCAAGTTTTCAACAGTACAGACATGTAGAAAAATGACGTGGAAAAATGAAGCAAATAATGACATATTAGAGCTATTTCCATGAGTCAATTTCTTTCTCTTTCCCCATATCTTTCATTTATTTTGAAATTGGATAATTTCAATATTTTGGATGTTAAAATGTTCTTTCTTTCCTTAAATAGTGCCAAAATATAGTACTTTGTTCTGTTTTTTGGTTTATTTGTTTTCACATCAAACTTGTATGTTGTTAATCAAGATTTTTGTTATTACTGCTTAATTTTACTCTTTTCATAAAACAACATAGTCCAGGAAACCCAATGGCCTTAACTTACCACATTATCACAGCTAGTATGTGGTGGTACTGTGATTCAAGTTAATTTTCATGACTCTAAAACCTGTTTTCTCCCCACTACAAAGGACTCCTACTGATTGTTTGGGACAAGGTAATATGATTTCCACTTGCCCCTCCACCACATGTTACTGTGTGTTGTTTTCACGTGAAGAGGTAGGTAATTGACAGGGTGTGATTAATCTATAATTTTGTTGTTTCCTCGCATGTGTTGTGTAATATGAACACATTTTGGCAGATGGTAGTTTATTATCAAAAAGAACAGTCATATACTGACTATTCCAGGGGTGTTGGTGGAGATCTGTATGTAAGAGAGAAGATATGTAATAATTTTAATAAAGACGCATTTGTGGTTCATCCCATTTCATAACTTACAGTCCCTGCCATGCTCCTCCCTAGGTCTCCTGTATAATTGAATGGGTGAGCTGCATATTGAAACACCTGAATTTGTGCATGATTTCCTGATCAAACAAATGCATATTTCATGATTTAAATTTCCAGATACAGGTACTTTGCTAATGCAGTTGAATTTTTAAGTAAATGAGATGATGGAAGTGGTTTGAAGAACTGTGCCTACTACTCTCTGATTCTACTCTTTTGCACAATTCTCAAGCTTAAATATTCTAACATTTTGCTTCTTTTAAGACAAAATGGAGTTTCTGTGTATCATCAATCACCTAGTATACCACATTTCACTTATATCAAATGCTTACAGAGTAAAATTATATTGTTCATTTTATATATATAGTGGGATCTGAAAATTTCCCCTTCTTTAAGGTAGTGAATTTGGGGTTCAATCTGGCAAAGGACATAGGAGGGGCCTGTGTTTCCAGGTATTGTTCTAGTAGAAATGTCCTATTTAGGAACGTGTAAGAACTTGTGCATCCTCCTATATGTCTAACACTAAATGATAAGCATTCACTTTATAGCTGGCTATATCTTTTAAGGAAGTGATGGATCAGCCATGTCCCCATTAAAAAGGGAGGAATAGATGGAGAGGTATGTCCATATTTGTGTTATTTCAAACACAATCAAAATGTCAAAACAGAAATGAAGAAAGAAGGAGGGGGAGTAGAGAGGAGAAAGAAGACAGAAGAGAAGGAGAAGAAAAGGGAGAGCAGGAGCAGAGAGGAGGCAGAGGCTGAACTGTCATGCTACCAAGTGTCTAACGTTTTGAACGTTCTGCTTTTATCATTGAAAAAATGATAAAAGTTAAAATACTGTTGTCTTGGATCTTTCAAAGTCTTGGGCAAATCTCAACACTGCACAAGTTCTATGATTTAGAAAAGCTTGTTAATAGCCGGTAATTCACTTTTGTCTCTAATTTGTGAGTGAATATGTGGGTCTAAAGAATTATAAGACCACATGTTTTGGGGATGTATTAGCTGGAATATGGAAATTATTTACTTTTTAAAATTCCCTCTCAGTGGGCATTTTAAATGGAATATAGAACACATACTTTTTGTATATGGTTTTGCAATTAGCACTATTGGCATAAAACACTCTAATACAGTCCTTGCTACATCAGACTAAGGTGGCCACTATGCATTTTGCTATTTTCATGTTTTCCCAATAAGTCAATATATTAATATACTCCCAATTCATAAGCGTTTGGCTTCAAAGTTGAAAATAACTGTTCCCTTCAATACACAAGTAAATGAAAGATTCTTGATTCTAGAAATGGTCATTTAAATAAAATTAATTCAAACATTTAAACATTTATTTTTCTTTCATAAATATCCAACTCAACCTTGTGGAAAGTATACAATTTTTCAGTTGTATTCTGCTTTTGTTTAAAGTTACCAGGTATTAGAAGGCAGTGTAAGAAAGAGAAAAGAACATAGAAATTGGAGTCAGAACTGTCGTGAGTTATATAACTTCTTTAGCTATCCATATTTTCTTTAAAATGATAACACAACACTGCATAGGGTTGTTGTAAGGATTAATGTTAATGTCTCTCAAAGCATTTTATAAAATTATAAAATACTCTACAAATTTTAAAGAAAATGTGTTTTTTGTGGTATATATTTTTTATGAGAAAGTAAAATGGATATTTGTATGAATATCTATGCTTAGTGGGAAGGAAAGGGATACCAAAACAATTGCAATACATTCTCTCTTATTCCTGGGAGAAAGCCAGGAAATCAAAATAACCTGGTCAAATCTCCCTGTAAATATGCTAATAACAGATCTGACAAAACACTAAGGATGTTTAATCCCAGAAGAGATTTTCATTCAGAATGCTTTTATCAGGATATACCTGATATGTCTAGGATTGCTTATGGTAAAGAAATCTGGAATCTATGAATTTATGGTCATTGCTTACTTTTTTTTGAAAACATACATTTATTAGAGACTACATATTTTCAATGTGGGCAGTGTACTTCCTAATGCAAAAGAAAGAAGCTGGTTATCAATAGAAGGCCAGACTTCTCCCTATTTTAACTGTGACTTTTATCTCTTAATTACGGTAAAACTTAATACTGAGTAAAAATCACTGATTCTTCTGAATCACAGTTAGCAATCTGATTTTTTTTCCCACATAGGTATAAATAAGTGCTTTTTAAGAGCAACATTTTTTCAGGATAAAAAACCTTGAAGTTGTCTTTGATACCTTCTTTCTCATCCCCATATATAATCCATCATCATCTCCTATCAATTTTAGTTTTGAATATGTCTTGAATACATTTGTTTTTCTTTCTTCCCACTGCTATCACCTCAGGCAGGCTAAGCCATTGTCATCTCTTCTATGGTTCGTATAATAGCCTCCTAACAAGTTTCCCTGTCCCTGTTGGTGTTCTCCTTCAATACACTTTCTACACCACTGATTTCTCTATTTAGAGACTCTCAGGGCTTTCCTATAGCTTTTCCTCTGAAGGCCAAAATCTTAAACATTGTTTCACAGGCCTCTGCTGCCCTGACTTCCCTCTCTATTAATCCAATCACAGCTATGTTATTTCCTTTCGTCGGTCCATCAAGCTTCTTCCCACCACAGGATGTTGATACATGTTGTTTTCTCTGCCTGGAGCCTACTTCCTCCTTTAAGGGACATTTCATATTTACTAAATTTACTTTCTTCAGGAAGGCCCCTTGACCCTAGATGCTAGAATGGGAATTTATTATATAATCTTGCTGCTGCTTCTACTTCTTCGTAGGATTTAACCAAGTGGTAACTTATTCATTAGTTACTTTTTAAGTTGCCTATCTAATTTTTGTAGTGCTATCTTTTCTTCAATATTCATAATTCTTTTTTTCACTGCTTTATATCAGTGGAAAACAGCATCTAGCAGGTAGAAAGCATTCCAAAAAAAAAAAAAAACTAAATTAACATAGTAAATCATCGTTTCCAGGTGATAAAAGAATAATGAGTAGGTGCTGTGTATTATTAGATGTTTAAGATAGAATTAGCCCTGGTTCTTTCCTCCCGAATCCCTGCTTTGATATATGTTCTATAGAAACAGTACTCCTTTAATGGGAAAACATTTACTACAGAGGAAAAAGTAGGGTGATCTATCAAGATTAACACATTGTTTTAATTAAATGCAGGCAACTTCCTTCAAGTGCTTAGTGTTTAGTGAAGGTACTGCTTGAGAATGAAGCAGATAAAGTATCTTCTGTCAATCAAAAGAATATCAAGTGTCCATAAAGAGCAATGGGTGAATATCTTCCACGGGGTTACCAGCTTGTGAATAAACATAGGACAGACATTCTAGATTTCAGATTTTCATGGGGGCTGAACTTCTTAGGTGCATTTAGATGAATGTCCATGTTATTGTTCAATTTGCCTTCAGCCTGGAGGGTTTTTTGTTAAATTTCCCCCTCATTCTGCTTTTGTTCTGTATATATAGAGAGTTTGTGTTTCTATGTCAATTTTTCAAGGTATCATTTATCAGCATGCCAATGGGGGAGAAATCTGAAAAGACTAACACAACAGTCATTAAATTTCTTGTAGGAGAGGTAAACATCTGACTGTTCTCGAAAATGCTTCTGACTTTTTAACAAGCAACAAAGCAGAGCATAAACAGCTGCAAGCAAAACAGAAGCGATCATTCATCTGATTCAAGCTTCCATGTCATTGCTAGTAAGGATGAGTGGGTTTTAATTCCCAGATACCAACCATTTCACTGCTAGAAATGTCTCCTTGGATTGGTAGATTGTCTTACTAAACACTGAATCTTTCAGGAATCTCTTGGTCCAGTGGGCTAATATAGTCTTATCAATTACATATGTCACTGTGTACTGGATCGTTCCTTCAGTAGATTGGTATATTGTTCTATATAGCTGATGTATTGAGAGGTTTTAAACTCTATCGAAAACTTATGGTAATAAGATTGCAACTCCAACTCGTTTTATTATAAGTCATCCATTTTGAAAAATGATTTGAGAAGATTCTTAGTCTGTTTGGGCAGCTAAAACATAATATCATAGAGTAGGTGGCTTAAAAACAACAGAAATGTATTTCTTACAGTTTTAGAAGCTAAAAAGTCCAAGATCAAGGTGCTGGCAGATTTGGTGTCTTGTGAGAGCCTGTTCCTCATTCATAGATGGCATCTTCTTGCTTTGCCCTCACATAGCAAAAGGGAACATAGGAGCTTTCCAGGATCTATTTAGTAAGGGCACTAGTCTCATTTCATGAGGTCTCCACCCTCATGATCTAATCATCTCCCAAGGGCTCCACTCCTAATACCATCACATGGAGGATTAAGTTTCATCATAGGAATTTGGGAGGAACTTAAGCATTCAATATGTAGAAAGAAGATAATATTTGCACAGAACAAATGGAATGCCATGATTTTTATGAAATTATTGCATGAAAATCGTCTAATCTGTCAGTTTTACATATTTATGGTTTTTAATAGTCCTTATACTCTGTATATGTGTGGGTGTACATATACGTGTACTTCTAGGAAATGATGACATAATCTATATTACACTATTTTCTATGAAACATAATCTATATTACAAACTATCAGAGTGTATAAATGTGAAAGGAAGGGAAGACTCTGGTTTTATGGTGGGGAGTAAGGACAAAAAGAGCAATAAATACAGTTATATTTTGCAAATTTTCCAAATAATAACCATGTGGATAGATAGGTATGATTTTGTATCTTCGCCATTTACTTAATTTTATAGTGAGTTATAAATGCCAAGGATGAAATTTCTCTTTTGCTTGCTTAATTCTTTTAAAAAAGTTTTGGAAAATATTCTCCAGACTTATACTTGAGGTGTTGTTGATAATTTAGGTTAGATTAGTAGTAATATAGCCATAAAACAGGGAAGGCCCAGGCGAGAAGGCTTTCAGAAAGAAATGGACAATTTCAAGGAGTAAATGCTGCATCTGTGGTTTTGAAGAAGACATGGTCCAGTACTCACAAATGAATAAAGGCCACATTTAATACTTATGGAATGGAGAAGGAATGAGTTTAATTAGATGAGTGACAAGAGGGTCTTTCTGTTCCAGGGAACATTACTTGGGATGTAGCAAAATATGATATATAATAATTTGTATTTCAGTTAATATTGCTGTGTTTGAAATGTTTTATGTTCTAGTAGCATGAGATCACAATTGATTTATTATGCTTACAAATTATGTGTATGTGGAAAGTAGGGTGGAAAGAACAGGAGTGGCATGTCTCTACTTTACCAAATCTGGATGAATGAAGGACAGCTAGGATTCCTTCAACAGCTGGGTGTAACTCAAGCAGGTAGGGGCTGGAAGAGCTAAGACCGGAGAAAGCAATTCCAAATTGGCTTATTTGCTCACAGTCTGTTTTTTGGGCTGTGATGGCTCAAGGTCAGTCTCAGCTGGGACTTGTGACTCTTGCACCTACGTGGGCCCTCTCTATGAGGCTTGGATCTTGATTTAGAAGTCAGGTAGCATTATTTCCAGCTTATCATATTGATTAAAAAAGTGACAATCCAACTCAAATTCAATGAGAGAATCACAGACCTTACTTTTTAATGGAAAAAGTGTCAAAGGATTCTGAAGTGGTGTTTTAAAATGTCACAATTCTTATTCTGTAAGTTATTTACATCCCTCCACGAGAAACATACATGCACTCCCTCCTACTGCGCCCCCTAAAATTGTACCATGTTACAGAACCAGGCTTAGGTTTAAGGTCCAGAAACTTGTTATTTAAACTGGGTCTGGATGCAGATGAGACCCCTTGAGTTCAGCGCAGCATGTTCTGTTCCTCTTAATCTGAAGATCTGTGAATTAAAGAAATAGAATATATGCCTCCTACCTCCAACCTACAATAAGTAGACAGGCATCTAATAAATTTAAATGAATCCTGGCTTTTTCAAAATGGAGGAAAATATGACACATGCAATAATCATTGGTCCAGAGCATTCTGATATCCAGCAAGAGTGTGTGGTCACTCCTGTGATTTGAGCCCACTTGATTCACTTAACCAGACATGGACAAACTCACATACCTCCTTGAGATAAACTCTTGCCTATATTGGGCCCCTTGTGAAGCTGTTTATATAAGAGTTTTAGAAGCCCTATTGTTTAATAGAGAAGGTTTGCTAAGCAAGACCCTAGAATTATTAGAAGGGCTTTTATTTGTCTGGATGGGTCCATAAAGTACCAATTTATATCTTTCTGAGGTTTTATCATCATCTTCCCATCCAGAACACATTTTCCTCTTAACACACTGGATTTGACTTTTATCCTGAAGTCCTTTCTTACTCTGGGAACCCTTTTCTGGCTGGAATTACTGGCTTAAGCTCTTTGTATTTCTTCCCAATTCTACTAAAAGTTAAACAGTTTATTTTGAGTTAGTTTGACTTCATCCCTCTCCTTCCTCATAGGCAGCTAACAGAAGCTGGACCATGTATTTAACGCTGCCCAGAAATCTCCCTAGCATGATGATCAAATTAATTAGGTACTTTAGTTTCTCTTTACTGCTGCTTCTGATAATACTGTCCTCTTGTTCTGTTAAGTGCCTACCAGCAGTTTTCACAGGGATTACCAGGACTCTGCTCACCACTGTTCCCTAAACCAATGATGCACATTTTAGGTTTCTGTTCCATCAGTATGAACTTCCAGGTATCAAAACTGTCCCAGTAATTTTTTGCACCATAAAAATACTTAAAAATACAGTGCCTTTACACAATAAAAATAGCTTATTATACTCCAAGATTATACATACCAGAAATCTGAATGTGATATTGAGGACGAGACTCTCTAATTTCTAGGGCCTCTGCTGGGGTGACCTAAAGGGCTTTTGGGGTGAGACATGATTTAGATGGTAGGGAGCTAGAATGCTAGGGATGGAAGATGCCGTCCGAGATGACTCCTTCACTCACATTTTCACCAAGGCTGGGAAGGCTGAATGAAGCTCAAACTCATGTAGGACTTTCTAGCCTAGGAGTTATGCATGGCGTCTCCATAAGGCTTAAACTTATCATAGCATAGGCTGGGTTCCAAAAGGTAGATGTAGTGAGAAAGAGTTCAAGATTTAGCATTCTAGGAGAACCAGATACAAGCTACCTTGATGTACCATCTTATGATGTAGCCAGAAGTCATGTAGAAAAACCTCTATTGTGCTTTGTTGGTCAAGTAGTCTTAAGCTTTCCCATTTTCAAGGAGAAAAATTATAGATCCCACCTCTCAACAAGATGGCTATTAAAAAATACTGATGTTTATAAAACTGCCATAGGTCCTAATATTCACTTAAGATTGAATTTCCCTTTTATGATTAATTCAGCTTTTTATTGATTCCACAACAGGTTCTTGATCATCCACTATATGCCAAGTACTACACTGGTTACTGCACTTGGTCTTCATTTCCAGTAGCAGAACTGAGTAGTAGAAATAAATCCTGATACAAATAATTATTATAAAAGTGGCAGTTTTAATAAAAGGATTGTGTATAAAGTGATATGGAACCATATTGGGAGAAGTACCATTCCTGAGCAAAGTATACAAATGAAGGTGGCATCTTCCACTGAAATTGATTTATCCAAGCAAAGAATAATAATGAACTATATTAGGAAAGGAAAACTAGTATGTGCATAAGCACAGAGGCATGGATAGAAACTTCTATAAAATAATAAAATTCTCATAATATGGCAAGGAAGATTTGGGCCAGTGTGGGAAGGATTATTATTATTATTATTTGTCATCTTTAGAAATTTATGTTAACCTACAGACAATGGGAGAATTGAACATCATAGGTAGGCTAGATGTTTAGCTCTGTTATCAGTTAAGTTAAATAGTGGAGCAGAGCTACTAAAAGTATAATGGAATGAAGATTATAGGATATATTTGTGGGAGAAGTTGAGAAAGAGAAAGTCAAAAGGCAGAGCTGGAATATCAGAGAATCATGAAACTCCTGCTTGAGTAAACAATTCTGGGTTTACAGGGAAGTCTATGAAATCAAACATGTTTAGCTGCCAAAGTTTAATTCTGAGGGGAGAGCTCATAGAGAGATCTGTCAGAATCTGTTTTCTCTGCATAGCTACCCTCTATGGATCTGAACCCAAGCATCTGGTTTGGGGCCTGGGGCTGCTGTTTGCTATCGTGACTGGTAATTAGGCAGACAAGCTGGGTGTTGATCTGAGAAGAGCACTGACAAGCTGGGACCCACTGAGTACCTCTGTATCTGACCATATTTTCATCTAACTTTAAAGGCTTTCTGAGAGAAATGGCAGTTGCTGCACATATGCCTTCGAAACCGCATACAAAGTTTGCCTTTGGCCAATCCTGATCAGAACCTAGAGGCAAAAGCATTCTGAGAAAGGCAGTTCTCAGCCTAAATAATTTGACAATAATGTACTTGTCAATTTGGCTGTATACTTCTTAGACAAGCAGTGTTGTATTACAAGCAGTATCTGCCTCACAGTCTTATTCATTAATGGTTGGAAAGATTTGAAGAGAAATAGTGAAAATGTTAAAATATTAGACTATATTTTTATTTAATATTACTGATATATTTATAATATGCTTTTGAGCGCAAGATTTGGTCCAGTTCCACCTTCCTTGCATTAAGGAAAGACACTCCATAATGTGACTCCCAACCTAATAAAAACCATTTATCTACAAAATATATTCCCAACTCCTGATCCATAAGTATGTTCTCCTGTAGTCACATTTTGCCTCTATGTAATTTCTCTTGTCATACTTGGTTGGATCAAGTGTGTGCCTTGATCAAAGATGGGCCACATTTCCCCACCTGGAATATTAAAATTAGGACTAAAATCAAGATGAGTATCACTTCAAATTAAGTGAAGTTAGTATCACTGTGACTTATAAAACAGGAGTTGTGAGCTCTCATGGTTTTTCTTTTTTGCAGAGAACCAAAAAGAATCTATCTAATTTGGAATTGATGAAGAGAGATAACTAATACTGATTTTCTGAGAGATGCAAAGAATAGGGGAAAAAACTGATCGTTACTTTATTTATTTATTTATTTATTATTTTTTTATTTCAAAATATTACAGGGGTACAAATGTATAGATTTCATATATTGCCTTTGCACCACCTGAGTCAGAGCTACAAGCGTGCCCTCCCCCTAACAGTGCATACCACACTCATTAGGTGTGAATATATCCATCCCCTCCTCTCCACTGAACTTCCAATGAATGTTATCTTCATATGTGCACGTAAGTGTTGATCAATTAGTACCAATTTGATAGTGAGTATATGTAGTGCTTGCTTTTCCATTCTTGTGATACTAGGAGGATGGGCTCCAGCTCCATCCAGGATAATACAAGAGGTGTTAGTTCAGCATTGTTTTGTGTGGCTGAGTAGTACTCCATGGTATACATATACCAAATTTTATTAATCCACTCATGGACTGATGGGCACTTGGGTTGTTTCCACATCTTTGCAATTGTGAATTGTGCTGCTATAAACATTTAAGTGCATATGTCTTTATTATAGAGCATCTTTTTTTCCTTTGGGAAATCCCAATAGTGGGATTGCAGGATCAAATGGTAGTTCTACTTTTAGTTCTTTGAGGTATCTCCGTATTACTTTCCATAGAGGTTGTACTAATTTGCAGTCCCACCAGCAGTGTATGAGTTTTCCTATCTCTCCACATACACGCCAACATTTGTTGTTTTGGGACTTTTTGATATAAGCCATTCTCACTGGAGTTGAGTGATACCTCATTGTGGTTTTGATTTGCATTTCCCTGATGATTAGAGATGTTAAGCATTTTTCATATGTTTCTTGGCCATTAGTCTGTCTTCTTTTGAAAAGTTTCTGTTCATGTCCTTTGCCCACTTTTTAATGGGGTTGTTTGATTTTTTTCTTGCTGATTTTTCTAAGTTCTATATAGATTCTAGTTATCAGATGTATAGCATGAAAATATTTTCTTCCATTCTGTAAGTTGTCTATTCACTCTAGTGAGAGTTTCTTTGGCTTTTTAATTTGATCAGGTCCCATTTATTTATTTTTGTTGTTGCTGTGATTGCTTTTGGTGTCTTCTTCATGAATTCTTTGCCTAGGCCCATGTCTATAAGCATTTTTTCCAACGTTTTCTTCTAGCATTCTTATGGTTTCATGCCTTAGGTTTAAGTCTGTTATCCATTGTGAGTTGATTTTTGTGAGAGATGAGAGGGACTGATACTGTTTCAGTCTTCTACATTTGGCTATCCAATTTTCCCAGCACCATTTATTGAACAAGGATTCTTTTCCCCAGTGTATGTTTTTGTCTGATTCATCAAAGATCAGATGGCTATATGAGGATGGTTTTACATTTGGGTTCTCAGTCCTGTCCTGTTGGTTTATGTCTCTGTTTTTGTGCCAATAAAGAAATTAAAACTGATACAGCAGAAATACAAAATATCATCTCTGAATACTATAAAAATCTCTATGCACATAAACTTGAAAATGTGGAGGAAATGGACAAACTCTTAGAAACACACAGCCTCCCTAGGCTCAATCAGGAAGAAATAGAACTCCTGAACAGACTAATATCAAGTACTGAAATCGAAGCAGCTGTAAAAAACCAACCTAAAAAATAAAATTAAAACAAAAATAAAAGTTCTGGACCAGATGGTTTCACATCTGAATTCTACCAGACCTACAAAGAAGACCTGCAGAAATTATTCCACAGCATCGAGAAGGAAGAAATCCTCCCCAACATGTTATGAAGCCAAACCCTGCTACCAAAACCAGGAAAGGACTCAACAAAAAAACTACAGGCCAATGTCCCTTATGAATATAGATGCAAAAATTCTCAATAAAATCCTAGCAAATCGAATTCAGCTGCTGATCAAAAACATAATCCATCATGACCATTGGGCTTCATTCTTGAGATATAGGTATGGTTCAACATATGCAAATCTATAAATGTAATTCACCACATAAACAGAAGTAAAAACAAAGACCATGCAATCCTCTCAATAGATGCAGAGAAAGCATTCAACAAAATTCAGCAGCATTTTATGATAAGAACACTCAACAAAATAGACACACATGGAACTTACCTCCAAATGATAAAAGCCACATATGACAAACCCACAGCCAAGATTATATTGAATGGGGAAAAATTGAAAGCATTTCTGGTTAGAACTGGAACTGGACAAGATTGTCATCTATCACCATTCCTATTCAACATAGTGCTTGAAGTCCTAGTCAGAGCAATCACACAAGAGATGGAAATTAAAGGAATCCAAATGGGGGCAGAAGAGGTCAAAATATCACTCTTTGCTGACAATATGATCTTATGTCTAGAAAACCCCAAGGGTTCTGCCAAGAGACTACTGGAATTGATAAATAAGTTCAGCAAAGTCTCGGGTTACAAAATCAATGTATGCAAATCAGTAGCATTCACATATGCCAACAACAGTCAAACTGACAACCAAATCAGGTATTGACAACTCAATACCTTTCACAATAGCAACCAGGACCTAAAATACCTATGAATATGTTTAACCAGGGAGGTTAAAGACCTCTACAGGGAGAACTATGAAACACTAAGGAAGGAAATAGCAGAGGATGTAAACAGATGGAAAACCATACCATGCTCATGGATTGGCAGTATCAACATTGCTAAAATGTCTATACTACCCATAGTGATCTACAGATTCAATGCAATCCCTATTAAAATACTTTATTTATTTTTAAAAAATATTCTCTTGAGGTCAGTTTCTTCCCTGGCTTCAAAAGAAAACAATCTTCATGTCATTTCCCCAGTTTGATTCAGCTTGCTTGAGCTGGCTTCTACTATAAATATCCTAAATAATATATGTCTAATATAAGTATCCTAACTAACCTTTTTATATTTTAAATTCCTCAAGTCACCACAGGCAATTGGGAAGTCATTCATCAAGTTCTTTCCACTGTAGTAGACAGCCAAGCAGTACCAGCTTTGCAAAGTGCATGTCTACTACACTTTCTTGAAGGTAAGAAAGAAATTTTGTTATATTTACAAATAAAATAAGGGTAAATACTCTCAAAGGAATTGTAACATAGTGGCCATTAGAACAAACTTTGGAGCCAGAATGATTGAACTTAAATCCTTATGATTTTTTTGTGATCTTTGACAATTTATTCTGTATTTTTGTCTTTTATCTTTTTTAATCCATAAAATGAAATTGACAGCAATACCGGTTTTATAGGGTTTTTTACAAGAATTATGTGTGACAATACACATATGCACTTAGAAGATTGCACTGTATACAAGTAAACTTGTAATAAATTTTAAATGTTATAAATTCTAGAGTCTACACCACCCAATGTGATATGAGAGTATAGTTTACATAGTTTACAATACAAGTGTAACCAATTTTACAAGTTAAGGATATTGAACAAAGAAAATATGTGTGCATATATATATTTGTACATATATACATATATGTACTTATATGTAATTTTTGAGAAATTTATTATGAGAAAATTTGTGTATAAACATTGTGTTTTAGACATTGTGCAGGGAGAAGGTGGCAAATGAACAGAAACTACCTTCTATTCTGCTTGTACTAGATATCAATTATTTAACAGCAGTAATAACATCATAAACTTCATCTATGATCTCAAGTCTCAGTAATGCTGGCATGAATGCCCACAAGAATAAAAGTACCCTGGTGATGATTTTCTATTGGTGTATTAAGGACAACCATTATTTCTAGATATTTAACCATATACTAATGCTCTGCTTGTTATTAGTGCTGTGACCAAGGAAAATACAGGTTATAAAACTATATAAGGATGAGTGGCTATCAAGAGAGAAAAAGAATAAAGTAGAAGTGAAGTGAGAGATGGAGAGAAAGAAGGAGGAAAAGAGAAAAACAAAGAAGCAAGGTTAAAAGCCTGTAATCATCTATAAAATTTTTAAGTACTTAAATTATTTTAAAAATGATATTTCTATTACATCTCAGGCAATTTGATTATCCTGTTTTACTCCAATCCCCCACCCCCACTAGAAACCCATAATACTTATAAAATTGATGACATGGAAAAGTTGTCTACTTATTATAAGTTTTTTATGAACTGACAGAACTGTAAATAATACTGTTTTGTTGAATCCCTCAATCCATTGTTTTTAATATGTACATATCAAATCTAATCTTTCATTGGGTCTTTTCTAGTGTTATCATCTAAGAATCATCTGATGCTTGGCAGTCTCCTCTTCAGGTATGATAAATCTTGTGTCATGATAATAAGATGAGAGGTTGTGTCAGTAGAGAACCACATATTTTTAACATCTTCCTATTCTTGTCATCAAGGAGCTCTGTGAACAGACATGGGACTTTCATCTCTTCAGTATATTTTTGAAAGGATCATCTCCATTTAATATGTTGGAATTATAAAGTTTTAGAGCTGAAAGAGACCTTTATAATAATAATGAAAACTAAGCCCAGAGGATGCAAGTGACCTCTCCAATATCAGAGCCCAGATATTAGAACATTGCTGCTGCTCTTCTTCATTCATCACATTTTTTTTAACCTTTCAATTATGCTTGGAGGACTTGATTGAAGAAGAACATCAATGGCATCACAGGTGCTGACAAGTAATCATCTAATATTCTGGTGATTAGTGCCAATGTCCAAACTCAGAAAGAAAATTGTTCTCTTTTCACATAGGAGATTTGAAATTTGAACTTCTGATTTGGTTGAAATACGTGCAATTTTTTTGTGGTTCAAAACAGCCAATTGCTCTCCGCTGGTCATGCTTCTGAGGAGGATCAAAATGAGATTTGAATTATTCAGTCCAGAGTCAGTTGCATGTATTGATCAGAGAAATGCTCTCCTACATCAGCACTTGGGATCTTCAAATCTTATTGTAGATTAGGTGAGTGAGAACCTGTCACAGGTGACAAACTAGTCATTGCCTAATTCAACGTTTCTTTCTTTTTTTGCCTTCATGATCTATGGATGTGCTCAATATTGTCTATAAACTTTAATGCAGTTTGCAAATAGTTGACAAGTTATAAACCTTTCAGAAGTAGTAAGGAGCTTACCTTTGGGTTATTTAAGATATTATATTTCATTGTCAAGTAATCAGTAAACAAATAATTTTATGAACCTAACCTTGGTGAGGCAAAGGAGAGGACAGTTTTTTCATACACACACACACACACACACATATTTATTTTCAAGGTTGATTTTTTAACTGTTTTACAGAGATATAATTTAAAGACCATAAAATTCACCTATTTAAAGTAAATAATGCAATAATTTTTCATATATTCATGGGTTTTGGCAAGCATCATCATAATCTAATTTTAAAACATTTTCATTACCCGTAAAACAAACCATGGGCATATCAACAGTCACTGTTTCCCTCTGCCATTTCCACTGTGTCCCCCACCCCCACTGCATTGGGCCCAGACAACCACAAATATACTGCCTGTCACTATAGATTTGCCTATTCTGAACATTTCATATAAATGGAATCATACAACATGTTGTCTTTTTGACCATTTTTTTTTCACTTAGCACAATGTTTACAAGTTTTCTTGATGTTGTGACAGTTATCAGTACTTTGTAATTTTAATTGCTAAAAATATTCCATTGTAGGTATACACCAAATACCTCAATAAATGAGGGTCCAATTTCTCCACGTTCTCTCCAATAATTATCATTGTTTGTCTTTTTAGTATAGCAATCCTACTGGCTATGAAATAGTATCTCATTGTGGTTATAATTTGCTTTCCCTTAATGACTGATGATGTTGAACATCTTTTCATGTATTTAATGACTACCTGAATATCTGATTTGGAGAAATGTCTACTCATATATTTTGTTTATTTTTAAGTGGGTTATTTTTCCTTTTATTAATGAGGTATAAATGTTCTTTATGTATTCTTGATAGAAGGAATTTTCTATCAGATATATAATTTGCAAATATCTTCTTCCATTCTGTGGTTTCTATTTTCACTTAATTGAGGATAACATTTGCAACACATGCAAAACATGAAGTGTTGTACCCCCATGATATTCTGAAATTAAAAAAATAAATTTAAAAAAAATCAAAAGAAAAAAACATGAAGTAAAATGTATATACTTTTTCTTTTGTCAATAGCCAATAAACATATAGAAATTTTCTGAACACTACTGCACGACAGAGAGAGTTATAAATTTAGACCACATATGTATAAAACTGGGTCTATTTAAAAAGATTGATTATATAAAGTTCTAACAAATAAATAGTGGAACTGTAACTTTCATACATTTCCTTGGAATATATATAAATGGTACAGCTGTTTGGAAAAATAGGCTGGTTTTGTAACAAACTTAGCCACACATTTATCATATGATGCAGCAATTCCACTCAGGATAAATTAAAACCTATGTCTACATAATGATTTTTACACACACAAACATATTATATATATATTCTTATATTAACTTTATAATAAACCCAAATGTCCATCAGTTGGTGAATTGATAAACGTGTGTGATATATGCATATGATGGAATGCTACTCAGCAATACAAATAAGTAAATTATCGTGTTTTCTGCCAATTTTACTTCTAGTAATTTGAAGCTAGTTATTAGTTATTTTTTATGATAAATTGATCCTGTGTTATTTTGAAAATTTCCTCCTTACGATATAGTAATGTATTGAAATATATTTTATCTGATGTTAATATAGTCACTCTAACTTTTCAAAATTGGTGTTTTATAGTATTAATTATACATCTATATATTTACTTATTTCAGACTACCTATATCTTTACATTTAAAGATTGCCTCTTATAAGCATTTTATACTTGAATCTTGTTTTTGTTTTGTTTTATTTTTTGTCTGATCCATTCTGACATTATGTCCTTAAGTTATTTCCTTATTATATTTACATTTAATGTGATATTTTTGAATTTACATATACCATTTTATATTTTTAAAATTTTTTTGCCCTCTGGTTTTGTTCCTTTGTGTCTCCTTTTTATCTTTCTTTTAAATTGTCAATTTTTAGAATTCCATTTTAATTTTGTTATTGCCTTTTCAGCTATATATATTTTAATTTTTTAATTGATGGCTCTAAGAATAATTATGTACCCCTTTAACTTTTTACATCTAATTACAATTAATTTTGTATTACTTCACATAGAAAGCAGAAATCTTACTGTCATCTGCCTATCACTCATCCTTTAAATTCTAAGTGTTATATGAATTACATCTATGTTTTAATTCCCAAAAGATAATGTTATGATTATTTTAATTTAAATGTATGAATTATAAAGAAATTGAGAAATAAAAATCCAATATTATATTAACTTTATATTTTTATTTCCTATATTATTTATTCCTTTCTGAGTTTCCATTTAGTATCATTATGCTTAGCCTGAAGAACATCTTCAGCATTTTTGTATAGTGAATCTTCACAAACAAGATAATGAGGAAAAATTAAAACAACCCTATGCCCATAATGTAACAACAAAAATTTCTTGGAAGCACTAACTACTAAACCTTATTCAAAAAAATAGATAATTTGAATGGTTTTAGCTCTATTAAAGAAATTGAATTTGTATTTAAAAACCCAGGCAAAAATGCTTTCACTGGCAAATTCTACAAAACATTTATGAAATAAATAAAATCAGCCCTCCATAATCTTTTCTAGAAAATAGAAGATGAGAGAAAATGTCCCAACTAATCTGATGTGGCCAACATTACCCTAATACCCAAATCAGACAAAGGCATTACAAGACACAACTAGAGACTAATATCCCTTATTAACAGAGATATAAATATCCTCATGGAAGTATTAGTAAATCTAATCCAATAATTTTATTAAAATTTAAAATAGATACTATATCTTAACCAAGTGGAGTTTATGGCAGGAATTCAAGCCTGGTTCAACATTCAAAAACCGATCAATCAATGGCTGGGTGCAGTGGCTCACACCTGTATTTCTAGCAATTTGGGGGCTCTAGGTAGCAGGGTTGCTTGAGGCCAAGAGTTTGAGACCAGCCTGAGCAACAGCAAGACCCTGTCTCAAAAAAACAAAACACAACAAAAACAATCAATTCAATTCACCATACTAATAAACTAAAGAAGAAAAATCATATGGCCATATCCATGATTATAGAAAAAGCATTCAGCAAATGTTAGCATCCAGTGATGGTAAAAGTTCTCAGCAATCTAAGAATGGAGACAATCTTCTTAACCTGATAAAAGACATCTACAAGATCTCTATAAATAACATCATTCATAATGGTGAAAAATTGAATGTTTTTCCCCTAAAATCAGAGAAAAAGGTAGTATGTGCTCTTTTACCATTTCGTTTCAACATTGTAATGAAATTTTGGCTGATGTTACAAGACAAGAAATAGGTAAAATGTAATACAAGTTGGAAGAGGAGTAAAACTGTCCTCATTCATAATATTATGATTGTCAAGATAGAAAACTCAAGGAATCTACAAAGAACTCCTAGAACTTAAAACAGAGCCAGGCAAGCTCACAGGATGCCAAATCACTATACACAATTCAATTGTATTTCTGTGTAATAGCAAAGAGTAATTGGAATTTGAAATTTAAGAGTCTTAGTGAAAATCTATTGGAAGGTCTCTTTCTTGGGCTAAGAAAAGTCATTAGATATTTTGGCATGAGTTAAAAATCAAGGCTTTTGAATACAAATTAATTACTTAGATTTATTTTTCTTCCACTCCTAGTCCCAATATACTCAATAGACCTTTAATAATCAGTTTTGAAACTATTCAGCCTCTTTGCTTGTGAGCATCTAATGACTGAGTGTTTATATAAGGCTGGGTGGCCATGTGCCATGGATGTCAGAAGAAGTTAAGCATTTAATTAAGGAAAGATTAGATAAAATCTGAGATCTTTTCCAGTCATTAAATTTTGTAGCACAAAGTTGCTGAAATTTATGACTCTAGATTTTAAGGCCCATGAGATATTTTGTCTCTTTACACTAAGATGATCTTTTTTTTCCTGTGATAATTGTCATTTGTTTATCAGTAACCATTTACTGACTCTACATATACCAAGCTCTTACCTAGATAGATGAGTACTATTGATTAAATGATCTTCAAATGAGAAATTATGAAGAGTGTTTGCTTTATGGACAAGTATGTCTATAACTAAATTGTATTTGGCACTCATTGCAGAAACCAAGAGAATTAGGTAAGACATAGTTTAAATCATTATCACATTGTTGGGCTGAGCTTCTTTGAAGGCAATATGTTCTACTAAAATTATGAGATTCTCTCTCAAATTTTATTTTTCTACACTATTTTGCTCCCATAACATGAGGAAAATTCATATATCACAGAAGAAATGAGCTTTAAATTTCATTCAATTAATGTCAATATTCTCATGTGGAAATCATCTTCATATAGGTGGTAATGGGGTGATGCCTGGAAATTGGAGGTTTGCCTTCTCTAAGTCTACGCTTATTATAGGGTTAAAATCTCACAGTCACAGTGTAACAATACTAGGAAGCCCAACTTGCAGGTCTGTTTGTGCTGGATTGTTTTTTCTCTTCTCACCACTGGGGATGGCTTAATAGTCACAAGACAGATGATGGAAAAACCACAAGATCAGATCAGAAGAGGAACAGCTGAGCTGCCAGGAGCCCGTGGGAACAGTGTGCAGCACAGGTCATGAAGATCCTGAGTTAACTAAGGGACTGTATGCCTATAAAAGAGCCTAAACACCTCTCAACATGAGGATGGTAGTTCTTTAAGATGAGAGTCTGTCATCCTCCTCATTCACTGGCAAATTAATACACCTTCCTTTCCTTTTTCTTCAACGCACTTGTTCTCTCTCTCTCTCTCTTTTTTTTTTTTAATTCAGCTTCAGGAACAGATACCGAGGTTTCCATAACAGGCTCTTGACTCTAATTATGAAGTGCATTCAAAAAGCACAGAAGCAGATTTTTTTGGTAATATTGTTTTTTTCAACCTTTCAAATATAGTCTTTGGATAAAAACCCTGTGGTCATTTGTTAGGGAAGTCAAGGGCAAAATTCAAACGTTTCATAGTTGGGGGACTGAGATTAATCTAAATGATGTCCAAAGGAAGCTCTAAGAATGAAAAATTTCTAATTCACTAATTGTTTGAATTTTCATATTTTTTTGCAAAATGTATTCTAAACTGATAGGCCTAGAGATTATGGCTTCTTTAAGGGGATTTATAAATCTGTTTATATTATTTATCTTCTGTTTGTAAAAGGATTACACAGTTCAATAATTAGCATTTATTCATTGGCTTTCAGAAAAGAATCTTACCTAAATTTATAATAACTACCAGTGATTATGTAAGATTAAAAATTGCCAAATTTGTAGGATATTTTCTCTAGAAGTTCATTTTTTTTTCTAAGTCTTGTTTGGCACTATTCCCAGACTGAGGAGTTTATATGCGACAATGTTTAAAGACTATGGTAAAATCTTTTGGTTTGCATATTTTGAGACCTAAAAAATTAGTCTCACAGCTTCCCACTGTGAAAGTGGGCTTTCTCAGTTTTTAATATACGTGCCTATTTGCATGTGTGTTTTAGCTTGCAATGAAACACAATTGGAATTATTTTTTCATTTACTAATTATGTAATAAGTTCCTATAGTGTGTTAAGTACCATTCCAGATATTTGGGATACATTCTAGGGTAAGTCAACATTGTACTAAATTTCCAGTCTAGAAGTCACCTAACCATTTGTCTATCTCTCTCAAAATAATTTGCCAAAATTAAACTTCTTTTGGTCTTGACAAATATTTTAATCAAACTGTTTTTGCTAGCTCGTGTAATAGATAATCTCTTATTTAGAAAGACAACTGGGCATCTCTGAGGGTACTATCTCTCAACTTCTCAGTGGCTACTGTATAATTAGCTGACCATTTATATGAACTCTTTGCAGAGCAAACTTTGTGGAAGCTGAGACCCCTTGTATTACCGATTGTGCTCTGTTATGTTCACATTGCTTCATTTAAAAACAGATGTGTGGGCTCCTGCCTGTAGTAGCAGCTACTCAGAGGCAGAGATGAGAGGATCTCTTGAGCCCAGGTGATCATGACAAGCCTGGGAGATATAGCAAGACCCTGTCTCGAAAAAAGAAAAGAAAAGAAAAGAAAAGCAGATATAAAAATACATCTTAAAGCAAAGTAGAGCAATAAACTCCCGAGAACTAAAGAACGGATTGTCTGACTTCTGAGGTCATTCCTATCTTGAATGTGCAAGAACCTGTGGTTTCTCTCTGAGCTGATACAAGCTTTACTGATGGAGTTTCTGAAAACCTTATTTGTCTTTACATCAGTTTGGCAGAATTTGCGGAAAGCTTTTCACAACCCTTCATCTTATAATGTCTGAAATATTGTTTTATCTTTCACTTTTGTACAAGAAAATGCCTATGGAATTTAATTTTAGTTCATTGCTCTTCAGAAAAATGTCTGTGTGTATGTGTCTTTCATACAATAAAATATTGAAGGCAAATTATAATTCAAGACAATACCCTAATATAAAAGGAAAGTTTAGGCATTCACCAAGAGTTATGTGAGTATTCAAAGGGAATCTCATAGGAAATTCTCACTTCAATTTCCTGTTTTTATTGAACTTTTGGAGTTATTCTGATATTCCTATTGTAGGTGGAAGGAGTTTTGGATATTTTTATGTGTTTTATGTGTTTTTCTGTAAATTTTAAAGGAAAAACATCTCAAAATGTTCAAGAACTTGAGAATTTAAAAACTGAAGTCATGTGAGTTACCATTTTAAGCACTAATTGAGAGAAAAAATGTATAAAACGTATTTAAAAGCTTTGAAACAAACTAAGGCACTTAAATGTATATTATAACTGTTGGAAGTTAAAAGACAAGTTTTTTAGTATTGCTTCTAATACTAGCTCAACATGTGAACTTGAGGAAATGATTTAGGCCCCCTGAGTTTCATTGTCTATATACTTCTAATTTCAAAATATTACTAACAAACTGATATGAGAATCCAGTAAATAAAGATATAATTTCCCTCTCTTTTTTCACGTAATTCCAAACTAGTTTCCAGTACTGGAACTAAATTTGCAAGAAACTTAGACAAAAAAGTAGTGACTCTGTGATCTAAAAGAAACCCAGGTGAGGCATGGTGGCTCATGCCTGTAATCCCAGCACTTTGGGAGGCAGAGGCAGAAAGGTCACTTGAGGTCAGAAATTTGAGACCAGCCTGAGCAATAGACAGACACTGTCTCTACAAAAAATTTAAAAAGTTAGTTGGACATGGTAGCTTGCACCTGTAGTCCTAGCTACTTGGGAAGCTGAGGTGGGAGGATTGCTGGAGCCTGGAAATTTAAGTGAGCTCTGATCGTGTCACTGCACTTCAGCCTGGGTGACAGAGAGAGAACTTGTTTCTAAAAAAAATAAAAAATAAAAATAAAACAAAAAGAAACCAAGATTAAAAAGTAATAGTGATCGTTTATTGAACACCTATTAAGATTAGTCATTTAAAATATATTCCATTTAATCTTCTGTTCAGTAGGCATTACTATTCTCATTTACAGATGTGAAAATTGGGCTCTGTGTGTGGATATTTAAGAAATGTTCAAGGTGTACAATGTATTTAGGAAAAAAATGTCACAAAAGGGATTTTTAGGCAAAATAAGTTTAATTTATTGATTACAGATTGATTATAATAAACAAATGAACAAACAAATTTTTCCAAAATACTTACTTGGTGCTATGAATTGTACTGCTAAGGGCAGAGAGACCTCTGTTCTCAGGAGCTGTTATTAATGTATGTCATCATTTTTATTCCAAGAGAACATCTTAAAATAAAATGATAGCAGTACTTAACCCTATTATTTAACTAACGCACGTTTTACTAAATATAGAGTGTAATGCCATTTAACCTCCTAGGCATTTTCCAACTCCTTACCTATATTTCTGCTTGCGTCAATAAATATATTATTAGTTACCAGGTTTATAGCACACAGTGACAGAATGTTATGATGAGATTTTTCATGCTGTTGCTTCATTAAAAAAAAAGGTTTCTTTTTACTGGTAAAGTTCATTTAATGACAAAGAATAAGGCCTATATTATCTAATATTTAAATTAATGGAAATCAATCTCCATCATCATAAATAGGTCACCTGAGGTCTCTTCCTTGTTTACATGATCTTGTTTAAGAGATTCTTGGCAACACTGCATATAATGTTGACTTTTTAATTTTTTAACCCGAGATGAGATTTGATTTAAAGTTTTGATATGCACCAGCTGCCTGAATTGGATCTAAGAAAGCAGGCTAAATACTACTAAAGTCAGGTTGATGAGATATTAACAAAAAATTTTCCTTGGATTTAGAAAAAATACATGGTGGTTTACATGTTTGAGAGAATTATGAAGGTTGCAAACATTTTTATTAGAGTCATGTCTTAAAAATATTAAAAGTTACACATTTTTAATGTTACAGTCATACATAGTAGATATAAAGGAAAATAAAAATCTTAGGACAGTCTCTCAACTTCTTAGGCAAAAGGGAAGGTCAAGCCTGGAAGCTGAGTCATGCAACATCCCCTTCCAAATGAATAGCTGTTACTAACATTACTAACATTTGGCATTAGCCAAATGCCCACAGGATGGTGAAAAGCCACAGGCATCTACAAGGACTGCTCCCATAGATCATTCATAAGGAAATTCCTTGCTGACTTCCCATAAGCAAGGACGTGCAAATTGTAACTTTGATTCTGCAGGCTAAGTCTAGCTCCTAAAACTACAATCTGTTCGATTCCACACTAATAATGTTTATTGCAAGTTTATCTTCCCATGTGCAAAACAGAGATGAGACAAGATCCATCATTCTTCCACCTACCCAGGGACATCTACATAATTGATTCTTTTTTCACTCCCTTTTTCTCACCTTCTTAATGTAAAATGTAGATTTCCTGGGCCTCACAAGAATGTAACCATTTGTCTTGCTGCCCACCTTCCTCCTCCTTTTTCTTTCTGTATGCCACATCCCCCTAAATACTGAAGTTCCCAAATCCCTGCTCAGAAAAACAGTCACAGATGCCTCTGTGGTTTGTGTTTTTCCTGGACATACCTTCAAACTTTGGCTTAACAAAGCTTCATTGATTGAAATCATTGCCTTAGTAACTTATTTTGGGTTGTCATGGACAATATGGCTTACAGAATTAAATACAGACTTGGAGTGTTAATTATTGATCATTTATATCCAAATTTCTCCTTAACATGATTAGAATAACTTCTAATAAAGTTTGAGTAGGACATTTGGTAGGACTAAATAGCACAACATTTAAGTTATACGGAAGTTGTAATCTCTCAAATTACTGCTGATATAAGTACTTCTATGGGGCATTATATTAAACTATGATCCTTTTGGCAGTCAGGGTTAAAATGTCAGTAGTTGACATTAATTGCATATGTAACGTTTGTAGGGTACTGAGAGAAGCCCTCTGCATCCTCTCATTTAGTAATCACAATAAACCTGTAGGGCATGAACTATCATCATCTCTATTTCACTGATTAATAATAGCATTTATAGAGGTTATCCAAGGTCACACATCTCAGAGATGTCAAAAGCAAGTTCACATTCAATATTATCTTACTTCCTATTCTGAGCTCTTAACCATTATATTATGATTTCAGGATATGTGAGTTTTTCCCTCTTGGTGATAAGATGAGCTCTCTATAAAACTACATTTAAATACAAATTGGGAATGAGTTAACAATGTTATTACTGTTGCTTTCATTTTGGAATAAGGAGTTTTCAAAAAGAATGTTATAAATTTCAAATTTCCAATTCTTGCATTGCCTGAAGCATGCACTATCATCAAAACAATAGTATATATATAATGCTGAGTCTTGACTTCCAAATCACTGAAATGGGGATTAAAAAATAAATCTATATATTTGTTTTAAGGATACATACAAACTTCCTGGTTTAGTGATTGACCCATTGTAGAATTCAATGTATACTAATCTTTTCCCAATTTCCTCCAGTCCCATACAGGAAAAAACATACCTGTGCAAAAAATCTATTGATTCTGTGCTATAAACCAGGAAATTAGAGTGTTGATTTTGACTATCACTAATCTCTAATAAAGTGAAGCCCAGTAAGAAACTTAATTCAGTAATAAGTAAATATTTTCAATGTTTCCTCAGTTAATTTGTTGTTCTGTCCCATTTCATAAATAAAATATTGTTATTTAAATTGCAAACTTTCATTTTTCTAGTGTTTTATTTTAGTAATTGATGTTTCACTATTATTTCTATGATCAAAACTAAAGGAAAAGGCTTTTGGTCTCATGCAAGTGAAGGTACAAAAAATTACACAAAGAACTCAAAGGGGCCCAGCATTAACTTCTTGGTTTCTTTTTGGTATGTAGTTTTGGCAGTTAGCTTTTGCTGTGTACAAACCACATAAAAACACATTGGCTTAAAAAATACATACAACAGTTTACTTTTTCATATTTCTGTGGGACAGTTATTTGAGTTGGGCTTAGCTGTGATGGTTTGTCTCTAATCCATGTGTGTCGGTTGAGTTACTCATGCCCTTGCAATCAACTCATGGGTAGTGTGGGGGAGAAGGGAAAATTTCCCTTTTTCCTTCAGAAGTTTTACTGAAAGATCAACTCACAGTAAGGCAGATTAATAAGAGAAAGAGATTACAAATTTGTTTACCATGCACATGGAGAGAATCACAGAGTGATTACCCAATATCCCAATGGGATCCAGAAGTTTATAAACCCTCATTTTAGAGGGGAGGGGAATTGAGGGGTATATGTAATTCTGTTGAGGAGCAATAAATGATTACTAGGGAGGATGAATAGATAATTGGGAGAATGACTGGATGGGGGAAACAGATTAACTTGTAAATGATTCTTTTTGGAAATTCAATTAATCTGAAAGACAGATATTATTTTTAAAATGGATTGGGCCAAGTCTGGTTGCATTCTTCATCTTCCTTTCTGCCATGGATACTGAGGTAACAGGGAGGGGAAGGAAAGACAATTGTTTTCCTAGGTGGGTCTGGATCTCACTCAGGCAGGTAAAGAAACTTCAAAGATGTTGAAGAGCCAATGATGCAGAGGGGAGGTCCGACGGTCTTCTGCAGTTGAAGGTAACTAGGTCATGTGTTACTCACCATCCTTCAGGTTAATTTGAACTTGGTTTCATAAGGTTGATCATAGGATTTCTAAAAAATATCCTATATTTGCTCACATTTGCAGGCACTTTTTAAGTCTCTATCATATTTGCCAATATTCCATGGATAAAACAAATGACACGGTTGATCTCAAAATCCATGATTGAAGAAACTATCCAAGGATATAAATACAAGGAGAAAATTATTATGGCTCTCCTTACAAACAATGTACCACAGATGACTTTTTAAAATCTCTTGTAAAGATAAAGTAGGCACTTACAAATAAAATAAAGTTAGTTTATAAAAATAAAAACCAAATTCTTAAGGAAATTTAGGAAAATTATCAATAAACAATGAATTTTAAAGCAAAATAAATAAAACTTTAAAGCTTGTTTTTGACTTAATGTTAAATTAAACCTACCGGTGTAAAAGGAAAGTCAGAGGACTTGTGACTAGAGTTTATAATGCCTGAGACTGACATTTCCATGTTCTAAAGGGTGAGGATTAGATGACAGTTTTCACAGTTAGTTTGTGTGGGGACAGAATATCTTATGAAGAAGAATATAACTAGAGAAATTTTCTTGACAGAGTCTTAACTAAAGTATGCTGCCCAACTTAAGCACTAATATCACCCCCTTCCATTCTTGTGGAACATTGAAAGTGCTATATGTTAATACAACATTTTATAGCTGTGTGGGGGAGGGGAAACTTCCCCTTCACCCCAGAAGGTTTGCTGAAAGATCAACTCACAATATGGCAGATTAATAAGAGAAAGAGATTTACTTATCATGAACACAGGGAGAATCATAGAGTGATTACCCAATTTCCCAGTGGGGTCCAGAAGTTTATATACCCTTGTTTTAGAGGGGAGGAGAGAGCAGGAACATAGGTAATTCTGCTGAGTGGCAATAAGTGGTTACTAGGGAGGATGAATAGACACTTGGGAGAATGAATGGATGGGGGAAAGAGATTGGCTTGTAAATGATTCTCTTTGAAAACTAAATTAACCTGAGAGACAGGTACTGTCTTTAAAATGGGTTGGCCCAGGTCTGATTGCATTCTTCATCTTCTTTCCTGCAATATATTGAGATGATAGGGAGGGAAGGAAAGACAATTGTTCTTTTTGATGGGCCCCTCTGGTTTTATGCAGATAGAGGGAAAGCCCCTTTCAACACTGTTCATCTCTAAGGACCTTTAATTCAAAACACTCTTTATAACAAGGAGTCATATTTTGGGGTGAAATTTCCTGAGCTTCTTCATAGAGGTGGCAGGGAAGGTGCACACACATATTGCATCTATCTCCATTGTTCTATCACATGCTCCATTTTATCATCAGATTTCATTGAAAAGTATAAGCTTAAAGTCAAAACTAAAAATTTTAAGGTGGCAATAGCAGAACATTGCATCAAGCACAGGATCCTTCTGTTTGTGGTACTGTTTGTGGCTACACAGGTCTCAAAACCATAAAAGATGATCTTACTTTTTATTAAATATAGCACTAAAGTTGAAACATTTTCTGGTTATTCTTTAGGTGTGTTTGATCTTAGTTTCAAATTTCTAGTATACTTAAACCATTTGTGCATGAGCCATCTATTGAGCTATGGCAATGAGGCAGCATCATGGTTGTCAGAGTTCTCCTATGAGAGAAGTTCTCCCATTAAGGATTTCACTGAGAGCTGTGCAGACACTCTATAAGTTGTCCCTTGCAGCACTATGCTATGTGAGTTACATGTTGTTATCCTGAAACAGAGGTAGAGGTCTGAAAAAGGGCAATGAAGTGTTTTACGAGTTGTCTTTTTAAAATCTCTCACCCTTTTTGGGAGTTAAAGCCTGCATTCCTTCCTGAGGCCAGGAGTTAAAGGGGCAGAAAACTTTTCTTTGCCGTTTGTTTTCTATCATCTTAAACCACAGGAGATGGCTGGACAGAATTGTCTGGACAAGTGTCAGAAAATCATCTTCACCTGAGATAAGGTCAACAAAAACCACCAATTATGTTAAACAACAATGGCCCAAAGCCACAATATGTGACCCTGGTCATGTATACCTTAGCCCAGATGCTGAAAACTCCCCTTTAAAAAGCCCTGTTTTTCAGCTTAAAGGCAGGATGGTTGTCTTTTGAGATGCTAGTTGGCTGCCCTCCTCATTTGCTGGCCAATTAATAAACTTCTCTTTCCTTTTCTTCAAACCATTTGTCCTTGTTTTTTGTTCTCACTGATTCAGCACTGGGGACAAGGACTGATCTTTTGGTAACAACACTAACCAATCTTCCTGGTCACATTGCAGAGTAAGCCATTTAGGGAGCTAAATCAGAAAGTTTGTGCACTGTGTCTGACTTCACAAAGTTCATTGTGACAAAGCTAGGATTTGAATCTAATCTCTAATTTCAAACCCCAATCAATCCTTTAGAGCCCTGACAAAATAGACATGGGAAAAAAGCAAAGAAACAAAATTAGAACAAAAAAATTTAAGATGAAACAAAGAAAATAAATACGCTCTGGGTAGATGAGTCACTCATCAAATAGATCCCATCACAAGAGATTTTAAACTTCCCTATCAGACCCTGTACTTACATCTATAAATTATTTCTTTAATTGCTAGAAAATACTATAAGAAATCAAATAAAATGTATTCTTGGGAAAAAGAATTTCTAAACTTACCCAGTTCCAAAGCCTCTTCCACATTTTCAGGTATTTGTTATTGTAACACACCACTCCTTTGTACCAATTTCTGTCTTTGTGCTGCTATACCAGAGTATGTGAGACTGGGTAATACATAAAAAACATAAATTCATTCCTCACAGATCTGGAGGCTGAGAAGTCCAAGATCAAGACACCAGCAGATTGTGTGACTGGTGAGGGCTTTTTTGCTGTGTCCTGACATGGCAGACAATCAGAAGACCTTCAACCCAATCCAATGTACCCTCATGACTTAATCACCTCTTAAAGGTCCCATCTCTTAATATTATCATATTGGTGATTAAGTTTCTATATATTAATTTTTGGGGACACATTCAGACCATAGCAGCCATCCTAACATGAACAAACTTTGAGGACATTATGCTAAGTGAAATAAGCCACATACTGAAAGACAAACACTAAACGATTTCACTTTTGTGAGTATTTAAAGTAGTCAAACTCATAGAAATAGAAAGTAGAATGGTGGCTGTCAGGGGCTATGAGGAGAAATAACTGGGGAGTTGCTGTTCAGCGTGAATAAAGTTTCAGTTATGCAAGATGAAAAAGTTCCAGAGATCTGCTATAACATTGTGTTTATAGTTAGAAATACTGTATTGTACACTTAAACATTTGTTAAGAGAGTAGATCTCATGTTACGTGTTTTTTACCATATGAACACACAAAAGAACATTACAGAAGGGAATTACTAAGCAAACTGAGCCAGCATAGAGGATCAGATTGTCATATGACTCACACGAATCAGAGATCTTGGCCTATTCCAAGCTTTACTAATGATTTCAAGGATATGAGCTCAGACAAAGCAGAGTGAGGCCTAAGACTCAGGGGCTGCACCCCAAGTTCTTCCCTTACTCATTACACACACACATAAGCATGCACCCCCCTGGTACTCTATGCTTCTCTAAGTGAGGTTTGTAGGGGTTGCCTTACACAGTAGTGAGCCCCCAAGTTATGAAACATCTATATTTGCTACCCTCAGGGAGTTGTATATCTTACAAGACATTATTCTACTTTATAGATTCAGGCTTATTAACTCTAAGTAATCCTTAACCAAAGTTTAGTTATCTTGGTATCCAGTTGATAATGGGAATAGACAAGGTCACTTATTTTCTTTACTTTCTCCCCTGACAAGTCTATCAACTTCACCCTATGGTAAAGAGAGTAAATTGATCATAAGTCACTTATATTAACTTTTTTCTCCCAGGAGAGTTCTATATCAAGAATATGGAGAAAAAGAAAAAAGCAAGTGAAAAAAAAAGATGTGTTTAGCTGGATAAGTAGTTATCAAATGAGTGTTGCCCACTAGAAGCTTAGGGAAAGAAAAAGTAGATAATCAAAACCACAGGTAGCTTGGCTGGTGTGTGGAGAACAGATTTTATGACAAATTTTTGGAAACATTTTTATGTCCTGCTATAGTGTGCTTTTACAGCAAACGTTAGTTTAAAAATCCACTTGACTAAAAATGGTTGGAGACTGCTCAAATCTAGCATTCTTCCCTGACACTGACAATTGAGTAGGCACAAAGTGGCTATAATCAACAATAAGTTAGACAAACACTTTTTGAAGAAGAGAATGACATCATCAGAGCTATGCTTTAGGAATTCATTGGCCATATTTAGAACAGTCTGAAAGAGGAGAAATAGGAAACAGGGGGACCATTTAGAATATCATGTGTATAGTTAAAGCGCAAATTATTTCAGCCTGAAGTAGAACAGTTACAATGGAATGGATGGTAGTACACAGGTACTATAAGGTTTGATAATTGAATTGGTCCAAGAATGAAAAATAAAACAAATAAGAAGTGGCAACATAACAAAAGATCTGAGTTTAGAAAGACTTGATTCTAACCTTTTCTAGATGTGCAACCATGAATAAATCATATGCTTTCTTGGTCTTTACTTATTAATAAGAATATGATTATAAAAAAGAGCTTCTAGATTTATTGTGATGTTTAAATGTATCATAAGGGAGGCTTAGTAAATGTGTGTATGTGTGTGTGTGTTTGTATGTGATGTGCTATATAATATGTCTATGGATATTTCAATGAGATTACTACTTGCAGGACAGTCCTCCCCCACCCCCACTTCTTGATAGTGTAGAATTTGCTAGGAATGCAATATCCTGAGATAGGGAGGAACTGCCTGAAAGAGCCAGGCCTTTTCCCTGTCCCTCCTCAGGAATGTAACATCTTGGGCTAGGGAAGAACTGCCCTGGACAGCACAGGCTTTGTTCCTCTCTTCCCTGGAAGCAAGATATCCTTCAAAGCTTTAGCCCAGTGGTTCACATGGACCCTTAGGTTTATAACCCAAGGTGGGCTGCCTCTCAGGGTCCTCTGCTATGGTACAAGTAGAGCATGAACAGTTGAGACTCCCTCTACCCTGAGCAGGTTTCTTGAGCCTTGAGGGATCAGTTCACAATGGAACCTAGGCTTCTTTTGTCCTTGCTGCCTATCTGTAGGTAATGAATCCACTTGTTGCATATGAGCTTGCTTGTTTCACTGGACTCAGACAAGCTGGTAACCAGTGCACTGAGAACCTGCTTCACACTAATTGCATTTTTAAAGAAAATCTAATTAGTTCTAGAATTCTGAGTTTCTGCACAATGTAAAACTATGGATTATGAGAGAAAATCTGCCACTCTTGACATTTTGTGCATTGTACGTTCTGCAGCCAAATCATAAATGATGGGACTTAAATTTTCAAGCTGTGAACAAGCTAGATTACACTAATTAGCACATAATTATTAGTATTTAGAGATATACTTTGTGCTTACCAAAGCATTCTGGAAAATTGAGACCTCAATTGTTCAATACTCATCTTTTTAAAGATGAAATAGTCAATTACAGATAAAGATATAAAAATGTAGATGCATTCAAAATAAACATTGGACATTTCATGCTGCAAAAAATGGCATTTGAAACTATTTCACCCATTATTATGCTTTTGTACTAAGAAAATTGGTTTTTACAGATGCTGTGAATATTATATTGATCAGCAGCCCTGTAGGAGATCTAATTATATAAATTAGAAATAAATAATCATGTTGTATTTGAAAATTTGACATGCATTTTCCCATGAACTCTACTGAGGATGTAATATCTTCAGAATATGGTTTCTATTGAGAGAGCCCTGCCTTACTGGTGAAAATACTGTGCTACGTGTCTAACGAAGCATTATCAACCTTGGCAAGGTCCCTCAAAGTCTCCAGTTTCTTCATTCAGTGTCTCAGGGGTAACAAATATAATCTTAAATATTTATTCATACTACTGTATAAATTACAGATAATCACTCAATATTCTTCTTGTTAGTATAGAACAGTGATTATAAAATAGTTGATTATGAAGGTAAGGAATGGGGGAAGATACAGATTAAACAAGAATGACTAAATGTTGATATTATAATTATTGAAGGTGATAGATATTGTATTGATTTTCTATAGATTTAAACTTTCTGATAAGAAAAAGTAAAAATAAAATTATTGACTCTTGAATCACATAGATACGGATTCCACTTCTGGGTTTGTCATTAACTAGTTCTGTGATCTTGGGTCCATTTTAATCTTTATAACTCTCACTTTGTTTACCTGTAAAATAAGGATAATATTTCTTTAGAAAGTGTTGCTGTAAGGACAAAATGAATAGTGTATTTCACTATCTAAACATAGTTCAGAACCATCATTTTCCAGTATGGTGCTTTCATGAGAATTAGAAAATGTTTCTTCTCTTAAGACATCTTCCTGCTGTCTGTCAGCACACACACACACAAAAGTACCATCCAGAAAATATCCAGCCATGTAATATGTTCTCATTACTATATATACATAGTGACTACAAGATGAGTAGTGCCCTTAGTCTTGTGCAGTACACACTCACATGATTGTATGCAATGGCACTATATTTCTCACACTTACTAAGTGTTAAACAGACAGTTGTTAAAATTACCCATCACCAAAGCCATGGAATAATGGTAGGAAGTGATGAACTTGGAATTTCAGATGACCTAGTGTATGGGAGAGAAGATTGAATCCCGTTAGGGTTCAATATACCCCCATCCCTACAATGATCTGATCAATTTTCCACTTTTCTGTGAAATTAATGTCTTTAGTTAAGCCTTGTTTGTTTTTTAGGAGATTAGAACAATATAATAAAGTTTTGTCCATTTTGTTCTTCAACTTCCAAAAATCTGTAAGGTGGGTTCTCAGTGCTTAACATTGTGATCATAGCATGTCCCAGGGAAGGGTCTGGCACCATCTCTTAATGCCTTAGCTCACTTTTCATGCTTTCCGTGAGACTTTTATTCCCAACAATCAGTCCTATTTTGTATTACATCTGCTTTGTAAGATGCTTCAAATAGTTTTGAATTAGAGAAAATGGGATATAAATTTAAAATAGATACATTCACAAATGCTAATTTTATTTGTAATGGGAAATGCACGAAGCTTCACATTTTCTCGAATTGTTGGGAAAAATACTTTATGAATTGTGGGACTGTGTTGAGAAGAGGAATGCCCATGAAGAATGAATACTCAACAAGCTTTATTCCATGTTGCTCCTGTATTTTCTAGAGTGGAATTCAAAAGCAATAGATGTGTTTTCCATTGAAAGTTATGAAATAAATAAAATAATCCTTGATATAATCATATATGTACTTTGCAAATGCACTAACTAAAGAAAGGACTTTAACAATGCGAAATGCAGAGCCAAGAAAAGAGGTGGTTTTCTGTGCCTTTTATTTTTTATTGATTTTTAGATACATTTAGGAAGTTGATTATTAAATTAGCTATTTCCTTAGCATAACTTTAGATATAGTAATTTACCTATATAAATAATTATTAATTTTATTCATACTTTTATAAGTTAGATACCCCCTACTGGGATTAATTTGATTAATTAAAATGATTAATTCATTGTTTTATACTTTACTACCAAGTTTTTAATGTTATCATAGGATTTCTGCATAGTCTGCAATCAATATGAGTTGAAATCATTAATCAGTTTGGTCTTAATGTCACTGACAAGCCTGTAATTAGATGCAACGATTATGCAACAATGTCAGCAAATAGCCTAGAAGTATATTTTTTAACACAAAAAATTTAGCACTAGAAAAATAAGTCTGTTTTAATATACACATAACATGTTTTCAGTTTAGTGAAATAGAAGTATTAAAAATATTAATTATAGAAACAATTACTATGTGACAAGCAATTTACATGAATTTTTCTCATCTAAGCCTAACAACATTCCTATGAGGTAGAGATCATTACCTCAATTTATGAGATAACGAAGGCAAAAAATGAACAAGTAGATCCTCCAAAGTCCCCAAGTAGTTAAGTGATAGAGCCAGGATAATGAACCTAGTCTCTGGCATTAAATCCTCTACTCATAACACCACACTGTCTCACCCAGTAGGTAACATGCCATTAACCTAAAGAAAGAAACCCTCCACAAGCTTATGTATATGGAGAAAGAAACTTTGGGACAACACAGCTTTTCTATCTTCCATTGCAGAGAGAGATTTAACTTTAATAATAATATTACTCTTTTCCTGTAAAGGAGAGAAAGAGAAAATGTACTAAGGAAAAGAATTAACCCAAATCTTTTCTCCTTAAGGAGATTGTTGAAATTAGTCTAAAGCTACAATAATAACAGGTGAGAGTGGGGACAGCCTTTAGAGGCTTGTTTAACTTACTGGACTTCATACACACAACTCTGATTTTTCCGGTATTCTCACCTAGCCTCTACGCACTGGGAACGAGATCAGATATCTGAACCTCAGGAAGTGGTTGTGGAGAACAGAGGACGTGTACAGCCCCACAGATGACTGAGATGCAGTTCTTCAACAGACTGGTTGAGTGGCACTGTTTTTATCCTTATCTGTTTAGTCATATAATAAAAGGCAGAGCTGAAGTGGAATAAAGTGGATATAGCAACACTCTTCAATGATTGCACTGATTGTTTGTTCACTGGAGGAACCAGAATGCTGATGCCATTGGTTGGCAACAATTTAGATTTATCTTTTAAATACAGAAGGGACTGCTAACCTGATGTTATTTAAAATCACTGTACGAGAACAACTGAACAGTATAGAACGGCAGTCAACGCAAACGTGTATTTTACATACATTCCTCATGAAGGAACTGGTGCAAGGTGACTCGTTACAAGACAATTGAAATTTATATGAGAATATGACCAAGGCAAGTAGCTAGGAGATGTTATGATCCAGATTCTTTCTTCTAACACTTGTCCTAATTCCATGTCACCCAGTAATCTTCTCTTACATCACTGTTCTTTGAAAGGCCTGTTTTTTGTACTGGAGCTTTAATTATGAGTACACCTTAATCTCTTTGTCTACAAGAGCTTATCAGGTAGTGTATTGTTTTACTTATTCTAGTTCATATAAGATAGTGTACAGCTTTGTGTAAAGCTGAAATGTAGGAGAGTTTTCTCCAAAAATGCCAGTAGGAACTTTCTAGGGTGCCTTGTATAAAGTTCTCCAGAATTAGAAACATAAAAAAGAAAAACTTTTGGCAGTGATTTATCAGGACATTAAACTGTGCAGAAATAGTTGATTCTATTACTTTATATATTATAGGTAAAATTTCTCTTGCTGCAGCAGCCTAGGATTTGGTTGCCTAATCATGTCTGTATACTCACGTGCAGAAAAATAATTGTAAACCAAAAGAATGGTCTTGATTTTATTCTCCAATTTGTTTTAAAACACTTTGGTATAAACAGTGCAATATATATGTGTACGTTTCACTCTGCTCTTTAGGCAATTAGTTAATATTTGAAGCTGCCTAATAAGCTATATATTATGCAGGATGGCATACTAAAAGTGCTTGGATTCCAGCTATGTGATCATTACTTTTCCACTTTTTAATTGCTAAGTGATGTTAGAATTAATTTTTCCTCAGGGAAATTTCTGGTAATCAAGATATGTGGATTGTTTCCTTTGCCCTAATAAAAGTCTGGAGGCCTTAGCTGACTGTACCCTGAGTGTAACTCAGTTTTGAGCTCAGATTTGGTCCTGTGTGCCTGCACCTAAGAGATGATTCTTCCTTGATTGGACCAGATAATTTTCTAAATTTGCCAGAGTAATATTGTTGCATCTTCCTAAAAGGAACTTTTCAAGGAATTTTTCAATGTTATGTGAGACAGAGAACTGATACTTCACCTATTTTACAAGAAGAGGATTTGGAACTTTTGCATGTATATATGTGTATATGTGCGTGAACCTTCTGGGTGATAAATGTTTCCATGTGCAACAAAATTAAAGATGAGATCTAAATCTTATTAAAACATACTACTTGATAGTGAGGTTGTTGGGATAAAGAAATACAGTCATTGGAAGCCACTGAATTCTACCAAAAAGAATACAACAGCTGTGAAGGAGAAATTGGCTTAGTTAAGTTCACAACAATAACAGCTGTAAGTATCTAATAAATATGAACAAAATAGTATTAACCTTATAACATGTTGTGAGGATTGTGATAATTCACATAAAGTCTTCAGAACAATGTCTGGCCAATGGTAAGATTCTACAGATGTAATCATTGTATAATTACATTGTGTTATGATATTTTGTGATATTTCAAACTTGATTTTTCCCAGATGATACCATTAGTTTTAATAATACTTATACATTTAATGACTATATAGTGATCAGCTTTAGCATACTATTTAATTAATTTGTGTACTCCAATTGATTCAAGTAGTTTTTCTTCTTTTAACAATAGATAATACATTGATGAACATCTCTATGCACTGAATATTTTTGTATGTCATCAAGTTATAACCACAAAATAAATTCCATGGGAATAGTCTTCATGAACTTGATGAAATACAAATGAATAGGACTAAATGTAGAAGTGTATTTTGGGCACTTTTCTCTGTGTTTATTTACTAACTGGTTAGAAGAATAAAAAATAAACTTTAATTTGGCATTTTTATTTACAAAATTGGTGCATCCATTGAGAAGAGTGACACGTCATGATGGGATGACTTTATTATATTTGATAGATGACTGAGAAACAGAGGGAAAAACTCCCTAGAGCATGTGTAGAGTTTTCATGATGTCATGCTTTTTGCTTGGGACTGTCTTATTGACTGCTCAATATAGTTAAAGGATAGAATAAAACAAAAGGGAAAAATATAAAAAACTAGCATTTGAAAGGAAAAACAATCAAGAAACAAAAATGGTTGTATTTTCATCAAAACTGGATTTTAAAAGACAGATTATAGTCTGTCCCTAATAATAATAATCCATAATTCATATTATGTCTGAAATACATAATGCAAATAACATAGATGATGACTTTAAAGTTTATTTGGTCATACTGTTTTCAGGAAAATATACATCAAGAGATCACCCATACAAGGGTGAGTTATAAGTAAAGAAACAGAAAAGAGATTTTGGCATAATAAAAATGATGGTAAATATTGTATTATTAATTCTTTTGAACTTCTCAGTTGTATTAGTAAGGGTTCTCTAGAGAAACAGAACCAATATGTACATATATATATATATTATAGTATATATTTATTATCCTAATACTATATATAATATATATGTATATATATACACAATATATGCATACATACATATATATATATATATATATATATATAGAGAGAGAGAGAGAGAGAGAGAGAGATTGAATAATTTTGAGAAAATGACTGCTGGCTCACATGATTATGAAGACTAAGAAATCCCATGAACTGCCTCGTGCAAGCTGGAGACCCAGGAAAGGTGAGGGGTAATTCAGTTCAAGTAAGATGGCCTGAGAACCATAGGAGCCTGTGGTATATATCCCAGTCCAGAGCAGAATTCAGGCCCTCAACAGGTTGGATGATATACACCCACACTGGGAAGGGCAACCTACTTTACTGAGTCCACTGATTCAAATGCTAACATCGTCCAGAAACAACCTCAAAGATACACTCAGAAATAGTGTTTAATCTGGGCACCATGTGGCCAGTCAAGTCAACATATGAAATTAATCATCGTACCAATTGTTTTCCAAGGTAGGTGATTGCCAAAGTCATTAGAGAATGGTACCAGAATTGATAAATAGTATTTTTAACTCAGGATTCCCCCTATCCGTTTGACTAACCTACAGTATAATTTTAACTTGGTTGTAATTAAACATGCATCTTTCTTGCTTGTAATATAAGACAAACACTAAGTACTGAAGGAAAGTTTGAAGGAGTACGATCTCTTTATATGTTGCTCTCCCACTCTTGGCTGATAACAGACCCATATTACAGTTGGAAGTTAGATGCCTCCATTGAAGCCAAAGCTGACACACCATCTTAGAGCTGCACAACAGAGTCTACCTCTGTCATTTTTGTCATTTATATAATGTGGATAATGACCTATCTTTTGCCCCTTTGTCTTTCAAATCAGCACCCTCTTTTAATTGATGTAAAGCTGATAAGGATATTTATGACCCTGAGTAAGTGAGTTTTGTAGATAAAAGAATACTCTTAGATATTCTATGACTTATGATAATTTTTGAGGCAAGAGAAAGAACTGTGGGATGGGCACTCCAAATATCCTGCCACATTGTCTTTCACTCAGGTATATCCAAGCCCAAGTTGCAAATCCATTATTCTTGGCTGTGTGCTTCCTCAATTTTCTTGGATCTCATGTTTTTCCCAAATATAAAATATAAATAAAATGCAGCAAGAGATCATTGAGAGAATTAAAGTTAGTTTCTTCATAGAAATCTTTCAATAAAAATCCTGGCCCCCAGAAATAAAAGGAACTTTTAAAATGTAAAGTCTCCTTCTTTTCATTTACATTCTAAAAGACATAGAAGGTTGTAGCTTTGAGGGGAATGGTTCCAATATATTCTAATTCCTTAGTGTAGAATGTACAAATCTGCTTTCTTACTTCATTGATGAAGAAGCAGTGGGCCAGAGAGGAAAGTGCTGAGAAGAAAGCCTGAGTTCCGATTCTTCAGATGCCAAGGGGTGCGTATGTCATTGAGAATCTGCTTTTCTGTGTGTAGAGAATTGCTAATATTTCTATTATTCCTGACCCATGTTGGTGTTGCAGGTATGTCACTTGCCTTTACTACTTGCATTCAATTTACTTTGATTATGGGAATATACTTATATTTGGTACATTATATATATTTTATATTATATTGGTATATATTAATATAACATATGTTATATATTGGTATATTATATGTGGAAAATACACATATATGGATTGTTAATACTCTTAGAAATGAGTGGAAAACTAACCCCAGTGATGTGGTAGTCATCTAGAATTTGAATATAACCAAACCTACTTTAGAAATAAGGATTAAATTCACAAGGCAATTTCTCCTTATCAGATAACATTAAATACAAATAAATTTCTTCTTTTCTCCTGTTAAATTTAATAAAACTCTTCATTTTACCTTGACATTTCCATGTTTTAAAGGATTAGAAATAGCAGTATTCTCTGCTTAATATTTGCCAACCTAAAAAAAGCTGTATACTGCAAATAATCTGCTAAATAAAACCACAACCTTCACAGATTTTCTATCCGGAATTTATTAAATCTGTAGTTTTGAACACTGTTGTAAAATTTAACAAGGTTTAACAATAAAAACTTAAAGGACATAGTTTTTATAGGTTAACACCATTTTAAATATATTAAATACATATTTTCAAGGTCACGGTAGTTCTGTTTACTAGGAAGTGATTCGGAACCAGAAACCAGTAGTTCATATACTTAACTTTAAAGTGAACATGTTTTTGTGATATAATCAGATGATAGCTCAGAGACAATATCAGGAAAAGTGAAGGAAAGAAACATAAGGTTTCTTACGTTATTATGTTGAGGCCCTTGTGAGTAAGTTTAGTGTTCAGGGTTTTATTATTTCTCTCTTCACAAAATGATGTATGCTTATCTAAAGAATATAAATATGTGTCTGACAAATATAATCATTGGAATAAAGGCACAAGTTAAAAATATTTTCACATATTCAAGTATTATGTTCTGATATTTTCATGAGACAAAGAAAATTGGGTGTTAAAATGAATGTTTGTATGTGTTATGCACACACATACACTTACATATTCACTGACATATAGAAAGGGAGAAAGATATAAATGTGTGTACGCATGCACTTATACACATAAACATTTATATATATTTATGTGCATGATAACTATATAACTATATGGAACAATATGTATAGAGAAAATCATGAACCTTCCCAATCACTTGCTCAAAAGTCACCAATTTGATTGTCACATGCATGTTAAGATGTTGTGCTTGCAATCTACTTTATGAGACAAAATATAAAAATAACTGGAAAACAAACACAAAAATCTTACAGATTATGGTATTATAATATGTTCATACAATTATCCCTCTTTTTATATCTTTTCATGTCCACCATGGCCTTCTGAAAATCCACTACGTTACAAAACTTGTTTATCAATAGGATCTTTTATTATTCATTTAATTGTTTTACATTTCACAGTTGAGAAAGCACATGAATGGAATGTGGCTGAACTGTCTAAAATGTTGCATTCATGTTTCTTAGTTAAATCTGCTTTTACTCAAACAACTCAATAGCAAGAAAACAAATAACCCAATTAAAAAATAACAAAGGACTTGAATAGACATTTCTCAAAAGAAGACATACAAATGCCCAATAGGTATATGAATAGGTGCTCAACATCATTGATTATCAGGGAAATACAAATTAAAACCACAAGGAGATATCACCTCACACCTGTTAGAATGGCTATTAGCAAATAGACAAAAGATAGCAAGTGTTGGGAAGGATGTAGGGAAAAAAAACCCCTTGTACACTGTTGCTGGGGACGTAAATTAGTACAGCTTTTACAGAAAACAGTAAGGCAGGCCCTTAAAAAATTAAAAATAGAACTACCATATGATCCAGCAATCCCACTTCTGGGTATATATCCAAAGGAAAGGCCATCAGTATGTACTAGAGTTATCTACACTCTCCTGTATATCTACAACAGAAGAGTGTAGATAGCTGTACCCCACCCACAAAACTCAAGATGTGTGGATTATGTCTGTGTGAAGAATATAAATACAAACTTTAAACTTTTTGTCTAATAAGAGACCTGAAAGAAAGAAACAAACAAAAAAAAAACCCCAAAAACATCAGAAAAATAAGAGAAACTCTGCTTAACATTTTATGTTACTTCTAACTTATTTGCTCTTGCATTATACACTTAATAATGTGTGTTGAATTTATGAATTCATTTATTCATTAATGGATGAATTAATAAAATCTAGGGCCAAAAACATGTGTTTCAAAGTGAAAATGCACATCTATTGCTGAGCTCAATGAATTATAAAAGTGTACGTAAGTGCTGAAATTGAGTTCAACATAAGTAAACCCAGAGGGGGGTGTGTAATGCCCAAGGGTTTTTTTAAAAAATAATTTTGGATTCTTATAGACCCTTTCTTTTTAGATTTTGCCTTGGTTGCCAATTCTAGGGAAACAAAATATGCCCCCCACCCCCAGCATCTTATTATACTAGCTACAGAAACAAGTTCTTGGCAAAAAAACTTGTGCAAAAGTGACTTCATAAGAAAGATATTGAGACCTCAAAGTATCGCCATAAAGGCTGGAGAAATGAGCATAAGAAAAATCAGTTCCAGAATCCTAGAAGGTAGAAATTACAGAAATGGTTTCACAGAAGAAATTATCTGACTATATTGATTTAAATAAAAATATGGATTCCAGGTATTTTTTCTGTCTTTGCATGCCTCTGCTTCCAGATTTAAATTCCAGGAAGGGAATGTATGATTTAGCATGCTTAGGCAGGAGCTCATCCCCTTTCTCTGTCAAGGTAATAAGATGAAGAAATGAGATCCTTTGCTTATGCAGTGCATAGCACACCTGCTTCCCGTCCTCCCATAAGACTGCACAACATGGTGGGGGGCAGTAATTTCTCCAAATATAGAAGGTGGCAAATGCTTGTGGCAAGAAATAGGGGTAAAAAATAACTACTGCAGATGGATTCGAATAGGGAAAAACTTTTATCCATTGTCCATATTGAAATCACCCTTCAAATATTGTATCTTATAGAAAGCCACAGTGACACGATTGGCCAGGAGCATAATTCCCAATAGATTTAAATGTGCTGCAGGTGCTGTACTTCTATTTGCTTTCAGAGTCTTCCAATTTCTGAAGTAGTTCATATAGAAATCTTAGGCCTGATTGAAAAGACATGACCCACATTACTATGTCAGCAAGCCAAGATAAAGCAATTAAAAACATCTGTCAAAAAGTGAAAATGCATTTTCTATTTGAATTACCAAAATATACATTCAAATTAAAAATTGTCTATCTTAGTAATACATATCTATTTTACTACTACAGAACTATTTCTGTTGGTGAAGATGATAGTCATAGAATTAAATTAAAAAAAAATTGAACTGAGGGACATGGGAAAATGTGGCCAACGACATCCTTATCCTATTAAATTTGAAAATAAGCATAAAATCCCTTGAGGTCTGGGGTCATGTGAACTACATTGGAAGAATCTCTTGTATAATTTTGCTCTGCTTTAGAGGATATTTCAGCATTGCTACAGAGTTCTATTTAAAATAAAACACAAAGTTTATTTGTTTTGTTTTAATGATTTTTTTACATACTCTGTTATTGTGATAGTGACGGTTTAAATAATCTGTCATTCCCACTACCACGTACATGGCTGTCCTGTAGCTGTTACCATATATAAATCGTGATTATTCTCACTGATTTTGCATTGCCAACTGCTGCAGAATTTTCTGAACATGATAAATTATAGTGCTAGTGAAACTATGAGTTCGGATCAGTTTTGTGCAGAAAATAATTTCTCAAATCATCCTCAAATCTTGGAAGTTATTTCCAACCAGCTTTAGAATGAGAACGTAAAGCTTTTTTCCAACAAAACTAATAATTATGCCAGGAAAAATATTAAATTGACAAAATTTCTGAGAAAAAAATTGTTCTTTGTCCATCAGCATCTCCACAATAAATTGCCTCACATCTCCCTGGGAGGGATGCTGCAGTTAGTTCATTCTCAGTGTGGAATACAAAGGTCAGGGTTAAAATCTATCTGTAGTTTCACACAGAACTAATTGTTTCTTATTCAAAGAATGATCAATCTATAACAATTCACTCAGTTATTCTCTCCCCTCCAACATAGACACTTTCACTATTTTAGAGTATAGTGGAAAAATTGTGTAATCACTAGTGTCCAGTCTTAACTGGCTTGCTAATGGGTGTTTAGTAAACAAGTGCCCGGATGGTAATTTTTCAAACTTATAATGACCTTGATTTTTAAAAGCATGAACTGTAGAATCATTACAAATATTAATAGATATACATCAGCCCTCAATTACTTATTTCCTAACTAATGTGACAGAAAAAGGCAGTAATTGGTAGCATGTGGTGAATGATGATGTCTGGTGTACGATATACAACTGGTCTGTCAAGGCATTTCCTGTGATCATTGTAAAAGGGAAATCCTGTGCAGTTCATGCTATGGTAACATGACATAAAATTTTGGATATATGGAGAAGAGCTATAATTGATATAAAATAAAGAATATGGTAGTGTCACTTGCTAAAAAGAAAGAATGATGAATTGTGTAACTGCTCAGAAAAACCTTTTCTGCCTTTGAGAGTAATTGTGGAAAGAGATAGCATTTTTCTCTACTACATAATTTTTATTTTATTTCAAGATAAAAGAAAAATCAGGATAAGTAACACCTCTCTTTTATGATCATTAAATTGTCACATGATGCAAAACATGGAAATTGCTATAATGATTAAATTGCAAAACCAATTGTCTTTGCTTGGAGATTTATATTGGTGGATTTGATCCATACCTTTGACTGATATGGCTTCTTACTAATGAAGATGTTAAATAAAGCTGTTCATTGCTTAGAATTTGACTTAGTGAGTCATCTTAGAATCCTCATGAATCCACAACATGATGTGACTTTGATAAAGTCAGTGAACTGAGATATGTTATTTTCAAAAGGCCAAGGATGTAGCAAGTGAAGAGGTACAAGTTGACAGGAGTGAGCCAGGATGAAATAAAACATAAGTACCAACTTGCTTGGATAACTCTTTATCTCTAGTGTCTGTTTCCAAGCGGATAAATAAGGTCATGTTTTTTTCAGAAGATGCCATAAATCTTTAATTTTTCTACTTTTATGAAATGTGGTAAAGTAAAATGATGCCTTCCTTTCAAATAAAAGTTTTCTTTTTACTGGGAAAATCTTTGGTGCATTTCTTAATGTTATAAACTTAGAAATTCCAGGAGTGAGGTAAATCTCTCATTTTTCTGCAATAGAATCTTTTATTCCCATATTTTCCATATTCTGTTCAAATTACAGTTTGATATATTATTTTCTAAAATAACTGATTTTATTTGTTTGGAAGATTGTATGTGAATTGGGTTATCCAAGATTGAAGTAGAAACCTGAAAGTCATTTTATTTATTTATAAAGAATAACTAATTTTATTCCTTTGTCAGAATACTTGTGTTGGCTTGATTAGCACATATTTTTAAAAAAGTAATTGATGATAATGATGACTATCTCTTTTGGATGCTCTTGAACCACTGCATTATGGTAATCAGTCAACATAGGTTACTAGTCACAAGTTTAGGAGATGTATCATTAATATCCTCATTACACAGATGAATCAAACATAGGGGCTAAGAGAGCAATTTTCCCAAGATTAGGTGGCATATGTTTAAAAGATAGCACTCAGATTTGTCTTTATAAAGAGCTATTACTAGGCTACACTATATAAAAACAGTCCTAACAATCCTCACCAAAGGGATCAGGAAATCTCAGAGGCAATTAGCTATAAATTCTTTGATTTTATTCTTTCCAGGATGGATATTTCAATAGAACATGAAAGCTGGTGCATTGTGCAATACCAGGATGTTCAGATATGCCATATTTTAGATCTTTGAATGACAATTTGAGAGTTTTAAAATTCACCTAATTACAAAGTGAAAATGTTCCTGTGGGGTTGTGGGCAAGGAGTGGTGTTTCAATTCTGTTTAATGATATATTATGATTTGAAAAGTATTTATTTATTATTTTTCATTGCCAAATTATATGTCCAAAGTGTGATTAAAACACTCCAGGAAAACTCAGTTTTCATGAATAAAATTTCTCACTCTATTCATTTTCATAAAATATTCATTTTATTTTGAAGTTTTCAAATTTCCCTTTCATGTTTCCTTAAGAAGTCTTCATAAAACTTGTTATCTAAGAGTTCAGAGGAGGTTATGATTAATTAAATTGAGTTCTTAAAATGGATAAGATACAAACATATATACTGCATTCAGCCTTGTAAACACTATATATATACACACACATATTCATATATATAAACACATGTGTGTATATATCCCTACGTATCTATCTATCTATATCTCTCTCCTTGTGTGTGTGTGCGTGCATGTGCGTGTATATATAGTGTGTGTGTGTATACACACACACACACACACAGATGTAGGGTACTATATTTGGGAGGGGAGCCAGACATTTATAGTCAAGTTCCTTCTGCTTCTATTGTGAAATGCTGGAATTTTTCTAAGGATTTTTTCAAACTTAAGTGCTAGTGAGAGAGAAGGAAACAGATTGCTTATAAATCAACATATGAGTTAGAGTGTTGGCATCTAATGTCATTTTTAAACAAATAGGACCTTATAGATTCATTGGAAGACTCCTTCCAATGACTGCTCAAACTTCTAATTGTCTACATGGGCCTTTTTGTATTGAAGTCATGAAAAAAATATAAGAATTCATTTCTGTTTTTAAGAATGTTATCAATTTGTTGAAGAGATAAGATGTGCATGTATACAGAATTAAAAATGGCAAGAAAGCACAAAAGATTTGCAGAAATAATAAAGGATAGAGGTAGAATTTAAGAACGGTGATGCCAGCTAAGATTTATTGAGCATTAATGAATGGGATATGCGTTGTCCTACCTGCTTTACATGAACACTTCATAACAATCTTACTAGAAAGCCTTGAAGGGTCAATTTTTCAGGTGAAGAAACTGAGGAGAGAGAGATAGAACAAATTTATCAAGTCACACAGTTAGTAATGGATGATGTCAAAATTTCAATCCAGATCTGACCGACTCCTGCAGGTGATTGGATGAATTAGGACACAGGGAACTGAGAACTGATTTTAAAATCTCATTGCTTCTGCCAGAAGCTATTCTGAAGGAGGTTAAACCTGAGACGTTTCTGAATGTCATTTAAAATTTAGATTAATGGACAGAAAGGAGAAATAAAACAAGTATAGCCCAGCTTTAGAGAAGTAAATGTATTACTTCTGCATCTTAGCAGTGATCAGTCTTCTCTCGGCCAATAATTTCAAAGATTGGTGAAGAATATGAGATAAAGATTTCACTATAAATCTTTGCTCAATATTAGCTATTGTGCTAATCTTGATTGGGAAGGATGGCAGAATGAATTTGAAGAATATTAGGCTCTTCGGGTCGATCCTGAATAGGTCTGAAAAAGCCACAGGATAACTGAAAGAATCTGGGAGATTTTTTTTTTCTCTACCCCTCATTAAATAAATGCAACAAGAAAAAAATAACTTTTCCATTCCGGTGAAAAGCAGGGAGCCTCATTTCAGGAAGCGAAAGATTAATTCTGTCAGGGCAGATGCATTTCTACACCTTGTGTCTAATCCTACCCAGTTGCAGACAGAAATGTTTGTGACAAACACTAGAAACAATTCAGATTACTGAACAATATAGAGCCTTGTTCACAAAATACTACTGCAATAAGTGTCAAGGCATGGGTAATAAAACAGCTTGTGAAAGAGCAGAAGTGATAAAGCTTTGATGTCCAAACCTTGGCATTCAATGCATCAGTGATTTGTTTCCATTAGTGATAAAATGCAGGAAGTTGCCCAGATGGAACTCTCAGGAGGAAAGCCAGCAGCCATCAGCATCTGCCTTAGGTCCGTTTTACAGCAAAGAATAAATCACTTCTGTTTCTGTATCAGAAAATAAACCCATTTTTAAAGTGGCTACTTGGCATCACCAAGGATGGATATATTAATAAAAAAAGGAAAAGAAAAGAAATTTTGGCAAAACCAAATGCTGTAGTTTTTGTTTGTTTTATTTTGTATAGAAAAAGAAAAGTTAAGCTGTGTTATAAAATAAGTCACAAGGTGCAATTCCCCATGCATGAACACACACACCTCCATATCTTGAGCTTCTGCACAGTGGTGCATGTGTTAGCAATTTTTGTAGTATAGCACAAGAGTGTTCCACAGTGGAGCACATATTTTAAGCACTCACTGTGCACAAAATGAATTACATTATTTCCCCAGTGAAGAATGAAGATCCACACAAAGAAGAATTGGTGTTGGTATTCACAGGCCTAGATGTCTCATATTCTGCTATAAAAGAAAAAACTTGGAACAATAATGGTAGCCTTCATCTAACCCAGCCAACTAATCCTACTTTGCCATACTGCTATTTAAGGCTTAAAATTATCTGTGGCTAGTGATTTTGGAAGATAGCATAGTCTTCTAATTTTTATTCTACAGAATTTCATTTTGTTTGTGTACTTATGCAACTGTGCCATTTATTTTCAGCAAACAGTAAGGAATTCATTTATTTCAACATAACACCATATACTTTATTTGATTTTCCATTCAAGATGGGATATATTAATATAATGCTCTCATAGCAGCCCTGGGTAACTCTGACCTTAGCTCAAGAATTCTTTTAAGAGGTGAATATGGAAGACTATCCTACAAAATCCACACACTTACTTGCTACCCTCAGATACTACTGTCAAATTTGCAAGCACTGACATTCTGTGCTAGTAAATAACAAACACATTTTTCTAAAGTATTTTGTCTATATACTAAATTCTAGATTAGCTAGTATTTTGGTTGTTTGATCTGTTTTACTCCCATATCATTTAAAATAATAGTAAGAAAAAATGATTCAAAGATTAGGGAAAATAATTTTTTAAATTTTTTTAAATTTCAAAATATTAAGGGGGTACAAATGTTTTTGATACAGAGCTTCAGTTAGGGCTATAAAAGTGCCCATCACCCGAATAGTGGTCACTGTACCCAATAGGTGGGTTTTTGCCCTTTCCTTCATCCCCTACCCCCCTTGATTTCCAATGACTTTTACTTCCCTCCGTGCAATTGTGGGCCCATCAGTTAGTTCCAATTTATTAGAATATATGTGGTGTTTGTTTTCCTGTTCTTGAGGTACAGTAGCCAGTTCCTTCCAAATTGCTGCAAAAGGCATTAATTCATAATTTTTTATGGCTGATAGTATTCCATGAAATACATATGCCACATTTAGTTAATCCACTCATGAATTGATGGGCACTGTGTTGATTCCACATCTTTTCAATTGTGAGTTGTGCTCCAATAAACATTTAAGTGCAGGTGTCTTTCTGATAAAATGACTTATTTTCCTTTGGGTAGATACCCAGTAATGGGATTGCTGGATCAAATGGTAGGTCTACTTTTAGTTCTTTGAGAAATCTCCATACTGTGTTCCACAGGGGTTTTACTAATTTGCAGTCCCATCAGCAGTGTATAAACTTAACTTTCTCTCTGCATCCATGCCAGCATCTATTGTTTTGGAGTATTTAATAAAAACCATTCTAACAGGAGTAAGGTGATATCACATTGTGGTTTTAATTTGCATTTCCCCGATAATTAGTGTTGCTTAGCATTTTTTCATATGTGTGTTGGCCATTTGTCTATCTTAATTTGAAAAACTTCTATTCATGTCTTTTGCCCACTTTCTAATGGGTTTTTTTTTTTGTTGTTGTTGTTGATTTGTTTGAGTTCTTTGTAGATTCTGGATATTAGCCTTTTATCAAATGTGTAGAGTGCCAATATTTTCTCCCATTCTGTAGTTTGTCTGTTTACTCTGTTGATTATGTCCTTAGCTGTCCAGAAGCTTTTTAATTTAATCAAGTCCCATTTATTTATTTTTGTTGCTGCTGTAATTGCCATCGGGGTCTTAGTCATAAATTCTTTGCCTAGACGGATGTCTAGAAGAGTTTTTCCTACATTTTCTTTGAGAATTCTTATGGTTTCATGCCTTACATTTAATTTTTTTATCCATCTTGAATTAACTTTTATGAGTGGTGAGAGACAGGGGTCCTGTTTAATTCTTCTGCATGTGGCTATCCAATTTTGCCAGCACCATTTACTGAATAGGGCTTCTTTTCATCAGTGTGCATTGTTGTCTTCTTTGTAAAAGATCAGTTGGCTGGAAGTAGTTGGTTTTATATCTGTGTTCTCTATTCTGTTACATTGATCTATGTCTCTATTTCTGTACCAGTACCATGCTGTTTTGGTTACTATAGCCTTGTAGGACCATTGGAAGTCTGGTAATGTGATGCCTCCAGCTTCATTCTTATTCCTTAGTATTGCTTTGGCTATTTGGGCTCTTTTCTGGTTCCAAACGAAGCATAGAATTATTTTTTCTAGATCTGTAAAGTATGGCTTTGGTAATTTGATGGGGATTGCATTTGATCTGTAAGTCACTTTGGGTAGTATGGACATTTTGACAATGTTGATTCTACCAATCCATGAGCATGATGTTTCTCCATTTGTTTGTGTCATCACAATTTCTGTCCTCAGTGTTTCATAGTTCTTCTTATGGAGATCTTTCACCTCCATATTTCTAGGTATTTTATTTTCTTTGTAGCAATTGTGAATGGTATTGAGTCTTTGATTTGACTCTGAGCTTGACTGTTATTGGTATATAGAAATGGTACTGGTTTATGTACATTGATTTTCTATCCTGAGACTTTGCTGAATTTATTTATCAAGCCCAGGAGTCTCTTGCTGGAGACTTTGAGGTTTTCTAGATGCAAGATCATGTCATAAGCAACAAGTGATAATTTGACCTACTCTTTCCTGATTTGATATACTTTATTTCTTTCTCCTGCTGATTGCTCTGGCTAGGACTTCCAGCACTATGTTGAATAGAAGTGGTGACAGTGGGTATCCTTGTCTTGTTCCAGTTCTTAGGGGGAATGATTTCATGTTTTCTGCATTCAGTATGATGTTGGCTGTGCATTTGTTATATATGACTTTTATAATTTTGAGATATTTTCCTTCTCTGCCTGGTTTGTTGAAGATTTTTATCATGAAAGTATGCTGAATTTAGTCGAATGCTTTTTCTGCATCTATTAAGATGCTCATGTGGTCTTTGTTTTTCTTTCTGTTCACGTGGTGAATCACATTTATTGATTTACATATGTTGAACCATCCTTGCATCCCTGGGATGAATCTCACTTGGTCATGGATTTTTTATTTTTTGGATCTGTTGTTGAATTTGGTTTGCTAGTATTATATTGAGGATTTTTGCACCAATATATATAAGTGGTATTGGTCTGTAGTTCTCATTTTGGTTGTGTCCTTTCCTGGCTTTGGTATCAAGGTGATACTGGCTTAACAGAATGAGTTGGGAAGATTCCCTCCCTCTCAATGTAATGGAGAATTTTTGTGGTATGGGTATCAGTTCTTCTTTGTAGGTCTGGTAGAAATCAGCTGTGAATCCATCTGGTCTGAGGCTTTTCTTTGTTGTTGGAAGACTTTATTACTCCTTCAATCTCACTCCTCATTATTTTTCTGTTCAGGAGTTTATTTCTTCTTGATCGAGTCTTGGAATGTTGTGTTTTTCCAGAAATTTGTCCATTTCCTCCACATTTTCTAGTTTATGTGCATAGAGACTTTTGTAATATTCATGGATGATGCGTTTCTGTGCTATCAGTTGTAGTGTCTCCTTTTTCATTTCTGATTGAGCTTATTTGAGTCCTTTCTCTTCTATTCCTGTGTGTGGGTTTTTAAGGCTATGAATTTTTCCCTTAGGTATGCTTTTTCTGAGTCCCATAGATTTTGATAGCTTGTGTCCCCTTTGTTGTTCAGTTCAAGGAATCTTTTGATTTCTATCTTGATTTCATTATTGACCCAATATTCATTCAGTAGCAGGTTGTTTAATTTCCATGACTTTCTGTAGAATTACTGTTAACTTTTGGAACTGATTTCTAGTTGTAATCCAGTATGGTCTGAGAAGGTACATGGTATGATTTTGATTTTTTAAAATTTCTTGGGACACGTTTTATGACTAAGATATGATCAATCTTGGAGAATGTCCCATGTCCTGATGAGAAGTCTGTATATTCAGTAGTTTTTGGATAGAATGCTCTATAAATACATGTTAGGTCCATTTGTTCTAGGTTCCCCTTTAAGTCCATTGTTTCTTTATTTATTTTCTGCTTTGATGATTTGTCCAGCTCTGATAGTGAGGTGTTGAAGTCCCTAGCAATTACAATGCTATTATTTATTTCCTTGCTTAGCTCTAGTAGAATTTGTTTTATGTATCTGAGAGCTCCTGTGTTAGCTGCATATATATTTAGGATTTGTTTGTCTTCTTATTGAATTACTCCTTTTATGATTATGTAATGAACATCTTTGTCTTTCTTTACCATTGTTGATTTAAAGTCAATTTTGTCTGATATGAGAATGGCTACACCTGCTGTCTTTTGGTTTCCATTTGTGTGGAATACTTTATTCTATCCTTTCACATTGAGCCTGTGTGTGTCGTTCTGGTTTAGATGTGTCTCTTGGAGACAGCAGACACTTGGCCAGCCTATGTCTTTTGAGTGAAGCATTTAAAACATTAGGAGGTAGAATTGATATGTGGGATGCTGTTTTCTTCATCATATGGGTAGTACCTTATTGCTATCTTTTCCTTTTTGTGCTATTGCTGTATAGGAGTTGTGAGCTTTAGCTTTTTTGGGTGATTTTACACTAGTGATTATCTATTGTGCTGATTCCTGTGTAATGCAGTTCTGAGTATTTCGTGCACGGCAGGTCTGGTCATGACAAATTCCCTCAGTGTTTGCTTGTCTGCAAAAGACGTAATTTCTCCATCAATTGTGAAACTTAGTTTTGCAGGATACAAAATTCTAAGTTGGCAGTTGTTTGGTTTCGGATGATTGAAGATGGGGCCCTACTCCCTTTTGGCTTGTAAGGTTTCCACTGAGAAATCTGCTGTTAGCCTGATGGGTTATGCATTGTAGGTAAGTTGTTGCATATGTTTAGCCGCCTATAGAATTTTCTCCTTCATTTTGACTTTGGCCAGGTTGATTACTGTATGTCTTGGAGATGTCCTATTTGCTATTAATCTTCCCAGTGTTCGATGACCATCTTGTATCTGGAATTCTGGATTTCTGGTGATACCAAGAAAGTTTTCCTCAATAATTCTCTTGAATTGATTTTACATGCTTTTAGCTCTTTTTGCTTCTCACTCAGGGATACCGATAATTTGTATGTTAGTTCACTTCACATAGTCTGATATCTCTCTAAGTGACTGCTTTGCCTTTTAGTTTGTCTTCTGTGCTTCCGTACTGGGTTAGCTCAAGAGCCTCGTCTTCAAGCTCTGAGATTCTTTCTTCTCCTTGGTTTAGTCTGTTGCTGAAGCTTTCTGCTGTGTTTTGAAATTTCCCAAATGGTGCTTTCATTTCTTTAAGTTCTGTTATATTCTTTCTTTTGTTGTCTAGCTCTTTAGTGACTTTTTAATTAATTTCCTGAAACATTTTTTACTCATTTTTGTTGGTTTTCAACTTTCTCTTCAATTCTTTTCATCTTATTTGCCATCTATATTCTGAATTCCATTTCTTTCATTTCAGCAATTTCCTTGTGGTTGGAGTTCACTACTGTAGCTCCATTGTGATCCCTTTGGGGTGTGAGCTCTTCTGATTTGTTCTGTTTGCCTGTGATTGCCTCTATTGAAGCCTGTACTGGATGCCGTTTGTGCTGGGCATTGGGTTGTTCACCTGATAGTTGTAGTATGTTGAAGGTGGGAGCTGAGCCAGATCCCCTTCACTGAGGCTGGTGCTTTGAGGATTACTCTGCCTGAGTTCTCCCCACAGGGGTGACAGTGGCAGCTGGATGAGGCTATCTAGGCAGGGGTCATGGGTTCCCAGGCTGTGGATGTTTGCTTGAACCAGGTCCTGGTATATTGGCAGCTTGAGTCTGACAGGTCCCTGGTGGGGCGTTGCACTTTGGGACAGTTTTCTTTTCTCTGCCACAGTGGTGGAGGTTCTGGGTGGAGTTTTGGGACCCAGATGCAGCACAGGAATCATGGGAGTGGTTTTTCTGGCCTGGTGGGAGCTCTGAGGTGCAGAGGCAGATCCTCAGTCTCATGAAAGCCTCAGAGCTGGGACTGGGGAGGAGCCAGAAGCAGGGATTCTGAGCAGGGCCTCAGAGCCAAAAGCAGGGCTGTGAGGGTGGCGGGGTGGTGATCTGACAAAGAGGGCAGGGTCAGGATGAAGCAAGTGTTGGGATGTTCCATTGACTTAGGGACCACATGGATGCCAAGTCACATGGACAAAAGTTGGTATGAGCAGCCCAAGGACTGCAGAGTTCTCTCTGCCCCCTCCAGGCCCCTCTAAAGCAGTCACCCAAAGCCTCCCAGGTAGGATCCTGCAGTGCCCTAGTCAATTTCCGTGCTCAGATCCCATTGCACTGTAGGGGAGGGACTCTTGGCTTCCAGTCACAGAGGAGCCTCCAGTTAGTCTGCTCCCTCCCCAGCCCAGTGTGGGTGATATGAAGGCCACTGCTGCAAAGCTGAGTCCTGTGCCAACCTGGTGCTGTGCACCTGAGAGTTCAGGATGGCTTTAGCTGCTGCCCAGTCTGCACCACAACTGTTGTCTGGTGCAGTGACTCCACAAAGACTCCAGGCAGGTCCCCCGTCCATCCAGGAGATCTATGGCAATGGAGGCAGCCTCGTTACAACTTGGCCACAGCACCTGTGGGGTGAGCACAGGGCCCCAGCACTCTATCCTCCTATTCTTCCAAGCACATACTTTGATATTGTCAAGTGTATTGCCTTGTCACCTTTTTTTATTCCACACCGAGCGTCCTGTGTTGCTTCTCTGTGATTTCATAATATTCCCTCTGAGAAGAGCAATCCATATGTAGGCAGCTGCCTGCAATTTTCACTTCTTTCCTTGAAAGCCATGGCTCACAGGATGCTTCTAGTCTGCCATTTTTTTCTCTCCTCCTGGGAAAGGAATATTGAGGGATGTGGATGTGAATAGCAAAACTTTAGTAGATATTTTTGTCAATAACTCTGGAAAAAATAAAGCTGAGCTATGCACACACAAGCAATGGATCACACTCCTACTGGGAAGGCAATGGGTTTGGATTGACCTAAGAGTCTTAGTCTGTTTATTTCATTGATTCAGAAAATTTTATTGTGTGTTATTATAGGTTAGGCACTAGTCAAAAAATAAGGATACATAAATGGAAAGGAATGTCATAATATATACACTAATATATATTAGTTTGGTAGGAAAAGATAAACATTAAATAATCCCACAAATAATGATATAAATGGTGAGGGTTTCAGGCTAAAGTGTTTGGATACACTCTGACGTGTGAGTCATCATGGATACATCTAGCAAATGGAGTGTGTTGGGGATAAGGATAGGGACCATTTCCCTGCATCCACATGAAGTGTCTTTCTGGTGCTATTCTGAATAAAGGAATAAAATTACCATGTGTTTCTACTTTGTATGTACTTATTACCTTGCATTTCCTGAATTATAGAATAGAACAAGTGTAAGTTATCTCAAAAAGTCTGTAAGATATTAAAAGAGACAAGAGCCATATTGAATAAGTCTTTTATATTCTTCATTGGGCCTAATACAGTCCTGACCACTTTTGAGATACTCTGGAAGTTTTAACTTTAAGGAATTTCTCCACAGCCTCATATAAACTGGAATAATATCACAATTATCTTTTGAGAAGTTGTATGCACCACATATTAACAAATGTGGATTAACAAATTCATTGTTTACTTGAGTTGAAAGATGCCCTCAAAATCAGCTACTCCAGAGACAATAGATAATTATCAACCCTGATTCTGACTTGTTGTGTTACTTAGAGTAGTGGTGAAACAAATTCTGTGCTGTGTTTAGTCTTAGGAAAAAAAAAGTTTTGGAGAAGATTAGTGGTCTCTTAAGCAAAGATAGAGTAGTTGCAGCTGGTTGTCCAATTTTTTGACATATAATGCTCTAATCTTTATACTATGCAAGTAATATTCTCTGACAAACATTATTTATTTAAAAGTATCTTGCATTATCCACTAAATATGATTCTTCTCTAATGTGCCCTTGATATCTACATCTAGTTCTTCATTGCTCATAGAAGAAAATTTCACCATAAATTTCCCCAAGTCAAAAAACTCAGGTGAAGGAGTAAAGTAGCCATAGAGTACAGCACATTTTTTCTTTAATTAAATCACATTTTGAGCTCTATTCAGCATGTGTAATAATTTCAAATTGTGAAAACGTGTTAAACAATACTGAATTTTTATCCCCACAGTGTATGAGCATAAATTTCAAAAAATTTCGTTAATATAAAATGACATTTGGAATATCTTATCTTCAATGATCTTATTAGTATGTAATTATTTGGAATTATGTCTTCATTGGGAGAGCAAAGATTTTATGATTTGTCATATACACACAGATTTGAATGCCAATTCCAATACTTCTTAGTTATATGATCTTTGGCATATTATTTATTTCTCACCTTCAATTTCCTTATCCATAAAATGTAGATAATGGTAATCTACCAAATAGGGATATGAGGAGGATTAAAGGAATTAATATTTGTCATGTATTTGGTATCTACAGAAAGAATTTGAGAACTATTAGTTCCCTTTGTATTTCATGTACTGTTTGTGCTTCACAATATATAATTCCAGTATTGTACAAATTAATCATGTAATTGTTTTCCTACCTTTATTCTATACGTGCATAATTTTGTTTTTTGTTTTAGTTTTGTTTGTTTGTTTGGCTCTTTGTTTGTTTGGTTTTTGACAGAAGGAAGGCCCTTTTCCCTTCTTCATTATCTGACTCACTCATCTTTGATCTTTGGTGTTGAGTACAAACATTTTTTCTTTACAAAAGTATCCCATTATCTGTAGACTTACTTGTAGCCTCTCTCTTTGCACTCCCACAGACTTTTGGGCTTACCTCTGCTAACACACTTGACACAATACACAATATCTTGTACGCATTTTCTGTTTCACCCACCAAAGTGGACATAGTTGATTTTCAAATAATTAAAGACCTTGCACAGTCTTTAAGTTACTAGCTACTGATTTAGACATAAGAATTTCTGTGCAGTATTTTGGATATCGAAAGTAGAAGAGATTCTATTGAAGGTATATTTAGCACAGAGCATATTTTTATTATTAAAGAAAACATCTTTTTATTATTGCTATTATTTTAGTTTTGTTAATATGTTAGATTTTTAAAAAGAAAAGCTTTATTTTTAGATAAAAATACTGAAAAGTTTATGGTTGAAATAATTTTATATATTGAATTTTTAAAAAATAAATTAAATTACACTGTTCACTCTACTTGTGTATATGTCTAAAAGTTTCTGTAATAAAAATTTACAAATAATTATATCCTTTCTCTTGACTTGAATTCTTATAATACGTAGATTTGTTTCAAGTTTGAGGTGTGTCCTAAAGGATGGATTATTTGTATTCAAATTGAACGGGTTCTAATTATTCCTGTAAAGCTATAAGTAGGTTTAAATGTTGCTTTAAAATATTACCATTGTATTTAAAAATATTATATTAAATCTATAAGTAGGAAGGATAAATACTCCATAAATGATATTAATTTGTGTATGTGGTCCAAATTAATGAAGATGTCTTTTTTGAATTTTGGACTTTGAGCTTCTTAAAAGAGCCATTAAAAACTCAGGTTCATAAAAAAATTATGTATTTTCATAGTTTTGTTACTTTTATTTATCAATTTTATCCAAAAGAAATTTATTTAATTTTTTTTTAAACATATAATTTAATTTTATTTTTTTTCCAGATTTATCAAGGTATAATTGACAAAAATTATGTATATTTAAGGTATACAATATGATGTTTTGATAAACATTGTGAAATGATTACCACAATCAAGATAATTAACATATTCATCACCTCACTTTTTCTTTTTAGTGGTAAGAATGATTAAGATCTACTCTCTTAGGAAATTTCAGCTATGCAATATATTATTATTAACTAATAGTCACCATGCTGTACATTAGGTACTCAGAACTTACTCATCTTATAACTGCAAGTTTGTACCCTTTGACAAACATCTCCCCATTTACCCCACCCTCCAATTCCTGGTAACCACCCTTAAACTCTGTTTCTATGAGTTAGAATATTTTAATTCCACATGTAAATGAGATGATGTGGTATTTGTCTTTCTGCTTATTTCATTTAGCATAATGTCCTCCAAGTTCATCCCTGTTGTTGCAAATGACAGGGTTTCTTTCTTTTTTAAGGCTGAATAATATTCCATTGTGTATATCACATTTTCTTTTTTTTTATTTCAGAATATTATGGGGGTACAAACACTTTGGTTACTAATATTGCCTATGCACTAACCAAGTCAGAGCTTCAATTGTGAATATCCTCCAGACAGTGCGCCCCACACCCATTAGGTGTGAGTTTTCTCATCCCCTCCACCCCTCTCCCACCTGCCCAACCCCTGCAAATATTATTTCCATGTGTGCATATAAGTATTGATCAGTTAGTACCAATTTGATGGTGAGTACCAGTGGTGCTTGTTTTTCCATTCTTATGATACCTCGCTTCAAAGAATGGGCTCTAGCTCCATCTAGGATAATACCAGACGTGTTAATTCACTGTTGTTTTTTATTGCTGAGTAGTGCTGAGCTTAACTCCTGTGAGATTGGCTTATATCAAAAAGTCCCAAAACAACAAATGTTGGCAGGGATGCGGAGAGATAGGAACACTCATACACTGCTGGTGGGACTGCAAATTAGTACAACCTCTACAGAAAGTACTATGGAGATACCTCAAAGAACTAAAAGTAGAACTACCATTAGATCCAGCAATCCCGCTACTGGGTATTTACCCAAAGGAAAAAAAATTATTTTTGTAATATACAGTATCAGGTAGAAATCTACTTTTATATGCTTTTTTCCCCAGGTAAAATAACACCGACTTTTAATTAACTTATTTGTTAATACAAAATATTTTACATATTTATGGGGTACATGTATTTGTTACGTGCACAGAATGTGTAATGCTCAAGTCAAGGTATTTGAGGTATCCATCACCTTGAGTATTTGTCATTTCTATGTGTTGTTAAACATTTCAAGTCCTCTCTTCTACCTACTTTGAAACACACAACGCACTGTTGCTATCAATAGTCACCATACTTTGCTATCAAGTATTGGGACTTATTTAATCTATCTACCCACTGACCAACCTCTCTTTTCCCCTCCCCTTTACACACACTGTAAGTAGCTTTCTACCTGATACCATATACAAAAATAAATTCCTTTTGGATAAAATTGATAAGTATAAGTAACAAAACTAAAAACGTAGAATTTTTTTTAAATGTCGGTTTTGGATGGCCTTTCTAAGAGGCTGAAAGTCCAGAATTCATAAAAGACAACTTCATTAGTTCAGACCACATAAATTAAAAACAAACTAATTTTCATAGATCAAATGACCTCATAAACAATTTAAAAGAACATTACCAAACAAGGAAAAGTATTTGAAACATAACTTACAAAGAAGTAATAATATCCAAAATTCAAATTACTAAGAAAGAATAAAAACTCAATGGATAAATACATAAATGCTATGATTCATGATACAAATATTTATTAGGGTTGAGAATGTGGAAAAAAAAAGGTTTTTTTAACTTTTATGTTAGTGTACATTTGTAAGATTTTCATGGAGGAAATTTCAAATTGAATTAAAATTAAAATCAAAACTATAATTACACATACAATCTGAATCAGTAGTTGAACCTCTAGATATATTTTCTATGTGTGTATATTTCTATACATGCACAAAGGTATTTTGCAAAGGGATCCTTTTGCAGCTTGAGTTAATAGTAGATAGATAAACAGAGAAATATATTTAAAGTTCATCAATAGGAGAGCTAAATTATGAACCACCAACATTATAGAACATTCCATATAACTAATTTGGAAGAATTATGCAGATATAAAAGTTACGACAGGAAAATTTTTCTTGATTTTATGCATTTTTCATTTAAAAATGTAAGCTCAAAAACATTGCATCTAGCATGTTTTTTGATTAGTAAATAAGCAAATGAATCAGAAGGGTATAAAGCAAATTGTTCAAAGTGGTTATCTCTGGGGAGGTAAAGCAAAGATTCCAGCTCTTTATCAAAATCATCCTCCACTTTTTTGGGCACACAGCTAAAAATGTCTCACAGACTCTGTACCAATTAAGGGTGGTGTGGTGATGTCTTAATTTCTCTTCAATTGCATGAAAGCAGAAGTCACGTTTGTTTCCTGCTTTCAGGTCTGACCCATAGAACATCCCTTTCACACCCCTTCATGTTTGCATCTCTTCTGTTAGCTGAATCCAGATGGCAAGACCTCAGTGGTGAAGACACAAGATGGGACGTGCCTACTTCTCTAAATCACCACATGGAGTAAGGGAGCCAACTGAATATGAACACCGTCATCAAACCGGCACATGCCTAAGAAAGAAATTATTTTTATATTTGGGCCATTACATATTTTGATATTTATTTGTTATAACATCTTTCACAACTCTCAAGAGAAGAAAGGGAGTTGTAAGTGGAGAATAGATCATACTGAGGCAATATCTTGAATCACAAAAAAGTGTAATTTACAAAAATAATATACATATAAAATAAATACATTAATTATAATTAACTTCTAGGCTGAGGTTGCTAAATTTACACATGGTATTGGAATTTTCCTTGTGTATCACTGAAACAGCCATGTAAACATGTTTTTACTAATGTGTTGCTTGATCGGTCATTGCAGAAAGAGACACAATTTCCTGACACAGGGTTAATCAGAATTTTGACCTAGTAAAACAATAAAACTGAAAAGAATAGTTATAAGTAGTATAGGACAAGATTTCTTAGAAAACCAGATGCCATTTTGTATTGTTCTCTGGGTTTTTTTTGTGTGTGTTTTTTTAATGAGATTTCCTTTTTTTTTCATTCAATGTTTGGACCACTGCGAGTGACAGTGGACCCTGATGGACTCTGTCACCCTGTGAGAGTTCAGTTTGCATCTCTCTCCATCCTCCAAGAAATTCCGTGTGAAGAAGTAAAACAGAATGGAGATGAGTAGAGGTGTGCTGGAAATCTCAAGGATAGTTTTATTTTCTTTAAGAGGATAAAATTCTTGTGATAAGTAAGACAGACTAATATTAAAGCAATTCAATTCCATATAATCTGACAATCAAGGATTACCACAAATACAATTAGATACGGGGAGGAGAGCAGCATGAGATCAGGTAACAAAATCTAAAATATTAATAGAAATTTTTCTGGTTTAAAGTGATAATCAATGGCAGCATTAAAAAAATTCATGCTGGGACTCTGAGTAGAAGGTGATTTCCATCTTTAAAGGGAATTGTGTTTTTTGTGAAGCTGAGCCTTGCTGTTGGAAACCTTGATTTTAGTACCCATTATAAGGGAACAGAGTTCTGGAATGTTTGCATCATTTTAATGATACTTACATCTTGCCTAGAGAAATCTGTGACTGCCAGGAGAAGGGATGAGGACTGAGGCTGAACTGCATCTGAATTCATTGTCAAGCAGATCTGGGGAGACTACAAGCATTGTGTTTACCACTAAAACCTATTTGCAGATAAAGTGTTGTTTAGCAGGTAGTTTTTACTTAGAAAATCATGTTACAGAGCTATCTTACTGTATTATATCAAGAAAAAAATACTAACCTGAAATAGTATAGACAACAATAAAGTGCAGAAAAAGGAGAACAAATTGCATACTTTTTACTTATGACTTTGGGAGCTTTAATTTCTACATATGGAGAGTGGAGACAGTGTCTGCCACGCTAGGAGTCTCATCTCTCTCTCCACTACCTCCACACCTGCCTATAATCCAGTCATGATAACTGACAACTGATCTTAGTGGAGTGCTCACTATAATGCTAAAAAGTTTTTTATGTATTTTACATGTATTGGGCCTTTTGATCCTTACAGCAATTCTATGAGGTTAATACTATTATAATCCACATTTTATAGAGTAGGAAACCATGACCGAGAGAGGTAAGTAGCTTGTTCAAACTTATACAACAAGTCAGTGGCGAAATCTGTTCCATGAGCTCAGACTGTCTGGTTCTAGATCAGTACTCTTAAATCTCATACTATCCTGACTCATAGGATATTTCTAGTTCCCCTAACTCAGCCTATCTTCTCAAATTGTACAACTTTGTACTAAGACCTAGGTCTGCCTGGAATGTCTTTCTTGCATCCTTCCCCAATGTAGTTTCCAGTCACATATCAAGGTTCTCTACAGATATGATATATTTCAAAAATATTTCTTCAATTTCTCCTACCCCAGGCTCTTCTGTGCTGTCATGCAAATCAGTGTTAGCCTGACTCACACTATAATTCCATTTATTTAGTTGTTTTCCTCCACTAATTGGAGATCCTTAAAGGCAGCAATGTTATAATTCCTCAATAAATATTTTCTGCATGTAAATAGTATTATGCAGAGATACCATAGGATAATATGGTAAAACTGTTTTGTAAACCATGAAGTACCATGCAAATGTTACATAGAATGATTCATCAATAAGGCACTCAGAACATGTTCTTTATGTTGAAAAGGAAATAGAAAAATCATAAAAGGAAAGTAGTACAACAATACTACTTACTCTAATTTATGCCTGATAAAATGAAAACATTGATTTTACTGAATAATACATATTAAATGAAGATATTTTCTCTTAGTGGATATCATGATGTGGTACCAGATGCTGACAAAGAAGAGGAATAATGCATCCCATATTTATTATATACTTGGAATAGCTCAATAAAAAGGTGAGATAAGGCTAGCTATGTTGGTGCTTTAATATACACAGTGAGGATAGAAATATCTTTATCCCCAGGAGACTGCAGCATGAGAATGAAGTCAGGGATGCCCAAATGGATGGGCAAGTCCTGCTTCCAAGGACTAGTGGGTTAACCCTTGAGAAGGTTATGGTAGTCTTTCAGTGTGGATAGTAATGCTTATATCACTGGAGTCTTGTGGTGATCTGAAGGCGATTATGCACGTTAAGTTGCACATCAGCACATATATTATACATATTTAATAATTTAAAATTTTGTCTAACCCAACCCTTGTTTTTCTCATATGTGTAGTGGTCTAGACTAATTAGACTCATTTTAACATTTTGGTTTTAAGTGATTACAAATTGTACATCTAGTTTAAATTAGAGTTTCCCTTAAAACTCTTTTTAATTAATTTTATTTCTGCAGATACACTCAATGTAATCGATTATGATAGTTACCTAAGTTAAGGTTGCAATTACTCTCAGTAAGTGTTTAAGTCTATGAGGGTTTAATTCATTAGTGATCAATGTACCAAAGCATTGTCCAAGAACAATAGAAATTAATCATCCACTGTTAGATACAAAATACTGACTCTTAAAAAATGTCATGACTGCAAATCAGATGAAATATAGTAGTAAAGAAATAAAATATACTGGGGAGGGCAGAGATTATTTTACAACAACTTTCACTTACAATTTTAATAGGATATTTGAATTTTTATATAGCATAAATATTATATTTAAAAATAATTAAGCATTTATATTGAAAACTGTCCTGGTTAGTCATAAAAATGTGGATTAGGTAACATGCCTGGAGTGATGAATATTATAGTTTAATCAAGGCTCAGGGACTAGGGTTGGAGAGAAAGGAAGTTGAGAATTATAAAGCAGGACTTTTAATATTCATTTACTTTCATATGTATCATAAGAAGTAGCAGGGTATATAATAATTTTCCCCTTTTTTATAGATGAGGAACTAAGTTCAGGGAAAAAATTAACACCTTGGGCCAAGTCACACAGAGACAGAAAAAGTTTTAATGGAACTTTTCAGACAGGAAATTATTCATAATGATAACACTTAGTGTCTATGAAGTATCAGACATGGTCCTACAATCTCAGGATATAAAAGCTGATAAGGCAAATAAACTTCCTCATTTCTCAGAATTTAAATTCACCTGGGGAAGATGGGCAATAAAGAAGTCAGCAAATAAATAACTAGCATACCTTTCAACATGATGACGGCTGTGGCATAAATAAAGCTGGGAAAGGCGATAGATCATGATGAGGGAAGTGTTCATATTTTAGACAGTCGGGTTCTGAAAAGCCTTTCTGAAATGTGAAGTTTGAGCATTATCCAAGGGATGTGAAGGAGAAAGTTATGAGAAACCCTAGATGCAGGTGTTCTAGGTTGAGGCCCTTAATAGAAATGAGTCTGACATGTTCTAAGAATTGCAAGACCAATGCAGTGGGGCCAGAGTGAGCAAGGGGAGGAGTGATAGGAACTTAGGTCAGAGAAAGAGGCAGCAGCCAAGTCATACCTGGGAGGCTCGGTACAATTTGCAAGAACTTGGTATATTTTGAACCAGGGAGTGAAACAGTCTGATTTTTGCTTTTAATGAATGAAAACAGTATTGGATATCACAATCACTTTGTATACCTTAGATGTCAATATTTCAGTATTTCAATTATTAGATTGACCATTACATAATTCCTGGTCCCTATAAGAAAAGATGACACACTCCCAAACAGATATTCAATGTCCAGAATGTTTGCACAGGCCTTAATAGGGTTAAGAGAAAAAATAAGGCATGGCAAATCTTCATTTGTTCATAATATGAGTTTTGGTGGTCCTGTCGTTATTTGTGTTGCCACAGATTTCCATTAACTAGTACTACTGGCAAAAAAGTATGAACGAGCTCCCTAGTGTATTCAGGGAGGTTCAGATGTTTCTTTGCTCCCACATTCCAGTTTCTCTTGTATAATTAGTAGCAAGGACTTGAACCCATACAGTGACTCTCTTCTCTGCCTCTTGGTTTAATGGCATGAGGAGCCACAAGTGAACGTGCGAATGTTCCATGGCTATATTCTCAGATTGAGGTGTTCTTCCATTTGGGTGCAAGTCTTCTAAATTTATTGAACCAAAAGATGAAGGGACAAGGAGCAAAAAATTTCTCAACAGAGTTATTAGGTGGAATAATGCTAAGAATCACTTCTATTTCTACATTTTAACTACTAGACATATATATTATAGATACAGAGGAGATTTTACCTTATATTATTCACTCACCTGGGGCATATGCTACCTCCCATAAATCAGAACCACACATTTGCAGGGTGCTTTCTCCTAGCCGTTACTCTAAGTCTTCAACAGGCTATTCCATGGTTCTATCAAAATAGCACTTCAATGGGGATGGGATTAAGATCAGAATGCTAATGTAATGCCTAATACTAAGCCAAAACCTCAAATCTCAAGTGATATTTAAAATTTAAAATTAAAAAAAGTATGATTTCTTGCATGGGCTCATGATCTTTCTGAGTCAAATTGGCATAATCTTGTAATTCTTTGATTACATAGGGTAATTCCTCTAGACCAGACCTTATTTTTCTGTGCCTGCTCTGCTAGCAACTGGCTGTCAGTATGGGTTCAGAGGTCATGAGGGCAGGTAGGAGTATGTTTCCTTTAGCAGGGAAGTTCAATGGGATTTAGATACTCAAAGTTCTTGAGCCAACTTCTGTTGACTCAAAGGTTCCCATTCCTAAATTTCAGAATTCCAGTCCTTTCCCAACCCTAGTAAGAAAATTGGAGGAATTGAACACTTAACTGATTCTGCAATTCTATAATCCTTATATTCAGATCCAGAGACTAATCCACAATCATTAAAAACTGGGTAATAGTCTTTCCTTTCCTGCCCTAAATTAAGCATTAGAAGCTTTTACTTTGTCCATTTCTCTATGCAAGCTCTAATTTTATCAGAAGCAGTAGGCCAAGCCACAATTTCTCTTTCATCACTGTTATCACCATACTAAATTGCCAAAGTTACTCTAAGTCCCACAACTTTTCCTCCATTTCTACTACTTTCCATATTACTATCACTGTAAATTTTATAATCATGATGCCATTCTAAGTCATATATTACCAAGGTCCCATTTGCCTTGACCAGAAGGATATCTGTACATTTTTGAAATATATGAGCAATCCAATTCTATATTCCCATTATGATATCTATTTCTTGGGTCTATCCCTGGGATCAATGTATCAGGATTCCAGCAGGAAAATAAGTGCAACCTCAAAAGGGGTGATTAAATCTAGTTTAGTGAAAGGATAATTATGAGAGTCTGGACAAAGTGAAAGAAAGCCAATAAGAGTGGGTGAAACACCCTGGGGATAGCAGCAGAGAAAAACAACTACTACCTTTGGTTTTAATAGGACAAGAGGTGAGAGTAGTAACTAGAACCTGAGAAGAAGCTCATGCTATAAATAAGAATCCCAGTCAAGAGACATGGTCTTTGATAGAGAAACTCCTTCACTGCTAGCCTATAGCCCAGAAAAAAGCAGCTCTCTTTTTATTCCACTCTCCAGTCTCCTGCTGGTGCTTCTCATTGGTCAAAATCAAATAGAAATCGGAAAACAAGGTAACCATGAAAGGAACACTTCCGGGACAATCTTGGGATGCACAGGAAGGTGGAGAGTATAAAAAGTGAATCTAGAAAAACTAAGAAAATATACATAGTACAATCATCTTTCCCTTCTGCAATCTACTATTTGGAAATGTCCACAAAGAGAATGAGTTTCCCTTCTCTGTGAAGCTTCAGCTAGAGAGAACCAAGCTAAATCATTCTCACTTACTGTCAAACTTTGGAACTTAAAGTTTAGGTGTTTCAATCTAGGACCTGTGTAGCAAAGCTCCAGTTTCACATGCTTCCTGTGAGGACTGTTCTGCAGTATGATAAGAAAGCTTTAGAGCCATTTGTCAGGGACAGCGTCTTGTTATTGATTTTTTTTGAAAAACAATCGGGCAAGATGGGCATTAAAATTACATCAATTCACTGAAATTGCTCTGGCTTTGGTACCTATGATACAAGCTGCAATTTTAAATGAACTGTCAGAGACAATGCTCCATTGAATCCTTTATTATACCTGTCTCTTTGCTATCTATAACGTAACAGAATAAAGATAAAAAAAGAACAGGTTTGGGTATGATTCACTTTAGCAAATATATTTTTATCTATTATTGATCATTATTGCCTGGTTAGGAAATTAAGCATGATTCCCAAAGACATTCTTAAGGGAATAAAAATAACCCCAAATCATTTATTCTATGTCTATCATATGCCTAGCTCTGTTGAAGGCTGACTTAAAAAAAGACCCAGGAAACTATTATATGCTTCCTTTTAAATGTTAATTAACAGAGAGGATACAGATATAGCAGCTCTTACTGCTGATGTGGGGCAATGGACATCAAAATTGAACCTATATATTTTTCCTTTATAATAAAATCTCTATCACTTTTAACTTGATATTGTTTCAAAGGTCTGATATTCATATCTCTATATAACACAAATTGGTATATGTTGATATACAGAGTAACTTTAAAATTTTACTTCATATATCTATTTTAAATACATACTAAGAAAATATATTTAGATGAGTTAAAAATTTGAACCAATTTTAGAGAAAAATATTATAAAATAGTAGCACAGATAATATGCAGACAACATTATAAATATGGTACGTGAATGACTATAATTTGAAAATATTACTTTATAAAAAGTTGTTTACTAGAGATAATTATAATGTGGATTATAATTGTATATATATGGTGAAACCAATTAGAAAAATATTGGTTTCTCTTGGGGGCTTAGCATCTATCTGTATTAAGCACAAATGTGATATCAATAATAATGTACTAAATTATTAACAATTATTAGATGTTAAGTCTACTATTCAGTGGATTGGAATTATGCTTTCACAATAATATACAAATAAAAGATAATATATCATTATTTTACATTGTGGAGAATAATATTCTTTGAATTATCAAAGAGATTTCTTCTTCCCAATTCTATTAAATTGTATGCTGGAGTTCAGAAATAAGAGAGTAAAAATATAAAAAACCAAACATGAGCAAGTATGTGTTTACATACCTAAAATGGCTATGGATTGATCAACCAGCTTATTATTTAGAAGTTATTTGTTTGATTGTGGTAGAAAACCAAACTAAAAATAGATTATATTAAAAAAGTAAATATTTTTAATCACATGTGAAAATTCCAGGGTAGCATGATCCAGGGAACTAAACCATGACATTCCCACGTGTTAGCACTGTGTTGTCTTTATTTTTAGGCCCCATAAAAGTGACCTCTGACATCTTCAGTTTATATCATCCTTACTGCCATCAGTTTCACAGGAAAAGACTGCCTCTCTTCATGATAGTTCCTGTATGCCTCTTGGAGTTCACTTTGATCAGACCAACTATAGTGAGGAATATATCTGAAACTTTTTCTGTGGCTAGGGATCTGGGATTATGCTGACCATGCAGGACTTGGTCAAATTGTTTCCCTTCCCCCCACGCTTACACTGATTTGGGGATGCAGTCCCATTGAACCAAATAAAATTGGAGTTAGAAGAGTTGCAACCCATAAGAAAGTTGGTAGATTGTTGATTGACAAAAGGGAACAGATTCTGGATTACAAAAACATAAAAAAACATAATCATAGATGTGACCAGCAACATATGCCTGAGCTGCTACTTAGTGATATCTTCTGTGAGATGAGCTTTTCATATATTTTAAAACATTTGCCTTATAATCCATATTTTCTATTCAATGGGGGCTTATTATTAGATTGCCCTTTGAGTAGGCCTTACTTTTTTCAAATAAAGGTTTTAAAATCCATGCTACCAACACACTGCTGGCAGAACTCTACTATTTTAGATAACAGCTGGCAGTGAGAACACAAAAAAGAGATTGCTGACTGAGAGCAAAGATTATGCACACCACTTCAAAGACAAGAATAGAATTTCAAAATAATCAAAGAATAATGGCTCAGGACTGAAAGAGTTTACTTTGAACAAGGGTGGGAGTATATAACACCTAGTTATAAGACACCTAAACAAGACCAAAATAGTCATGGAATGAACAAAACAATGTGAGACATACAGCAGAAGACCCAATCTAGATCATAATTGTCCTACATCACCCAGGTTCAGGATCACTACCTTTTCTAAAGGAAGGAGAAACTTAAGACTGATATTGAAATTCATTGCAAAGTTTTTATATTCTGCCATTTATAATTATGTAGAGTGAATGCAAATAGCTTGTGAGCCCAGATTGTGGCAACTAAGTGGGGCAGGGGAAGGCCCCCTCACCCTTTAACTGGGCTCCAAACCTCTCTGGGTTTAGTCCACGCCACTATCTTCTCCTCTCTGTCTTTTTTCTCAGCTTCACAGTTTTTCTTAGTTGGGTTCCCAGATATCTCTGTTGTCGCTCCCTGTGATCCACACTTGCAACTGTTCTCCGCTCTCCTTAGTCCACTATTCTATCTTCCAGCCAGGACTTTCTGACAAGCGATATCTCTAATTGGCCATCTTGCTCTCTTCCCTCCCTGTGTCTATTATGTCAGCTGTGTTCCCAGGGCCTCCATCTGGCTTGTGAGAAGCCTGGGCCAGGCAGGGCCCTGCCCACCACTGAGGTGGGGCCAAAGACACGGAGTAACAAGCGGCACAGAGGGAGAGAGGCCGGAAGAAGGCTGATGTGGGGAAGGGACACTGAGAAAGACTTTGATGGCACAGGTTCCTCACAAAGCACCAGAACCTGTCTTGATACATGACTTTTCAACATCGTTTGGCAAAAGTGTCACTCAAACCCAGGTTGTCCAGATCATGTATGTTTAAATGATGCTGTGTTAAAGTGTTTGATATAAAATGTCCCATCCTGTACCACTTAAACATCATTGTATTTCAGATATTTGTGTTCCTATCCTCAAAAGGCTCCTGTCCAAAAACCTATGTGTGGCTTTCAAGCCCAACCTGAGACAATTATAAAGGCTTTACGTGGCAGGCATCAGGGGGGAAGTTGCCCTCCCCGCACTAGACTTGGTGCAGAACCAATGCATTTCAGTCCCTAAGGGAAGTTGTAGTCAAGGACTTAGGTCCTCTGGCTCATTGCGCTCTTAGGCAAATTTGCATTCCTAGTCCAGGTGCCTTCACGGGTAGGTCCCTTGATCTGAGGTCTTTTGCTGAGATCTCCTTCAGGCATTTATGCCAAAGCCTCCTTATGGAGGAGAGGGGAGAGAAAATCCCTGAACACGTATTTTCCACTTTTTCTCAGCACTCAGTACTTTTCCAGTCCTAAATCTTAGGGTTCATAAAATGTAGGATCCTTTTGTTTGGGGCTTCCTTGACAGTGAGAGGAACCCCACGTCTGGGCTAATCCTGCTCATACTTGCCCAACACACTGGATCCGCACGGAGAAATGGAACAGAGAAGAGTTGGCACTTCCTCCAAGTTAGACCCTTGTTTATTCTATCACAGTAAGTGATGAAAGATTTCACTGTTATTTCATTTTAGCTCATTGTTTTTAATCAGCTACTCTGATACCCAGCAGCTCAGCTCTCATTTCAGCTCAGCTGAGTTCTTGAGAAGAACGATTTTTTAAACATTTTCTAACATAGTGAAAGATATTTTAAAATTGGATGAAACAGATTTTTTTTCTTCTGGTTAGGATGTGGAAACAAAATAGTGACTTTCATTCTCATTCTTATAATCGAAACAAGACATATACACTAAGAAAATAGTCACGGTTAAAACAAACTAGAGAACTGAAGTGGTCAGGACCTCCTCCCCATGCGATATGGCCATCCTCCGAAGGTAGCGATCAGAGCAGGAGAGCTGGGAGCACTCTGTTGGAGGTACTTGAGATTTCAACTACCAGAAAACTTTAGAGAAACCTCCCTCATCTAATTTTTGTCTATATAAAAATACAATTAAGAAAATGAATAGGCAAACACACAAAGGCCAAAAAATAATTTCACAACATAGATCTGTAATGGATGCTGCCTCTGGACCCTGCAGAGTCCCCACCAGTGAGAAGGCTTACATTAAAAATATCAAAAGAACTCTTACAAATGAACAACAAAGAGACAATTCACCAAAGTAAAATAGAAAAAAAAAGACAGGAAAATTCTTGGATAATAGGCACTTCACAAATAAAGATGTACCAATGGCACATAAGCACATAAAAATGATGCTCAACCTAAACAGTCACCATGGAAATGCAAATTAAGACAAGAGCATATTACTTTATAATTTACAGAATAGCTAAAAAGAAAGACTGATAATGACAAATGACAATGTCACGTAGAAAAACCGGGAGATTCATATGTTTCTGTCTGGTAAAATAATAAAAACAAATGGGGAAACCTCTCGGCAGTTTCTTATAAAATTAGTCATAAATCTACTACCACCTTGTAGTAGAAAGAGTTCTCGATAAGTTACAAAACATAGATATCTTCCCCAAGTCTATTATTTAATATTAATCATACTATGGAAATATTTACTGTTTCTGAAGATTGATATCATCATTTGTAAAGTAAATACCTTAATTGAGATAGCTTTAAAAATTTTTACAAGCTTTTAAGTATACAAATAATTCTATGTAATAGAGAAATAGAGCATGCAGATCATAAATTGCGCCCTAAAGATGACAAATGGCCAACAGATGGAGTAAGAACAAGATAGACGAAACTAAGGACACACTCTTTGGCCAAAGTTGGAAACAACTTTTACACAATAGAATAGGTTGGTCTGACATCAATCTGTACTGATTATTTTAATAGGCTACTATTTAGAACATTGTGAGCCTAATTTGAGCTCCCTTCACTGGCTTTTTTCCCCTTTTTCCTGATTTCAGGGGGTCTGGTTCACAAAAAAGGTGTCTGAAGTGTGAGATTGAGACAGAGGGAGTTTTTATTTATTTGTATGTTTTTCAAAGACTGGAAGGGGATTGTATAGTGAAAGTCTGAAGTATTTTATATGTTGGCTTTGAACAAGATCAGGAGAGAGGTGGAAATTAAATCTGAAAAAAGAGGAAATGCTCCTTTCTCTGAGTTATTTTCTATTAGCTTTAAGATGTTATGACTTAGTACAGCACACATTGGAAGCTAAGGACAATTTCAAAGGAAACAAGCAGGCAAGAGTTCTTCAAAATTAAATGATCTGGAGTTCCCTGGAGGCTCCTTGCTTCCAATTTTTTAAGGCCCATGTGTATTCAACATTTCATTGGATTTCAAAATTCTTTTATTGTATGTCATCTGTTGGATGGAGAGCCTGGAACATTAGAACCACCTTAAACCTTGATATTCCCTACTGCAATGGTTAGATGGCTTCATTGATTGGCTTAATTTTTTTTTCTTAAGTCCGCTGGAAACAATATTTTTCTAATTTTTTTTTCATAGAAGTGGGTCTTAGTCTGTTTTCTGTTGCTTATAACAGAATACCTAGAACTGGGTAATTTATAAAGGAAAGACATTTATTTTATATAGTTATGTAAGCTGAGAAGTCCAAGGTCCGGGGGCTACATCTGGTGAGAGCCTTCTCACTGACTGGGGACTCTGCAGAGTGTTATGGTGGTACAGGGTATCACATAGTGAGAGGGGCTGAGCGTGTTAGTGTGCTTGCTCAAATCTCTCTTCCTTTCTAATAAAGCCAACAATTCCACTCATTGATCCCCATTAATTCAATAATGCATTAACCCATTAATCCATTAATCCATGAATGGGTTAATCCACTAACCACCCTCATAATCCACCACCTCTTAAAGACCCCACCTATCAACACTGCCACATTGGGGATTAAGTTTTCAACACATGAAATTTGGGGGACACATTTAAACCATAGGAAAGTGGATAATTTCAAGGTACTAAACATGTACACTAGAGTTGAATTGTGCAATAATGCAATTTATTATGACACCTCTTTGGTTAGCTGAGTGTAACTAACCAGTACTTTGGGGAGTTTCACAAGTTTAATCTGGTACAAAATTTCACACTGTTGGCTCTGTGTGTGTGTGTGTGTGTGTGTGTTGTCAGTGATGCATGTGTGTGTGAAAATTATAGTAGATTCAAAATCTTGGGCAATGTAGCTATAGCCAAGTGCAAATCAAATTTCAATTTTAAAGTTTGCATAGGAAGGAGCTGGGGAACTTCCACATGTTCTGGTGAGAGCAGTTATACTGAGCTGAGGGTATGACTTTTGAGTTACATCTTTCTCTACTTTGGGCCATGTCTGAGACAGCTGTGGGACATTGTCCTTAATGTTCTAAACAGACTCATTTTCTACATAGAAGAATCCACAAAGTATTGTTTTAATTCTGTCAGAGGTTTTAACACAGGTTCTTGCAAACACATCCTAGGTTCCATTTTTACCCTGAGGTTAGTTCTTATTTTGGAAATTTTTTGCTGGCTTCAGAAAATCACCTGAACCTTCTCCATTTGGTCTAAAATTCTGCTTGAAATTAAATGCTGTCTTATTTAATTACTTTCTCTCTTACAATGACATGTCATACCCTGCTGAACAAAGCCAATTATAACCTGTAACACTCTGCCTGGAAATTGTATTAGCTAGCTGTGCAAGTTCACTAGGTAATTTTCTATCTTCCAAGTTGCCACAGCCTCTAAAAGCACATGTCTCACTGTTCTTCAACCTCCACTAACAGTTTCACCTCTATTCCTGCCTTTTCTCTCTACTTCATCCCACAGTCATCGCCACATGTTTTAGGTTTTAGTTTGGTGGCACCTCACTTCTGGTATTGGTTTCTCATTCAGTTGTTTATTGCGTTGTAGAAAAAAAATTTGAGCTACCCAAAACTTAGTGAATCAAAACAGCAAAGATTTATTATTTCTCACAATTTTGTTGGTTGACAAGCTAGTCAATTCTTCTGTTTTCTCCTGGTATCATTCCTGAGGCTGCAAACATTAGATAGCTTAAGTGGGGTGAGAAGGTCCAATACGGCTTGTACAATTTAAACTCTGAGATTATTATTCCATTATATTCTTGCTCGCATATTTTCTGACAAGAAAACTAATCAATCTGATTTTTACTTATCTCTATGCAATGTGTCTCCTTCCTGACCCCAATACTTTTGGCTCTTTTTTCAAAATAATTTCTTTGTGGATGGCTTTTAGCAGTTTGATTTTAATATGCCTTGGTGTGTGTGGGTATGTGCCTGTGCACATGCCTTCCTTTTCTTTCCCCCTGTGCACATGCCTTCTTTCTTTCTTGAATCTGTGTTTATAGTGTTCATTAAATTTGGAAAATGTTCAGGCATAACTCCTTCAGATATTTTTTCTATGACTCTTTCTTTTGGGACTCTAATTACACATTCATTAATTCTATTTTTTTATTTTTTAGTCATTGCTGTATGTATGCTTCAGTTTTATAGACCTATTGATATATCTTTAAGTACATTCATCTTACTTTCTGCAGTATCTAATCTTCTATTAATCCAATCCAGTTGCATTTTTATTTCAGCTATTGTATTTTCGTCTCTGGATACCCCTTTCTGTATTTTTTAATATCTTCCATTTCCCACTTCAATATGTCTGTGCTAATTTTTAAGCTCTACAAAGTATTTATGACAGCTAGTCTAGTGTCTTTATTTCTGGTTCCTAAATATGTCATTTCTTGTTTCTTTTTTTCCCCCCCTTCTCACTTATTCTTGTCCTGGTTAAAGGTCACATTTTCCTGTTCTATGGAATGTATAGTAATTTTATATTAGATGCTTAACCTTCTGATATCTGGAATTTTTATCTTCCTTTAAGTAATATGCACTTTATCCTGATGTTGAGGTTTTGGGGGAACCCAGTTTTATTCAACTGAGGCCTGATTTAAGCTTTACAAAAATGGTTCAGAGAGACTTCTCTCCAGGAATAGGCCATTCCTACTTGAGAAGTATACTGTGCCTAGAGTCTCCGTGGAATGCTGAAGGAATTCTCCAAATGTCCTCTTTATTCTGGCTGTCCAGAGTAAGAACATCTTCCCTCCATGAGTGAGCTCTTAGAATTGTTTAGCCTGACTTCCTAGAGATTTACTTTATGTTTGCAGAGCCTCATACTTACCAGTGACTCAGCGAAACCTCTCCAAAGATCTGCTTGACAAATTTTCAACCCTTCATTTTTCCTGAACTCTGATTGCCCATTCTTCAAGTCAGAAAGACAGATCATTGGGCCCTGTAAGTTACCCACATTGTGCCTGTGATGAGAAAATTGCCTCTAGACAGAAAGCCTCAGTCTGACAATATTTTTTAACAGATTTTTGTCCTATTTCTAGTTGTTCCCAGCATGAGGACTATCTGTTATTATTTGAACATGTGCAGAAGTATGTGGCTCTCAGCCACACCATTTTTAATGTTTACTCTTTTAGACACACACATACACACAAATCTGAGAAAGTTGAAATTGCACTATTTATTATCATTGCCACCATTTTATCCAGCCCATTTTTATTTCAAGAAAGAATTTTAAATATTTTTAGCTTAATTTTAAAAGTGCTATTTGTTTCACCAAATTCAAGATATACTTTCTTTGGTGATACCTGCAATTAATGACATGCAGCTTTTAGGCCTCTAACACATTCCAAATATGATTATGGTAATAATTTTTAATGTTTTCTAACTAATGATGTCCATTTATACTCCACTCCCAATTGTCTTCAGTCCTTCAATTTGTCTTTTGAGAATTCCATAGCTTTTATTGTTTTCTAGCTTCATAGTAAACCTCGAGCAGAGAGGCAGGCAATGAAAAGAAATATAGCCTAAGTTGCTTCCCCTCTCTCTCTCTTTTCATTACTTTCTTTTCAATATTCTTTCTTATTTTAAAAAGTAGAATTCATTTTTGTAAGCCCTTTGGACGTGCAGGTTGGATTTCACACTGGGCTTCAGGTATGTGTAGAGTGTGACCATAAATCATTGTGTGCTACTTATTTATCATTTATCATACATAATGAAAAAAGTAATGCTCAGTACTGAAGGATCAGTATCTCTAAACATCTGTGCTTTCTTGGGCAACAAAACCCCAACTGTGTCAGCCAGGGTTTCCTCTACAAAGGGTGGCTTCTGGTATTGAAGAAACAACCTAGAAAGTAATCTTCCTGTTAATCCCAGACTACCAGGACTGATTTTAACAACTGTGAAGAAGGGAGATGACATTTTAATGAATAAATAATAAAAACACTAAAATCTAAAATGATAGTGTTGACTTTTTCTAAAGTTGAAAAATATGTCTGCCTATCTTGGATAAAATGAGACACCTAAATATGTTTTTCCTTAATGCTCTAGAATAAATAAGTGAGATATTTTCTTTTTTTCCAATCAAACACAGAAGTTCCTGGAAGAATGAAACCCAACTGTGATTAGGGAGAAGAAAATGATCCTTCATTTAGGAAGGTACATTGTTATTTTTGTCATCTTTTAAGTATATATTCAAAGGATTTTCTTATCACAGAGGACAATTGCTTTGATACTTTATGACTCCAAACGTGCCTGTCATACTTATCCTGGCCTTTGCATTCCAAGCAGCAAGGGCCTACTTTAGTTCCAGTCATCAATTATTTGGCCTGGTGCCATAGCCCCCACCTAGTCACTCTGCTTCTGATCTCTTGCCTCAACCCAATCTCTCCCTCCACATTGTTTGCTGTCTCCTTTCTTTATCACTGATCTAAATCCTGTAATTTATCAAGTAGGAGGCCTGCTTAGTTACTCAGCATCATCAAGTCTAAATGTGGCCCTTTCACTATCTGGCCCAGTCTGCTTTCAGCTTTCAATCTCATAGAGCCTATTCCCCATTCACACCTGAAATTAGTGAATGACCTTCTTGACTTCCACGTTTCAGTCCTTAATCCATTTAGTGCTCTCAGCTTGCAGAGTCCAAAATAGAGTGAATTAAATTTCTTGAATATGTCCAAATGCAAAACAAACTGGTTAAAATTTTTTCTTTCCTCCACAAGGAATGCTCCTTCTCAATCACCAACTTCAATTTTCCAGGACATATTACTGTGACATCTTGATTAGCTGAAGCAGATTATCCACAAGGTTTGGATTTACAGTCTGCATTTCTTTTAGTATTTGAGAACCAAAACTTAAGAGTTTAAAATGCAGTGTGTTCTGCATTGATTTTCCTATTATTTACTTGTTTACTTACTTTTATTCTTTTTACTAATGCTTTATAAATGGTGTTTAACTGCTTCATGAAAAGTATTTTGAATGTTTTTACTTCCTTGAAAATGAGAAACATGCAATCTCTGTCACTACTACTACTAATAATTATTATGGCCAACATTTCTTGTGTACTTGAAAACTCATTTAAAATAATAACATTGTGAATTGTGGTTTGTTATGTTCTCCTATTTTGTTTCATAAATGAGAAAACCAAAATGTAGAGCCCAAATTTTCCCCAACAAGACTGGTAAGTGTTGAAGCCAGGATTTGAACCCATGCTATACTGCACCATCATGAGCTAACATGCCCACATTGTCTAAATTAGGAAGGAGGGCAATGACTGTTGTCATGTTCTTTTGTGTAAAATGTCTGAACTAAACCTTTGATATATAAAACATTGTGTATGTTAAAATTATACAAATGCAAAAATGGGCTATAACTTGGTATAACTAGTATTAACTAGGAATTACTTTAGTTCATTATGCAACTGTGTCTTCTCATTCAATTGTGAGTAGGGATAGTTTCTGTCAAATATGCAAAATCTAATTTAGGGCCTTCATAAAAGGCCTTCAATAAATGTTTATTGAAATATAAAGATGAATAAGAATGTGTATAAAGCTATAAAATGTTATCCCTATGTAAATATTCAGAATGATTAAGACAAATTTCATTTTTCAAGGATATGTATATTCTAAACTCTATTTGTGTATGTGTGTGTGTTGGGGAATGGGGGTATTGTGATTCTAAACAACCAGGATTACCATTCTTCATTCACCTGCTTATGCTTAATTATGAACCAAAGGAGTTCTGTGCAAGATGCATTAACTGGTATTTAATTGACCTGCAGCATAAAACAAACAAATAAAATGTGTTGTGATTTTTTAGATTTCCCATGTATGCTACTAGCAGTTGAATTTAGGTAATTATTTTGCTGTGACTTATCTCTTTGTGCCTAATAATTAGCAGCATTTATTCTATGTGGTATCCCACCATTAAATCTTAGAAATCTAAATATTGTGTAGAAACTTAAAACATGACTTTACCAGTATAATCACGATGAACTTCATAATTTGATAATAGCTTTTTGTCCAAGGGATTCACTAAAGAATAAAAGTATTAATTAATGTTATGGGGTTGTATTTCCTTTAAAATATATGTGTAAATGGATCAAGATATCTTGCATTTTCCAAGAGATTTGAAATACAAAATGATCTAAAAAACGTGCTATTTTATCTTCTACTTGATTTGGTAAATATTTGAATGACTCTTGAATAACAAAGTCTGTTACTTTTCTAATAAACTTTTCACATACAAAATCAAAATACTTAAGATTTCATCAAAATAAATTTCATGTTTTATATTCATAGAGAGGAAACCAACCATTGCAGGTCAATACTTCTCAGTTAATGCTGTTACTTTCTTCAGCAACTCCAGGTATTTCCAACTGACTCCTGTTTCATTGTGAGTCTTTGAAAAATATTCCAACTAATTTGAGTTTCAAAAACAATTTATGATATATCTGACTCAAATGTTAAAGGAAAAACACTATTGATTAATGTTCAAATATATTATCATTCTATAACTTTTGTAGTTTAAACATTTTTTAAATCTATGAAGCAGCATAAAAGAGTTAAGAAAAAGGATTTTAGTATCAGCTGAACCTCAAGTAAAGCCTCTGCTCTGCTCCTTGTGAGTGGCTTGACCTAGTACAAGTCACTTTCAATTTTTAAGTCTAAATTACCTCATATCTAAAATGGGTATGTACAGCATGAGAATATTTTCTCCCATTCTGTAGGTTGTCTCTTTGCTCTGTTTATTGTTTCCTTGGCTGTGCTATACATCCAATAAAGGGCTAATAACCAGAATCTACAAAGAACTCAAGCAAATCAGCAAGAAAAAATAAAAATGCAACAACCCCATTAAAAAGTGGGCAAAAGACATGAATAGAAGCTTTTCAAAAGAAGGTAGACTAATGGCCAATAAACATATGAAAAAATGCTCAATGTCACTAATCATCAGAGAAATGCAAGTCAAAGCCACAATGAGACATCACCTAAGCCTACTGAGAATGGCTTTTACTAAAAAGTCCCAAAACAATAGATGCTGGCACGGATACAGAGAAAAAGGAACACTTATACGCTGTTGGTGTGACTGCAAACTAGTACAACCTCTGTGGAAAACAGTATGGAGATTACTCAAAGAAGTAAAGTAGACCTACCATTTGATCCAGCAATCCCACTACTGGGTATTTACCCAAAGGGAAAAAAAGTCATTTTATCAAAAAGCAACTTGCACTAGAATGTTTATTGCAGCACAATTCACAATTGCAAAGATATGGAATCAACCCAGGTGCCCATCAATTCATCAGTGGTTTAATAAAATGTGGTATATGTACACCGTGGAGTACTACTCAGCCATAAAAAATGAATTAATACCTTTTGCAACAACCTGGGTGGAACTGCAGACCATCCTCTTAGTGAAGTATCACAAGAATGGAAAAACAAACACCACATGTACTCACTATTAAATTGGAACTAACTGGTCAGCACACATGTGCACAGATGGAAGTAAAACTCAATGGAAATCATGCAGGCAGGAGCGGTGAGGAGGGGATGGGTGAAATCATACCTAACAGGTACAATGTACACTATCTGGGTGATGGGCACACATAACTTTGACTCAAGTAGTACAAAGGCAATCCATGTAACCAAAATATTTGTACCCCCATAATTTTCTGAAATTTTAAAAAATGGAAAAAAATAAAATAGGTATGTACAACCTCATAGATTTGTAGGGATAATCAAATGAGGTAATGGATATAGAGGTCTTAGCACTTAAAAAATAACATTCGATAAATGTTAGGTGTTCATAGGTAGGTAAGTAGTAATATACTATTTAAAACTATATTCCTGTCCCATAATATACTTAGTTTAACTGAAACTTCTGAAAATTTACCAAAGGTGCTATTTAGACACATTATAGATGATACATATATATGTGTATGTAGACACATTATAGATGATGGGTTCATTCAGAAGAGCAAACTCCTTGGGAGCAGGAATATGTTTTTGTTAACCTTAGTGCCTCTAATATTTACCTTAAGAACTGGTACATAGTGACTATAAGTGGACTTTTCAATAAAAAAACAAATAAAAAAAAAAAGAGTGCATTCTGAAGAAGAGAATGCCAATAATCATACTACCATGCACATATAAATTAAGGCATATTTCTCTCCATGTCTCTTTATCTATGTATAAAGTCATTCCATCATGGCAATAAATACATTAATTTTAATGACAGTGATTCAGTGATTGATATATCTTTTCATATGAAGTACAAACTTTTAAAAACATTTTATCCTTAGTCATGTGTGCTATGAATTCCAGGCCCCCAGTGTGGGAATAATTTTGCTTTAATCTACCCTTCCATTTTTGTTAGATACATCCTTTAAGACTAATGTCAATTAGGAAAATGGATTTGAGATGTAGACCATTTGCACTACAACCAGGTTTATAAAATTCTAACTTTTTACTTTAAGACAAAAAACAAAAAAAAAATTTTGTGATTCCACTAGTATATTGAAGTTATCTGTGACTTGCCAAACAATTTCTAAGCTTGTGCTTATGGTTTAGGACCAGACCAAAATACAGAATTAGGCTAGTAAGCTCATTGTACGTAATGTTTTTTTCTTCTCACATTGCATCTTCTAGCTCCCCATGGTTAATTTACCATTGTACAGCAAATATAGACCCTTATGCACCACATTCCTGAAATGATCCTGATAGAAACAGAATGTACATCATGAGTCTTCCCTCTACCTCCTCCTGTGGTATTGATGTCAAAAGACCTACATTCCTGGGAGATTCCTTGTAAATTTAATTTAGCCACAAGAGGCAGTGCTTCCTACAGTCTTCTCAGTTCCCTTCTCTGTACCACCACCACCATGAGGTGAGCCATTTCTAGAACCAGGTATTTTATTTATTTTATTAGATTAATATTTCAGTTTCCGAGGATTAAGGTCCTTTTTTATGTACCACTCTGTTCCTCTAAGCACTAGATATATCTTACTTAATACACTTTACAGGCACCTGCCCTTGAACATATGTAATATCCTCTTCCCTATACCTCTGTGAATCCATGGCATAGTCAGACATCTTGAATGACAGTAATGTTCACTATATCCACTGTTACCTGTTGCCTGTAATGCTATGTTCTACCTACCTGATTTAACATTTGCAATGGACTGAATACTTTTGTATCCTCAAAATTCATACGTTAAAATTCTAACCCCTAAGGTGATGGTTTTAAGAGGTGGGGCCTTTCGGAGGTAATTAGGTCATGAGGTGTAACTTTAATAAATGGGACTATTGCCCTTATAAAAAGGACCCTAAGGAGCTTTGTGACTTTCTCTCAGCCATGTGAAGGTAAAATGAGAAGTCAGTAGTCTGCAACCCAGAAGAGGGCCCTCACCAGAATGTGAATATACTGGCACTCTGATCTCAAACTTCCAGACTCTAGAACTGTGCAAAATAAAATTCTATTGTTTGTAACTCATCCAGTCTATAGTAATTTGTTATAGCAATCCAAACTAAGACAATACTCTTGTTTTCAAATGTTCCATGCCATTGCCAATCCTGCTTAAACTTGCTGCACCCACTAGACACATAAATATTGTACCTCCCAAGAGCACTTCTATATAAATCAAATGGTATTTCTATGCTCAATAAACTTTCATTTCTTTCTCAGCCCTCCTGCCTATGCTGTTGAAATACCACCAATGGCTCATTAAAAATGCAAATCTTTTTACAATATTAATAAAACAGGCAGATTTATGACCCTGTCATTTCTTGAAAATATTGAAAATCTGATCTTACCAGTTTATTCACAACACTAATATTTTATTAGCAACAAAGAGAGAATATATTTTAATTTTCAACTTAATAATATGTGAGAAGATATTCAGTGTTACTACACTACATTTCTATAGTGGTATTGAAACCTACTATTTCTTTATTTATCTTACATCTGGATAATTTACCCATTGTTGAAAGTAGGGTATTGAAGTCCTCTAAAATTATATTGCTTTCTATTTCTCTTTTTAGTTCTCTTAATATTTGCTTTATATATTTAGGTGCTCCATTGTTGGCTGCATATATCTTTACTATTGTTATATTCTCTTGAGGAATTGACCACTTTAACATCATATAATGACCTTATTTGTCTCTTGTTACAGTTTTTTACTTGTCTATTATGTCTGTTAAGTGTAGCTGCTCCTTCTCTCTTTTGATTTTCATTTGTATGAGCTATGTTTTTCCATCCCTTCACTATCAGCCTATCTGTATCCTTAAAGATAAAGTGAGTCTCTTCTAAACACATATTGGTGAATCTTATTTTTTTATCTGTTCAGCCATTCTATGCATTTTAATTTGAGAATACAATCCATATGCATTTAAATTAATTATTGATACATAAGGACTTACTATTGCCACTTTGTTAATTGTTTTCAGACAGTTTTATGATTCTCTTCTTTATTTCTTGCTATCTTTCTTTGTAATTTGACAATTTTTTTGTAGTGGTATGCTTTGATTAATTCTGTTTGTCTTTTGTGTAGCTACTAGAGTTTTTTTCTTTGTGGTCACTTTGAGGCTTACATAAATAATCTTATAACACGTTAAGCTGATAATGACAACTTCGATTGCATTAAAAAACTGTAAACTTTTACTTTTCTCCCTTGCCCCACACTTTATGTGATTGATGTTACAATTGCATCTTTTATATTGTGTATCCATTAACATTTTTGTAGCTATACTTATTTTTTATTACTCTTGTATTCTGAATTGTATACTAGAGTTAAAAGTGATTCACACACCATTATTTCACATTCTGAGTTTGAGTATTACTTACTTTTACCATTGAGATTTATACGTTCATCTATTTTCTTGTTACTAATTAGCATCTTCTCGTTTCAATTTGAAGAACTCCCTTTAGCATTTCTTGTTAGACAGGTCTAGTTCTTATGGACCCCTCAACTTTTGTTTGAGAAAGTATTTATCTCTCCTTCATTTATTAAGGACAGCTTTGGTAGATATAGTATTATTGGCTGCAAGTTCTTTTTTCTTTCTTTTTTTCAACACTTTATATCATTCCACTGGCTTTCATGGTTTCTTCTGAGAAATACCCTGGTAGCTTTATTGGTAATACACTTGTATGTAATAAGTTGCTTTTCTCTTGTTGCTTTCAAAATTCTCTCTTTGTCTTTGATAGTAGGCTTGTGAAGAATCTAACTGAAGGTCAGTTAGAAGGCAGCCCTGAGCAGGGGTGGTGGGATAGGGCTACTGAAGCTCAAAATATGTCAAGGGCAAAATTGCAGAGGAAGGAGGACACAATAAACTGGTGCTATGAGCATAAATAAGGGACATTAGCAGGGTAGATTGGAAGAATTTAAGAGAAAATTATGTCTTTAGTGAGTTTGAGGCAGTAGCTTACAGTCTAATAGAGGAGACCAGCAAGATAACAAGACACTGAAGAAAGATGCTTAAAATATTCTTAGAGCTCTTTGCTTGTAGGATGGAATCCTAGGAGATTGAGTCTAGTGAAACTATGACTGGAGACTGAGATTTGGGATATGTCTACCTAGAGAACAAGCATTTGTAAGTAGATGAGCTGAGGAAAGGGGAGAAGATAGCTTATGAAAAAGAGTAACAGAAAGAGCCCCAGAAAAAGGCAGAGTTGCAAAGAAAGGGAGTAATATAAAGGTGGGGGAGGTCTTGATTCAAATTGCCTGGGTTTGAATACTGGTTCTGGCAATTACTAGATAAATATCCTTGTTCAATAACCTACCCTTTCTATAACAATATCTCCATTTGTGAAGTTAGGAATATAATAATATCTACTTCATAAAGTTGTTGTGAGGCCACAGAAACTTATAAATGTAAAATTCTTGGGGCAATCGTTGTTTATAGAAACTGATCAAGTAATGATTTTAGGTAATTCCAGAGGGAATTAGGACAGTAAAACACCTGTCAGAGAGTCTATTGGAAGTACATAGGTGGAATGATGGCATCAAAGCTGTTGTAGGAGAAGGTTTCAAAGAGAATGAGGTCAGGATAACAAAAAGTAATTTGAACATCCCATTTGCATTAATTCAGCTAGTTCTCATAACGATATTGAGCACTTGACACACACATCTCAGTTACTCCTCGTAGCAATTCTGTGCAAGAAGAGCAATTAGCATCTATATCTATATGAGGACACTGAGACTCCTAAATGTTTAATATGGAGATGGAACTCCAGTCCAGGTCTGTACAACACTAGAGCCCTGCATCCCACATTTCCTGGAGAAATGTGGATGATGTTGGGAGGAGATTCAGAAGGAGGATGAAGATCTTGGAAATGCCATTCAGTTTGAGTGACAGAACAAGAAGCTTCTGTGAAGTCCATGATTGCAAAGGAGCTTGCCAAGAATTTAATTAGTAGTAAACAGAGAGGAAATGGAAGGGATTTATGTACACAGTTCATCTGGGAACTTTGATTGAAAATGAAAGGTAAAATAGAGCAACAGCTGGGGGGCATGAAAGTGTCAGATGGAGCTGACTTAGAGGAAAGGGATGGGAACATGTTTTTAAAGAAATGGTAGGAAAAAATGGAGAAGACATTCTTGGAAGTGGAGGTTTGAGTAAAGACAGAAATTGTTACACAGCAGCTACCAAAGTGAGAGGGGAGAGAACTGGCCGGGAAAACTTGGGTGGGAGAAGGTAGGTTTTTGAGGGACCGAGAGAAAAGCAATACTGAGGCTGTGCTGGGTTTTGAGGCTATGGCTCCACGAGACAGAAGCATAAAAGATTGTCTGTTTCTGTGTACAGGGGACAGGAGATTTCTGCAGGTCAATGAATGGAGGGAAACTGGGGCATCACTGGGTATTTGCAAGGGAAGTCCATGGGACAACGGACAGAGAATGGTAGAATCATGGCCCTCGGTGTGTACTCCGCATTTTAAAGAAGAGGACAGACAGATAAGTTTCCAGAAATGATGTGAAAGGCCTGACACATCCCTGTGCTCCCTCTCCTTCTCTTTCTTCCTCTCTCTCTCTCATTCTATGGTTCCAGAGATTAGGGCATGGACACCTTAGGGGGACTGTTATTTAGCCTATTGCAGTACATCTCTCTAAACTAGTGTGATGGGACAATTCTAGCTGCTTGTAGGAGACTAGATAGTCTGCTAGTGAGAACTTCTTCCCAGGGAAGATGAAACCAGCCAGGTCTGTCTGTAAACTGGCTTTTGGACTATAGGAGCAGCAAAAAGAAACTGGAGGAGTTCTGTTTTACAGTCGCAGTGTTCCATGAAAAAAGGATTTGTTTTGAGTACACGTGAGACAGCACATGCTTGTAGGCATAAGAGAGGGCAGCTTCAGGTGACTTAGGAGCAGAGAGGAGTCAGAGATTTTGGGAAACTGGAGATATTAAGCCCTTCTCTGGACCCACTATCTGGTTATACCTGAGGAAACAGCATTCTCATACATGTACCGACTCCAATTGATCTCCCACATTTCTAAACAAAATCCACTATTTCCTGAGTTTCATATAGTTTTCAAGTATTTGCACAGAAAGTAACTTGTTTAATACTCACAACTCTTGGAGAGCAGGATTCCTTTTTTGCCAGTTTTTTGAAATGAGAAACAGAAGGAAGATTAAAAAGGCTATGTGATTTTTCCAGAATTACACAGATAGTATGTGGTATAATCCAATCATGATTTATGAGTTTATGTTAATATATTCTAAATTATTCTATGTCAGATTAAATCCCATGGTCCTCCATTATAATCGGTGTCTTGCATACACAACTCCCTTCTCTTTGCTTATTTAGAAAAATCAACTTTCAGCTTAACCCACCTCACTAGCATAGCTGGATTTAATTAAAGAACAACTCGTTAAACTGATGAAGAGTCTTATGGAATCCACGACATTTAACCTCAAATACGCCCTTTGTGCTGCCCATAAATCCTGCTCTCCTAATATCATACATTCACATTTCCTTTTCCAGACTACTGGAAAAAGTATTTCCTTTTCCAGTAGTATTTCATACACTCTTGACTGACCTCAAACAGTAAAAATTCTTTCTTATCCAGATTCTTAGCTGATGACCCTCCTTCACTTTTTGAGAGAAATGAACCAATTACAATAAAATTTTCACAAGTAACTATATCCACTGAATCCCCCAAATATACTTATCCACAGGCATAATTCAGGCACTGAACAATCTGAATCTTCATTGGTAATGATGCTAGAGGTAGGTCATCAACCATTACTTCAGGTTCATGATCAAATCTAGGCAGCACGGTATCTCAGAACTCAGGGCACCAAAGGTGGGACACAGCGAGAGGATTCCTTTTTGGCAGAATACCTTGCCCTCAGCAAATCCAGAAGCAGGTCTTATCTGCAGTCCCTCTCTTTCTTTCACCCACTCTATCAACCTGTGCCACAAACCAGCTATAGGAAGGCAGAGAGAAGACTTCCAGTGCTGCCTGATCCTATTTGCCCAGCATGAAGTCTGGCAGAGATGTCACCTGAAGGCTTCAGGAGGTCCTGTCATTGCAAACAAGTTTTAGATCATGGGGCTGGAAGCTCTCCAAAGAGATTAGGTAACATCCCCCACAGCCTCCTGAGATTCCTCAGCCAGGAAATATAGAAGAGGTTCCAATAGGAAGGCGTGGGACAGAGCTTTCTCAACCAGTGATATTCTGATTCTCAGAGCATCTTTATGACTCTGCCCTAATAGTTTAATATTTGGTGATTATTATTTTTTTTTTTGCCATTGGAGAAAATGTTGTCAAAGTATGTTTTGGAGTCAAACAGACTTACACAACAGTCTTGAATCTACCATTTACTAGTCATGTGATCTTGGGCAGATTAATTAAATATGTAGCTTCATTGGCACTTAGCTATTTCAGTTGTGTAACCAAAATGCAGATGGACTGTGAACTGGCCACTGTCTTTTTGAAAGCATGCATAAATTAACTGTTCTCAAGTCTGATAGCAGTTGCTCCCAGGGAAGGATATCTGCAGTCTCTGAGACACCACCTAGGGGAGCAGATGTAAGAAATTGATTAGCTAAACTACCTTCCCTATGTTGGATGAGGACTAAGAATGGATAAACACTACTATGACCTGCACTGGCACTAACACACAAATGCATGATGTTGAAGGCAAAGATCACTGGATTAGGACAGGGGTTGACAAACTATGGCCTGCAGGACAAATTTGCCTATAACTTGTTTTTGAAAATAAAATTTTCTTAGAACACAGCCACAACCATTCAATTGCATTAATGTCTTAGGCTGATTTCTGTCCACAAAGGCAGAATTAACCAGTTGTGACAAAGACTGTACCCCCTGCTAAGCCTAATATATTTACTTCACAGAAAAAAAAATTGCCAAACCTTGGACTAGGAGATAGGGAATGTGGGTTCTCATCTATCATTTACCAGTTATTATCTATCACTTGAAAAAGAAACATCCCCTCTTGGCATACTTTTCTGTAAAATCAGTTAATCAGTTCTTTCAGACTGTCTGTGATAGACAACATGTAGGCAGAATTCCGAAATGGTCCCCATATTTTCCAACTGCTGATGCTATGCCCTGTATTATCCCCTCCCCTTGGGTGTGAGTGAAGCTTGTGTTTTGCTTCTAACAAATTGAACATGGAAACGATAATAGGATGTCACTTCTTTGATTAGGTTGTGTTACATGCCAAAGGTGATTGGATGTCACTTTCATGATGACATTACATTGTATAAGAACCCATCTTAGATTGGAGAGAAAGAGTCTCTAGCTAGCCTTGAAGACACAAACAGCCATGATGTAAACTACCTACGGACAGAGCCACGTGGCAGGAAATCATGGGCACCTGGAGGCTGAAGGACTGAGGGCCTCATTCATACAACCAAAGGGAAATGAATTCTGTCAACAACCTGAACGATCTTGGAGCAGATTTTTCCTTTATCAGTTCTAGTTTGGCACCCTGGCTAACACCTTGATTATAGCCTGGTGAGACGGTTACAGAAGATCTAGCTAAGCCATGCCCAGATTTTCACAGAGACTGTGAAATAATAAATGTGTGTTGTTTTAAGCCACTAAGTTTGTAGTAACTTTCTATGCAGCAATAGAAAACTAACCTACACAACATTTCACAAAATAAATTTGGGCTTGGACAGTATTGTTTTCTGCCTCTCTTGGTGTCCTGGGATTCCAAGTTTTTTCTGATGTGGGGGATATCATTGAACTGGGTATATTGCATGCCCTTCCATCATATGCACAATTCTGACACTGTGCTATCCAGACAGTGAGGGTAACTAGATTCTTGTTAAAAGAAGAGCTAGAAGAAACATCAGAATATGAAGCTCTCTGCAGACGTTTTAGGAACGTTCTGAATCATATAGTGTTTGTCATATACACTGTCAGGTAAAAAGCATAGGGATGTTTACACTAGCTTAGCATCTCTGGTAACATGTATGGGGAAAGCAAGGTATAGGATTTAATGGAATGGGAGTTTTTTAAAGTAATATTTTGTTTCTCTCAAGCAGTTGTGAACACTGAAATGAATAGGAAAAGTATTAACATTGGTTAAATCTCTTCAACTGCAATATTATTTCCCACAATTCTCTGAAATATTTCATTGATTTAAAGAAAACAATGAAAATTATAGTGAAATAAAAAACAATTCCACACACACCTTAAAATTAGTTTTGTGTAAATGTAGGACTCATCCCAAGGCCCCACAGAGATGAAGGTGTGGTACTACATGGTTTATGGTAGAAAATCTAGTGATCATATTCACCCCTGATTGTTAGAGAAGGAAGACTGAGAGCTAGTTCTTAGGGCACCATTGCCGGAGCCTGTGCTTCAGATGTCAGCTGCTCCATTTGTATCAGGAGCACATGAAGGTATGGTACTAACCCCTGCACTTCCTGCTCCCTGCCCAGTTCATATGTAACAACTGATTATCAGCGTCCCCAGGACTTGCTGTAACAGTTATGCTGCAAAAATTCACAGATATTATCATACTACTTAGATTCTGGGGTGTCCTTAATAAAGATTTTATTAGTAATGCCTGTCTCCCTGAATCTACAGATCTATGGAAACTGAAACACACAGGCTGCTGAGCTGCCCTAGCCACAAATACACCAATGGTGCTGTTTATCATGATCACCTGCCTCCTCCTGTTGAGGAAAAATAGCTACAAAAGGCTCCAAATGCTCGACATGACTACTTCTCTCCCTTGGGGTGAGGGGGCCTCTGTGACACTCAGGGAGATGCTCTGAAACATCAGACTGCCTTCTGTGCTACTGTGTTTTTACCCAACACCTATGTTAACAACTGGCATCAAAGAGAGGTGTTGAGTTATGTGGGCATATTCTCTTGTGCACATTCTACTTGCCTTCCCACTGTTCCCAGGGAGGAAGTACAATAGAGGAGGAGCTGGTGGACTGGGCTCTTGGATTAGAGAGCAGGGCTTATGTTGGATAGTCTGGTTAACAAGTGGAATTTAGAACTAGATGCCTGATTTCTAGTAGTGGTTTAGCCATGTCTTGGGTGTACTACAGGTGCTCCCATCCTATTAATAATAGAGAGTTTATAATATCTCATAGGGTTATTGAGTGAATTAAATGAGATAATTAATGTAAAGTGCTCAGAATAATGCCAGGCTAACAGCATGCCAAGTTTCAGCTATAATCCTGACCGTTCACTTGTTCCTGTGATCCTGAGCAAGATAACTTTTCTGAATAGCTGCCTTTCCTGTGTCAAGAATCTGAGAAGTTTACATAGACAGTAGACTCCCCTGAGGGGTTTATAACGCTAATTGAGTTTATAACTCTAATTGTTCATTAGAATAATTTAGAGAGTTTTTCAAAACACAATAGAAAAACTATTATTTAAAAGCATTACATTTATAATAATACTCAAAGTACATAATCTTCTACACAGCTACTAGAAATAATAAAACAATATAGGTAAGCAAATCCTTGATGGGCTAAAAATTGAGATGATCTTCATTTATGATAAATACTGCCTCTAAATACAAAAATCTACACATAAACTCCGTGATGACATGCTTCATATTTCAGGTAAAACCTGGGTAAAGTCTCTTTAGGATAAGATACAAGAAAGTTGTATCAAAGTTGAAGTAACAGATGTTCATAAAATCCCCTCAGTACAGGAGGTGATCCAAATGTACTAGTTTAGCTTGGCATTCTTCTAACAGAGGACCAGACTGGGCATTTGTTTGGAAGTCTGTGTGTCTTTGGCAGGAGGCATAGCTAGGGAATTCATCACATAGAACAGATGAGACTGTTTTCATTCATTAGTCAAGTTGCCTCTAGGCTCAATTTTCAAGTATATTTTGTGGTGGTCACATTAGATGATGTCCAAGGGCCAGATGGGAATCACAAAATTATACAGGATCAATTTAGGCCCCCTGGCACTTACCAGAAGTGAAAGATGTCCCTGATGAGTACCTTCATTAAGGGATATGGAGTATTTGGTCTATTTCAGGGATGGGGCCAAAGACCACTGATGGCCTAGAGGTCCTGTCTCTGGAAGGTCTTGGCAAATCCATCTTCCTGGATTTGATTGTAAAGACTGTAATCTCTGAAGCATCGCCAGTTTCTCTTTGCCTTGCTTTAGCACCCAAAGAGGTTTTTAGCTCACATCGGTCTTCTGTCAGGCCTCTTTCTGTAGCATGACCAGGTGAAGAGGGTGCAGAGATTTATTATTAAGAAGAAACTTCTGGGGTTTACAGGCTCCCTCTGTTTTCTGGAAACAAAATTACATCCTTTGAGATTATTTTCAGTTACATCAATTAAGTATTAAAAATAAAATTGAAGAGCTATGATGATGCCACTGAACTCTACCTGGGGCAACAGAGTGAGACTCTGTCTCAAAAAAACATAATGAAATTGAAGATATTAAGTTTTAAAAGCAGTTTAAAATATTTGAATGGATTTACTTAATTTCATATAAAATAGGACAAATAATTATCCTAAGACTCTTAAAAATGAAGGCTAAAGTGACAACACACTAGCAACAAGCACATCTGATGCCCAGATATTGGTTTTGAAATGCCGTTTTTTAACAAAAGTAGCCAGCATGCCTTGGAGGAAAGGCATATTCCAGGGTAGGAAAATACAAGCTGTGCCTGGGTCATCTTGTCTTGTCAAAAACTAAAGAAATGCTCAAAAACCAAAATTATGGGGGCATGTTTTAGAAGAGATTTTGTACTTAATGACTTGCTTTTAAAGAATATAGCTTGGGAGGAAGAGAAAAACGTAACTTTACAGTAGAGAAACATAAGTCCTATCCCAGCTAGGTGATCGAGGTTCATATCATCAGTGATAAGCCATGGTGATAGCACATACCTTTTACATGATGTGATGAGAATGAAACTTCACTTCTGTGGTCTTCTTCCTAAACCCACATAACCCTGGTCTTATCATAAAAAAAAATATCAGACAAATCCCAATTGAGGGACATTCTATAAAATACCTGACTATAAAAATTCGTCCAAACCGTCAAATCATCAAAAACAAGGGAAGTCTGTGAATCACAAACCAGAGGATCCAAAGGAGACATGACAATTAAATGTAATGTGACATCCTGACTTGAATCCTGAAACAGAAAAAGTACCTAAATGGTAAAACTACTGAAATCTAAATAAAGTCTGAAGTTTGGTTCATAGCAATGTACCAGTGTTGGTTTCTTAGTTTTAACAAATGTACCATGGGGAAATAGGACATTGATAATAGGGGAAATTGGGTGAGGAATACTTGTAACTCTTTCTGCCACTTTATAACTTTTTTATTAAAAAAAAAACTTCAAGATAAGTTTCTTAAATGAGGATGGCTAAAATATATCTGACTACAAAATATGAAGGGACACACACAGTTATGAACAAGTGAACATTCAGAGAATATTGTTACCATGAGCCTTGTCTGAGAAATTTACTAAAAAGAAAACTTCAGACAACCAAAATGACAAGAGATGTAGAAGTAAGGACTGGTGTTCGGCATTAAATATATACTTTGCTCAGATAACTTAAACATTAAAATGTGTGTTTATGCATGTGAACATATATATGTGTGTGTATATGTTTATATGCGTGTGTATGTGTATATATGTGTGTGTATATGTGTATGTGTACATATACACACATATTTATATAATCCACTAACTCTGTCCACTGATAGAGACCAGAAACAATGATCAACCTAGTGGCGATGAGAGAGGCACCATGCAATGAGCGATAAAAATGCTCCTAAACAACTCAAAGGTATCTGATCTACCCAGACCTTACAAAGAAGTTAAACCAGACCACTCATTGTCCTTTTCACATGTTTTTGTATAATGATTTTTCTGTCCCTTCTTGTAATTTGATACATTCAGAGCCTTTCTCCATGACTCACGGAGTCAATACTGCCTCCTCAAGCTCCCTCCTCCTTCACACGGGTCAAACGGACCAAAACCCGTAGTTCTACCTAAAGTTAAGACCCCCCGGCTTCATGTTTGACACAGCTCCTTTGGTGACCCTAAAAAAAACCCCAGATCCAAAGGCACTGAGTAAGAAGTGTGTCAGAAAGGGGATTCCAGTAAAAGAGCTGTTGTCTAGGGAGTAGGCAGAGTAGCAGACTTAAGTGCTGAGTTTGCGAGAACTAGGGAATGGTGTCTGGGTCAAAACTGACCACTCTGCAGAGTTAACGTTGAAGGATGAGAGGCAAGAAGCCTGGTGGAGGAACAAGAGCTGGGGCGCTCTCTCTGGGCAGCAGCACCTCACTCTGTGTGGTCTTAGGGCCTAGAAACCTGGATATTTTTTCTTTCACTGAGTCATTCAGGCCTATCCCCTCCCTTTATTTCCTGTCAAAATGAGACACTTAGAGTCCCTCCACCCCCTCTCGCTACTCCGTCCCTGGAAGTCACTCTCGTGAGCGCTCCCTGCACTGTCTCCCCAGTCCCTGTGTTCCCACACTGCCTGCTGCCAGCCTGAAGCTTCCCTAAATTCCCAGGGCCCTGGGATTTTAAGTAACTTGAGAATCCGAGCAGAAGTTTTCTCAGAAGTACCGTGAGTGCTGCGTGGCAGTCACACTCTGGCTCCATCCTGCAGACTCCTTCCCTGTACCCTCCAAAGTCCCACTTGGAGTTCACTGGTGATAATAAACCCATAAACTTGAGATTGGGAAACTGACACTGCTGCCTCTACCACTACAGCTGCTCAAACAAGACAGAAGAGCAGTGGCAGTGGCCGTTCTTTCTCCCTCTATCTGAAATATTGTTTCCCACTTAAAAAACAAATCTCTTTTCAACCCCAGCTGTCCCTTTATTCCTTCACTCTTAGCTACTAGCATCGCTTTGCCCTTAAATGAGAAAAGAGTGATCCGATGAGGATGTTTCATCTTTCCATCATCAGAATCTGCAACCATTTACTCTTCCATCCTTCGTGTGAAAAGAGAGAAACTTCCCCTGCTTTATTAAGAAGGAACTGCCTCGCTCAACACTCTGGATCCGCCCTACTTCCTACTCATGGACATCTCTCCTGCAATTGGTCTCATTCTTCCGCTTTTCTTAGATTTTTCCCTCCCTACCCCATCATTTTCTACAGAAAAAAAAATATTGAGAAAGTCACAGTTTTTAAAAAAATCAAATGTTTTGAGATATAATTTACTTGCTTTGAAATGTATAGATATTAAGGGAACAGTGAGTTGTAACTATTGTATTCACCCATGTAACCACCAACACAAGCAAGACATAAAATTTTTCCATTAAGTCAAAAAGCTCCCTAATGCCTTATTAAGTCTGCCTCCCATTCTTAGTTCCAGACAACAACTTATTTTCTGTAACTATAGATGGTCATGATTTCCCTAGAAAATTATATAAATGAAATCTTACAATGTATCTTATTTTTTACTCAGTAAATGTTTTTGAGATACATTTGTGTAATTGTGTATATGAGTAGTTCATTACTTTTTATTGCTGAGTAGTATTCCACCACAGGGATATACCACAATTTGTTTACTACACTAAAATTTATTTGACTGCTCATTTTCCATGGATATTTGCATTGTTTCTACTTTTTCACTATTACAAATACATATACTATGAAGAGTTATGAATGACTTTGAGTTGAAATATACTTTTAGTCTACTTGGATAGTTATAAGTAGAATTTTGGGGATACATGTTTAGTATAGGAAAACATTTAGAAGAAACTGACAAAATTGTTTTCACAAATGGTTGTACTATTTTTCATTATCATCGGCAACACGGGAAAGTTTTGGATTGGAGTCAATTTTGCCACTCTATTTTCTGTTCCATTAGTCCATATTTCTATTCTTAAGCCTATTCTACACTGTCTTGATTACTACAGCTTTATGGTAAATATTGAGTTCAGGCAGAATAAGGCCATCAACATTAATATACCTTTTCAAAATTATTTGGCCATTTAAGTTTATGTATAATCCCATTAAATTCTGGAATCAATATGTTAGTTTCTGCACAAAATTCCCAAGATATTGTTAGAGTTTGAAATAAACATATTTATCAACTTGGAGACATCTGCTATGGTTTAAGTGTGTTCCCCAAAGAGGATATTTTGGAAACCTAATTCTTAGTGCAACAGTTTTGGAAATGGGGTCTAATGGGAGGTGTTTAGGTCATGCGGGCTCCACTCTCATGAATAGATTAATGCCAATTACAAAAGGGCTGTGAGTTAGATTTCTTATTGTCTCTTGTTCTTGCTCCTTTGCCCTCTGCCCTTCTACCATGTGACAATACAAGAAAAAGGCCCTTGCAAGATGTAGCCCCTCGATCTTGGACTTCTCAGCCTCCAGAACCATAAGCCAAATAAATTTTTGTTCGTTATAAATTAGCCAGTCTCAGGTATTCTGTTATAGTATCACAAAACAAACTAACACAGAAAATTATTACCAAGAAGTGGGGCTGTTGATATAACAAATATCTGAAAATATGCAAGCAGCTTTGGAACTGGGTAATGGATAGAGGCTGGAAGAATTTGAAGGAGCAGGCTATGTGTGTGTGTGTGTGTGTGTGTGTGTGCGTGTGTGTGTGTATATATATATATATATATATATCTCCATAAATGGAGTTTTAAGGGAAATTATGATGAGGGCTCAGAAAAAGATAAGAGCTGTAGATGTTACCTGTGCAGGCCTTTGGGCTCTCTATATAATAGAAATTAACAAGAGGTCAAATGGGAGTCACAGGCAAGACTTTTATTGGGGCTTATGTTTGAACATAAGGGAAACAGCACAAAGGGGAGTTCAGGGAGAGTTTTGGAGAGCTTTAGTCAGGAAAAGTGTGACATGTAAGCATGTAGAGGTGGAGATTTTCTTCCACCTGTGCAGTTTTATTACATGCTTCTTTATGCATTGTATGTCTCATTAGTATGTTAGATTTCTACTTGTGGGCATAATTTTTAGCATTAAAATGAGGTTATAATAATACTATATAACAATCATGCTCTTGAATCTTAGGGCTTGAGGACATATAGCAAAATAGTACCAAGTAGAATATATCAATGTCAAGGAGAGGTAGAAACTTTCCATAGGTTCAGAGGACATAGTGATTTACTTCCAGAAGTGGAATAACACTACGTAAAGAAAGCTTCTGGAAAGAAGGACCATTTGTGCTACAATTTTAAAAATGGATAAGTGGTTGACTATATGAGAAAATTTGCAAAACCAGGGAATTTTAGAACACATATGGGCAATTCTTTCAATGTAGTAAGAGTAAGTTGTACAAGACTGGGAATAGTGCTGAAGAGCCACAAGTTACTTTTGGAAAGAAGGAGAAAGATAACATTTAATTGATATGCTCCTACCCAGGCATTTTGTTGGGCATCTCACATAAACCAAATGTAATCATGTTTTATTTTTTTCCCTCATGTACAATTAAACTCCATTCAGAGAGTATAACCAGTGAGTCCAAGGTTGCATAATAATGCTAGAATCACCATACGTTGAGACACAGTGCTCATCAGTATGTTAGTGGACCAGTGATTTATTAGAATCACCTGGGGATCTTGTTAAACTCTAAAGCCCAGCCTAGACTACACTAGATCAATTAAGCCATAATAATTGGTGGTGGATACAGGGATAAGTAGTTTTTAAAGCTCCCCAAGTAATTCCAATGTGCAACCAAGTTTGGGAACAAGAGTTGCCAGATGATTTCCTTAGAGCCTCACAAAACCGAGGATGTAATTTTTGCCATTATCCACATTTTACAGGTGAGGAAACAGATGCTTAGGTTATGGGGGTGACTAAAGCCTCACATTAGAAATAGTGTACCAGGACTTGAACACAAGAATTTTATCCCCAGGATGGCTTCAGTGACTTGCTGTGATAGTCACAAAGCAGGATTTTCATTTCCCTACAAAGTAAGAAATCTTTAGCTTTCTTTTCGTGTCATTCACAGGGATGCTGATGTGTGTGCAGCACAAAAAAAGTCTTGCTGAATAGATTTATTTTTCAAGGACTAACACAGCTGCTTAAGCATGAATGTTAATGTTGCTTCAATAGTTTATTTTAATCTGGCAGTTTCCTGGCACTCATTTCCACTGTTTCTGGAATTTTCTTACAAGAAATGCTTTTGTTAGGGAATACGTAGGGAATCTTCTCTCAAACATTAGCTCCAAATTCTAACTAGTTCTGACTGGGGCCGTGTCATCGTCCAGTTATTTCCAAGTGCCAATAAGTTTTGATCCTTTAAAAGTTCTAGCACCAGAAAAAGTTCTAGGCAACAGAACAGGAGACCAAATTATGGAAGTTGCGGACAAACATGATAAATTTGATTCCCCAGCTGAAATTTAGTAATCTCTTTTCATTCTTATCCAGCACATGACAGAATGAGAATGATATAGTGAAAGACAAAGGGCTCAGAGTGAGACAAACCTGGTTTCGAATGCAGCTCCTTAGCTGTATTGATTGAGCCTCATTTTTACCATATTTTAAGAGTGAATAATGCCTTCCAAATAGACCATTCAGAGAGTGCCATGATGTAAGCATGCATAGCCTCTGTCACATGGAAAGGCACTTGATAAAAGTTACAGTGAATGGTTATTACCACTATTTCAGATGACCAGATAATATTTTTATCCTCCTTACTTTGTTATTCTGCTTGCATTCTTCTGGGAGAAACGCAGGGAGGGGAAGTAATAGGAATCAATATAAACCAAATATTCATTGTTTTGTAATATATTCCATCTAGGTGAGTTGCTTTCCAGAACTAAAATTTGCATATTGGCCCCTGAGTAAAGACATTCACCTGATTTAGAGCACAATCTCAAAATCTGAACATGTAACTAAAATAGCAAATGTTGACTTCCATCTAGACATTGACAACATGCCCCGAGTTCTTGGAAAAGGCCTTTTAGGAAGTCAAAAATTATCTAAGTCGCAGAGGTATTTTCCCCGAAAAGTTTGTGAAAACCAAAGCCGAAGTTGTTAGTGTATTTGTTAGTTTTAGTGTAGTTGTTAGTGTTAGGGCCTAATGTGAGATCTCAGGTGAGTCAGATTTAATCCTTGTGTTCTTCCTTGTACGTTACCGGTAATATTCTGAGTGTATCTCTGTGGTAGGTAGAACCCTATATGAGCATGTTAATTTTTTAAAAAATTTTAGTTATCATGGGTACATAATAGCTGTGCATATTTATAGGGTACATGTGATGTTATTACACAGGCATACAATGTGAATTAATCAAAGCACTCAATTGGGGTATCCATCACCCTTCAGGAATTTACCATTTCTTTGTGTTAGGAACATTCCAATTCCACTTTTTTAGTTGTTTTAAAGTATATCCTAACTTATTGCTGATTATAGTCACTTTGTTATGCTATTGAATATTGTTCATTCTATCTAACCATCTAACTAAATACAGACAAAATGATAAACAAAAGAGCCAATCTAATTTTATTTGTTTGGGATAATGGGAGTAGATTCTCAAAATAACACGCCTCCACATTCCCCAAAGACGACATCAGTATGACAAAACCTCATACGGTCCTTATTATTTTATGAATAGAAGCATTGTATGAAGTACTACTTAGCAGTGGACACTCACATTTGATACAATTAGTTGGGTGTCACGTGTCAGTAACAATGGGAAATGCTGAAGATTCAATACACTGCTGGATAAGTCAGGTGCGAAGATCAGTTTAAACAAAGCAGGTGACACAGTCATTGCAAAACTGTATGTGATGCATCTTCAGGGAATAACCAAATGTAGCCAGTGGAAATAGCACCAGAGGGAGTATTTCAACTAAATATAAAAGTAACACTTTTTGAGAAGTATCCAGAAATATAAGGAACCTCTTGTGGAGGCAGTAAATTGTACTACTGAGTAATAAAAAATATTCACTCATGGATATATTTAAAGCATTGGGACTGTGGGCTTGGGGACTAGATAATGTTAAGGTTCCCTTTCATCTTCAGGATTCAAAGACCGTGAGACACTTTGGTGAAAACTTATAGGCGTCCACCTGAAATTACAGTGAATAAATGGCAAAGGAGAGGCATTGTGATTTCTGTTAGTCACACCTGAGACTGAGTCACAGGGTGGAGGGGAAAAAGACTTGAAATTAAATAGACTTAGATTTAAACCATGACTTTGCTTGTCCTTTGGACAAGTGACAATATTATTCTGAGCATGCTTCCTCATGCATTTAATGTAGACTGATGCTCTCAAACTTTAGGGTGAATTATAAATATATTATTAACTTGTAACAATGGCAGTTACATGTCTGTTGCCAGTTTTTTGATCCACACATTGAGCAACACAGATGTTAATGTCTTGTAGAGTAACCTAAATGGTCACTTATAATAAATATTACATTGAAAGTGTTTAATATGTCATCACTGTCCTTATCAGTAATGTATCAAAAAGCTGCTCTGCAATTGTAATTTTCTAGATTTCTAGATCTTCAATGGCCAAGGTTTGCCTCAAAGATCCTGGTTATTCTGAAATATATTCTTGGGTTCATTTCACATGCTGAAAATATTCTTAAGTTAGGTGGGTCCGTTTAGGAAATGATCTTTGGATTCTTTGGTAGTTTTTTTTTAATAAATAGACTTAGAAAACTTGAAATCGATCATGGCGAGCTTAGGGGCATATTGAATTGTCAGTCTGGGTATGTTTAAATTACTTTGAAATGACTAGTTATTTTCAGCAGCTTTCCTTAAGGGATAATATTAAAGTCATATGGAGAAAGCAAAGGATATACCTGTTCTGTCCTATTTTCCTGCAGCTTGAAATTGTGCCTCATATTGTTTAATAATATAGCAAAAATTAAAGAAATTGTACCTTTTTAATTTTCACTTAGGGATTAAGACTTAATGTTCACTGTTAATGTGGTTTTTTTAAATGTCTTCACTCCTAAATGTAGCAATATTCATTTTTTCTTAATGAGCTGAGGGAATGGAAAACAAAAATGGCAAGCACCAGGACACCTTGCTCAGTTTCTTCCTGTAACATGTGCACATCCCTTACCAGGGAAAATGATTTGACAGCAATTTGTTGTCTAGAGACAATAAGAAAAGGAAATGTGTAAATACTAAGCCCTCGAGCAAAAGAGAGAAAGCCATGTCAGAGTTTTCAAGATAAAAGTGGTATTACTCAAGAATTTGTGAAACCCTCATTTGTCTTATTGCCAGTAGTTATCATGTATGTGACATTTGCAGGCTTTGATAAGTTTTTGACATAAGCTTGATTAATTTTTTTCCTAGGTTGATTGTGGACTGCTGTAATTTGGACCAGAGAGCGCATGTCCAGAAATGTCACTCAGGCTGCTATATTAAACATTCTGAAGAGGCTGGCTTCATACGAAACCTTGTTACTAACGTATTTTTCCAAAAAAAAGCAGTTGTGCCTCTAGATATTGCAGACCAGGTGAAGGAAGAGTTTTTACTTTCTTCAGACCAATTGGCTATTCTTCCTGTTAGATAGCTCTCCTATATAATACCTGACCTGAGAACATGTGATAATGTGATGTTGATTTTATTTAATTCCCATAAATCTTACAGACATCTAAAGAAAGTTTGGGGTCAATTTGTTACTCTTGGAGAATACAAAGAGAAGCTACTCTAGCTGAGGAGGTCACCAAATCAATGATACATAAATGCAGATATCCACAATTCTGTCACCTACCCCAAGAAAAATATTAGCTCTTTTCTCTGTGATCCTCATATTATATTTAGTTTCTATTTATATTTAGCCTGTAGTGCAGACTAATCTGCATTTCTATTACTTTCATAGGATTTATTTTATGCGATAGATTGTAAGAAATTTGAAGAAAAGCACAATCAAAAGCTTGGTATTAAGCACCTCTCAAAATACATTTTAGCAGGAGCTTAATGATATTTGTGAAATAAAAATCTACAATTTTCAGGAGAGATAAGACTATATATGTCAACAAATTTGGCATTCTCACTTTATAGTTAAAGACATTAAATTTCAGAGAGAGAGTGTGACTTGCCCATAGATGTAGTCAGCTAGGGAATATCAATTTTGAAAATATTAATTTCTAGTCTTACACTCCTATCATGAGCTATATCAATTGCAATGAGAGGCATTGCCTTGATTAGCATCTTTTTTCCGCCTTAGAACTTTTTTTCTCTTCTGTTACCATTGAATTTTTGATTAAAAAAAAGTCAAAACAGTGCTAAATTAGCACTTTTAAATAAGTGAGACACCCATTTTGTACATACTGGTATTATTTCAGAAACATGGGCTCAAAATTTATATCTTTCCAAGCAAGTGGTTCTTAATTACACATTTGTTTTTTTTCTTTTGTGAAAATAGTGCTTGTTTTTTAGTCTCCAATCTCTCATAATTCCTAGTTAATGTTGTAAATTTCCCTTGGAGCACTGATTTAGATACATCCTGCAAATTTTGATATGCCATATTTGTATTTTAATTTGTTTCAAAATATTTTCGAACTCCCCCTGTGAATTCTTATTTGACACAGGAGTTATTCCAAAGGGTGTTTAGTTTCCAAATGTTTTTCCAGTTATTTAAAAGTTATTAAGTTGTAATTTAATTCCATTGTAGTTAAAAAAATTTTGTGTGATTTCGATCTTTTAAAATTTATTGTTAACCATTTTATGGCACAGATTATAATATGGTGTATCTTGGTCAATGATTTGTATGCAGTTGAGGAAAACATATATTCTGCTGTTGTTGCGTGAATTATTCTATAATTACCAATTAAATTAACTTGGTTCATTGTGTTGCTCAAATCTCCTATATTCTTACTGATTATCTGTCTACTTGTTATATCAATTACTGAGAAAGTGATGTTTGTCACCAAATGTAATTTTGTGTTTTTCTATTTCTTTTCTAAGTTCTGTCATTTTTATTTCATAACTATCAAAATGTTTTAAAATACATAACCACCTATGTAAACATAGACATTTATCCACTTGATGGATTGACCTTTTTATCACTGTGAAATAAAATTATAATTTTTGAATTATTTTTTGCCTAATACTGATATATCTTAACCTAGTATAGTAACTACAACTTTCTTTTGATTACTTGTAAGAGTGTTGTATATTTTTCATATACTTACATTTATTTTATTTATTTTTGTCAGCTTTATTAAGGTTTACTTGACAAATAGACATTGATATGTTTATGTTGAACTTGATATTTTGATGTATGTGTACATTATACAATAATTAAATCAAGCTAAAGAACATATTATTTTGGGGGGGGTGATAATATTTAAGGGTCTATCTACTCTTTCAGAAATTTTCAGATATACAGTACTATTAGCTATAGTCACCATGCTGTACAATAGATCCCCAGAACTTCTTCCTCCTGTCTAACTGAAACTTTGTACCCTTGACCAACATCTCTCCTTTCCTCTCCCCGAACCCCAGCCCCTGGTAACCACCATTCTACTCTCTTCTTCTCTGAGTTTGACCTTGTTAGATCCCACGTATAAATGAGGATATGCTGTATTTGTCTTTCTGTGCCTGGCTTAGTGCACTTAGCTTAATCTTCTCTGCATTCATCCATGTTGTCACAAATAACTAGATTTCCTTCTTTATTAAAATTTAATGGTAGCCTATTGAATATATAAAATTTTCTTTATCCATTCATCCATTGATGGAAACTTAGGTTGATTCTCAATGTTAGCAATTGTGAATAATGCTGCAATGACCATGGGAGTGCAGCTGTCTCTTCCACATTCAGATTTCATTTTATTTGGATATATACCCAGAAGTGAGAATGTTGGATCATATAGTATTTCATTTTTGCCTTTTTGAGGAACCTTCATACTGTTTTTTATAATGGTTGTACTAATTTACATTTCCACCCACTCTGTACAAGGGTTTCCTTTTTCTACAAAACTTATCTCTTGTCTTTTTGACAATAGCCATTCTAAGTCAAGTCTAAGTCTAAGTGTGCGGTGTTATTTCATTGTGGTTTTAATTTGCATTTCCATGATGATTAGTGATGTTGAGCATGTTTTTGTTCATTTGCTTATTTTTTGTTTTTCATTTTGAGATAGGGTCTCACTGTGTTGCCCAGGCTGGCTTTGAATTCCTGGGCTCAAATGATCCTCCCACCTCAGACTTCCAAGTAGGTGGGATTACAGGTGCAGACCATTATACCCAGCCAAGAAGGTTTTTATATGTGTGTGTGTGTGTTTATAGTGCATTTGTATGTCTTGTTTTGAGGAATGTCTATTCAAGTTCTCTGCCAATTTTTTAACTGAGTTTTTTCTTGTTATTGAGTTATTTGAGTTCTTTATACATTATGGATATTGATCCCTTATCAGATACATGGTTTATAAATATTTTCTCTTTTTCCAGAGACTTTTTCCTCACTGTGTTGATTTTTCCCCTTGCTGTGCAGAAGGTTTTTAGTTTGATAGAATCCCATTTGTCTATTTTTGCTTTTGTCTCCTATGCTGTTAGAGTTGTAGCCAAAAATTTTTGCTAAGACCAATGTTGTGAAGCTTTATCCCCATTCTTTCTTCTAGTACTTTTACAATTTTGGGTTTTATGTTTACATTGTTAATCCATTTTAAGTTTATTTTTATACATGTTATAAGGGTAAATTTTTATTCTTCTGCATATGGATATTCAGTATTTCCTTTTTACACTCTTCTTAAAAATAGTAGAAGGAATACTTCCAAATTCATTTTTTTGAGACCAGCATTACCTGATACTAAAACCAGACAAGGACTCTATAAGGAAAGAAAATTACAGGCCAATATTCCTGGTGAATACAGATATAAAAATCCTCAACAAAATACTAGCAAATTAAACTTAACAGCTGAATTTAAACACTGAAAGCCTTTCCTCTGAGGTCAGGAAGAAGATAAGGATTCTCTCCTGCTCTCACCACTTCTGTTCAACACAGTACTGGAAGTCCTAGCTAGAGCAATAAGACTAGAAAAATAAATGAAAGGCAATCAAATTGAAAAGGAAAAAGTTAAGTTTTCTCTGTGTACAGACAACATGATCTTAAATGCAGAAAACCCTAAAGATACCACCAAAAAACTGTAAGAATTAATAAAAAAAATTCAGAAAGTTACAGACTTTAAAATCAACATACAAAAATCAGTGGTGTTTCTATAGAATAACACATTTCTTTTAGGTATATTTTTATTTAGGGTTGGTTTTTTATAGGTTGCATATAATTCAACCTTGTTTTTGTTCAATAAAATCTCTTGTATCTACTTAAGACATTGAAGTCTTTTTAAAAATATTATACACATAGATATTCTGATGCCTTAATTTATTTTAGGCCACTGCTCAGTGTAGGTTTTAGCCAACTACCAGGAAATTGTTAGGAGCATCCCCACTTACTTGAGCTAACACAACGGATCCAGAAACTTAACATATTCATTTATATTAGTAAATTTTTCCCAATTTGATATTATGTTCCTTTCTCCCTTACTTAGCACAGATAGAATGTATCCACACATATATTCCCAAACTTATGTTGATGAAAATTAGTAAACTTTGGTAATTTTTAAATGTATAATCTATCTACTCCTAGGTCAGGCTTTGATTTTTCCCCTAGTTGAAGAAGGCTGGAATCAGAGTACAGTTACAATCTGGAGAGAATAAGGGGGATGATCTTGGGGAACTAAAAGAATTACTATTCCTTAGCAGTGTACCCACTCCGGGTGATCCCCAAACAAGGCAAGAATAGTCTCATCACACAGAAGAGAATGACTGCTTCTGTTGGCAAGAGAATCAGAGAATTTTATTCATGATATGCAAATTTACTCATTATTTTTTCTATTTCAGTTTTTAGGATCTTTCTTTCATTATCTGTTCCTCACTTTTAAATAAGACACCTACTGTTGTCATTAATTAACTTTAATTGCAATAAAACAACATATGGGATTTAACTATAATATTCAGCTGATTTTCAGATACAACTAGCATGGTCATAAAAGTTCTCTGATCCTCTTACTATGCCCTCTGAGTAGAGAATAAACTCTGAATTTTTATTTATTTTCTCTAAGATCCCTGTGATATCAGAATAAGCTACTCACCCACCGCCCTTGCCCCTGTTCTTATATTCCTTGTTTTATAATAGAGTCTCATAGGTGGTATTAGATCTGCCAAAGCCTTGCTTTCAATATGCACTTTATTCCAGATAACCATAGGTGGATTATTTGAATATCCATTTTCCATTATTTAGCCACTTCATGAAAATGACCAACTGTATACCATATTCTACCAGTGTGGATGTCTTCTCCACAATCTAACAGGTATAACCGGGTAGATAACCAATCCCATATTTTCATATTTGTGGATACTTTCCTGAAAGCATACTTTCAAATACTGTATCAGTCAGGATTGAACGAATAAAACAGAAACAACTCATAGCATTTTTAAAAAGAATAGCAGCAGTAAGAGATTTAAAAGAAAGAGAATTATACAATTTCCAAAACTTTGAAAGCTTAGAAGGAATTAGTGCTACCCTGGACTCTTTAAAACAGCACCCATGATCCAGAACTGGCCCTGGATCTTTTGCCACTGTCACAGTCTTCTCCCAGAAATTCTGTGGATCCTTCCTCACTTCCTCTGGTTTCTGCTTAAATATAGCTGTATATTAATAAGTGAGGCCATCCTTGACCACCCTATAGATTATAGCAACCCACCCAGCATATTTCATATGCTCTTATAATGTGTTATTTTCTCTACAACAATTCTCATCTGGCATATATTTGATTGTCTATTTATTTATTGACTGTGTCCTCCAAGTAAAATACAGGTTCTATGAAGGGATATTTTTGATGTTGTTGTTCACAGATGTTTTCATACCTAGAAAAGTGCCCGTCACACTGTAGGTGCTTAATAAATATCGGTCGAATGAATGAATGTGTGGATGAAAGAGTGACAAAAAGAAAGATCGAAATTCTGTGCCTTTGTCTGAGGTCTTCCTCTTACCTCAAATGTCTGTTTTCCTCCTCTACCTCTTCCCCAATTTCTAACCAAGATTCATCATGCAGCTCACTTCAGGCATTCTCTGTTTTCTTCACTCAATTTACTATCCCTCTTTCCTGGGGTCCTAAATGTCTCTGTAGTCCACATCAGATTATTTAGGATTCTGCTATATAATTCAAACATACTAGTACAACTCAAATACTGCAAGATCTGTGAGGGCAAATAATATCTCTTTTATTTTTTTCACATACCCCTAAGCCTATATTTTAATGAACATATTTCAATGTCAAACAATTTACAGCTTGAGCAAGTATTATGCTCTGTATTTCAAGGGTTTTTGCTATGTTATAATGGCAACAATAAACATTTTTGATCACCTACCAAGTGCCAGGTATACTTCTCCATACTTTATGTTTACTATGCCATAATGAGGATAAATGCCCTGTAAGCCAGGCACAACAATTTTACATACAGGGAAATCGATAGCCAGGAATTTACATGATTTTTTCTCCCATTAATATTAATGGTATGTTGGGATTCACACCTGGCTTTGCTGCTCATGAGCCACTGGATTTGATGCAAGTTACTTCTCAGTCCTTGATCTCAGTTTACTTGTATTTCAGTTGAATTAATTGACAGGATTTTCTCTAAAATCCCTTTCAGTTCCAATAATCTGCATGTCTGTGAGTTAGAAAAATTGAAGCAACGCAAGAATGCTTTTATATAAAAGTATTAAAAAGTAGAATGTTTAAGGAGGACAGTGGCTCTGAGAAAACCAAAGATTCCCAGGCTTAATGAACTCTGTTGTCTACAGTCCATGAGTTCTAGGTTTCACTATTGTTTTTTGAGAACCTCATAATTTAATTAAATTATCTCATGGCTTGGTATAGTTATTTCAAATTAAATAAATCAAAAAGGTTTGAATCTTAGCTAAAGCATAGACTAAAATCTCCCTCTAAAGAAAACTTCAGTCTAAACAGAAATTGCAGAGTCTAAAGGAAATACTAGTACTAGGACGAGATCTTGAGTTCGTAGAAAACTGCGCTGCTGGATGTTAAGAGTTGGGGCACTGGCAGGAAACAGACGGCGCAAACAAAGATTTACTATAGGGCCAGTTACGGAGGTGTAAAGAGAATGAACCATCTAACAAAAATGTAAGGCAGCCACATACTCACCACACCAGGAAACTGTTACCTCATCTAGGCCTAAGGAGCAAGAGGAGGAAATAGGGATGCTGAAGCTTAGAAAGAAACCATGGCATAGGGGCCATCTCACAGAGCTGGTATCTTAGAGCGTAGCCACTGCCAGTCCCACAGCAAGGCAGGGAAAGAAAAGTTGTGGCAGGCACAAGGATCAATATTTCAATGTTTCTCTAACCCTACACTCCAAGTTCTGTCAGTGTCATCCATTGAGCAGCAGAAAGATATAGATGTAGCCTATGGAGATCAGTCGCCTGGATCATAGCACAGCAAAAAAGAGAGTGGCTGAAGAATATGGGTTGCACTAACTAACATACAAGGTCAGATTTTCAAATTGGATTCACACAAATCAGAAATCTTACCTAGTGTCAGATTTTCCTAGTGATTTTAAGGATACAAGCAATGCACAGACTAAACAGGAAAAGTTCTGGCACATTCTACAGGTCCTTCTTTGTGCCTTGGACACATCCTTTTTGACCCAGATTTTTTTAATGAAATACATGGTAGCTTTCAGTTTATAAAGCAGCTCCATTTTATACCTCAGATGGTCACCTATTTTATGTAATGTTTTCAAGGAAGCCATTCCCCATAAATCCATATATCCCAGATTTGTTTCTCATACATAATTGTAATGAGGAACATCCTGCTAATATAATTCCATAGATAGGTATTCTCCTCCTAGAAAACATCATTATTTTATTTACCAGAATTTCTGGCACTTTTAGAAGGTAATTAGACTTATACACCTTTTTTACCTGATAGTGATTCTTTGACAACGGCAAAAGTATTGGGGAGATGAAATCTATTCTGTCACACTTCTAGCTAAATTTAGATTTTAAAATGAAGCACCATTGGAAACTTTCATATAAGAAAGCAGATAAAAAGGAGTTAAAATTAACATAAAACATAGCTGCTGTTTGTAGCTGCAAAGAGGCAAAATTAGTTGCTTTCTTTCACCACCCATTTCATGTTATGCTTAATTTCTCCCTGTAGCTCATCATGTATTTTTGTTTGCTTATTTGTTTGTTTTTCCCTGCTAGGAAATACAAATCTTTATTGGATCAATACCCTTAGCTGTCCCATATGCATCAGGTGATGGCAGTTTACCATTGGCAATTAATATTGGAAATAGCATAAAGAGGCAACTCATTGAATCTCCCGGATTCTAGACATACTCCTCCTCGCCCTCATTGTGTAGCACCAACCTAATTTTTCTTTGCTAAGCAGGTTAAATCACCCCATGCAATGCATCAATCTTAAAGGTAGAATATAATGAGTTTTGACAATCTTTTACACCTATGTAACTATCATTGAAATCAAGATAAAGAACATTTCTGTCATCACAGAAAGGCCCCTCTTGCAGCTTTTCAGTTGATCACCCTTACTTAGGCAACCAATTTTAAGCATGTAGCTTAGCTTTGCCTATTCTTGGACTTTATACAAATGGAATAAGCATGAATTATTCTGTTCCTGGCTTTTTTTATACAATATAGTATCTGTGATATTAATCCATGATGACGTATATACAAATAGTTTTTTTCCCTATTTATTGATAAATAATACACCATTTTATGAACTTACCACATCTGTTTATTCTTTCTCCTGTTAAAATACAAGTTGGTTTCTTATTTGAGACTATTGTGATTCTGAATAAATCTGCAATAAATATTCTTATTGAAGTCTTTCTGTGGACAGATGCTAACATTTTTCTTAGGTAAAAACCTAAGAGTATAAGTCTTGGATCACATGATAAATATGACGTTAATTTTATAAGCATCTGCAAGTCTAAATAAGCAGGCTTTCCTTCTATCTGAAAAGAGCAACCAAAGTCTCAGCCCTGTTCACACCATACTGGAGAGTCTTAGCTCTCCTCATAGTACTATCATGCTAGAGTTAATCAGTATCTACCACATTGCTCTAAGCCAACATTAGCTTTCTTGCACACAATTGCCAATGCCCATTTCTATTATAATAACCCAGGATGTTTTCAAAGGGTATGGGACTTCTCCCTTCTACTTTCTTTTGTTCTCTGTTATTACAATGGAAATATCTACTTCTCCTCTTTTCCTCCCCCTCTGTCTTTTTCTGCTCATTTTTTATCAGTAATTCTAGTTTTCATCATAATTATTTCTAATCATATGTTTTGCAATATTAATAGCATAAAATGTGAGGCATTATCTTGGTAGTTTAAAAATATTATTTATTGAGCATTTTATATAAGATATCTCCCTAAGGGCAAAAAGAGTGTTTTAGACATTCATAACTGAATGAGTAGTTTCATATATATTATGTGATTCTTACTGGTCGATGAAATTTTATTTATTGTGCAGGTTTTATGTAGTTTTGAAGCCACTTATATTGCATTAATTGAACCAATTAATTGAATATCATATATTTTAATTGCTATATCTTTACATTTTATTAAAAAACCTGAAATGTATAGGCAGCAAAAGAATTGTACAAGGTCAAAACATTACAAATGGCAGAGATATGTATTGAACAACTTATTTGAGAACCATGTTTCCTTTAATAAACCACAAAGTGGCTTGCTTAGCTGCCATAGTGTTGACTAATGTTCCACTAGATTTTGCACATAATAAAAATTCATATATTTGAGTAAAGTTTGTTTTCAAGATACTTTACTTCTATTTCCATACTGATTTGAAAACTTAGAATATATTCTTGAGGCTAACGATCTTTGTTCCATTGTGATTGAAGGTCTTGTCAGAACAAAGCCATTGGTCACTATAATTCCACACAAAGGAGCCTGAAATGGCCAAAGAATGAAAGTTTAATAAGTGAGAGATGCTATAAATGTCACTCCAGATGTGAGCTAATGAAGAGGCTGGTAATGATTCAATAGAGTATTTTTAAAACTAGACAGAGGGTGATTTATAAGAAATAGAGTTATTCGGAATGATTTTTAAGGAGCCCATTCTTTTGGAAATTGCAACTGAGAAAACGGTATGTACGTGACATTACTTTATCCACTTTTAACTGGAAGTTATAAAAATAAATGTTATTTGGAACAAAAAGATATTAAGAGAAAACTCTTCAGAATAATTTCAGCCTGCATTTGATAGGTAATATGAAGACTATCTATTTGCATGACTCAAGAAAATAATAGGTAAAATTTTATAGCTTTACTTTCAAACTACATTTTTATTCTTATGGATAAAAATTTTTAAAAAAAGGTTTTTCATCCAAGCTTTGCAGATTAAATATGCCACAGCCTGAAGAAGTGTGACAGAGGGTACACTGAAAATGATAGAAAAACATTACCTTAATTACAAAAATTCTTGTTCTGTGTGATATAAGAGATAAATGTTGCTATAACCTAAATATACACAGGGTTAAAGGGGATCTTATGTGTCATCTCATACAAAAGCTTAGTTTTACGGAGAAGGAAACTGAGAAGCAGAGAGTTGTCTATGTAGACAACTTAATTTATTCTTAGTGGCAAATAGCTTTCTTTCTAGTAAAATCCTTACTGATTATTAAAATTGAGTATTTATTATTTATTTACTCTCATTATTATATTTTATTATTACTAATTCTATTAATTATTATTTATTCTCTTTATTTCCCTCATAAAGAGCACAATCATGCTTCCTCTATAAAAGAGAAACATTCAAATTGGATACTTTACCTAAATAAGTTTTACTTTTGTTATTCTTCAGGAGACTTCAGTAAATGTCAAATAGTTTATTTTAAACAACAGTTACATCAGTTTATTCTTCTTCAACAATATACAAAATCTCCTAAAAGTCTGTTTGCCCAGTAGCAAACAGACTTCATATACTATAAAGTATTAATAATTAAATAGAGTCAAGAGAAACTTTGGTGAAAGGCAACTCTGACATTTATTAGAGACTATCGCTGATATCCAAATTGCATATTTTCTCATCAAATTGCTGTGAAAATGACAACTTGTATTTCAGATAATGACATTTACACGTCTGATAAATATACTAGTGATTTATGTTTTTCCAACAAGAAAACGATGTGTGTTTTATTTAAATCACAGGGTCCCAGAAGATTTGTTGCTATTTTCCCAGTGCTCAAAAACTTTAGCTGAGTGAATAAGACAACTTGTTTCCAAGTGATAAAAACATAATGCATAACTGTAATATATTTCTAGATTTTAAGGTAGATTTACTCTGCATAATTTTCTACTTAATCCCTATTTAAAAGTTCTATAGAGATAACTTCCCTTAATTGGAAAGTACATATTATAAATAATTTTGTTTTAAAGATGAGTAAATTCTCTGGTTCTTTACTGGAGTCATTTGGTGACATTGAAGCAAGTGAAACAGTTTCTTCCTTCTAGGATGGAGTATGAAGTATTTGTAAAGAACAGTGGGTGAATATGCTTCTTAAAAGTGAGAGCATAGAAATGAATGTAGAACAGAAACTCAAGACTTTAAATTTTCATGTGCTGAACTTGTCTTGTAAAACAAATGTATTCAGAAAAATACTCATGCTACCCTTCTATCTTCACCACAGAGCTCTTTTTTTGCACTCTGCAGCGCTTTGCACCTCTGCACAGTTTTTAAATCTGTGGGTCTATACTGATCTTTTAGGCAATTAAATAGGTTATCAATGACATACATGCTTAATATATCCAATTTCAGCCTAAAAATAAAACATGTTCCTGATGGTACTGACTTATATAAAGGTATTGGTGTCTTTTATATTTACACAAACTAGATTGAAGGTGTAGGTACTTTAAGTTGAGTTATATAAGGCCACATGCTGTTAGGGTGTTCACATGGAATTTAGGAATAGGTGATGTCACATAGAGGAGGTGATTTTAGGCTAGATATGAAAGGACAGCTAGGGAGAACTCCTTCTGTAAGGGTTTAACATCCTAGCAATGAAACTGTATGTACCATAGCACTCATCGATAAATACATACTATATTTTGGAAAGCTGAGTAGTTTAGAGAAATAAATTGTCTACTCCCACTCCACACACCCGGGGAAATTCATTCTCTCCCTCGTTCCCTGCTTTCTCTCTCCATGTTTAAGCGCAATGTGAGCACTGGGATTAAGGCTTCCTTTTGCTTAACTGCTGACTTGATTTGCTTCTTTTAATTGAAGTACATATTATTTCTTATTGTTACTATATATAAAGTGATAGAGTCAGAATTAGAGATATTTATGAATAAAATCATCTTTATTTAAGACTTTATACCTTGGAGCAAGTGGGCATTCTTACTTTACTCTAAAAATTTCCAGATTGTAAGGAAGTTTTGTTTTAATTTTTACTTGCTTTATCTTTTCCTTCGTCCATTGTTACAATTATCCTGGTGCTATTAGTTTTACTCCAAAGATGCTATTCTTCTGATGTACACTCTTGACACAAAACAAATTTAAAATCCTGGCTCTGTCACTAATCACCTGTAAGACTTTCTAGAAGTCAGCTAGCCTCTCTGGGTTTCAATATCCTTGTCTGTATTAATTAGGGCATTGACTCTACGTGTAATTGTGTAAGTGATAATTACTTCTTTTCTATTTAGAATAAATTGGCACTCAAGTAAAATGCTATTCCTCACCTGTTTTTGAAATTTGAAGAAGTGGGGTTGAATAGATTTGACCACTTTTTGCATTCTGCTTTTGACATCCATCTTTGAATATTAATGAACAATTGAGTTCATATAAAGACAGTTTACCTCATGGAACTATTACAATGACAAAAACATTTCTTTCTTTGAAGAAAGAAACTTCATTATTTTTCAAAAACATGAATTTTCCAAGTATTTTACATAAATTCCAAATAAATTTTCCCACTCTGAAATGTAGTGATACTATCCACTTGAAAGTTAGGAAAGTGCATTTTAAAGGTGATTGGTTTTCTTTGACCGCCAGGAATTTAAAAATTTACGATTTGAACAGAGGTCTGTATGGTAGCAAAATTTTCCCTTTTATGTGTTTCTATGAGAAGGTCATAGCATTTTAATCTATAGCTAGTGGTTGGGACCTTCACTCATTAGTCTCTCACTCCAATCTCCCTTTATATAGACAGTTATTACAGACTTACCATATATGTCTAACAGAACAACAGAGATGACCTTATATATAATAGGAGAATGTACAGGTTTGATATGTGCATGTAGATGCGCATTATAACCATATTTTGGCATTATTTACATTTGAGCCTCTTTACTACTGTCAAGAATAATTATATAATTTACTAAAATTTGAAATAAGATATTAGGAGAATTAGGTAAAAAATTGTGTCAGGCTTTGGTGTCTGGGCTGAGGGGATTATTTTATTATTACTTTCTTTACTACTTGTCATTATTTCTTGTAACCTTGAGTGTGCTTAGACCACCCAACACTGATTCCAGTGACCCTGACCTCAAATCCTCTCTATGGTAACTGCTTTACTCCGCACTCTGATCTTGGCAGTTCTGACTCTTACTATAATAGTAACTAGACACAGGATCCAAAATCTAATTTTGCTTTATAGTCTGTCAGGAGTTTTGATGGCTGGATTGCACCTCATTAACAAAATCTGATAAACCTGGCCATGATTGCTCTAGATGCAATCTTATACCCTTCTTTTCTATCCTAGGTAGATATATCTTCTTAGATTCATTTATAATTGGGGAACAGAACTTCAAAAACCTGGACACCGCTCCCATGGAAACATAAGTTTGAATGAGAGAGAGATGGGAATAAAGATCAGGACATAGGTTATTCTTCAACAGAGATACCCTAGACATTTTTTTAGGAGTTTGGAAGGGAAATTACAATCTGATATGATTAAGTTAATTTTATCCATAAGGTGGTACACATTGCTTAGCTTTGGTCTTAATCCTCCATCTTGAAGAAAAAATTTAAGAATTTAAGAAAAATAAAACAATTATTTATATTTTACATTTTTATGGCTCTTGTTATTTAATTACATGTTTCACGTTGTTCCTAATTTGAAGAGACTCTGTTTTTTTTCTGCCCTTTAAAGTTTAGAACATTTACTATATTTGTGTTTTTTAATATGAGCACATGACTAATGCTAATACACTATTTCTTATCATCATCTTGGTTTTTCACAAAAGTTTTCCCTAATAGTTAAGGACAACTAAAAGCCATATGTTGTGGTTGAGAAAAGGCAGAGAAGTAATTAAAGGTGAGTTAAAAGGGCTTCTCTCTCTGCTAAGAGACATAACCTCACATGAGGCTCAAAAATGATTTTAGAACCTACTGTTCATTTGTGACTAAGCATCCCTTGTACAGTTAGAAAAACCAGTTGTCACCTACTATATGCCAGTATCTTTGCTAGTCATCAAAAGTGATCTCTATTCACAGATAACACATTTTATTGGAAAAAATGTTTTTGACAGAAATAATTGTAAAAATGGTAGTTATTGCAGTGAAAGTTTACATAAAGTGATATGTAATCATATGGGAAAGAAACAAGCACAAAGAAGTCTACACAAGTGAGGATAGTATTTTGAGCTGAGTTTTAAAAGCTGAATTAGGCTGATCAGGCAGAGAGGGATAATGAACTATTTTGGAAGATGTAAAGCAGTGTACAGCAAGGTATAAGTGAATTGAATCATTCTGTAAAATTTTATTGACTTCAGACATAAAGAGGGCTAGTTAATTTTGCATATGACAGCCGTAGGCTATATTTTCAACTTCTTCTCTTTCTTTATGTGCAAAATCTGTTATTTAGACTAAAAGGGATTATTTGGATTAAAGAGCAGGACTTTTGAAAACCTGATCATGCATATGAAGTCCAAGCCAGGAACACATCTAGGGTTGGATACCACAATTGGAAATCATAGAATTTCTTAACCTATTTCTTAAAGCAGTGGATCTCAAACTTAAATATGCAACAAAATCACATGAGATTGCTTGTTTAAAAACACAGAAGCACATTCATGGGCCTTAACGTCAGATATCCTGCCTTAGTAGATCCAGGATGGTGCCAGAGTCAGCTCTTAATATCTCCTATTATTTCCAACATCATTCTCATGTGAATTTTGCTCCAAAATATATAAATATGATAGTATGTTTATATTAATTTATTACTGAAATATTAAACTAAGAATACATTCTAAGAATATTTGTGGTAGAGCTAGCATATATTTAGTTATTTTGATGAACTGTTACATGATGCAAAGTATTGAGGAGGTGTTCTAGTCTCAGGGTCATTCAGAATTAGTGGTCCTTACCTCATTATAAAGTCTCCACCTTTGAAGACATTGCTTATTTTTTAACATTCAGAAAAATTTTAAAAAAGACAGTATGGAATCCTTTAGCTGATTTACACTTATCTAATACACAGAATTTACCATTGAGCTTTCTTCCATCTCTAACCCATACAAATTCCTTAACAAGGACATTCTGAACATTCTAGGCTAATATTAAATAGTTTACACTAGAACACATGCATGGGTTTCTATGCCCATTGAATCAATTGTCTATTTCTAAAGATATTTATGACACTTTTGCTTCTTATTGTAATTATATAATTAAATTAAGTCAATATGTAAATAAACATGTGTTTAAATGTGTGCATAATTATAATCAAAAGAAAGTAAGTTATTATTTTTATGAAGACTAAAAGGACAAATGAAGACAAATCTGTAAAGCTAATTGTTTCTGATTTGTTCTGGGGGGGCAAGTATAAAAAGTTGGGCAAAAATTTTAACAGTCTGGTAATATTTTGCACTCATATTGCTTCTTAACTGTTTTTAAATTCTTGCCTATTTAACAGAGACTTTTATATGTGTAGTTTGTGCAAGAAAAGATAACATAATAGGTCTCCAATTTGTTAACCTAATAAAAGTCTCCATCTGAAATTAAATAATCAACACATAAAAGTGTATTAATATATCTCAAATTAAAACTTGTACAGATATTTCTATTAGGTTTTATGATATTTTTAGTTTTAACTAACTTTACATGTTAACTGACTCACTACTTACCTTACTCACATTGGATAAAAAGGCTCCTGTGGTGCACATTAAATAAAGAGTATATTATGTGACAAAAGTACATTATTGAACTTAAATCATTGAACTGTTAAGCTGTGAAAATCCAGAAAGGGAAAAATAAACTGGTTATTACTTGGTTTATAATTGCTTTATTTCCTAACTTCTCCGTTATATAAAATTGACATATTCAAACTCACAAATATATTGGAAAAAAAAGAAAAAAAATTAATTTTTGTGAGTTTAGTTTGTCTAAAGGTAACCATAAAAGAATAATTTAAATTTTGTAGACTGTGCTTTTCTTTTGGAAATGTTTCATTGCTAGAGAACTGAGCGATAGTAATTTATATCTCAATACAGAAGTAAACAAGATAGATCAATGCTTATTAGAACTATATAAGTGTAGTATCTAAGAAGGAAGTTTAAAGATCAGATAATTCTTCTTTCACTAACAAACCCAGTGAAACAGATAAATTAGAAAAATATGTTTATTCTATATATCCTATTAAAAATTAAATTGCTGTGAATGATTATTTGGATTAATATCCCAGGGCAAAGTTTTGGGATCACCTGACATTTAGATGCCTCTCCTCAATTGCTAGAAATGTATGTTCTCTAGGTTATTAAATTTTAGCTTATACCCAATCAACCAATGTTTCAGGATAAAAATCTAACGCTTCACAGCTAAGACTGTAAATTTTCACATAACCTCTACAGAATTAAATAATTATATGCTTACTTACATCTCATTTCTTAGAAATCTGTTTGGTGTAGATTCTCCTTGCATTGAAATTTTTATATTTCCCAACCTCTGGTATCTTTCATTCTGCTCTCTACCTCCATGAGATCAACTTTGTTAGCTCCCAAATATGAGTGAGAATATGCAGTGTTTGTCTTTCTGTGCCTGGCTTATTTCACTTAACATAATGATCTCCAGCTTCATCCATGTTGTTGCAAATGGCATGATTTCATTCCTTTTTATGGCTGAATAGTATTTCTTTGTGTATATATATTAACTTTTCTTTATCCATTTGTCTGTTGATAGTGCTACAATAAATGTGAATGCAGGTATCCCTTTGATGTTCAGATTTCTTTTTCACTGAGGATGAACAGAGGTTCGCTACTGAGCATAAACATACCTTTAGAAGGTATAAGTTATAATGTTCCATAGCAGAGTAGAGTAGGGTGACGATAGTTAGCAACACTGTATTGTACATTTCAAAGTAGTTAGAAGGGAAAACTTGAAATGTTCCCCATATATAGAAATGATAAATACTCAAGGTGATATATACCTCAAATACTGTGACTTAATCATTATCCATTCTATGCATGGATATGCAAAACAAAATATCACATGTACCCCATAAACATGTAAAATATTAAGTATCAATAAAAACTTTTATGTATCCAACATAAAAATGAGATAATATATTTAAAGTGCCAAATACATTGCTTAGTTCAAGGCAGGTGCTTAAAACTAGTATTCTTTTCTGTCTCTACCATCTATCCCTAAAAAGCAAAAGCATTTGAGCTGCAATAGCCTTCTGTTTAATTCTTGTGCTCAAAAAAATATTTTTATATGTGCATGCTTTAATGATGATTGGTGACTCATGATGCAATGTTAAGTCTGCAGTGCTCTTTGTTGTCTTGCCAGAAACAGCCTGCCACCCAGCAAGAGTTTGATGACTACTCCTTGATTTTTAAATCAGGACAGAATCTCCAAAATTGTTTCTAATTGAATCGTTAACATTTTGTACAAAATTAATTGCTATGTGACGGTTTTACTCTTTGGCTTCCTTCTGTGCTAAATTCCCAACCAAATGTTATTAGAAGCATAGGATTTCTGACTTTCCCATATCAGAATTTATTTTGTGATTATGTGCCTCTATTTTTAACAAGGTGGTTATGTCCTCTACATCCACTTAATAATTATAATTTATACTTTTTGGCCATGTTTGATACCTAAAGTATAAATGCAAAGCAAAATTTTAAGGACCCTGATTAGCTATCCAGACATTTTCAGTAAACTGAAAAATACGTTCCTCTGTTAAAAAGCGGGCATAGATGAACTGTGGTAAAAAATTCATAACAATTGCATTTTTCTCACTCTTATTTAAAGCTCTGATGTAAACAGCTAAGGGGAGATTGGTGTATGTGTATTTAACTAATATTTCAAAGCAGCTTCCTTCCAGGGTTGGATAAATTTGAACATGTTCTCAAAGTCTTAGTCAATATTAGTTTACCCCCAATAGGTAGACGTCCTCTTGAGATACTGACAAAATTTGAAAGACTGGGAAAGACTCTCAAGTGCAGTGAATTTATCACAACGGTGCCTCTTGAAAGAGAGCAACTCTTTTCTTCCCTCTGACTATAGCTTTAATATTTCATCTTCAGGGTTATTTATATTTTGTTTATTTCTTTGTATCCCCCTAAGCCAGAACGTAGCTGTGCATATAGTAAGTACTTACTTGGTTGGATGTGGAACTAACCACTTGGAACAATTCTTGGCTGTTTTCTCTGAGTGAAAAATTTCACCTCATCTTGAAACTGTGTCCACCTAACGAGTCATTGCAGGCTGATTAGATGCTGCAACTTTCCCTCAGGGAGCATGGCAGAATGGGAAGACCAGGAACTGTTGATCTGGAAGACCGAAATTTTAATCTTTATCTACCATGCACCAGTGTGGTTTTCAGCACATCAGCTTAGCTTTTCTAAACTTCCTTTTCTGCATCCATAAAATCAAGATGATATGTCTTACCTCTCAGGATTGTTATGAAGATTAAGAAAAAATAATAACGATGACTAACATTTATGGAGTATTTACTATACGACAGGCACCAGTCCAAACACAATGAAACCTCACCAAAACCCTACAAGGTAGAAACTGATATCAAGCCCACATTGTGGTGAAGAAACTGACATAGAGTGGAAGTAAATTGTGTAAGGTCACAAAGCTGGTAAATCAAGCTCCGGAACCTATATTCTTAACCATACTACAATGTAAAATGACTGGTCCAAAGTGTGTGATCAATAAATAGTAGGTTCTCTTTCTCCATCTTCTGAGCTCACACACCAGGAAGCTGAGGAGTTCTTTCACTGCATGTTAGTAATCCACTTTGCTGAATTTGAAGTTGTTTTTTTGAGGCTACAGTATAACTTCCTATCCTTTAATATCTTCCACCAGGTTAAGTCTTTTTATTATCTTCTAAATACTCTATCACCCACTCCCCAGTTGTTGGTGTGTTTTTTGTTTCCTGATAGGAGATTTAAGTGTTTAATTAGTAATTCAGGACTTCATTAATTTCAATAATATTGTTTTCTCTTGGCTTCCATGGCAAAAAAATTTCCTAATTTCTTTGTATCTTCCTGTCAGTTCCTTCTCAGCCTTGTTTGTCTCTTCATCCTCTGCCCAACCTTCTAAGTGTTGGAGTGTTCCTTCTTACTCCTGTGTCGTTCCCTCTGTGCTTTGCATATACAAATATTGATTCTCGTGAGGACTCACAATGATTAGAATTAGAAAACGAAATCTGGCAGGACTTAGGGTGGGTCTAAGGACATGCTACTCATGTCATTTCCTTCCTTTGTACCATGGTTTACATTTCATGGTGTCTTTTATTCTCACTGGTGTCCAGTCCACTCTCCTTACTCCCCTGATCAGCTTCCTCTATTTATTAATAATATTAGTTCATTATAGCAGCTCACTATAGAGGGACTTTTCACCTCCAGTCCCACTGCTAATAGGTCCATTCTTTTATTATTACCTAGTTAAGATTCCCAATCAGCAAACCCTTTATAATGATATTTTATGCTCTGACTACTGTCTCCATCTCTCACTTCACTTTCACCCTGTTCTCTTGTGGTAACCATGTACAGGAACATTGGCTCACTTTCTGTCACTCAGATGGGCTGGGCTTCTCCCTACCTAAATGTATTTGCTATTCTCTCTGCCTGTAACACTCTTTTGCAATATCTGTGCATGGCTGGCTCTGTCACCCGCCAGGTCTCGGTTCAAATGTTATGCCCTAAAGAGACCTTCCCTGACCACTTGATCTACAGTAAACTCCTCTACGGTCATTCTCAATGACATCCTTCGCCTTGTAATTTTTAAAAATATATTACTAATTTATTCAGTAACTTCTCTGTTAATTAATACTCTCCTTGCTCTAATTCAATAGAGGAGGCAGCAGACAATGTACGAATGAAAGGAAAATAAGCCACCTCCGAGACCTTCTGATATAAGATTTCTTACGTGAAAAGGAATCATCTTATTTTGTACCTGGGAGATATTCAATAACTAATGATTTTTTTCATTAGCAATATATTGCATTTTGTAGAGGGGCCATACAGCATTTCGGAACCGTTCTCTTGCTTGGCAGATAAAAAATACGTTGTTCGCATAGTCACAGTCCAACAGTCACTCAGAGCCTTGTGGCTTCTAGGATTCAGTACTCAATCATCTTTCATTGCTCAAGCTGCTACTGATGTGGAAAGCAAGATCATGAACTGGGACCATGAACGAAAAGATATATGTATTTTAATTTTTATTACTGTTTTTATGATTTAAATGATGCTATTCAAAGTTCTGATAAGAAAAAAATGATAACTGATTTGTTTAATTTCCATTTTACCTGAGGATAAGGATATAATATGGTTTCCTTGTCATAGTTTTCCAGAAAGAAGAAATAGTCATGTTATTTTACTATGAACTGTTTTTTAAACATCATTCAAACATGTTGAAAGTTATTTCAGTAAAATAGCATAGTGACGCCTGATTCAAAAGAATTGTTAAAAGTTGCAGATAGATGTCTTCTAATTATTTTTACATGTTATATTAATATTTATTTTATTTCCCTTGAGTATATTAATTCTGTAAATAAGTGATATGCTTTTTTAAGATTTGAATTAGAAAGATTTTTAATTAAGGGATATACTAGTCACCTCGACAAGAAGATAAGAATATGTATAAATGTGTAGATTCCAAAAATAGGGAGAATTTCCACTGAGAAGTGCTCTGGCAGGTATTTAACTTCTGCCTTTGTTATAGTGAGACAAGTAAAAACAATTCGTTCCAAATGTGTTCTAGCAGAGACAGCATTATAAGCCAGAAGTTATTCCAGCTAATGAAACAATGAGCTTAATGTGCTGATAGAAACTTCTTATAATGTTGCATAAGCTGCCTCACAGGTATGGTGCTACATGCAGCACAACCTGTGGGAGGTGCTGACCAATAGCAGAAAATAGAGTGTCTCCTACATCGTATTGCAGCAGAGTAGATATTTGCCTTCTGTGAAAGCCCAGATTTAATCTCCACATATGTCCTCATTTATTATTTCTTAAAATTGAGGTGAAAATACAAAACATAAAATTTACTATATTGACAATTGCAATTTTTCTGTTCTTTTCCTGAAGTAATTTAATATTGATATTACCTCTATGAAAATTAACTGAAAGTCAATACTTCTCAATACTTACCTTGATTTTTAAATGTGTTTCAGTGGCATTTGTACATTCACACTGTAGTGTGACCCTCACCAACATACATCCCCAGAACTCTTTTCATCTTGCAAAACTAAAGCTCTGAACCTATTAAAAACTAACTCCCCATTCCTCATCTTCCCTACCTCTGGTAACCAACATTATATTTTCTATGCATTTGACTACTCCAGGTACCTCATATATATTATATGTGGAATCGTATGGTATTTGTCCGTTTGTGACTGGCTTATTTCACTAAACATAATGACTTCAAGAATCATCCGTGTTGTAGGATGTGTCAGGATTTCCTTCCTGTTTAAGGCTGAATAATATTCCATTGTATATGCCAACTTGTTTTTTTTAATCCATTTATCTGTCAATAAATACTTGGGTTGCTTCTACCCATGCTTTGGCTACTGTGAATAACGCCATGATGGCAACAGAGGTAAAATATCTCTTTAGTTCCCTGGTTCCAGCAATTTTGGGTGTATACCCAGAAGTGGAATTGTTGGGTCATATAGTAATTTTACTTTTAATTTTTTGTGTAAGTGCCATACTATTTTCCACCATGGCTATACCATTTTACATTCCCACCAATAGTGTCATACAAAGGTTTCAATTTCTCCACATCCTTGTTAACTCCTGTTATTTTCTGTATTTTTAATAGTAGCCATCATAATGAATGTGAGGTGCTATCCTCTTGTGGTTTTGATTTGCATTTTCCTAATCATTAGTGATGTTGAGCATCTTTTCATATCCTTATTTGCCATATATACATCTTCTATGGAGAAATGTCTATTCAAGTCCTTTGCCCATTTTTCAATCAGATTGTTTGTGTTTATGTGATCAAGTTGTGTTCTCACTCTTAATAGTTTCCTTGATTGTATTGTTCGGTTTATAATGCACACATATGTAATATATGAAAACAAAAGTGTAAAGGATGGGTGATAATTGAAATACATTCTTGCAATTTTCCTGTTTTTTTTTTTTTGGTGAGGTAATTTAATATTGATATCAACTCTATGAAAATTAACTGAAAATCAATACTTTTCAATACATTTCTCAATATAATTTCATTAATGTCCATTGTGGATGGGGAATTTTTTCTTCTTGTCTAGTCTGAAATCCTCTTTGTGAATCCAGGCTTTGGTATTTCCTTCCTACTTATGTGTTTATTCTTTCACATTATACTGAAATATGGTTTTCTTATATCAGGGCCCTTATGTTCTTTTCAGGAATGGCTAGGTATCTTATTCTTCATCCCCTATAAGTGTAATATATACCTATGCTGTTTTTAATATCATATGTACTTCCTGTACATGCTGATAAATTCTGGCTGATCTGTCTCTTTTGCTGTTTGCCTGAGGATAAGATGTAGTCTTAAACTGCATGTTCTTTTCTCTTTGCTTTGAATTATGTAATTTTTATGAATTGTGGCAAGAAGATTTGTTCTAAATTATTATTGACATGAAAAATAATTTCCTAAATGGGTTATAACCTGAAAAAAGAAGCTCCTGCCCATTCCCACTCCCTCAACCAGGAGTTTACCATGATGCTACACATCCCCTCTTATAATAAAATAAATACACTTTCAACTCAAAAATAAGCTACACTTTATTAATATTTTAATACATAGTGTCATGCAGAGACATTATCTATGGAAGGAAAAGAGAAATATGGGCTTATAGGAAACAAAAATATAATGGTGTAATAGGAGTCAGTTAATTATGAAAAATAATTAGTTAATGGGAGGTATATGGCTTGTCTGATTTACTTTTTAACCAGATTATCTTTTATTGTTTGCGATGAAATAACATTTAAAGATTATATGTGGAAATAACTCAATATTAAGGATATCTATAATTTACCCCAGAAAGGATTTTCATTTATTTCTACCAGGTGACTTTGGGTACTCACAATGCTGGATAACTTTATTCTAATTTCAAGAATTGAGAAAACAGAAGCAGCAGCCCCTCCCCTCACTCATTACAATAGGGAGTGCAACTTGAGCCAAGAAATTCACAAGTGGCCACTTCTCTCTGGCAGGAGTGAGCCCCTGGCTGAGTCCCCTACAGATACAGAGGCCTACTACTCTCACCTTGGTGTCTTGCGGTGGAACATGGGTGCACAACTGGAGAACCCCACAACCACCAGTGTTTCACAGAGATACACACTAGTGGGTCAGACACACAGACTGGGGGAAAGTTCAAGGGCCTGTCCTGGGTAGTGAGGGAACTCACATGGACTGATCTGATGGGAGTGCATTGTAAGGTTCCAGTGAGTGACAATTAGGGAGGGCACTTACTCCTCACTGCAGTGAAAGAGTGCTAGAGGACAAGGGCAGAAAGAGCCCCGCCTGAGGCCTTAGCACTCAAGCTTTTGGACCCCTACCTCAGGAACAGCCTTTCCAGTTTGGAGAGCTTGCCCTGAAGCTCACACCAACAGCTCCCGCTAGCAGCCATAAAAGCAACATCTGAGCCCTACCAAGGCTTTGAAAAGCCTTTCAGGCTCTCAAAATCTAGCCATGATCTGTCTTGCTCCTCCACCCACTTCAGTGGGAGTGGAAATCAGTTAACCCCCTGGGAGCTATAGGGTCCCTCTTAAAGCTTGGAGTATTCATGTGCCCCACATGAGGGACTAGAGCTTACCATGGGCACAAAAGAACATCTCAGTAGCTGGCTCTTCCACACAAACATAAGCCAATAACAGGGAGAACAACTGTATAGCTAAGGATAGCACCTTCCAAGTCAAGCAAATAGGGAGCAGCTGATTCATGCTAATGAGTACCATCCACTCATCTCAGAGATTAAGCTGGGAGACCTAAATTATTTCACACTGTTGGGAATAGGTGAAGACAGCAGATCAGAGGTAACCTGAGAGGTCCATCAAACCTGCTAGAATACCCCATGGCAACTCAGGACCAACACTCCTCTCCCTGGCATAGTTAGGGATTGATTTTCAGGGACTTGTAGATAGGCCAGCAAGCCAATCCTAGTGCCCCCATGTCTCAAACATCAGGCAAGATGAGAAGGAATCAGCAGAAGAACTCCAGAAATATGAAAAATCAGAGTGAAAGGACACCCCCAAAAGAAAACTATAACTCCTTACCAATGGATACCAACCAAAACGAAAATATCAAAATGACTGACAGAGAATTTTGAATATAGATTATAAGGAAGCTCAATGATATACAAGTGAAAATAAAAACCCAACACACAAAAAAAAAAACCCCACAAAAACAATACAAGAAATGAATGAAAAAATCACTAAAGAAATCGAATTATTAAAAAAATCAAACAGAACATCTGGAAATGAAAAATTCATTCAAGGAAATACAAAACCCAGTGGAAAGCCTTAAGAATAGGCTAGTTAAGGCAGAAGAAAGGATCTCAGAGCTTGAAGACAACACCTTTGGATTAAACAAGTCAATCACAGACAAAGAACAGAGAAATAAGAGGAATGAAAAAGGCTACAAGAAATAGGGAATATGTAAAATCCCCAAATATAAGAATCATAGACGTCCCTGAGGGTGAAGAGGAAAATACACAAGAGTTGGAAAACCTGTTTGAGGGAATAATTGAGGAAAACTTCCCTGGTCTTGCCAGCAATTTAGAAATCCAGGTACAAGAAACTCAACAGACTCTTGGGAGATTCATCCCAAAGAAGCAATCACCATGACACATAGTCATCAGACCGGCCAAAGTTAACATGAAGGAGGAACTCCTACAAGCTGTAAGGCAAAAGCATCAGGTAACCTAAAAAAGAAAACTTACCAGTCTAATGGCAGACTTCTCAACTGAGACCTTACAAGCCAGAAGGAATTGGGGCCCCATTCTCAGTCTTCTCAAACAGAATAACGGCCAGCCTAGAATTTTGTACCCTGCAAAATTTAGTTTCTTATAAGAGGGAGAAATAAAGACTTTTCCAGACAAGCAAACACTGAGGGAATTTGTCAAGACCAGACCTGCTCTTCATGAAGTACTCAGATCTGCATTATACATTGATCAGCACAATAGACACCCACCAGTGTAAAATCACCCAAAAGCTAAAGTTCAGTGTCCATACACCATAATGGCTCAAGAGGTAAAACAAACCAGTGAGGTTCTACTCAACAGGATGAACATAAATCCACTCCACTTATCAATTCTTTCAACAAATATGAATGGCTTGAATTCCTCAGTCAAGGGAAGTAGGCTAACTGAATGGATAAAAATACACGAGCCAAGTAACTTCTGTCTCCAGGAAACACATCCAACCCATAAGAACTCATTCAGGCTGAAGATGAAGGGATGGAAAACAATATTCCATGCAAATGGAAACCAAAAGAAAGCTGGTATAGCCATTCTCAGGTCAGATAACATAGACTTCAAAGGAACAATACCAAAGAAAGACAAACATGGTCATTATATTATGGTAAAAGGAGCAACTCAATAAAAAGACATAACAATCGTAAATATTTATGCACCTAACACAGGTGTGCCCAGATTCGTAAAACACATCCTACTATTAACAGATCTAAACAAAGTGATAAAGAGCAGCATCATAATAGCATGGGACTTCAACACCCCACTTACAGAACTGGAAAGATCCTCAAAGCAGAAAATAAACAAAGAAACACTGGGCTTAAATGGAAATTTATAACAAATGGGCCTAAGAGACACATACAGAACATTCTACCTCAAAACTACTGAATATACATTTTTCTCATCAGCACATGGAACATTCTCTAAGATTGATCACATCTTAGGCCACAAAACATGTCTCAACAAATTTAGAAAAATAGAAATTATATCATGTAATTTCTCAGACCACAGTGGAATAAAATTAGAAATCAATTCCAAAAGAAACACTCAATTCTACACAAAGTCATGGAAATTAAAAAACCTACTGCTGAATGATTATTGGGTCAAGGAGGAAATGAAGATGCAAATCAAATGATTCCTTGAACTAAATGACAAAGGGGATGTAAGTTATCAAAATTTGTGGGAATTGGCAAAAGCAGTCCTAACAGAAAAATTCATAACCTTAAATGCCTACATGAAAAAGACAGAAAGATCATAAATCAACATCTAATGAATTGGCTCAAGGAATTAGAAAAAGAAAAACAAATCAATCCAAACCCAGCAGAAGAAAAGAAACAACTAAGGTCAGAGCAGAACTAAATGAAATCAATAACAAAAGAATTATACGGAATATTACTGCAGCAAAAAGTTGGTTCATTTAAAAGATAAACAAAATCAATAGACTTCTCATAAGATTAACCAGAAACAGAAAACAAAGGACCATGATAAGCTCAATCAGAAATGAGAAAGGAGATATTACAACTGATACCACAGAAATATAAAATATCATCTCTGAATACTATAAAAATCCCTATTCACATGAACTTGAAAACATTGAGAAAATGGACAAATTCTTGGAAACACATAACTTCCCTAGGCTAAATCAGGAAGAATTAGAACTCATGAACAGACCAATATTGAGTAATGAAATTGAAGCAGCAATAAGAAATATTCCAACAAAAAAAGTCCTAAACTAGATGGTTTCACAGCTGAATTTTACCAGACCTACATAGAAGAATTGGTACTCATACTGCAGAAATTATTTCATAACATCGAGAAGGAAGGAAGCCTCCCCAACTCATGCTATAGAGCCAGTATCACCTTGATACCAAGGCCAGAAAAGGACACAATAAAAAAATAAAACTACAGACCAATATACCTTATGAATATAGATGCAAAAATTCTCAATAAAATTCTAGAAATACAAATTCATTTACACGTCAAAGAAATAATTTCTCATGACCAAGTGGGCCTCATCCCAAGGCGGCAAGGATGGCTCAACATATGTAAATCCATAAATATGATTCACCACATAATCAGAAGCAATAACCATATGATCCTCTCTATAGATGCAGAAAAAGCATTTGACAAAATTCAGCACCCTTTCATGATAAGAACTCTTAACAAAATAGGCATAGATGAAACATACGTCAAAATTACAAAAGCCATATATGACAAACCCTCAGCCAACATCATACTGAATGAGGAAATATTGAAAGCATTCCTGCTTTGAACTGGAACTGGACAAGGTTGCTCACTGTCACCACTTCTATTCAACATAGTGCTGGAAGTCCTAGCCAGAGGAATCAGGCAAGAGAAGAAAATCAAGGGTATCGAAATGGAGAAAGAAGAGGTCAAACTATCACTCTTTGCTGACAATATAATATTATATCTAGAAAACCCCAATTATTCAACCAAGAGACTCCTGGAATTGATAAATAAATTCAGCGAAGTCTCAGGTTACAAAATCAATACACACAAATCAGTAGCTTTCATATACACCAACAACAGTGAAGTTGAGATCAAATCAAAGACTCAATACCTCTCACAATAGCAACACAACAACAAAAAATGCCTAGGAATATATTTAACCAAGGAGATGAAAGACCTTTACAAGGTGAACTATGAATCACTGAGCAAGGAGATTGTAGAGGATGTAAATAAATGGAAAAACGTATCATGCTCATGGATCAGCAGAATCAACATTGTTAAAATGTCTTTACTACCCAAAGTCATTTACAGATTCAATGCAATCTCCATTAAAATACCAACGTCATTTTTTCACACGTCTAAAAAAAATAATTCAATGCAGCCTATGGAACCAGAAAACCGAATAGCCAAAGAAACCTTAAGCAAAAAGAACAAATTGGGAGGCATCAATTTACCAGACTTTCAAGCTATAGTACAAGGCTATAGTAACCAAAAGAGCAGGGTATGGGCACAAGAACAGGGACATAGACCAATGGAACAGGACTGGAAACCCAGATATAAAATCATCCTCATATTTCCATTCAATCTTTGGCAAAGCAGACAACAACATACATTGGGGAAAAGAATCCCTATTCAATACATGGTACTGGGAACCTTGGATAGCCACACGTAGAAGATTGAAACAAGCTCCTTACCTCTCACCTCTCACAAAAATTAATTCAAGATGGATAACAGACTTACACCTAAGGCATTAAACTATAAGAATTCTAGGAAAAAAAGTTGGAAAAACTCTTCTAGATATCTGCCTTGGCAAATAATTTATGAAGACGACCCCAAAGGCAATCACAGCAACAACTAAAGTTAATAAACTGCAATTGATTAAATTAAAAAGCTTCTGCACAGCCAAGGAAACAATCAATACAGAGAATTGACAACATACAGATTGGAAAAAAATATTTTCATGCTATACATCTGATAAAGGGCAAATAACCAGAATCTACAAGAACTCAAGCAAATAAGCAAGAAACAATCAAGCAACCCTGTAAAAAAGTGGGCAAAAGGCGTGAACAGAAGCTTTTCAAAAGAAGATAGACTAATGGCCAATAAACATGTGAACAAATGCTCAATGTCTCTAATCTTCAGGGAAATGCAAATCAAAACCACAATAAGACATCACCTAACTACCGTGAGAATGGTTTTTATCAAAAAGTCACGAAACAACAGATGCTGGTGTGGATGTGGAGAGAAAGGAACACTTATACATTCTTGATGGAACTGCAAACTAGTACATCCTCTATGGAAAGTAATATGGAGATACTTCAAAGAACTAAAAGTAGACCTACCATTTCATCCACCAATCCCACTGTTGGGTATTTACCAAGAGGATAAAAAGCCATTTTACCAAAAAGACATCTGAACTCAAATGTTTATAGCAGTTCACAATTTCAAAGACGTGGAATCAACCCCCGTGCCCATCAATACATGAGTGGGTTGATAAAATGTGGTATATTTATACCATGGAGTACTACTCAGCCATAAAAAAATGGTGAACTAAATACCTTTTGTAACTACCTGGATGGAGCTATAGTCCATTATCCTAAGTGAAGTATTGCAGGAATTGAAAAACAAACACCACGTATACTCAGTTTTAAATTGGCACTAATCAATCAATACTCATGTGCACATATGAAAGTAAAACTCAACAGAAATCAGGCAGGTGGTGGGGGGAGGAGGGAATGAGTAAAATCACAGCTAACAGGTATAATGCACTCTGTCTGGTGATGCTCAAACTATACACAACAATTCATGTAGCCACAATATTTGAACTCCTGTAATATTCTGAAATTTAAAAAAAAAGAATTGAGCTTTTCTGGGCCAACCATGTATTTCAAAGTTAAACTACATTTATTGTTAAGGGATAGTTTTTTATCCATTCTGCCCAAACTCCTGATACGTTACTCCTCTAGGTTCCAATCCCAACTTGGAGGAAGGAATGCAACGCAGGATCCTGCTCTGGTTATGATTTCTGTTTCCCTATATCCTTGAGGTTGTCTAAAGCAATGTCAGACTTTCAGCCACTGGCTGAAACCAAAATGAGTGAACTTTCATACTGGCAAAAACCAAAATGAGTGAACAAACAACAATAACAACAATAAACCACCACGGCAAATGTAGCCTGAAATTGAAATCCTGCCTTTCTGGATTTTGATCTTCCATTTTAACTTTATGGAGATAATTATTCACTATCCTGTTATCTCTTCATAGCTTTCTCTGACCCTAGAGATTTTATATATATATATATATAAAACTTCATTTGTAGTTTAATACTGGACATGCAATTTGTTTTTATTTATATACTTTTAAATTTATCTAGGAATTTTTTCACCTCTTTTAATTATCTTTACTCATTAACACTCATTATTGCTATAAAATGACCCAGGAGCATGTAAGTGCAAAAAATTTATTTAGAAGTATACTAAAACATCAGAGGATAAATAAAATAGCCATAAATAGTTATACTTTAATGTTTTTCATACTTGGCACAATTGCTTTACGTGGTGGCACTTTATAGAATGGTTTTAATTTCCCTCTTAACTACATACTCTTATTATCCTGTAGAATTTTTAAAATACACGAGTGATGTATGTGTGTGTGTGTGTACTTGTGTGTGTCTGTTTCTGTGAACCACTTCATGGTTCAGGAAGTACATTTAGGGAGTGTCTCAGTTCTTGCAAAATATTGTCTATATAAATTTGTCATTTTAGGCAAATCCTTCTCACTACTTTTGAAGACTTATTATTGTTAGAAGATAATTTATATGGAAAGCAAACTAGTAATAGTAGCTAAATGATCTATAGCATCCCACCTATAGCCAAATTTTCTGAAATATGCTCATGAAATTTATATGTTCAAATGAACATTGAAAATTGAAAGCCACTATTAGATATTAGCAAAATGGTAGGTCAATTTCTTAACCGAGGGCCTCTGAAGAAATTTGTATTAAAGTGTCATTTTGCTCAATCACAACCAGATCCATGGTCTCTGATGTTTCTTTAATATACAGTTTATGTCTTGAGTGCTTGTGTTTCTGTGTTTCATCTTACCACAGTAGAAGAGATGCTGAGTGTTTATTAATAAAGGCTGTGTGATCATCTATCAGGGAGAATACAGGCAGGGCTTAAGCATTTTATTGAAGGTAGACGGAATCATATTCAAGGTCCCTTTCAATCATTAGATTCTGTAATTCAGTTATTTTCTTCATACCAGTGACCCAGATGTTAAAGCTCATTGCAGTTTTTATTCCTTCTCAACAAGAGATTTCTGATTTCTTTGATGATTGCATTATTTCATCAATTATTATTTAATTGTCTTCCTGTTTACAGGCTCTTTCGAGAATGATAGCTATTACCAATAACTACGTAAGCTTAAAATGTGAAAATATGAAGAGTGTTAACACTAGAGTAAATATGACTATTCTGAGTTGTCTTTAGCATTTATTCCAGGGACATAAATGTTCACATAGGAGGGGTTAAAGCCTTTGATTTATGGTCTGTCTGGGCTCCTTTGAAAGCCAATGCATCACATGGTCTCTTAAAAGTAAAAGATTCTCTCTCAGTTTGTTTTTTCTCATTAGTTTGCTACTACACCCATCAGAATAATTTATAGCTAATGGAAAAAGTGTACTTTTAAAAATCATGTGATTAAATGCAGTATCCTGAGGGGGAAAACATATTTATGTATATAATATATGCTTATGATGGGGTTCAGTACAAACTACCCCAAAATATGGAGTCTTGGCATTTGAAAAAGCAGCAGAAGAAGGAACATCATTCTCACCTTCAATTTCTCTTTGTCCCTGAAGCAGTTTATAAGACCTAGGAAGATCACTCTCTGACCTTCTTCCTCCCTACTCCCCAAAGACCCTCATTTGACAGGTGTCCTGACTCAACTACCGGAAAGTCAAAGCCACACAGGGATGACAAGAAGAATGTGAACAGACAGGCCTTGCTAAGTTCCCCCCACCCTCTGTATTACCACTAGATCATACTCTTTTGTCCTTTAATTATACTTCTGTGTGAATGTCCATGAAAATATACAGATTTCTGTTTTTTGGGATCACACTTTGCTTATGAAGCCTCCTGTGCCACATAAAACTTATTAAATAAATTTGTATGCTTTTCTCTTTTAAATCTTTCTTTTGTAGGGTTCTTAGCCATGACCCTTGTGATGGGTTAAAAAAAGGTATTATTTTTTCTTTCCTACAGTTACATTATTTGTAGCACAGCAGTAATTACTTTATCAGATGTCTTTCTTATAGAATCTTTCTATCTTTGGGGGTACCTCTAAGAGTCATTTTCAGTCCAAGTAAAAAAGATACAGATATTTAAATAATATCTCAACAAACTTCCAAGCACAGAGTTTGGACAGAAGTCCAGTGGCTTATTTTTCAAGGTATTTTTCAAAACATATTTCAAGATCTTCATGGAGATTGATGTTTTAAGTGGTTTCTAAGGCATTTCCAAGAGTTAGAATTGCTAATTCAATAATTATCTGAAATCTTATGTCTTTCTCTCATGACCCATTTTGAACTGAAAGTCCTAGAACTAACCTCTTCCTTAAAGCTAAGGGGAAGTGTTAAATTTCTTTACATTAAAATTCTCCTGCCTTGTATAATGATTATCAACAATTCATTAATTATTATTCATTAATTGACTTTTTGTTTATGAGAAGCTTACCTAAATATTATATATAATCTTTACTTGAGATTACCTAAAGTTAAGTAAAGCAAACATTAAGGATATTTTTGGAACTAAATACTTTTTTTTCATAAATCCTGTTTGGCACTTTCTCAGATTACTAAACATTTGCATGTGGCAGTATTTAATATGGACTTATTAACTGGACATGCATACCAGCAGAAATTTCTTAGTTTGGGGTGTGTGTGTGTTTATGAGTTTACTTGTTATTAAGCACATGACTGGAATTTTATTTTATTTTATTTATTGAACAAAAATGTATTGAACACCTATTTGACATGCACTGTTCTAGATACTCAGACTACATTCATGAGCACAGCAAAGACCCAAGTCATAATGAACTTTCTATGCTAGTGAATTTCATGGATTATAGAAGGAAAGAAATTTAAAAATCACCCACACGTTTGCATGTGATTATCTGACATAATTTCTAATGAGAAATTGCGGTCTACTTAGAGATTTATACACTGTTTACTGTACTGAGAAAATTTTGTGGGAGGCTTCATTAATTAGGTTTTTCACATTTTGATTTCAAAATTTCTGCATCTAATAACCAGGTAAGATGAACAAAAGTCCAGCATCAATGTATTATGGAAATTTCTAGAGGGTGTTTAAGCTCAAATTGTTTTAAAATGGTCAAATAATTTATAAGAATGTTTGAATCTATGTTTTGTGTTAAGACAAATATGGACTGTACTTTTCAAATAATATATGATGTATTAAAGCAACAACAACAAAACCACACAGTAGGTTCTGACATGTATCTCCAGTAGGTCTTAACTGCTCTGGATAAATAATCTAGTTCAATACATTTCTGAGTCTGTGTGCCTGATACAGTCTTGTCTCTTATGTTCTGCTATATATTTGAAGGCCAATTTCTTTCTTTAGGGCTTTAAATTTAGTTATTTAGCAGTATTTATTATCTCTGGTGATATCATCATGCTACTGAAGTTTCTGCCCTCCTCTAGAAAAGCAATCTCTTTAAACCATAGGGGCTGCATTTTCTCTACAGGATCAGATGTTCTGCTCTGGAACTAGTTGCTTTCTTCATATTCTGCATCCACATGATTGTATTTAAAGCCCCTTTTGTCTGGAAGCTTCCGTTTTGCTTAGAGCTGTAACTGAAAGTGAACCCCTTTGTGTTCAATAATATGAGCAATTTCTTCCAGGATGTAGTATTTCTGAAAAGAGTTATTTAGCCAGTGTTCTCCAAAATGTGTTTCACTAAGCATTGTTCCTGCATAATATTTGTTTCTACAGTGAATTTTTGACAGATTAAGTTTGGGAAACACTGTATGCCATTTTTATCTCTTGAAGACTCACAGTATATTAATGTATTAAAGGTTCTAGGAGCTATGGGAGTTGGGGAGGGGAACAACAAAACCTTCGTAATGCTGTCCCAACCAAATTTTCCAGGGTTAATTGACAAGAATGCATTTTTAATGTACCATGAATGACATCTCAATCATTTTCAGTGGAAATGACTTTAGAAAATGCTCCTAATGATATATTTTCTATATGTCCTTTGAAATATTGAAATATTTTATTGCTTGTCATTTCTTTTTCAACTCCCACTCAACTTTCGTAGTTTTATGTTCATTTTGAGGAAGTCATGGTTTTGCTTGCTTCTTGCTACTGGGATTTATTCTTTGATAAAATACTTTACAATTGTGGTAGTATTTATCTTCCTGAAGATATAAAAATTCACTGTTAATTTTAGTTCACTACTTTCCATCTGTGTCAAAGAAAGGATTATTGACTTTTCTTTAAATATCTCAGAAAGGTCATGTGAAGATAATATTGAAAGTAGGGAACAGAAAGTCCAGTGCATTGTTAGCAAAGCAAGAAACAAAATGTTATGTGTGTTTAAAGATTTTTTTAATCTAGTCATGCCGAGGGTCCTTTAGAACTGATCTTACCACATGAATGGCCTCATACTTAATATTTTTACTCAAATAACACCTAAAGATTGATAACATAGCAGTCAATTTAGAGAAAGAACTCCTGTAATCTGAAGCTTCACAAAGCTTAAAGCCTATTTTTGAGTGTTTTCAAACAAATGTCAACATACAATGATACAGAATTATATAATCACAGAAGTTAGAGGCTAAGTGTAAATGTCCTAATTCCCAATATATGGCTGCCAGGTTCACTATTTGAGATAGTGTGTGATGCATGTGGATGAATTAAATATGAATTCTGCCCTCAGAATTAGTTATTAATACCCTAACACATGCAAGAACAAGGCAGATATACAACTCAGTAATATTATGGGACTAACATTTATTTAGCATTTATTTTGGAATGTTATTTATATACATTCTCAATGAATCCTCATACCAAGTCTTCAAAGTCTATAAGTAAGTGACATGTACCGCTACTAACATGTACATATATTCCTTCTCCCAATATGTCCAGTCTTGTGATGGATCATGATTGGCCAAAGCCAATCAAGACAATCATGTTTTGGGAAGTCTGAGCTTTCCTTAAAGACAGGGGCTGACCACATGTCTACATTTTGGGCAGTGATAGATAAGAGGGAAATTTCCGGGTGGTAGAGAGAATCAGACACAACTTCTGCTTTCCTAATAAAAATAAACATAAAGAGACAAATCTGTCAGCATATTTCCTCCTCTGTTTCCTGCCATGAACCCTGTGATAATAAGTGTGAACTGGCAGAAGACATCTTGTGACTTTGAAATAACAAATGTTGGGATAAATCCAGCATAGGAAGACTGATAGGGTAGAAGCATAAAAACCTGTATTTCTACTTGTATCAAAAAGAAGTTGAGGAGAGGGACAAGATGGGCAACTAGAGACATCACTTGTTGGACCATCCCAGAGGGAAGATAGGAATTCTGATAAAGGGGAGAGGAGAAGAGACACAGAGCAGGTGTGGATCACAGAGAGAGGTGCCAGAGCCTGCCAGGGATCTCAAGGAGGAAAATTGTGAAGCAGAGAAAGTAGAAGATAAAAGGAAAAAGATATTGGTGAGGATCAAACCCAGAGAGGCTCCAGGCCCAGTGAAAGGGTAAGGGGAGATCCCTCTCACCTTTCCATACGTATTCGGTGGCCACTGGGCTACCAAGTTTCTTGGAGGCTTTTCCACCCCCACAAGCCCAGGCACAGTGACAAACATAGTACAGAGAGGAGAACTTGCATGATCCAGAAGGTTGGACACTTCTATGGGGCTCCCCTCCAAGGAGAGTGTCATGAGAGGCTGGAGAGCTGGCTTTCTTCTACTCAGACTTTTCCTTCCCTGCCCCTCCCTCACTGACTGCAACAGGCAAAGAAGTTTGGGCCTAGAATTTGGCAAGCAGTTTCCCCCTACACACACAGTTGGCACATGCTACAGGCTAAGGCTTCCATGGAAAGTGGGACCCATGCCCTTCCCTTTGGAGGCCTGCAGTGGATCTGGGGCACACAATTTGGGAACTTTCTGCTCTATAGCATTTTTCAGAGCTGCATGCCAGCAGGTCAGACAAGGAGGCTGGACCCCATGCCCCCTGGACTCAAGCAGGCTGCTGGGGATACAGGAGGGAGGTGTGTGAGCTGGACTCATGTGGCAAGGAAGCCCACATGGACAGATCTGACAGCAGAGTACTGTGAGGTTCCGAAACACAGCCAGCTGGGACAGCACCGATCCTCCCTGCAGGAAAACTGCACTGTTTGATTAGGGTGAGTTCTACAGTGAGGAAGATCACAGCCCTGGGTGCCATAGCAACCAGGAGCAGTTCATTCAAACACATGGGCTGACCAGGAGCAGTGGCCCCTCCCCAACCCATTCCAACCAGGAGAGCAGTTTGTGCTGAGAATAGGCAAGTGTCCGCCTTTTCCCAGTGAGTGTATGCCACAGGCTGAGGATTCCACAGGAGGTGGGACCAACACGTTTCCCTTTGGGGGCCTTCAGTTGATCTGGGGTGCCCGATTTGGGAACACCCTGTTCGACAACATTTTGCAAAGTCACATGTCAGCAGGTCAGACAATCAGGCCGGCCCCCTTCCACTCGGACTTGAGCAGATTGCTAGGGACACAGGGGAAAGTCTTGAGAGTAGGACTCAGGTGGCAAGGAAGCCCAAGTGGACAGATCTAGAGTAGAATACTATGGGGTTCCGAGATGTAGCAAACTGGGAGAGCACCCATAACCCCTGCAGGAAAACTTCTCTGTTTGATTAGGGCAGGTTCTATGGCTATGAAGAACACTGCCCCAGGTACCATAGCAACAAGGCTTTGCTCATTCAGGCCCTGGGGCTGACTGTAAGCGGCAGCAGTCACTCCCCCACCATTCCAGCAGGGAGAGCAATTTCTGCCAAAAATTTGGTGAGTGGCCACCTCTCTCCAGTGGGCCATACTCCAGGCTGAGGCCCCAGCAGAGAGTGGGACCCATGTCTCTTCTTCTGTGGACTTGTAATGCACCCAGGTGCCGAATTTGGAAGCTCCCTGCCTGCTGGTACTTCACAGAGATGCACAGGGCAGAAAAACCTATTTGAGGGAATAATTGAGTAAAACTTCCCTGGTCTTGCTAGAGATTTAGACATCCAGGTACAAGAAGCTCAACGAACACCTGCGAGATTCATTGCAAAGAGGCAATCACCACAACACATAGTCATCAGAGGAGGTCAACACAAAGGAGGAACTCCTACAAGCCATAAGGTGGAAACATCAACTAACTTACAAAGGACAACCCATCAGGCTAACTACAGACTTCTCAATGGAGACCTGACAAACCAGAAGGTATCGGGGTCCCTTCTTCAGTCTTCTTAACCAAGTTTCATTTATGAAGAAGAAATAAAGACTTTTCCAGACAAGCAAACACTGAGGAAATTTGTCAAGACCAGACCTGCCCTGCAGGAAATATTCAGAACTGTCTTATACATGGATCAGCACAATAGACACCCACAACTGTAAAACCACCCAAAAGCTAAAACATAGAGCTCATATAAAGGAACAGTACAAGAAGTAAAACAAAGCAACAAGGTACTAACCAACAGGATAACCAGAACTGCATCCCACATATCAATTTTATCAATCAACATAAATGGTTTGAATTCCCCACTCAAGAGACACAGGCTGGTTGAATGGATAAAAAACAAATACAAGCAAAGTATCTATTATCTCAAGGAAACACATCTAACCCACAAGGGCTCTTACAGACTCAAAGTAAAGGGATGGAAAAAAATATTCCATGCAAAGGGAAACCAAAAGAAAGCAGGTATAGCCATTCTCACATCAGATAAAATTTACCTTAAATTAACAATAGTAAAGAAAGACAAAGATGGTCATTATATAATGGCAAAGGGAGCAATTCAACAAAAAGACATAAAAATCCTAAATATTTATGCACCTAACATAGGGGCACCCAGATTCATAAAGCAAACCCTACTAGATCTAAGTAGAGAGATAAACAGCAACTTTGTAATTGCCAGGGACTTCAACACCCCACTGACACAACTGGACAGATCATCCAAGCAGAAAATAAATGAGAAACACTAGACATAAATGGGACTATAGAATAATAGGTCCTAACAGACATTTACCGAACATTTTATCCCCAAACCACTGAATATACATTCTATTCATCAGCACATGGAGCATTCTCTAAGATTGATCATATTTTAGACCACAAAACATGGCTCAACAAATTTTAAAAAATTGAAATCATACCATGTATTGTCTCAGACCACAGTGGAATAAAACTAGAAATCAATTCCAAAGGAAACACCATTTTCTACACAAAGTCATAGAAATTAAATAACCTACTGCTGAATGATTATTGGACCAATGTTGAAATTAAGATGGGAATTAGAAGATTCCTCGAACTGAATGACAAAGAGGACACAGCTATCAAAACATATGGGATACAGCAAAAGCAGTCCTAAGGGGAAAATTCATAGCCCTAAACACCTATAATAAAAAGACAGAAAGATTATGAAATAACAATATAATGACATATCTCAAGGAACTAGAAAATAAGGAGCCAGCCAAGCCCAAAACCAGCCAAGGAAAAGAAATAACTCAGGTCAGAGAAGAACTAAATGAAATCATAAAAATTATACTGAAGATCAATGAAACAATAAATTGGTTCTTTGAAAAGATAAAAAAAAAAATTATAGACCTCTTGCTAGATTAATCAGGAATAGGAGAGAAAGGACTCAAGTAAGCTCAATTAGAAATGAAAAAGGAGATATTACAACTGATACCATAGAAATAGAAAATATCATCTGTGAATACTATGAAAATCTCTTTGCACACTAACTCAAAAACATGAAGGGAATGGACAAATTTCTGGATGCACACAACCTCCCAAGACACAATCAGGAAGAAATAGAGCTCCTGAAGAGACAAATAATGACCAATGAAATTGAAGCAGCAATAAAAATATTCCAACAACAACAAAAAAGCCCCAGTCCAAATGGATTCACAGCTAAATTTTACCAGATCTACAAAGAAGATTTGGTATCCATTCAGCAGAAATGATTCCATAATATTGAGAAGAAGGGAATCCTCCCCAACTCATTCTATGAAGCCAGTATCACCTTAACACCAAGGTCAGGAAAGGAAACAACAAAAAAATAAAACTACAGACCAATATCCCTTATGAATATAGATGCAAAAATCCTCACTAAAATACCAGCAAGCCAAATTCAGCAGTATGTAAAAAAAATAATCCACCGTGACCAAGAGGGCTTCATCTCAGGGATGCAAGGATGGTTCAACATACATAAATCAATAAATGTGATTCACCACATAAACAGAAGCAAAAAAAAAAGGTCATATGATCATCCAAATAGATACAGAAAAAGCATTTGGTCAAATTCAGCATCCTTTCATGATAAAAACTCCCAATAAACTAGGCATAGAAGAAACATATCTCCAAATTACAAAAGCCATATATGAAAAACCCACAGCCAGCATCACACTGAATGGGAAAAAGTTTAAAGAATTCCCACGAAGAAATGGAACAAGACAAGAATGACCACTTCCACCACTTCTATTCAACATAGTGCTGGAAGTCCTAGCCAGAGCAATCAGGCAAGAGAAAGAAATCAAGAGAATCTAAATCAGGAAAGAGGAGATAAAACTATCACTTTTTGCAGATGATATGCTCTTATACCCAGAAAACCCCAAAGATTACATCAAGAGACTCCTGGAATTGATAAATAAATTCAGCAAAGTCTCAGCTTACAAAATCAATGTACGCAAATCAGTAACATTCCTATACACCAATAACAGTGAAGCTGAGAGTCAAATCAAAGACTCAATACCATTCAAAATTGCTACAAAGAAAATAAAACACCTATGAATATACTTAACCATGGAGGTGATAGGTCTCTATAAAGACAACTATGAAATACTGAGGAAAGAAATCACAGAGGATACAAACAAGTGGAAAAACATTTCATACTCATGGATTGGTAGAACCAATATTGTTAAAATGTCCATGCTACCCAAAGTGATTTACAGATTCAATGCAACCCCCATCAAAATGCCAATGTCATGTTTCACAGATCTATAAAAAATAATTATATGCTTCATGGGGAAAAGAGCCCAAATAGCCAAAGCAATCTTAAGCAAAAAGAACAAATTGGGAAGTATCACATTACCAGACTTCAAACTATACTACAAGGCTATAGTAACCAAAACAGCATGGTATTGACACAAAAATAGAGACATATACCAAGGAACAGAGCAGAAAACCCAGATATAAAACCATCCACATACAGCCAACTGATCTTTGGCAATGCAGACAAAAATACACACTGGGGAAAAAATCCCTATTCAACAAATGGTGCTGGTAAAATTGGATAGCCACATGCAGAAGAATGAAACATGATCCATATCTCTCACCACTCACAAAAATTAATTCAAGATGGATAAAATACTTAAATGTAAGGCATGAAACCATGGAATTCTAGAAGAAAATGTCAGAAACTATTCTAGATACTGGCCTATGCAAATAATTTGTGAAGAACACCCCAGTGGCAATCACAGCAACAACAAAAATAAATAAATGGGACTTGATTGAATTAAAAAGATTCTGCACAGCCAAGGAAATAATTAATAGGCAACTAAGGGCTAGAGATACTACATGACTTACTGTCATATGAAAATAAGTGAGGGAGATAAAACTGGAGGTGGCTTTAAAGTCCATATGTATTCCATCACATATACCATACTGTTGACTGGATAGAGCAATAATTGACTGTAACTATGGGAAAGTTACATTGCGACTATTGAGAAAATTATTGTCATTAGAACACATTTACTGAGGTCCAATATTGTCTTGAAAAATATGAGAACTTTTTGAAAAGTATTACTAAAAATTGTTTTGCCTGTCTCAATTTATTTTGCCAAAAGCAAAGTTTCCCTTTGCTTAGTGAATATTTATATCCAAAGATTTTTAAAAGCATGGATAAAAGTTAGTTCTTATCTATAGAGGCAACTGGACATCTCTGAGGATGCCATCTCTCTGTCACTTCTCTGCAGCCCATCAATGATTTGTTGACAATTAATATGGGCTCTTCACAGAGCCAGCTCTGGTGGGGCTGAGCCCTGGTGTATTGCCACTTGTGCTCTTCGAAGGCCATATATCCTGTGTCTGTTTATACTGTCTGACATGATAAATCAGAGGGCAAAATAAATTGTGACGCAAAGTAGAGTACAACCTTCAATAGCTAAAGGATGGACTGTATGATCTCAGAGGCCATTCCTATCATGAATGTTTGCAGATCTGTGATTTTTCCTTGAGCTTAAATGGGCTCTGTTGATGTAATTGCTGAAAACCTTATTTTGTTTGAGTCAGTTTTCCACAATTTCAGCAAGCCTTTCAAGATTTATTACTCCTATTCTGTTCCATTAATACTATCTATTTCTTCTCTTTCTCTTTAGTCACCTTATTGATATATGAGTTTATTTTTTATATTTTTCACTGCAAATTTTTCACGGAGTTGAATTAGTTCATTTCTCTTCTAATCAATACTTGTGTGTGTGTGTGTGTGTGTGTGTCTTTTTCCTATAATAAAAAATTGGAGGCAGCTTTTAATTTAATAAAAGAGCCTAAAATAAAATTTTTAAATAAGTCAATATTAGTGGCTTCAAAAATGTAAATTAGGAGATAAAGACTTGTGGCTAGACAGAACATAGATCTGTAGATCACATAATTTGACATAGTTAGAGATCACATATTTGACATATATAAAAGTGTGCTTCAAATGTTTCCTATAGCTACCATTTATCAGGTACATACCATATGTTAGACAACATGTTCTCCCCCTGACCTTTACTTTTGCCAACTCCACCCTGTGTGTACAAGAGATAGAGCTCCAGTTATCCAGTTGCTGCCTAAGCATGGTCAGGGCTAGGGAAGTCATGATAGCACACTCAATCTGACTTTCATAATAAAGAATTTGTTTCAAACTAACCATAATTTGTGTTGGTATTACACCTCCTTCTTTACATTAGTCAAGTTGGTTGAATTTTATTGAAATTGGGTAAAAATATAAGTATCTATTTTATACATTAACATAGGGGCACATACATACAATCTACACAGAAGCCTACAGTTTTTGTTGTTGTTGTTGTTAGAAGTGAATAAATTATTTACATAATATTTTTGCCTGATCTAATGTTTTCACCTTTCAATGTGTGCTGATGCTCTTCTGGATATCTTGTAATTCTCGGCCCACATCAACTGTGAAGGGTTCTCAATATTGTTGTTTATATTTCTATTTGCAAATTGTACTAAATATGACATTTGCAAGCACTCAAAATTCACGTTCAGATCTGTCTTGATCAATTAATAATTGCTTTACTCCTCTGTCATAGATTTAACAAAATGATCGCTTTTCTGTTCACCTAGGAATGACTTTTCTTTATCTTCATGACCTAGACACTCTGGATCCCTGTTCTCTTCTGTAATCCTTGTATGTAATGTCTGAGACCTTTTAATGGAAGAGTGGGCTACTGTTGCATTTGAAATAGTCAAGTCTGGACTGGTGTTCAATTTAGAAATAAAAATGTTTCTCCTATTGCCTATTGTCATAACTCACTCTATATAACACTGTTCCATGCCTAGTTATTAGTAGAAACTCAGCCGTGCTACTGTCAACCACTCATCAAGTCTTTAAGCTTCTACTTTCAAATATTTATCAACGTTTTGTTGGATAGATATTTGTTAAATGTGTGGAAGAAAAGGCATTTGACATAGACAGCTGTTAACTAGTTAGGAGCAGACATTTATTTATTTATTTTTTTGTTTTAAATTTAGTTTTCAAGTTTTATTGTATACAACCATCACTGAAAAATATCATCAAATTTTCCTATATATTCCTAGAAAAATCACAATTTTTCCAACTTTTTGAGAAATGGGCAATTCGCTGCTAGGAGCAGAGTTTTAGCACAAGTAATTCCAGGAAGCAGATCAAAGAATTTTGAGTTCTCATTATTTCATAAAAGGTTTACAGAATATATAAGATATGAAAATTCATATGATTTGATTTCTAGTATTCATTAACTATTCAGAAAAGCTTTCATCTGGCCAGGAAGGTTTTCAAACTGGATTCTCCATTTTTTTTTTTTTTTAGAAAAATAAACTGTAGGAAGCTGAATGCAGTAAATTAGCGTCAGTTCCTTTCAACATAGCAACATTATTTACATCATCCTCTTGCCCAGGCTGAATAATGTTCTTTCCAAAGGCTTTGCAAGAATTATGCTAACAAATTGGAAGAACAAATCATACAAACACCTCAAAGGACATTGCAGACGATGAAACAAGAGGTTATTTTTGGTAACTGTCCATTAATGCAAAAGTTCCCTAAGTCTAAACATTAATTAATTTACTACAATTCAAATCTGTTTGTTGGCCTTTATGATTTATGATTTTCTTTTTAGATGTTTTAAAGTAATTTGAAACAAGGCAACATGAAAATGGGAGAGCAAAAGGTTCAAGGTTTTTCTTCTTCAGTAACAATAATGCTCGGCTTCCTTGAACAGATTTTACTTTCCTAGTCTTTAGCTACCTGGAAAGTTAACTAGCAATCAGAGTCTTATTTTTAAATATAGCACTAGCAAACGGAATGCTTTGTTTATTCTAGTTCACCTAGTTTCTAAGAAAGCCATCGCTGTTTCTACGAAAGTCCTATTAGCTTTTTCTTCTCCACAGCAAGCTATCCTTTGGATTTCTCTATCCCAACTGTAGGTGTGATTTGCTTTTGGTGAAAATTTCATTAGACTTCTCTTTCTGATGAAAATTATAGTACTTAGAATATGGCATACAGTTTATTTGGCCATAGCCTGGACCCAATTATTGCTGATGGTTATGATCAAGTTATAAGTTTTATATTTTAGTTTAATTATATTACAGTTTCATACATTAAAGTATAATCTTATTTTCCTTAGTTCATGGTCATTTAATGCATTTTGTTGTTGTTATATCTCTTCACTTGTCTGTTGATTAGGTCAATTTTCATTAGCATGCACTCACATCTAATTCAAGCTTTAGTGACAAACCATATAACTCAGTTGTGATTGGGAATCATATGGCCACTTTGATGGAAGTTTCATGTGTCAACTTGACTAGGCCACAGGCTGCTCAGATATTTGATCAAATATTATTCTAAGTGTTTCTGTGGGGGTGTTTTACATGATATTAACATTTAAACTGGTAGACTGAGTAGTCAGATTTCTCTCCATAATGCAGGTGGGGTAGACCTCATCTAATCAGTTGAAAGGCTGAACAGAACAAAAACCTTGATTGTTTGATGGGTAAGAGAGGCTTCTTCTTCATGCATATCTGCCTTTGAAGTGGAACATCAGCTTCTTTCCTATCTTCGGTGTCAAACTTCAACCTTGGTACTTGCTGGGTATTGAGCCTGCTGGTGTTCAGAACTGAACTTCACCATTGGCTTTCCTGGTTCTCAGGCCTTCAGACTTGGACTGGAACTGCCATCAGCTCTCCTAGATCTCCAGCTTGGCCACTCGTCTTGCAGATCTTGGGATTTGCCAACCTCCATAATTGTGTGAGCCAATTTTTTATAATACATATGCACACACACACACACACACACACACACACACAGACATCATACTGGTTCTGTTTTTTTTTGAGAACCCTGTCTAATACAGCCACCACAAGCTAAAGGAAGTGTGTGTTGCTTTAATCAATTATTCCTTGGTAGCCAGGCTCCCTCTATATGGCTGAGTCAATTATGGAGCCCACACCACCACTTCCCCACCTTGAAAAGAAGTATGATAATGTTACTTAAAATTGTGTATTCAATATATAAAATACTTCAAGAAGCTTATGTTAGAGTCACATAAAAGTATGTGTGACAGTTTGATAAGAGAGTGACTTTAATTGCTACAGGTCAGATAATAAGAGTGTTTCATGTTATTAAAAAAATGTGGACTTTGTCCTGGAAGTATGAGACCATTGAACCATTTTGACATACTTGTGCTTTAGAAAGGGCATATAGCAGAAATATAGAGTAAAATTTGGAAGTGATGAGATAAGAAAGCAAAGGAAAGAGAAAAGCTATTATGAAGAGTCTATTGCAATACTCTGGTGAATAACTAATGGGCAGCCACAGTCACAGCATAGAGGAAATCCTGGAAGGAGTGTGGGAGGGGGAAGTTTACAAGTGAGAAATTGCTGTTGCTAGGAGTGAGTGGGAAACTTGAGGGAAATAATTTTTAATAACCAATTCCATATTATTTACTGTTCCTTAATCTGATTCATATAATTGAGTTCATATAATTCAAAATCCCATCATCTCATGGAATTCCATCATCACCCCAAAATCTTTGCAAATTATTGTACTCACAACTACACTGCATTGATGGTATTTCTGACTGACATGGAGAAGAGAGAAGAGAATGTTCAAGACAGACAAGTTGGAATAATTCCAAAAGTCACAAGGAGGGGGACGTTGAGGTGGGAGCTGACCAGGAGACTCTCTTTGAGAGTTCACAGGACTATGGGTGAAGTCCTGGATTTACTAGTGTATGAAGCAGGAGCTCTTGTAGACTTTTTATTTTTTCCTCTAAATATTAAGAAGAAAGTGATGCCAAAATCCTGAAAAAATATGTGGGCATACAAAATGGAAAAATTTAAGTTATAATTTTAAGAATAATTTGAAAGTATTTTGTATGAAAAAGCTTTGCACAATTATTACATATTCTTGATATCATGCATATAAAATGTTGGGGGTCAATATTGGTTCTAGGTTTGTGATGCTTGCTCAGTGTGTAAGTTTGGATAAATAAGATTCTGTGAGTCTCATTTGTCATGCTTTTTATATTCCAAAGTATTTTTGTTATAAACATTGCAAAATAGTTACCTCCCAAAGTCTATGAGAGCACAGAAGATGAACATGATATTTGCCTTTCTTTATTTACAGATTTCCCAACTTTATCTCAAACCTGCCTAGGTTTGCATGAAGCTCCTGATAGAAAATCAGTGACTCTGGAGCTATTATCTTGAAGGAGACACAGATGAAATTATTATAGTGATCACTTATCAAGTACCTATTGAATGCTAGTTATTTATTAAATTGATAGCATTTAATTTCCCATAAACCTTATAGAGTAAATTTTATTATTCTTCCCTTTTAGATGGAAAAATTGAGTTCTAAAGTAGATATTTTAAAAAATGATCAGGTGGAATGGCTTATTTAACTTCTAAAATGTCCTGGGAATATTTCAAACTCTTTGTACATATTTCTACTTGCCTCAATGGATATGTCATTAGATGCACCAGTTTTGTAGCACTCAGGCATGAAATAGAATGACCAGGTGTTCCATCCTGAAGTGTCATTAGAATGTTTCAGAGGTCTCTTTGCACATGTAACCTGAAAATATAGACTGTAAGTCTTATTAATTTTTGTGGTTTAAATATTATCTATATTAAATTCAATTAAAAAACACTACTGTCAATAGAAAGTCTTTTTCCATAGCCTAGGTAATGAAAGCTGCTAATAAATAAATATTGTCCTAAGTTATGCCTCTCTGTATATTAGGAAAGTGTGTCACCCATTGTGATATCATAAAATATGGCCTCAATAGCTTGGCAAAATATGAGAAATGTTGGCTATCAGAAAGGCATTTCCATATAGTGATGTGACTTTTCACACAGGTGAAATCCCTCTTCATTTTCAACCCTCAGCTCCCTACTCTGACTCACTAAAACATCACTTATGCACAACATGCCATAATGGTACAGATATAACAGGGGGAAAAAGAAAAGGCAATTTCACATGAAATATATGTCCCATTTGTCTCCCCTTGTTTAAAGCAAACCACAAAAGACAACAAAACAAAACACAAAACAAGAACAAAAAAGGTCAAAGTTTATTTGCTTTTATTGCTGACTATTGCAAATGCTTTCTCTGTGTTGCTTGATATGAAAATGGCCACAAGAAGACAACAGCAGTTACCTAAATTATAAAGGACTTTTGAGATGCATGTCATCTCTTCAATGAGAGGAAGCAGTAGCAGCAGCTTTGTAAAGTAACTCAGGGAAAGAAGAAACAGTTTTCACTCTTATCACAATAAATGCTGCTTGAGATGTTAAATCACAAGAAACACAGTTTCTTTAATAGCAGGAATATAAATACCTAACTGAGGAAAAAAATTGAGATGAAGAAAGGGGTTCGGGGAACAAATATTCCTTGTAGTAGAGATCAATTTTGACTTAGCTCCTCAATGGGATGAATGAACTCAGACAGGCTAGAGGACTAGCATCATTTCGTAAAATCCCAGCTTTGCACTCCGTCTCTACCAGCACTTTATTTCAATCCCAGTGAGTGCAACATGGAGCAACCTCTCCCTCAGCTTAGTACTCACTAAGTGGTTACTAATATGAGAGAACAAGCCATTTCCAGAGGGAGCTTGAACCTTCATTATTATTAAGGGAGGGTTGGATAATTGTGCAATTAAAAGAAAACCAACAATAGGTTAGGGTATACATTAAAATAACTAAAAGAGTGGAATTGGAATATTCCTAACACAAAGAAATGATAAATACCTGAGGTGAAGGATACCCCAATTACCCTGATTTGACTAATTCATACAATATGCCTGTATCAAAACATCACATGTACCCTATAAATATGTATGACTACTATGTACCCATAATAATTTAAAATTTAAAAAAAGAAAAATAGAAACAAGAAAAAAGAAGGGCTGTAAAAGCCACAGAAGGGATTATGGGTTGTATTCTAAGGGCAATTGATTGGTTATCATTAAGAGAGTGATGTGATCTTATTTATATATATTTTAAAAAGTTTTAGTTTATATTATGGATTAGAAAAGGCCAAGAGCAAAAAGGAGACCAGCTAGGAGCCCATTACCTGGAATTTGCATGAAAGTTGATGGTGACCTGGATGAGAATAATGGTAGTGGTTGAATTAAGAACAGAGCAGAGGGGAAAAACCAACAGGATTATCACGTTAGGGGTTAAGGGAGGAATAAAAAGGTGGAAGCCAGATTAAGAATCAGATACCAAAATATCTGGCCTGAATTCACAAAAGGAACATTCTACTGAGACAAGGCAGCAGGTGAAAGTGTGGAATAGGTCATATAAGAATAGGGGCTTTTGGGATGGGAAGAAAAGTGACTTCTTTAGACTCTTGGAAAGAAGAAGGAAACTACAAAAAAGGTGAAATCTACATAAGAAAAGGTGAAAGGGAAGAGAACAAATACAAACACAGGTACATCTGCCGAGATGGGTTTTATCATAGCTAAAATGGAATTCAGAATTTTTTTTTTTTAGAATTCCCTATTGGAATTCCAGGGAAAAAACAGAAAATAGATAATAAAATCATTTGTTGTCCTGAATCACTGTAGGCTGATATCAGAAACCTTTGTATGTCAGCCTAGGACAGCTTTTCTTAAAGAGATGCAAGTTACAAATGCAAATTCTTGAATAATAATTTTGATAGTTGGTTCAAAAATTCTTACTGACATTATGGTTTAAGACCACTGAGCTCAGGATGTTACATTTTATTCAGTAGGCAATGGGGAGTCAGGCTTTTCGAGCAGAAGTGTGACATGATCAGACCTATGGCTTAGAGAGAACAGTCACTGGCCATTTTTAGAACAGGTGCAAAGGGAAGAAAATGGAAGCAGAGATACTAGTTAGGAGGCCATGGATATGGTTCAGGTAATGATAACGTTGGCCTGAACTATAACAGTTACTATAGCAATGGATATTAGGACACAGGGGAAAGACAAATTTTAAAAGTTGATTTTATGTGATTTGATAATTGATCTGGGCCAAAAAATGAAAGAGGAAATCAAATGAAAAGGCAACCTCCTAAGGGCTCTGGTTTTAGAAAGACTTCAGTTGGTTGCCTGACTCTACATATACTTGTATGAGCTTGAATAGTTTATGCCCCTTTCTGAGTCTTGGTGTCCTCATTAACAAAACAGAGATGATTATTAATACCCAATTACTAGGTTTGCTGCAATATTTTCAAGTATATTATTCTGCAGCCATATTACGATGGCTGGGAAATAGATATTTGAGCTGCAGAAAAACTGGATTAAATGTATTAGGGGAATTTTCCCAGCATTTAAATATACACTCTGTGCTTAGAGAAGAAATTGAGTCTTCAATTGTTCAGGAGTCAGTTGATTTTTAAAAAAAGAGTTAATTATGGATACATAATATGAAAATGTGGATGTAGTCACAAATAAGCATTGAGAAGTTCAGGCTGGCACCAGGAATTATTTGAAATGATTACCTATCAGCATGTCCTTGGATAAAAATATTCAGTGATTTCAGCTGAGTAGGAATGATTTATATATGTAGTTTAGGAAAAAATACCTTTGTTGTATAAGTAAAGTAGTATGCATTCTCACATTGAGCCCTACTGAATGTGTGATCTTTTCTGAATAAATTATGTGAAACAAATAATGTCTTTTCATGAAGCTCTACCTTGTTGTTGTAGATGCTATGCCATACATGTGACCAAGCATCATTTATTATCATTACTGATGTTTCCCTCAATTTTCCTGGACACCAAGTCCTTACATATACTTTTCCAGCTACAATAGAAATATAATATTTAACTTTTATTCACATTAAAGTATCAGAGGCTGATATTTACACAGTATTCATCTGATCAGTATAGAACAGTGACTAAAAAATAATTGTGTTGAGGTTAAAGAATGGCTAGAGGTACAAATGTGGGAATAATGACAGAATGTTGATAATTTTAAAAGTGGGTACACATACATTGGGGATTAATATACTTCTTTCTTTAGTTTGTATAAATTTGAAACTTTTCAGAGTATATACAATCTTTTCATAGATATATAAAAATACATATCTGTATCTCTATATATCCATCTATCTTGGAGCCAAGTAAATCTTGGTTCAAATCCTAGATCTGTAAATGCTTAGCTTTGTGATCTTAAATAGTTCAATCATTATGAGCCTCAATTTCATATGAAAAATTAGGGAAATATTACCTAATAAAAGGTTGTTATAAGGACAAAAGTAACAGTATATGCAACATTCTGAACACAGTTCATAGACACAATTTGACCATATGGAGTTTTTCTGTAAATATACATTAAAAAAATCCCTTTCTCAAGACACTTTTCTGCTATCTTCCAGGAAAATGTTAATTGAGCATACAAATTTACAGTGACTTCAAGAAGAATGAATGGCACCTTTAGTATTGGGGGGCACATTTCCTGCAAAATTGTATATAGCAGCCTTAAATATCTTGCATAAAATAAATGCAAATGTATTATTGTTAACAATTCTCAGTCATCAAAGCCATAGAAAGATGGCAGGAAATTGTGGTACTACAATTCCGGTGCATGGAAGTCTGCAAATCCTCAGCACTCACTCCATACTCCCACCCTGACTGAATCGAATCTCAGATTTTTTATGTCCAAAACGTTCCTAGTTAGCCCATATTTACTGGACAAAAAAACAATATACCACATCTTTCTTCAGCTTTGCCCTTTTTAATTCTTTTGCTAGCAAACTGTAAAATAGGTTCCCAGTGCCAAACTTTGTAGGCATAACCTGTCCCATGGATGGGCACAGGAAGCCTCAGCTCACTTACCATGGTTTCCACTTAGCTTTTACTCCTAATTATCTTATTTTGTGTTATGTTTGCCTTATAAACTGCTTCAAATAGTTTTGATATAGAGAAAATGTTATATATAATCCTACACAAATACATTCATAAATACAAATTATATTTGAAATGAAAGATAAGTGAAGTTTCACATTTTCTGGAATTGCTGAGAAGGGACACATTTTATGAATTTTGAGGCTGTGTTGAATAAAGAAATGCTAATGTGGTAGCTAGATTCAACAAAGTATTTCACCTTCCTCCCACAGTTAGGTTCCTTGTGCCTTTGAAGCTGATATTTAAAGATAAGCAGATGTGGTTTCTTTTGACTGACATGAGTGATATTTTGCTCGATATAATCATATCTCTACTTGGTCACTGTGTAAACAAAAGACACTATTTTTCAACGAAATCGAAAATGCAGAGTTGGGAATATTGTTGACCCAGTACTTTTTATTAATTCTAAAATCTCTTTGGAAAGTAATTTGCTAATTTCAGCTATTTTTCTCAGTAAACTTTATATAAATTCATTTAACTATATGAGAATAAATATAATTTATTTTAAGTATTCTTGGATTTTATAAGTTTATCACATCTTACTGATATTAATAAAGGTTAATTAACATGATTAATTTAGTGTTTTGTAATATTGTACCAAGTTTTAAGGATATTCGACTTTACATGTTAACTATAAAATACCTTTATAGTTTATAATCACTGTAAATATATATTATTTACATGATGGCCTAATAAGAGCATAGTGAACAAGTATCTGCATGGCTTAGGGATGAGAAACTGAGTATGCCACGTGTTAAGATATTGAAACAACAGAGATGGTGCCTGAGAACAAGGGAAATCTAGAATGGATATTAAAAGAGAGAGCAGATGAGTGTAGGTTTCAGCCCAGAAGCCACTTTGGTGGTAGGGGCGGTAGCTCATCATACTAACTTTCCTCTGCTATCTTACCCCATGAAAAATTAATACTGGAATTTTGGAGGAGATATTCCCCAAACAGATACGAAAAAGTGGATCTGAATAGTACAATGGATAAAATATTGTGGGCACGGAGAGGTGCTTCCCAAATCATGATCAAAAAAGAACTTGCTGTCCCAGCTGTCTGCAGATGGCTCCTGGGTGAAAGCTCCATTATGGTTTGCCTCAGCTGCAAAGAGCCACCTTGCTTAAACGCACACTGTTCCCCATAAGGTCTATACACAGTGACTGATTTGGGTGGGTATAAATACTGGCACAAGGTGAGGCTTTGTTGAAATATATATGCTATAAGGATGGCTGAGGTACTTTGTTGCAGTTCAGCTTTCCCTCCACCCAATTCTGCTTCTTTACCTCTCCTTTCACAGACAGTATTCTTTAATGAACACCTTGCATGTCAGATTTCATTTCAATGTCTCCTTCTGAGATCCCAACTTGTGACACGTGCATACAAATATACATACATATATGCATTTGTGCAACTGTTATCATTGTATAAATATAACTTCATAACTTTAAGTAATTTCCTTTTAGTTTAGTCTTCATAAGAATTATTAACTTTCCGTTAATCTGTTTAGTCTTCTAAGAATTTATGTTTAGTGTTCATAATAATTATAAACCTAATAAGCATATAATTGTTGGTTGTAATAACATACAATTACAATATTGTTGAGCACTATGGTTATTTCTAGTATCTTGGTTTTCTTTTTAATGAGACTGTCTGGGCATTGTACTTTGTGGCTTCCATGAATTATAATCTGAATAAATTCCCTAGGGTTATGTTACTAGGTCAGAGTAGTTAAATGTCTTTGTGGATATTGTTTCATATTACCTCTTTGCTTTTTGAAATGTTTATATCAATTTATAATGCCGGGAGTACTTTACTATAGCTTTGATAGCAGTAGGTATTACAATTATCATCTTCGGTTGTTTAGCTAACATAAAAATATTGCCTTGAGTTTGTTTTCATATGGATTTCTTTGATCTCTCAAATTAGTGAATATTTTTATGGGAGTGTTTATTATTTGCATTTTTTTTGTTAATTGCCTCTCACATGTATAACTATTTAAATCTCAGCACCAAATGAAGAAGGATGGGCATTTTTTCTGTTTGATAATCTTCAATAAATTTTAATAATAAAGGAAAATGAAAACATTTTGTTTTTTGGCATTTCTATTAGGAAAGACACTATGTTAAGATAAATGCTACCTCATGGCATCATAATGTGACCTATGACAGATGACTGAGAAAGTTGAAGGAAAAAAAGCTTTCGAGAGCATGTTTAGGATTTCTCGATACCAGATGCTCTGTGGCTAAAGCCACCCTATTGACTGTCCTTAAATATCTAAATGGAAAAATCAAATTAGAAGAAAAAATATGATAAAATAGCATTTGAAAGTATAAGCAAAGGAATAAAATAGGTTATATGTTGAAATCACACTTTTAAAAAAAACTATAATTCTCCTAAACTTCATAATGCAAATAACATAATGTTGGTTTTAAACTCTAATTAATTGCACTCTTTTCAAGAAAACATTAGTTAAGAGGAGAACAAAACAAGGAAGAAAAACAGGAAAATAATTAGAGAAAGAGATTCTGGCAGGAGAATAATGAAAAAATACTGGGTCATTAAAATTATTTAAATTTTCCTGTTGTTTATTCTAAAGTTGGTGATGTCTAAAGTTATTAGACACTAGTACTGACAAATTACATACAGACTACTCTCCACTTCGCTTCCAGAGACAAGCTACTCTTATTGGTTTCCTCCAACACACCAGGCATGCTCTGTCTTGATTTAGAGCTGTACTTTAACTACTCTTCCTGGAAAGTTCTTAACAGAGATATCTTCTTGGCTAACTCCTTCAGTTTTTGAAAGACTTGGCTCAAATCTCACCATCTCAGTGAAGCATACTCTGACCATTCTGTAAATATAATAATGTTAATCTCCCTTCTCTTATCTGTACATGTTCATTTAATTTGTTCTAATTTATCTTTTCTCCATAACTATGTTCAACGTTGACTACAATAATGTTTAATGTATTTATTTGATAAAATGTAAGATCCAAGAGGTCAGAGATCTTTATGCTTTCTTTTTTTTCACTGATTATTCTATGAACTAGCCATGGCACCTGACCTTGGGTGAATGAAAGAAAAATTAAACATTCTTTCCCGTTCCTTATGAACCAAGCATTCTGCCTTCGTGTCCAAAACCTGTGTTCTCACGCTATATTACACTCGCCCAAATCTTATCATTCACAGAATTATATTTCCCCCTTCTTCATCTCTTTCAAGTTATGACAGCCCTCAGAGAACTCACCACTTCCTCTGTTAATAATATAGTACAGAGTTGTTCTGGCATACCAGTAAACCCATTTCAGAAGATTCTTTGTCTTAGAAGCCCTGTATGATAAAGTGGTAGACATTCTGTCGTCCACTTTGGCAAGAGCAGAAGAATCACTGAAAAAACACAAATGTACTGGGGGTTCACTATGTTAATACCGAACTTAGATTAGGGCCTTTGACTAAGAATAAAAATGTATGTATAACCAAAACCACCAGCAAGGTATGGAAAACTGAAGAATCAATTCACATTTCAAGGATGAACAAAACTTCTTAAATATTTGTTTGGTAGAATTAAAAAGAGTGTTCCTAAAACTATCCATTTTTTCCTAAATATTTGGTAACATCCCTTCTAACTTTGGGCCAATTGGCGTAAGTAGGATGAAGCTGAATCCTTCACAAAGATATTTGTAGTTGGTTTCAGAATTTATTCTAATTCTCTTCAAATTCCATAGTATATTATTTTGTTAGGGCTCCTGTAATAAAATACCACAGACTGGGTGGCCTATATAACAGAAACTTATTTTTTCATAGTTCTGGAGTCTAGACATCTAACATCAAGGTGTTGGCAGGTTTGGTTTCTTCTGAAGCCTCTCTCCCTAGCTTGAAGATGACTGTTTCCTTGCTGTATCCTCACATGGTCTTTTCTCTGTGCACATGAGTCCCTGGTATCTCCCTCTGTGTGTCCTAATCTCTTCTTATAAAGACACAGGTCAGATTGGATTAGGGCCCAACCTAATGGCCTCATTTTAATTTAGTTACTTCTTTAAAGGTTCTATTTCCAAATATAGTCACGTTTAGAGGTAATAGGCATTAAGTCTTCAACATATGAATTTTGGGGGGGCAGAAGCCCATAACACATGAGTTGGTACTGGGTGTTTGTTCATAAACACACAAATACACAAACAGAGACTTAGACTGCCTGTTTTTACAGCTGGAGGGTTTGTGTTTAGTACAGTTAGAGAAAATTCAGAGGTCGCAATGCAGTGGTATGATAAAAGGGTAAGCCCTGGATGTGGTCATGGTAAGAAAATAGGATCTTTCTATCGTTCTCAGGAGGTCATAAGGCATCCTTTCCCCTAGAAATAGATATGGAATAAAAGCCTCAATGCTGGAAGACCAATAGGTGGCACTGTTGTTGACCCTAGAAAACAGGACCGGGCCCTGGGGTGTTGTCAGATAGTGAATACAAAAAATGGCTTCGCTCTGTTATGGTCACAGAAGACAAAGGCATTGGTCTCACCGAGTCAGAGCAGGTGAGCATTCTGACCCCAGTAGAATAACCCATTCAGTGCATACTTTCTTTCTACAATAAGTGAATGAAGAAGTTCTCCTCAGCATTATGTTTTGGTGAGGTTTTGGTGACATGGACATGCATAGACATCAGTGGAAGTATGTATTTGTGAAACATTCCAAAAGTGAAGTTAGAATATATAAATAAACATTTAAAATATGTGTGCCCTTTTAACCAGGATTATCACTTTTAGGAATTTTTCTAAAGGAGATAATTACACATATGAATAAAACAATATAATCACATAAAAGTGAATCAAATAAGGTTATCTATTATAATTTATTTAATTTTACATTTTGACACAGATACATATATACATGTATTTTATAATATAGAAATGAACTTTATCACGATTATAATAATGTAGAATTTTCTCAAGCAAAATTAATAGTCTCTCCTCCTGCTGCAATCTTTGCCCCTAAAGTGAGCACATTAAAAATTAGATGATTATCTTTTTGTGTTACACTTTGTTTAAATAATCATATAAAGTTTTCTTTTTAAAAAAATTAATATGATTCTCATATTAGTTCTTTTCATGTAACAATTTGTGTACATTTTTCAAGTCAATATATAAAACTCTAAGTTATTTTTACAAGTACCTAAAGAATATTCCATTGCAAGCATTTTCCAATGTTTACAGAACTCCATCTCTATTGATACGCATTCAAATTGTTTTAGGTTTTTGCTATCAGAAACAATATCCACTAAAAATCATTGTACATTCTTCTTCATTATTAAACAAGTTAGCTGCCAACAGATAAAATCCCAGAAGTATAATGGCTGTTTTAAATGATATGTGACTTTTAAAGTTTAACAAATTCTGTCAAAAAAAATTCAAAACTCTGGAAATGATGGCAGCCCCACTCTTTTGCATGAACTTCCCATTTTTCCTCACGTTGCAGTATGTTCCCTTTGTGTATATTATGTTGCAAATATTTCCTCTCAATCTATCACAAATTATTATGTATTATGGTACTTTTGGACACATAATTATTATTATTTTAATGTAATTTCAAAAGTACAGAAAAGTTGCATAAATATTGTAAAGTACTTATGTATACTCCTTACCCAGATTCCTTAATTGTTCACTAAACATTGCTGACAAATTATTACACTGGGCTTCCCTCCTTCTCTTTTTGCTTTAACTCTTATTCTCTCTCACTTTCTCTCTCACTCTCTTTCATACTCTTTGTTTTATGTATGTGTATATGTGTGCATATGCATATACATAATATATGTATATCATACATGTGCATGTGTGTGTGCGTGTACCACCTGATTCCCTAATGTAGGAGCTTTAAAATCTCCTATTCTTGAACACAAAAGAGCCAATTGGAAATAATTTGGATGTTTCGTCCACCCAGATGGACTTTAACGACACACAGATAACTGCTTGATTGTTCTGAAGTCTCTGGCCCAACATTAAGTCTCCAAACTAAAGATCAAGATAATTCACCATAAAAGGGGAAACTAAATCAAACTCCTCTGTCAATTGGTGGAGAAACTTCACTTCCTAATTGGAACAATTGGTGGCTCCTTTCTCCATCTGTCAAAAACCCAACACTGGTAAAACTGTAAAGGTAGAGCAAGGAATGGAACTTCCCCTCTTTTTGGGCAATTAGATTTCATTCAGCTCCTTATATCTCATGGATATGAATATATTATTACTGTCATATGCATGCTGTCTTTTTGGCTTGAAACTTTCCCTTATAAAAGGGCCACTGACCCTATTTTTGCTAAACTTTTATTAGAAAGGGTACACAGTGGTATTGCACTTGCTGTTTTAAGTGAGTGAGGGACTCATTTTACTGGTAAAATCATCCAAGAAATCTAATGATTTCTTCCTTTGTCCAAAAATTGCATTGCCTTTACCATCCCATCATCTGGAATGATGGAGATAATGGGCAATTAAAATTAAAGCTTGCAATCAAATGCTCTTTGGGTGATATTGATGTGCCAATGTAGGTTCATCAACTATAACAAATATACCACTCTGGTGGGAGATGCTGATAATGCGAGAGACTATGTAAGTATGGTGGTAGGGGATATATTGGATACTCTATATCTTCTTCTCAATGTTGCCATGAATATAAAACTGCTCTAAAAAATAAAGTCTTAAAAATAATAATAATGCTTGATAAACTGACAGAAAACACAATCTCACATAGACTGAGGTTTTACCCTTAGCTCTGATTGCCCTCTGGTCCTCTTCTGGTGGATCAACCAACTGTTCCCATATAAAATAATAATAGCTGACCCATAAGAATCCTCTATTTCCATGAGCTCTTGAAGATTCTAACTTGGTTAATTCCAACATTGAAAAATACTGCAAGGGAATTATTAACTATACCCAGACGTATCATGGACAGGTTGATGCTAATTTTCCTCTATTCACTCCATCCAAACCACTCCATAATGTAGAAATTGGGGCTTAGTTCTCTGGAAAGGACATCACAAGAAAACTAATCTTGACCTTCATTAGACGGGCCCTTGCATTACCATTCTTACCACTAACACTGTTGCTAAACTCCAGGGATCCAACGCTGTATTCTTTGTCTCTTAGCTAAAAAGTCACAAGAGCTATTCTGAATGGAAGTTGACTCCAATCAGAGCTGAGACTCTCTTGAGAGCCTGCTTAGCAGTTAGTGCCAGGAGAAAGACAGTTTTCCCAAGATATTTAGAGCAGCCCAATGATGTCCCAAGGTTGTCAGCTTCTGCACAAGAAATCAGAACAAGAGCCCCTAGAATTTACTTTTCTATTTTCTTTCCTCACCATTTTATTTCCATTCTTTGCTGTATTCTCCTTCTCTCTCCCACCCAGCATCACCTTTGTTATTTAATATATACATAACTTCTCTCTTTTGCCACTGAAACATTCTATAAGGTGCCTTACTCTGTATTTTCTCCCCCTCCCCCTCACACTAGACTTTCCTCCTTTAATAATTTTATGATACCTGCAATGACCCAAGAATCTTTGGCATATTTTCACTCGACTCATAGAGTAATCTTCTGATTGTTATTTATGTAATTATTTTTCTTTGCTCACGTCCAATTTTCCCCAAATTCCTACACCTTTTTCAGATTTAAGAGCATTCATTATGTTAACACTCAGGTGTCCTTTAAACATTCTTTCTAGAGTTTAGAAAGAATCTTCTTCAACCTTAGTAATTTTCAAAAAGAATTATCTATGTTTTCACTGTAACATACTTGAGGACCCACTCATTGGCCTAAGTATCTGCAATTATACATACTTTGCCAATTATAAAAATATCTACATTATTGTTATTTGAGGCACTAGTACATATTTCCTGCTTTGTTATACACGTCTAATAGACCTAGATGTTACAAAGCATATATTTTTGTCTGTTTGTGCTGCTATGACAAAATACCACAAACTGGGTAATTTATAAAGTACAGAAATTCATCTCTTATAGTTTTGAAGATTGGAATTCCAACATCAAGGCACTGGCATTGGTGCTGCTGAGGGCCCGTTCCACCAGTGATATCTTCTCACAGTGGCATCCTTACATGACAGAAGGTGTGAGGGCATAAAAGGGCAAATTCCCTCCATCAAGCCCTTTTATAAAAGCACTTAATCTATTCACGAGGGTGGAGCTCTTATAACTTAATTAACTCCTAAGGGCCACATTTCTTAATACTGTTGTATTGGGGATTAAGTTTCAACATGAATTTTGACAGGGACAAAAATATTCAAATTGTAGCAGCATGATTTTACATAATAAACTTGGAAATGTCCATCCTGTAAACAAAAACTTGAGAACTTTCCTCTTCCCAATTGGATAAGATAACAATATCTCCATTTAAAGAGCTCATATTAAGTAAAAATTTTAAATCCATGGGACAATCATTTTCATAAACCCTGGAAAACCCCTAATAAGCCCCCAAATTTTATTTGTGGCCAACGTGCCTCTTGGTATCTGCCTAGTAATTGGACTGGATCCTATTAACTAGCTAATATTATTAGCTCTTATCAAATATTAAACCAGACTGCCTTCTTTTCTTACCTTAACTACTCTATTACCTCTTGTCTATGTTTTCTAGGCACTAGAAGATCCAAAAATTCTACAAAAACATGTGAAAGCTACAAATTAAGGCAAAGAATCTCAGCTTCAGAGGAGGCAGTGACCTTCCTTCTCACCAAGAACCCTTAGAAAAAGAGCCTAAGAGATTAGAAGTAAATCTAAGACTTGACTGCTACAGTAGATCACACATGGTTAAACTTTGTACCCTAGAGCTGCTGCTGTGTGGGCCACTCAGAAATTTCACTGGAACTTCCACATTCCTCATGCTCTGTTCTACAAAATAACCAGAAGTGTGGACAATCTTTCCAAAACCACCAACATCACTGCCAGAGAACTACAGGAATGCCAGTGAGTGGTCTTCTACAATTGCCAAGCATTTGACATAATGCTGATTCCTGGGGGAAATTCGTGAGGTCATCACTTTCTTCCTCACTACACCATTTAATGATGATTTGACCCTATGTCATGGAATCTTCTCAATTGGCTCTCTTCAAGCCTCAAACTTCAGTTTTGTTATCCAATTTAACCTTCAGTAAATGTTCTTTTGAAACTATCACTAGGTGTACTTCTCATCAAATGTCTGATATCTAAGACACTTCAACAGCCATCAGTTGGACAATATACTCCATAGATGAGAGAGCTAGTAAAGATTGTGAAGGCCAGACAATACTGAAAACCACTTTGACCAACCTTAACTTCATAATTACTCTTAATCCATTTCGAATAGTGTTAAAGGGCAGACTTTGTCTTAAACAACCGGGGGCATGGACCACATGTTCACAATTCCTTATTACTTATCCTCCACCTTGGCTTAACCAGATTTTAGTCAGGTTTCACTCCTCCCCACAGACTTTTGAACTTTGGCTTGCCATCAAGACTAAGCAAATACTGACTTTCAAAACATCCCTCTTTCAACAGTGCATCCTAAAAATTGGCTGATGACAGCAAGAAACACTTCCTGTCAGATTTCCCTGATCATGCTGTCTGATCACTCCCACTCATTTGCTCAATTTTACCTCAAAAGTTACTGTTAGTCTTATATCCTCCTCCTTATAAAAGAAAAGCTTTATTTGCATTTAATTTCTGAGAGGCTTGCATATCCTGAGGTCACAGTGCCTTCTCTATTGCAGTAGTTTTTTAGAATATTGTTTCTCCTCATCCCTGCCTGGATTGTTTTTATTTGACAAAACCAACTGGAGAATGAGTCTGGGAACTATTGTTGGCAGATTTTTGTCTCAACAATAGAGTGGAATTCAAAAAAGTAGATTTGGAGCTGAGTGAAAATAGGTAAATACTCAAAACAAATAACCAAAACTAAAGAGCAATTTGATAGAATGCAATATACATGAAACTATTTTATATTTTCTTCAAGATTTAGGATCACCCTTGAATATAGGAAAATTTAACTCTCGAAGATAAATGAAAATGGACTCACATGCTAATGAAAACTACAAATAGTTTTCTTCTTAACTCACTGTGTTTTGTTTCTGAAGAAACCCTATGGGCTCAGGAACAATCATGACAATTTGCTACTTGAGGGTAATATTTCCTAATTGGATAAATGTAGGCTAAGGTACAGCAACTATTGACCCATTTTTTTCCTTTAATATTTAAAATTTACAGTGCAGCTTTAAGATATGTTTTAGTATTATTTTGGGGTGTGAAAATATGCTTCACATGTTGATATTATATCAGAGAACAATAGTTCGTGGAGTATTGGGGAAAGAACAACTTTTGATGCTCAGCAAAATTTGCCCTTAGCCAAGAATGCCTTTAGCTTTAAATGACAAAACTTGAGAAAACAATATAAAGTTATATTATTAATCAATAAAGGAAGTTTATATTGAAATACAAATTAAAACATTATTGATTCATCTGCATGAATTAAACTGTCAGAATTTGGATCAAATTTGAGGACCTCATTCTCTTTCAGCAACATGTAAATGTTTTCTTTTCATAAATATGTGCATGCATCCATCTTTCTCTCATCTATATCTATCTATCATATTTATCTATTTGTCTACCTTCTATACATTTGTCTATCTCCATCTACTTTTAATTTTCTTAGTCCCCTCTAAAGAGTGATCCCTAACACTGAGGAACCACATCATAAGGCATGTGTGTGAAAGTAAGAAAAGCATCCTGGTTTTCTCCCACTCCTTAGACTAATCCTGTTTTCTCATTCTGGACAATGGGGTTTTACCCCTCAGAAAGTGCTGCCCTAAGATCACAGTCTGGATCGTTCAGGCTGGCCCATGTAGTACTAGGAGCATTAAGACCTTGCCTTCTTAACCTACCTTTGTTCATGAGTGAGAGCACACATAGAATTAAGGTAGTTTTCCTATGTATTGGGAATGGTAGCTGAGGAGAGAAAACTCCCCACGGTTCTGTGCGCTGTACTCCAATTCTAGAAGCCCGTGTGTTGCCAGTGCTTCCCTCTACCTTGGAGCTCAAGGAATCTGGTTATTGGGGTTTCAGGAGTAAAGCCTCCAGCCTCCCTGGACAACATCTTCTGGTAGACAGCCCCGGGGAGCAGCAGAACCCTCTTGGAAATAACTACGCTTCCAGAGACAGCCTCACTCATCCGCGTGGTTCAAAATCCAACAATATCTGTCGGTTTGAGGAGGGAAGTGGAGAGGCTCAAGGCTGGGATTACCTCAATTGACCCAAAAGTGCTTGATAGACAAGTAAACAGAGCTCAACAGATTTGCATTGTACTTTTATTTAACAATAACCTTCTTTCTTTTTTCTCCTAAGAAATCCTAATTCTCCTCCAATACTCAATTCAAATTCTTTCCACCCCAAGAAGGCCAGTCTTCACTCAACCACTCATCCTCTATACTCCCTATTTATTTACTCATGATATGTATGATCTTTGCAATTATCTCTCTTTTATTATAACTCTTCAAATATTTCTCGTGACTGGCATATAAATGGCCTTTAATAAAAATGTTGATGGACTGCATGGATTCAAAGATACAGTAAAAGAAGGAAAAGAAATTCCTTCAATAGCTGGAACTTGCTGTATTTTTTTTCTGCATGATTAAGTGTTTTAGGAAAGAATGAAGCTGGGTACAAGTAATGAAAGAAAAATGTCTAAGGAAGAGGAGGTTCATGAACATAACCATTATACATGTAGAGCTAAAACCAAGGGAAATGAATTATTGTTATCCGTTAAGCCACCAAGTGAAATCTTACCCCAGAACATCCATCCCAGGGCTGGTTTCTGATGCCTGGATTTGATGATGCTGAGCTTCTGCAATAGCAGTGTCCCTGGGGCTAGCTGCCTACAAGTCAAAACCCCAGGGCAGGGAACTCTAGAGTTGTCTGCATTTTCCTTAGGGAGGAATCCCACAGATGAAATGCATACTCTTTGCTGAAAGGAGAATAAGAAATAATGATGCTTGGAATATTATTCTTCTTAACATACAAACTTATTATGGCCAGAGCAATGAACATAGAATTCTATGCCCAAATTCTCATGGCATTTGGGATCTTGTCTCTGATTTGTCACTGACTGGGTGATATTGAGGAGTAAACTCTTCTCTCTTGGCCTGTATTTATTCTTAAAATTATGGAATCTGTTTAGATGCACAGCATTACATTAAATCAACTTGTCAAGATGGTATAACTTCTTAAGATGGATAACAGAACTTAGGTCCATGACTTTAAATCTTTGAGAGTGCCCAAAAAGTCATGAAAACCAACAATTTCTTACAGTAGAACTAGCCTTTGACTTCTCTATTTTTCATACCATTCAAATGGTGATTATTACAACTCAGAAGGGAGAAGAAAAAAATTTTGTGTGAAATTCAACTATTTCTCTAAAATTTTAAAATTAAAAATATCTATAAACAAATAGGGCAAAACGTTAACCTGTTACATCTTGGTTATGGTTTTATTACTTCTGGAAATTTTAGGTTTGATATATTTCTAAATTAAAAGTATATTTCAGCATAATTGCCAAAATGTGACCTAGCATTTCATCACAGAGGAATTTTATGTAAATTTATTTCCCAAATCACCCCAGGGATCCAGCCAGGTGAAGAGATCAAGCTTTGTAGCTTATGCTGAGAAAACTTGTGATCAGATCAAAAAACTGATCAGAGATTGTCAGATTGGATCACAAAGAAATTCCCAACTCTAAACCAAAGATAAATGCAGTGGATTATTAGTATCATACAAAATATACTTCAAATTTTATAATATTCTTAATGACAAAGAGAGATATATCAAATGACAGAGTCAATTCAATTTGGGTACATAACCTTACATGGGTATGCACATAATAAAAAAGAGCTACAATGTCAGTAAGGTAACACTGATAGACTGAAAGGAGAAGTAGACACATAACTCAGTTTTAGTTGGGAACTGTAAAACTTCTGTCTCAGTATTGATAGAAAAAGTACATAGAAATTCAATATCAATAGAAAAGACTTCAAAACTATTGGGAAGGTTTCAGTTAAATAGAGGAATTAGGTCAAGAGATCTGTTGTAATACATAGTGACTATAGATAACAATATATTTTATTCTTGAAAAATATTGAGAGTGGATGTAAAGTGGTCTCACCACAAAATGATAACTATGTAAGGAAATGAATAAATTAATATATTAGTTATCTAGATTTACTCATTCCACTTTACATATATATATGCTTTAACACATCATGTTGTACACAATAAATATGTATAATTTTATCTGTCAATTAAAAAAAAAGCATTGTAAAGCAACTTGATCTAATTGAAAATTATAGAACATACTATAGAAAAATAGAAGAATATGTATTGTTTAAACATGTACATGTGCATGTACTAAAATAAAATATATGGTGGAGCACATAATGTATTTCAACAAGTTTAAAAGAACTGAAGTTATATGAAGTATATTATATGACTGTTATATTACAATCACTAACAGGAAAAAATCTATATGGGTTATAGTTTGAATTTTTCTGTAATTGTATATTTTATATATTTCTTAATTATAAAATATTTTAGTGTAACTGACCAAAAACCTACAAACACCTTGGGAATAATTTTATCTAAATGTATTTTCCCAAACATCCCAGGGCTCAATATTATTATTTATAACAGAGTAAATAATATTTAAGAATTCTTCAATAAACATGTTTGTTTAATGTTGTCTCACCTAATTTTCCCAGACATGATGGGCCTCAGTGTCCCATTTTAAATAGCAATCAAGATGTCTTCTGTCAGAAAGAATTTAGAGAATACTAGTCACAACTAATAGTCTTTGTTTTCAAGAAAAACTTGATCTATTTTGCTAGTTGTCCATTTCCTTCAGTTGCAAGATTTTCTTTCACAACCTGCATCTGATGAGAGGAAGACTGTAGTTACATGTGTTTCCTCTACTGTGGTATCATATTGGCCAAAAATGTTAGCAAATCATTAGTAATTTGTACTCAGCTTGAAGATATCCAAGAAAATGTCTCTTTTACTTACAATTCTTCTCTTTCTGTTTCAGATATAGGGTATTTTTCTTTAAAGGTCAGAAAAAGTATATGTGAGTAATATGTTAGTATGGACTAGAAAGTCTGGTGGATACCCTATGAGGCAAACAAGAAATCAAAGTTTGTGACTTCATCACGAGAACTTTGGGAAATCTAGTACATCAACCTGATATTTTGTTTAAAAATTCCAAGTGTAAATTATGTTAGGTTTTAAAACATACTTGCCCACTTGTTTTGACATTTCATTCTGAAACAAACTAATGACTTAACAATTATGAAGAATTTTCTGAGTACAGAAAAAAAAATCTTTATTGTTCCAAGATCTCACTGAACTTATGGTACAGTCTAATTTTGGAGCTACCAACAAATGTTAGCAAGTGATGATCAGTGTCTGTCACATAATTAAAATGAAAAAGAAAACACATGTAAATATATTACTTTCTAAGATATTAATTTCAGGTTCAAGGTTCTAGATGGTGAGAGATATGAAGAAATTAATTAAAAGGAATTCCTGTTCTCAAGTTGCATAGTAGTGAGTAGTACTAAGTAAACATATCTAGTATTTGCTGGAGTACTTCCCTTGAGACAGGTAAATGCATACAGTCTCATTTAATTCTCACAGCAACTTCGCAAAATAAGTGAGAATATATGATCAAGGATCTACATAATACTCAATTTCCATTCCATTATGTATTTTTATGTCTTGGATCACAATAGGTCTGAATCTACTAAGACAATCATAATTTCCTGATTTTTCAGGTTCCTAACTTCTAGAGGCAGCTATTTGACTAGGTTCTGGCTAATGATGTATAAATCCAAATCTTGGGCAGAGTGGAGGATCTTAGAAAATTTTGTTTTCCTGATAAAATGATACAGCCATAGCTGGTGCTAAGCATTTCGCACTACTCCCTGCTTTGAACACAAATGTGATATCTGGAGCTATAGAAGTCACCTTGTGGCCATGAAGAAACTATTTCAAGGAAGCCACCATACAAAACAGGCAGGATAGAAAGACAGAAGAGGCTAAATCCTATGGGCATCATAAGCGGTTAAATAAATAATCAAAATGATTTAACCCTAAATTGCCTCTAGGAAAATAAACCCATATTTGCTTAATCTACTGTAGTTGGTTTTCTGTTACTTGTAGCCACAAAGATTTTTAAGGTAAAAGAAATTCACATTTTTTTGAAGGTATACTAAAGGGGATTTGGAGGTTGAGAGAAACTCAGTAACCTATGAAGACAATCAAAAGTAAGTAAAGAAGTTGAGATTTGAGGTAATGCCAAAGTTCATGTTTATTCCATCATCATGGTTGGCTGTAAAAACAGAAGAACAACTTCTCATATTTAACTAGGGGTTAAAGATGGGATGCAAAGCCTTGACTCTACTACTGATTTTAAAAAAGAGAAAAAAACACACAATTTTTTTAAAGTTATAAATATTAAAAAATGCTAGAGGTGTATATATGCTTCTCTCTCTTAATTATTGAATTTATTAAAAGTAATCTTTTTAAAAATTTAATTCTGGGTAAAAGGTTTGCTATTCTCTATAAAAGCAAATGGGCATCTTTTCAGGCAATACCTCTCACTGACTTATCAGTCACTTGTGTACACATTTAAGCAAATAATTTATGTGCAACTGCTATGGTTGGAATGTTTCTCCACTCAGAAATTCATGTTGAAACTTAGTCCCCAATATAACGGTATTAAGAGAAGGGCCATTAAGAGGTGATTGGGTCATGAGGGCTCTGACCTCATCAAGGGATTAATCCATTCATAGATTAATGGGTTGATGGATTAATGGGTTGTCACAGGAATGCATTAGTTATCGTAAGTGTTTCTGTTACAAAAGCCAGTTTGGATCTTGCTTTGGCTCTCTCACCATGTGATGCCTTCCACCATGTTATAACATAGCAAAAAGACCCTCACCATATGCAACCCCTTGATCTTGAATTTCTCAGCCTCCAGGAGCGTAAGAAATAAATTTCTTTTCTTCATAAATTACTCACTCCCAAGCATTCTGTTATAGCAGCAGACCAAGACAGCATTCTTCCTAAAGCAAAGTGATGTTCCATGAATTTTAGCTTATGTGTTTTTATCATCTGACATATAAAATCAGATGGGCAAACACATGGTATACAAAATCAAGCACAAATTTTTAATAGCTAAAAAATACACTGGGTGGCCTCAGAGGTCTTTCACATTTTGAATGTGTGTGAATCTGTGCATTTTTTCTGAATTTAAGAGTTTTGCAACAATACTTACAGCAAAATTTAATTGGCGAGTCAATTTGCCAGAAATTTGGATAATTTATTTGTTACTCTTTATTCTCATCCTCTTCTATTAATAGTATATTTTTCTACTGTCTGCTTTCATGAGTAGGAAAATATACTTTTAATAGAAGAGGACGAAAGCAAGATGAATAAATTCTAGAGACAGAGTATACAACATGGTAACTATAGTTAATAATACAGTATCATATACTTGAAATTTTCTAAGAGAGTGGAACTTAAGTGTTCTCATCACATACAAAAATAATTATACTATGTGAGGTGATGGATTTATTAATAGCTTGATTGTGACATAATATTTACACATATGTCACAATGTTTACATATATCAAACATCATTTTGTACACTTTAAATTTATGCAATATTATTCATCAGTTATATCTCACTAAAGCTGAAAAAGAGCATATTTTTCTTTTGCTTTTACATTTATAGTTTGCATATGGTTTTATGGGATTGTTTTCTTATTTCTATCTTTAAATACACAAAAACTAATGTTAACTTATTGTTCTTCTAACCATATTTTTATAGACCCAATGATATATAATTCCTGAACCATACATTTACCTACTTAAGGTATATATACGTGTATCTGTGTTTGCTTTATGTATGCCTATTGTATATAATAAAAGATTTGAGGCAAATTAAGAAGATATAATCAAAAAAGTTGTCTAATATCAGTGTGAGAATTTAAGACCTGGAAAATAGAAATGAGATGATAAACAGTAAGGGGAAATAGAGCAAACACGAGAAAGCCAAACTTTTCTATACAGTTACTAAAATTGAGATGAAAATATGTTTTTTGTAGGTATCATATATTAACTGTCTAATCTATGACTAACACAGTTGAACATCCCCCAACACACACATATGCACACACACACATGCTCATACACACTAACACATAAGCAGTCCAGCTGCAAGGAGCACTTACTTGCCTATGCTCAGTGAGGCCTGGGTAACTGACCACATCTTAGTTATTGGTCCTGATGATTAAAATTTTATTTCAATTTAACCATGATATTTGGTTACCTGTAATGTCATTGATGACCTTATTCAAGTTGATTACAAGTTATTGATACCCCATACATATTTTAAGCATACATATGCATATGTGCATATATTGTGTATATGTATATATATAAATGTACATATACATATATATAAAAACTATGCAGTATATTTAGTTTCTTCATTCTACAGTAATAATTAAAATATTTAGTCAGTATGATAAAGATAATAGACTCTTTTATACCTGTTCCACATTCTTATTCATGCTGGTTCTGCAGATGCTCTTTGGTTTTCATACAATTCTTATTCCACACCACCTTGTGCTGAGATTATTAATATTTTAATTTATAAATTATATTTCTATTGGTAATGATACTTAATCTATAAATTGGTAAATGCTCCAAATTAAACTGAATTTCTTTATTAATTGATTTCTTTAGAAACTTTTCTTTTCTCAAACATATGCAGCAATATGTTCATTGTTCTATATACCTAAGAAGAACTCTTGTCTATAATCTGAATATTATATGTTGGGAAAATATGTAAATATTTTCTGCATGAACAAGGCTTTCTCAGCAATAGAAATTGACTTGCTATAAAGATAGGAATGCCTCTTTTTTTCACCAAAGCTATATGGTTTTTATATTATAAGGGTTATAGAGCTGGAGCTGCTTTTTTCCTGTGTGGTGAAGCCATCTGCTCCCACACAATGATTATGTTATTGACTGCATGCTTGTGTCCCCTGAAAACTCATAGAGTGAAGCCTTAACTACCAATGTGGTGGTATTTGAGGCGGGGCCTTTGGAGACAATTATATTTAGATGAGGTCATGAGGGTGGGCTCCTCATAATGGGATTAGTGCCCTTATAAGTAGAGATCAGGAAGCTAGCTCTTGTGAAGATACAGCAAGAAGACAGCCAATTCTATAGCAGGAAGAGGGCTCTCATCAGGAGTTAAATAAGATGATGCCTCAATATTATACTTCCTGGCCTCCAGAACTGTGAGAAATAAATGTTTCTTATTTAAACCACTGAGTTTATGTATTTTGTTATAATAGCCCTATACAACTAAGGCTGGTTGCATTTTTTATCTTCTCTAAAGGTAAATGCTTACATTATAGAATAGAGACCCCTATAGTATAAGCATTACAGGCCCCTCTTCCAAGATATGTTTTGCTTATTGTCTAAGCCCTCTCTCTCCCTCTCTCTGAAGAGAAGGAGGGGTGGATGGTTAGTTTATATATAAGCTTTGAGATTCTTAGTTTTCAGGTTCCTCTTCTGTAGTACACTCTATGTGCAGAGTCTATTTGGCACACACACTGTTATGTCAAAGGGAATATGGGCTGGGGAACTAGTGCTAAAGTATTCTGTAAGTAAATAATTGGTCTGCCTCTGATTCAGATACTTCATGTTTATAGTCAGGAAAATAAATTAATATGGATGTTGTTTAACAAAAAATTTGCCTGGCCTTTGTCCCTTTGTTTATATGCAAAGTAAGCTGTTTGGGAAAAAATGCTAGTTAAGTGATTAAAAATAAAAGCATAGTCTTCTGGCCAAGATAAAGTAACAGATACTGTATTCAAGCTCCCATCTGAAGTAGCAATAGCAACAGAAAAACAGACAACATATGTGAAACAAGTTTTCAAGATACTGTATATCCGACAAGAACAGTGATCCATAGCAGATAAAGAATAAATGAGAAAATCTCGAAAATTGCTCCATTTTTCTGTACTGAGAAAGTTTTCCAGGTCAATATGCAGGGAGGAGGAACACATTTGGAGTCAGTGGACCCCCTGAATTGAGAATGTGGAGCTAAGAGTCCAGGGGCAGGGCAAGTGGATTACACAGGGCCCAGGGAAAGATTTTGGTCTGACATGTATGCTCATTTTCTTGGTTGTGGTGATAGATTTCTGAGTGTATACATATGTCAACGCCCATTAAATTATATATATTTAAATTTAAAGTTTATTGTTTATAAATTAGACCTCAATAAAAAACGTTAACAAAATGAAAGGATATTCCCTTTGGGTGACTGACATAACCTTAAAAATGAACTCTCCTTTCCCAGTATTGAAGCTCCTAAGAAATACAAATAGTAACTATGTTGTTGTTTGATGTATATGGCACAATGAAAATGGGCAGTTTGGGGAGGCTAGCTTACCTCAAAAGCCATGTAAACTACCCCTACTCCACAACATAGTATTTGCACTGTATACGTTTTCATCTGGGCCTCACACAAGTTATATTCTAATAAAACATACAGGACATAAAATATGGCCTACCATTTGGTAAAATGGGCACATAAATTACTAATAATTATGATTAAATTGTCATTTGTGTCTTATAAGTGATTAGATTATAGTTTTTGTTATAGTTTTATACATTTAAGTATACTCAAGTCATCTTGATTTTGTAACAATTTGCATATTTAACTCTGGTTATATTTCCTCACTATTATATATTATTTTATGAGCAGCTGCTTTCATCCTGTTTAACTTTTAGCAATTAACTCTAATAACTCATTTGTGACTAATCACTTTGACCCCTCGGTACTAAAAGAAGATTTTTATTTAAATTTTGATGTAATGAAATATTCCTTTTGAAATCTGGACATTATGCCTTGGCCAAGTCCTATTGCTGCCACTGTTGTGGTCTGAGGTAGGCACACACCCAAGTCCCAAGTGACTAATGAGAAATGATGCACTTACTAAAAATTCTGTATTCAATATATAATATAACTCAGAATTTTTTTTTTTAGGTTCAGATAAAAGTGTTCATTGAAAGAAAGTTAAATTTGATGGCAAAGTCACCGGTACTAAAACCATCATCATAAGCAGAGTTAACATTCAGGATTGTCTTGTATAGTAGGGAAGATGTAGATTTTATTTGAAAAGCAGTGAAGAACGATTGAAACATTTTGAATAAGAATTATAGGAATAAACTTGCATGCTGGAATGCACATTGTTGCAGCATTTTAAAGTCAAGGTTTATCTGGCTGAAACAAGAGAGAGGGGGCCACAATCACAGTAACAAGGAAGGCCTAGGCGATATGACCCAGAAAGTTGACAACTGAGAAATTGTCATGGTAGGTGTCGGTGTGTGTGCATGTGTGTACATATATGTTTAGGGCTATACATACACATATATATGTACACACATGCACACGCACATATATATATGTATTATCCAAATTATCATAAATAGTAGTAATGTCATACTTAATAGGCAAAATTATTTTCCACTGATTACAAGGCTAATGGTATTTTTGAAACTATTGATTTCTTACCAATCTTATTTCAAAGAGGTTTTGAGAGAGTTTGTTTTAAAAGGCAAGTGGAGTAGTACTGATGAGATGGAAATAAAATAAAAAGACAAAGACACTTTATATATATGTACACTTTTATTGTTTTCTGTTATATATGCTGCTGCAAATGATTTAATAACACTAAATTTATCCCAATTTTATTGTGATCTTAAACCTTCAGTGAAATATACTACCCACAAATTTTTGGAGTTGATGAGCTTTTGGCTGTCATTAAAGGAAAACCATGTTTGAATTAGTGCTGGGCAGAGAGAAGAGAACATATATAGTAGTTAGGAAAAAATAATTCTCAATCTGGGAAATAATATTCAATTGAAGTGATATTTTCCTAGCTGATCCTCACTGGAACTTAAGAAATCTTGGATAGGGCCTGGAATTAGCATAAAATGTGGAACTATTTCTCCACAATTTTGCTTCATCTAAAAAATAAAGGAAAAATTGATCTCAAAATATTGGAGGGCTTGAGCACAAGAATACTGGGGTATGTAGTTTTTAAGAATTAATTAGGAAATTTAATATTTGGGGCCATACTGAATATAATTTTAAGCACTTAATGAGGTATATGGAAACATTTTGTATAAACTCTGACATTTCAACATTGAATGTGCAATATAATAATTGGTATTGAGAAGGTATGGATTCTAGACATGTTTCTTACATTTGCTCAGTTGGAAAAATGATCTAGAATGTCTGAGTCTTATTTTATGTATTTTAAATATTAGTTTGTCAAAATTCCTTACTTAAGGAAAGATGTATTATTTGCCTTGCTTTCTTCAACTAATGGCCAGATATATCTCCAGAACTTACCCTAGTTTACATGAAGTTTATATTTAAAAAAACCTGGTTTTATGCTTTTAAACTATCCTAAAAGAGATACAGATGAAATAATAATTGGGACTATTTATTGAGCACCAATGAAATATTGACATTAATAAATTTTAGCTCATTTAATTGTTGACATAAAACTTCTAGATTAAACTTTGTTATTCTTATTTTATAGAAGAGAAAAAAATTAACCGTAATAGGGGATAGTCAAGAGATGATCAAGGAAATATCCTATCTAGGATGTATGCCATAGAAATCAATTAGAAGGACATATTTCATCTACATATTACAGGAAAAAATAAGTTTGCCTAAAGAATCACTTGGTATTCTGTTGACTCTGTTGACTCTGTTGAGGTTATAGGAACTTCTGTTCCCAGGAGCTCTTGATTGCTTTCTAGATGTTTGTGAGGATTTTCATTCTAAGGAAACAGCTTGAAATGGTGCAACAGCTACTCTTAAGGGAATTGTATGAGCACTTTGCAAAAAATTTAAAATGTAATGCCACTTAACTTCTCAGGTGTCCTGGGACCGTTCCCAACTACTTATTTGTATATCTGCCTGCCTCAATCAATACTCTATTAGGTGCAGTAGTTTTGCAGCACTCAGCCATGAAATGGTATGACTAGATTTCCCATCGTGTTGCTTCATTAAAGGACAAGGGGCCTCCTATGTAATGTTACTAGAATACTATAGACAATAAGTCCATTTAATGATAGTGAATAAAATCAATCTTGTCTGATATTAAATTTAATGAAAAGCAATTCCCCCCATCACTGGTAGATCATCTAGGTTTTCTTACTGGTTTAGTTGAATTTGTTCAAGGGGCTATTCACATCATTGAATACACTGCTGATTTCTTTTGCATTGCTCCAAGTGACTCACAATTCAAAGTACTTATATGTGTAACCTGCTTAGATCAGCTCTCAGAAGGCAGGCAAATTATTAATAAGTCATCTTAGCGAGAGATTCACAAAAAAATATTGTCCCTGCCTTTATGAGAAATGCATCATTGAGTTTTACATGACTCAGAGAGTTACAAAGGCTTCTAATATTTTGATTGCAAAGTAATATCCCAAGCACAGTAAATATTCCAAATTATCAAAAATGGTAGTAATGTGATACTCAATAGGTAAATTATTGTTCATTGAAGACAAGGCAAATGGTATTTTTAAAATTATTGATTTATTGATCAATCTTATTTCAAAAAAAGTTGACAGAATTTATTTTAAAAGGCATGTGTAGTAGTACATATGAGAAATAAAATGTCGGAGGAACTATGGTTGTTTTTATCTCCAAAACTGCTGGACTGATACGATAAATCCAGTTTGGCATTGCATCTACCTCTGCAGAGTTACTTGGAAATCAAGAATAGATAGACAGATAGATAGATAGATTTATTATATATTCTCCTTTTACTCATAGTAGCAGGCATTATTTACATGTTTAATATGGTTGGGACATCGTAGAAATCATCATCTTCTCATTTAATTCTCATAACATGTGAGATATGTAATATTATTATCCTTTTTGTACAGAAAAGAAAATGGAGATTTATAAAAGTTTATGTAACTTATCCAAGGTCATAAGTCGTTAATGTCAAAAGTAGGTTAGAAATTTAGAATGTTTAATTGTCATGATTTTTGAGCTTTTATTCATTGTTGTGTGAATTATATGAGGACCCTATATAAAAGAATTGAACAAGTTTTACAATGCTGTATCTATTGTTATCTTTTAGCATAAGGAGGATTCATTGTGATAAAACATTTAATTTTCTCCGTTTTGCTTTACCTATCTCATCTGTAACATCTATCAAATAAATTAAAGTTGACATGATTCTGAGCCTTAATTTTAACATATCATATAAAGTGATATTTGTAACTACCAATGGAATTTTGCTTCTACATTTGAAGGAGACAATATATAATATCTCCTAGTCCAGTGACTTATCTATTATAAGATTCAATAAATATGATTTCTCTTTCATAGTTCCCCCATAATTATATGGGAAAGAATGTGTGTAAAAACTGTGTCCATAATCATTCCATAATATAGACCTCTGCATCACTAACCATAACATACAGATTTTACCGATATTATGGTTAGTGTTGATTTTTTTTCCGTGATTAATTTCTGTAACTGATGTTTTGAAGTATTACACAATACCAATTTGTGAAGCTGGGAACTATGTTCCAAGCACCAAAGTATGGTTCCAGTTAGGATGGCAAAAAAAGAATTTCCATGAAATCTGTCAGTCAGAAGAAAAGCAGCAACATTACATTTGGAAGGCTATTGCAGTTAGATATAGGACCAATAATGACAGAGATGTTCATTGGGTTCCGTTTGAACTAACAATTCCTGACTTTACATCCAACTTATCTTCCTATATTCAGGAATAATGAGGTGTTCCAGAAGCACGGCTAGATGTTTGGCTAGAGACAAAGAAAGGAAGTACATGCACAGAAGCAACAGCCTCCCACAGACTTATATGCAAACTCCTCCTTCATTATTTCACTGTATTCATTTAATGTACTTTTCTTTTTCAGGTTTCCTTGCATACTCCAACTTGTCCACTCAAGCTAGTGCTTTAGATAGTCAGGTTCAGTCTTGTTATAAGATAGTCTTATATAAATTCTTTATCCCATTTTATTTATAGTGCTTCTACTTCTTTGGGTGAACCTTAACTAACACAAATGTTTAAAAATTATGAATTCAGCAACATATGAATATTTTCCAAATGTCATTAGTCAATTTTTCTTCTGCCATTTCTTAAATTGTTACTTTTGATAAATACTATAGGTGATGTTGCCCCTTATATTCTTACTTCCTTCTTACTAATTTCTCTTACTTCCATTTACTTAAACTGAGACCTGAGACTTGTTTTACAGTGGAAGAGAATATGCAAATTAACACAAAAGGTCAAATTCCTGGGATGAATTATTCAAATGGGAACAACATTTTTTTTTGTTGTGATGAAATGTTCTAAAACTTCATTGTGGTGCTGGTTACAAAATTATATACAATTATTAAAAATAATTACATTGCATATATTGATTATAAAATTAAACTTATTTAGACCTAGTTTCTCCCTTCTGAGTAGTAAAAGTAGGACTAGCTTTGGAAAGAGGAGATTTAAAGGGCTCATGACTACTGCTTTGAAAAGTCTGGCAGCCTGATCTTTCCACTGTTAAAATCCTGTGTGATGTTGGGTTAGTGGACAGTCTTTATGGATAATTTGGTTTTCTTGGGGTATATCAAATCAGATACACTCTATTCTAGTTTAGAGTGACCATATTTTCCAATGTACAGAGAAATTGCCATTTACAATTCTTATCCCAGCTTAACTATTAATAGTTTCAAATTTCACTCTGGAAATTATTTGAGCAATAAACGTCTGCATTTAGTGCTAAACAATAAAATAACAATTACTATAGAAGGTCTCTAGACAGATGTACGTGACTACAGCTTTATAGGTTTCAATATGAAATGAAGAGGAACATCTACAAATATGCCCATGGTCTCCTGAGAAGACAATGGAAATGGCCAAACTAATAATAAAGGATGGAAAGCAAACTGAGGGAAGGAAAAGGAAATTTAGAGTGTGTGAACCTTGCAAATAGGGGCCAGAGAAGGGCACCACAGAGCTGCGGGGACCTGACAAGAGAAATAACACAAACTAGAAGTTGAAAGGAACAGAGAACAATACAAAGAATCATTACACATCCATCAGTTCTTGCAATAGCCAAGGAACTTACATCATGAAGGAGATGAGTGAGAAGTCTAAAAACTTGAATTCAAACAGTAAAGCCTGAATTTTGTTGAACTGGTGGTAATGCATTCCCCTGGTCACTCTTTTCAAACAGATTTTATCTGCTACTCAGTACATACAACACCCAGGTCTTCGTCTCCTCAGTTACGGTCATAAAGTGTCCATGAATCCTACTTTCAAATTTTTGAGTGGTCTGAGCCATCTGTCTACTAGTCATTCAATCGGATGCGGCCTTGGGGCAGGCTTATGCACTCCAGAGCTCTCCACCTGGGAGATAGGGAGATAGGGAGCTTCCCAGAGAAAAGGTGACATTGTGAATATGCAAAACATCTCAAAGATGTCTACTGCAGCAAGATACACGGAGGTTTATATGGATTATAGTAATCAAGCTTCTCAGAAATTTTCAGAGTAAGGCAGTTAGGAAGATAAAACACAAAAAATTATACAGTTTGCTCATGGTGTCAGGCAGAATTTATAACTCCAAATTACCTACACCTGTATATAATACCCTATCTTTGAGGGTGGGCGAGATCTTTGAATATGAAGGAGTATCAGTGTTGTGATTATGTTATATCATATGGCAAAATGGAATTTTGCAGATAGAATTAAGGTTCATAGTTAAAGATAACCAAATGTGAAATTATCTAGTTGCACTTACCTAGTCAGGTAAGATTTTTTTTTAAATTTCAAACTATTAAGGGGGTATAGATATTTTTGTTACATGAGTACATTCTGTAATGCTTGAGCTGGGACTTTTCATGTGCCCGTTAGCTGAATAGTGTTCATGTACCCGTTAGATACATTTTTACCTCTCCCCTCTTCTTGATTTCCTATGACCTTTGTGTCCATGTGTGCCCATTGATTAGCTCCCAATTATTAAATAGTACATGTGTTTTTCCATTCCTGAGATACCTCCTTAAGATAATGGTCTCCAATTCCATCCAAGTTTCTGCAAAAGACATTATTTCATTCCTTTTTATGGCTGAGTAGTACTCCATGGGGTGTGTGTGTGTGTGTGTGTGTGTGTGTATGTGTACACTCATGATTGATGGGCACTTAGGTTGATTTCACAGTTTTGCAATTGTAAACTGTGCTGCAATAAACATTTGGGTGCAGGTGTCTTTTTGATAAAATGACTTCTTTTCCTCTGGGCAGATACCCAATAGTAGGATTGATGGGTTGAATGGTAACTCTATATCTATTTCTTTGAGGAATCTCCATACTGTTTTCCATAGAGGTTGTGCTAGTTTGCAGTCCCACCAACAGTGTATAAGTGTTTTCTTCTCTCTGCATCACCACCAGCATCTGTCGCTTTTTGGCTTTTTAATAACGTCCCTTCTAACAGGGGTAAGGTGATATTTCATTGTGGTTTCAATTTGCATTTCCCTGATGTTTAGTGATGTTGAGTGTTCCTTCATATGTTTGTTGGCAGTTTATCTATCTTCTTTTGAAAAACTTCTGTTCATATCTTTTGCCCACTTTTTAATGGGGTTGTTCATTTTTTTCTTGCTAATTTGGCTGACTTCTTTGTAGATTCTGATATTAGTCCTTTATTGGATGTATAGTTGCAAATATTTTCTCCTATTCTGTGGGTCTATTTGCTCTGTTGATTATTTCCTTAGCTGTGCAGATGCTCTTTAATTTAATCCAGTCCCATTTATTTATCTTTGTTGTTGTTGTATTTGCCTTTGGGGTCTTAGTCATAAATTCTTGCCTAAGCCTATGTCTAGAAGAGTTTTTCCTACATTTTATTCTGGAACTTTTATGGTTTCATGCCTTACTTTTAAGTCTTTTAGCCATCTTGAATTAACTTTTGTATATGGCGAGAGATAGGGGTCCTGTCTCATTCTTCTGCATGTGGTTATCCAGTTCATCCAGCACTGGCTTGAACTGTGACAATCACAGGGGAATGGAACAAAACAGAACAGCTGCATTACAGGCTCTCAGTGTGCCCACCCCTGCCCTGCTGGGTCAATCTTCCAGGGTAGGACACAAACACGTCATCTAGTGACCTCAACTTCTTCTCACTAAGTAGGAGAGTTCCCAGCAAAGGAGAACAGGTGCTCTGCAAACCTTACAGCCCTGAGCTGAGAAAAGATAATTCAGATGAGGAGACACCAGGAAAACATCTCTGGCAACCTGAAAAAACAAAACAGTTCAACACCCGCAAGGGATCACAATGGCTCTATAGCAATGAACACCAACAAAAAACAAATTGTCAAAATGTCAGAAATGGAATTCAGAATATAGATGACAAATAAGATGAATGGAATTGAAGAGAATTTTAAAATAATTTTTATTTCAAATATTAGGGGGTACAAGTGTTCTTGTTGTGTGCATTAATTGTATAAAGCTGAGGTCAGGGCTTTTAATGTGCCCCTCAACAAAATAGTGTACATTGTATCCTACAGGTAAGTTTTTATATCTCAACTCCCACCCACCTTCCCCCATTCTTAATTTTCGATGTCTTTTATATCACTTTATGACCACGTGTACCCATCATTTAGCTCCCACTTATTAGTGAGAACATGTGGTGCTTGTTTTTTCATTTCTGAGATACTTCACTTAGGATAATGTTCTCCAGTTCCATCCAAGTTGCTACAAATGACATTATTTCATTCCTTTTTATGGCTGACTAGTACTCCGTGGTGTGTGTGGGTGAGTGGGTGGGTGGGTGCATATCACATTTTCTTTATCCACTCAAGTGATAGGTGCTTAGGTTGATTCCACATCTTTGCAGTTGTGAATTGTGCTGCGATAAAAATTTAGGTGCAAGTGTATTTTTGAAATAATGACTTCTAATGACTTTTTTTACTTTGAGTAAATACCCAGTAGTGGGATTGCTGGATTAAATTATAGGTCTATTTTAGCTCTTTGGAGAATCTCCATACTGTTTTCCATAGAGGTTTTAATAGTTTACATTCCCACCAACAGTGTATAAGCATTCCTTTCTCTCTGCATCCACATCAGAATCTATTTTTTTTTTTTTTTTTTGTCTTTTAAAAACAGCCATTCTGCTAAGGATAAGGCGGTATCTCAGTGTGGTTTTAATTTGCATTTCCCTGATGATTAGTGACGTTGAGCATTTTTTCATGTGTTTACTGGCCATTTGAGTATCGTCTTTTGAAAAATCTCTGTTTATATCTTTTGCCCACTTTTTAATGGTGTTATTTGTTTATTTCTTGTGATTTGTTTATTTGTAGATTCTGGATATTAGCACTTTGTTGGATGAGTAGTTTGTGAACATTTTCTCCCATTTTGTAGTTTGTGTATTTACTCTGTTGATAATTTCTTTAGCTATGCAGAAGTATTTTAATTTAATTACGTCCCATTGTTTTAATTGTGTTGTTGCTGTATTTGCTTTTGGGGGTCTTAGCCATAAATTCTTTGCCTAAGCTGATGTCTAGAAAAGTTTTTCCTTTGGTTTCTTCCAGAACTTTTATGGTTTCAGGTCTTACATTTCAGTCTTTAGTCCATCTTGAGTCAATTTTTGTATATGGCAAGTGATAGGGTTCCTGTTTCATTCTTCTGTATGTGGCTATCCAATTTTCCCAGAACCATTTACTGGACAGATCGTCTTTTCCCTAGTGTGCGTTTTTGTCTGCTTTGTCAAAAATGAGTTGGTCAGACCCATTTGATTTTATTTCTGGGTTCTCTGGTCTATTCCACTGGTCTATGTCTCTATCTTTATACCAGTACAATGCTATTTTAGTTACTACAGCCTTGTAGTACAATTTAAAGTCAGATAATGTGATGCCTCCATATTTGTTCTTTTTGGTTAATATTGCTTTGGTTATTTGGGCTCTTCTTTGGTTTCATATGAAGTTTAAGATTATTTTTTCAAGATCTGTGAAAAATGACATTGGTATTTTGATGGGAATTGCATTGAATCTATAAATCACTGGACAGTATGGACATTTTAACAATGTTAATTCTTCCAATCCATGAGCATGGGATGTTTTTCCATTTGTTTACATCCTCTACAATCTCCTTCCTCAGTGATTCATAGTTCACCTTGTAAAGGTCTTTCATCTCCTTGGTTAAATATATTCCTAGGTATTTTTTATTGTTGTGTTGCTGTTGTGAGAGGTATTGAGTCTTTGATTTGATTTCAACTTCACTGTTGTTGGTGTATATGAAAGCTACTGATTTGTGTATTTTGATTTTGTAACCTGAGACTTTGCTGAATTTATTTATCAATTCCAGAGTCTCTTGGCAGACTGGAGTGGCTTTCCCTGTTCTTCCTCTTCCCCTGCCATGTGGATCTCCTTCCAACATCTGGCTGCATGCATCAAACCAAATTAGTGGAGCTCACCAGCAATGGTGCTGCAGGCTGGGAGCTTCCCTGCCTAGGATCCCACCCCAGATTGAAAGTGTGCTTTCCTTTGGGGGAAGGGGTGCTCCAAGAGTGTGCTGTTGCTCAGACCCACACTGCACTCTCCTTTTAGTTCTGCCCATGTGGGCTTCCTCACCTCCCAAGATTGGTTCATAAATCTCCCCTCTGTGCCCCCAAGCAAGTCCTGGGGTTATGGGGTCTGGCCTGCAGGTCTGTCCTCTGATTCCCCAAGTTTAATCCCTGACTTTGCCAGGGAGAAGCATCCTGGTCCTGAGTTGCCCAGGGAGTACTCAAGCAGGCTTAATGTTCCTCCACTTAGGGGCATGCTCTGCTTTGCTGGAGCAGCCAGGTGGGCAGCACTGGGGAGGGCTGGTGGGCAGGGAACACAGTCCAAGAACCACTTCACCCACTGCAGGCCTTTACGAGGAAAGGCATAAACCCCACTCTCTGTGGAAGCCTTGGTATGGTGGGCACAGCAACAGAGGGGAAGCAGCCACTCCTGAGAGTTTTAGCTCAATTGTCCCTTGGCACAACCATGCCAACTTACATGGAAACTGCCATGGCTTCATTGGTGCCTGTGGGCAGAGGAGGGGAGGAAGAGAAGAGTCTGAATGGAGGAGAGCTGGCACCATGGTCCCCTTTTTCCCAAAGGGCTCCCCTGGCTTGCTGCATTCTCTTCTCCCCAGAAGGCAGCCTGCCCTGAATGTTCAAGCTCTGGGATGACACAATTCTCCTGGGACCCACTGGCCCCCTGGGGCCACTGAAATCTGGGCAGGAGTTGGGAAATGTTTGTGTGGGGGCCAGTGACAAGAAAACTGAAGGACTGAAGCTCCTTGGGGAGGATGAAACACACATGGGTGGAAAAGCAATATGGAGCTCACCACCTCGGCTTGGGCCTGTGGTGAGGGGGAGCGATCCCGAGGGAGCTGGCAGCGTGGTGCTCTGCTCTCAAAAAGCTCCCAGTTCATTGGTAGAAGCACCTTTTGAGCTCATGAGGGTAGAGAAGCTCTTTAACATTTCAGGAGCCTGCCACCTGCCAGAGGTGTGAGGGGAGGAAAAACAAACACTCCCACCTACCCTTTCCATGGGGCTCCAACTTCCTCAGGGGTTGATCTCTGCTGTAATCTTCCTTCTTTTTGTTCTTTGCAACTTATTCCCGTGGAATCTCTGGTAGGTTCTGGCACTTCTCCCTCAGAATTATAACTGGGCTATTTTTTTTTTTTCATCTAAAACTTTTCCTTCTTTCTGACACGATCAGGCAACTGATGTCTCCAGTCAGCCATCTTTCCTCCCCCTTTCTAGTTAAGCTTTTAAAACAAGGTCTGGGGGTCAGAGATATTCTCCCTTGCTGGCCTTGAAGAAACAGCCTCCATGAATTCTTCAGTGGCAAGGAAATAAACTTTTCTAACAACCACACGAATTTGGAAGAGAACCCCGAGTGTCAGATGAGAACTCAACCATGACTTACACCACGATTCCAGATTTGTGACACCTTGAACAGAGAACTATGCCAACTAGACTTCCGACCTATGGAAAATTTGAGACAATAAATAAATGTTGTCTTAAACATCTAAGTTTGTGGTAATACGTTACATGACTACCCATACAATCAGGGTCACCAAGCTAATGGTTAAGTCTAAGATTTGTATCCAGTCTGCCCTAAATTCAAAGCCTGATTAAACAGAGTCTCAATAAAACAGACATGGGACCCTTCAGTTTTCTGTTTGTGTGTGTACATGTGTGCATGCATGCCTGAGTGCACATGTGAGAGAGAGAAACAGGGAGGACAAGAAGGAAGGAACAAAGGAAAAAGGGGAAAAAAAGAAAGAAGGAAGAAAGGAAAAGAGTAGCATCCATGTAAATTTTCTAGAAGATGATTGATTCTTCAATTAGCTGCACTAATTATTAAGGGTACTATACTTACATATCAGATCTTATATTTATAAATTATTTATTTATATCATGGTAAATACTTTAAGAAACCAATAAAGTTGTGTTCTTTGGAAAAATTGTTAAATTTCTATTTCAAGGTAAAAGAGAGAAAATGGTATTATATTTAACTAGGGTATTAGTTTGCCATTTTCATACCCCAGACTCTGGGTTTGATGAGATTGTGTGTGGGTAGAGGGCACCACAGCATATATCTGTAGCCTTCATCTATGGGGCCTATGGGTACTGATGAGCACATGTTCTGTTAATGTGCTCTACACATTCCACAACATTTTCTACAGTATTATTATAAAATGTAATGTGAGTGGCTTGGGAAAGCATGATGAATGCTCAGTGTTTGAATGATTGGTTTTAGGGAGAGGAGTATTTGCATTCATCTGTGTGACTGTGTATTAATAACATAAATTCCTGTTCCCTTCTGTTAGCACATGACCCCCTAATCTGAATCACCCAAACATACACAATGCAAAAATATGGCCCATCTCATTATTTTGCATTTCTATGCAAAAGATATGCCCCTATTTCATTATCTTATATCCCTAATACTTTAACCCAATGACAGAAAAAATTGTTGGAAGATGCCATATATCACATAGTCCACCCGAAGGAATAGGCAATAATAATGCTATACACACACGCACACACACATACATATATATATACATATCTCTACCTATATCCTAAAATATGTAGCTAATTAAAGTAACAAAGATTCCTACAAAGGTTAAAAAATACGGTTTTATATTGAAATGTTATAAAGGGCTATTAAATGAGCCTTAATCTTGGAATATGAAAGTGGGCTTTTCTTCAATTTCAAATATATAAAAGTTTTGTGAAGTAGCTGGGGCAAGATACAATATTGTCCGCATACGAATTTACACGAAGTGAAAATTTCTTCAATAAGAACATATGTGTTTCTCAAATATGCTTGATGTTGAAGAAGGGTGGGTTTTAGAAATGCATTAATTATTTAGGTGTAATACTATTGTTTTGTAAATAAGAAATACAAAAACTACACACAGCCAGAATGAAAGATTCAGTTTGTTTCCTTCAAAACTACACCAACTTCTCCAAACTCCACTAACCACACCAGTGCTCTGCTCTTGTCCTATGGACACAGGGGTTTACCCTCCTCTCACTTTGGCAGCAGCGTAAGATAAGAGCAAGAGAGGGAGACGATGACGTTTACCTTTGTAGGCTGGGCAAATTATAGGGATGAGTGAGCTTTGACTACTATTTTAGGGACAGAATGGAATTCCAACAAGGAAAGAGATTAGTGTGAAATCTGGTAGAAATTTGCAAACATCGTTGAAAAAGTAATGAATATGGAGGGCTCTTTATGACGCCCTTTAAAGACTTAAGTGATGCAAAAGATGATGAGATGACAGTGGCTTGAGCTAGGGCATGAAAACGAAGAACACTAATTCGAGAAAAAATCAACAGTATTATCACTTTAGGGAGCAACAGGATGGTAGAGACATCTTGAGAACCGAGCTCAGGAATCAAGATACCATGGGCTGCTATGGGACCTGAATAGAAATCATTAAAACAGGAAATTGTGGGATAGAACGTAAGCAGCTGTAAAGGTGCACAGCAAAGTGTTTTGTACAAATCATCAGCTTTCCGCTTTTTGGGATGGACATGTTTGGGTGGCACACAGAGAAAAAAATTACTTTTTAAGCCTTTGCAGGAAAGAGAGCTACAAAGTATTCACTGAGGAAGGAGAGAGAGGAGAGCTAGTGGATGAATAGATCTGTTTGGCTGGGTGTGTTACATTAGACCTGACACTGAATTCAGAACCCTATCAGCCCTTTTTGAGTGTTTTCTACTAGAATCCCAGGACAAAATAAAATGTATAAAATCCAAGGGATGGGTAGTTGGGGCTGGTGTATGAAGTAGAAACTTTGAGGTCAAAAGTAATGAATATCAAGCTAGGGCAGTATTCTTTAAAAGATTGCTAGTCAAAAATACAAATTCTTGAACAAATATCTAGGGATGTGGATTAGGAATTTACATTTCAAATAAGTACGCAGATAATTCTTAGACCATTGAGGATTGAGACCTTGAAGTTAGGGATTTTTTTTATTCAATAGATAATAAGGAGACATCTACTCTCATGAGAAGGGAGATTATGTGATTAGAGCTAAGTTTTCAGAAGGATAACCCTTGAGCCATGTTTAGGAGAACTGGGAGAGGAAGATGCATCTAGAAGGAACGATGCTGGCCTAAAACAAAGTGGACAATATAATAATAGATTAAACAACAGAAGCACAAGATACATTTTAGACTTTGTTTCTATATAATTTGATAACTTATTAAAAGATAAATTAAATATAAAGCTAATATAAACAAACACCATAGAATAATGCTTTACAGCATGGGTTTGGAAGTGATAAAAAATGGTGTTTATTTCTTGATACCAGCACTTGATAGCTTGGAGACCTTAAATAGATTATATATTTTTTGTCTTAGTCTTCTTATCAATAGCATGTTAAAAATTATTGTATTCAACCCTGAGTGTACTGTGCATTTCAGGAGAAATAAATCTGGTGTAGTACTTAGTGGGCTTACTTAGTGGATACTGCAAATTATTATGTCTAGTATTATTTTTGAAGTTTTAATAATTTTTTTTCAGGTAATATGATCCATCACAACAGTATGATTTTCATCATTGTGTAATAAATGCCACTCAGTAATGGATATGAAAGATACATGTGTTCTGGAAATCCTAATTACAACACATTCTGTAACTAAATTAACATAAGTGAAAGTTAGATCTTCAAGCTGCTTACAATGTGATTCGAACATGGTAGGGCACATCTCTTAGTGTACTAATGTATCTTTTATGCTAACAGAAGTATTTTAATAACATGAGTTTTCAATAATAGTTAAGGAGTCAGCTGATTTTATATGAAAAAAATCAAGTATGGATGCATGGTATGAAAATGCAGATGCATTTGAAAATGAACTTTGGAAACTATGACTTGGCAACAGAAAGTCATTTGAAATGATCTTTTCATCAATGAATCCTCATATTAAGAAAATTGTCCCTTATGGTCACTCTGATTATTATCAGCCCTTTTGGATTGATCTATGTTTATATGTTAGGATCAAATAATCATATTAGATAAGTCATGGGATATACATTCACATATTGACCTCTTCTAAGAATATGACATCCTCAGAATAAATTATGTGAAACAGAGAAGGCCCGCACTTTGGAAGATATACTCTGTTATGTGGTTTAGAAAGCACCATCCATCAACATAGCTGATGTTCCTCCCAACTTCTGGGTTTACTAAGTACCTTGATATGTTCTCCCAAATAGAGTCTAACTATAATCCTAGACTCTTCATTCATATGATAATATTTATTGCTGAGACCCTCCATATCCATCCTTTCAGTGCAGAACTTAGGTTAAATGTATGGGCCTTGGAATTACAGTGGCCTGGTTTCAAATCCTAGCTCTGTCAATTAACTAACTATTTGATCTTGGGCAAATTTCTATCTTTCTGAGCTTCAGTTTCTTAATCTGAAAAATTAAGTTAATGTTTCTTTCTTATAAGAGTATTTTAATGGTAAGATGATTATGTGTATAATATTTAAGCAGAGTTTAGGGCACTGGTAGCCTATATGGTACCTTTGTATGAATTAGAAGAAGCTTTATCTTCCTCAATACACTGCCAGTATACCATTATAAAAATAATTTCTATGATCACCAATGAATGGTGCCACCTAGAGTTGTGTAGTATACAACGTGCACAATTGTTAGCCACCTCCAAATGTCTGGCACTAAGCAGTGCTCAACACATGGTTATGATAATATTAATGATTTTCTATTTACAAAGCCTTAGAAAATGGGAGGAAGTTATGATCGGGAATTTCAGACCAGTCTGTGCACAGTGAGTGAGTTTGAGGATCATATTTTGCATCTTCCATTCTAAATCCTATCCTAATCAATTTTCTGCTTTTCTTTATCCAAAATCATTCAATTAGACAACATTAGTTGGTTATGCAGTACACACAATTTACTAAAATTCTACTCACTGTACTTCAGCTTCTGGGAAGTTGCAAAGTAGGTTCCCTATGCCAAGCTGTAAACTGGGAGCTTCCCCTAGAAGAGGGTATTAGCCACTTCAGTGTTCCTCCTTACCCTTCAGCTCAATTGCAATCATTTCTGTGGACTTTTATCCATAATTTCCCTGTCTTGCATTTTTTTTCCTTTAAACTGCTTCAAATTTTTTGATCTGGAGAAAATGAGGTATAAATCCTAAATATGTTTAATCGTAATTATAAATTAAATATAATTACAGATTAATTATAATTAATTAATTATTTAAACTCAATGTAATTATATAATCTCAATGGAAAAAGAGTTTAGCTTTTCATTTTTCAGTATTGCTAAGTAGAAATACAATTTATGGATTGTGAGAGTGTGTGAAAGCTCATGCAGTAGTGAGACTCAGTAAACTTTGTTTTAATCTTCCTTCTACAATTCAGTTTTCTTTGTTTTCTCACATTCAGATTCAAGATAGCAGAAACCACTTCTACTAAGTGCTATAAAGTGGTTGACTCTCTGTTTAATATTCTTATATCTCAGCTAACTAAAGGTGCACTTTTTGCAAAATTCAAGAATAGAGAATTGTAAATATATGTTAATCATTTTGATGCTACATTTAATATATATTAATACATATTTTAGAAAGTTATTTCCAATTTAGTTATATTCCTTAGCATAGCACTAGAAAAAAGGTCATTCATCTTTATGCAAATAATTCCCTTATTATATTAATGTTGGATATTTCAAATTTACCTCCTAAGGAAACAAATTTAGATTAAATAAAATGCTTAACTTATTATTTAAAATTTTACTAATAAAAGTTGAAGATGATTATCTTTAATAAATTATACCATAACATTCCTCAATAGTCTATGGTCAAAATAAGTTAATATTGTTAATAATTCATAATTTGACATTGCAATTGTGATAGAAAATAAAATAATGTGTATTTTTAACAGAAAGTATTCATAGCAGAAACTTAAATGTATTTACTGCACATGTAAAATGTTTTCAATTTAGTTGAATAAATAATGATATGGCCATTTTTCACAAAGCAATTTTTATGTGCCATACAATTTACTTATAATGTCATTTAATCCTAACAACAACCTTATGAAGTAGTCATTATTATTATAGTTAATAATGGAAGCTCAGACACAAATGGCATAATGTTGGTGCCTTTTCTAGGCAGCAAATTAAATATGTTTATCAATACCAAAAGAGGTAATTAAAACCAGTGTTATATAAAATCACTGAAATAATGGGAGTAACTCAAGCTTTATCATGGAATTAGAATTAATGCAAATATATATTATAAAAGGATATATAATGATGTTTTTTATATATGTGTATGTTAACATATGTATGTATATAACGTTATATATAGGCATGTATATATGCAATAATTATAAGCATGTGTATATATGTGTGTGCATGTATATGTGTATGTAGAGAGAACGACCTTAAATTTTAAATATGTTTAGTGAGTTTTCATATTAATATCTCATACCTCCCTCCTAGGTAATTGCTGAGACCACCAAGCAGATGTCACACAGGAAAATAGCAGAGACTTGATGTTACCCACACCTTTTCTATTCTAATTCATCATAATATTATGTCACCTATTGATCTTCAGACTCTCACATCACTTTACCTTGAAATGACCATGTTTTTTGTGCTGTAGCATCTGCATTAATTATAAAGAGATCTCAGTCTCTGTATATGGTAGCTCAATCAGGGTCTCCATTGACTATATTGACTTTTCTAGTCTGGTTTCTACTAGCTACTGTGCATATTTGATAAATCCTAAGATAAGGAGAGTCTGCTCTTCTTCAAAAATAACTGTCACAGCTATCTGGAGCACCTCCTGTGCAGCTCAGTAGCATTTAGAGAGATAACAGAGGCTGACTTTTAGCAGGATGATCATGTCTAAATAGAAATACTCTATGAAATATTATTCTGTGTAGAAATCATTGACACTATCACTTCATGTATTAATAATGTAATATCAAGTCTCCCAAACTTCTCACTGCAACAGCCCAGGATTTTGTTGTAAATTATTAATTCAACACTTCTATGGGAAATAAAACTGTAAATAATAATAATTATGCTTATTGTATTATCTGTAATGTGCTTTAAACCACTTCACTATAAGCAATGTAAATTGACTGTATGTATTAGCTCTTATCGTCATGTTGGGAAGTTAATTTTGGAAGCTCTCTAATCAAGAATGTACTCTCCAGGGGTACTGTTCTGCAAGGGCTTTGATATGATTATATGATCTTCACTAGACTGTGCTAATTATAATAAGTGACAAATATTTTTCTTTGATGAAAGAAATGGTATTAACAGGTGGAGATTAGTTAGAAATAAGGTGCTCTGTACTATGATATTATTAAGAATATAACAATCTGGTGAGTTTTAGCAGCCAATTCCTTCAAGTGGATCTGTTAGCCTGGGAGTCAGATTTGGTCCTGTCTCCTACCACCTACTAGAGCACTGCAGTCCAATCTGATAGCAGCAAGCCACATGAAACTATTTAAATACAAATTTACTAAAACTAACTAAAATTAAAATGGAATATCTTTCACACTAGCTACATTTCAAGTGCTGAAAGGCTACATGTACCCACAGCTATAGTATTGGACAGCAAAGATATAGTACATTTCCACCATCTCAGAATGTTCTATGGACAGCAATGTATTAGAGAATTCATATTGCCTGATTCAACCATAAAATTAGCTGAAATTGCTGTTATAATATTGTGGCATTTTCCTCAAGACTAATTTTCATGTAAGGTTCTTGCTGGATTTCCCAAGAGCCTGAGAACTAAGCTTTTGTCAAATTTAAAAGACAATGCAATGTAACTATTGTGGATATGTGTAATTAGCTAGGTAAATAGCTAAGACCTATGTGTATGTGTGTGTGTGTGTGTGTGTGTACCTATATGTGTGTGTGTGCCTTCTTGCTAATGCAAATTTCTTTGTTGGCAGGATCCAAGCTGAAACTTGATTTCATTTAAACATATTACCTTACAGGAAATTTGTGAGCATGGTGACTTATAAGAATCCTCGAAAAATAACCGTATGAAGCCACTGAAATCTATCTATTGGCTCTACATCGCTTCCTAGAAAATTACCCTAAATCTCAGCAGCTTAAAACAACTTTTATTATCTCATTGTTTATTTGGTTCAGGAATCCAGGCATGACTAATCTGAATTCTTTAAATCAAGGTATCTCTCAAGGTTACGGTCAAAGTGTTGACTGAAAGTATACCAAGGTATGACTAGTGGAGGATCCACCTCCAAGCTTACTCAGCTGGCTGTTGTGAGGTCTCAGGCCCTTGCTGGTTATTGAGCAGAGGCACCAGTTTCTTGCCACGTGGACCTTTCAATAGGAAATTTCACAACGTCATACCTAGATTCATGAAAGTGAGAGGAAGTGAATGAGAAAGAACACGAAGGGACAAGCAATGATTTTGTAACAAAATCTCAAGAGTGACATTTTACCAATGTTGCAGTATTTTATTTGTTAGAAGTGAGTCACCAGGCATAACCCACACTGAAGAGAAGGAGATTACACAAGGGCGTGGATACCAGGAGGTAGGGATCAGTGAAAGCCATTTAAGAGCCATTTAAGAGTTAAGAAACATTGTAAAAGCTTTTCCCTCGTGGTTCCCTTTACTCTTTATAGTAATTATAATTTAATAGATGTATAGTGTCATTTGTATTAATGCATGATCTCAATGTTATGTAATTCAATATTTCATAATATTTAAATAACTAACGATGCACTAGTGAACATTTTTCTGCATGAAACTTTCTGCTTCTGTTGAGCTATAACGGTTGAATAAATTCACTGGGGACAAATTATGAAGTAATTAAAACTATTGCTACATCTTACCTTTTTTCTTCAAAAAGTCTATACTACTTTACAATGCAAAAAGTATAGTTGTGCTCTAATTTTACTGTATTTTGGTCGCAATGAGTATTATTATTACAGTAGTAATTTTTTTATAGTGTGGTAGTGTAAAAATAATGCCTCAATATACCTTTATCTTTGATCTCAAATACACATTTATACACGTTATTGTCACTTTCAAAGACGAACATTTTCATTTTTGTATATTTACTACCTGTCTTTCTTATGTTAACTTACAATTTTACGTTCATTTAACCTTTCAAATTTTAGCACCAAATGTGGGAGATTACAGTTAGTCATTTGTGGTAATTATGAACTGCTTGTAAGAGTTAAAAAACCAAAAGGATTCCCATGGTATTTCCATTTGCAGCATTGCTGCATTCACTTGAATGAACGATGCACAATGACGTAATGTCAGATATTTGAACGATCTCTGGGAATGCTGAAATGAAAGCATGTTCAGCGCTTATGAGATTCAAGAAGTGCTTTTGATAAAGCTGCTTTATTGACAAGGCTTAAAATGTTTAAACGGTGGAATAAAATTGAAAGGCTAAAGTTTAAAAACTAGCATTTAAAAGGCAAAGGCAAAGGACTAAACAGTTTCATTTCACATCAATACTAATTTAGAAAGACAGACTTTAATTCTCCTGAATACATAGTGCAAATAATATAAACAGTGGCTTTACAATGTAATTGATTGCAATGTTTGCAGGAAAATATAAATGAAAAGAATGGCAAAAAGTGGTAACACATTAAATGAGGAGAGAGAGAGAGAGAGAGAGAGAGATTTAGGCATAAGAATGACGAAGACACTCAAATTTGTTAAAGAAATTATACACCCTTTATTTAAATTATCCCATTGTTTATCTAGTTGCAGTGCCTACAAATATAAATAACATACCTGAGTGAGAAACTAGAAGTTAACTAGTCCACATGATACTTTTATTTTGTCATAATGCTTCTTTCTCACTTGTCATATAAAGTAAAAAGTATGAGCTAAAGGAATGAATACTCTGAATGAGGAGAAAATCTTCCCTAAGGTTTCATTTCCTGTTCTGCCTGAGAAAGCACCCTTCACAGTTTGATTCCTCAATTAAGGCTGACTCATCCTCCTTAGAAATGTGAAATAGATATACCTCAGCTAATTTTACTATCAATCTAATGTGGCTAAGTATCTTTCTGTGGTCTTTAAATGTGTCAAATCATCCTTTAATAGGTTTTTGTATAGCTCGGGAAGACAGGTCTTCATATGAATAAATGTATCTTCTGAAATTTTTGGATTGATTTTGGGAGCACTGCGTAGACTGGTGGGGTAGGATCTTAATTGTCCTGTTATTCACTACAGATTTTCAGTGGACCAAAGTTCATCTTTGAAAGTTACAATAATGTGTATAAATGTGTATTTGAGATCAAAGATAAAGGTATATTGAGGCATTATTTTTACACTAACACACTATAAAAAATTACAACTGTAATAATAATACTCATTGCTACCAAAATATAGTATACTGGCTTTGGGTTACAGTCATGGCTTTGCATTAGAGTCTGGAAGAATAAGGTCAATACTGGAGGCTGTAACTGCTGGGGTACTAAATTTGGTTTGGTTTTGGTCTTCATTTGTCTGTGTGTCTGCGTTTTTGGTTTGTATAACTATTTGGCCTAATGGAAGCTAAAAACTTTGATGGTCACAACAACAGCCTCAGTAGAAGTTTATTTAAATTAGAGACTGTGGACTCTGAAGATAAAATACATTGCTCCCTCCAGGTTTTAGGGTGTTCCTAGGTGACTAGGAGCCCAGTAGAGGTGTCGAGGTTTTATTGACCTCCGATGTGAAGTGGTCTTACAGGAAACCCCACCAGAAGAACATACCCTATTGCTGGGTTAGAGGGAACTTCAACAGCTCATCCGGGAGGTGCCCATAAGGGGTCTGGTCACCCCAGCATCTCGAGCACCCCAATACTGCCCTGTGTTCAGGACCCTCCAAAGCATGTATGTGGGGCTATCTGGCCCATTGGTGATTTTTTAGGAGGGGGTCCCCATGAACACCACATCACAGACCTAAAATACCTCCTCAAGGCAGGACCTTGCTCCGGCCATCTCAGATAAACCCTATACAAAATATCATACCTGACTGCAGTCCACTAGGATATATTCTTCAAAACTGGACCATTTTAAGAAATGAATCAATGAAAAAAAAGAAAATTCTTTTCTTTTGTAACACTTTTGGCTTCAAGATTTGTTGGGATCAGAGGAAAAATAGCCTGAGAATGGATCTCTGAACTATAATACAATTCTTCAATTAGAACTGTTCTATAAAAGAGAGGAAAAATGGGTTGAGATCCCCTATGCACAATCTTTCATGTCCTTATACCAAAATAAGAATTTACAAAAAAAGATGTAAGATCATGGTTCAAAGGGAGGATCCACAGAGAAAACCTGTCCTTCCAGAGTCCAAATCAGATGAAGATTTTACCCTTCTTCATTTGCTATATCCTACAGTGTCTCCACCATGTGCTGGGGTGCTATTAAAAATGGTTAGGAAAGGCTTAATGATCCCCCCCAAAGCCACTGGCTCAGCTTTGTACTCACCTTTACCTACCAGTGAGGAAGGAATGGTCTCCCCTCTGCATACCTGTCAGGGTACCCAATTCAGCCTGGAGAATGCTTCCCCTCTGGCAGGGCAATTCCCACTGAGACAAGTCCCCTCAGGTCTCAATGACCAAGGTCATCCCAGAGGATTCTTATACGCACATTCCCCTTTTTCAACTCTAGATTTATACAATTGGAAAAATAACATGGCTACTTACCAGAATGATCCTCCAAAGATGAAAGTTTATCTACATTCATCTTCGCTATTCATAACCCCAACTTGGCTGACATTCAGGCTCTTGGGAACACCCTCCGTGCTCTGTAGGAACATAGGATGGTACTGGAAAATGACTGTCATGTAGCCAAGGGGCTACGTGAGTCACAACCTAATAGCTCAGTCAGGGCTCCAGCAGGTCATAACTAGTACCAAGCCAGGTGGGGACCCCAGCGACCCCAGAGACTGGGCAAAGTTAAACCATTATAAAGAATGTTTAATAACTGGATTGCAGGAGAGGGCCTCAAAGCCAAAAAGCCTAAATAAAATTCAGAAGTACAACAGAGGCTAAAAGAAAACCTCTGTGCCTTTCTTGAGAGAATCTTTGAAGCCTACAGGCGATGCACTGATGTCAACCGAGAACATGAAAACGAGATAACGTGAGGCTGATTAATATGACTTTCATCAGTTAAGGTGCCCCAATATAAGAAAAATGCTACAAAGAGCAGATGGAGCTTTGGGGTTGCCAATATCTCAATTGGTTGAGATTACTTTTAAAGGGTTTAGTGGCAGTGACCAAGCCCAGGAAAAGCAAAAGCAATACAGCATGAGGCAATAAGCTATGCTGCTTGCCTCTGCTCTAGGCTACAGTCAGACATGGGGGCCCACTGCCTGGTCAAAAGGGCTGTCTACCTTAGGTACTACAAAAGTGTGCATATTGTAAGCAAGAAGACCATTAGAAATGAGAGAGTCCTAACCTTCCTCAGCAGGTGGAGGAAGAAACTCCTGGTGCATCAACCCACCAGATGCCATAACTTACTGATCGTGGACCGGAATGATGGGACCTGGGGGCCCCTCTAGACTCTGTTAGCTCTATCAACATTTTCCACAAAGAACCCTGGGTAACAACTGCTGTGGGAAAGAGGCTCATAGACTTTCTAATTGACACTGGAGCTGCATATTCTGTCTTAAACACCAGAAAAGGCCCCCTCTCCCAGAAGACCATTACTATTATTGGTGTATCTGGAGAGACCTCCTGCAAGTCTTTCCTTCAGACACTTGAATGTTATATAGGAAAAATGTATTTAAAACATAGCTTCAAAAAAAAAATAAAACGTAGCTTCCTACATATACCTGAATGTCCAATCCCTCTGGTGGGATGGGACTGACTAACAAAATTCAATGCACAAGTAACTTTTTCATCAGAAAAAGTAAATATTAAGCCGTCTCCTGAACAAGCCTGTACTTTCCACACTGCCTTACTACAATTAGAAAAAGAACCTCTGCCAGAAATCCTTAAGAGGTCCTATGAGAGGTATGACCAAAAGTGTGGGCTGATGAAAGGCCAAGGAGAGCCAAGACTTCAGATCCAGTATGAGTAAAACTTCGTCCTGATGTAAGAGCTCCCAGTTTAAAACAGTATCCCCTAAAGAGGTATGCAAGGGAAGGCATAAGACCTCTAATAGCCATGTTCCTTGAATACCAGCTTATCTGGCCTTGCCAATCTCTGTATAATACTCCCATTTTACCAGTGCAGAAGCCAGGGACTAAAAAATACTGTTTTGTGCAGGACTTAAGGGCTATTAATCTAATTGTAAAAGATATACATCCTGTGGTGTCAAATCCCTACACTTTATTTACCACCGTGTCTGGGTACTTTTGCTGGTTCACTGTTTTAAATTTAAAAGGTGGTTTCTACTGAATACCCCTAATCCCCACGTTCCGGCAGCTGTTTGCTTTTGAATGGGATGATCCAGAAAATAATTTAAAACAACAGTATTGCCAAACAGTGCTTTCTCAAGGGTGCAAAAAATGTGCCCATTATCTTTGGGGAAGTTTTGGTTAGATTTAAGGGAATTACAACCAGACAAAGGGATTCTGCTCCAATATGTAGATGATATTCTTGTTGCCAGTAAATATAAAGAAACGGTCAATCAAAACACAATCCTGACCTTAAACATCGTGGCAAATAGAGGATATGAAGTTTTAAAGAAAAAGGCACAAATCACTTAATCAACTATAAAATGCCTATGTTTTGAGCTATCTAGAGATCAAAGAAACCTGCTGTCAGATAGAAGGGAGGCTCTGACAAGAGTGGCAATGCCTACAACTAAAAGAGAGTTGAAAGGTTTTTGAGGTATGGCAAGATTTTGTCATATCTGGATTCCTAACTCTGGACTCACAGCCAAGCCCTTATACAAGACCCTCAATGGAAATGATATTGAGCCATTTAATTGGACTGCAGAATGTTATAAGACATTCCAAACTATAAAAGAAAAACTTCTAATGGTGCCAGCTGTTGGCCTCCCAGACATAAGACAACCCTTTGACTTCTTTGTCCATGAGTAACAGGGCATAAGCCTTCGGGTGCTGATGAAAAATTTAGGCAACACCAAAAAGCCCGTCACATACTTCTATAAACAATTAGATATAGAGACTCAAAGATGGTCAGTTTTCATCACAGCAGTTGCTGCTACATGTGACCTCTTATAAGAGGCTGAAAAATTCACTTTAGGCCAGCCTACCACAGTACACACCCCACACTGTTTGCTGCCGCTTCTTGAACAAAAAGGAGGTATTATTGGCTTACTTCTGGGAGATTAGGTAAATACCAGGTATTTTATTAGACAACCCAAATGTAAGACTAAAGGCAGTGTCCACATTAAATCCAGTGATCCTGCTTTCAAGCACTGTAGAAGAACCCATTCAGGATTCAATACCAATAATTGAGGATGTCTATTCTAGCAGGTCTGACTTGACTGATCAGCCTTTGGAAGATCCAACCTGGAGATGTTTACTGATGGGAGCAGCTTCATGGACTGGGGCCTCTGAAAAGCCCAGTATGCAGAGGGGGACTCATCAGAAAATCCTGGAAGCTGAGGTTCTACCACCAGGTACTTCTGCCCAAAAGGCAGAACTTATTTTCTTCACATAGACCTTGCACCTTGGGGCAAGAAAAAGATAACTATTTTTACTGATTCCAAATATGCCTTTTATGTAGTGCATGCCAAAGGGGGTCCTCTGGAAGGAGAGAGGCTTACTAACCTCAGGAGAAAAGGAAATTAAAATGAAAGAGAGAGATATTGGAATTGTTAGACACCATTATGCAGCCAAAAGAAGTGGCCATAGTACACTATTTAGGCCACCAAAAACCTGACAGCTATAGTGTAGGTAAGGACAATATTATAGCTGATCAAGCAGCAAAACAGGCGGACAGGATGAAAGAGCTCAAAGCAAAGGTTCTTGCACTTATTCCAAGTATAGATCTAACCTTCTTTAAACCCCAGTACCCAGAAATAGATCTAGACAGAGCAAATGAATGGGGATTTCATAGTGATACTCAGTACTTAGATGGAGAGCAATAGACAACTAAAGAAGGATAGATTTACAATGAACAGGGAATAGTGCTAGTTCCTGAGCATTTAAAGAAAGGATTATTGTCTATTTACCCCAGGGAATGCATTATGGAAGACATGTAACTTGTCATTGTTTACAAAAGTTTATTGTTAAGCCACACTTGAAAAGGACTATCTAAAAGGCTGTCAAAAATTGTTTTATTTGTACTAAAAATAAGTTAAAGGCAGGACCGTCTCCTGTGGTCAAAGCAGTCCAAATCTGAGGAATAGAGCCAGGAGAAGATTGGCAAATAGACTTTGTGGTTATGCCAAAAGATGGATGAAACCATAGATACTTATTAGTATTTGTAGACACTTCCACCAGAAGTACTGAAGCCTTTTCAAGTTTAATGGAAAAGGTGTCAGAGGTAACTAAAGCTTTATGAAAGATATCATTCCTCTCTTTGGACTGTCAATTTCAATTCAAAGTGACAATGGAGGTGCTTTCATAGCCAAAGTTTCCCAGGAAGTGTCTGGAGCTCTTGGGAAACTTTGCAAATTACACATCTCTTGGAGGCTCCAGTCCCCTGGAAAGACTGAAAAGATGAACTATACTTTAAAAAAGATAATTGCTAAAATATGTGAAGAAACCAACTTAACATAGGATAAGGTCTTGCTAGTTGCCCTGCTTTGAGTAAGATTGGCCCCTAGAAGCAAGCTCCAATTGAGCGCCTACCAAATGCTATAATGGGAGACCCTTCCTTAAAACTAAATATTACTTTAATCTTAAAAATGATCATGTTGTAAGACAGTTAGATACTATAAAATATGTACAATCTCTGGGTGCAACTTTGCTATGCATAAGTATACTTCTCGCCATTTAATGTTTCCTCCAGATATTCCTTTACATTGTCTAAGCCCAGGAGACTTGTTCCTTGAAACCTAGAAAAATCACTACCCTGAAGACTAACTACAACTTAAGTGGTATGGGTCCTATGAAGTTCTTTTGTTGATACACTCATCAGTACAGTTAGAAGTGGATGAGGCCCTGGATTCATCATTCATGGGTAAAAGTTATACCCATTTACAGTCAGGATTCTCCTCACGCCCTTTATAATTCGCAAACAGGTCACACCCTTCATGGACAAGAAGACACATAAGGACTAGATCGACCAGATACTGGATAGCTGTGAAGGACAACGACAAACTTTTTTATCCATGAATACATGTGTAAACCCCTAAGTGACCTTAAATTACTTTTCAGAAAAAAGCAGTAAGACCAAAAAGGCTGCTGGATCTCCAGATAAATGAAAAGCCACTCCTGTCTCTGAAAGTAGCCTCTGCCTGATCAAACTGGGAGCCCAGAAGCAGATGGCAACTGAAGGAGACAGTTTGGGCAAGATACTAGACCAGGCCTGTATTAACGCAACCTAATCTTTACTTTGTTGTCATACACACAGTTGTACACTATCTAAATAACCATCCCTACCTCCTTGTTTTAACCTCAAAACAATTACTCAGGAACTTTGCTTTCTCCCTTGGATAGAGTTTTCTTTCTATAAGCCAACTGTCTTCTCCCAGAGGGACTAAGTCATTTCCTCTGTTAAAATGCTCTGCATTTTTCTTTACTGTATCCTTTTGCTTTCCTTAACCTCAGCATGGAAGGATAATTCCTTGATAGGATTCCCAAATCTGTAACTACCTCAGGAAATCTATCGAAATGTTGAGCATGCCATCTCAAACCCTCCTCTGTCCTTGGCCATGCTGATCCCCTGGTTATCCCTGTGACCAATTTCTCTAAAGTGCCAAATTTCACTGTGACCTATAATCAAAAATCTGCAGGTATAATGTATTGCCTCAAATTGGCTGATGGAGGATCATCATCAGTTCCCTGTTTTCTATTAACATTCTCCACAAAGATGCTTATGCTAACAGCTGGAAAACAATATAAGGACAAAGGAGCCTATGCCCATACAAGCCAGACACTGGCCAATGGAGGGAGGGAAATAGTCTGTTTAATTTACAACACCTACTTTCCACTTCCTGTTTCCTATTCTCTGGTTCAGGTGAGATGCACTGATGTGTCCTCAAATTACAGGTCTACACAATTATGTCAAGATTTCAACAGAAGATTGAATTGATTATACCTTCAAGAACCACCCAATTCCATACCAATTTGTAAGTTCAATAATTCCTCTTGGCTGCCATTGTAAGCTGAGCCCTGGTTTGACCAAGCCCTAAATGAAATTACCAAAAATGAGAACTTGAATTTTAATAGGTCTGGTAACCTATGTACTCCCTCAAGATACATCTTTGTGGAATATATGGCTAGCCCTGGGTCTATGAATGCCTTGACATTTAGCACCTAGGAAGCACCTGTTTACTGGGGTACCTAGTCACTCCTTTCTCTGTCCCTAATGTTATTGATGCTTACATTGACTAGAACTGTAGGACTGTTTGCAAGGGCAAAGAGATCCATGTTAGACCCCTTCCCACATAAATATTTACCAGGCAACCTTCTAGATGGTGTAGGACATGTCTTTGAACAAACTCGGTTGCTCTGCTGGAGAGTTGTTGCTCATGGACATAAGATTAGAAACCTTTCCATCACCCTGCAAAGCCTTGCCAGTGGAACTGAGTTGGCCATAGCAGCTCAAGAGAGAGGGCTGGATTCTTTGGTTAAAGTAGCAATAGATAATAGAATTTTTCTAGATTATATGCTGGCTGAACAAGGGGATGTTTTTGCTGTGGCTAATCTGGCATGCTGTGTTTACATTAATACTTCTGCTGAAGTGAATACTTATCTAGAGAAAATTAGATAAGAAGACACTTGGCTCCAGCCCCTGGATGAACCTGGATATAATGTGTTAGAAAACCTGTTTTCATGGATTCTGCTGGGAATAAGATCTATTTTTCAGGGTCAGCTTAAACTAGGAATTATATTTTATGTGTGTTGGGATTTCTCTTCCTTCTTGACAAGGCTGTACCTGCTGTCTAGCTTGTATTTTTAAATAAGTTCCCCTTGCTCATGAAATGATTATCTAATTAGCAATAGAGTTCCCTGATCCACCTGTTTGGCTACAACCTGAGACCCATGAGTATTTACAATTAAGTGCAAAATAATTTCATTTCTCAGAACCAGACCTACACCCCTGTCAGCAGAAAGTAGCTAGAGCAGTTGTTACTATTATAAATTCTCTCAAGATTGAGGAATGAACAAAAAAAGTGGGGGAGGCAGTTGCAACTATGGGACCAGACCAAACTGGGCTTACTCTGTTGATAACAAAATGCCAACTCTCCTTTTAGGTATAACACAGCCAAAAACTGCAAGTCCCATTGCCCAGACATGTGCAATAGAAAAAACTTTGGCTTCTAGCAACACCCAGAACAAACAATTCCTCCCCTTAGAAGTAAGAAGACCAGGACATGACCAGAACCTGAACACCAGACCTCTTTCAGAAGTGAGGAGTCCATTGGTCCAGAAGATTCACTGCTAAAATCCACCTCAACATACCTTACCATAAATGATCACATTTGAAGCCCTCCAATCAGATCCTGCCAAACAAACATTTCTAAATTCTTTCCCTTGTCCTCCAAGCCCATAAATTTGCTCCAGACCCTAAATTGGGAAAACAGATTTGAGCCCACTCCTTTCTCTTTGCTGAAGAGTTTTGCAATAAAAACCTTTCTTTTTTGAAAAGCCAGTGCCAAAGTTATTGGATTATGTGCACATCAGGCAACAAGCTCATTTGCTCAATAACAAATCCAATAATAGAGGAAGGCCCAGGTTGAGATCTCCTCATTTCCCGGGTGTGCATTTGTATATTTACCATCACTATTCCTCGGTGTTTCTTGGATAATTTCATAACCGTTTAATCCACTTATATTATTGGAACACAAATGTTACTGGATGGCCATTTAATTCATGTAAAATAAGATATTTTTGAAGCAATGTGTGATTTGGCTTGGGGGTGAAGATAGCTAAAGAGTGCAGAAAGCAGAAAGTAAATTTCTCACGACTGGTTAATCCATGAATGAAGTTTAGAAATATCTCTCTTTCTCATGTTAAATTTAATAAAAGCCCTTATTCTATTTTACATTTTTTATCTTTGTACTACCTTAAAAATAGAAATATCAATACTTCCCTGTTCAATAGTGCCACTCTATCGAGACTATAAACCTGTAATTAACAGTAAAGACAGCCATAACTTTTACAAATATTCTTTCATGTCACTCATGGAGGGAAATGTTTTGGGAAGCCTTCAGTTGCACTATAAGTTGAGACAATGAGTTTGGACGAAAAATGTAGTTTTATATATCAAAAATTAGAACACTCGTCTACCTTGGCCTGGTGATCACCACCACAACTGTTTACCTTTCAGATTTATTCCCAGTCCAAATTCTCAACCTTCAATTTTAAATTGAAAAATACACACAGTGAGAATCACCAATGATTGTTCTTGAAGAAATTAACTTTTGTTATTAAAATCATAGTAAGTATTAATCTATTCCTAAACCTTTTCTTTGAACTACAGCATTTAAAATATGTAAAATAACAATTGTTGGTGAGGCTGTGGAAAAATTGTAAACTTCCCTTACTATGTTAGTAAGAATGAAAAATGGTGCAGGTGTTTTGGAAACCAGGCTAGAGGCCCTCAAACATCACACGTAGATTTAATATATGACCTAGTAATGCCTAGGTGTATGTCCAAGACAAATAAAATTATTGCTAGGTATATACTCAAGAAAAATGAAAACATACACTCATACAAAAACATATACCCAAATGTTCATAGCAGCATTATTCATAAAAGCCAAAAATAACAACTCAAATAGTCATCAACTGATAAACTAATAAATAAAATGTGGCATACCATACAATGATAATAGTATTTGACAATAAAAAGGACTGAAATACTGATACATGCTAAACAAAGCTGAGCCTTGAAAACATTATGCTAAGTGAAAGAAGCCAGTCACAAAGAAACACATATTGTATGATCCATTTACATGAAATATGCAGAAGAGGCAAGTTGAGAGAGACGGACAGTAGAGTAGTGGTTGCCCAATTACAGGCGGTTCCCGGGTTACAGACAAGATACATTCCTGAGAACAACTTTAGGTCGGATTTGCATGTAACTCGGATTCCTGATGAACAGTACTTATATGGTAATAAGAATAACAATAATAATAACCATACTATAATGGCTCATATGTGGTAATAATAATACATTATAATACTGTAATAATAATAATACCCCTGTACTGCAATAATAAGTTATAGAATTTATTGCACTTTTACTTTTAATTTAAACAAATCAGAACATAAAAACAAACTCATACAAAAAATTTAGATTGGAGATAGTAGAAATTTCCAAAAAGATTATTAAGGGTTAACACCCACCTAACGTTGCATCAGTGTCTTGCTTACCGGAAGGGAAATTTCTGTGGCAAGAAGGTAGGCTAACCTTAATTGGAAGAAGATGGAGATGGTGCTGGAGAGGATGGAGCGGGTGCTGGAGAATCAGGATTTTGTTTTGTTGCTGGAGGAGGGGAGCTTATCACTGAGGTTGGTTTCTTGAAAAAGGTATCTAGGGTTGTTTTCACAGCTTTTTTCTTTTTTCATCATAAATGGCCTTATAGCAGCTGATTTTCTCACTAACTTCACAGTAAATCAGTGTAAACTGGTCATTGTTAGGATCTTGCTCCTCAACCTTAGCAAATCTTGCTTCAATGAGACAAAAGGCTTTAGCTAATTCCTTTGTTGTAAACTTTCTTGGCTCTGGCTCTTCTGATTCTTCGTGTTCTTGTGTTTGTATTGGCTGGTTGTCTATCTATTTATGGGATTAGCCACTAGCGTAAACATGCTGCTCCAATGAACCACTTACACCATGCAGGTTTGTTTACATTCATCAAAAAAAACTAGCTGTCAAATTATTAATTTAATTATTAAATTATAAATTATCCTTATAGGGAAACTTGGGAGCCTATTTGTAAGCATGGAACGTCATAAGTTGGGTTGTCCATAACCCAGGGAATGCCTGTGTATATTAATCTTACAATTTAACTCATAATGAAAAATATTTTCTATTATTTTTAAGATCTGGGGAAGTATTGCCTTCTTATAGCCCAAAGAACTGACTACAAATTATGCAACCAGTTTATTCAGTTTTGTATATGTTAGATTACACTACCTAGAAATTTTAGAACAAAGTTAATTCTCATAATAATTATGGGATACTGTCAAGATAAAGATAAGAACCACACTTTAAAATAATTTAACAGTACTTCGGAGAAGCCATTTCTTTAATGCCTTATTTCTAACACAAATTTCAAGTGAATTTGATCACAAATTCTTTGCCAATACTCAGTCACTATGTTGAATTTATATGGTACAGGAGATATTCACCCAACGCATAAAACAGAGGGTGATATGACCTTTAAAAGCCTTTCTACCTCTTAGAATTTATGACTCTTTCATTTCATTTTTTATTACTTGGAAGGTCTTATAATGCTAAGCGTGAGGATAAAGTGGGGTGGTGGTGAACAACCTTCAAAATAAATGGAGGTTGAATGCTATATCCTTTCTGTAAGATCAAAATTGTCAGGATCTGGAAAGCAGAGTATGTAGTCCCAAAATTTCAAACTTGATATAAAAAAAAAATCATTCAATCTTTTCCCATTGCATTCTACTGCTCTGATCCTATAATAACTATTTCTTAGAAGAATAAATACTCTTGGCACACTAATCCAAACTTAACTGATAAAAATAAGTGATAGGTTAAATCAACCCCCATTTTATTACAATAATTTTAATATTTTATTTGAATAGCATGTAAGGATACAATTTATGTTTATCTAAAGTTTCCTTCCTCAAAATCCTGGCAATATAATTAAGGGTCTTAATAATCTGATAAAGGTAATAGAATCTGGTCTTATCCCTTGGCCTGGAATCAGGGAGGAGGTGAAGCCCAGGCCACTGGCTCATGCCAAAAATTGGTACAGGATCTGAAGTAAGTGCTATTCCTGAAAGAGAGAGATAAATAAATAGACATCAGGTTTCTGAGGGCAGTGACGGTGTCTTGACACATTTTTTAACCCAAGCAACTTATCTCAGGCCTGGCGCACTTCTGGTACTCCATATTTACAGCTTTCAGGTAGGGGATCTTGAAGAAGAGTTAAGTTCTGTGTCTCAGGAAAATGCAAAATGCAGAGGCACAGAACAATTAGAATGTGAGAGAGAAGAATTGAACCTATGATTCCCAACATATATATGGCAAAGAGGCAGACAGAAAAAGAAACAGAATTTGAAATAGAGAAGACAGAAATACATAAATATTCAAAGACAGACACTAAGAATACACTTGAAATGCTACTAGTCTTGTGGTGTAATTGCTTCTTTCTTTTGTTTTTTTTTAATTTTATTTTTGATTTTTGTTTTCAATAGTCTAAGTTTTAGAACTGTTTTAGGTTCACAGCAAAGTTGAGAGGAAGGTACAAAGATTTCCCACAGCCCCCAAACATGCATACCTTCCCCATTATCAACATCTCCCACCAGAGTACAATCACCCCAAGTATCTGCAGGGGATTGGTTCCAGGACCTCCCTCAGATACCAAAATCTGAAGATGCTCAAGTCCCTGACATAACGTAGAGAAGTATTTGCATATAACCTACGCACATCTTCTCGTATACTATAAATCATCTCTAGATTACTTATAATACCTAATACAATGTAAATACCATGTAAATAGTTGTTATACTGTATTTTTTAGGGAGGAATGACAAGAACAAAAATCTGTACATGTTCAGTATAGACATAACTTATTTTTCAAATATTTTCCATCCACATTTGGTTGAATCCATGATGTGGAACCCATGGATACAGAAGACCAACTGTAGTAAATTTGTTACAATTGATGAACCTATATTGACACATAATTATCACCCAGATTTCATAGTTTACAGCTGGGTTCACCTTTGGTGTTGTATATTCTATAGATTTGGACAAATATTGACCAAAAAATTATCTATTTGATAACTATTATTATAGTGTCATACAGTATAGTTTCACTGTGCTAAAAATCCTCTGTGTTCTGTATATTCCTCCCTTCCTCCCCACTCACCCCTAGTAATCACTGATCCTTTTACTGTCTCCATAGTTTTGTCTTTTTCAGAATGGCATATATTTGGAATTGTATGGTATGTAACCTCTTCAGATTGGCTTCTTTCACTTAGTAATATGCATTTAAGTTTCCCCCATGTCTTTTCATGGCTTGATAGCTCATTTGTTTTTAGTTCTGAATAATATTCCATTGTCCGAATGTACCACAATTCGGTTATCCACTCACCTATTGAGGGACCTTTGATTGTTTCCAAGTTTTGACAATTATGGATAAAGCTGCTACAGTGTAAATATCCTTGTGCCTGTTTTTGTGTGGACATAAGTTTTTGAGTCCCTTGGGTAAATACCAAGAAGTGTGATTGCTGAATCTTTTCTGCTTTGATTTCTTCATGTATTTGTGTCGAGTTTTCAGTTAACATTGCGTCACTGTGTGCTCTATGACCTGAACGCTGCCTTCCTCTCTCCCTTCATTGATACTCCCTTCCTAAGCAGCCCCTCACCAAGCCATCCACACTGACAGTCCATCTCTTCCTCGGCACTCTAAGTACAGTTCCATCTCAAGACATTTGCATTTTTCCTTACTCTTCCCTTATTCTGGGCTACTCTTTTCCCAGTTCTTCACGTGTCTGGATTGTCCATGTTCTCCAGATCAAGGGTGTGAGCTGGCATGGAGATACCTTCTTAGCAATCCCTCTAAAGGAGCCTGTTCCATCAACTCCCACTTCCAGCCATTGTCTATTTAGTTATTGATACATTTTCTTCATGATATCTATAAATGATTAATATTAGTTTACTTGGCTGAAAGAAACTCCATAAAGCAGGGACCTTGTCTAACTTGTGCATTTAATTATTCTCACACCTAGAACAATATCTAGCTCCCAGTTAGTGTTCAAAATAAGTCTTTGTTGACTAAAAATAGGTAAACATGTATTTAGTGTAATTTCTATATTCTGCTCAAATATAGTGGAGAAATACAGATATATTAAGATAAAAACATGGTTATTGAGGAATATGACTGTAACATTTCTTTATCCAGTATCCTCTGTTTGTCTAAATGGACCAAATTTGTTTAATGGTTATTAAAATATCTGTCATTGAAATAATATCCAGTTTTTATAGGTGGGTCTGTTGTGGGGCCGGGTAGGTGAGAAATAATATTGTTCTTACCCAAGTGAGAGTCAAGTCCAGTTTGGGAATCTGCACTTTTTGATTGTTGTGCATAAAACAGAGCAAAGAATGCATTGTCCTGGTATCCATGATGCTTAGGAAGCTGGGAAACAGAAAATAGGAAAGACAGAGTAACAGGGTTTGGAATGTGGAACCTGGAAATACCTTCTAAGGGAAAGTAGCAATTAAAACAATAGCCTCCCATGTCATTAGTGGGCAGCTACTGCACGCCAGGCATCTTGAATAGCTCATGCTTGTCTTGTGGAAGCCTTATATCAATCCTTGCAGCAAACCTCAGAAGGAGGCATCATGATTATTTCCTGTAGTGGTTAGACTGCCATAGAACTAAGCTATGAGACAATTTTCTATTAAGGCATTAAGGTAGGCATGGAGCTAGAAATAAAATAAGGTAAAATCCAGGATCTTTCACCTACCATTTTTCTGATTGTTGTGATAGGATACACTATGATAGCAAAATTATCCTTTCTTTCTTTGTCTCATAGACATATGAGACCCTTTACACTAGTAAGTTGTGATGGCAACCATTTAGAACAATAAAAATCCCCTTTTTATCCCTTTTCCTTTGAGCAAACATTAGCAGAAGATGGCATGCTTTCTTTCACTTGTGGTGTAATCTGAATCCACCTAGTCCATTAAAGAGAAGCATCCCTCTGAAGCACAGGCCACACGAGAAGAAAGAGATTAATCAATAACATAGAAGAAAACTGTTATCTCTTTTAAAAATCTCACCATCCCCGTTTAACATCCCTACTGGTTCTTTGATTATACTTAATCTCACTCTTATTTTGGAATGGAGTTAACCCCTAAAATTGACAAATTTAATCAACAAAGATTTGGCATAGATACACCGTCAAATTTATTACAATGCCTACAAAACTTACATAGAGATCCACTTACCCCTTCTGTTCACATTTTCTACTATTTCTCCCCTCTTTTAATCTGTTCCAGAAACACTATCTTCCTTTATGCTTTTTGAATATACCTGAGTACACTGTATTTCCAGGGCTTTACTTTATATTTTCCCATGCTGCAAGGAATTTTCTTGCCCAGATACCCACGTGACTCACTCTCTTACTGTTCCTCACGTCTGAGCTCAAATTTAATCTTCTCAATGAAGCCCTTCCTTAACTACCCATTTAAAGTTATAACTGATTCCTGCCCCTTAACTTGTTCTGTGTTTCTTTTTCCATAATTTGTATTAACTTCTGATATACACTTTAGTTTATTTCTTTATCATGTGAATTGTTTATTGTGTGTTAGAATTTAAGCTCCATTACTACTAGGATCTTTATCTTCTTTGTTCTTTGCTGTATCTAAATTCCTGAAACAATGCAAATTTCACAGTAAAGGCTCCCAATAAATATTTATTGCATGATGGAACTAGTGAACAGCTTTCCTTTATGCTAAACAGCAAGTATACATAACCAGATAGATAACAACTAATTATGGCACTTGAAAGTTCTTCAGCTAAGGATGCCAGGGATACAAAGAAAAATCCCCTGCAGTGGTCTCTAAGATCAAGGCTGTATTATCTCACTGAAAAATGGTGGTGCCTTCTGGGCTAAAAAAAAAAAAAAGGCTGCTAACTCACTGACGAAGTGGGTCCTTCCGATACAGGCAAAAAATTGAAACAAAAATGTGTGAACAATTTAACCTAAGCCTCTTCTGAGTTTTTTCTCCTAGAGATTGCATGTTTAAAGGAAAAAAAAAATGGGAACACAAGACATGAATTTCCCATATATTGAAACTGCAGTGTTGAAGTTTCAATGCTGACTTTCCAACACACAGACACAGACACATACACACACACACACAAACACAATCTCTGCACCCAGGATTTTGCCAATTTGGTGCATTGACAATGACTTAATTAACAAACTGATAATCCTATCATACCATTATATTTATTCATTTGACATATTAAAAGAGCATTACTGCAGTAGGTATGTAAACATAAAATCTCTTTATATAGGCTGCATATTATTAATTACAGTGACTAGGGCTGAGAAAATGGAAACATTCTGACTACCTTAGTCTGAGATAAGGAAAAAGTTCTAGCTACCAGGATGCCTGCAATTGTCACCTTGACACAATGTGAATCCCAAGTTTTCTTTTCCTAGTCTACTTCTGAGATGTGTAAACAAAATTGTATTGACTTACTCCTTCAGATAGCATAATATGCTCATATACTCTTACACATACAGCTCAGCAGTCATGAAAACAATCTATTTTTCCAAGGAAAGGAAAGATAAAGCTTGTGGTCACCATTTTGTTTTTGTATGTGTAAGTACATTTGCCTGTCCTTCCTTCTTTCCTTCCTTCCTTCCTCTCTTGCTTTCTCACTTTGTGTGTCTCTTTCTTTTTCTTCTTTTCTTTCTTTGTTTCTTTCTTTCTCTTCTCCCTCTCTCATTTTCTCTTTTTTTTTCAAAGCATAATCTTTAGTTTCACTAAGACTTCTATTCACAGTGACGAGATTCCTGATCCTATTTATTGCCCAATTACTTATACACTCTATGTAGCAAATATATACAAAAATTCAGTTCCTCACTTTAAGGATGTTAAAAAATAGTGAAAGAGAGAAAATATAAATGTATGGAGAATTATATAATACCACAAATGTCCAGAGAGTGGTAGAGGTGATAAAGGCAGAGATAAAGCATTGTGGTACAATGATGATGATGAAGATAGTTTAAGTAGAGTATTTAAAGTGTGCTATGCACAATCTTATGGTCTTTTATGTAATCCTTTAAATAGTCTTATGGGAAATATGTTAAGAGAATTCTCATTGTCCTTGGGAGGAAACTTAGATCAGGGATGTTAATCAATCTGCCAAATTTGCATAGTCGCTGACAGATTTCTGACAAATTTGCATAGTCGCTGAAGTCAAGATTTCAATCCAGATATGTCTGTCTCCAGAGCCAAAGATTTAAATCACATTACTTCTGATGGGAACGAATATGATCAGAAGTAACTTCCTGTAAAGCTAGAAATGGAGTGGTGTTGATAGTCATTAAGATTTAGCATGGTAGAGAGGACAGGAAAAAAATAGAGAAGCCCTGCCTGGCTCAGGGACAGTAAAGTAAATTTATCACCTCTGTAATACAGCATGATCATACAGCTTTCCCTTGGCCAGTGATTTTAGAGACCAGCCTAGGAAGTCATTTGAAACTTTGACTATAAAAAATATATCTATTTCAATATTTATTGCTGCTCATCATGGATTGGATGAGGACAGAATGAATTTGACAGAGATTAGGTTTATCAGCATGATCCAAATACTGTAAAAGCCCCAGGGTTACTGGAAAAAAAAAATTGAAGAGAGAGGTTGATTCCTTTCTCTCAGTCTCATTGTATAAAAATAAAAGAGAAAAATTAACTCACTCTGTCCAGTCAAATGTATGAAATCTTATTTCAGTGACTGAAGGATTCAACATCCTATAGGATCAGCTGCATTTCTACACTCTGTTTATAATCACAACCAATGCATACAGATTTTTTGGTAGAGAAACTGAAGAAGCAATGCAGATTAATGAATAATGTGATGGGCAAAAAATAAAAAAGTTGAAAAGATGAGTTATAAGAAGCTTAGGGAAGATTAGACGTGATAAAGTTTTGGTAGGTAAACCCGGCATTCAATGAGCCACTGATTTGTTTTGCATTAGTAGCAGTGTGAAGGCTGTGACCTAGATGGATCATTCAGGAGAAAAAAACAGCCACAGCCACCTCCTACCCAGCTACATTCACTAGCACAAACTACTAACTTTTGTCTCTACCACAGAAAATAAATCAATTTCAAGTTAGTTATTTTGTATTAACAAAGATGGGATTTTATTTAGATATATTATCATAAATTGTGGCACACTCTGCAAGCTATTTTTTTAAAGAGGACAAAAGATGTTTTCCTTTAACTGAGAAGCTGGCAGAAGCCACAGAACCATTAAGCCTAATTCAACCTGGAGGGAAAATAACAAGAAACTTTGAGCTTTGCCTTATGATTAGTTGTGAGCATACTGTGCTCCCATGTCCCGTCACAAACACACACACCTCTTGTGTTCCTTGCAGGCAGCAAATGTCTTAAAGGCATTTATAGTGGTAGCCCCAATAGCCAAAAACACTGGTGCATACATTGTAGATTCTCAATAACACGAAGTGAATTAAACTCTTTCCTTCTGAGAAACATAGATTTCACCCAAAAGTGGTATTTTGATAGATTAAAAAAAATCTTAGCTTCCAACACACAGAAGAAAAACCATGAGAAAAGCAATAGCCCTTACTCTTCTTAGCCAAATGGCATCACTTTGTAGAGCTTGTATAATGCCTTTATATTATCATTAAATATTGTATTTTTGAATATTAACTCTGTCCCTTGGTTTTTATTATTCAGATCTTATCTTGTTTGTGCAGTTAAACATTTGTACCATTGTTGTCTTTAACAATAAACGATTCATCTGGATTCACCGAAATGTTATGCAATTCAATTAGTTTTCCATATAAAACTGGGGAAATAGGAACACTTGGCTTCCATGGAAGCCTTGGGTCACTCTGACTTTGTGTTTCATAATCGACAAAGGATGCTATAATACCAAGTACCATGACTCAGCTGTATTAATCACAGAACATTTTCCAAGTGCTAACACCCTTCCTTTGTGAAAATTCAAGAAGCCTTTCTGAAGTACTTTGGCTTTACAATACATTTTGCTTTAGATTGTTCTGTGGTTATTTCAAGTGTTATCTCTCCAATACATTGAGGACAAATAAAAATAACATAATAGATGAAAAAACACAGGTGATAGGAAAAAAATGTGTGTAGCCGGCAGAAAAATAGGTTAGTGTAGTGGTTAATTTTAGGTGTCAACTTGACTGGATTAAGAAATACCTAGATATATGGTAAAGCATATTTCCGGGTGTGCGTGTGAGGGTGTTTGCAGAATAGATTGGCACGTCAGTCAGTGGGTAGACTGAATGGGAAAGATCCCCCTCAATGTGAGTGGACACCATCCTATTGGTTGGAAGCCTGGAGAAAACAAAAAGGCAAAGGAAAGATAAATTTCTGTCTCTTCTGGAGCTGGGGCACCCTTATTCTCCTGCCCTTGAACATCAGAACTCCAGGGTTTCTGGCCTTTGAACTTGCACCAGCATTCCCTCCCTGGCTGACCTTAGGTCAGCCCAAGATTCTCAGGTCTTTGGCCTTGGATTTATATAGTTCATCACTTGCTTCCCTGGTTCTGAGGTTTTTGGACTTGGACTGAACCATACTACTATCATCCCTAGGTCTCCAGCTTGCAGATATCCTATCCTGGGACTTCTCAGTCTCCGTGATCTTGTGACCCAATCCCCAAATAAATCTTCTTTCATCTGTCTGTCTACCTCTCTATTTATCTATCTATCTTATCTATCTATTCTATTGTTTGTCTCTCTGGAGAACCCTGATTAATACAGTTAAGAAATAATGAAGTAAAATTATTTTAGCTGAGTGAAATAGGCGAAAGCATTCCCAGCACGATGTAATATCTTCTGGAAAAAGCAATTATGAATGTAGCTAACATAGAAAGTTAGCTATTTTGGAAAAATTATTGGAATGCCTACCTCATGTACCTATAGGTCTCCCTCTGATGATACTCTGAATACAGAAATACATTTACATTGCATTTCTAACTTGAATGTGTAAGCTATCTTGAATCTTTCAAACTACAAAATGGAACAAGTAAAAGAATGTAAGATACAAAAGAATTGAAGACATATGCTATACTTCTCTTATTGTCCCACCGTTCCTAGCATAGTCCTGGACATTTTACGGTACATTGGAAATTCTAGCATTGAGGAATTCCTCCATCATCTTGTATCATCTGGGTTAATATAATAATCATCTTAATTAAATATTTTCTGCATAGTTATATGTGCCTTGGAACCTCAACACGAAATCATGCTATAAGGATATTCTAGGTTTGAAAGACACTCTAGAGATAAATTAGTCCAGGGATGACAGATAAATATCAATATAGATTCTCTAATTGATTTGTGGAGCTGCCTGGAGAACTGTGTTAAAAATGACTCGGAAGCCCTGTTAGACTTAGGAGGATGGACTGTTGATAGATGTTAGTGTTGTCTTCTATGGACATACAAGAGGATATTTGTAACGTGTGCACTAGATATTTGATTTCATTTCATTCAATTTTTAAAAAGAAATTTTTATTAACACAAAATTCACATAACACACCTCACCATTTTAACCACTTTAAAGTGTACAATTAAGTGGGTTTTATTATATTTGCAATACTGTATAATAATCACCACTATCTAATTCCAGAACCTTTCTATTATCCCAAAAGGAACTGCAAACCTTGCAATTTCTCCCTTATCCCCCTCACCCAGCAGCCACTAATCTCTTTCTGTCTCTATGTATTTGCCTATTCTGGACATTTTATATAAATGCCATCATAATTGTCTTTTGTGCCTGGCTTTTTCCACTTGCCATAATATTTTCAAGATATATCCATATTGTATCATGTTCAGTACTTAATTTTATCTTATGACTGAATAATATTTCACTGCATGGACATATCACATTTATTTATCCATTCATCAATTACATCATCCGGTTTTATACTAGGCAATTAATGTTTTCTGAGAAAAATTGATCTCATTTATAGTAATTGTTTTCTTTATTAATGTATTTTTACTTTGATATTCATTTTAGCTGCTTTGATATTCATTTAGCCCCAAAATTTTCATGGTAATGAAAGAGAACTCTCACAGGAATCACCCAATTTTTTAAAAAAAAATCAGATGAACATGCAAAATAACCTTGGGGTCACAACAGATTCTTTTTTATCCCCTAGTTGAACTATGTTCAAAATTTGATGCCATGGAGAGAAAAATTAAAACCAATGTTAATTCTTCCCAGCATGGGCAAAGAGAAACCAAAGAAATATCTAGTTAATCTAAAATAGTGACTATTACAAATATTATGTGACTATTACAAATATTATGTCAAAATTATTAATATGTAATTACTCAGTTTCATGGCGTAATGGAAAGAATACAGATTTTGCAGTTTGGCAGATATGGGTTTGAATGCTAGTTGCACTGTTTCTTAATTATCTATTTTTGGCACATTATTTGAGTTCCTCATCTGTGAAATGTGGATAATCATTATCTCTCTAACAGGGATATAGTGAAGATTAAGGAGTTAATATATGTAAAGTATCTAGTACATGGAACCTAGGAGCTCCAGAAATATTAATCCCCTTGTTATTGCACACAGTGTTTCTGCTTTGTAAGTAATAATCTCAGTGTTATCTGAATGAATCACATAATCATTCTCTGCCTTTAATGCATGTTATTTCATTTTATTAAGCAAGTCTTTTTCCATTTTCTTTGCTTGTTCCCTCTCTGACTTCTCATACACTCTGTGTTTATTTCTGCCAAAGCACTTATCAGAATGCACAGTGAATGCTGATGTGTCTTCCAACTCCTTTAATAAACATATTTAGCCAGCATAAGCTCCACCAAACTCTAAGCTTCTTGGGGAATGTAACTTGTTAAATTTGAAACTGTGAATGATCTGAGATTTTACTGTACTTGCACATTTGAATTAACATGTTAGTGTGGGCATGTGCATACACACGACACAGGACACATCTGGATTAGATAACAGACCATTTACTCTCAAAGAAGCTTATACTTTGTATCATTTTCCCGCCACATTTTCCCACAGGGTGACTCAATGAGGGCAGAAATGCTCCCAATTTATAAAACTCAGCAGCTATTACAGGGAAACTAGCACATCTTCCCCTTATTTCCTCAAGAGAAAGAGAGAGAGAGAGAGATCTTTATGCTGGAACATAACCAAATCCTCTCACAGAAGAGGGAAGTTTTTTACCTTGAAAGAAAACAAATGGTTCCGGGGGAGATGCGAGTTTAAATTTCTCTAGAATAATGTACGTACTATATTAAAATTCCAAGGCATATTTTTCATTAACTCATAAAGGCCAGCCCATGCAGACATATTCTGGAGCACTTCCTTCCAACATAACCATGTCTTTCTGAAATGTGCATCTTCATTTCCCAAATGCTTAGTGAATGATTTTATATTATAGTATTCTCTTACTCTCTGATTCCCTGTTTTTCAGGCATTCTAATTTATCTGTAAGAAATTTTTTGGAGGATATTTTCTCTCCCCATTGGAGTGTGAAATTTTTGTAAGTAAGAGCTGTACCTATGATTCCTTTGGAATTTGTAGTGTTAATAATAGTACTAACTGCGAGGAGGTTGTTCAGTAAATACCTGGTAAATGACCAGTTTCTCCAGTTAATCAACATCAGGAAGAGAAAAGAAAAATCTATGTTTTTAATATAATGTAGATGATCTGATGATATGACTTTGAAAAGTAGAAAGCTACAATTCTTTTTTTATTTTTTGATGTTGAGATGCATGGTGCAGCAGAGCATCTCCAAGGTATTCACAGGTGTCTGTCTGGAGAGGACTTTGGTTAGAACACCTAAGATCAGTGACTTTTCAAAGATATTCCAAGGCAACAGCTCCCATTGAGTTAACACCTATTTTGTGTCAAGCCCTGTGTCAGGTCCCTTCTCTACACTTTCTTACTTTTCATCTTTGTATCTGCGCAGAGCAGCAGTAGGCATATAAAGTAGTTGTTCAATTATTCTTTTTGGAATTTACTCAAAATTATTAATTAGGTAGGCAGACCACAGGCAATCCAGGCATCCCATTCTTTACATACTCATGAACATACTGGCTTGATGGAGAAATGGTCTCTTAGGTTACTGAGTTTATCCATAGCTTTGAAATATGGTCACACATATCTGTACCAGGAATAGGTGAAGGACTGTGGGATAGTTTGCCATTGCCAACCACAATGGCATATGATTTCTCCCAGACGCATTATAAACTCTTTCCCATTCCAATACAAGATGCACAATACTAAAACCCTGGAAAACAGTATGCCTAGGCATTGTGTTCTAATCCAATCTACACCAAGGGGAACAGGAATATATAAAGAGCCTGGTATGTGAAGCCCTAATTGCTTTTTTCTCTCTTCCCCTTCAAGACATGATTGATGTTTGCAAGTGAGGTCATTTCTCACTTCTTTGTGCCTGTTCTCTTCAAAGGCTGAGTTTCTAGTCAGTACTTGATAGTTTGGGCCAGGATTTTGTGATTGTTGCTGTTCTCTATTCCTCCCACTGACATCAAGGCTTTCTCACTGATATATTTCTCTCTTGGGGAATGCTAGGTTACTTTCAAAATATATCATAATAGGAATGCTTGAGACACAATTAAAACAAAATACACTATTCAATACCAAAGTTATGCTGTTTGATAATTATGACAGATTAGAGATGGCACGAAATTATTTCACATCCCTTCTACTAAGAGATAGGGTTTAACTCCCTTCTGTTTGCATTTCCACCTGCCTTACTAATTTGTTTTGTCTAGTTGAATGCACTGGAAGTGACATTATGGGAATTCCAAGCTAGGTCAACATGGGCTTGCAGACCCTAAAAAGCTGCAGTGTTAATCATTTAATATGCCAAAAAATTTATTTCATAATTTCTTATAGGGAAAAATTTGATTTTAATTCAGGTAAATTAAACTTAATTTGAAATAATTGCTCTGAAGTTTACATCTCTTTCTCTATATATATGCTAAAAAACCTTGTATTTACTATTCTATCTACCTGAGTTGTCATATGGCCTTTCTCTGGAATTCAAGTCACTGTGAAATATGTCTTTGAAAGATGACAAAGCAGAAGAATATTTACTGCTGCACTTTTGGAAAAATATTTTTGTGTGTGTATTCTGAGAAGAATATTCATCACAAAATGATAACTTGTCTCAGAGTAGCCTCACCTTTTTTTTTTTACAAACTATATTCTTCACTTATACCAAATTCCAAAATGTTAGAAATAATTTATTAATATACTATTTGTTTATTTATTTGGCTAAAATCTATTTGGATAATTTGGATCATTGCCAAGATTATTTTCCCAGGATTTCTTGCATTAGCTTTAAAAAGAAAAACAAACAAACAAATCAAGAGTTTTGCCTCAAACCCTATTGTGTCAAATAGCAAAGACCAAGAAGAGTTAAACACCTGTGAAGTTAAAATAGTTAGCAAGATTTAACCCCAATTTGTCTAACTTAAGAAGTCCTCTTTTTTCACTAGAGCTTGAAACTTACCTGATAATTATCAACTGATTTGTTGGCTACTATAATTTTTGTTTTAATTAATTATAAATTGAAGCCAATTTAATATAGAGTTAACTTTGGAAGTCATCATAATTAATAGTATTTATTAGGTAAATTGCAGGCATTTACGGTAGTAACAACACAAGGCTGTGAAAAAAATTCTAGTGATTAAATGGACAATTGCTTTAACCCTAAGTCTTATTAGTAATTATGCATCATAAAATTATCTAAGGGCAAAATAAATTTACTATTCACTGATAAAACAAATCAGGGAAAAAAATCAGAGAAAAAGGGATATTGAGGAGAAGAGACATAGCTCTATTTGTCTCAGCTTTCACTTCCAATTTTAAGAGAAGATTTAAATTTTATCTAGCATCAAATAGACCAAAAAAAAAAATAGTTGGTATTTACATTCAAACAGTCTAGTTTCAGACACAGAAAAAGTAGATTAATAAAATTCCTGGAGCTATGTATCTTATGGTATAATTGTGAGGTGGAGACCTACAAGATGAGATTGAGAAAATTGAAGAATGTAAAATAAAACTTTTGTTATTTATTTATTTACTTTTACATGCTTAATCTCAGAGATCCAGAGTATGTATTTATTTTTCTCAGTTTTACAAATGAGTAAAGTAGTTCAAAAAAGATTCAGTACTCTGGGAAAAGCCACTAAGAGATAAGAAAAGCCTTAAAAATTCTCATACCTATCAATCAAAAGAGACGAAGTAAATTACACATAATATTAACATTCAGTTATCACAACATGTCAGACATTATCTAGAGATTGAGGATAATGAAGTGAACAAGATCAAGTTCTTGATTTATGAAGCATACATTTTGTGAGGAAAAGACACAATAAAGGAGTCCATAATTACTGCAACATGAGCCCTAGAAAATAAATAGGTACGTTACAGAGTATAGAATGATTAGGGGAATACTTTCATTGTAGGTATTTTGATTACAAAAGTCCTTTCTGAAGAGGTGGAATTTCAGAAAATCATGAGAAGCTCTGAGGACAGGTAGCCTGAACGCTTTGGCAGAACTGAGCTTGCCATGGCCTAGAACACCAAGAAGACCATGTGGCCAGAACAGAGAGAGAAAAAAGAGGGGCTGTAGGAATTCCCACCAGAGAATTCACTAGTGGCCTGATCCCTCTGGCCTAGTTGTGATTTTAGCCCGCATAAGGAGGGTGGGGGTGGTGGCAAGGATATTGGTTAGGAAGTTATTGCAGCAGTTCAGGTGGAAGTTGACGGTGGCTTGAATGAGGCTGTAATGAGAAGTCATTGCTTTCAGGATATATTTTCAACTCCTTGGCAGTAAGTCTTGCCTGAAGATTGGAAATAATAAGGGATAACAGAATGAAAGGTGTATGTTTTGGGCTTAGCAAGTTTACACAAATTAAATGTCAAAAACTAAAAATTAATTTTGTTTTTGTTTTTGTAGGGAGTCAAGTAAATGATGAGTTCTCTTTAGTAGTGAATGTTAAGTTACTTAGCTGCACACATAATAAAAGGTTTTATTTTATTTTATTTAATTAATAACAATATACTGGCATATAGTAGTTAAAAATTAAAATTTTAGATTTATTGACAGGTATGAGAAATAATGTAAGCACTAGAATTGTAGATTAATACTCTTAAGTACCCCTCAAATTCAAATTGCACAATATATTATTATTAACTGTAGTCACCATGATATGCAATAGATTGATCACCAGAACATATTCCCCCTATCTAATTGAACTTTGTATGCTTGGACCAACATCTTCCCTTTCCCCATCCACTGTCCCACCTTCAGTCTCTGGTAACCATCACTCTGCTCTCTACTTCTCTGAGTTCAGTGTTTTTAGATTCCACATATAAGTGAGATGATGTGGTATTTGTCTCTCTGTGTCTGGCTTATTTTATTAATACTTAGCATAATGTCCTCTGAGTTCAATCATGTTATCACAAATGAGAGAATTCTCTATTGCTGTTGTTGGTGTTGCTGTTGTTGTTTTAAGGCTGAATGATAATCCACTGTGTATATGTACCATATTTTCTTTTATCCAGTCATACACTGGTGGGCACTTTGCTTGTTTTCATATCTTGGCTATTGTGAATAACGCTGAAATGAACAAGGGAGTGCAGACATCTAGTTAATACTAATGAACTGTATTACATTATTGTATTACAAAATAGCTAAAAGAAATATTAAATGTTCTCACCACAAAGAATTGATAAACATTTGAGATGACAGATATGTTAATTAGCATGACTTGATCATTCCACAATGTATACGTGTATGGAAACACTACATTGTGCCCCATAAATATATAGTTATTATTTTTCAATTAAAAATAAAATAAAATGTAAAAAACATGTACAGGATTTGTAATGATAAATATTATAAATTACCAATGAAAGAAATAAAATAAGATCTAAATAAAAGTCATTTTCTTAAAAAAACTCTTAAATTGCACAATACTGCAGCTCTCCAATTTCCCCTTGAGTCAGGCTTTGCTTTCATTTGTCTCAGCCTTGCTGCAATCCAACTCTCCTTTTAGTGCTCATTAAGAAGAACTATTCAGGAGGATTCAGAATTTCAAAGTTCTCAGTCTTTCTGGTGCAGCCTAATTGTCATAGTTTGTGTCACAGAGTCCCACTATTTCTTCACTGGTATCTTTACTTTAATATAAAAGACCTGGTAGGTTGAGCACTTACTTGGTGCTACAGCTGACAACTCTTATGTTTGGACCTTGGGACTGATCCTTAACCGTATATGAGCTGTAGCTATGGATGGTAAGGAACTTAAAAAGAACCTGCTATAAGTCTATCATCATTTTATTTCAACATTGTACTAAATGTCCCAGTCAATTCAGTAAATGAAGAAAAATAAATAAAAGGTGTACATATTGAAATGGAAGAAGTATAACTCTATTTATTCATTGATGATATTACCATCTATGAAGGTAACTAGAAATTATATACTGGAACAAATAGATAATTTTAGCATAGTTGCAGAATTCAAGATCAATACATAGAAATCAATTATATATCTATATATTCACTACCATTGCATACTCATAGAGATTAAAAATACCCTTCACAAGAGAAGAAGAAAAAATGCCATTCACAATGGCATTAAAAATATGAAGTCTTTAGGGGTAAATATTAAAAAAAAGATTTCAAAAATCTTTACAACAAAAATGCATACTATTTTTGTGGGTAATTTTACAATGCCTCAATAAGTAGAGATTTATACTGTGCTCAAGCAACAGAAAAATAAATATTAAAATGTTAGGAATAAACAAACTGGCACACCCAGACAATGGAATATTATTCAGTGATAAAAAGAAATGAGCTATCAAGCTATGAAAAGAGAAGGAGGAAACTTAAATAAGTATTTTGAAGTGAAAGAAACCAATCTGAAAATGCTGCATACTATGATTTCAACTACATGGCATTCTGCAAAAGGCAAAAGCATGAAGACAATAAAAACATTAGGGGTTCTGGGGAAGAGAAGAAGGGATAAATACTGGAAGATGGGATTTTTAGGACAGTGAAACTGTCTCATATACTACTCTAACAGTGGATGCAAGTCATTTCATATTTGGCAAAACCCATAGAATGTACAATAAAAAGAGTGAACCCTAATGTAAACACCATGGACTTGAAATAATAATAACATTTCAATGTTTGCTAATCAGTTGTATCATATGCAACACACTAATGCAAGATGTTAAGCATAGGGAAAATTGGGGGTGAGGGGAAGAGACTGAGGATAAGGGAGGGGGTGCTAAAGGAGTAATTGGGAACTCTCTATGCTTTCCACTGACTTTTCTACAGACCTAACACTGATCATTGCAAGGAAGCCAATTAATTTTTCCAAATATTCCTTTTTTTTAACCAAATATAAAGATTTCATCAATCTCAAATCAAATTCCAGCAGGGTTTTTGTAGACATTAACAAGATAATTCCAAAATTTACATTTAATTAAAAGTGACATAGACTAGTCAAAGCATTTTGAAAAAGGGGAACAGATTTTGAGTACCAAGAAGACATAAATACAAGATTTATTATAAAGCTACAATAATCAAGAAACTGTGGTGTTTACACAGAATAGATCAATGAAATAGAATAGAGTCTAGAAGTAAATACATATACATGTGACCAATTAATTATTATCATAGATACACAAGCAAATCGATGGAAAATGAATACTACTATTTTTAACAATAATGTGGGAAAAATTGTATATTCTTTTTCAATAGAGTATAAAATTAAGTGTCAGAGTTAAAACTAAAAATCTTCTAGAAAATAAAGAGTTAAAATCTTAGTGACTGTAGGTTAGTCACATTTCTTAAGACCTAAAAAGCAAAAATGAAAAACATTGGTAATTAGGCTTCAATGAATAGGAAAACACTATACTATGAGAAAATGTGTGAGAGAGATATATATATACTATATATGTGATTATCACACATGTATATATAATATATATTATTTGTGTATATATACTATATTTACAGATATAATTATAGTATGAATATGTGATATGTCATACCATATATATTTATAGTAAAATATATCCAGCGTGTATACATGTACACACACACACAAACATGCACATTTGTAGCTCAACAAGGAAAACACAAACAATGAAATAAAAGAATGGGCAAAAGATTTGATCAGACCCTTAACTACAACAATATAAGATGGCAAATAGGCATCTGAAAAATGCTCAAGATCATCAGCCTTCAGGGAAATGCAAATTAAGACTATGATGACACACTACAATGTACCTACCGGTTTAAATACATAAAAAATGGTTGACAACACTAAATGTGGGAGGAGGTCAAGGACTGGAACTCTCATATATTGCTGGTGAGAATACAGCATGGTACAACTTTGCAAAATAATTTGGCAAATTATTTAAAAATTAAAATTTAAATATGTTTACCATATGACCCAGTAATTTCCCTCACAGGTATATACTCAAAAGAAATCCAAACATGGAAACACAAAAGACTTGTGTTCAAGTGTTTATAGCAGTTTCATTGATAATAACCATAATATGAAAACAACAAAAATGTTTACCAAAAAAATGTTTATCAAAAAGTTAATGGGTAAACAAAGTATGGTTATGTCCATACAATAGATGTTAACTAGCAATAAAAAGACTGAACTACTGACACAGACAACAACATTTATAAATCTTAGACATTAAGCTGAAAGTAACCAGGTACAAAAAAATTGCATCATGTATGATTTCATCATATAAAATGTAAATGAAGAAAAGCTTACAATGATAGAAAACAGATTAGTGATTGCAGGGCTGTGGCAAGGGAAAATTTTGGATGGTGAAATTGTATATAGTTGATAATTACACAACTGTGTATATTTGTCAAAAGCCATTGCATTGTACACTCACAAATGGTAAATTTTATTACGTGTAAAGTGTACGTAAATAAATCTGAAAATACTCAAACATAATTACATAAGCTCAAGAACCCTAGAACCCAAGAACCCTAGAATTTGAACATGGATGTTCAAATTTTCCTTGGATCATGTGGGATCTTCTAATGAATTCCCTCTTTTGTTTAAGCCAAAAAATAAACAAAGAAATAAATTGAGCACATAAAAATCATATGATATGCATTTACATATCATTTAATTCATTTATTTATTTACTTTTATAATTTTCAGTCAAAAATAGAGATGTCCACTAGGGAGAGACTTGATTTCAGGATCCAATAAAAAGAACAAAGATGCTTCAATCCGAGAGGTAGGATTAAAAACAAATAGAACAAAGATGGGCATCAATTATATATAAATATAAATGTTCTTTTAATCAGACAAATTTAATGAGATAGTGAAATTGTTAGGAAAGTAGAAGTATCTAAACATGACAACATCATGTGAAATTTGTAGAGAAGAATACAGCCTATTACATGCAATTATTTTTATTTGTAATAAATTTGAATTAGAAACAGGCAGATTGAGAAGCAGTCTAGCAGACCACACAGCATCCACATGCAATAAACTTCTATTTTCTATAGTCAATGACTCTTGTTTTGTATAGATAAGTTTCATTTCTTTTGGTTAGACTTCCCTGCCTTTTAAGAAAAATGTTAGGTTTTACAGGTATTTGGGTTTTTTGACTCACAACGTTCTCCGAAATTATCTCTCCATCGCTCCCCAATATCAAGTAGACTCTATGTAAATAATTATGCTTCCAGAAAAATTAGAGCAACAACTTTGGTAAAAACCAGACACATTCCATTGATGAAATTATAGCAAAAATGAAATCAAGTATTGAAAAAGAATGAGGACTGTTTGCAGCATAATATAAGCAAAAATACCCATGTATGAATTCTGCTTTTATAACTTTATTTGCATTGCCTTTGTCATTTCATCTCACCATTGGGAGCCTCAATTTCCTCATATGTAAAATGAAGATAGCAAACCTTACCTTGGGGAACAGATGAAAGTGGAGGAAAGCTCTTCCTACACTCTCAAATGCTAAATGTATGCTAATGTTAAGTATCCTTATTCTCAAACAGACTAATGGCAGTATTTATAAGCCTGTGGGTATTTTGAGAATTTCACAGAGTGTGGATTCTTCTTTGTGAAACATCTTCAAATGTTATCCCTTCTCCCTGGATAACAGAGGAAGTTACTTTAAAACCAATAAAAGTAGTTGGATGAGATGTACTCAGATGTGTGCTAGTGGTGTTTGCTTACTGAAGCCACTATATTTATCTTGGCATATTTGAATAGTTGTTTAAATCTTTGGCAGCACAATGGAAGATGATATATTACTCAGAGCTTGGCCTACACGATTACTGACTAAGTAGTTACTACCTTTAGCCTAAAAAAGAAAAATAATGGTTCAAATGTAGGATCAATTCCTCATCTTATCACAATTCCTATTCCCCTGCCCTCAACAGTTTAGGAAAATTTGATGGTATTTGTGTTTCTCCTAATCCCTTCTGGCTCAAAATTTCTACTTCTACTATAGTTCTTCTTCTGTGCTATGCTACTTCCCACCTCTGATTTCGAAAGGATGACAACAGATAATGTGATGGGGACTGAACTAAAACATAAATTCATTTCACCATTAGCTTTCCTCTAATCTTAATGTTAGCTCTTAGGAGCTAATACTATGAGCTTAGTACTGTTTAGTTTTCCACAACAGTGTTGCAGAGTTCACCTCTTTTACCTTTGTAAATATCAAATGAGTAAGATTTTTATGATACGCATTAAACTCTCCATTTTAGATAGGAGGAAATAGGATCAGGATAGTTAAGAAATGTATCCATGTTATGAAATAAGCAAAGACATTTTGCAGAATAAAATTTCAATGCCTGACTTCCTTTATATAGACCAGAAATGTTGCCATTTCCCTGTTTAATAGCTCATGATTTTGACTTCTTTCTTAGTAGTGCTCTCATCCATTATTTGGTATAATGTTTTGTCCTTCTTTGTTAGTTCTACTTTAATCCTCTCATATTCTCGAATTTCTTTTTGCAAATCTACAGGGAGTAGTGTTTTCTCCATTTATTTTTAATCCAGGGCTATCTTGTTGTTCTGGATGACATAAATGCCAATCAAAATATAATTATAAATTTTTCAAATGTCAGCATATTGAAAAGTTTGACTTCAATAATGTCAATCACCTATATTTCCTCCCAATTACAATATACAACCAAAATCCACAAAGTTTGCAAGTTACAGCAAACCTTTCTTATGCTTTAATTTTCCTAAAACTAAAGAAACTTATAATTCTAAAAGATATTATTTCTTAATAATGGTGTAAGAATATTGCCAATTTCATTTTAATTGGGCAGGAACAATTTAGGAATAACTCATTTTCTGCCCATTTTTGACCTACCTGTAAAAGATGGCAATTTATTCACAGTGGAAGCCAACTCTATACCAAGAAGGAGCAATTATTAGCATTTCATATCAAGTACAAATTCAGAGCTTCCAAGTTGTCAGCAAAATCATGTGCAAATTATCAGCAAGCTAAAATTAGCAGAGTTGATAACGATAAGCACAATAAATTCTACATAGCATTAAAATCTCACTATGTGAAAAGCACAACTTGAGATTTTGGACCTTTGGAAAACGAGCCCGTGGGTATATTTCTTCATTTCGATGTAATCTGTCCCAACCATTTTATTATTGGCCTAAGATAATCACTGCTTGTGTTTACATGCATGGTTATTTATAAGATAATTAGGTTCATTTTTGAGTATGTAAAGCAACAAATGTCTCCCAAGGCTCAAACTATTTTCAAATTATTCTTTGCCCTTTGGAACTTAGTTGCTTTTGAGCTTGGAGGCTTTGGTGTAGAATGTTTTATTTCTGCTTTAACTTATTTTTTCTTTTGATTGCAACCTCAGCTTAAGTGCTTATAAATTCTACACTTTCAGTTATTTCACAGAGAAATAATGTGGGATTGACTGTACAAATGGTGTACTACTGATAAGAAAGTTTGGAGAGTGTACTTTGGCAAAACCACATCAAACTTGACAGTGCCTAAGATTTGTAATTCTCTTATTGTCCCTACTCATCCAGTACCATTATTTTTTATCCTCATAGCTCATTCTTCCTATTAGATCAGAATGTGAAGTTTGATAATACTCACATGTTATTAAGGTAAATGATTGATGGATATTGAATGAGCATTGTCTGTACACCAGAAATGGACAAACATGTTAGCCCTTGTGGAATTCCAGATCATTATTCACCTGAGAATCCTGATAAAACACAGATTCAGATTCAGCAAGTTTGGGGGTGTGGGCTGATATTCTGCATTAGTGATAAGTGCCCAAGGAGTAATGATGTTCCTGGTCCAATCCAGGAACTACATTGTGAGTAGAAATATTCTAGGAAAGTGAGAAAGAGAAATAATAAAAATAAAATAAATGATTTTTTTAGAGGATTTAAAATGTTATGGAGAAAAAGCCAATCAGGGAATAGTTAAAGATTTTCAAGAATAGGGTTCTAATCTTAAATAGGGTAGTCAGGAAAATCTTCACTGACAAGATGATATTTGAGTAAAAACCTCAAAGTCTTATATAATAAGGCACACAGATATATGGGAGAAATATATTAAGGCATGACAAGTAGGCAAATATGGCTTGGGTGGCATGAACACAGAAAGAAGCCTAGGAGAGATGTCAAAGGGTTAACATGGAGCCAGATAATGGGGTTTTGTATGCCTTTTAGTGATGACTTTGATTTTTATTCTGAGTGATGTAGAGTCATTAATATGATCTGATTATCTGTTGACAGAAACACTCATTGCTCTGTTGAGAAACAGAGGTGTACACACTCACGCACACAATTTACATGCAGGAGCTACTGCAATAAACCACATGAAGGTGATGGTAGTTTGGATCAGGACATTAGTAGTAAATATACTGAGTAATAGATACATGGTAGAGATGCCACATGTCACTGAAGGACTGATTTATTAACTGAGAGAAGAAATAAAGAAGAATACTAAAAATTATTCAAAGTTCTTTGGCCTGAGGAACTGTAAGGGAGGTGCTGCCATTATATAAGATGGGAAGATCAAATACACAATAGAATTAGAGAAAAGGGTAAGAGTTCAGTTTGGGGCATGTTAAGATTGAGATGACTATTAGACAATCAAGTTTAAAGGTTGAATAAGCAACTGAATATATGAGTCTGGAGTTCAGGCCAGATATAGGTGTCATCAATCTATATATGCAATTTGAAAGCAAGAGCATGGATAAGATCACTGTTAAAGTCGGGATTGGTAGAAGTGTTCAATTAGTTAAATATTAAGGAATCCCCAGTTAAGATATCATAAAGAAGGGAGAAAGTGTTAATGGAAAAAAATAAGTGAAATTGGTAGAAGAACAAAAGGAGAATATGGTGACCTGGAAGCCAGGAAGGCAATGTTTCAAGGAGAATAGGAGGATCAACTGAGTTCTTAATTAATGATGAATTTATAATCATATGTAGGAAAGTGGAACCAACTGGGGATCTTGAGGACTGCTATTTTTATAGAGTGGTAAGCTGATTAAAATAGGTTCAAGATAGAAAGGGAGAGGGCACATACAGGAGTTTTTGAGGGAGTTTTTTTGTTTTTGTTTTTGTCTTTTCTACCATCAAGGACTGGATATAGGGTAAGAGGAGGATTTATTCAAGGATGTGAGAAAACTACATCTAATTTGTGTGCTGAACAAAGAATAAACAGAAGAAAATTGATGATGTAAGTTAAGAGAAGTATAATCACTGTAGCAATAACCCCCTAAGGCAAGAGGGCATCAGAACCAGTGCACAAGTGAGGTGATTGGCTTTGCTAGAAACACAAAATGTTTACCCATTACAACAGAAGACTAAGAAGAGAATATGGGTAAAGGTGTAAAAATCTATGGGAAGATATGGGAAAGTAAGGGGAAAAATGGAGAATGAGGTTGGAAAGGAGATATTATAGGTATTGTGAGAGAAGAGTACACAAGAAATCATTCCCTAGGAGACTAACAAAGTTCTTGAGAATTAGGAAAACATAGGGTGACTATAAGAAGGAATGGTGGGTCCACTTGATGTTGGATATCAAGTGCATAAATTGAAACCAAGAAACATGTTTATGTGTTTTTCCCTAGGTATATTCAGCTGATTAGCAATGCTCTAATTCAGCCTTAGCTTCACTTTGATGTCTCAAAAGGGGTCATAAACTCAGGGAACAATGACAACTATGTAACAGTATCTCAATCATTCTATTGTTGCAAAGGCTTGCTCCATAAATCACAGTGTAGAACTCTGTAGCAATCTGGACTTGATCAAGCCTAAAATTCTAAGTGTACATTTAATAGTACTGAACCTATATCCAAATAGTAATAACTTCTTATTCTCTGATTGTTTGTTAAAAGGTCTTGAAGCAATTAGTGCTTTCACATGGGTGTGCAATACAGAGAGAAGAAGGAGTTGCCATAGGTAGCCAGGCTCTTCAGAAAGACATAGTCCAATATATAAATTCAGTCCCAAAAGGAAGAAGATTTCTAGCAAGAAAGCAAAATATCAGGTATTATTATCATATTTGAAAATGCCAAGGAATATCTTACTAATCGTACTTAATGGAAGGAAGAGAAATAGCAAGGATCCATATAATCATGGAGAGAGAAGTTTTTGTTTTTCTTCTTTATGTTTTGTTTTTTACACCCCTACCACTTCAACCACATGTAAGAAGGAAATTAAAGTTAATTACATTTTTTTCAGTTTTTCATGACATTTTTAACACACACAATAACATCTAATGAATAAGGGGATGGGTGTCTTATTGTCTGAACAATCTGATAATTTTTTAACCAATCAAGTTCCTTACTTGTTTTTCTACTTAAAACTATGGCACTTATTCAGCTTCATTGAGCCATAATTGATAAATAAAATTTGTATATAATTAAGGTGTACAACCTGTGTGAAACAATTACCATAATCGAGCTAATTACTATATCCATCACCTCACATAGTTGCCATTTTGTGTATATGTGTGTGGTGAGAAAATTTGAGATCTATTCTCTTGGCAAATTTCAAGTATACAATGCATTATTAACTAAAGTCACCATGTTGTACATTAAGTCTCCGGAACTTATTTATCTTATAACTGAAGTTTGCACACTTTGACCAATAACCAATGCCCTCCCCAGCTCCTGGCAGCTACCCTCCTACTCTCTGTTACTATGAGTTTCACTTTTTGTTTAGATTCCAAGTATAAGGGAAATCATTCAACATGTGTCTTTCTGTGTCTGCCTTATTTCACTTAGCATAATCTCCTCCAGGTTCATCCATATTGTAGCAAATGGCACAATTTTCTTCTTTTGAGAATGGGTAATATTCTGTCATATGTGTACAACACATTTTCTTTATCTATTTATCTGTTGATGGACACTTTTTTGCATGTCTTGGCTGTTTTGAACAGTGCTTCAATGAACTTGGGAGTGCAAAAGACATGCTGATTTCATTTCCTTTGGATATATACCCAGAAGTTGGATTGACAGATCTTATGGTAGTTCTACTTCTAATTTTTTGAAGATTCTCCATACTGTTTTTGATATTGTTTATGCTAAAACTCTACCTTTCACTCACACTTGAAAATGCATATAAGAAGTTGGACACAAGACTTATTGTGCTTGGTGTTCAAGGTCCCTGCAGAAGCAAAAGTGTGGACCTACTGACTGCATGCTTCCCTTGATTCCCTTTCTACCTCAACTATTATTCCTGCCTCATTAGACACTGATTCACTTTAATTCATCATCTTTTTCCAGCACTATCCTTGTCCCTCATATCTAATGACAAATTTTCCTTCTATGGTTGTGACAGTGTAGCCCTTGATTCTTTAACTCACTTTTGTATTTATTCTTCCTTTACTTCTGGCCACCAGGTCAATTAGCTCACTTATTTCAGCTATAACACTTAGGATCTAAGCTCAGCATCAGTACACAAGGCCATTATCCCTTCAAGGTCTTCCCATGCATCATACAAAGAGAAGTCAGGCACTTATAGAATATGCTGAAATTTTAAGCATATTAGTTAACATTTCAACCTACTTCAACTCCCATATCCAGTAGGTTGCCTGATTCTGTCAGTTCACCCTCTGAAACTCCTCTTGTAACAATTCCCTCCTCTCTATTTAAATACCCAATGTCAATGTTGTGGCATTGGTTACTCACTGCCATGGACTATGGAGGTAACTTCTTAAATAGTTTCCTAACTTTTGATTTTACTCCTGTTAAAATGTCCATATTCCCCAAGTGATCTACAAATGCAATGCAATCCCTATTTAAATCCTAATGACATTTTTTGCAGAAATTGAAAACAACAACGTTGAATTTATATGGAACCACAGAAGATCCCTAATAGCCCAATCAATCTTGAGAAAGAAGAACAAAGCTGGAGGCATCACACTTCCTGATTTCAAAATATATTACAAAGCTACAATAATTAAAACTGTATGGCAGTGGCATAAGAACTGGCACATAGACCAATGGAACACAATAGAGCCCTGAGACAAACCACACATATACAGTCAACTGATCTTTGACAAGTGTGCCAAAAATACACGATGGTGAAAGAAGAGTCTTTTCAATAAATGGTGTTGGGAAAATCTGATATTCACATGTAAAGAAATGAAAGTGAACTCTTATCTTACACTGTACACAAAAATCATCTCAGTATGTATTGAAGACTTATGTGTAAGACCTGAAACTGTAAAATTCTAGAAAAACACATAGGGAAAAATCTTTATGACGTTGTTTTGGCAATAATTTCTTAGATATGACACCAAACTCACAAGCAACAAAAGCAAACATAGATAAGAGGGACTCTATCAAGCTGAAAAGCTCTGCACAACAAAGGAAACGACAGATAGTTAAAAGACAATTTATGGAATGGGAGAAAATACTTGCAAACCATAAATCTGGTAAAAGCTTAAATTCCAAAATACATAAGGAACTCCTACAACTCACTAGCAAAACATAACAAAGCAAAACAAACAAAAAAACTAACCCCCCCCCAGAACTAATAACCTGATTTAAAAATGAGCTAAAGACTTAAATAGACATTTCTCCAAAGGAGACATAGAAATGTACAATAGGTATATGAAAAGATGTCCAATGTCACTAATAATTACAGACATGTATCCAAACCACAATAGGATGCCACTTCACAAATGTTAGGATGGCTATCATAAAAAAAGTAAACGATAACAAGCATTGGAGAGAATGTGGTGAAATCAGAACCCTTGTACACTCTTGGTAAGAATGCAAAATGGTGTAGCTGATATGGAAAACAGTATGGAGTTTCCTCAATGAATTAAAAAATAAAACTACCATATGATCGAGAGATCCAGCTTCTACGTATATTTGACATCAGAATCTTGAAGAGATATCTGCACTCCCATGTTAATTGCAGCACTATTCATAATAGCCAATAGGTGCAAACAACATAAATGCCCACTGATGGATGGATGGATAAAGAAGATGTAATGCACACATACAATGGAACATTAGCCTTAAAATGGAAGGAAATTCTGCAATATGTGACAACATAGATGAATTATAAGAACATTATGCTAAGTGAAATAAGTCAGTCAAAGGACAAATACTGCATTATTCCACTCAAATGAGGTATCTATAATAGTCACATTCATAGAAACAAAGAACGGAATCCGCTTTGCCAGGGGCTGGGGAGAATGAAAAGTGAGAAGTCTCTGTTCAACAGATACAAATGTTCAGCCAAGCAAGATGAATAAGTTCTAGAGATCTGCCATGCACCATTGTACCTATAGCTAACAATACTTAATTGTACACTTAAACAATTGGTTAAAAGGGTAGATCTCATGTTAAGTCTTCTCACCACAATAAAATAAAATAATCACTTCAAAAATCCATAAGGAGAGCTGTCAGACTAGTCTTGCTAAAATAGAGCTATTTTCAATGACTCTATATTCTTTAAATACATCAAAGGACTTTAAATTGTAGAACATATAGAAAATGAAGTTTTTGAATTTTCTTTCAAAATATTTTACCATCATGTCCCATCCTACCTTTTTATTTATAATTAATCATGAATGGGTCAAAATAAAACATAAAAATTATAATTATAAAATTTCTAGAAAAAGGTAAGATAATTTTCTATGATTTTTTAGACTAGACACACAAATATTATGAAATATAAAAAATACAAAAGATAAATTTTACTTCATCAAAATTTGATCTCACAAATGACCATTATTTAAAACTCGCAAAGGCAAACTCTTGGCTGGGAGAAGATGTTTATAATACATATATCTGCCAAATGACTGCTGAGGGACATGAGGGAATTTTTTGAGTGACGGAAATAGTCTGTATAAAGATTGATATAAAGTGTACACAGATGCAGATATTTGTCAAATCCATCAAATGATATACTTAAAATGGATGTATTTCATTGTATGTAAATTATACCTCAATGATGTTGAAAATAAGGATAATAACAAAAATAGTATCATTACCCACATTATTCTTTCTTAAAGAGCTGAGGGATGCAAAAAGAAATGTTTTTTTAGGATGGATATTGAAACTGGTATTGTAGTTGTTGATTTGCGTATATTTCTGAACCAATTTTCATTCATCTTGGCTTGTTGGCTCAAATAGTCTAGCGATCCTATGAATCAAATGCTAATCCTTTTCTATTTCATATCCTGCAATGACTCCCCATTCAGCATAGTATTCAAGTTTCCCAGTGTTATAACCTCAGCTTTTGGCTATATTATAACATGCTCCCATGTACTTTTACATTGCAAAGCTATGTGTCCCATCATATGACTTAAATATACTAAGGTGGTCAATTCTGCATTTTGAGATTTGATTCTTCCTTGAACATAGTTTTCACACCTGTGTTTTCATACCTACTCTTCATTCTGTAAACTCGGCCACTTCCACACAGTTTGTTATTCCCCCTATATTTTAATGCCTAATTTTCCCCAGCTCATTAGAAATAAACTGTCTTTTAGTATAATGTAAAACTACTTATTGCTCTTTGTTTGACATCCTCCTTGACTGTAAGCTAAAGGCCACCGACCCTGACCTTTATGTTTGTCTCCTGAGTACTTAACTTGTGAAAAATAGCACACATAGACTACTTAACAAAGTGTTCTTGAAGCAAATTTTTAAATCTAGGTTAGCAACTCTGGGCACCAGAATCTTAACTTAAATGTAAGCTTGACCTGTCTAGATATATACATCTAATAATACCTAGAGAAGTTGGTAACTTTTGATATTTATATTGCTAAAAATTTGATTTGTAAAAATCACTGATTACTATTTTGGCATGAAATTGCATGAAAAGCATTAACAATAATAAAGTTGACTACTGCAAAGACTTTATAGAAGGAATCTTGAAGACTTTCATGTTCTCATGGTCAGATACCAGCAAAGACCCTTTGCTAACCTCAGGAAATGATTTCTGTTCTAGAATTCTCCTAAATTCTCTTTTCTTTGCATTGTACTGAACCCTCTGATTTCTTTTTTCTATTTGTTTTATACCATGTAATTTTACATAATGTTGATTCTGGGATGGGTTATGGTGTTTCCATTTTAGGATACTGTTAAAGTCTATTATTAAAACTGCACAAACTGAAGTTATTTTTAAATAACTGGGTATTAAATAAATACCTTCTAAGTAAACGTTGCAAAGTGCCAGATCCTTCCCCCACCCCCATCTTGTTAATAAATAATGGATTCCAGGTCTCTTACCTAAACAACCTTTGCTGGGAGATTTCTCTTTACCCTGGATTCTCTCTACCATAATCAATATACTTCATCAAGGAGTTGGCAGAGGCATATAAAAGGCTGCTTTCTCTCTCTGCTTCTGAAAAGCAGAATGCCTTTTCAGAAGCAGAGATAGGCTCCTTATTCCCAACTTGAAAATTGATCACAGACTTTTTATGCCAGGAAACATTTATACATTGTCCTGCATCATTTCCACTGTGCCTTTTCATTAATCAAAGTCTGTATCCTTGTCTGAAAATGACATGCCTTGGACTTGCTTGGGACATATGACTCAGTCATAAACTGGAAGGAAAGTTTTCTGTATTCTCCTCAGGCAATTATTTTTTCTTATTTAAAACTCTTTCTGGAAATTTGAGATAGTAAGCTTCTTCCTAGAGGCACAGACAATGTATATTTTGAGATTGCCCCATAGTTCCAATTTTCTGACTTTTTTCTTTTCAGTAATGTTAATATATTTAATGAAAAAATATAAATTTAGTGTTTATGTTTTTGTAAAACTTTAATCTGTATGGATTCACAGTTCATATTAAAAATCCTTTGTTACACCATGAGTTTCAATGTGGGATTCAAAAACTCTGTTCATCATAACTAAAGGATATTTTATAATATACCTATACTAAAAAATAAGGTTAATTTTCTTGGACACTTGCTGTCTGATGAAAACACAGTACTGCAATTTGCTCTAAAATTCCAGGGCCAATTTTGTTGCCAAGATGTATGAAATTATCCTCTGGGCATAACAGACATTGTAGGTGGGCTAATTGCAACTAAAATGGAAGGATGATTATTCGTCCTGTTTCAAAATGTTAAGCAAGAAGTGTCTTTGAGTCACTGCCTAGACAGCATTGAAAAGGGGCTTAAGGGCAGTGACATATATGGTCTTAATTAGATGAGTCACATCAAATTCCCTGTAGTTCAAGGGACAAAGTCTCTGCTTCCTTGGAAACATGCTCTATAATGACTTGATCAAATAATAGCCATGAAGCCCAACCTGGGCTAGAGGCTATGCCCATGTATTAGATGTAGATGATCATCTCCTTCTGTGTCTTCACATAGTCTTTCTTCCGTGCATGTCTGTGTCCTAATTTCACCTTCTTATAAGGATACTGGTCATATTGAATTAATGCCTACCTCAATAAACTCATTTTGGCATAATTACCTCTTTGAAGGTCCTGTCTCCAAATACAGTGACTTTCTGAGATACTGGGGTTAAGACTTCAATATATGAATTTTCTGAGTGTACAGTTAAGCCAATAACAATCTGGGGCCAATTCTCTTCCCTAGTGTTTGTGCTAAGAAATTTCTCTGAGTCACTTGGAAACTCTGTGGCACCTCTTTCATAGCAATGACCTGTATAGTTCAGAGCTTCATGAGACTGTTAATCTATTTAAAATGTATTTGAATGAGGTTTCAGTCTCCTAACATTTGTCTTCTTGTCAGAACTTACCATTCCCAGACAAGGTGAACTTTGTCACCAATGCTGCAAATTTTTTTCTAATTGGGAGACCTGGTTTGGCTACATAATAACCATAATAGAATATAGTGATGAAATGCTCTTTGATTCTAGAAGACATTTGTCTGACACCAAAGTTACCATCAGCACTCCTAGAACATCCTAGAAAAAAATGACTTTATTACTCATTGTTATATGCTTATACTATACTACACTATATAGAAATACCTAAAAATCAACTCTTTAAATAATGTTAGTGCCCTGTTATATTCTGAAATAATAATTAATGAATAAAAACTTGATGATCCAGCATTCAGAAACAGCAGGTATTGACAAACTCAAATCCCCTTCATTTTGATCTAGGTACAGATTTGTTTCTACATAATAGGCTTATACATTTTGGAAAGTAATACAAAAACATAATAGAAAGTAGAATAAATACTTAGATGCTCAGAAATCTGTATTGTTTCCTCAAAAAAGAATTAGTTTATACGTGGTGTTGAGACTGCCAAAATGTTTTCACAGCTTTTCTTGACCCCAGTAACTGTATGCCAGGAAAACGTATTTGGAGAAAACCATCATCTTCATTTATGTTGTGATAATTTAAGCCCAGGACAGTAGTAGATTTCATTATTTACAAACTCTCACTTTGAAATTTAATTATGTATTGTCTTTTGCAGTTATCTAAGAGCTTCATTGTTTACTTCTCATCCTGGCAAGATTCTAAAATCTGTGGGTGCAGGTGTATGTCTTTGAAAAAGTGCTGGCAATAGTCCTTCCCAGAATTACCTAATCAATGCTGGAATTTGCAAACCATATTCAGGAAATATTTGTAACATTGGACTTGAAAACAGGCTATAAATGCTGTCTTAAACTCCAGAGGGCAGTGTATCTCAACCTGAATCAGAATCCCCAAGAATTTCTGGAGATAAGGGTGGAGTCACGAAATACAAGTTTTTAACCAGCCCCTCAGGAAAATACTTCTTCACACTAAAGTTCAAGAATTTTATTACAGGGTTTTATAATGTTAGCTGAGCCACACAAACAAGGCCCCTGAAAGTTATTTCAAATCCCCCTATCTTCCATCATAACCTTAAACCCAACCAGTCACTAAATGTGATCAGTTCTGTTATCCTCAAAATTACTGCTATTTTTTCCCTTTTTTCCAACCCCACTGCCAGTGTCATAATTCAGGCTCTCCTGATTTCTGTTTTGACTCTATAATAATTCTCTCATTGGTCTATATTTCTCCCACTTTAATGTCTCATTAATTTACTTTCCACATAGGACCTAGAGTGGTCCTCTTAAAGGGCAAATCCAACACAGCGAAAAACCCAGTTAAAATGGAAGTATGACTGTTCTTCCTGTTTCAGAAGGAGATAGGGCAGAGAAGCCTCCCTTGGGACCACCACCTCAAGTGGTATCTTTGTCCTTTCTTCTCTTGAGTCCTCAATTCAGTGAAATAGACAGTGAAGTCCCTGAGTATGGCTAGGTGTGCCTTACCAAGTAGGGTTCCTAGAGAATCCTACAGCCTCCCCTGCAGGAGCTTTCCATGGTCTTCATGCTAAACCCAAACCTTGTCTCAATGTATACGAGATCTGTCAAAATCTGACCCTTGTTACCTCACCATTATTCTTATCTTTTATTTAGATGTTATTTATATTTATATTTAACAAATTTTCTATTAAATTTTAGCCATGCCTTTGCATTATTTAATTTATTTTATTTTATTTTAGTGGTTGTCCTAGGAACTAAAATGTATTTCCCTAATTTTGACAATCTACTTAGAGTTAATACAGTAGTACCTCACCTCAAATGTCAAATCTTTGAAAATGGACTTACATACTCCCTGTTCTTTGTAGCATATCTGTTATATACATTATAACTACATATGCTGTAAAACCCACAATCCCATGCTATTTTTCTTTGATTAATATATAGTTTAAAAATTAATAGAAAAATATCCTATATTTATACATTTATTTACAATCTTGACATTTTATATTTATTCTTGATTTTAGTTTCCTTCTTGTATCATTTTCCTAAGAAGCTTCCTTTACTATTTTGTATAGTGCAGATTTGTTGGTACTAAATTCTTTTAGTTTTATTTAATGACATTATTTGAAAGGTATGTTCATTGTATAAAAAAACTATGTTGGAAACACACACACACACATACACATACATACTGCACCTAGTTTCCCCTGGGTTTTAGTGTCTTCAATTCTGAGGCTCTCATGTCATATAAAACTGATGAAATAAATTTGTTATGCTTTTCTCTTGTTAATCTGTCTCTTGTTTTAGGGGTGTTAGCCACAAACCTTGAGATGGGTGAAGAGAAGATATTACTTTCTTTACCCTACAATTGCTACCATTGCAATTTGTTTTGCTAACAGGTTTAAATTACAAACAAGGATTATATTTGGCATATGCGAAAGCAAATCTATACCAATAACAGGGCAACAACTTTGTCAAAAGAATACACAACCTGCCTCTCTCCACCTCTCAGGGTGCAGCACACACACACATGCACACACTTCAGAAAAAGGATTTAAAGAAGATGCACCAAAATCTCAACAGTGGGTCTCTAGAGGTTAGGAATATGGGTGACTTCTTTCCCTTCACTGTGTACAGGGATTCTGACTTGTAGGGTTGACAAAATCCTTGCAGCTTGTCCAACAGTGCTGAGCAAAGACAACTCTTGCTCTTTCTTAAGTCTAAAACTATGAGCCCCTTGGAAGTACCCTATGTCTCTTTTATGTGAGTAAGCACTTTTGTTTTTGGCCAATTTACTATGGGAGAAGAGCAGCCAAACTAAGTTTCCCAAAAGCATTCCTTAAAGTTTCCAATATACCTGGGTCTCAGGGTGAGCAAACACTTATCTAGGATTATCTATCTGGTGATAGAAATGGCTCTTTGAAAAATCTTTCTGCCACTGTGTCAATAGTAACTCTTAGTTAAAATGAAATTATTTAACACATTCTATAGAAAAGGACACAGAAAGCCCATTAGTGCTGTATCATAGTTACCTACACAATACTATTTTGCAGTTGTTTAATATACTTACAAAGTATAGAGGCTATAAATGTTCAGGGAAGCATTCAAGCAAATATCACATTTGTATTTCAGTTTTACAGATTATAGAGTAAATGGCATGTCTCATATTTCTTAACACCTATTTTGCACTTGACCACGGAATCTTGCTAGGTTAGGGAGAAAGGTTCTTTCTGAGGACTAAAGAATCTGATACCAGTTAGACTCCTTCCCAAAGCCATGCTAGAAGTCTCTTTTCTGTTTCATGGTGACTTTATAGAACTCATTTGTCTTTAAGGTGGTTGCTGCCTCCCCAGTCTTTGTTCTAATAATTAATCAGTATTAAGTATCACATGGTGCAAACAGCATATTTCAAGGATGTTATTGCCCTTCTGCAGTTGCTAAGCAACACCTCCTTCCCCTGAGATAGACAAAATAGTTTAGAGGAGATACCAAAAGAAGTGTTCTTATTTCGGGACAATTCTGCTGTACCTGGGAAGGGGACAAAACAGGGAAGCCTCTCTTGGGACCACCCACTCATGTGGCATCATTGTCTGTTCTTCTGAGTCCTCAATTCAAAGAAATTGACAATGAAACCCCTGGTGTGGCTGGGTGTGTGTTACCAAGTACAATTCCTAGAGAGGAATTCTGCAGCTTCTGCTGCCTCGTCATGCAGCCATCACCATGTTATTGCAGGGGATAGTTCGGATACTAAGGGAGGAAGGTTCGTGGGCTTCATCAACTTACTAGATACCAAATTAAGAAATGTTGCTCAATCATAGGAAAGGCTTATAGTCCCCAGATTCAGTGATTGCAGTTTTCAAACGTTTGCAGTCATTGTTCTCTAAGTAGGATGCTGCTGGAGCCTACTCCTGAGGTTTTTGCAGTCAATATATTGCACCATCTAAAGGAGTCCCCAGTGCAGGAGATGGAAAATATGATCAGCTTTTAGTGTCACACAGGCTGGATTGTTATTGCTAGCCCTGCTATTTACTGACTGTGGAATCTGTGGCAAGTAAATCTTTTGGAGCCCCTGTCTCTTCTTCTTTTAAAAAGTGGATATTGTCGCCTAAGAATTGGCTCAACAGAAATGTTTGAACAAAGATATTTTACAATGGTGTTTATGACCTTATTGTTTGTAATAGCAAATACAACAAAAACCAAAGTGAATATCATTAATAGAGGAATGATATTATTTTGGCATCTCTGTATAACAAAATATTATGCTGGCACTAAAAATAATGAGATAGATCTATGTGTGTGGACATGGAAAGAAAGTCAAGATATTTTATAAAATTGATTAAGTATAAGCATAATATAAAAATCTATGTATAGGTAGACATGTGACTATGATACTAATGTACATACTATAAGCATTTATACAGTTTTAAACAGTGTAACAATGTATAACTGTGAACAGTGGTTATCTAGTGCCTCTTTTATGTTCAATTTATTCTACTTGTATAAAAAGAGACATTTAAATTACTGATTTTTTTGAAGTCAGGGTCCAAACAAGTTTCACACAAAGCATGTGTCTCTTAAGTCTCTTTTAATTTACAGCAATTTAAACCCATCCTTTTATGTCATTTATTTGTTGAAGAACCCCGACTGTTCATATTGGGGAGTTTCCTGCATTCTGGATTAGCCTGTTTGGGTCTTTAAAGGGTTGTGCAAAATATTCTTGCATCATCTATATTTTCTGTAAAATGGGAGAATATCTACAGACTAGCTGAAATGCAGGTTCAACTCTTTGGGCAAGAATACTTCACAGGAGGCATTTTGTGTTTCAAATTGCATCAATCCAGAGGTGAAGGATGTTTGAATTGCATTGCAAAAAAAGGAGATTTTTCAAAGGCTACTGTTTTTTCTACACTTATTATTTGTAATTAGTCTACAAAGAACTTTTTTCAATGTCTATTTGCTTGCCCTGAAATACGGTTTTTACAGGAAGGGCCAGATAGATTTATTCTGTCCCTTTCATCAATTTTCAGAAGAATTTTTGGTGCCATGGTAACCTTTAAATATTTCCAATTACACAGACACATGCATACAAAATTATATATATGCTATGCTATCTATCATATGTATATATATGTATATATTAATATATATAAAACTTTGCATATTCTTATAAATTTTTATATTTGGTATGTTTTAGTCTATAGCAGTAGTTATTCTTTTGGAGGATGAAATTTCTGCTTCCTCAGTGGGCCTCCAACATACTGGCCACATCTTGCTCATTAAGATTGAATGGTATGATGTCACTGATTTAGTGGACCAGAGTGATGCCTATTTTTGCTAAATGTATTGTTGCCCTTTCCAGGGTCCAGTGTAGTTAACTTGGCCCCATGAAGCTGGTTGGTCTCCTTATGGGATTGTGCCCTATCCAGCACTCAGCGTCGGTCTGTTTCTGGCAGGCTGGATATTAAGCAGCAGCGGCAGAAGTAGCTAAGTCAGTCTTGGTGAGTGGAAGTCCATACTGTTCCATGTATAGCCTCCTTCCCTCATCTTATGTGTCCTCCACTCATGTGCCCATTGTGCTGATGATAGACACTGGCTAACCACAGCTGGCCAAGTAATTTTCTATTCTCTGATAGGTAATACAAAGATCTTCACTCCTTGTGCCCACTTCCATATACATTCATGTGCCAAATAGTAACATTTCTGTCAATTACACACCACATATAGGACATAATACCGAAAGATTATAATGAAGCTAACAATTTTCTACAACCTAGTGAAGTTTTAGCCTTTGTAATGTCATAGTGCAATTGCATTACTTATGTGCTTCTGGTGATGCTGGTGTAAATAAACCTACTGTGCTGCCAGTTGTATGAAAATATAGCAGATACAATCACGTACAATATGTAATACTTGATACTAACAACAAATGAAATGATTGTTACTGGTTTATGTATTCACTATACTATACATTTTATCATTATTTTAGAGTGTACTCTTCCTACATATTAAAAAGACAACTGTAAAACAGCCTCAATCAGGTTTCTTCAGGAGGAGGTATTCCAGAAGAAGGCATTGTTATCACATAAGATGACAGCTTCATACATGTTATTGCCTCCGAAGGCCTACCAGTGGGACAAGATGTAGAGAAGGAAGATAGCTATATTGGTGATCCCGATGCTGTTCAGGCCTAGGCTAATGTGTGTGTTTGTGTCTTAATTTTTAACAAAAATATTTAAAAAGTAAAAAAAAAATTAAAAATTTTAAAAAATTAAAAATAGAAAAAAGCTTATAGAATAAGGATTTAAAGAAAGAAAATATTTTTGTATAGCTGGACAATATTTTTGTGTTTTAAGCTGTGTTATTACAAAAGAGTCAAAAGGTTTAAAAATATTAAAAAGTTTATAAAGTAAAAAATTAACAGTAAGTTAAATTTGTTACTGAAGAAAGAAAAATATTTTTTATAAATTTAGTGTAGCCTAAGTGTACAGTGTTTATATAATGTCTAGTAGTGTACAGTAATGTCCTAGGCCTTCACGTTCAGTTACCATTCACCCACTGACTCACCCAGAGAAACTTCCAGTTCTGCAAGCTCCATTTATGATAATTGCCCTAGAATGGTGTACCAGTTTTTAACTTTTGGACCATATTTTTACTTTACCTTTCCTATGTTTAGACACACAAATATTTTCCATTGTGTTACAATTGTCTACAATATTCAGTACAGTAACATGCTGTACAGGTTTGTAGTCTATGAGCAGTAGGCTGTGCCATCCCTAGGTGTGTCGGAGGCTATACCATCTAAGTTTGTACACTCTGTGATGTTTGCACAATGATGAAATCTCCTATTGATGCATTTATCAGAACTAATCCCTGTCATTAAGAGATGCATGACTGTATTTTTTATGTTACAAACATTAGGGTGGTCATGAGAAAGGAATATGCAAGAATACAATGTGGGCAGTGAGCAAGCTAGCCCACTAAGTTTAGTTATAAATGATCTGTTTTCACAAGTAGATGTATATGAATAAGCAAATCTGGGAAACTATATTCTGCAATTTTACATTTGGAAAAAAAATGTGGCTTAGAATAAAGACATGATCTTTGGTAATATAAAGGTTGCATAAATTCTTAATGCTTTAAGTCTTTCTAATTTTAATGGAAGTGTAACTACTTGATTAAGTCAGTAAGATAATTTCCTCTCATAGATGTTCCTTAATTACAATGGTCATCTTCAGTGCCTTATAATTTTAACCTAGGATTAGTCAATATTTTACCTTATTATTTTTATTCTACAACTTTATGCAAAAAGAGGATGAAACAGAGCGAATGTTTGAAAATTAGCCACTAGATTCAATTTCTTTAGTTGTATACTCATTGAAGCACTTAGAAAATAAAAGACTTCATTAACAAAGATGAGTTCACCTGAATTGTTGGTTTACCTGGTGTTACTTTATATTGTTTCTCTAACCATAACTACTTGTTATTCATCATCTCACCATCAAATTTATCAGCTTCTCTAAACCACTGTGACTCTACTGTGTTGGTTTGCCCTCAGGTTTTACACAGGTGCTTTCAGTAATTCCATAATATCCATCTAACAGCAGCCAATTAAGTGCACATGCATGCGCACATCCAAGCACAGAGCTTTATTGAAATATAATTCACATATTATAAAATTAAATTTTGTATTATGTACAAATGAGTTCATTTTTGTAAATTCACAGAGTTGAATGAATATTTATCTAATTTTAGAACACATTTGTCACCTCATAAAGAAATCTTATGCCCGTTTAGTAGTCACTCTCTATTCCCTCCTCCTCCCAGTTCCTGGAAATCCTTAATCTACTTTCTGTTTCTATGGAATTACCTATTCTGGACATTTCATTCTTTTGTAACTACTTTCTTTCACTTACCATAATATTTTGAAGGATTAGTGATGTCATAGCATATATCAATAATTTAATCCTTTTTATTGTTGTATAATATTACATTCTATGGATACACCACATTTTATCCATCTATTCACCAGTTGATGAACCTTTGTTTTTTTTTATTTTTGACTGTTATGAATAATTCCACTGTATCAATTTTTGTGTGGGTGTAGCTTTTTATTTATACTGAATATATACCTAGGAGTAGTATTTCTGGATTGTATGATCACTCTATGTTTAATATTATGTGGAACTGTCGTAATAGTTTCCAAGGTGGATGCAACATTTTAAATCTTGACCAGCAAGGTATGCAGGTTTTAATTTGTCCACATCTTTGCCAACAATTGCAGTTGTTGCTGTCTTTTTTATTTTAGTCATTTTGGTGGGAATGAAATGATATATCATTGTAGTTTGAATTGACATTTTTCTGTTCCTAAGCATATTTTCATGTCCATATTGTTCATTTTATATCATTTTTGGATAAATATCTGTTGGAATCTTTTGTTCATTTTTTATAAATTGTATTATTTGTATTTTTCGTACATGCATGTGGAGTTTTAAGAGCTTTACATATATTCTGGATGCAAGTCCCTTATCAGATATATGAATAGAAAATATTTTCTTCCATTCTATGGGTTGTCTTTTCACTTTCTTGATATTATTCTATGAAGTGCAAAATTTTTAATTTTTGTGAAATTTAACTTATTTGTGTGTGTGTATTATTTGGTCTTCTGGTGTCATATCAGAGGAGAGATCATCTGGCTAAGGCTGATGTAGTCAGGGAAATTTGGGTGAAAAAAAATAACATTTGGGTTGGAATTGATATACAGTGATCCATAAGTCTGTGAGCGACAAGAATGGAAAGTAGACTGGAGCCAAATTCTCACGATTTTGAAGAACTAACTTTCAAATGTTTTGACTCCGTATTGGACAACAGGAAGTTATGAAGGTTTATGAGTAGAAGCTAGACCTAGTCAGAGCTGTAAGAAAGAAAAGTCAGTCTGGCAACTATGAGAGATATAGAAAGTTGATGAAAATAAAGGGCCAGTCAAGAGATCTCCAAGACAGTGCAAGTGCAGGTGAGAGGAAATAGAAAGGCAATCACAAAAGGGAACATGGGATGCACTTGAACAGAGGCTTTCTGTTAACCTTCATCAGGCTATTGAAAAAGATCTATGATGTAGGTATCTGAATGAAAAGATAAGATTTTAAATTGTTTAATGGAAACACAGGTAAATCCCATGTCACATAAGCCTCCACTGAATTTTACATATTTAGTTATCTTATTAAAAGTAGGTTTATACTTCAGCCTAACTAATAATTACATTAGGATCCTTTTTGTACTTCTTTCATTTTATCACTACGGCAGTTCACGGATCTCAGGGATAAGCATCAAACATTTCCTGTGCTAAATGTGGTTCAGTCTGCCATCATCAAATATAAGGTAGCCAATGATTTTCTTTTTTCAAATGGTTATATGTTATATCGTCATGCATAAATTTCCTTAAAACATGCATAATTGAAAAAAGGACCATGGAGATGTGTGCTTAACTCGGTATCTGTAGTTCATAGAATGAACGGTTAAATTCTAGTGGCATGTGTCTCCTCTTCATGGATAGCTCTGGAATTAAGATTTCCACAGAAAAAAATTCCAGTTTTTTCCACAGATATGGAAGATTAAAACTTAACAAATATGTAGGCCTCCTGTCAAAGACAAATCATCTGTACTTAGAATTGTTAACATTCCAGGATATTAAGATTTTGTTTTTCTTTGTCTTCATAGCAAAGTTATTCCTGTTTCAACTATTTCTGGAGTTGCTAAGAAAATGGTTTCACATGGAATTACGGCCACCTTCTCCCTTAATCTAATTGTATGTTAATACTTTGGCAGTAAATTTTGTATTGGATAAAATTTCTCCTGACACCCAAACAATAATTCAGAATATTAGGGAAAATGTGTTGACATACATGGGTTGTCTGGTAAATGCCAGGCATTGTGCTTAGTGATTCACATTTATGGTCTCACTACTTGAAAAAATTCATGGAGGAATATATTACTATCCTCAATTTAATTATGAAGGAATTGAAACACAGATTATGTCATTTACCCACAATCACAGAGCTAGGAAATTAAGCAGAAATGCAAATCTATGTCAGTCTGATGGCATAGCCTGTTCCCTTCTATTATAATAGCATAATTTGAAATAAACTTTTATTGAACACCTCCCAAGATGGTACTTCAGAGTTAGTCATTCCTGAAGAGAAGGTGATTTTATATTTCTTTGCTCTCTAGCCCCATGAAAGATACATGAAATTGCATGGCACTATGTAGGATAATCTTCCTATTGAGGTATAATTTTTAAAAACATTTCATCTTCCAAATTAGTAATTCTAGTGATTTTTTACCACATTCTTCCAGTCTTCCAGCTTATTTTTTCATCTTTTCCCAATGTAACCATTTTCTTATTGTAGTAAGAACATTTAACATGAAATCTACCCTCTTAACAAATGTTAAGTGCACAATAAAGTTATGTTAACTATGGCACAATATAGTAGATCTCTAGAACTTATTCATCTTTCACAACTGAAAATGTATACCCATTGAACGGCAGCTCCCATTTCTGCCTTAATCCAAGCCTTGGAAACCACCATTCTACTCGCTATTTTTAATGAGTTTGAGTATTTTAGAAACCTCATATAAATGGAAACATGCAGTATTTGTCCTTCTGTGACTGATATTTCACTTAGCATAATTTCCTCAAGTCTTTCCCATGTTGTCACATATTGCAGGATTTCCTTCTTTTTAAGGCCAAATCATATTCCTTTGTGTCTGTGCGTGTGTGTGTATCACATTTTCTTTATCCATTCATCTGTCAATGAACAATCAGGTTAATTTTGTATCTTTGCAATTGAGAACAGTGCTGCAATAAACATGGTGGTGCAGATTATTTTATCAAGATCCTGATTTCAACTCTTTTGGGTGTATACTCAGAAGCAAGATTGTTGGATCATGTGGTAGTTTTATTTTTAACTTTTGGAGGAGCCTCTACACTTTTCTATAGTGGCTGTATGATTTTACATTCCCACCAACAACGTCCAAGCGTTCTCATTTCTCTACATCCTCACTAATATTTGTTATTATTTTTTATAATCGCCATTCTACTAGGTGTGAGGAGATGTCTCGTTGTGGTTTGATTTGCATTTCCCTGATAATTGGTGGTGCTGAGCATCTTTCCATATTAATATATTTCTTGGCTATTTGTATCTCTTTGAAGAAATGTTTATTCTACTCCTGTGCTCATTTTTTAATTGGGTTATTTTATTTACTTATTTACTTTTGGTATCACCTTGTAAGAGTTTCTTATATATTTTTTATTTTAACCACAAAACTGTGTTACTTTTTTTGAGCAGCTAAACAAAATTGAAAAACCTATAGCCAGACTAAGAAAAAAAGAGAAAACACTCAAATAAATAAAATCAGCAATGAAAGAGAAGAAATTACAACTGATGCCACAAAAGTACAATGGATCATAAGAGACTACTTTGAACAATTATATGCTAACAAATTACAAAGTTGGAATAAGTGGATGAATGCCTAAAGACATACAACCCAAACATAACAAAAACCTAAATCATGAAGATATAAAGTATCTAAATAGGCCAAGAGTTAGTAAGAAGATTGAACCAGTAATCAAAAACTTCCCTCAAAAGGAAAACCAAGGAACAAATTACTTCACTGGTGAATTCTAACAAACACCTAAGTAATAATTAACACAAATACTTCTCAAAGCCTTTCAAAAATAACTGAAGAAGAAAAAGAACTTTCAAAATTATTTTCTAAAACCAGCATTACCTTGATACCAAAACCAAAAACACTGTAAGACTAGAAAACTACAGGCCACCACAAAAAATGATAAATAAGTGAAGTGATAGATATGTTAATTAGTTTGATTTAGTCATTCCATATCGTATACATATATAAAACATCACAGTGTACCCTACAAATATATACAATTATGATTTGCCAATTAAAATATTAATAAAGAAGGAAAACTACAGGCCAATAACGTAGATGCAAACTTCCTCAACAGAATACTAGCAAACTGAATTCAACACACATTACCATGATGAAGTGGGATATTATTGCTGGGATACAAGTGTGGTTCAACATACAGAAATAGATAAATGAAATACACCATATTAACACAATGAATAACAAAAAACATGGTAATCTCAATAGATGAAGAAAAAGCATTTGACAAAATTCAACATGCTTTCATGATAAAAACTCTCAACAAATTATGTATAGAAGGAATGTACCTCAACACAATAAAGGCCATATATGACAAGCTCTCTTCTCATATTATACTCAATTGTTGAATACTGAAAGCTTTTCTTCTAAAATCAGGAACAAGGCAAGGATGTCTGCTCTCATCACTTCTACTTCACATAGTACTAGAAATAATAGCCAGAACAATTAGACATAATAAAGAAATAAAAGGCATCCAAACTGGAAAGGAAGAAGTAAAACTATCTCTGCACATGACATGGTCTTACATGTAGAAAACACTAAAGACTTCACAATAAATCTTAGAACTAATAATAAAGTTCAATGAAATTTCAGTATACAAAATTAACAGACATAAAGTGGTTGTGATTCTATACACTAACAATGAACTATCAAAAAAGAAATTAACTATCCAATTTACGATATCATCAAAAAGAATAAAATACTTACGAATAAACTTAACTAAGGAGAAGAATGACACATACACTGAAATCTACAAAACATTGATGAAATAAATTAAAGAAGACACAATCAAATTAAAAGACGTCCTGTGTTCATGGATTGAAAGACTTAATATAGTTATAATTTCTAAGGAAATTTCAAAGAAATCTGCAAATTCAGTGCAATCCATCTCAATATCCCAATGACATTTTTTACAGAAATAGAAAAACAATCCTAAAATTCATATGGAACCACAAAGGATCCTGAATAGCCAAAGCAATCTGGAGAAGTAACAAAGCTGGAGGCATCACATCTCCTGATTTCAAAATATATTACAAAACCACAGAATTAAAAGAGTATGGTACTGGCATAACGACAGACTTGTAGACCAGTGGACCAGAATAGAGAACCCAGAAATCAACCCACACATAAATAGTCCCCTGATTTTCAACAAAGGTGCCAAGACTATAAAATGGGGAAAAGATAGTTTCTTCAACCCCTGGTGTTGGGAAAAGTGGATATTCACACACAAAAGAATGAAAGTGGACCCTAATCTTACACTATACAAAATTCAATTCAAAATGGATTAAAGACTTAAACATTAAGACCTGAAATTAAAATTCCTAGAATAAAACATAAGAGATGAACTTCATGACATTGGTCTTGACAATTATTTCTTTGATATTTCACCAAACCACAAGCAACAAAAGGAAAAAAAAAATAGACAAGTATAATCATTCTTTGACCTTGTTAAGACTCTACATCATTGAAAATAACATTTTCCCTTCTGTTTTGTCTCTTGTTCATTCTGTCCTGTTTTTCGTTCCCTTTCCATTTCGACTTTATTTAAAAGAAATAAACATTTCTTTCCTTTCACCTTAAATTTTCTAATCTCTCCATATTTTTTGTGCACATTTGGCAAACCAAAGTTCTGTTTTATTCTTTCTCCTTGCTTGTATATGGGAAAATGGTCAATACTGGGAAAATATTACACACTTTGCAACATGTTAGGATAATAAATACATGACAACCATCACAAATTGATATCTGCTTTAATTCTACTACCATCCTAGTACATTCTATTATTTTTCTCTCATCAACCTATTTTATCACTCAGCAACTGTTTTAAACATTCTCTTATCTCCTCAAGCTTCCCATGTTTTCTCCCTCTCCACCTTCGCATGGTACTCCACATACTCAATAGAAAAGCCCATATTGTGTTCTTTGGGAAAACAGCCATCAACCAGAATCCCCAACTTCTACTATTAAACCTACATACATCACTGCAACCCTGCCCTTCATCTTCTTTTTCCTAACTCTTTAACTGGGGAGCTGGGAGCTGTTCTCTGCCTCTCTAAGGTAATCTCTCCTCCACCTGCACTATGAATGCCATATTCTTTCATCACCTCAGGGATGGAACAACATGTTTTGTGCACTCTCCTACCCCTGTATTGTCAATCTCTAGAGTGTAGGCATGCTCATGTCATATATCTTGTGTAAAAGAACCAAATAAAACAGAACCAAAAAGCCCACAAAAACCTCCTTCAACTCATTTCACTCCCCAGTTACAACCCCCTTTCTTTTACTTCACAGCCAATGTGCCCATACAATTATATGCATTCACTACTTCTGTGTTTTCATCTCCTATTCATTCATTAATTCACTAATTAATGAACAATTGATTGATTGATTGATTAAACAAATCAGGCAACTTCAGCTTCACTCCAGGCCAACAACTCTCCCTGATATTACCATTGGTTCTTTTGTCACTGAATGCATTGGATAATTTTATCGCCATTTTGCTTAAACTTTCAGCAACATTGAACACTATTGACTAATATGTCAGTCTGGCAAAAGTTTTCCTGTGATTGTGAACACATTATATTCTTTTCAATTTCCTCCTACTTCTCTGGTTTTATATTGTATTGATAACTACAAAAGTAGTACTACAAAAGTCATTTAGAGTTACTCTCCCTTGATGCCTACAAAAAAACCAAGAAAAATAAAATACTGAGGTTCTTTAGCCATTTTTTGTAGCTAGGAATGACCAAACTATGCATTGCTAATAAGTTCTGGCAGGTATGATGTAGTCAAGAGGAAGAGTTACTCTTTCACTTCTCCCATTACACCTTTCTCTCTCTTTTACTATCTGACCCCCACATCCCACTTTTTGGAGAAGGCAGAAGTTACCCTGAACATATGAAAATAGCTGCCATATTGTGAGGATTATGGAGCAGAAAAATAGAGGGTACCTGGATTCTTGATGACATTCTTGAGCAACGTTAGCAGCCTTGGAGCACATATTCCATATACCAATATTTATACAAATACTTATGTGTTTAAGGTTGTTTTTTCAGTTTTTCTTTGTCTATGGCTCAATACACATCTCTGCATCATAAAATCTTCAATTCGTTCATATTGTTCTAAGGATATATTAGAAAGGATCAAACATTAGCTACAAGGCCTTATAGGATTTGACATTTTCTTAGTCTACCATTCTGGTTTTTCACTACTCTTTTTCCTAATTGGATTTTAAACCAAATCAGCCTCCTTTTAGTTTCTTGCATTTAGCATATTCTAGGCTGCCTTTGTACACACTGTTCCTTCTCCCTGCGGTTCTTTCCTGAGCTCGTATCTCAGTTCAAAATCACTCTCTTTATAAGCATTTCTGTCTCTTCAAGGAAATTACCCTGTCACATATACTTATAGTTTATTCTTTCATGCCATTGTGTAATTTCATGTTTCTGTGATTATTTGACTGTTGTCAATCTGTACCACTAGACGGGAAGATTTCTAAAACCAGGGCTTGCCTCTCTTTTCATTCACTATTGTATCCCCAGCACAAAAAGCTGTGTCTGGCAAATAGGACTCATTTAACAAATAAAAACTGAAATAGGATGATATTGGATTCCCCTCATTTCACTCTCCTCTCCTCGGTTTCCTATTCTCCAGATAGCGACCCTTCCCTATTTATCAATTTTTAAAGTGTAGGCTTATAAATACTACCATAAATCTGGTTCCCCAAGAAACAGACTCTGAAATGAAATTTAGCATGCAACATTTTTATTAGGGAGTGTCCTTGAGATCGTTACCTTCTTGAGTGAATAGAGGACACAGGAATGGGCAGAGGAAAAAGTCAAGTTATGCTGCAAGCCCAGTCACAGTCTTGAGCTCCAGCCCAGGTATCCACCTCTGCAGCTAAAATAGCTCATCAAATTTCTCTCAAGTTGGGCTGAGATGGGCCTGTCTTTATCTTTTAAAATCAATTAATTATTGGATGTGGACCAGCTATTCAGAGTTGTCAGAGCAGGGTTTTGTGAACTCAAAAGCAGGTTCAGTGTTGGTGCCTCCAGGCAGCTTCTTTTGACTTGATAAATTTGATCCTGAGGTTTCTCTCAGGTTGCATGAACTTCTACTAAATTTTATATTCTTTGCTGAGTTTTCTTTCATTGCAGCAATGGGTTTAGGTAGGGCAAGAGAAGAAATGTGTCTTTATTTTATTATATACATATATAGAAATTGAACGAAATCCACAATTTTCATCTGTTTCCTAGAAATGAACTCTGAAATGGTATGTGCAGGAATATGACAGGAGGTGCTTTTAGAACAATATCTGTGAAGGGGAGGAGGAAGTGAGAAAAGGCAGAGGAAAAATTTAATTGTGAAACACATGCCATAAACTCTTCAGCCACTCCTAGAGGTGATGTGAAGTTGGGATGGCTCTTCAGAATTGTCCTGAAATAAGCAAAAGGACCTGTTCCTTGCACCTCCACATCTACCAGTCTGTGAATGAAGGCTAACTCCTGGGATGGCACACGTCCTTCTCAGGTAGCTCTTTTGACTCCTCTCTCATCTTCTTTGCTTGCTATACTCTAATCCACATAGTAGCCAATAATCTTTGGCAAATGTACATTGAATTTTTATTTTCTCCATGTAAAACATTTTATTAGCTTCTTTTATAAACTTAATAACCAAACCCCTAATGGATTCTATAGGTGATCTGTATCACTCTGATTTATTTTACTTCTTTGGATGCATCAAATTCTTCATAGCCATGAGGCCTTTAAACCTGCTATTATTCTGCCGAAACATATTGCAATGGAGAGTATTATTCAGAGAGAATTAAACTGAGTCATATGTTAAGTCCACCTTTTCTGGAGTGGTAAAATGGAGTGCCAAGCTGAACCGGGATAGCAAGGGTCTCTTGGTTCTGAAATAATATTATTCTGTGATACATTTTCTTTAAAAAATGTTATTAGAATACTTCTGTCACATTATAATACGTTTAAAATTTTTTAGGTTGGAGTTTATTTTTAATGAATCTAGTCAATCATATTATTTTTATTTAAATCAATAGAGTGCATTGTTAAATTTTGAATACACAAGTTACAACCACCTGGCCCTTTTATATCAGATCCTTTCAGGAGATTTCCTTTTTTATATTGATGAGTTTCCCATATAATCCTGAAATAAAGTATTTCATAGTCCTAAATGATATGGGTTGTTTATTTTATTATTACTTTAAAAATAAATTCTCTGCTTTTCCAAAAGGCAATATTTTTAATTGCTCTTTCTTGATTAATCACAGTCTGTATGCACATTTAAACCCCAGCTGCTTGCGGTGGATAGGACCTTTGTGTGCTTTCTACTGTTCCCTCAACTATCCCATCCTGCTCTTGTTCTTGTTCTTTTACTGTGTCTAGATTCTACCCACTTGTAGTTGCCCCTCTACTTTCAGATTTGAGTAAAATATGGCACCACAAGGTGTGAGATCTAACATACTGAGCATACTGAAGGAGGCTTTTGATGCCACTCTTGAGTACAGAGGATGTAAATTTCCCTGTTGGGTGAACTTTGAACTGTGGGGAACAAGAGATGATAGGGAATAAGGCAGATGCATTCCTCCTCTGCCTCCTTTCCCCATAGAGGAATGGTTTCTCTCTGACATCCCCATGGAGAATTTGCATGTGTCAAATGAATGCACCTATACAAGAAGTTGCTGTGTCTCTTCCTGGAGTATTGTTTATCAGTTGCCACTATGGTGATGCATCAATATTGTATTATTATTATTGATGTATATTTGTTGTTATATAAATCTTTGGTAACTTTTTGCACAGACATTATGACATGAAGTGAATCTATGATAATTTTAACATGCTAATGTACATTTTGAATTTGCTTCACATGTTTATTTCTTTAAACAAAAGAAGACCTTGGTGAAAAACAACTCGGAAGTTAGTAAAAATGATAAGTCTTCAATATTTGTCTTTTATGGAGATCTTTCTCAAATGTCTTTCTCTAGCTTCAGCATGTCACCTCATTTAGAACCAACAAAATAAATAGAGAGAGGGTATAAAATTGCAGTTCATATTTGAGGTTTGAATAATGATCCTTTACCCCTGGTCTCTTAGGTAGTCTACTTATACCCCCACCCAGTTACACTCTATGATTAATAGCATAATTCTTTACAAGACTATACACATATTTTTTGCCATGACAATTTTACAGAAAGCATATCATATACATACTTTTCTGACTCTTGCTTTTATTTGTCAACAATTTCTTATGGAAATAATTTCAAGTCATTTTAAAAATCCATTACATTGTATGGTTATAACATAATTTATTTAGTCATTCTAGTACTGATGCATTGACAACCTTTATTTTTATGGTGCAAATTCCCAGGGGTTAAATTACTATATCAAGGGATAGACATATTTTTTAACAAACAAGATTTTTACATTTTCCCACATGTTCACTCTAGATATTTTCATTAAGAGATAAAATATTATACTTTATGTTTTCTTTATACTTCTTCAGAGTCTTTTTCTAAAAGCAACCACTACTGTGAAGTTAAAGTATGACTTTACCATCAATGTTTTATGTCTTTGCTACACATATATTTATTCATAAGTAAGTATTTTTCTGTGAATTATCAAAATGTATATGAGTGTCATCTTACTACACATACTTTTCTTCAATTTGTAATTTTCCTCAATATCTTCTTAAAATTTTTACCTACCATGCATATCTGTTTGGTCTAGTGAAATAATTTTAACATCTTTTGTATTCAACGACTGTTTTCTCTTTTGAATTGGTATTGTTTTAAAGCTTCCATAAGAAACCACACACAATGACGATATATATATATGTTCAGAACATAAAAAACACAAAGGCAACCAGACGTATGTTTATTTCTTGTTATAGTTAAGAAAATAATTTAGTAAGTTCATCTATCTTAAATTTAGGAAGAAACTATAGATTTCAAGGAAAGAAAAATTATGACATTAAATATTCTCAAAACGTGGAGATGATGTGCAGAGTCATAAAGTCATGTAGCTACAAAGATGTGGGAATCTGTCTCTTCTATCACACACATGTCTGAGATTGGATTGAATGTGGCCCCCTCTGTAGCAGAACTCCACACTTTCAATTGGAAACAGGAGGCTCCTCACTTCTACACTCCAGTTCTTAACTCCCAACTTCCATCCTCTCTTTTGCTTTCTTATTTTGTTATATGTACATTCGGTTTTCCCTTCCTTGCCTCGTCTGGGTTTTCAGTAAAAGGTAATTCCTTCTGCCTCCATTCCCTGAGCAGCAAAGCTGGGTTCTGGTAAGCGTGGGCTCTGCAGTCATTCTTCTTCACCACCCAGATGTCCGATTTGGGGCAAAATACTTCATCTCTTTGTGCCTCGGTCTAATCATGTATAACAGGGAAGTTAAAAATAATATCTTTTTCAGGGAGTGTTATAAGAGGGAATCTTTTGACTAGCATCACCCTTTGAAGCAACTCAGGCAAATGGAATGAGTTTGAGACAGCCTTAGTTTTATAACCCAGTTTCACCATTTACTATTCACTTTTAGTGTGGCACTGGGTAAGTCATAACTTCTGGAATCTCAGCTTGTATATAGGAGAATTAACATGTATTTAATATTTTAAAAATAACACGCAAAATAGCATAGAGTTTGTTCAACCCTAATAAATGCAAGTTTGGCCTTGCTCTTTTTGATGAGAAGGGTGTAGTGAGTTCCAGAAATTTGAGGTCTGAAAGAGGTGGCAGTAGCATACAAAAGTCTTCATTTGGGGAATGTTTTGACAGGTCAGCAATGGAAGTTGGTGGGGGCAGTGGAGAGGGGAATCCCAAGCAGCATGACTCCTTGTAGAAATATGGTTCTGTAGGGAGACCAGAGCAGGGAGCTCATGTGTCTGTGTTATGATGCTCAGTGGCATGGTGGGGAGTCTCGGACTCAAAGAGCTCTGACAGGCAGCATCCCCTTGGCGTCTTCATAGCTACAGGTCTTATCTTATCTATGGCTAGCTGATGTTGGATGAAATGGCAAGAAGAGAAATTAAGTTGATTTAAACAGGCTGGTACATTTATTTAGTAGAGAGCTGAATCAAAACAGCAAGGTACACAGGTATATATGTAAGTTTTACTTTATCATAAATTCTCCTTCACTTACATCTGGAAACATTTTCACATACCTCTTCTCTGACCATCACACTGGCCGCTTCTGTGAACCCATATGCTACCATTCTTCCACTGGTTTCCTCTGCTAGTCATACTGGACATCTTGCTGCTCCACAGTCATGTCAAGTGTCCTCCAATTTCAAAGACTTTGCACAAAGCTCTTTGCCTAGAGCCCTCTCTATATCACAGTTGAATGGCTAGCTCCTTAATTTATGTGAGTTTCTTTTAAAAGGTCACCCTCTTGGGGAACCTTCTCTAAAAACTAATTAAATAGCATCGCCCATCCTGGTAACATAACCTAACTTATTTCTTTATATATATATATATATATATATATATAAAATAGAGAGAGAGAGGATATACACATATCCCTTCACTAGAATTGAATCCAAAATCAATGATTCTTTGTGTTCACCACTGTATATCTGACATTAGAAAAGGGTATGGGTTGAACTGTGTCCTCCAGAAAAGATATCTTGAAGACCCAACCTCTAGCACCTTAGAATGTGAGATTACTTGGAAACAGGATCTTCACAGAGAAAATCAATCAAAATGAGGTCATTAGGGCAGCCCTGATGTCCTCGTAAAAAGAAGAAATGTGGACGCAGAAACAGACGTGCACAGGGGGAAGATGATGGGAAGGCATGTAGGGAGATAATCATGTGAAGATAGTGACTTGGAGTACTGCATCAACAAGCCAAGGAATGTGAAAGTTTACCACAAATTACTAGAAGTTATCAAGACTCCTGGAAGGATTCCTTTATAGGTTTTAGAAGGAGCATGGCTTTGCTAATACCTTACTTTTGACTTCTGGTCTCCATAACTTTGAGACAATAACTTTTCATTGTTTTAAGCCATACCATTTGTGGTACTTTGTTATGGTAGCCCTAGAAAATTAATCCAATACCCAATATGGTTTTATCAAATAAATGACTGAATTAATGAATTTGAGTTTCACAGACAGATTTTGGAAAACACTGACACAACGCAAACTAAAAAAACAGTGAAATACAATAAATCAAGGATAAGGAAGAAAGAGGGGGAAAAAGAGGGAAAAAGGGAAGAACAAAAGAGAGGAAGGAAAGAGGAAAGGAGAGAGAAGAAAAACAAAGCTGCTCTTGGTACGACACATTTTACTTGGTTACGAGGCTGAGCGATTAAAGGACCTCGTTGGCCTAAGACTATTGAATGTATTTCAAGAACCCAAAGAGTCTCGTAAACAAAACCAAAAGTGTCTACATTATGTTCATACATTAAATTATGTTTATATTACGATATTTTGCAATAATTCAGGAGCTGGTTCTGAGTCCATGTGATATTTATTCTATGATATCCTCAAAGTTGGGGATGAAATAAATGTTTTCATTTGACAGCACATAATGCCATTATTTGCTGATTTGCTGAGCTGCTGATTTTCTATTAACACAGCATGATTGAACAATCTTATTAATTTTAGGTGATTTTTTGCTTCTTAGGCCCATTACTTGTAATTAAGGATATGGAAACATTAGGCCCAAAACTCAAGTCTGGGAATACTTTGTAATGAGTCATCCAGTAGCTTCTCACCAAGGAAGAAGGAATACCTAAACTAATTAATTGTCTCATACATGGCTAGGATTACATTTTACTAATGAACTGTATAATTGTGCTTTGGAGGAAAGGAAATCCAGGGATGGCATCACTCCTGCTTGAATGTAGCTAATATCCCTAAGCAGGCCCTTATGTTGGGGGCAGGTCAGACTGTCCTCTGCTAAATTTATTTCCCTTCCCATATTTGGTAAACTCACAAGAACTGGTCTCTTGGCTTTACCTTCATCATCCATGAGGACAGGCATGTCAGTGGTCTCAAAGCACCTCTGCTATATCTAAAGACAAGAATTCTGTCTGCATCCTTAATCCTGAGTCCAAGGCTGGCTTCACGGACCTGGGTACTATGCAATCACAGAGAACCCTTTTTCTCAAAAGGGTTCCATAAGTGGTTTCATGTTCTAATGTAGCTGCCTTAAAATTTTTGAGAATCTTCTCCCCGAACTTGTGATTTATAAGTAAGGTCTGACAGGAAAATGAGCATGTGCACAGCAGTGGAGATATGCAGATAGATTGGGAATAATATCTGCATTGTTAGGCTCAGGCCCTCAGGCTCTTATAATTTAAGATATAGCCATAGACATATAAACAGGTATTTTGAATTATATAAAAATCATGAATTCACTTTTGTTTTTTTGTAGAACCTTCACAAGTTATAGGAAATGTTAAAAAGCATAGGAAACATCATTGTAAAAATTTACATTTTAAATTAAATTCAAACAAACAAGGAACTGATCTGCATGAAGTGCTAAATATCTTTAGAAAAATTAATCCATGAGAATAACAAGCTGTAGATGCATGAAATTTACATTTTAAAATGTTATATTAGAAATTTATCCAAATATTTTCACAGCCTATAAAAATCCTCAACAACTCCACTCACAGTAACATCACTAGATGTTCCTCGGAATTAAAAATAATAAAATATTACATATGATCTTGCATTTGCAAAGAGCAACTGACTTTTTAAAAATGTATCAATTGAAAAATTATTTTATTTATTTATTTAAAAAAATATCAATGAAAATAAATTGCTACATGTTGAAATACTGATGACCAAAAGATGATACTGGAAAAAGCAAGCTGGAAGAATCTTATGGTCAATCAAAGTATCACATTAGTATTAATAAAGCAGTATTATTTACTTTATAATACAATAATGTGACATCAAAATATGTTTATACAATCTATAAGTTTGTTATTCATGTATCAATATTATGTTTTATAAGGAATGAAATATTTGTAACAGAAAAGCCTGTATACTTTGGTACCTTTAATGGTACATTTTTACCTCTTTTTAATAAGAAGCCCTGCCTTTTTATTTTATGCTAGATCCCCAAATTTTACAGCCAGTCTTCTCTCAGTTTTAGAATACAAGTAATTTTTATTGAAGCCTGAGAGAGAATTTACTGGGCTGAGGTTATTCATATTATGGAAAATTCTCATTCCACTATTGATTTTTATAGGATTCCACAGAGTAAAACAAGTCAAATTCCAAAATCCTACTTTACTCTCCTCCATAATATATGACAGATAAAAGTAGGGTTAAGTTTAAATGAAAGTGAACTGGAAGGTCAGAATTTTTTTCTTTAAGAATTTTACAGGAGTATTTAGAATACTGAGCAATATTGTATTGTTCTGAACTTAGATGTGAGACATTTATTGATGTATCCTCTCTACTTATGAATCCAAGTCATCACCTTCACAGCTTATAACATTGATCTCTGATAGAGACGTATTTTCAAATTCTAATTTTTTCCATTTATGAATTCAGTATAAACAAGGCATGCACTAAGTATACAAAGATTAACTCACATGGTGCCAACCTGGTGGTGTTCCCAGTTCAGTAGGAGAGACAGTTGAGTGGACTGAGAAGGAGAGCACAGTGAGAAAGGGCTATAACAGAGGTAAGTGCATAATCATGAAGGCAGGTGAGCAGTATCCACTCCACACTGGGATACAGGGAAGGGATCTTGAAAGTAACATGAGGGCTGAAACTGGGAAGATTAGAAGACTTCATCCAATTGAAAAAGAGGGGAAACTTATAAGAAGAGAATGCCGTGTTGTGCAAAGGCAGATTCATGGTGCATTCACAAATGTATAAGTCATAATTACATTGGTTAGAACATAGGTGTTAAAGGAGAGAGTAGCACTACCTACTAGGATAGTTGGGCTGGGATGTGCCCATCTTCTGGTTATTCTTCCTTACTTACCTTTCCTGGACACCGGGTTCCTAAATATATTCCCTGGCCTTGAGCAGTTCTCGTGGCCCCTGCGGTTTCATTTCTGCTTCAGGGTAACTCTGATTCTGATTTTAGAGCTATCTTAAACCTACTGACAGTGTTAGACCTCAAGCCCTATAGTTCTTAATCACCTGCTTTGGATTTCTCTGAATTTAAAGCCTTATATTCTTAACCTGAAAGTGACCATGGAGTCCAAAAAGAGCAGTTTTGGCTAAGAAGTGCAGTAATGTAAGCTGTAAATAGGCTTAGCTTGGTTATTTTGTTATTTTATTTAGTTTTTTTGAATCTGAGGTGCACAAACTTGGGCTAAATATGATTTTAGCTTCATGGCATACTTCTCAACATTGACCCATTCTGGTACACTTTATTCATTTATTTAACTGAATAAGTAAATTGGAGTAAAAATCAGGCCTGAATCAATTTGATTATAAAGGAACTGATTATTAGTAGGAGACACTAGAGACAAAAATTAAGCACAATAATATTTTGTGTTAAAACTTATCTTTTTATTTGGAGTGAGTAAATACACATTCACATACTTGACTGGATCATTTTGAAATAACTTGTTGACATTATGATAGTTCAACCATTAATACTATAATGAGCAAATCCTAAAAATAATGACATTCTTCTGCTTTAACATAATACCATTCTTCATACCCAAGGAAAATCCTTAGTATTACATAAAACCAGTGTAACTCAGATTTCCCTAATTTTCTCCCAGTTGTTCTTTATAGGTATACAGAACACATACACACATACATATACACACTCTCCACAGGACTGAGTTAATGTGAATGGTTGATTCTTGCCTAAGGTAGTCAGTGTGTTTGCTGTCATTTGAACTCTGGCACTGGTGTCATTTGAAAGCATTATGGTTTCTACCATCATTTTCAGTGAAGTTCAATTAGTATGAGTTAGACTCTGGGCCTAGTCAATTCTGAAATCTCTCCAATTTGAGTGTGTGGGATTCCATAGTGAAGGGTAACTTACAAGAAGGCTTTGTCCTTCAATAACAGCATCATTATACCACTTCAAGTTATATACACTGATTTCTCTAAAGTAAATATATATGTACATGTTTTTGATAAAATTAAAGTTTTAATATTTTTAATTAGGAAATGTCTTAAAATAAACCAGTTATTTTATTTAAAAAAACCAAAGAACACACTATAAAACTAAATTCAAGCAATTTCCTAAATTTGTAAAATGAAGGAGTGAAAGGTAAAAATCTTCATTTTTCCATTACGACTTAATGAGTTTTACTACACTCCTGAAATGTCCATGCACAAAATAATTTTAAAAAGTACCTTCAGAGTTAAAGCCTTAACCATTGGAAGGGGGAATTTCCATCAGAAAGGAAGATATTTTCTGACTTTAATGGGGCACAAAAAGAAAGGGATATTGGAGACCTATGTCACTTACTCAGAAAGCATATCTTCATTTATCCAGTTAAAAACATACCTCCGAGATGAAGCATTAACCAATGAAGTTGGTGTGCTTTAATTTCATTTTAGACCACTCTAGTCAAATTGTTCTCCATGTGCTACCACTTTGGTCTTTACAGAATATTACTTTTTGGTCACACATCACTAACTTTATTTTTCAAGGTCAAGCACTTCAAAGAAGTCTGACATAAGTCACTAATAAGCACAGGACAAATGATTAGTACTGCTTGAATTCTTCATGCAGAAAGGATACATAGTGTGGTTAGAAATATAGATTCAGACTACTTGCCTACCTCCTCTAGCAGAAAGAACTCATTTCACAGTTTAATTATGGCAGTGATTTGACATGCTTTATGTCATGAGACAATTAGTCATTATAAAATAGAGGAGCTGGTTCTTGGCTCTTTTCTTTCAAAATAAATCATATTTTTTCTCCATCTTACAGTTTCTCTCAGATGCATAAAGGGTGTGGCTGAAAGGTTGTATAATACATGTCTTTCTGAAAGTGGCATGACACCGCCTTCATTTTTTTTCAGTTATGGCACCTGTACACATTTCTAAATATCTATCAAATGATTTCATCATTCCCTTGGGTTGGACTGCACACACAGAATTTTTACTCATCATTGGAAATGTCTGGAAAGAATAGTGATATATTGTGCTGAAAGGAAATCATCAATCACCGTATGTTCCAAATCAGTTCCTTTGTTAGACAAGAAAGTTAGAAGGAAAGTAATTGATGGATAGCATATATCTATTAATTCTGAAATTTGCAGCCCACTGTTTTAAAAACAAACCAACAGACAACAACAACAACAACAACAACAGAGACCCCGCAAAAAACAAGGCTACTCTCTCTGGTAGTTTGTAATAGAATTTACCTATCCTAACACTTGTTATATATATTTCTCTTTTTTCTTATTTCAAATTATCATGCGGTACAAAAATTTTTGGTTACATGGGTCACTTTTATAATGCTTGAGTCAGGGTTGTAAGTGTGCCTGTCACCTGGATAGTGTTCATTGTACTTGTTAGGTAGATTTTTGCCCACTTCTTCCTCCCCCCACCCCCGTTTGACTTCCATTTAGTTATACTTCCCTGTATGCACATGTGTGCTCATCAATTAGTTCCAATTTAATAGTCAGTACATGTGGGTGGTGTTTGTTTTTCCATTCTTTAGATACTTCATTTAACAGCATTTCATCCAGCAGTCCCACTACTTGGTGTTTATCCAAAGGAAAAGAAGTCATTTTGTGAAAAAGACACCTGCACTCAAATGTTTATTGCAGCACAATTCACAATTGCAAAGATGTGGAATTAACTCAAATGCCCATCAATTCATGAGTGGATTTAAAAAATGTGGTATATGTACCACATGTGTACATATGTACCATGGAATACTACCCAGCCATGATGACTTAATGTCTTTTGCAACAATATGGATGTTATATATATTTCTTTAGCAAGTAAATTTGGGCCATCCATTTTACCCCTAGATATTTCTAAAATGATGGTGAGAAAGGAAAGATGTGAGTGAATTACTTGGGGTTATTCTCTGAATCAGTTAATTTCTGCATGAAACCAAAGAAATGAAATCCTGATCTTTATGTGCTATACAGAGAATGCGTGGTAGCATTCCATTTGAACATCCCACTGGCTATGAGGCAATTTATTGCAAAGATACTAACAGGCAGATAAATGATCTTCTCAAAATTCTTCAATGCTATTTATTGCCAGGCAAAGTAATTATTTTCCCTTGCTAAAGTCACTAGAATAACTTTAGCTTCTAATTATAATCTTATAGAAGAATGTCCAAATTCAAGGAAATTGTGACAAATTCTCACAATGAACTTATCTCCCACTCATTGCCTCATTAACACTGTAATTTATCATGATTAGAAAATTTTGCAGCATTGCCCTTGCAATGCAAATGAGATGATTTATATATGGCAGCTGTTACTTGGAACCCATACATTGGAACAGAAAGCTATAGCAGAGGGGGTGACAGATTACTTTAAAGCATTCCCACCACAGAAATAGATCAATAAAAACCTCCCTTAAGCCAGAAACACAAATAAAAATAAATTTTAATAACAATACCCAAAAGAAGTTGAGAATTACTTTCTAAAGAGCAGAGTTAGAGATGCTCTGCTACTTCTTATGACCTCTAACCAAAAAGGACTTTACTCTACTGTTCAAATTTAATAGATTGAAGAGGACTTTAACAATAGTGATCAATGTTTGTAAGGCCAATGACTTTTCCTTTTTCTTTTTTTAATAGCATTCATATTTACTATTATAATTTGTTTTGAAAATATATACCTCTGTGTACTTACCAAATTAGAAAACTATTTGCACATATAGTTTGGTGATTCAAAGAAAAAACATTCTCTTGACCTAGGATCACAGAAGATATTCTTTCAATCACTGGGTCTCTCTTTTGAAATATTATTATAAGACATATTTTATCAATAAGGCCTATTTTCTTAGTGAGCCAGTTTTCAAACTGGAAGCTTTAGAAAGCAGTAGAGATAAGCTGAATCTGAACAGCCAGTAAACATGTATGCCTGTAAGGGGACTGTCCCCCTGACCATACATAATGTTGCTGTAGCTTTTTATATTATGTAGAATGTCCATGTTACTTCCACATAGGGAAAGAAACCAGTGTATCTCTATGATCTATTAATATACGCTGTAGTTGTTTGGTAGTGATTTTGGGGTGCAGGGCAGGGGTCTCAGCATTTATCTTCCTTCCTAATAGCATGTTGATTTTCTTTTGGAGAAATTGCTCCCCACTCTCATATTATATACCATCATTGGAGGGAATGTCTCTCACTTTAGCAACTTACATCCTCTCCTGACTCTCACAGAGAAAGAGAGTGGGATCCTGACCTAATTTTGCCCAGGCATCTACTCCATGTATAGATTGTAATCATGAACAGAGAAATGCAAAATAGAAGAAATGTTACTTCTCAGCTATGGCACCATGGTTGGGGTATTCTTCTATGACACTGTAAACTACCAAGTTCCTGCCTCACATCTCAGGAATGCAATGTTCCCCTACAAATCATGAATGACTACAAACAATCTAGCTCATATAAATTACAGAATATGAATATGTTTAGATATTAAATATTTTAAATATACATAGCATACTTTAAAGGAAAAAAATTCCACCATAATATACATTGTGCACCTTATTCTGCTAATAAGAATGTTCCAGCATTTGAGCATATTTTTTACTCCACCCTTTATTATAATTTTCTTATAACAGATGCAAGACCAAAGACCACACAAAGCCTTATTTTATTAATACCTGATGTGACCTCCCCACCTTACTCTCATTCCTTAAACTGAAAAATCCTTACCCTTTCTTCAAGACTCTACTAGGCAGTTCAGTCATCAATCCTCAATTATTTTACAATTATTTTTAAAGGAAATCTTAATCATGCTATCTAAATAGTTAAAGGCCATAAAGGTGAATTGCTAAGTTTGAGTTAAATATTACTTTTAACCAAGCAATGGGAGTTGTGAAAACCTGAAGCGGATAAGAGAAGTAGGCTAAGAGATCACACCAAGGAATAGAATAGCTGTAAAGTGGCAGATTATCATTGTAAATCCAGAGACCAAGAGTTAGAGGATTATGTAGAATAAACTACTCAGAGAACTGTTGAAGTGGAAAAGCAACCTGTGTTTAAGGAATAAGGCTCAGGGGAGATGGAAGAAGACGCCTATGACTTGCTAAGGAATGTGGTTACAGGTTTGTAAAGATGCCAACCAGGCATGACATGGAAGAAGAGAAGAGTCTTTTGTGTGTGCCCCCTGGAAATTAAACAAACAGGTTTTTAAAACTTCATTGGGATTAAATTAATATACAATAAATGTACCCGCTTTTAGTGTATAGTGATAATATTTGAAAAGTGTGTACTGCCATGTAACCATCATCACAGTCAAGAATTAGACTATGTCTATTTTCTTCAAAATGTTTCCATGATCTCTTTCCCACTCAGTTTGTCCAATTTCAGTGGCAGGAAAGTACTGCTCTTCTAATGTCACTGTAGATTATATTTGTCTTTTTGAGTGTTTTGTATCAATGGAATCATATAGTGTGTACTCCGTTATGCCTGGCTTCTTTTGTTCAGCATAATGTTGAGATTCAACCATATTTCTGTGGGTAGAAGTAATTTTTCCTATTGATTTCAGAGAAGAATACACATACACACACACACACTTTTCACAATTTGTTTATCCTTCTCTATATCTATCTCACTATGTGTTTATCCTTCACCAGTTGGTGTACATTTGGGTTGTTTCCAGTTTGGGGGAATTATGAATATAGTTACTCTAAATAGTTGAGTACAATTCTTTGAGTTGACAAATATTTTCATCCTGTGAGCTAAAATATTTCATTTCTGTGGGCCGAGAATCTAAGAGGAGAATTTATGAATTATATATTAAATATGTGGTTAACTTTTAAGAAATTTCCAAATTATTTTTCATAGTGAATATGCTACTGTCTATTCCCAACACAGTGTATATACATTCCAGTTGCTTCATCATTGCCAGCACATGATATTCTCAATCTCTCCTACATTTTATCCATTATAATGAATACATAGATGTATCACATTGTGATTTTAATTTGGATTTTCCTGATGACCAATGATTTGAACAGCTTTTCATGTACTTATTGGCCATTCATATGCCTTCTTTTGTGTGTGTGTGTGTGTACATTTTTGTTTTACTTATTTTTCATTTTTTAGTTGTTTAATTATGAAATAATAATTGTATATATTTTGAACCTATAGAAGTAGCGAGTAGAATAATGATTACCAGAGGTTGATGGGGGTGGAGAGGATGGAGAGATTTGGTCAAGGGGTAAAAAGTTTCAGTTAGACAGGAAGAATAAGTTTTTAAGATATATTGCACTACATGGTAACTACACTTAATAATGCATGTATATTTCAACATTACCAAGAGAGTAAATTTTACATAATAAAAAGTAAGTTTGTGAGGGGATGGATATATTAATTAGATTGATTTAATCAATTCACAATATATTCACATATGAAAACATCACATTGTACCTCACTGAAATGACTTGTTTGGTGTAGCACATGTGCAAATATGTTGGCCTTTAGGGTGAGTACTTTGTTGCTGTTATTGCATTGATAGAATTCTTTGTGTATTTTAATAAAATACATTGGTTAAATACACACAACTCATAATTTATTCATTGCTGGTTTGCCATTTTAATTTCTTTAATGGTATCTTTTGAAAGGCAGAACTTTGCAAATTAAATGAAGTTGAGCTTATAATTTATTTTTAATTTATGGTTTGTGCTTTTTGTGTCTAACTAAGAAATAATTTATTACACAAGAGTTGAAAAAATTTTCCTATATATTTTTTCTAAAAGTTTGTTGTTCTAGGTTTAATATTTAGGTCAATGATATATTTTGAGTTTATGTCTGGTACGAGACAAAGTTCTAAGTTACTTACAAATGTTTTGATATACGGATATATAATGCTCTAATAATTTTTTTGAGGAGATTCTCTTTTCCCCATTGGGTTAAGTTGTCTGTATTTTTGAAAAATAAACTGAACACAGTGATATGAATACTATATTTTGTTCCATTGGTCTATGTCTATTCTTATGCCTTTACTATTCTATCTGATTCCAATAGCTGCGTAAAAATTCTTGAAATCAGATAGGGTGATTACTGAATCTTTATTCTTCTTTTTGAAAAAATGAGTATTCTTGTTCCTTTGCATTTCCATAAAATATTTAAATATACATATATATTTGTATTTTGATAGACTTAGAGGCTACAGATGGGTTTTTGTTACACAATGAATTATATAGTGGTGAAGTCAAGGATATTAGTGTACCTGTCACCAAAATAATGTACATTGTGCCTGATAGGTAATTTTTGATCCCGCACTCCCCGCCCACTTTCCTGCCTTCTAAGTCTCCAATGTCCTTTATACCCCTCCGTATGACCATGTATACCCATCATTTAGCTCCCACTCATAAGTGAGTACATGCAGCATTTGTTTTCTGTTCGTGAGTTACTTCACTTAGGATAACGGCCTCCAGTTTCATCCAAGTTGCTGCAAATGACATTGTTTCATTCTTTTTTATGGCTAAGTAGAATTCTATGGTGTATATATATACCATGTTTTTTTAATCCAATCATCAGTTTTTGGGCACTTAGGTTTGTTCCATATCTTTGCAATGCTGCCACAAACATACAAGTGCATGTGTCTTTTTTATATAATGATTTATTGTCCTTTGGGTAGATACTTAGCAGTAGGATTGCTTGATCAAATGATAGGTTTACTTTTAGTTCTTTGAGGAGTCTTCATACTGTTTACATAGAAGATGTACTAATTTTCATTTCCACCAAACATGTATAGGTGTTCCCTTTTCATGCATCTTGCCAACATCTATTGTTTTTTGACTTTTTAGTAATGACCATTATGACAAGGGTACGGTGATATCTCATTGCAGTTTTAATTTGCATTTCCCTGATGATTAGTGATGTTGAGCATTTTTTCATATATTTTTGGCCATTTGCATATCTTATTTTTTTCAACTCTACACAAAGATAAAATTTATTACTATATGCTATTAGGAAACAGTATTTGTTTCTTTTCAGTATACTTTATATTTTTTAAAATTTATTTTTAAATTTCAGAATATTATGGGGGTACAAACACTTTGGTTACATATATTACCTATGCACTGCCCAAGTCAGAGCTACAATTGTACCCATCCCCCAGACAGTGCTCCCCACACCCATTAGGTGTGAGTTTACCATCCTCTTCACACCCCTCCCACCTGCCCAACCCCCAATGAACATTATTTCCATGTGTGCACATAAGTATTGATCAGTTAGTACCAATTTAATGGTGAGTACATGTGGTGCTTGTTTTTCCATTCTTGTGATACTTCGCTTAAAAGAATGGGTTCCAGCTCCATCCAGGATAATACAAGAGGTGTTAGTTCACCATTGTTTTTTATGGCTGAGTAGTACTCTATTGTATACATATACCACATTTTATTAATCCACTTATGTATTGATGGGCACTTGGGTTATTTCCACATCTTTGCAATTGTGAATTGTGCTGCTATAAACATTTGAGTGCAGATGTCTTTATTATAGAATGTCTTTTTTTCCTTTGGGTAAATACCCAGTAGTGGGATTGCTGGATCAAATGGTAGTTCTACTTTTAGTTCTTTGAGGTATCTCCATATTACTTTCCATAGAGGTTGTACTAATTTGCAGTCCCACCAGCAGTGTATGAGTGCCACATTTGCATGTCTTCTTTAGAAAAATACCTGTTCATGTTGTTTGCCCACTTTTTAATGGGGTTATTTATTTTTTTAAGGAGGTTGTTTGAGTTCCTTATAGATTCTGGATATTAGTCCTTTGTTGGATATATAGTTTGTGAGTATTTTCTCCCATGCTGTCTGTGGTTTATTTACTCTGTTGATTCATAAAATATTTAAAATTAAATGTTTAAATTTCTATTAAAATACTTAGGATTTTGATTGGGATTTCCTTGAGTTTATAGATCAATTCTGAGAAAAATTAGCATCTTTATTAAATTTGACAACTAACATATACAGTATCTCGCTCCATGATGTATATATATCATTTATCAATTTTCAGAATACATCATGGATCATGGTTACTATGTTATAAAAACAAAATATTATTTTTATTATGTTAGTTTATTACAGTTGATATTCTCATTAATTTAAATAGTATTTTCTAAAGATAGAATATGTTATTTTCTTAAGATATTAAAATTTTAATACCCCAAATTTCAAAAAGAATTATAAGAATCTTGACTCTGAAAATGACTCTGTCATTTTCTTCACTCTTTCCTAACTACCACTGAATCTATGCTGTCAATTTAATTACAAGAAAATATTTCCTTTCTATTTCTAGCTAGGGGAATCCAAACCAAATCTTAATTCATTTTTGTTATCCTAAGTTTCTTTGACCTTCAAAATATATATTTAATATTGTATTAACTCATGGAGACTGTGCTGTGTAGATTTTTTTTCTATTAAATCTTGTTTGAAGTAGCAACATCCAAGAGTAGAGATTTCAATAAATTCAAAAATTCATTTGCACTGGTTGTGTTTCCGTCTGCTGAATCAATAGAGGTTTATAGCCTTTATAGATTGGTACATATTGTACAAAAATGTTGATATTTCTATTATTTTTAAAACAATGATATAAAATAGAAAGAAAAAATGGCAAAGTGTAATGAAGACTTCTACTAATTTCAATAAGGGAAACATAAAGAATTTCAAATTTTCATTCAGTTTTTTGCCCAAGATCTTTATAGCTACAGGTATGATTTATCATCTACTTGTGGTTTTGTTTCTGCACTATGCTTGGTCATGCTTCAATCTCCATTTCAATGAAATTTTACAGGATTGGTGATTATGGTGTTATGTAATAGGAACCCAAAGGGGTAGTGAAGGCAAAAGAGAGATAACTGAGAGATTAAAATTTCTCTAAGTCTACACATACAGAAAGCAAGGATTTTCAAGAGTACATGTGCACACATAGGGTAAATAGGAGAACTATACTTTAGAGCTTGTTTTCAGGTTATGTTTTTGTGTAACCTTAGTATGTCCCTTCCGCTCTATGGACTTGAGTTTCTTCACTTGGCAAGTACAAGGGAAGATCTGTAGAATGCCTTCTTATTTAGTTAGGCACAAAATAAGAATGTGTAGACCAGTGAAACCCAAAGGAAGAGCTCTTTGCTTAGGCATTATATTCATCAATTGGAAAACAGTTAGGGATGTTTAAATGAATAGTTTATCATTTATTTAACAACTCAGATTTTCTGTTCATTATTTGCATCACAGAATCTTTTCTCTGTTTCTTTTTATATGTGCCGTTCTTGTTTGCAGCTCTACTTAACAATATTTTTCTGTAAACAAGGAAATTTATTATACCTTAAAACCAAAATCTGTATTATTTGGATTATGTACAATAGGAGAAACACAGTTAATCTTTTTCAAAAGTGACTTCAAGGAAATATAACCTGTTTAGTTCCCTGAACTTACTTTTAAATGCCATTTAAAAGATGTTTTCCAGTTCATTTTTATTTTGCTCTTTAACCACTTCAAGCCCAGACAGTTAGACAGCTGGCATCCTGGAGACCCCACATGTGTGCTGATGGAACAGAATTTTGTTTGTTTGGTTTCTTTTTTATTTACTCCTGAAAACAACTACTTACCAAATATAGAAAATGCCTAAATGGACCCTCTGTGCTTGGTACTGAATTTTGAAAAAGCACATAAATGTAAAGAGGCAATTAAGATAAGAAGGCAAGTAGTAAATTATTCTTGTGATTGATCAAAGAAATATGTATTACAAAAACTTCCCAGTTGACAGTTTTATTCTAACAAAATAAACATAATTACAATTATAACACCCATTGGACCATAGATACATTACTGTTGCCATGGTAAATTGGTATATTCTTCTCAACAGGCAAAAAGGTAACATGTAACAATATGTATACCAGCATTTATATACTTTAATTTAGAAACCTGACTCCAGAAATTTATTCTATGATTATGACTCAACAGAAGCCCAACAATTTAATATGGATAGATACTTACAGATAAATTTTATATGATCATAAATTTTTAAATAATATAAATAACTGAATTATAAATATTATGAAAATGATACATTAATACAAGTGGCCATTATAAAACCATCAAATTTTAATTATTATGAAGTCAAAGAAGAATAATCAGAGGAAGCATAGGCTTTTAAAATATCATCTAAATTTATAAATACATTTATTTTAATACAATGATTATATTTATATAAATGTATGCATCTGTGTGTGAGCTTCTGTTTCACCTTATCCTTTGAATATATGGGTAAAATTGTATCTCATTTCTAGGTTCAATGTAAAGAAAATACAAATACCTGTAAAGTACTCGCAGTAGTGTCTGACTCACAGCGAGCCTTCAATAGATGCTGGCTATTATTATTATTATTATTGTGAACTGACTTAAGTCATTTTGACCTACATAGGATTTGAGTCCTTTGTAGTAGATATCATGGGCTTCTTATAATAATTAGTGGATGATTGGTTTCTGTGCATAACCGGATCATTTGTATACAGTAGCACTGAGTGGCTTTCACATGGTAAATACAAAATATGTTAAATAATAATTACAGTCAGTTACATAGCAGCATAGAAGGATGGCAGGAAGTTGTGACTGAAACCTTATTACCAGGTGGTATTTTTTAAATTAAATCAAGTTTCAACTTAAATTCTGCTATAAATGGAAATACTTATTAGCAAGAATGTACACATATAAACAAGTATTTACATAACCTTTTCTTGTAAACTTGATGAACTCTCAGTTTTCTGTCTCAAGGAATTGTACAAGTACCTTTCATTAATGGTCCCCTTGAGGCAGGGTTTTATAGCTGGCAGCTTGAGTGAATTTTTCTGGCTAAATTAGGCAAGAAATTCTCTCTTATAGAAGGGCATATGGCCTAATCTGAGCCCTCAGGTAAAAGATCCACTCTCAGAGTATAAACTGCTAAACTCACTGGATTCTTATATCCTTGGCTATACAAGAATGCAATATATACAATATGTATGATTTTCTATGTAATCCAGAACCCTTATTACAACTAATAACACCAATGAAAAATTATTGGTAACATCTCTATGGTGATTGCAAACATTCTAGGGAAAACCTTATAAACCATAGTTGAAGTCCTCATAGTAGACATGATTAAAGAGCTTTATCTATTAGTTAATCATTCCTAGCATAGAGATAAGAACTAATTAAAACATGTGCAAATATTTCACAGTCTACACAAAAATCCTCTAAAGTAAGTTATAGATTATATAATTATCATGACCATTGTTATTAATAATGATTTTTATTTTAATTATTTTTATAGGGCAAAATTCTATTTCACTCTGGGGGTTTAACAGTAATTAAATCAGTTACTTCTCCATAGTTAAATGTGTATGGAAAATTGTTCTATTTAGTTAAATTTGTGCTAAAAGTTGGCTTCTGTTACAGATTTTAATGCTGCTAAGCTGCAGAGGAGATGATCCAAAGAGCACTTATAGATATTTTGAAGAACAGAAATTCTCCCAAATTTCAGTTTCATGACTCTAATGGTTGCTAGTAGGAATTACAATAGGCAAAATGATACAAATGCCTGATAGAGATGCTGCTTGAACTGCCATAAGACATTGAGATTTCTTTAGAATTAGTTTAAAAACCCCATTACCAAAAAAAAAAATACCCATTTTAGCCCAAAGTTATCCAAGAATCACAAGATCGTCAGTAGGTAGCATGGAATTAGGATAAGTTAAGGAAAAGTCTGTGTAGGATCAACTCCATGTCATTTCCTTATCCATATCCACACACTGGACTCACCATTTCTCTCTTGAGAGGGTCCTGGGGATTGATATTGATATAATTAGTGTTAGAACTTAATATTATTTTTAAAATCTAAGGTCTACCTGTTGCTTAATTTTGTAAAATGTATTAATTCTAATTCTGTAGAGCAAGTTCAATCATTCTCATAGTGCTTTTTAATGATTTCATACACTATTGGGTAAAATATTACACTCTAGTGGTTTTGATGACATATATTTAAGTTTCTACCTTCCTTTGGTGGCAATATTCTACTCCCTCACACAGGCTGATCAGTCAGCTCATTTCGTGCAAAGAGTGGCTTTATCAGCCTTACTCCTCTTTGGCTCTTTCTCTTAGAGCATGTCCTTTCTATATTAGTATAGATGAGAAGAGCAGTCTCAACTGGCTGGTCAGGGGAATGTCCTCTCAGTCACCTATAGGGCTTTCTAGACCTGCACAGGCCCTTTTCCCCTGCCACTTTCTGAGGTTCAGGCACCTCACCTCATCCCCAGAATTTCAGTGTTTTAATGAAACACTTCAGGTAAACCTCTGAGGTTTGCTTTCACACTCACCCAATATTATTACAATTCCAAGTTAATTTAGATAATTGTGTTAATGTAAGGGATGTGTGATCCATTTTCCCTGAAAACAACTGTCATCTCTTTCATTTAAAAATACATTATAATATCCATTACACCTCTTTATTACAATATATGTCACTTTTTTTAGTTCCCACTTATAAGTGAGAACATGTGGTATTTGTTTTTCCATTCCTGAGATGCTTCACTTAGGATAATGGTCTCCAGTTCCATCCAAGTTGCTGCAAAAGACATTATTTAATTCTTTTTTATGGCTGAGTAGTACCCCATAGTGTATGATAATAATACTTAAGTGAAACAGCTTTCTGTCATGGAAGCTAGAAAACTCTGTAACTCTTAAGAGTTCTTTTTCCACCTACATAAGTTTGTGGATTGGATGCCCTCTTTAAGATAATAACGTGTTACCTACTGGGTGACACAGTGTGATGATAAGGACAGGTTTGGTGCCAGAGAAGCCAGGGTTAGAATCTTGGTTCTGCTACTACTAGCTTGGGGACCTTGAGTCAGTTACTTGTCTCATTTTGTGCCTCAGTTTCTTCATCTATAAGTTGAAAATGGTAATAACACTTCTTGGGGTTGTTGTTATTAAATGAAAAAATGTATATAATTGCTTGGCACATAATTGTTTTTAAAATAAAATCCTTACTAATATTTAAATATATGGAAAAATATTACATGGGAAATGTATTTCCTATTGCTAAATTCTTTGCATTAAAATAAGTTTCTCTTTGTATTTTCTAACATAACTATTATGTATAATTATAGTCCTTGTCAGTGGCATTAAAACCAAGCTGATTAATAATTTCAATTTATATTGATTACAGACTGATGAGAAATCCTGTGGGAACATTGTAGTAAGAGGTAAAGCAATGCATTAATCATTTTACTTAATCAAATTAAGTTTCGGTAGCGAGTATTTTATTTATAAAAACCAATATTAAAGAAAGTAAAATTAATTTATGCATGTAAATAAATGAATATCTGAAGTTATTCGGAGAAAATATCCCTATTTAATGAATTACTTTCTAAGTGGGTCTTAGGGTTAATAAAAGTAAAGAGGTTACAGTAACAACTTGTATTCCCAGCTTTGTATTTTGTGTTCTAAAAGGTGTGACTTTGGTTGTTGCAGTTAAAAGGCAGAGATATTATCCTATCAAGGATATGTCATTCATTTCATAAAAATCAGTGGAAACCACTTCTGCTATCCTTTGATCTCAATTCCAGAAAGTACAGGAGTGACGTGGAATAAGTCATGCCGAGTCTCCATACCTCATTGGTATTCTTCTACTCAGCACAGTCTCACAATTCACAAAATGCTATCTCTGCTGAGCAATGCCAAAACATATGAAACCTTTTCCATTTTCAAGTGGAATTTGTATTTATTATGTGTTTCAAATGAAATTTATAGTTACTGTGTTTATATTAATATCTCATTTTCTCTAAATTGAAATGACTTGAAGAGGTTTACAAGGCAAACTCAATGGGGGAAAAAAGGACAATTAGGGATAAAATCAGAAAGGAACCCCTCGAAGGTGATCTTAGAAGCCAGAATGAACAATAAGTTAGGGTACACTTTAAAATAATTGAAGAGTGGAATTGGAATGTTCCTACCACAAATAAATGAGTAATGCCTGAGGTTATGGGTACCCCAATTAGCCTGATTTGATTAATTAACATTGTAAGTCTTATCAAAACATCACATGTACCCTATAAATCTATACATCTATTATGTACCCATAATATTAAAATAAAAATCTTAAAAAAAGAAACAGAGACAAAAGGAAACATGCTTTGTTTCCATTTATACAAACTTCTACAAAAGGCAAAATTAATCTATAGTGGCAGCAGATTAATGGAGATAGGGAATGACTACAAAGGGTCATGAGGGCATATTTTGGGGTGCTGGAAATTGTCTACATTTTGATTATGGTGGTGATTAAATAGGTGTATATGTCCACCAAAACTCATCTACTCACCTTCTTAAAAAGTGTGCACTTTAATGTAAGTTAAATTTCGATAAAGTTGATAAAAATACCATAGATTAAAATCTGTGGCATATAACAAAGCAAAACCTTGATGGAAAATAAAAAAGAAGGAGCTTTTAATATCATCTCCACGGAGAGGTTGGTGGTTAAACCTGTATAATGGAAAATAACCTCAGAGTTTCCTTCCAGATGAAGTTAAATGGGCAGAGATGTGCTATATTGCTGTCACTTCCCAACTAACAAATATAGTTTAGGCAATTTTTGATATATGAAAACATAAAATTGATCAAGTCAGGGATGGGGGTGGAGCATGGAAACTCAAGGAGACACAAACTTCTCTCCTTAGCACTAACCAATGGGAAATTCCAGCATCCCAACTTTCTTATATGGCTTTCATGACGGAGAGTAATCATACCAATGATATATTTTTATAACAATGATATATTTAGCACTTACTTTGTGACAACTTAGTGCTGCTGCCTATAGTTGAGCATGTTGTGTACTGTACCCGATTCACATTAAATTTACTTAAATTCATAACTTAATGCTTTTTTATTTAAAAGAAAATGATAGTAAGATGCCTTGAGAAAGAAAACATGTTTTAAATAACACAAAGACATCACATGGGTAAATGGTGGCATGGGCCTGTACTTAGAAGGTAAAATATATTATCTATTTTATAGTGGAACAGTATCTTCATTTTATTGGTGAAGAAATTGATACTAACAAATATTGAAACTTGTCCAAGGTCACAGAGATCATCACTGACAAACCTGGGTTTTAAGCCTAGATTATTCTAATTCTAAGGCTCATTTTTTACTTGTACCTTTTTATTGTGGAAATTCCAAACATTTGCAAAATGCAAACATGAGCAATATGGAATCTTCATGTAGCCATTATCCAGCTTCAACGACTCTTAATAGTCTATTGCTGATGTTTGTTTCATCTATACTTCTACCCACTCTCCATTCATACAGTTGTATTTTTAACTACATTTTGATGTTAACAGAGATAATATTGAGTGGCTATCAATCATTTCTACTTTGATGTGCGAAAAGATTTTAGATAGTATCTGAAGGCACTTGGAACCCTGAAAGTTGAGAGAAGACCCAGCAGTGTTGATGACTGATGGTTGTCAGACATGTGGCCTAGTGTCTCCACCAGTAGGATAGTTCTTCCTCTACAGAAATAAGTTGTCTCATGTTATTTATTCCAAATAGATTGTATTATCAGGGGAGGTCAATGTGAAAATGCATGTCACACTTTCTTATAAAATGTGTTTTTAATTTATAACCTATAAATTTGGATCATTATGATAGGATTTTATGAATATAATAATCACTGAGGCTATAAAGTCAAATTGTCTTAGTCCAAGAACATGCTGATTGGGAAAATCATTTCAAATGGATTTTTACTGCCAGCCCAGTGTTTCCAATGTTCATTTATGAATACATCTACATTTTCATATATGGATCTATAATTGACTGTTTTAATTCCAAACCAGCTGAAATCTGAGCAATTGATGACTCAATTAGCTGAATGCTTTTGAAAGCACACTGTATATTTAAAAGCCATGAGTTATGCTCTAATAAATTCAAACCAGCCTGTTTGCTATGTTAATGTGTAACTCTTAGCCTTAGTGATTGGATTGTATAATAGAATTATACTTGGATTTCAAGCATAACACAGTTCTTTTTCTTATATGACCTGATGAACTTTGGTCATTGTTAAAGGGAATTAAGAGTTCTATGACTAACAACAATATGTAAACAATATAAGTAATAAACCCATTTAAATTTCTACATCTATCAATTTTAACATGGATTTAAATAAACTTGCATTTATTATAATCTAATGATCTATTAAAATAACACAACATATCCTTAGTTGTTTTAATTTTCTCCATGTATTGATAAGGAATCTAAAGGCTTAGAAAAGCACTTAACATATCTAAGTTATGTAGCTAGTAAGAGTTAGAGTCAGAAAACCTACTCAAGTTTTTCTAAAACCAGATGCCTTGATATGATGCCTGTTCATAATTGTTTGACGTTTCATTTTTGCACCAAATCATGTATGAAATCATAATCAAGTTCAAAAATATATTTTATATCTGGGTTTTGTGATTTTGCATAAATTTTAGAATTATTTTTTTCAACTTATGTGAAGAATGTCATTGGTATTTTACAGAGATTGCATTGCATCTGTAGATTGCTTTGAATAGTACGGACATTTTAACTATATTGATTTTTCCAATCCATAAACATGAAATATCTTTTCATTTTTTGTGTCCTTCTCAACTTCTTTCATCAATGTTTTGTAGTTTTAATTATAGACATATTTTACTTCTTTGGTTTAGCTTATTCCTAGGTATTTTATTTTATTTGCAGCTACCTTAAATGAGATTGCTTTTTTGGTTTCTTTTTCAGATTGTTTGCTGTTGACATATAGAAATGCCACTAATTTTTGAACATTGATTTTGTAATTTGCAACCTTGCTGAATTTGTTCTAATAGGATTTTGGTGGAGTCTTTAGAATTTCCTACATGTAAGATGATGCCATCTGCAAACAAGCATACTTTGACTTCTTCCTTTCCAATTTGGATGTCCTTTATTTCTTCCTCTTGTCTAATTGCTCTGGCCAAGACTTCTTGTACTATGATAAATAAAAGCATAGAAAGTGGTCACCCATGTCTTGTTCCAGATCTTAGTGGAAAGGCTTTCAGTTTCTTCCCATTCAGAATAATGCTAGCTGGGATTTTGTCATATATGAATTTTATCGTGTTGAGGTATATTCCTTCTATGTGTAGTTTGCTGAGAGTTTTTACCATGAAGGGATATTAAATTTTATCAAATGATTTTTTGCCATCTAATGAAATGATTATATGATTTTTGTCCTTCATTGGGTTGATACAATGTATAGCATCAGATAAATGTTTATTCTGTTGATATGATATATAACATTTATCTGATGTATAACGGAATTCCCAGAAATAATGTTTTATCAGCTACCCGGCTATCCTTTAACCCAGTAAATTGAAACCTAAAATTAACCATCATGGTAACCAAGTCTAATGTCTTTGTGGAGTGGACCTCTGGGTAAATAGACTAATGAAATTCACTAGGAGAAATAGACTGTCTATTGAATGATTTTAGCAAGATATCTCTGACTACTGCATAATTTATGGTAAATAAACCCAGAGTCAATGAGTCATGACTCTCTGGAGAATGTCTTCTGAGTTATATAGCTCTTAAGGACCAAAAAGTTCGTTCAATATCTGAATGCATTATACTGGGTGAGATAATCTGAACATGTCACTTAGCACCTTCCCTATAATTTTGGGCCACAGGTACATGTATGATATTGGAAGGAAGGTACTGGAAGCCACTTTCATATCCCAGAATTCACTCTGCCCTGCCTCTATTTCTTGATTGCCTATATCTTTGCAATTGTTACTGAAGAATCTCTGATTCCTGTCTTTTTGATATGATAATATGATCCTGTGTTTTGGCTCAACTTCCTTTGTCATTCCAGCTTTCTTTCCACTATTCCAAGGTAAACTTTTATTCTGTGTTTGCCACCTAAAATTGCCCATTGCAAAAAACCACTAATTCATACATGACCCTTCACTACACATGTTTATAGTCACTCGCTGCCCTGTCTTAAGTAGTTCCTCTTCAGTGATACCACAGTTAGGTCCTTCTCTATCTTAGGGTCTCTGATTCTCAAGCCAAAATTCTACTGGTCTTTTAAAATAATAACCCTGTTATTTTTTCTTCTCAGAAGTGTCTTCATTCAAACTAAACTGTCAATGTTCTACAAAAAGCCATCTCAGTACTCACATGATTTCTGGGAACAATTCCTAATTTGTATCTTTCCTGCTTTTTGGCCTTTCCTATGCATTCTGTATACTTTCCCCATATTTTCTGCATAGATAGGTATCTAGAAAAATAGATAGGTAGATAGATAGATACTTGATGATAAACAGATAGATAGTATCATGCAACCCCCCATTTATAATCCCTTCATAACTACCATTGGTTTTAGATTAAAATCTTAGAATCTGTACCATGTCTTCCATGGCCTCCTTTGACTCTTCCTAATCTTAGAGCTTTAACTCATATTACCCTCCACCTACTGTGATAATTTCAGTCACACAAGCTTTATTTTTTAATCTCTAGAATATGCTAGAATCCCAATACAGAAATTTTACGGATGTTATTTTCGTTGACTAGGATACTCTTTTGTTATAGAGTCTCCTATCATATACTGTTTCCTCCGAGAGGACTTTATGACTACTCAGTCTAAATTCAGTCACCCTCTGACAATTTTTCACAGTAGTTTCATAATATTTATCATGGTTTATAAATGTCTATTTTTTTCTATACAATTTCCTCTCAATAGGTCATAAAAAGCATAAGGAGACTAAAAATTTCTAATTTGTCCACCACTATATACCCTATGTGGAGGCAATGCTTGAACATAGTATGCATAATAAATACTTGTTGTCTCAATAAATTAACAATTCTTATTCCATTTATGTTACTTAAGTTATTAGTTCCATAATATCATTATGGTTGATTTTACTATCTTCTGGGAGTCCAATCCCATTGTAGTAAGATTTTCTTTAATGACATACTTTTGGGCTCTAATTATCGTTGACATCAATTCCTTGAAGTACCACCTAGTGCTTTAAGAATGTGTGCGTTTGAAGGAGGTGGGGAAGGAAAAATGGAAGAAAATGAGTGGCACTCTCTTTGGTACCAGTGTAGGATAACATTGAAAATGTCCTTAGTGCCTCTACTATCTTTACTCTTAGTTTTTTAGAAACTCTTAAAATTTCTTAACAAAAATTGCTATTTTATATATCTTGATGCTTACCAGAGAATATGTTGAGAGGGCTATAGTAATGCAAAACATACACTTCCCACCAAAAAAATAATTAAACTCAACAACTAGGAATTTCAACAGGTGTAGTGATGTTTCTGAGGCTGTCTCATTTAGACGCGCATATTATTGGCCCACTTACAGCCTGGAATAATCAAACTTTTATTGTGGAAATATTCTTGACAATATTTTCATCCATGTGTTTTTAAACTTGGATGCTACTGAGTCACCATTAACCCTCAAGAAATGCCAATATAGTATTTGAAAAGATGGCATTGCTAGTAAATCATCTAACTTAAAAATATCACTGCACACAGTGGTATGCTGGCTCCCATTGCTTGCTTCTTGCTTGACTACCTGTGGCTTAACTCTGTGGTTCCCAACCCCCAAGCTATGGCCCGGTACCAGTCCGTGGCCTGTTAGGAACCAGGCCATGTATCACCGCCTGAGCTCACCCTCTCCCCAGCCCACCACCCCTGTCCCTGGAAAAATTGTCTTCCATGAAACCAGTCCCTGGTGCCAAAAATGTTAGGGATTGCTGGCTTAACTTGTTTTTTTTAAGAGCTTGTTTTGCAGAACTGGAAGAGTACTGAACAAACAGAAACGGACATATAGCCCCTCAGCATCTTCTAGACTGCATTCTGAAAAGTCAGATAAAACCAACCCAACAGAAAACAACTGCTCTGGGAAACAACTGCCTTCCATTATCGTTCTGCAACTACAACTATTCTGCTCTTTCTAACTCTAATAAAAAGCCTAAGCCACTCATCCTCTGGGAGGCATTCCTTCTTCCTTTCATGCTGCGCCCTTTCCTCCCTTGGAAAGTAAAATAAATTCCTTGCTTTAAGCCTGTTTTTATCTTTCTCAGCCTGTGATATGAGCCCACTAACAATATTTCTGATATTTACCTAATTTACAAATAAGAAACTATGTTTTCTTCTAAAGATTTGTGACGCACCCTCTCTTTGCTTTTGCTAACCTGTACTGCTATCAAAGTGAGAACGATGCTGTCTCAGTGTCGTGAGCCCTGTGGGGTCAGAAGAGAGGTTTGATTGGTCCCTCATAAAGTAAAAGTTGAGTGGAAGTGGTTTTAATTGTTTCTCTTATTAAATAAGTAAATCAAAAGTGGTCTTATTGCAAATATTAATAGCGCTGTTAACCATATCCTCTAGCCCATAACTGTGCTACATGAAAAATTCATATTCTGTAACTTTAAAAAATTTTGGGTATATTTTAGAAAATTGATATGACAATCACCAGATACTACTATTTGCAACTAGAAGACCTTACTTTTCCAAAGTCAAGGCTAACTTCTTGGCTGTTTTAGAACATTCAACCATAAATCTTGTTTCTTTCACCTCTGCTGACAATCTGACTATTTAAATTAACTACATATTTCAGGACACAAAGACAGGAAATTTTACATTCCTAGCATCTTCACTTGTTCTACAGTGTTGATCACTGTCATTTATGAATGACATCTTCCATTCCAAATTGATTTCATCATAATATTTTATCTATGCTGAGCCAAAAAGATTGTCGATTGTGCATATTACATATGGAATTACCTTTTTCTTAGCCATACCTATAGCATCTTGTCTTATACAGTTTATATTTGAATAGAATAATAGTAGAGTACTGAGGGCAGAAAAGCAGTCCTAGGGATTTACTCTGTCAATAGGTAGTCACATAGACATCTGAAAAATCTCCCTCCTTAAAGTTAAATTTAACAATATTAAGCATCTCTCAGGCTTTGCAAAGCCACTCAAATTATATTTTGTGACAAGCCTATAAAATTGTGATTTCCTAACCTACAAGAATGCATCACTTTTGTATAATAAAAACTAGTACTTGTCAGTGAATCTTAGACCTAGAGAATATGGCTATACATATTTTCTATCTGTACACAATTTCATCAAACCAGATGCCCAAGGTAAGGAGAAGGTAAAACTGAATCCCTGTTTAAACATAGCATCACTCTCTTCTGAATGGACGTAAAGGTTTAGGACCTCTCTTACCCAGTAATAGAATGTTTATTGGTTTTCTTACTCAGAAGCATTGCAAAGAAATGATTAATGATTGTACATTGAAGATCAACTGAATTAGAATGTGATCAATCATGTGCCAAAGAAAAAATTGCACTGGGCAAAGTAAACAGGAAAGGAAGACTTCATTCAAGAGTTTTGCAGTAGGGGAGAGCAGGCAGAATCAGTCTGAGCTTCACACTGCTGAAGCAGAAAGAAAAATTTTAAGAGCTGGGGTAAGAGGATCATTGCCATCTATATTTGCTAGTTGACTTTACCAAAAGGAAAATTAAACTTTCTCTTATCTTCATGGCAGAAAATAGTTTTTCAACTCAAGCAAGATGCCCACCAAAGTTAGGCTTTTATCTCTCCCAGAGTGACTGAGAGATAAAGGTACTAACTTCTTTGATGACTACGTTTCAAAGGGATGGCGCCTGGGTCCTTTACGAAGAAAGATATCCTTGGGCTGTAAAACCTGCAATAAACTTTTAAAAATATTTACATCTCCTAGGGGACAGAGAAAGAATTTTCAATAACACAAATTTTCTAAAGTAAGTACTCTGGTAAAAGGGGGATCAGAGGCCTACAGTCAAGAAAATGTCTGTCTAAACTTCATCAAGCTGACAGGAACTTTAAGGCCCTCCTGGTCATGTAATAAGTGCAGCTATTTGATGAATAGCCTGCTTGGAGATACTACTTCCCCTTCACCTGGCCTTTCCTCTCCTCCCCTCCTTCCTCTCCCCTCTCTCTCTTCCCTCCCCTCCCTTCTCCTCCTCTCTTCTCCCTTTCTCTTGAGAGAGAAAGAAGAGAGAGAGAGAAAGAGAAAGAGAGAGTGTGCGTGAGCGCAAATACCTAAGGCATAGTGGACCCCCAATATATTTGAATACATACACACACACATACACAGAGTGATCCATATAAAGAGAGATCTATCTATATATATGCGTTTGTAGAGAGATAGTTATATATAGATCTATTTGGATCTATGCATATATATACATATATATAGAGAGAGAGAGACCGAGACAGTGTGTGTGTATATATATAAGCACACATTTATATACAAATATAAATATATATATATATATATTTATCTCTATCTCTTTTTTCCAACAAAGATCAAATTGGGGGTTCTCATGTCTATTTTATAGGAGGCTTACAGGTTTTATTGTAAAGTTAAGGCAAACTGGATTCAATTCCTTTATCTGTCAATCAGCTGGTGGCCCTTGGCAAAGAAGATAAACCTTTGTGATTAAGCTTCCTGACTGCTTTCTCTGAAAGACTACTGAAAGGGATGACTAGAATAACAAATGTCAGTTACCCTACTATTTAGGCGGCAGGGGACATCTTTTGGAGTGTTTGCCCAGCTCACAAGGACAACCTTTCTTTGAAGAATTCACCCCAATAGGAGGGTCCTAAATTCACGAACCTGCACCCATAGGAACATCTGATTAGTGGATGGTGGACAGATGGCTTAAATCTCCCTGAAATTTGGCACTGAATCTGAGACATTGAATGCCCGAAGCCAAGGGGATGTGAATTTGAATATTTTCTATACTGTCAAGAAGAGAAAATGTATCTGAAGAGGGACACAGCAATAATGAGGCAGCTCCAGGGACATGAATAGCATAGAAATATACATACCAGAGTTCCTTACTCTTTCAAAGATTCTGAATTCTATTAAATATTAATTAGATCTGGCAGTTCTTGGTTCCTCAAAATATCCCAGAATTCTTCAGTAAATAGCCTTTGTTTGTGTAAACAAGTTCAATAAGTTTCTGTTAAGGGGAATTGTAACAGTTTTAACCAGAGCAAATATCTGGAGCATAGTGGACACTTAATGTATATGAATACACCCATCACTGAGTCCACTAATAATCAGCCTTAGAGTAATACAGCTTTCAACTGCATGGTTTAAATTAACAAAAAGATTTTTTTGTTTGTTATTTTTATCATTATGTAAATATATTTTGTTAGATTTTTAAGTAATCTTTTAAAATTGACAATAATTGTACACATTTATTGAGTACATAATGATGGTTTGATAACTAGAATGTATAGTGATCAGTGTGGTAATTAGTCCATCCATCATCTCAAAGATTTATCATTTCTTTGTGCTGGGAAGATTCAATATCCTCATTCTAGCTATTTGAAACTATATATTATTATTAACTATAGTTATCCTACAGTAGTACAGAACACTAGAACTTATTCCTCCTAGCTAGCTGTAATTTTCTGTACTTTAACAAATCTCTCTCTATTTTTCTCTTCCACCTACATTTCCCAACCTCTAGTATCATCTGTTCTATTTTTTACTTCTATGGGATCAACTCTTGTTAGCTTCCACATACGAGTGAGAAAATGCATTGTTTAAGTTTCTGTTCCTGGCTTATTTCACCTAGAATAGTATAGTATTCCATTGTGTATACATATCACATTTTCTTTATCCATTCATCTGTTGTTGGACACCTAGGTTGATTCCGTATCTTAGCTATTGTGAGCAGTGTTGCAATAAACATGGCGGGGCGGGGTGGGGAGATGTCTCTTTAGTATGATGATTCCCTTTCCTTTGGATAAATTCCCAGTAGTAGGATTGCTGGATCACATGGTAGTTCTAGTTGTAATTTTATGAGGAACCTCCATACTGCTCTTCGTGGTGGCTGTACTAGTTTACACCTCCACCATCAGTATAAGAGTTCCCTTTTCTCTGCATCCTCACCAGCATTTGTTATTTTTTGTCTCTTTGATAGTAGCCTTCCTATCTGGGCTAAGATGATACCTCATTGTAGTTTTGGTTTGCAATTCCTTGATGATTAGTGAGATTGAACATTTTTTCATATATTTTTCATATATTTATTGCATGTCTTCTTTTGAGAAATGTCTGTTCGGATCATTTGCCCATTTGTAAAATCAGATTGTACTTTTGTTGCTGTCTAGATGTTTGAGTTTCTTGTATATTCTGGATATTAATCCCCTGTTGGATGAGTAGTTTGCAAATATTTTCTTCCTTTCTGGAAGTTGCCTTTTTACTCTACTGATTGTTTCTCTTGCTATGCAAAAGCTTTTCAGTTTGATATAATCCCATTTGTTTATTTTTGCTTCTGTTGCCTGTGCTTTTAAGGTCTTATTCATAAAATCTTTGCCCAGACCAATGTCCTGAAGCGTTTTCCCTATATTTTCTTATAGTAGTTTTATTGTTTCAGATCTCACATTTAGGTCTTTGATCCGTTTTGTGTTGATTTTTCTGTAGGGTGAGAGGTGGAGGTCTAGTTTTATTATTCTGTATACTGACATCCAGTTTTTCCAGCAACATTTATTGATTGAATTGTCTTTTCCCCAATAAGTGCTCTTGGCACTTTTATCAAAAATCAGTTGTGTAGATATGTAGCTTAATTTTGGGGTTCACTATTCTGTTCCATTGGTCTATGTGTCTGTTTTTATGCCAATATCATCTTGTTTTGGCTACTACAGCTGTATAGTATATTTTGAAGTCTGCTAGTGTGATACTTCCGGCTTTGCTCTTTTTGATTAAGATTTCTTTGTCTAATTCAGGGTTTTCTGTCATTCCATACAAATTTTAGAATTATTTTTTCTACATTTGTGAAGAATGTCATTGGTATTTTGATAGGGATTGCATTGAATCTGTAGATTGCTTTGGGTAGTATAGAGATTTTAATGATATTAATTCTTCTGGTCCATGAGCATGAGATATTTTTCCATTTTTTGTGTCCTTTTAAATTTCTTTCAACAGTTTTTTGTGGTTTTACTTGTAGAAATCTTTCACCTCCTTGGTTATATCTATTCCTAGATATTTCATTTTTTGTAGCTGTTATAAATGGTATTGCCTTCTTGATTTCTTTTTCAGCTAGCTCATTGTTTATGTATAGAAACGCTACTGACTTTTATGTGTTTGTTTTGTATCCTGTAACTTTACTGACTTTGTTTATCAGTTCTAAGATTTTTTTGGTAAAGTCTTTAGGTTTTTTTCTATGTAAGATCATGTCAACTGCAAACAGGGACAATTTGACTTCCTCCTTTCCAATTTGGATACCCTCTATTTCTTTCTTTTGCCTAATTGCTCTGACTAGCATTTTCAGTACTATGTTGAATAAGAGTGGTGAGAGTGGGCATCTTTGCCTTGTTCCAGTTCGCAGAGGGAAAGGATTCAGCTTTCCCCCATCCAGTAGGATGTTAGCTGTGGGTTTGTTACATATGGCCTTTATTACTATTGCTTCATCTTACTGTGAATTTCAGATGCAGATATCTTAAGCAGGCTCAGGAAATTTTTTTTCCTCATGTTCTTGACTTCTGCTTCTGTTCACATTTCAGACTAATATGTTTACTGAATCAGGTACCAGTTACAGGTAACACTCTTTGACTTTGTTTTTTTTTTATATTTGCTTTTCATTTTTAATATAATATAATTTTAAAAATAGAGGAATTTTAATTTTTCTAGTGTGAGAAGTTCATAGTTTTCATTTATAAAATGAATGACTAAATAAATGCCACTGTTTCTGTAATTGAAATTAGCTTGGATCTCCAGACCTCCTTTGAGTTTAAGGTGATTTAGTCACTTCATGTTTAAATGCAGCCTGTCAGAATTCCCATGCATGTCCTTTCTGATCTACGTTGTGTGTTGTTATCTGTCTCCTGTGTGTATATTCATCTTGTCAGTTCCCGGTAGTTTTCGGCAGGTATTTGCTTCTGCTTCAGTCCTTCCCTTATCTATTCCCTAGGTTCATGTATCCTAATGTCCTCCCACTGAGTCCATACTTCTTTGTGTCCTTTCCCTTTCTTTATCAGAATAACATGGTCCTCCAAGAGACCCAAGGAAAACTTTTACATGCTCTCCTAATCCCCCGTGATACTTTGAGGAGCAGTATTCACAACCATCTCTCTAACTCTCATATTATTCAAACACTATTAGGCATTATTACACACTTTATGTCCTCAAAAAAGAACACTTTGGGAATGAGATGTGATACTATTGGTAAAATAGACAATATTGCCTTTATTTGATACCATTAAACATACTCCTACCTATATTTTCCTAGTAACTTGTGTCCATTCTTTTTCCTTAGCCAGCAAACATAAAACGTATCTGTGTTATTTTATGGTTAAGTGGCACAAAATTGTTGCACCTAAGATTGTATTTATTGAGGCAAGAGGAAATGCAGAGAAACAGTTGGGAACATTTCCAGGACACCAGGGAAGCAAAGTGGCCTTGCATTTTAGATTTTAGCAAAACAAGCATGCAATTCCCTTAAGAATTGTCATTACTTAATTTTAAGCTGTTCCTATTGAAATAAAATACTGGCAAACATCTAGTAATCAATGAATTGTGCCTGGGAGGAGAAGTTGTTCTAGCTTTAAATTGCTTTGGATTACCAGGTGACACTTTGGACAAGATGAGTTGTTTTTCCCACTTTTGTAATCAATGGATAAAACTTGCTTTTATGCTTCTTACTCATTTTTGTGAAAATTAGCCTAAATTAGCTGTTCCACTAGATCAATTTATGTATTTACTTACACTAAAAAAGTTGTACATCATTTATGTATACAACTTGATGACTTTAGAGATAAGTATAAACCTATGAAACCGTCACCACAATCAATACCATAAACCTATCCATCAGCTCCAAAAGTTTCTTCACACCATCTTATTATTTATATTTTTGTGATAGAAATACATAACTAAGATTTTCCTTTAGCAAATATTTTTTCTCTTTCTTATGATTTTTTATTGATAAACCATGTTTAAACATATTTTATGGCCCTTGTGATACTTTGGCACATGTGTACAACGTGTAATGATGAAAACAGGGTAATTGGCTATTAAAAAATGGGCAAAGGACATGAATAAAAACTTTTCCAAAGAAGACAGAATGATGGCCAGCAAACATATAAAAAAGTGTTCAACTTCTCTAATCATCAGGGAAATGCAAATCAAAACCACAATGAGATATCACTTAACTCCAGTGAGATTGGCTCATATCAAAAAATCCCCAAATAACAAATGTTGGCGGGGATGTGGACAGATAGGAACACTCATACACTGCTGGTGGGACTGCAAATTAGTACAACCTCTATGGAAAAGAATATGGAGATACCTCAAAGAATTAAAAGTAGAATTACCATTTGACCCAGCAATCCCACTACTGGGTATTTATCCAAAGGAAAAAAAGACATTTTATAATAAAGACATCTGCTCTCGAATGTTCATAGCAGCACAATTCACAATTGCAAAGATGTGGAAACAACCCAGGTGCCCATCAATACACGAGTGGATCAATAAAATGTGGTATATGTATACCATGGAGTATTACTCAGCAATAAGGAACAATAGTGAATTAACACATCTGGTATTATCCTGGTTGGAGCTAGAACCCATTCTTTGAAGCGAAGTGTCACAGGATTGGAAAAACAAGCACCGCTGGTACTCACCATCAAACTGGTACTAACTGATGAACACTTACATCACACAGGGCAATAACATTCATCTGAGGGCGGGCGGGCGGGAGGGGGGTGGAAGGGATGGGAAAAACTCTCACTGAATGGATGTGGGGAGCACAGTTTGGGAGACGACCACGATTGTGGCTCTGACACGGGCAGAACAGGGGCAATGTGTGTGGCCAAAGTGTTGTACCCCCATGATATTCTGAAATTAAAAAAATAAATTAAAAAAAAAAAAAGAAAACAGGGTAATTGGGATATCAATTATCTCAAAAAATAATCTCTTCTTTGTGGTGGAAACCATACAATTCTTCTTTTCTAGCTATTTTGAAATATATAATAAATTATTTTTAACTATAATTTCCCTACTGTGCTTCCCTCTTGTGTCAAATGCAAGAACTTATTTCTTCTATCTGATTGCATTTTTGTACCCATTAAGTAAATTATCTTCATACCCCCAGCCCTCCTTCCCTTCCCAGCCTCTGGTAACCACCATTCTACTCTATACTTCCATGACATCCACTGTTTTTAGCTTCCACGTATGAGTGAGAACATTCGGTATTTGTCTTACTGTGCCTCGCTTATTTCACTTAACATAACAATTTCCAGTTCCATCCATGTTATTGCAAATGACAGGATGTCATTTTTTTTATTGTGTATGTATATCAAAATTTATTTATCCATTACTCCACTGATGGACACTTAGGTTGATTACATACCTTGGCTATTCTGAACAGTGTTGCAATGAACATGACAGTTCAGATATCTGTACAATATCATGATATTCTTTCTTTTGGATATATACATAGCAGTTGGATTGATGGATCATAAAGTCGTTCTATTTTTTGTTTTTTTAAGGAACCTCCATACTTTTTTCCATTTACTTTATATTCCTGACAACAGTATACAAGCATTCTTCTTTCTCCACATCCTCACCAGCGTTGGTTAAGTTTTGTCTTTTTGATGGTAACAGTTCTACTTAGGGTAAGAGGATATCTCATTGTGGTTTCCATTTAAATTTCCCTGATGATTAGTAATGTTGAGCATATTTTTATATACCTTTTGGATATTAGAATATCTCTTTACAGAAATGTCTATTTAGGACTTTGCCTATTTTTAAATTCAGACTATTTATGTTTTTGCTATGGAATTGTTTGAGTTTTTTGTGTATTCTATTAATAGTTTTTAATCCCTTATTGGATAAATAGCTTTCCAGTATTTTCTCCCATTCTGTGGTTCATCTTTTCATTTTGTTAATTATTTCCTTTGCTGTTCAGAAGATTTTTAGCTTGATATAATATCATGTGTCAACTTTTGCTTTTGTTGCCCGAGTTTTTGAGGTCTTACCCAAAAAATCTTTTGCCTAGACCAATGCAGTATTTCCTCAATTTTTTTAGTATTTCCATTCTTTCAAGTTGTACATTTAAGTCTTAATCCATTTTGAGTTGATTTTTTTATATGGTGAAAGGTGGGGATCTAGATTCAATCTTTTGCATATAGATACCCAGTTTTCTCAGCACCATTTATTAAAAGAGACTGTCTTTTCTCCAGTGTATGCGGCTGGCAGCTTTGTGAAAAATAAGTTGACTGTAAGTGTGAAGATGTATTTCTGGGTTCTCTATTCTCTTCCATTGGGCTCTGCGTCTGTATTCATGTCAGTACCATGCTGCTTTGCTTAGTATAGCTTTGTATTACAGTGTAATTTAAAATGAGGCAGTGTGATGCCTTCAGCTTTGTTCTTTTTGTTCAGGATTACTTTAGCTAGTCAGGGACTTTTGGGATTCTGTATGAATTTTAAGATCATTCCTTCTATTTCTGTAAATAATGTCATTGGCATCTTGATAGGCATCACATTGAATCTGTAGAACACTTTGGGTAGTATAGACATTGTAACAATAATTCTTCCACTCCATGAGTGTGGAATACCTTTCCATATTTTTTTTTGTGCCTTTTCAATTCCTTTAATCAGTGTCTTATTATGTTTTTTGGTTTTTTTTGTAGCAATCTTTCACTTCTTTGGTTGAATTTATTCCTATTTATTTTCTTGTGGCTATTACAGATGGGATTGCTTCCTTGATTTCTTTTCCAGATTGATCATATCTTTTAGCTTATAGAAACACTACTTATTTTTATGTTTATTTGTATCCTGCAACTTTACTAAATTTGTTTATTAGTTTTACGGATTTTTTGGTGAAATCCTTAGGTATTCTGAGTATGAGATCATGTCTGCAAACAAGGATAATTTGCTCTTTCTTTCCAGTTTGGATGCCTTTTATTTCTTTCTCTTGCTTAATTGTTCTTGCTAGGTCTTCTAGTACTATGTTAAATAAAATTGGTGAATGTGGGCATCCTTGTCTTGTTCCAGGTCTTAGTTGAAAGACTTTCAATTTTCCCCCATTCAGTATGCTATCAGCTGTGGGCTTGTTTTATATGGGCTTTATTCTGTTGAGGTATGTTCCTTTTATACCCAATTTATTGAGGGTTTTTGTCATGAAGAGATGTTGAATTGTATCAAATTCTTATTAAGCATCTATTTAAATGATCATATGGGGTTTTATCCTTGATTCTGTTGATATGATGTATCACATTTTTTATTTCTTTATTTATTGGTCAAACAAATTTGTTTTATTTGTTTCCCCATTGACAAAATTGAATAAATAAAATGATTGTGTTGGGGTTTTAAATAGACATGGCCTAAAAATGACTTTTTTTGTCTGTTAGTGGGTTAGTTTATTATGGCAGGATTTTAAAAATTCAAAACAAAGCATAATTGGTTTGAAATAATACAGTTCCAGTCACATTCTTTCATGTTGTATCCTTCAGTCTGTAGGTCTGCTTCAAACTTGCTAACGTAGTTCAGGCAGAGCAGCAGAGCTTCATGTAGGCTGATGAAATTGATTTTCATATGTTAAACCATCCTTGCATCCCCAAGAGGAATTTGACTTGACCATGGTGAATAATATTTTTAATTTGTTGTTGAATTCTGTTTGCTAAAATTTGGTTGAGGATTTTTACACACATGTTCATCAGAGGTGGCCTGTGGTCGGTCTTTCTTCTTTCTTTCTTCTCTCTCTCTCTCTCTCCCCCCCTTTCTTTTTTTCCTTTCTTTACTTCTTTTTTTTCCTTAGTTTGTCTTTGTCCGGTTTTGGTATTGAGGTAATGCTGGCCTTGTAGAACGAGTTTGGAAATATTCCCTCCTCTTCAATTTTTTTGAAATAATTTGAGTAGAATTGGTAGTATACAATACAATATTGTTAACTCTGGGCATTATGGTGTATAGTAGAACTCTGGGACTTATATAACCAAACCTTTGTACTCTTTGAAAAATATCTTCCTGTTTTGCCCTACTTCCAGCCTGTGTCAATCACCAGTCCCCTCTCTGCTTCTACGAGTTTGACTATTTTGTATTCATTATATAACTGGTGTCATGTGGTATTTGTCCTTCTGTCTCTGGATTATTTCACTTAACATAATGTCCTCCAAGTTTATCCATGTTTTAGCAAATGGCAAGATCTCCTTCTTTTCTTGAGGCTGAATATTTCATTGTATGTATATACTACATTTTTTAAATCACCTGTTCATGGCCACTTAAATTGCTTCCATGTCTTGGATGGTGTGAATAATGCTGCAACGAGCATGGGAATACAGATATCTCAAGTTTCTGATTTCAACTCCTTTGTATATATACCCAGAAGTGGGATTGGTGGACCATATGGTAGTGTTATTTGTAGTTTTTGAGGGACATCCATACTGTTTTTCATAGTGGCTGCACTATTTTACCTTTCCACTTACAGTGTACAAAAAGGCTTTGTTTTTCTCCACATCCTTGCCAAATTTTACATTAACGAATAAATAAAACCCATCCTGAGAGATGTGAGGTGGTACCTCATTGTGGTTTTGACTTGCATTTTCCTGATGATTAATGATGTTGAACATTTTTTCATATACTTGTTGGCCATTTGTATGTCTTCTTTTGAGAAATATCTATTTAGATCTTTTGCCCATTTATAAGTTGGATTATTTGTTTTGTTTTGATTTTTACTATTGAGGTGGTTGAGTTTTTAAATATATTTTGGATCTTAACTCTTTATTAGATGTATAATTTGCAAATATTTCCTTCCATTTTATAGGTTACCTTTTCATATTGCTGATTTTGCCCTTCACTGTGCAGAAAGTTTTTATTCTCACATAATCTCCACTAGTCCATTTTTTCAAAAGCTGTCTGTGCTTTTGATGTTACATTCAAGGTAGCTTTTTTTTTTATGTTGTCTTCTAAGAGTTTTATTTTTTCAAGCTGGAGTTATCACATTTCCTTATTTCAAAATATATTAGAAAGCTACAGTAACAAAACAATAAGATACTGGTGTAAAAACAGACATATGGACCAAGAGAACACAATAGAGAGCCCCAAGATAAACACAAACATATATGTTCAACTGATTTTCGACCAGGGTGCCAAGAATAGACAATAGGGAAAAGATAGTCTGTTCAATAAATAGTGTTGGGAAACCTGATATCCACATGCTAAGATATAAAATTGGGCCAATATATCGCACCATACACAAAAATCAATTCAGAATGGATTAAACACTTAAATACAAGATGGGAAATGGGATAGCATTTGTAAAAATATTTAGAATTTTATTTTATTTTATTTTTTAATTTCAAAATATTAAGGGGTACAAATGTTTTGGGTTACATGGATCACTTTTGTAATACTTGAGTCCCAGCTATAGGTGTGCCCATCTCCCAAATAGCCTTCCTTGTACCCATTGGGTAGGTTTTTGCACCTTCCTTCTCTCCCCTCCCCCGTTTTTTGAATATCCTCCTTCAGGTCTCATTTGTATCATTATTAAAATACAATTGGTAAAGATGATTCAATAAAGTTACTTAAAGGTATAAATGATATAGAATTGATTAAATGACTGAAATTCCATTGAGGTTCAATAAATGATCACTATTATCATTTTTTCTGGGTCTCCTTTAATCCCAACACCACAGTATATGTTTTGTATGAACGATTTCATGTAAAATTAGATTCAAGCTTGGAGACAAATTATATAAAGAGACTGGCAAAAGATATTTCCATTCACTGTGTTCTCATTATCCTTAGTTAATTGACTATTTTGTATTGGGCATAATATTAACACTCTAGAGTTAGAAGAATTTGGAGAACTAAGCTCAGAAAGCTTAATTCATTTTCCCAAGGTTACACATTAGATCTGAAAACAGATCTAGAATCTGTGTGTTCTGTACCCCAAAATTACGCTATACGTTTTAATAGAGAATATGTCATAATTGTTCAAAACATTTTCAAATATTCTTTTAATTAATCCTTAATATTGTAAGCTGTGTCTCCAATTTGTATGCCCTCACATTATTCAGGTTTTTCTGATCACCTTTCCTTCAATGTTTATTAATACATAAAAAACTGTCAAGAGTTCTCACATACAATTGGGAAATCCAAGTGCTCACTAATAGATCTCTGCACTCACAAAGTGCAGCCCCATTGGAATCCTGACTTTGATTTCCTCTTATTTTTGAATTTTTGGTTTACTTATCTCAACTTTTGTAAATGCTCTCTTCTCTCTGCTTGATAGAAATCCAAATGGGGATTTCTAGAGATAAAATACTTGCCTCCATGTGTATCTTTCATATGCAAACCAACCAATCCAAAGACCATACCCCCACTACTTTTTTATGTAGCTCTTATACTCTGGGCCACTATCCACCTGTCCTAATCTCTTCAGGACCAGATACCTGACAACAAGAGACAGCCCCTACGCATGGGAGCTTCTGAAATTATTCAAAGTGGCCGACTTTAAACCTCCTTAGCCTGCTTGCCCTGCCCTGCCCACTTCTTATCATGAAAATCACAATTAGGACTCTTGCCCACATATTTCCCCCTTCCTTTTGCCTCCTGGTTGACCCAGTCCTCCCCCATGTGGCTCTGTAGGGTGTGCCCTTTCTCTTGTTTCTATGAAACTATAAGTAAAATTTTATTCCTTTATGATGGTCATTTCCATGTATGTATATCTTACCATATTTGATTAAAACAAATCCTGGGTACATTTTAAAATAACATATAATATTATTCAGCCTTATATAGGTTGGAAAATCTGATACACACTGCAACATCCCTGAACCTTTTTTTTTTTTTCCTTCTAGTTTCAAGTATATTTATTTATTTATTTATTTTATTTTATTTATTTATTTTTTTTAATTTCAGAATATCATGGGGGTACAACACTTTGGCCATACACATTGCCCCTGTTCTGCTCGTGTCAGAGCCACAATCATGGTCATCCCCCAAACTGTGCTCCCCACATCCATTCAGTGAGAGTTTTTCCCATCCCTTCCACCCCCCTCCCACCCGCCCGCCCTCTGATGAATGTTATTGCCCTGTGTGATGTAAGTGTTCATCAGTTAGTACCAGTTTGATGGTGAGTACCAGCGGTGCTTGTTTTTCCAATCCTGTGACACTTCGCTTCGAAAGAATGGGTTCTAGCTCCAACCAGGATAATACCAGATGTGTTAATTCACTATTGTTCCTTATTGCTGAGTAATACTCCATGGTATACATATACCACATTTTATTGATCCACTCGTGTATTGATGGGCACCTGGGTTGTTTCCACAACTTTGCAATTGTGAATTGTGCTTCTATGAACATTCGAGAGCAGATGTCTTTATTATAAAATGTCTTTTTTTCCTTTGGATAAATACCCAGTAGTGGGATTGCTGGGTCAAATGGTAATTCTACTTTTAATTCTTTGAGGTATCTCCATGTTCTTTTCCATAGAGGTTGTACTAATTTGCAGTCCCACCAGCAGTGTATGAGTGTTCCTATCTGTCCACATCCCCACCAACATTTGTTGTTTGGGGATTTTTTGATATGAGCCAATCTCACTGGAGTTAAGTGATATCTCATTGTGGTTTTGATTTGCATTTCCATGATGATTAGAGAAGTTGAGCACTTTTTTATATGTTTGCTGGCCATCATTCTGTCTTCTTTGGAAAAGTTTTTATTCATGTCCTTTGCCCATTTTTTAATAGGGTTGTTTGATTTTTTCTTGTTGATTTTCCTAAGTTCTGTATAGATTCTGGTTATCAGCCCTTTATCAGAGGTGTAGCATGCAGATATTTTCTCCCATTCTGTAGGTTGTCTGTTCACTCTAGTGATAGTTTCCTTGGCTGTGCAGAAGCTTTTCAATTTGATCAGGTCCCATGTATTTATTTTGGTTGCTGCTGTGATTGCTTTGGGGGTCTTCTTCATAAATTCTTTGCCTAGGCCAATGTCCATAAGAGTTTTTCCAACGTTTTCTTCGAGAATTCTTATGGTTTCATGTCTTAGGTTTAGATCTGTTATCCATTGTGAGTTGATTTTTGTGAGAGGTGACAGGTGTGGGTCCAGTTTCAGTCTTCTACATATGGCCATCCAGTTTTCCCAGCACCATTTGTTGAATAGGGGAATCTTTTCTCCAGTGTACGTTTTTCTGGAATTTGTCAAAGATCAGGTGACTGTTTGAGGTTGGTTTTATATTTGGGTTCTCAATCCTGTTCCATTGGTCTACGTCTCTGTTCTTGTGCCAATACCATGCAGTTTTGGTTACTATAGCCTTGTAGTATAGTTTGAAGTCTGGTAGATAGATGCCTCCCAATTTGTTCTTTTTGCTTAAGATTGCTTTGGCTAGACGGGATCTTCTCTGGTTCCACACGAAGTGTAGAATTATTTTTTCTAGATCAGCAAAAAGTGATGTTGGTATTTTGATAGGGATTGCATTGATTCTGTAAATTAATTTAGGTAGCAAAGTCATTTTTACTATGTTGACTCTGCCTATCCAGGAGCATGGTAGGGCTTTCCATCTATTTACATCCTCTGCAATTTCTTTTCTCAGTGTTTCATAACCTTAAGGACAGTATGGGAAGTGAAGTAAGTCAGTTACAAAAGGACAAACACTGCACGCTTTTGTTAATATGAAATACCTAGAGTAGTAAAATTTATAGAGATAGAAAGTAGAATAGTAGTTACTAAGGGTTAAAGGAGGAGGAAAATGGGGATTATTGTTTAAATTATACAGAGTTTCAGATTGGAGAGACAAAAAATGTTCTGGAGGTGGATGGTGGTGATGGTTGCACAATAATGTGAATGTACTTAGTGCCACAGAACTATAAACTTAAAAATGATTAAAACATAAATTTTATGTTATGTATATTTTACCACACACACAAAAATGACAAATCCAAAAAAGTCTCATCAAAACTTTAAAGGAAAGGAATCTACATCATGCCAAAACAGAGACTATTATTCTCTTTGTAGTTGAACAAGCTACGCATATGTGACGTGACGTGACGTGACGTGACGTGGTGGGTGTGTGTGTGTGAAGGGTACAGGCCTGGTGGACAACATACTGCCTAGCCTATAGCAGGTGCTCATTAAGAGGTAGTTATAGAACCCATATTGCAGCTCAATTTTCTAAATATTTAGGACAATCTGGCCTTGGTAAATCTGTTCTTCACTCCTTCCAATGTTTTTCTTTAAATTCATATTTCCCAGACTCCTAATCCTGTGTTTTAAAAATCTAATTATAATATGTGGTTGAATTGTAAACTGCCTCTAATCTTTTATTTATGAAAGAGTACATGAACACATGCATGAATTTGTTAGAAAAGACATGAATCAAGATGGATACTTGGACTATTTATTTTATAAGTAATGAAGATTAAAAAAATCTCAAATTAAAAAAAGTAATAAAAAACAAGATATATTCTTAATAGACAAGGATAAAAGGAACTTGAAAGTCTTCCCTAAACTTCTGGCAAATGGACTCCAACCACATGAGGTTTTCAGCTGCGCTATTATCAGAGTGGATGTAAAATCAAAGAAAAATCACATATCCACACACATTTAAAATGAGAATGACCTCTGAGGTCATGTAGTCAATTCTTTATAAGCTAGAAGATTGTGCTTGCTTTTCTTTACAATATATTTACCCATCTGGTTTTAAATGTCAGACAATATGAATTAAAAAGCCTATATGAACATAATAGAAGACATTCATAAACGTTTTCTCTGTGCATACTCCACCCAAATTGTCTGTTAATCGTACACTAACTACTGAGAATTCAGAGAGATAATATGCCCTCAGGGATGTCTTCGTTTATGATAATAAAAACATTAGTTTGAGAATATTCAATAAGCCAAAAAAATAATTATGGCAAATGAAATTAAGAATGACACAGAAATGCTAGAAAGGTACATATATGTAAATATGCCTAAGTATGTATTTTTTGTGTGTATATATATGTACACATATAGCAGTCTGTGCTGCTTCCTCCAACTTTGAGGTTTCTTTGCTCTTGCTGTTTTTAATTTGTAGGTCTTCTGTCAAGATTGTAATGCCTATTTATGCCATTGATTTTTTAAAAATTAGCAGTGTAATTTTCCTGTGTGATGATCCATCCAATGTGTTTTTTTTTTTTTTTTTTTTTTTCTGACAAGTCCTTTTTGGTCTCCTGAGCTAACCATGCAGTGTATTATTTGTGTTTGAGTTTGGATTTTGGGGTCAGCTCAGATCTCAGCACCCTGCCTTAGTCTCCCTTAGTGTCACTATTCCCTTCTCCTAACCCACAAAAAAATGAGATGAAAATATATTTTGGAAACATACTTAATTGCAAGGAACAGTAAAAACAAACAAAACCTCACTGATTTTCAGGAATATATTTATGACATGCCATGATTTATAGGTTTTATCAAATTGGGGCAAAATAGCCATTGTTTCTTCAATTATTTTTTACTAACACTCCCTCCCCTGCCATCACAACATTATGAGAATCCAGTTACTCATGGGTACTGTCACTGAGATCTGAGGCTGTGTTCATTTTTTTGCCTAACCTCTTTCTTCTCTGTACTTCAGTTTGAATGTTTGATATTGTTCAAGGATGGCTGATTGGAACTCAAACATCTACAAACTTTGCTTGATTTTGGGGAATTGCTCAGCTTTCAGCTCTCTGTGTTGTTTATTAACCTGTCTATGAAGTTTTGCCTTGTGTATGTACAGTGTAGTGTTCAGCAATAGATTCAAGAGAAGGTTTAGTGAAGGTTGGAGCCCTTTCTCTGAGTAGCTCCATCCTCTGGGATATTGTGCTTTACACATTTAGCCACTTCAGGCTTCTCATACTTCAATATCTGACTCTTCAACTTAGTGAAAGTACTGTGCACTGCTTGGGTTCCCCTTCTTCTGTGATTCAGAAAGCATCTTTGGATGGAAAACATCTTTGGAAAGCCAAAGTTGATCATGCGGGCTCATGTCATTTTTCCCTGCTTCTCTTAGAGATAATAGCCCTGATATTCCTGTAATTAAATGTCTAGGTAAAAAAAAGATCTCACGGATTTCTCCCCCTGACCCCAGTTTCTAGTTATTTAAAGGAGGAAGCTTAAGCTGATGCCACTTACTATGTTATGGCTGCAGGCATAAATTTTTTTTTTGGTTTTTTTTTTTTTTTTATTTTTTGCTTGTTTTGATTTTTAATCTCACCAGGACTAATTTAAATGTACTTCCAAAATATGGTATACCTGGATCCCTTACCTATAATTAAAATTAGACGTTAATTTTCCTTTTCTCTCATATTCCTTATTTGTTTCCAAATTTTAAATTCTGGTGTATTTTATGTAGTTATGAATTAATCTTCCCATCACAATTGCAAAGTATTTTCTGGAAGCTTGGAGAAAGTGTGGTGGAGGGGTCTCTAATCTCAAAAGTGATGATACAAATGTACTAATGCGTATGTCTGCATGGCAATTTGTATGGATTATCCTTTAAAATCAGCCCCAGAATCTGCTGGGACAAGGAAATTTGATTAATTATTGGGTCTAGGAGGCCATAGGACATTAAAGCCACTCCGGGCTATTTTGGAGTAACCTTAATATTATAATGAATAAAATTTACATTGTAGCTTTAGCTTGTTAATAACATTACCAAAAGATCAGTGTCTAGTATTCCTAAGCATATGAAAAAAATGAAGCTTAATTTGATAAGTTAGCAAATTATGCTTGACTACTCTATATAATGAAGTATTTTCCCTATTAATGAAAAACAATATATACTGAAGAAGACTGTGCAGATTATAAAAATGCTCTTGTAATAAAAGAAATCTCCATCAGAAGCTAATGAAGGTGGATTATTCATCCTTGGATCATACATTCACTATTATTCTATGATTATTTCATCCTCTACTTCATACTTGTACAAAGTGGATATTTAATTAAAATATCATTAATTGATTTAAAAATCTACAATATTAAACTTCAACTATTTAAACTAGCGTCCTATCAATTCTGGAAATAGTTACATATTTAAAATCATCATAAAATAACTATATTTTAACTACTTAATATAGTGATTATAACTTCTTTAAAGCCTCATATTCAAATCTTTGACAATCTCATTAAAATTATGAATTCTTTGCTGGAGGAAACACACACATAAACTCATACTTAATTTGGCTGTAATTTCAGAGAATTACAAGTGGACTCTTATTTAGTCATGCAGAAAGTTATACATCAAGTTGATATAAATGAGAGGGTAGACCATGTTGGTATTTGTTAAATAGAAGGAGTTAAAAACCATGTTTTTAGCACTTTTATATTTACTAGAATATTGGCAATTGGAGATATACTGAGAGAGCAATGCATATAGTTTAAAAATAATAATAAATAATAATAAGTATGAGAATATGGTAACTTTATTTCCTTTCATTTATTTAATCAATTTAATAACTACTTAATGCACTTCTACTACATGCTAGACACTGCAGTAGCTATCTGGTATACTGCCATGAAAAAAGCAAAACTGGTTTTGCTTTAATAATTCTTGAATTCTAGTTTAGGGGGATAAAAAATGAACAGGTGAGAAAATGAATAAAGATATATAAAATTTTTTACAAGGATTATAAATAAAACATAGTAGCGAGATAAAAAATTACTAGGGAGATCTGAAGGATGTGGAAGATGAATCATACATAACTAAAGAGTATTCCAGACATAAGGAACAGAAAAACTAAATGACCCAAGCTTAGATACAGTCTGAAATGTTCCAGAAACACAGTTCTGAGCCTGGGAGCTCTCCAAGTAGTTCGAAAGTATACCAGAGATAGAGGCAGATGATAGATCATGGAGCAGCTTTTGTCATGGTAAAAGGTTTGCTCTATTCAAAATCAAGCAAGAAAACTAAAAGAATGGACTCTGTAGCAATGGAAGCTGAAGATACAAATTCCCAATAAAGAAATAAGTCTTAATGCATCATGTGTGAACTCAGCTTAGGAGACAACAAATAAGAATAAGAATAGTAGACCAGACACTGCAAAAGAGAAGCCATGTGATGCAGAGATCAATAGCACGATACCTGAATCCATAGATTCACCTCATATGCAGCTAGATCAATGGAAAAAAAAAATAAAAAAACAGGAGAGAGAGTTGTCATGGAAGCCAAGATAATGAAGGGTTCAAAACCCAAAGAATCTTAAAAAAAAACCAAAAAACAAAAAAACAGGTAAAAGCAGCTAGGACTTCTAATATTGAAGATGAAATAAGAATTTGTGGACAGATATGGAAAAAATATGGAAAGATGCATCATAGCCAGAAAGCTAACCAATGCCAGCATTCAAAGATTAGAAATTTCCATGACTTATTAAAATACAGGAACAGCAACTCTTATAATCATCAGAAGACTAAATATGTTTCATGTTTTGTGGTCAAAAGGAAGATAAAAGAGAGAACATAGTATTTATTGATCACATACTACTCTGCATTGGGCATTTTAATAAGTCAGTGACTTTTTTGTATCAATTTTCTTTTTTTTTAAATTTCAATAGATTAAGGGGGAACAAGAAGTGTTTTGTTACATGAATACGTTGTATACCGGTGACATCAGGGCCTTAGGTGTACTCACCACTCAAATAGTGTACATTGTAACCAACAGGTAAATTTTCATCCCTCCCCCCCATCCTCCTCCTTCTGTGTCTCAGATGTTCATTGTGTCACTCTGTATGACCATGCATACCCATAGCTTAGCTCGCACTTGTAAGTGAGAACATGTGGTATTTGTCTTTTTGTTCTTGAATTACTTTACTTAGGATAATGGCCTCCAGTTCCATCAGAGTTGCTGCAAAAGACATCATTTCATTCTTTTTTTTATGATATATACAAGAGGTATCCAGAAAGTATACAGCCAAGTAATGTTTTCTCATTATATTAACAATGGCTGGATTCTTTCCTGAATATATATCATAGTAGCATTCCATATTATTATTCATACATATACATACACACACACACACACACACACACACGGTTTCTTTATCCAGTCCTTGGTTGATAGGTACTTAGCTTGATTCCACATCTTTGCAACTGTGAGTTGTGCTCTGATAAACATACAAGTGCATGTGTCTTTTTGATATAATGATTTAAAACTACACATAGACTTTCTATTTTGGCCTTGTGTTTATTCTTTATATATCAGGAGATTACAATTTAAATCTCTTTCCAATAATATTGGGAAACAATTTTTATGTGTCCTTGTAAAAACTCAATGTGATTTGCCAATCTGAGAAATTATTAAAAGATTGCTGAGATTCATGAGAGAGATTCCACCCCATTTATCCAGTTAACAAACTCTGAAATGAGGAATGTCAAAAATCACATTCTTCTAATGACATTTGATTGGGAATTTAGTATAACAGGAATTCACTGTACAAAATCATCTAAGAGCAATTAAGTTTGTATTAAATGTGTTAGTTAAATGCACAAACCATTTTGAAAATCTAGAATAATTTCAAAATCAAGAGCCCGATATCAAACCGTTAGGAAAGCAAAAAGCAAGAGAGAAAGAATCACATCCATGTTTCACATACCATCATAAATACACATGTACACGGACATACACTCATACCCACATGTGCTCATATATGTAAAACTTACTTTCATCGCTACACAGATTGAACAAAGTAATTAAAACCTGAATTCCTTCACTTTGTGGAAAAGGGTGAAGAAATAGTCGTGCTAGTACGTTTTAAGCAACAGTCTTTAACCAGAGTCTTTTCTAGGTATAATGTATTATCTCATTTATACTATGTTGCACATATGGCAATCACCATGAAAATATATGTCACATGAATTTTTTTCTAAGATATTAGATGTAAAATATCTTGAAATTATCTGCATTTGGTACAGGTAGCATGATAATTTAAACCCCAGAAGTGAAATGGTGAGCTTTCATTCTGAAATTCTGAAATATTTTATCCTGAAACTGCATTTCAAATAATGGCTAGAAGAACAACAAAAAAACAAATGCTTAGGACATCCAAACATCAGAGTCCTAAAATGTTGTCTTAATATTTTCGTGCAAATCATTACTCATAGCACTATAATGTGATTTTAATAGGTTGTTTAAAATAAACCTGTTTTTCTGTAAAATTTACCCATTTCATTGGAATTTATTTAGTTAAAGGTACAAGAAAAGAAGAATGAAATGTTATATAAAAGTTCCCCAGCTACTGCTTTTATGTATTTCTATTCTGCATAGATTTACTCAGTGCAATTTTTTCCTTCTTTTGTTTTGAGTATGTAATTTTCTAGGTCGCTATTGAAATGCTTTGTTCAGGTTTCCTGCTTATAAGATTAAAATAACTATGAAAATGACATTCATTTTAATTATTTTTTGATATATTAGAGAGTTCATATATGCCAATTCTTAGGATGATGCAATCAAGTGATAAATCTCCCTTTCCAGTCACTCCCACTAATTCTTTCTTTTTCTTTCTGCTTCTGATGTGCAGCGTTATCTGCATGGTGATGGACTTTATTGGTATAGTAAACCTTTCTTTTTAAAGTACTGCAGGACATTTTTAAACCAATGGGATAAGAATGAAAAGTGGCTCAGTTAAGAAAAATCTGTCAGTTAAAGCAATAAGTGATAAAAAGTCATACATATATGTGTGTGTGTGTGTGTGTGTGTATATATATACATCCCATGCCTATTTCCTTTTCCTGTAAATCATAATAGCATACATTTAATTGGTGTCCACATCAGTGCTCTGCATCTCTTTCTGGCAGGACCACACCAGAATACGTTCTGATACCTTTAACGGTATCAGACACTTAGGAAACAATCTGAATGTAAAATATTTCTAGATTGTTATAATTCTTCTCAAACCTCCCCTAAAACTTCTACAATAAAAAACCAATTATTTTAACAAGTTTCTTTTACTAATCCTTCCATGCATTCATAGAAATACCAACTTTATTTATATATTAATTGTATTTAATTGTACAATTAAAATAACAAGTTCATATTATACAATATCTTTGGAACAGGCAGTTTAACGAGTGGATGAAGAAATGCACCAACATGCTAGAGGGTAGCCTAATAACAATAAAAGTTCAGTGTGTTATGGACATCAGCCACTAGGATTTAGAGATTCAAGAGAGTTAATTCATCAATTAATTCAGTGTGCTAAAGAGTTCATTTTTAAATGAGTCTGCTATATTTGAAATTTTTGAGTGTCAAAGGATAATTTATATTTCAAAAGATCAAGATGCTATACAGAAGTAAAGCATATGTGGTAACAATGCAATGTTTAATCTTCAATCAGTAATGCAACCAAGGTAGTTTGCCTCTCAAAATACTTGAAATTACTAAATAGAGTAGCATTATCTTGAGTGTCTGATGGTGTATTCCTAATATTAGTAATTTATGTTGATAGTTTATATTTTGATCTGTATATTAAAGAAAAAAATCACATTTAATTTTGAAGTAGAGATTTATTAACAGACTATTTCTCATATTTTATAGGCATAAGGAATGAATTAATAGATTAGGAATGAATCAAAAAGAGAATGAATCACTGACTTCTCACTTGCCATGAGACAAACTCCAGTGGACAAATATACATGTCTACGAAAAGACGGAGAATGTTACCATTTGTTCTTATAATCAATGATATATACCGAATATGTGCATCTATGCATAACTGCATGCTTATATAATAATAATTAGGCAGTATCACATCTGGTGGTCAATGGAACATGAATGAAGCTGGAGAGGTTTCATTTACATCATTTTTCTCCATATGTGTATTTTTTAAAAAACTTAGAACATTGGACATGAAAGATGTGTGAAGTGACATTTTCCAGTAGCTTGTAAACAACATGCTTTGGAATTCTAGTGTTAACTGAAAAAAAAATTAGGTTTATAATTTGGAAAATGAGAACTTTATTTCTCATAAAGGTTTCGCCAAAAGTGACCATTCCAGTAGGCTGGGAAGCAGGGCAAGCCAGGAACGTGTGCTTCGAGACAGGGAAATTTGGAACAGGAATTTACTGAAAGGGAAGGCCAAATATACATATTTAACAAGATAGAGGAGGAATTGTGAATATTTATGAAAAGAGAAAACATGTGCATGTGCAGTTGTGTTTTATACTTCCCATCCTGTCATGGCTGGGAACTCAGTTTTAAGGTTCCTCTGGGGTCTCCTTGGCCGAGAGGGGTCTATTCAGTTAGTGGGGAGGGCTTAGAAGTTTATTTTTAGTTCACACTAGCAATCCACAAAAATGCCTCAGTGTCCACAGTTGGTGTTTGGAGGTTGAGCTAGTGGAGGAGAGACCAGTACTCCTTCACCCCTTCAAACTGAGAAGATCTGCATTTTCTTCTTTACAGAGCAGACTTCCACATAAAGTTTCCTTTGAAAAAAGAAAGAAAGAGAGTAAAAACCTTTCATATTCTACACTACTGGGACATTACTCTTCCTTTCACATATATGAAAATTAAAGGCCAAAAAAGTTTAAGATTCATTTAAAGTCTCAAAGCAAGTAAGACTCAGAGCTGGCCTTCCATTCACATATTTTCAAATGTTTCTCTCTCTCTTTGTTTTTCACCCTCCCTATATCTTTCTATGGAAATAAAATTGAAAGAAACAATTGGAAAAATAATTAGAGAAAATCCAATTTGTAGCCAAGGTACTCAGTGAATATCATCCAAAACTCAGGTGGTTTCATCTGAAGTGGTATCTTTGAAAGTTTCCTAATGGCTTCCAAGTATTCTTTGTTATGAAGGATTTTAAGCCTGAGTCTGAACTGATGAAGAAAGTATGCTGTGATAAATTAGCAATATCTGCCGTTGTTTACAAACGAGAGCACACAGTTCCTGAACCCCAGTTGTTTTTGTTATTTACTGCTGTAACAAATAATCTTACTGGCTTAAAACAGCATCCATTTATCTCACACTTTTGTAGGTCAGAAGTCTGGGAATAGCATGGCACAGCTGGGGCCTTGGCTTAGACATGTCTTACAAGGCTGAAATCAAAATGCCAGCAGGGCTGCATTCCTTTTAAGTTGTTGGTAGACTTCAGTTCCATGCCAGATCTCTGTTTCCCTTCTTGCTCTTATCAGGAAGACTCTCTCAATTCTCTGGCTGCCTGCATTCCTCACCACATTTTTCACCCTTCATTTTCCGGCCAGCAACGCTGCCTCATGTGCTTCTCACACACCGAATCTCCTTGACTTCTTCTACCTCATCTCTTCAGGCTCCAGCAAGAGAAAGGTCTCTGCTTGTAAAGGCTCATGTGACCAGATTGGACCTGCCCAGATAATTCAGAATAATATCCCTTCCAAAATCAATACCCTTAATTACATCTCCAAAATCTCTTTTGCCATGTAACAAAACATATTCATAGGTTATGGAGGTTAGGCCATGGGCATTTTGGGTAGGCCACTCTGCTTACCACACCAGTTCTTCAGAGAGTCCTTTATTAAAACCAGATAGTTGTTTGAAAATCAAAGCACATATTTTCCAATCATGTCTGTTTATTAAAGGAGTTTATATATCAGTTAACAAGGAAATCACATTTTAACTCATAAATTCCCAAAGTAGAATATTTCAACTCATACATTTTAACAACTCTTCTATAAGATCAATATATCAGAATCTTAGTCTCTTGGGTATGAGGGCTGGTGATATAATATATTATATTAAAAATAATTATACTGGAAGAAATGATAAATTCATAAAATGCAAAGTCATCATCTAAATCATCTCAATTGGATCAGTTGACACACTGAGTATAACAATTTTAAAGGAATGAAGGGAAGAAATATAGTAAATAGTGGTTGCTTCAGAGAAGGCAAAAAAAAGGTCAGTGTCTTTAAATTTCCAGCTTCTTAAATATTCCACCTTGGGGTTCATGTAATCAATTTGACAGGGGTAATATAGAGGGAGACATAGTATTGTCATGAATAGAAAATAACTAAGATTCTAGAAATCTGTACACTCAGCATGAGTTTACAAGATGATACTACCCTCTTCCCTCCTCCTCTCTAAAGGCAATGAGATTGTTAGGCTGTATTAATAGAGGTAGAATATGGAGAGTAAGGGAGCAGACTATCCTTTTATATTCTTCAATGGTTATACTATACCTAGAATACTGTATTCAATTCTAGAACTCACATTTTGATAGGAATAAATATGGTAGATTTTAGAATAGAGCACCCAACATATTTAGGGATACTAAATAGTGTGAAACTTGAAGAATGGTTGTACTAACTAGAGATGAGAAGACTAGGCAGACAAAACAGGTTTTATGTGCAATTATCTGAAAGACTTTGCTGAAAGAAAAAGAGATTGAATTTATTATGAGTGACTTTAAAGGGAAGAGTCTTGACTATTAGGTGGAAGTAACAGAGAAGCAGATCTTTGCCTTAATTAATGTAAGAAAAAACTTCATTACTGTGGGAGCTGTTCAACACTGAAAAAGCTTCCCTAGAGAGTAATTTCTTCATAATGGGAGAAGTTAAAGTTGGTCCAGATAAGTATTGGGAGGCAATATAATAGAAAAGCAATGCTTCTCAAACTTCAATGCAGGTACCAGCCACTTTGGGGATCTTTTCAAAATGCAATTGATGCAGATTGCTGCTGGTCCAAAGACCACACTTTGAGTAGCAACGTTGTAGGGGGATTATGTGCATTTTAGAGCAGAATGAATTGGTAATATGAGATTTTTTTCACCCTGACACTTAATTAAATTCTGTTGAACTTACCGGGAACACTATTGCTTTCTTGGTTAGGGAATTTCTATAATCTTTATCACGTTGGCAAGAGAAATAAGCCAAACTTTACAAGGAAAAGTCATCAGAGAAGCTTAGATGACCTTGCCTAAAAATGAGGACATCTGGGACTCTACATATTTCTTGGTTCCCTATATTTTTTCTGTCTTGTATATTGATGTTTTGACAACAAATGGTGATCAGAAACAGTTTTCTGTTTCCTTTTGTAATATCATTTCATTTTATATAACTGTTCCTGGGCCTTACTTAGTATGTCTGAAGTGAAACTCTTTACTGAGATGTTTGCATTTGTGTCACACTTAGATGCCAAATGAACTTTGGCAAATTACATGTGGCAAGCAAAAAACTGAAACGTTATTCAACTTACAAAGCCTTTTGTTGTTATTTTATTCCTTTTATGGTCTAGCTGTAAACAGAGGGTAGTTAGAGCTTCGATTACTTAACTGTAAAGCAGAAACATGGGGACTGAATTGCATAAATCTTCATGACAGAAATGTCCTATCACTTTATCTTTGTTAACACATGGATTATAAACCATATTTATTTTGACCATAGTTAAATCTTGTCTCTAAAAATGCAAGGCAGTTTCTGCTGCATTGACAAAGAACATGGTGATAGTTTTACCACTATATGATTTATTCAAGTTACTTGTTTAATATTGTGCAGGGAATACCAAAGAAAAAATATGATTTTCAGATAACCTTCAAAACCTCTCATAAAACAGGTAAAACAACCAGTAATTCTCCCTTCCTCCTTATATTATAATTTGAATTACACTAATGATTAGTGTAGTTCAACTTTTAGCTCCAAGTGCCAGTATTCAAGCTTTGAACTCTGCTAAAATTCAAAGAAAGGTTTTGACCAATCAGTTCCAAAAAGCTAAATGAAAAATAATAAAAATACCAAGAAATGTTCTAATTCTTGGCCTTTGTTTCCAATGTGTCATTTGCTAATCATTAGAAAATGAAAGGAGGACATAATGTAATATGTATGTTTCAGATTATGTTGAAAATCACGATAAATTGGTTCAAGGAGCCAGGCTTCAAGCTTTGTGCTCTGAGTAATGGAAACCATTCTCTTATTTCAGGATGATGAAAGGGATAGTGGGGTTAGGAGAATTTAGGTTGACAGACATGATTTACCGTATTGGAAGAAAATGAAACCATAATTTCTTTGAATTTTGGTGTCAATCATTGAAAAATCAATCCCTACAAATAAATAGCTTCTTGTCTTCTATCTTCCTATCTGCTTTACAAGGAGACTGTCACAAAACAACCATAAAAGACAAATTTTGATATGGGTCCATGTCTCAGAGGCCCAAGATGGCCTGTCAAAAATGGATTTTGTAGTATAAGAAATTTAAGTTTAAAAAGTTTGGAAAATAAAATTTCCACAAAACCTACTTCCATGGATGAGTGGATGAGGGGCTTTAATTGACTTGGAGCCGCTGAGATATATATCAGACTATCCTACCATAAATGTACATATAATTTGGTTGAGGATGTCTTTAATATGCAATGCTATGTGACAGCATAGTGTTTGGGGGTGGGATGGGTTATCAAGGAAGATGATTTCCAGAGAAAATAGAACAGCCTATAGAAACGGGAGCAAGTAAGGACCAGATGCTGATAGTGGAGTGGAGCACAGGGGGCAAAAAAAAAAAAAAAAAAAAAAAGAAAAGAAAAAAGATTAAAAATTAGGAAGTTTCAACAAAAATTGATTAAGGGTAGCACCACCAATAGTTTAACCCATTTCTTATATTATACCTTGGAGAGAAAAAAAAAGGAGGCCAATTTTAACATTAGCTTTATTCCAAAGGGGTTCCATCTCCTTTAAAATTATCATATATGAAATAAAGATAAATATTAGCCATTAACATGAAATAAATTCACTTTGCTCAAGCTAGCATCTTTATACCTCTTCTATCCCCTAATATTATATCTGTCTATACCTCGACATATATTTCAGTATTCTATATTCTATTTGTTCTGTATTTTTCTATTGCTGTGTGAATATCACAGTTTAATTATTTTGTTTGTTTTTAAATATTAATTAGGTCATATCATATCTATCTTATCTATCAAGCATCAATATATCTATCTGCCTATCTATCAATCATTTATCTATTGACACATATTGAAAAGTTTATGGCTATTTGAACCAGATAACTACGGGGTTGACTTGTCAAAGCTGATAGAAATTCTAGTTGGGGATTAAATTCAGATTGCAATGAAATAACAAATAATCTGATTCTTAGACTCATTTAATTTAATTTCATCTTGACTGGATGGCAATGAAAATATTTTGGGTTCCTGGAAATTTTGGTTTTACTCAACGTACTTCAGTAGAAGACCACATTCTTCCATTCACCTCTCTCATAGTTCATGTAAAAATGTACTCAGCTTTTATACGCCCCTTGAATCCCTTCAAAAGAATTTTTCTGTCTTTCGTTGTTTTTGGAAACAGTTTTGGGTTCTGTTTTCTGTCTCCCTGAAGTTCCTAATGCCTATAGTCTTATAAAGAATTCTATGATTCCATCATTGATTATTGGGAGGGATTCTTCAAAAATTGAAAGTTCTATAGTCACTTGATGAGTTCCTGAATTACAGGAAGAGGAAATTGTTCAAATGCCTACTTCTTAACATATATGACCTCATTTTGTTATTATTTGTAAAGGACTGAATGCTTGTTTCCTTCCAACATTCATATGTTGAAATCTTAATCCCCAATGTGATGGTATTAGGAAGTAGGGTCTTAGGGAGGTAATTAGGTCACTGAGTATGAACCTCTCATAAATGGAATTAGTGCCTTAATAAAAGGGATCCCAAAGAGCCTTCTCATCTTCTTTCCACCATTAAAAGATACAATGAAAAGATGCCAGTCTGCAATGTGGATGATGGCCCTTGCTGGCACCATGCTCTGGGACTTTCAGCTTCCAGAACTGTGAGAAATAATTTCTTTTTTGTTTTTTATAAGTTACCCAGTTTATGTTATTTTATTGTAGCAGCCTGAATAGACTAAGACATTCCCTGCTGTCTTGGTCCATAGTGTTCCCATTGGTAGGATGACCATCTTATTAGGAGAGACATGTCAAATATATATCCCTCTTTGTCCTAGTGCACTTAAATGACACTCTTTTATATACCTTTTTTTCATTTCCAATCCCTGCATAACTTCAGAAAACAGAAAATAATTTTTTGTCATCTCTACAGCTACTGCTAGTATGAAATCTAAAATATAGTAGGTATCAAAATCTCTAAATGAAACGTATTTTATGTAGGGACTCTAGCAATTTGTAAAATGCATGCTTAAGGTGGAAGTGAATAAATTAACTATTTATTTCCTTAATAATTCTTTTGATTGTTATTTAAATGCTATATTAAATGACTCCTCCCTTTAAAGAAAATTATGAACTAATAGTCATTTGTTAAATAAAAAGAATCATAATGAAAGTGTCAAAATAAATAGTGAACTAATTTGCTCAAGAATGTACTCCATTTCATGTGTGTGTATCACATAAAAATTCCTTTTATCAAGAAAAATATATACATGTGTATTACATACACAATTCCTCATTTATTTAGGAAAAATCATTTTTTCAATTGCATCTATTATCTAATGATAAATCAGATCCAGAACATAGTAAAAATTGTCTTCTGACCAATCAATAGATGTCATAAGGGCCATGCACTAGAATTCATGTGATTGAATAATCAAAGAGTTCACAAAAACTGAAACTGTTGCCCTTGGCCCTTGAAGATTTACTGAAAATGATTGACATGAGGTATATAAATTACAGAAGAAAGGTCATGCAAATTTATTTAACGTGTAAAAACTGGAGCCTTCAGAATAAAAACCCACCCCCCCAATGGATTGCAGAAGCTTATATACCATCTTGAGCTTACAGAAAGAATGGACCTTAGATCCTGGTAAAACAGATTATGGGAAGAGGGGGAGAAAAGGAATTCTGTTGAGTGGCAATACATGATTACTAGGGAGAATTAAGTGGGCTTGAAGAACATGCAATGCTCTGGAGCAAAATCTTTTGGGCCCGTAGAATGGACAATAGTTTTTGACAAAAGACTGTCCAGGTTTGTTGATAGACTTTAGTATTCCTTCCTGTGATATGGGTTCAGTTAATGATAAGTCAGGGAAGGGACCAGAGGTAATTATTTTCTTCTTTGGTATGTCCATATTTTAGGCAGATAAGGGATTTTCAGAGAATCTTATTCTTTGGGAGAGATTGGTGTGTGGGGGGGCTAGTCAGAGGGACCTTGAAGCTTCTTTAGTTCATCACATCAAAAAGCCATATTTTGGGGTATTGGTTTCTGAGCCCCAGTAATTAAATCTAGCTATTTAACAGATTCATTACTTCACGTAGTTATCATTTTTGGGGTGAGAGCACTGAACATCCTCTCTGCATTTTTTTAAAGAAGGCACAGAAAGATATACCACATGGTCTCACTTGTATGGGGAATCTAAAAAAGTTGATCTCACAGAAGTAGAGAATAGAATGATTTTTGTTTTTATTTTCTTTTGTTCTCAATTGAATAAAGCAACCTAGGTGTTTCTACCAATCCACTGAGTTTTTCTTATAGTGACACGAGTGACAGGTCAAACTTAAAACCTGTTCAATTTTTAGGGCAGTGAAGTGGAAGCTAGAGTCAGATGAATTAGTGCCTTTGTCTTGCCCATAACTATTTAGGCCAGGCTCTGCCACTTGTTAAATGCCAAGAGATCTTTGAGAACAAGCAGATGTTTGCTTCTTCTACCAGAAATTAATTGCCTTGGGTCAATTTATTCAGCTCTTCTCTTTGCCCCTCAGGTAAATGATGGCCTGAAAAATTAGTACAAATCCACAAATTCTAAAACTATATATAGCAGTAGACAAACGCAAGAAACAAAATTTTGTGGTTGAGTTGAATAGAATGTTAACAGGGATACTCAGTGTGTCCTTGTTTTACTTGACAAATTTAGCCCCAAGAATTTGAACTATAAAGTGTTTGTCCTGCATTTATTCACAAGCTTGTGTCTTATCTTCTACCTCTAAGGAAGACATTCACCCATAATTTCTATAAATGTTTTATACGGCATTTATAAAAGAAAATATTTTAACCAGTGCATTTATGAGCACTCAAGGAATCTTTCTGCCTTTGTTTAAAGCCAAGTGCTGTTCTCAAAAGATCACCCTATTTGTTCCTTCACAGCAAAAGGGGTACAGTTACTACAGAATTTGTATCAAAGAAGGGATTGGGCAGAAAAAAATGAAGGTGAAGTATTCAAAATCAAGAACTATATGGCAGCCATTTTTGGTTCTTTCATTACCTGGAATCCAGCACTTACTAAGAGCTCCCTGCAGTGTTATGCATTTGGGATACAGCAGAAAACAGGAGAGAGAAAATCCTGACTTCATAGGGCTGTCAGGTGAGGAAAAATATAATTTAGATCCTTACAGAAGTAATTAACTAGTTCATTTTGACTTTGGTAAACGCTCTAAAGAAATACAAGTAGCCCTTATATATATAGTGGCCCTATATATATATAAGTAGCCTTATATAACGGAAATCTTCCTGAAGTAAGCAAAACTTAAGATAAAATTAGAGATACAGGTTAGCTGGAGAAGAGGGTAGTGGGTAGAGAAATAGATTGTATTAAAACCTTGGGGTAGAAGGACAGCCTAGGAAGTTATCAGCATCTACAAAAGACTGAGGCTTTGCTGGAGAGACAGCAGTGGACATGGTGAGACATGGACGGATTCTAAGCATATTGATCTTGGTATCTATAAGGACAGGATTTTCTCTTTCTTATTCTCTGCTGTATCCCCATACATAGCCCAGCAGCTAGCTCTCAGGAAGTGTTCAAGTCTGCCTTGCCATGTCTCGTCAGTCTGCTGAGCAAATGTCAATGTGTGTTAAATAATATGTGTCTCTTACCTTATTTTCTCTGGATTTATATGTGTTTGAAATATTCTAGAAGACATATAGCATGACATTCTAATTGCCTATTTGCTTGTCTGTATTTCCCATTAGTCAAAGAGACCTCAGAATATTATTTGATGAGCAATCCTCTGACCCACCCTAGAGTCTGCCTTTCCATTGCAAGACAGAAACACAATACAGTTTTCTCTATCCCTTTAACTGGGAGAATAAGAAGGAATCCACGTATTCTGGTGGATTCTGACATTTAAGTGAATCAATCATGTCTATCTTCTTGGAAGAACAGCTGCCATTATTTTATTACACTGACATGTCAATATTGTCAGTAATCCATATTTGAAGTCACATATGCTAATCTCCAATATTTTTCTTGGTGACATTTAAGATCAATGATTTATTGCATTTGAGAATGGATAAAGCAATTGGCCAAGGAAAGTGTTTACAAGATTGAACTCACTGTTATGAGTAAAGGAGGGTAATTCTTATTTAGGGTTACCTTCTTGGTTTCCAGCATGCTCTCCTAAAGAGACATAAGGAAAACATATTAATGTAGAAGCATAAAATTAAATAATTATTTCAAATCTAAAGGGTACCAATTCATATTATTTATGAACAAAAAATCTTAAGACAGACAGCAAAAGTAAAATCTTAAACATATATGTGTATTTCATATATATATAAACATGTATATGTGGAAGGCACATATGTATATGTAGGCATATAAATATACTTGTATATAGTTAAGATACGTGTGTGTGTGTGTATATGAATGACATGGGCAAGCTACTTGTTACTAGTGATAAATTATTTTGTCTTAATAGTAACAGAGTCTCAGAGCTATAAGGGGTTTCATATGTAATCCCTTCTGTTTAATATGTAGGCAAGGAACCCAACACTCAGAAGAGTTGAGTAATATGTTCAGGCAGCCATCAATGACATCGTCCTTAAGTATCACAAAGAATAATAATACTCTGCTTATATTCAATGTGTCCTCTACCACATTTCCTCAGCAACTGCTGTGTCCATTCTGCAAAGTTTGGGTCAAAAATTATTTTACATTTTTTAATACAGGAATTTCAAATGCATTCCTTTGTACTAAAAATAATATCTGGAATTAGAGCCCAGACATCTTATATACCTTATTTTTCAAGGTAAATTAGAAAGGTTTTAAGACTTCTTCTCCTTCTATAAAAGTTGAGGGTAAATTATCAACCCTGGTCTTCTTCACAGCACCCATGTATGTATAAATGATCTGGAGAACAATTTAATCCATAAGAAAGATGAATGAGAAAAGCTCCAGTTCTGTTTCTTGCCCCAAATACATCAACAATAAAACACTTATGTGTTTATGCAACAATAAAACACTTAAGTGTTTTGTTTATTTAGTTCTTTTTTGTACAAAACCATTGTATAAGATAATTTATGTTTAATAAGACAATATTAAATTTAATAAGACAATATACTGATTTATAAGTTATAATAGTGTATAATTTACACATAATCTCTATTTTCTTGATGCATACAGTCAAGTAGTTCATTGGAGAAAAGCACAAAGCCATTGCAATGTGGAATTATATGCATTCCAAAAGGGAAAGTACATTATATTATAAGGACATATATGAATGGTACTGCATGAATCAAATATTACTGCAATTATGTTGCATAAAAGACTATCTCAACATTTGTGGCTTATAGTCCTTATAATTTATTTTTCTTGCTCATCGACATCCACGTCAGCAAGACTGACTATAACTCAGCCTGTAGGTTGGCGGCACTTGGCTCTGGGATGGGGTTTGAACTCAGCTCTCTTCTATATATTGCATCCTGAGAGAGGTTGAAGAGGCAGCAGATTCCTGGAATATTTACTTCTTATGGCAGAGATCAGAGCTCCCAGAGTGGTCAGAAACAGCATGGGATGCCTCTTAAGTCCTAGGCTTAAAACAGAGACATTCAATCCTACCCATGTTCCATAAACTAAAGCAACTGTATCACCAAGTCCAACATCAGCAGGGAAGGGGAGTATACTTCTCCTATAAAAATGGACATGTCAGGGCAAAAGCAGCTGTAAATTTTTTGATACTTTGGAGTGGAATCTATACCATATTCTCTTACATCTAGGATTGTCCATGCTTACTTTTACCAATAGAGAATAGTAGAGGTGATGCTATAATAGCTCCAGGTTAGGCCTTTAAGGAGATTGGCACTTTCTGCCTGGGCCACCACATAAAAAGTCTGACCACTTTGAATAAAATACATCGAATCTCCAAAACTACATGGAGAGAGGAAAGAATCCAGTGCATTCCAGTCTTTAGCCATCCCCATCAAGCTAGCAAACATATGGAGTAAAAGAATCATCTAGCTAAGCCCTGCCCACATTTCCAGCCCAAGAAATAGACAAAAATGATTGTTGTTTAAGCTACTGGTATTTGGGCACTTTGTCACTCAAAAATAGATATATGCTGCAATGAGGGACAGGGAGAGGGAGTGAATATTTCTGAATTACCTATTATTTATACAATAATAATTGAATTACTTACTTAGTCTGTAGGGGCTATGGGGGTGCAACACTCAGATCCATTACATAAAACTTACTTTGGGGAGTATCATTGATTGACAACATTCAGCAGTGACACCATCTATCAGGATACTCCCAGAAGATACTGACCATGATAGAGCTACTAGAGCCAGGCCATGTTTCCTCAGTGGAGGACTTCTTGAAGGAGCAGCATTTTTGCTCAGAGGCTCCCCATTGGCTTGGTCATAACTTTCTGAGAGTTGTGATCTGATGTTCTTCTGACCCAATTCTTCCTTCACTCTCTTCTTTCAAAAGTACTCACCCTGCATTATGGTCTGAAAGTTCACCTTACCTTTTCCCATTTCTTATACCTCAATTTTTCACAGACACTTTACTCAATAAATATTTTGAAAGTCTATGCATCTGCTTCTCAGAGGACTTAGACTATTCTAGACACTAATGGGAGTTGTCTAAAATAATTTTTAGTAATTTTTTGAACTTCTTAACCTGACTCTCAAGAAAGAGCCCATCATGAGTAGAATGTGGGATATGGATGGTTCCTGGTAAAAGTGGTTACTAAATTGCTTAAGTGCTTGTCATTAGTGTACAGAAAAAAAATATACTTATAGAGAGGAATTTCCTTTCCTTTGCAATGAGTCAGTCGTTTGAAATATATGGAGGAAAAATAGCTGTAAGAACAGCAGAATTATCTAATTAACTTGTATGGGAAATGAAGGGGCAGAGAGAAAGTTTACCTCTGTAGATTGACAGAAGAAAAGGCATACAATTTATTAACATGCATAAGCATAGGAGCCATACAAAATACGAGACTCAACTAAAGGCCAGATGGTTGAAGCTCGTATACTCTCTTCATACGGGAGAGGAAGATGGAGAAAGGTCCATCTTTTGAAAGGTCTTAAATGATTTTCAGGGAAATTGAATGAGCTTAAAGTGCAAACAATAGTTTGCAAATGATTCTTTTTGGAATCTGGATGGGACCAACAATCTATGGGAAAGTGTGTGGGGAAAACTGTACAGTGAAAAATGGTTGTCTTATTAGGCAGGTAAAGTTTCTTAGGTGATGTCATGGAGCTGTCCTCAGAAGAATAAATGAAAAGTCTGCCTGGGCATGGGGATTACTTTTAGTTTCTTCTCTTCTCTGGTGGTTAATCTTTCCTGGTTAATGAGATTCCTAGGGAGGGGATTTAAGACAATAGCATATCCTTTGGAAAGAAGTTTTCTCAGTTGGATAAGAAAATTCCAGAGAGAACCCTTTCAACCCCTGCTGGAGATGGGGAGGAACAAGATAAGGAGAGGAAGTTCTTGGCTCTGGGGCACTTCTAATGTCTTTCAGTTTCTTTAAACTCACTAGGCTTAGCACGCCAAAGCACCATGCCATTCTCTGTGCCTGAGTAGAACCCTGTGTTATACTGATGAGAAACTGAGGGCTATTAAATAATAGTTAAAGGCTAAGTATGGGATCTAGGAAGACTCTTAGGTAGTTTATAAAGAGTCTACTATCTCTATAGTGTAAGAACCCATACACCTAAGGAGTAGACTCAGGACCTGATAGAGTTTCAAGGTGTCAGAAACATTTAAATGTTGAGTACAGATAGATATACTATGCTAAGATCATGGTCCTTGCCAGGAAAACCTAGAACCCTGGAATGGAATCATATGGGGAGATATTCCAGAAGATTTTGGCTCTAAAGACTATTTGGAGACTGCTTGCAAAGATAGACTTCTGCTTCTTCCTAGTAAGAGTTCTCACTTTCCTCACGTAGGAAGACACTGCAACGGCCTCTCTCCTCTAAGGGAACAAATCCACTATAGAGATTGCCCCCTATTCTTCTCTTTTGGCTGCCAAATTGACAGCTAAGGTAAATTCATTAAAATGAAGGCTTGTTTTTGAGATTTGGGATCTAACACCCTGACAAGCACCCCAAGGGGTGAAGTAACTTGCTGCTAGGATGGTTCTTGGTAGCCTGGGGAAAGTGTGGTGCATGAAGATAGAAATGGAAGTGTCTGCATTCCTATAACAGAAAATAGAGACAGGAATAAAAGATGGAAGGAAGTGGACATGCTGGAATGGAGATATGATGTGAGGCCAGAGGACCTATCAGAGAATTATATTCTACTGGGCCCAAAGTACACCTCATTGATCACAACCATTAGGAACGCACCAATCACCAAGAAAATGAGTGGCTCCTATCTGCTTGCCAGGGCTGACAGCAAGAGGTACTATAAAAGTCCTGACATTTGTAGTTATGGGAGTGATGTTGCCCCAAAATAATAGAGGCTAGGTAGTGGGCTTAAATGCCAGAACTATAGTAGGTACCAGAAAGATTGGAGGAGTAGGCAGTGAAGTTTGACATGTGAGAAATTGTGGAGATGTTTAATAGAGTCTAGCATCCATAGGGGCAAAATAGAAAGGTAGTCAACAAAGTGCTTACTAATATCTATAAATAGAAGCACTTAAGAATGAAAGAGCAGAAGGCTAGGGGTATTCTCTCCAAGAAAAAGTTAGAATTACTAGTCCATCTAGATTGGGGTGAATATCAGATTCAAAGCTCATTGAATGAAGCATCACCTGGCTCCCTAAGAAGAAGTATCATGCAACACCAGGGCAAGAATATATTGTAGTGATTTTCCTTCTCCTTCCCCATGACCATATACTCAGGTGACTACACACTGAGAAAAGTGTAATAACCAGGCATTTTGAAAGACCTGAGGCATAAATTTTCTGATTTTGGGTGGAAGGGACCTGAAAAAGAATTATTATTTTTTTAATTTTTGGGCAGTGTGTTTGTTGTAGGATTGTTGGTTGGCATTTTTGGGTTTTTTTTTTTTTTTTAGCACTTTTTAATTAATTTTTATCTAATTGTTTATTGTTTCTGTCATTAATTCTGGGAAATCAGCAGTTAATTTTACTTATTTTTCTTTAAAGATAACCCCACACACAGTTGTTTTAAGATTTTTTTTTTAATATTTAGTTTTCTTCCAATGTTTGAATATGGTACACTTGTAGTGTGGCTTCATTTGTTTTTTATACTACTTGAGGTTAGACAGTGTTTCTTGTATCTGTGGCTTTAAATCTTCATTGGTTTAAAAAATATTATCATCTCTTCAAAATAGTTTCTGCCTCCTGTATACATTTTTTTCTTTTATGTTTCTTTCATTTATTTATTTCTATATGTGATTATTTTCTATTGACTTGTTTTCCATTTTATTAATTTTGTATTCCACTGTTTCTATTCTCATATTACGATCTTTATTGGATTCTCAATTTCTGATGGTGTATTTTTACTTGTAAAGTATTAAGTTTATTTTTCTTAGTGTCTAATTTGATAGTAATATTCTCTATTTTTTCTTATCTGTTAAATTATATATATAAATTATATATATAGGGGTTATTACATATATTTATATATTATATATAAATATAAATTATATATATGGGTTTAATGGGTTTACTTTTATTTTCTGTTTTATTCTTGTTTTTCAAACATGTGGTCCCTTCTCTTGGTATTTCATAGATACATTTTTAAATAAATTCCAGTGACTGCATGTTAAAACAGAAACACACACACACTCACTTAGATGTTTCATTATATGTTATACTATTACATGTCCACTGTTCAGATAGAATGTGGGAATAACCATCTTATTTTAATCAAGGCCTCAGGTAGTCTGTTTTACAGGTTTGGTAATACTTTTCCTAGCTATAATTTTCTCCTGTTCTTTGGATGGCACTCCCAAAGACTTTCAACTGAAGTCCTAGAGGGTTTGTCTTTTAACACAAGTGGTTATAAGAAATTACACCCTTATTTTCATATTTTTTCTTCATATGTTTTATTCTATCACCAAATGAAGTTCCATAATTGAGGACATGTCTTTAAAAAATACATTGTATTTGAAATTCCTTATTTTTACTCATTAGTATTTATTTTTTGGCTCTCACGCTCATATGGTACAGCATAATATTTTTTTTTTCTTTTTTCCCCAATAGTTATGATGTGGAAACAACTAATTGTCCATCAACAGATGAGTGGATAAAAATATTTGATATATATACACCTTAGGAAATCTACAGCTTTAAAAAAGAAGAAAATTCTGTCATTCACGACAACATGGATGGAACTGGAGTACTTCATGCTAAGTGAAATAAACCAGGCATACAAAGACAAATGCCATAGCATAATAATTTTTAAAGAGATATCATTTGTCACAGTAACAAAAATACTGACTACTCAGGTAGAGACCTAACATAATGTGACAAAGAACCTTTTGAAAAAATAACATTTTATTAAAAGACATTAAAAGATGACAAAATAAAGGAAATGAGAGTGTTTGAGAATGGAAGATCTCAAGAAGTTTCAGATATAACTAGAAAATTGGCCTATGGATTAAATATATCCCATTTTAAATCCAAATAGATATTTTGTCTAATGAACTGGATTCTGTTGTATCCAGCATTATATAAAGTCAACATAATTTCAAAATTTATAGGGAAGATTAAAAGCACAAGAATAACCAAGAAATTTTTGAAAAAATTTTTAAAAACTAGAGAAGATTTTCCTATCATATTTCCAGAGTTTGTACTACATTATACTGTCTTCCACTTCTGAGATGGATGGAGGAGTTTGAGGCAGAGCATTTTTGTTGCTAAATGGCTTTTATTTCCCTTTCACCAACTATGTTATCAGAAGCACAGAGTTTTTCGTATGTCCTTATCATTTTATCACTCATTCATATAGAAAACAAAGTATGAAGTCACTGTGTGGTTTGATGGCCAATGCCACGTCTGTGTTTCTATATAAGTTTCAAATTTCCATCTATATTGAACTTAATGAATATTGGTCAAGGTAGTTCAAATAATTCATTTCTAAAAGTTTTAATTGTAAAAATATGTAGAAAAAATTCTGGCTTATTTATTTAAGGTTGGAATGAATCCACAAAAATCACCTACCAACTCATAACAGTATTTAATCTGGAGACAAGGATTGAATGGGTATAATCACAATATTTTAATATTTTATATATGAAATAACACAAAGTGCCACATTATCAAACCAGACACATAAGAATCAGAAATCTTACCAGTATCAAGCTTTCCTGATAGAAGTTCCCCAACCAATACCGTTATGCATGGCCTTTTGGAATACTTGTTCCACAATTATGGAATATAACACAGCATGGCATTTGATCAGAAGACTTATTTTACAGCAAAAGAGGTACAAAAGTGAGTCCATAATCATGGGATCTACTGGTCATACTATGTACTGCACTGCTTAGAAGCAGACAGTCTCATAGAGTTTTGGAATGTCCTTCTACAGCTGAAGCAGCAGTTCAGAGGGAAGACTATCTCAAAGGGTGCAGTACAGGCACTGAATCAGAAATCTCTACATGGTGCTGTGTATGCAGAATAGGAAGAACACAAGAGTCCAAACATGAAGGAATAGAAGAGTAGCTTCACCTTCCATCATTCCTGGTCACTTACTGGGTGATGATGTACTTTTCTTTTCTAAAACTCAAGGGTCTTCAGAATTAGAAGTGTTGGTCCCAAAGGGAACATACTTTTTTTCCAGGAAACACAGGGAAGATTCCTTAATCTAGAAATCTATGATTATTACCTGGGCAATTTAGACTCCTTTAGTCAATGAACCAGCATGCAAGAAGGAGTCACCATCCTTATATGAATAACTTGCCAGAATAAGCAAGAGAAGTTAGAGCTGCTGTTAAATAACAGGGTCAGAGAAAACTATATGGATAACACAGGTCATCCAATTGAGTACCTCTTGGTAATACCTTGTCCAACTAGGACTGTGAATGGTAAGTATAACAATCTGAACTGAGAAAGGGATGATTAACAGTTTCTCAGACACTTTTAGGATGAGGATTTGAGCCACATCACCAGATATCCGCTTAAATTAGAAGAAGTCTCTCAACAGTAATAGAAATTACAAGTGGAAAGTGGAGAAGAAAAATGAGTAACAATTATGGTCCCTAAACCAACTACAGTGAGGGAGCTGTAGCTCACTAATTCTCTGTCTTCTAAGTATTTCTTCTGGAAGAGAGATCCAAAAAAGTCTGGTGAGTTTATCCTTAAACATTTACAGACAAATGAATTCATTCAGCAAAAGGGGTGGACTATGGCATTTGAAGAGGTCTGCTATGTTTATATTCCTTTGTGCTGTTGCAGGAGTGCAGTTAGTTGACAACCTCCAGCTGAAAATGCATTCAGAATCCACCTCTATTTTCAAGCCAATGACATTGTCATTCTGGGCAGCTGCGTCATTCCTACCCTAAGCATGACTTTTCTAACAAGTTGTCTTTTTTCTGGAGCTCCATGTTGAATTGACCAACACATTTTCAGATCAACATCATTAGGAGAGGGTCTTCTTGCCATTTGTTATTTCTCTGTTTCTTTTCACACATTTCAAACTACATCATAGTGGGAAGGCTTTCCTTGCTCAATCCTACTTCCTCCCACTTTTATCTTTCATAAGAATCATCTGCCAAAAAAAGCTTTTGCATTTCTAACTTTGTCTCAGTGTCTGTGTTCCAGGGACCCCGCTGACACAGAAAATGATTTTTAAAAAGTATAAATAGTGATTAAGGAAAGACAGAGGATAGTTGCTGAGGGAAAGTTCATGAGTAAAAAAGAAACGATAAAGCCCACTGCTTATTTAGGTAGAAGCAGGGACAGTGGTAACAGGAGAGCATTTGCAACTGCAAGAGCAACTGTAACAAGAAATATATCATAAGAAATAAATTAAATGTAATAATATGAATTTTTTTAAATCATAAAATGCTTTCTGCAATATTAAACTAAAATATTAAAAGACTATATGTATATATTTTGTTTAAGATGATGAACAATGCGTGTGTATCTGATCATGACTGTAAAGAAAGAAATATGCCTATTTTATTCTCTCTGGAAGTTAATTACCTGAGTTAATATTCCCCTGGATTTACATAATATGTTACTCTTCCCTAATTACTCTCCATAGAGCTTTTCATGAACCATTTTAAGAATGAATAGTTATAGATATAACAAAAGAGTTTATGTAGTTCAATAAAATTGAAATGAAAATTTATTTTCCCATAATGTGACTTATATATAAAACAGTTAATTTTGTTGCATCAAAAAAGATGTATATCAGTAGTATTTTTTAATAATAGGTTAAGTTGCTAATTTTTAATTTTCAATTAATACAATTTGGAAATATGAAATATCTTTTGAGTTTGTAAAATAAGTATAAAGGTTTCTAGTGTCTTTGGCACTGATTTTCAACTTTTTTCTTTTTTTGTGATTATAGATAATTTCCTTTCATGCATATTTAGATTAACGTATGATGAAGAGGTCAGCTTGTAAATATGTTTCATCTGTTGTGACTAATGTAGGCCCATATAAATTGTATTCATTTATGTAGTATAAAAGGTCTCTAATAATGAATTAAATAAATGTTAGTGAAAATACATATATTTTTTTCCCTTTTAAAAAGTTCTTACCAAATGGAACGTATAATCCCCAATCCAGATATCAGAAGTAATCCTTGACATTTCTCTAAATTTTATATTCAATAGGCACAAATCTTGTGGAAACTACAACTTTCTCATGAATTAAATTTTCCCCTCCTGCTTTTTTTTCTTGTTGTTTACAATCAATGCCTTAGATAAGACTCACTTTAATCATCATTAGGAAAACAAAAACAATATCCCATTGTTTCCTGTGCAGCTCCCCTCCAAGTTGTGCTCTTCAATGTTTAAGATTCAAGTAATTTTTTCTTTTAATTTCACATTCACATAAGTTTCATTAAGTGAGAATTTTCCGAACAGCTCTTTCAAAGCAGTGGTGGCAAATTATGTGTCCACCTGCAGCCCATTCTCCACCTTTAAGACGGAATGCTCCAGGAAAGAAAAAAAGAGGACCCAATCAAATTCCCTTATGTGACACCATCAACAGACATCCTGACAGACACAGTCATGGTATTTACCACCTGGAGGGCCCTTCTCTATAGAATGCTTTTACCAAGATGTATCTAGCCAGTCTGTCTAGGATTGCTTATGGGAAACATAATTGGTTAAATCCAATTAGAAGCCATGTGAAAAAAGAGTCCATTGATGTAGTCTATACACGTCAGCCTCCTGAAGCACAAAGGCAAAGGGTGGTATGATGATGAATGTATCTGGGAAAGCTAAGGGGAAATATGCAGATCTTCCAGTTTCAAGTATGCTAGATGTAGAAGCTCGGTTGTTGCCAGGCTTTTTCTACTTTTCCTTTTTTCTCTTGGTTCTGCTTTCCTCTGGCATTCATTAAAGTATGTAGTCATTCTCTCCTTGAGTCAGGAAAGACAGATGTGGGCAGTGTCAGCTTAGAATGTATTTATAACTCAGAATTCTAGAAAATAAAAGGACGAGTATCTGAATATTAAATATCAAGGTTGGATCTCATCTGTTGGGGGTCCCATATCAATCCAATCCTTAATATGATCGCTGAGACAACTGGGATAAACAAGTCTGGATAAAGTGCCCACCTGATTTTTGAGTTAGGGTAGAGGGAATTAACCGGGATAGATTACTTTGTAATATCACAGGGAGTATTTACAATTAGTTCTCTAAAGCTAATTCTGGAAGTGTGTTTTAATAAAGGACCAGGAATTTTTTTAAAAGATGCCTATTATAAGCATTCCTAGGAATATTTTACTACTTTTAAATTATTTTATTAGGATACATTCATTTGAGTATAATTATAAAAATAATAAATATTTGTATATTTATATTGTTGACATACTGTCTAAATGATTAATGAATTTTACAATGTCATATGCCATAAGGGAATATACCAGTTTTACTTTAATTCAATATTATTTATTATTATTTTCTATTTTTCTAAAGCAGTATATGGAAAATAGTACCTCACATTTTAATGTTTTGGATTTTTTTTTTTATTCTTAGTGTAGGAGAGCCTTATTTACTATTTTTGTTTATTTTGTATTATTCTTTTTTTTTTTACTGGGTTTATTTTTGTTTTTATTTATGTAAAATATATTCACACATGTCTTTGTCTCATTTGTTACAAAAGCACAACATAATGAGGGACTACTACTGAGAGCATATTGCCTTTTAAAATAAAACTCCTTAATGTCACAAATTAGATGCTGTTAAAATAATTAATTGGGAAGCCATTAGGCTGATACAGCTCCAGTGCCTGGGGTTTCTATGCAAATAAACCAAAACCCAACTCAAAGTGAAAGGTTAGAGCCTAGGAAAACGAAACTTAAGCTTAACCAGTCAGAAACTGCCAACTAACCTCTAACTTGGGACTTTTCATTTTATTTATTTATTTATTTATTTATTTATTTTTTATTTCAGAATATTATGGGGGTACAACACTTTGGCTATATATCTTTCCCATGCACTGCCCGTGTCAGAGCTACATTCATGGTCATCCCCCAAACTGTGCTCCCCGCATCCATTCAGTGAGAGTTTTTCCCATCCCCTCCACCCCCCTCCCGCCTGCCCGCCCCCTGATGAATATTGCCCTGTGTGATGTAAGTGTTGATCAGTTAGTACCAATTTGATGGTGAGTACCAGTGGTGCTTGTTTGTCCATTCCTGTGACACTTCGATTTGAAGAATGGGTTCTTATTCTTATGTAAATTGTCAATTTATGCCCTTTGTTTAATTGTCTTTTGTAGTTTTGTTTTTGTCATATTTTATATCATCAATATATTTATATTAGTACACTTCTGTCATTGTAAATGAAAATATTTCTTATCTTATTTCTCTTGTTACTTATTTAATAAATTAATTATTTGGATTCATTCACCAGGTATTAAGTAATTGTTAGTTTAGCTATGTTCTAGGTATTTACATAGAGCAAAATGTCATGGTTATTGTTTCCATGAAGTTTATTGTGGAGTTCAGATCTACCTACATTCTCCAAAATTCATATGCAAATCTACTAAATATTGTTGTGATTTTTTTTTCAATAACTGTGAGTGATCTTCTAATGCAATACTTCTCAAATGTAGTTTCTCTTGACACTTGTGACAAAACATGATATATTATATATGATGGGAAAAGTGTATCATAAACAAATATGGTGAGAGATATTAAACACAATTAAATATTTTATTTGTATTTGTATTCTCCAATTTTTTAATATATTACAGAACACTGTAAATCTCTGAGAGTTATAGTAGGTTGTGCTTTTAAGGCATTTTCCTATAGAGTTTTTCATTCTGAAAGCATTAATTAGTGCTAGTATTCAATGAGATTCCAATTTTTCAAAAACTGCTGTAGAATGTCTCTATATCTACCTACCTATATATCATATATCCATATGTTAGTTATCTATCTATATATTTAAAAATATTTATTCTCCAACCCACTTAAATCTTTCTTTGAATATGGCATAAAGTGTAGCTCTAAATTAGTTTCCCCAGCTTATCTGGCTATATTAATACAAGTCAATTTTTTATTATTTTTATCCTTTTTACCCATTTATCTGTTAATTTTCCATGTAAATTTGGCATTTTGAGAATCTATATTCTGATCCATACATCTACACTTCTCTTTTAGTATCATTTATAAATACTTTTTGCTATTTCTTCTTTATTGTTTAATTAAAATTTCATTAGGGCTAGTCTCCTATTTTTAAATTTTTGTTTTTATATTCATATCATTTGACTTTTTTCCAATTTATTTTCCAAATTGATTTTATAACTCTTTTTGGTAGTTCATTTGAAAATATCTTATCCTGATTGGACTTGTATTGGTTGAAGTCAATTAAGAAACCTGAAGAAATGAACAGACATCAGTATTTAGCCATCTCTTCCAAGGACATGCTTTTCTTTTGTATTCCTTTAAACTTGCTAAAATACTTGCATTGTTTTTATTGCTGATGACCAAAATATTATTTGACAATAATTTATTTAATATTTCTGCATCAATATACATGGGTGAGATCACTGTTCAGCTTTTTTACAAAATTATCTTTGTTATATTTGGGGACAGTCTTAATCATTCAAGTTTAAAATATACCTTTGCAAAAATAAATCATTTACATTTAACTCAATAGCACTGATACATTTTATTTTTGATGACAAAATGAGATGTGCCTATAAATTGGAAAGATAAAGGACATTTAGGAGCAAGACTCTGTTTAAGATAAATGACTATGATTATAAAATATTTACATATTTTAAGTAAATATACATAAAATTATATACATACTATCTGCCTAATAAATGTTTTTTAAAAGTCTTTCAGGTGCTTTTTAAGATATTAAAGGATATTTTCATTACATTATAGTAACTCTTTCCTCTACTTTGTGTATTATTTAGGTTGAATATAAACCTTATTCAATTTTTTCTTACTTTAAGTGACTTTTAATTGTTTTAAAAGCATTGATCATAAATTACCATATTTCTCAAAGAATATGTGATATTTGACTGTGATATTAAGTGTCCAAAAATGTGTACCACAGACACCTTGGGATAATGGAAAGCTAAATGGATTGGATGCAATGATGTCAGCAAAGTTCTGTCAGTAAATTCACTTTGTGATCAGAAACAAATTACTCCATGTTCCTGTGCCTCCACTTCCTTTATATAAATTTAAGTCATCCATGACTGACATCATTTTACTACATATGCAGCATTATTTACAGCATCCTCTCCCTGATTTTCAGTTAAATTGCCTTTGTTGAGATTGAACCTCCCCAACATCTGCTTGATGTTGAAGTTGATCTAGATCTGGCCAATAATAGTTATAACTCTACAGTCATAATTATGTATTCACCAGTGATTCTGAATCAAACCAGGCCAATCCAAATTGATCCTAGAAATGTTGCTAGAACTTTTGAGAGAGAAGAGCCTACTTTCTGCTATGGTTATAAAGGAAATGAGAAGTAAGATGCAGTAGACATCTTTGTCACAAATATAGACAAGTATATCTGAGAAGGACGTCAATAAGGAGGAAAGCTGATATAGAGAAACATGAATGAAATGTGGGGCCAGGTGGTGGCTCACACCTGTATTCCCAGCACTGAGGCATGAGGATCACTTGAGGCCAGAAGTTATAGCGAGACCCTGTCTGTACAAAAGATTTTAATAAAAAATTAGCCAGGTGCGTGCACCTGTAGTCCCAGCTACTGGGGGGACTTGAGGTGCGAAGATGGCTTGAGCCCAGGAGTTCGAGGCTGCAGTGAGCTATGATTATGCCACTGCACTCCAGCCTGGGCAACAGAGTGAGACCCCATTTCAGGGAAAAAAAAAGATTTAAAATAAAAATCTCACAACATCCTTGGGACTCTGAATTTAGAAGAGCTTGCAGCTGGATGTCCCCCCAGAATCTTCTATTACATATGCCAATACCCTTATTCCTTTCTGTATAAACTGATTGTGGTAAGTGTCTATCACATATAATAGTGTTCTGATATAAAATATGGTCTTGAGTTAGAAAAACTGTAAAATATAGTGTTGTAATAATGTTTCTAGATTCTAAAGAAATTTATGAACACAAAACAAAACAAGGTTCAAAACTTTTTTGAGGAAGGACACTATTCACTCACAAAATTGACTTCTTTGAAAGCTAACATTTCTTTGGACAAATAAGTTTTGAATGTTTACTTAACAAAATAAATTAAGAAAAATATCTAATACTTCCACCTAAAATATTGACTCATAAAATTTTTAAAGATAATTTAAAAATCCTTGTAAATGATCTTCTAATTGTCTTAGTCCAATTTTCTGTCATGTCTTACCTGAAATATTATAATAACTTCCTAATTGGTGTCTCAATTTTTATATGTGTTACCTAATAGTATGTTCTCGGCACATTGTATGAAGTCTCTGTTTTAAAATATAAATCACATCATTCTATGCTCAGAACATTCTAATGGCCACTGAAAGGGAATTAAAAAAACGCCCTAATGACCTGCTCCAACCTCCATGATATATCCAAGATATCTCTACATTATTCTTCCTGAAAATATATCCATGACTTCTTCTGTCAACTCTTTTAGGATTTTGCACAATGTCACTTTCTCAGTGAAGACTGCACTGACTGTTGAATTTAAAGTTGTGCCTGGGCACAGTGGCTCACACCTGTAATCCTAGCACTCTGGGAGGCCGAGGCAGGAGAATCGCTTGAGCTCAGGAGTTCGAGAATAGCCTGAGCAAGAGCGAGACCCCCATCTCTACCAAATATAGAAAAAATTACCTGGGCGTGGTGATGCACACCTGTAGTCCCAGCTACTCTGGAGGCTGAGGCAGGAGGATCGCTTGAGCCCAGGAGTTTGAGGTTACAGTGAGCTATGATAATGCCTCTGCACTCTACCTGGGTGACAGAGTGAGACTCTGTCTCAAAAAAAGAAAATAAATAAATAAATAAAGTTGCAAAATCCTCTTAAATTTCTATCCTTTTTTCATGCTTAATTTTTCTCTGCATCATCTAGCTCCAATCAATACTTCATTTATTTATTTATTTATCTACATTATCTCTTTTACCCTCTGCCCCCAACCTCTGTCAGAATGCCAGCTCCTTGTGGCCATGAAAGCCAGCTTTTAAAAATGATTATTTTATTCATCAATAAACTCTTAGTACTCAGAGCAATGGCTTGAAAATAGTTGGAGTTGAAGTATTTGTTGAATTAAAATATTGATGAATGTGCTGGTTTATGAATTATTTAATAAATTTCATATAGTTGTTGGTCAATAACTATTTGTTGAATTGAAGGACACATAAATTACTAGATAAATAAAAATAAAATGATAAATGAATCTCTGATATACTCTGGCTATATTGAACAAAACGCCATACATTGGTATGCCACAAAGACTTTGCAGAGTTAAATGGCTGACTAATAATGCCGGTTTATGTTTATAACTCTACTTGTAATTTTATTTTACAATAGTATTTTTTTCTCCTTGTAAAATTATTTTAGCATCTTTGATTCATAAAACTCCCTTATGAGATGGTCTGCCAGTTACTAATTTATTCTTCAATCCAAATTCAATCACCTTTCCTGGCTTTGTGATACCAGACATGTACCCTATACAAATTTCTGCTTTGCCAGATAGCACAAGATCATGATTTGCCATTAGAATGTACAGAATGCACACTGAAAGAGAAAAAGGTTTTTCCTACTATTTCAACCATGCTCCCATCTTCTAGCTCCTGCATAATTCAGCTGCCAGTGTTGTGTGGAACGTCTAGTAGCAATCTTTTCCAGCAGGCAGCATCTCAGAGAATTCCTCTGGTATCACAATGAGTGGTCCTCCTTTTTGGGTTGGTATAAGTGCTTAGCTGGCACATGGGACACAGAAAATATTCAGTGGAAATTATCCATTATTATTATTACTAAGATATTGCTGAGGCAGCATCATCTCCTCCTTAGCACTGCACACAGAAAAGGTATGGAATATACTATGTGACAGAATATACTTTATTCTCTTGCTTGTCTAGGAAGAGTAGAATCTTTTTGATGAAATCAATCAAAGAGTGCCAGTAACAAAGCAGTCACTTGGCTGAGACTTGTCTCCAGCTGTAAGACCCCAGTGAGTTCCCTATAATCTTGGTTCCCTGGTCACCTTAAACTTTTGGGTAAATGGCAGCTCTTCCTGAGAGTTTTCTTTCATTTTTCATCTGTGACTTGGTAATTTTTCTACATTTACCTTCTGAATGGTTCTGCCAGTGAAGTATTGCAGGTACCTTGAGAGAGCTTGACTGTTGAGGGCCATAAAAATAAATGAAGGAACACAGATCAGTTTAACAAAGTAAATAATTATTATCACTGTTTGAGTGTACTCTGCTTGGTATGAATAGCTTTAGGTTATTCCATACAGCACGGACAATGATTCAACAACAGCCTATTGGATGCAGATTATAATTATTTCATATAATATCCTTTTCTTCCAAATACTAATTTTTAAAACTTTCATTTAAAAGTGGATAAAATAAGTTCACACTGATGCCATTTTCTCAGCTGTAATTTTCAAAAGAATTGGTTATATAAAATTATTCAAAAAAGTGACTATAGGGTTGTATGATTTTTTCTTGTTGATTTTCCTAAGTTCTGTATAGATTCTGGTTATCAGCCCTTTATCAGAGGTGTAGCATGCAAATATTTTCTCCCATTCTGTAGGTTGTCTGTTCACTCTAGTGATAGTTTCCTTGGCTGTGCAGAAGCTTTTCAATTTGATCAGGTCCCATGTATTTATTTTGGTTGCTGCTATGATTGCTTTGGGGGTCTTCTTCATAAATTCTTTGCCTAGGCCAATGTCCATAAAAGTTTTTCCAACGTTTTCTTTGAGAATTCTTATGGTTTCATGTCTTAGGTTTAGATCTGTTATCCATTGTGAGTTGATTTTTGTGAGAGGTGAGAGGTGTGTGTCCAGTTTCAGTCTTCTACATATGGCCATCCAGTTTTCCCAGCACCATTTGTTGAATAGGGAATCTTTTCCCCAGTGTACGTTTTTCTGGAATTTGTCAAAGATCAGGTGACTGTATGAGGTTGGTTTTATATTTGGGTTCTCAGTCCTGTTCCATTGGTCTACGTCTCTGCTCTTATGCCAATACCACGCAGTTTTGGTTACTATAGCCTTGTAGTACAGTTTGAAGTCTGGTAGATAAATGCCTCCCAATTTGTTCTTTTTGCTTAAGATTGCTTTGGCTAGACGGGGTCTTCTCTGGTTCCACACGAAGCATAGAATTATTTTTTCTAGATCGGTAAAAAATGATGTTGGTATTTTGATAGGGACTGCATTGATTCTGTAAATCAATTTAGGTAGCAAAGCCATTTTTACTATGTTGACTCTGCCTGTCCAAGAGCATGGTAGGGCTTTCCATCTATTTACATCCTCTGCAATTTCTTTTCTCAGTGTTTCATAATTCTCTCTATATAGGTCTTTGACCTCCTTAGTTAGCTATGTTCCTAAATATTTAATTTTCTTTGGTGCTATTGTGAAAGCTATTGCATCTTTAATTTGTTTCTCGGCTTGATTGTTATTAGCATATATGAAGGCTATGGATTTGTGTGCATTCATTTTGTATCCTGAGACTTTGCTGAATTCATTTATCAATTCCAGTAATCTCTTGGTTGAATCTTTGGGGTTTTCTATGTATAATATCATATCGTCTGCGAATAGTGAAAGTTTGACCTCTTCTGCCCCTGATCCCTCTGTCTTGTCTAATTGCTGTGGCCAGGACTTCCAGCACTATTTTGAAAAGAAGTGGAGATAGTGGGCACCCTTGTCTAGTTCCTGTTTTAAGGGGGAATGCTTTCAATTTTTCCCCATTCAGTATGATATTGGCTGTGGGTTTATCGTATATGGCTTTAATAGTTTTGAGGTATGAGCCATCTATGCCTATATTGTTAAGAGTTCTTATCATAAAAGGATGCTGGATTTTGTCAAAAGCCTTTTGTGCATCTATTGAAAGGATCATATAATCTTTGTTCTTGCTTTTATTTATATGGAGAATTACATTTATAGATTTGCGTATGTTGAACCATCCCTGCATCTCAGGCATGAAGCCCACCTGATCGTGATGAATTACTTTTGATGTACATTTGAATTCGGTTTGCAAGGATTTTATTGAGAATTTTTGCATCTATATTCATAAGGGATATTGGTCTGTAGTTTTCTTTTCTTGTTGTGTCCTTTCCTGGCTTTGGTATCAAGGTGATATTGGCTTCATAAAAAGGACATGAACAGAAACTTTTCCAAAGAAGACATAATAATGGCCAGCAAACATATAAAAAATTGCTCAACTTCTCTAATCATCAGGGAAATGCAAATCAAAACCACAATGAGATATCACTTAACTCCAGTGAGATTGGCTCATATCAAAAATCCCCAAACAACAAATGTTGGTGGGGATGTGGACAGATAGGAACAGTCATACACTGCTGGTGGGACTGCAAATTAGTACAACCTCTATGGAAAGTAATATGGAGATTAAAAGAATTAAAATTAGAATTAAAAGTAGAATTACCATTTGACCCAGCAATCCCACTACTGTGTATTTATCCAAAGGAAAAAAAGACATTTTATAATAAAGACATCTGCTCACAAATGTTTATAGCAGCACAATTCACAATTGCAAAGATGTGGAAACAACCCAGGTGCCCATCAATACACGAGTGTATTAATAAAATGTGGTATATGTATACCATGGAGTATTATTACTCAGCAATAAAAACCAATAGTGAATTAACACATCTGGTATTATCCTGGTTGGAGCTAGAACCCATTCTTCGAAGTGAAGTGTCACAGGAATGGAAAAACAAGCACCACTGGTACTCACCATCAAATTGGTACTAACTGATCAACACATCACACAGGGCAATAATATTCATCAGGGGGCGGGCAGGCGGGAGGGGGGTGGAGGGGATGGGAAAAACTCTCACTGAATGGATGCGGGGAGCACAGTTTGGGGGATGACCACGATTGTAGCTTTGACACAGGCAGTGCATGGGCAATATATATAGCCAAAGTGTTGTACCCTCATAATATTCTGAAATAAAAAAAAGTGACTATAATTCTTAACAAATTTCCCCAAATACAGTTTTGTAAATACAATTTTAAATCATTGCTTGCTTCTTTATTGGATCACATCTGGATTGCCATTTATAGCTTTAGTGTTTTTTATAGAGAATCCTTCAACTATAAACTTATATTCTCTGGCAATTTCAGGCCCCTTTGTGTGAAATGATAGTGATTAAAGGCCCTCAATCTGACATGATACTTAAGTTCATTAGCCTCAAGTTATCTTCCTAAATTTCCAAATCACTCTGCAAGTAAAATGAAATTAACTTTTAAATAAAATTTCCTCTGAATTATAAAGTTTTATTATGTTCAGGGCTTAGAGAAACAACAATCGATATTACTGCAGATAGAAAACTTTGTATTGTTTTAAAAGAAAAATAAAACTTTAAATAAGATATTCTACCATCAAGTCACTATTCTGCCCTTTTTAAGTTTTATGGCTGTTATGACTATGAAAATTCATTTGCTGTCTCTCCATTTCTGTTTAGTTTATAAAAAATTCAATATTATAATATATATTATGCAAGAGAATGATATAATTAATGCAACACAGTTTTAATCAAATGATATAAATATTCCTAGTACATAAGTGTTACATAATGCACAGACTCTTTTGCAGAGTACTATCACATTTTATATGTATACTGCTCATTCGTTCAACATGTTTTAACGATATGACTGTCTACTATGGACCAAACAGTCTAATTTATAAAATAATTCTTGATAAATCATTAATATTATAAGCTAAGATAATGCCTTATGTGCTATCAAAAGTTTCAGATGAAATCTTAAATTATTATTGGGAATACCTATAAGAGATGGAACTCTACTTTTGTAAGAGAAGCTGAAAGAGAAATGTCTAGCAGAGTAGGTGTAGATATTTTACATTGGAGACATCGAAATATTATGAATTTCAGGCAAAAAAAACCCCTTAAGGTTTAATTTAATCTCTGTCTGGTATGGTGTGGAATATAAACTGTTTTAGTCCTTCCTTGTAGTTGAACCAGCACACACTGAAGGGTTCATTGTACTGGCTGGAACAATTGATTTTCATTACCCCCCAAAAATGGGGCTTCAGCTCTGCAGTAGTGGCAAGGAGAACTATGTCTGGAATCTGCAGGATATGCTGGTTATGTCATACTACATTGTTTCCCAAATAATAATTGCCAATGAGATCTACAGTCCCCCCAAAGAGAGAGGACCACTAGGTATAGGATTCAATGATGATTTATGCTGTCCTACCAGGAAAATAATGGAGCCGACCTGCTGAGATATTGAAACAGATAAGAGCAAAGTGAAATGAGTGGTGGAGGAAGGAAGTTATGATGACCTAATTCAGCCTAATGTCTTGCTATAGATGAAGAATTCCAGCATGCTTTTGTTTCTGTGCTTTTGTTGTTGTTATTTATTTGAGTGCTTTTCTCTACAATCCCACATGGAGAGTATCTGTCGTATCTCACTTTACCATTTAAAATCCAGCTATGAGCATGACTGAATTGACATCATCCAACCATAACTGTGGTTGCTGATGGGACTTTGTGTTTCCTTGTGTGGGGGAAAAGGAAGCTGTGAGATTCTTCTTCCAAGTAAGTGACATGGATGGATGCTGAGGGGCAAAAGGATTGGATGCAGTAGTTATTTTCCATTTACACTGCATATTTATTTCTCACCCTTTCTAACTTGCTCCCTGCATTCTCTGAGCTCCATCACCGTCTGGATGCAGGTAGTCAATGGGAGGGACTGGAAGGACATCAGAAAGTCCTCACCATTCCCTTCTATGTGTTTGCTGAATAGGTTTATCAAGACACTACTATAGTCACAGTATAGTAAAGGTTGTATATGAAAATCCCACAGCTAACATCATACTTAATGGTAAAAACTGAAAGCTTTTCATAGAAGAGCAGAAAAAAGACAAAGATGCCCAATCTTGCCATTTCTACACAATATTGGAAGTACTAGGCAAAGAAATTAGGCAAGAAAAAGAAATAAAAGACATGTAAATAGAGAACGAAGAAGTAAAATTATTTCTGTTCACAAATGACATGATCTTATATGTAGATAATCATAAATATCCCACACAAAAAACTTTTAGAAATAATAAATGAATCATCAAAGTTGCAGGATACAAAATCAACATACAATTGATTTGCTATACACTAACAGTGAATAATTTGAAAGGAAATTAAGAAAATAATCCTATTTACAATTAGCATGAAAAAGAATAAAACAAATAAAATAAATCAGGATGTCAACAAGCATTCCCATGTTCACTGTAGCATTATGCATGACAGTCAAGATATGGAAAGAATCTTAACACCCATTAATGGAAGAATGAATGAAGAAAATTTGTAGATACATACCATGGAATATTATTCAGCCCTATAAAAGAAGAAAATTCTGCCATTTGTGAAAACAGGGATGAAACTGGAGGACATTATGTTAAGTGAAATAAACTAGTAACAGAAAGACAAATACTTCATAATTCCACTCATGAGATGTATCTTAAATAGTCCAACTCTTAGAAACAGAAAGTAGAATGATGGTTACTAGAGGATGGGAGGAGGGGGAAATGAGGACTTGCTGTTCAACAGATATTGATTAGCAGTCACGCAAATGAAAAAGTTCTAGATCTCTAGGACCTATTTATCTTATATAACTGATACTTTGTACCTCTTGACTAGTATAGTGCCTAGAGTTAACAATATTATATTGTATACATAAAAATTTGCTAAGAGTATAAACCTTATATTAGGTATTCTTATCACAAATAATAAGAACAGTAATAATAAATAAGGAAGGCAGAAGAAAATTTTCAGAGGTGATGTATAGGTTTATGGCATACATTGTGGTCATGGTTTCACAGGCATATACTTATGTCCAAACTCATCAAATTGTATATATTAAATAAGGACAGCTTTTTAAATTGGATCTTGACAAATTATAATTATATGTATTTATGGGATAGAAAGTGATGCTATGATATTTGTACACAATTTGGAATGATTGAATTAAGTTAATTAATACAGCCATCACCTCAAATACTTATCATTTATTCCTTCTGTCTGACTGAAACATTGTACCCTTTGACTTTTTGTATGTCATTCATACTTTAGTAAAGTAGTTAAAAAAAGAAAAAGTTGTACAGATGTGTCATACAACATTGTGCTTATAGTTAACAACACCATATTGCACACTTAAACATTTGTTGAAAGGGTAGATACCATGTTATGTGTTTTTTGCCACATTAAAAAGAAAGAAATGCGTGGTTCATAGTGAAACTGTATGATATAGGTAAAAATTTTTAGGATTGGTCTTGGTAGTGTATTTTGAAAGCATGTGCACAGCCACTGTGGCTGAAGAGCAGCGAGAGCAGTGTGTGGCAGGAATGAGGTCACAGAAAGATCCAGAAGCCAGATCCTGCAGGGCTTTATGTTGGCTGTGGGGAGGAATTTGGCCTTTATGTGGTGGGAATCTTCTGAAAGTGTAATAACAAAGAGTTACATGATCTGATTTTTCACTGTATTCTCTTTAGTTCACTATCCCTTTATTAAAGATTTAACTCAGAGTTGCCTATACACACACACACACAGACAGCCCCTCAAAAAGTATTCTCTGATGTTGAAGTGAGAATCACTCTAGAGTTAGGCTTTTTCTCAAGGGATACAAAAGAGAATTTCTCCACTGAATTTTAGCCCTTTTATACTTCTTAATCTTCCTTTTAGATACAGAAGGGCTTGAAGTAATCACTATTTTTTTTAAGAAATCATACAAATTCAGGTCCTTTAATGATCTAACCAACAGTTGGCTTATTGCAAATTATCTCTGTATCATCCCTTTAACAACAATTGATACTGGCCCAATTGTTACTTCACAATTCTCTCTGAATTAGATGAAGATAAACTTTCAGCTTCTGAAACTTATTTCCTCCTGTCTGGAAAACTATCTGTAACTTGGAAATAGGCAAAACGATTACTGGGCATTTCTTTAGTGCAATTCCAAGCTTGCAACTTTGATAGAATTTATATTGAATGGGCTATTTTACAATAGTGCAAAAATAATTATTAACTTGCAGATTTTTATCAGGTAGTGATACAAATAACGTCTTTCTGGTAGAACAGATAAACTCTGAGATTATGGTTTTTGGCTCTGCTGGACATTAGCTAGATTTATGTATAAACCAGCACCATAACCTAACATTCTTTGTTAAATTTTCTATACATACTTAGTTTCTCAAGTGCTCTTTGAACTGGTAATAACATTTACTGGTTATTTTCTTAATTAACCAATGGAATAAAATATTTGACCTTTATACATTCTATATTTGTATGAGTTATGATTTTGCATTTTGAAAATTACACGTTAATAGCTCTCTGATCCCGTTTTGAATGATCAAAGTTCTAGTTCCTTCTTCTTACCTCCCCCAATAGATATCCTTGGGTATCAGCAATACATAAAATACAATGTCAAATTCAAAACACTTTATTTTTAAGGGAAAATAAAAATCACAGTTCATTACATTTTACAAGAACATAGGTAAAATCAATGAAACCAGTAGATTCCAAAGCAGGTTGTTGCTATGGAAATCATATCACAGACATCCTATCTGGAAGCTGATTAGATGATTATTAGAATGATTATTATTATTTCCAGCCATCAGGTACTACTTTAGTATTATACATTCAGACAGGAAAAGGCCATTAAATTGCCAGCATGAGGACATGGTATTACCGTCTGGCTTTCTCTTTGCTACAAAAAGGGTGGAATACAGGAATGAGGAAAGGAGCAAACTTGCTTCAATGCTAGCTAAGGAAACTGCCATTACTGGGGAATAAATAGATCTTTTTTGTAAGAAGCTTATAATCCACTGCATTCCCCTTGGCACACAACAAATTTGAATAACAAGGTAGAGCTCACATAAAGGAAAATTACCTAAAAAAATATTGATTACATAGACAAAATTGCATATATATAGCAGTGAACCTTAAAATTGAATGTTCGCAGGTTCATTGACTGTATAATTAGAAAGTAGCTTCCTAGGGTTTAGCTCAAGAAAATTTTTTATAGTAAATCTGGGATGTGGTCCAGAAATTTATATTGGTATTACCAAACTGATCAGTCAGATGCAGGTGTCATAGCTAATACTTCAATGCTAGGGTACTTAAGACAACACTGATTCTACTTTCATGTGACCTTGAGTAAGTCACCTACATTCTTTCTGTGGGTAACATGCATAATATTGTTGACCTGAAATATATCTAATATATTTGTATCTATATAAATATCTCTCTATTTATATACCTATCTATTGACCTATTCATATTTCCAATCCTTGTATCATTCTGATTATAATAATTTATGGCTCTTCTTTCTTTGATTTTCTATGTAGTCAGACTGTTTAATCTTGTCCACTTTTATTAATACTTCTGTCGCATATATTCTGGTGATTTTGAGGAGAGGAATAAAGTGTCAACATTCATGTTCATAAAATGTTAAATACCTATCTCAAAAACCCACTGCTTTTCTGAACACTCCTTCACTCAACAAAATCTTACCCTCTATTGCCACTGGCATGTAACCTTGAGTCTTTAATATAACAGTTTGTTATTATAATGGAAGTATCTCACCTTTTTTTTAATCTGAAGAAGAATTGTTGGTATAGACACACACACATCCATGCACAAAGGAAAATCTGTTGGGAATATCAAACCTGTCAAGATAGACCATTGATTATGCTAGGGAAAAAAGAAAACAAAAACAAACTATTGCCAATTGTACCCAGAAAACTGTTGTAGCAAAAAACAGTATTCCTAAGAAAATTATTTAGTGTATCAATCCATGTATTTAAACTAACTAGATGTTAAACCACATCTAAATCTAGGCTACACTATATATACACCATAGCTGTACCTGTTATGCTATCAACCACCTCCTTTAATTTAGTATTTTTAGAATTGTGCTTAGAAATTTAAAATGCATTTTTACTTTGTTATCTCATTTGGTCCTCAGAGCAATCCTGTGAGGTAAAGAGGGCAGGTGTATTTCTCCTTAGTTTACAGGCAAGGCTAATGTAATTCAGGGAGACCGAATGACTCTCCTTGGTTCACAAGGCTGATTAGCCTGCAAAGGGCAGAGCCATAGCTAGGACTGAAAACATTTTAAGTCACTTTCAAAGTGATTCTCACTACAGTGCTGTGACAAAGATGCAATGGGACCGGTGAAATAGTGAACTTTCCATTAATTTATTCCATTATTTATTATTGAGCCACTACTCTGTGTCAAACCCCAGGGATACGACAATGAACAACAGAGATAAAGTTTCTGCTTTCAAGGAGATTATATTTTAGACAGCCAACAAATCAATATAGAGTACATTGTCAAGTAGTAATAAATGTTGCTAAAACAAAGAAAGAACGAAATGGAGATAAGTGGTAGAATTAGGGTAGCTGAGTGGAAGTGCTGCTTTAGATAAGACAATCAATACACACTTCTGGGATAAGGTGATATTTGAGAAGAGACTTAAAAGAAGGGAGCCATTTGATACTGGAGGAATAGCAGCCCAGGAAGAAGAGCCCAAAGAAAAGATCAAAGATCCCGAGGCAAAGGGTATTTGAGAGTGTCAGACCCAAGGAAGAGGGCAGCATGATGGAGCAGAGAGACCCCTGGGATGGTGGTGGGAGATGAGGCCAAGAGAGACAAGGTAGGGGCCCTGATGAGGAAATTTAGTCTAATAAATGGGGAGCAACTAGAGAGTTCTAGGGAGGTACTATTTCTAGCCTATGGTATCTCACTTCTTGTTTTTGTTGTTGTTGTTAGGATTCAAGACAAGAAAAGAGTTTCCTCACTCAAACACCCTGCCTTCTTGGTTTCCTCAATGGATTCATTTTTCTTCCCATTATTCCTGTTTTTTAGAAGGGTCTGTGACAGAGCGTCATCTATTGTTTGGATTTTTTTTTTGTTGTTTAAATATTTTTTCCATCTCAAAGATAAAGACTAATCATTCTCTTTTTACTTATTTGCTTTTAATAAAAAAGATGGAGTGGTTTGTCAATTTTTCATTGACAAGTCTTGCTTGAATTTGATTCTATACTATCTGCCTATTGCCCTTATCCTGTTTTTGTATTTATTGCTTTGTTCTACATTGTAAAAGAGACCAAAATAATCTCATAACATTTCTTAAACACATTTAAATAACTCAGGATAATTAAGTCAAATGTATAATCAAGCAACCAGAAGTACTCGTACACAGGAAAAAAACAAAACAAAACACTGTGGTCTGAGAAGATACATGATATGATTTCTATTTTTTTATAATTTGCTGAGACAGGTTTTGTGGCCTAAGATATGATAAATCTTGGAGGATGTGCTGATGAGAAGAATATATATTCAGTAGTTTTTGGGTAAATTGTTCTGTAAATGTCTGTTGGGCCCATTTGTTCTAGAGTTCCATTTAAATCGGTGTTTCTTTATTCATTTCTGCTTGGATGATCTGTCCAGCTCTGTCAGTGGGGTGTTGAAGTACTGGGCAGTTATGATACTGCTGTTTATCTCTTAGCTTAGATCTAAGTAGGCTTTGTTTTATGAATCTGGGTGCTTCTGTGTTAGGTGCATAAATATTTAGGGTTATTATGTCTTTTTGTTGAATTTTTCCCTTTACCATTATATAATGACCATTTTTGCCTTTCTTTATTATTGTTGATTTAAAGTCAATTTTTTTTTCTAATGTGAGATGGCTACACTTGCTTTCTTTTGATTTCTATTTACATGGCACAATTTTTCCACCCCTTCGCCTTGAGTCTGTATGAGTCCTTCTGGGTTAGGTGTGTTTCCTGAAGAAAGCAAATACCTTGGTTGTATTTTTTTCATCCATTCAGCCAGCCTATGTCTTGAGTGGGGCATTCAGACCATTCATGTTGATTGATAGAATTGATATGTGGCTGGTGTTCTGTTCATCATGTTGGGTGGTACCTTACTGCTTTGTTTTAACTCTTGTGCTATTGTTTTATATGAGCTCTGAGTTTTAGCTTTTGGGTGGTTTTACACTGGTGGGTGTCTATTGTGCTGATCTATGTATAATGTAGTTCTGAGTATTTCCTGCAGTGCAGGTCTGGTCTTGACAAATTCCCTCAGTGTTTGCTTTTTTGGAAAAGTCTTTATTTCTCCTTTATAAATGAAACTTAGTTTTGCAGGATACAAAATTCTAGGCTGGCAGTTGTTCTTTTTAAGAAAACTGAAGATGGGGCTCAAATTCCTTCTTGTTTGTAAGGTCTCTGTTGAGAAGTCTGCAGTTAGCCTGATGGGTTTTCCTTTGTAAGTTACTTGATGGTTTTGCCTCATGGCTTTCAGGAGTTCCTCCTTCATGTTGACTTTGGCCAGTTTGATGACGATGTGTCTTGGTGATTACCTCTTTGGATTGAATCTCCCAGGTGTTTGTTGAGCTTCTTGTGCCTGGATGTCTAAATCTCTAGAAAGACCAGGGAAGTTCTTCTCAATTATTCCCTCAAATAGGTTTTCTAGCCCTTGTGCATTTTCTCTTTCACCCTCAGGGATGCCTATGATTCTTATATTTGGCAATTTTACATAACCCTATATTTCTTCTAGGCTTTGCTCATTCATCTTAGTCCTTTGTCCTTCATTTTTGACTGACTGAGTTAATTCGAAAGAGTTGTCTTCAAGATCTGAGAGTCTTTCTTTTGCCTGGTCTATTCTATTCTTAAAACTTTCCACTGTGTCTTGTATTTCCTTAAATGAATTTTTCATTTCCAGAAGTTTTATTTGGTTTTTATTAATATGTCAATCTCTTTACTGAATTTTTCATTCATTTCCTGAATTGCTTTTCTGGTTTCTTCGTGCTGGTTTTCCATCTTCTCTTGGAATTCATTGAGCTTCCTTACAATCTGTATTTGGAATTCTTTATCTTTCATTTCAATATTTTCATTTTGGTTGGCATCTATAGCTAGAGAGCTGGTGTTCCCCTTTGGAGGTGCCCCTTCGCTCTGATTTTTCATACTTTTGGAGTTCTTTTGCTGATTCCTTCTCATCTGGAGCAGCTGTTGCTTCTTATTTTTGGATTTTCTTTTGTTTAGATGGGGTCTCCCCCACCACACACACTCATAAGGGTATGTGTGTAGCATATGGTGGGTAAGAACCTTTGGCTTTGCTTGTGGGTGCTTTGATGTCAGTCTAGGTTCTGGATGGATACCTTGGTGATAGATACCCTTAGTATGGCGGTTTTCTCAATTGCTAGTTGTTTGTGGGCTGTAGCAGTGGTGAGCTATGAGTGTGGGAAGATTTCCTGTCTCTTGTTGATGAGGGAAGAAAAAACAAAACAAAACAAAAATCCAGCAATTCCAGTCCTCCCAGCTCATTCAATTAAGAGATGTAAAAGATTGGAAGCTAGAAATAAGCACAATATTTAGAATATTATGAAGAGAAATAATTGGAATTAAGAATTATCTTGCTTAAAAATATGTTTGCGTGTTCTGAGCAAATTTTTCATTGATGCTATCACTTGTACCAAATGGAATTTTCATATTTATGAAAAAAAGACATTGATTTAATTCAGTATTACTATGCAAAAAAGGAAAGAAACTGGCAAACATAGGGAAAAAATCACAAGATGGGATACTAGATGATTAACTAAACAGTGGATCTAGTTGTGGAACCTATAGTATATTGTTACATTAATAGTGCAAGACAGGTGGGTTCTGATATAGATTAACCACTAACTACTCAGGTAACCTTAGGTAAATCACATTTCTTTGGGTCTTAATTGCTTCATCTGTAAAGTGAAAGAATTAAATGTGTTACAAGGTATAGTACCATCTAGCTTGAAAATTATGTAATTATATTCAACAAATATTACTGAATATACATTAAAAGTGAACATTTTGGCAGGTGACAAAATTAATACAAAATGGGCATGCCAACTAATCACAAATTGCTAATAATCTAAGGCAACAAAAGAAGTCTTCTAAAATTAACTAAGTAAACCTGATACAAGTAAGCATATAGGCTGTGATACTGGTTGTCACAGTGGTATAAACCAAGAACTCTGGAGACACAGAAAAAGGAGCCATTATGAGTTTGGTGGTGGGAATTAGGGTGTGAGCAGTCACAGAGTTATGGAATAGATGGAACTTTGTATTTGTACATAGTTCATTTGGCCCTCTCCTTATTATACATATTGATAGGCTTTATATTTCCAATTGTATTCACTTGAATTAATAAATTAACCCTCATTTCTAATATAAAAATAACATTAGAGTGATATTATGGCATACTCTAAATTCAGATATCCAATGAGAAAGCAGCCAATTGATCTGAAGACCTTGGAAATTACTTATCAGTTCTGCAATATCTGGAGGTGAGCCTGCTTCTTGTAAAACACCAGTTATGTCAATGTTGCATATGAAGCCAACCTGTTCATATGGCTCGATTAAGTGTTGCCCGAAGTAACAATGGTGTGCAGTCTCTGTTTAGTTCAACAAGGTGTAAATAGACAAGGGATTTTTAAAAATGTATTTTTAACCAAATTTCTCCCAACAATTCATCAAAGGCTTCAAATATCACATAATAAACATGGAAAAATAACAAGCAAGGATTTTACAAATCTCTGCCAAATTCAGTTAGAGCTTGAAAAAGCTGGCAAAAGCTTCTCTGCTCTAGGACCTATTACTTTCTACATATTCTTTCCTCCCATTGTCCCCAGACAATGCCATTCTGTTGAATAAACGCCCCCTAGACAGAGACAGGCAAGCAAGTGTAACAACGGAAAACTGAACAGGGTTCCCTATGCTAAGTAAAACAAAAGTCATTGTTGCCTTTCATTTCCTGAGTACATTAAGAAAAATTAAATGGCTTTTACCACTAGGAGTTGGAAACATTGCAAATTCCATTTAAATTGAGCATTGAGTCTTAATCCTTAAATTAAAATAAAATGCACAATTTGTTTAATTGTAGATGGGCTATTAAACAATATGAGGCACTTTCACAAGCTGGAGGATATGGGATGGGGGAAGGCATATTCTTTTCTTCCTTCATGTGACTTCAATGTTATCATTTAAGCAAAACTGCTGAGAATAACAAGTCATTCTGAAGTAATTTAAACATACTTTGAACTGAAAATTTAATATTTCCCTAAGCTCTCAATGATCCATTTCAAATTTTCTATGTCTATTAAAAAGAATCAAAGGACCAAGGCTAATTCCTTTATTCCTTGAAGAGGGTACAAGCAATATGTGGAACCTAGGAATGTGTCTATGAATGAGCATGATGCCTGACACCAACCTGGGAACCGTGCCCATGACTCAAAAATTTCATATTAAAACTCTAGACTATAATTCTTGTGAGAAATAATAACGAAAACTGTGACATATATAATTATCATAATAAACTTGAAAAACATCACTGACAATATTTCTTAAAGGGTAAACTTTTATGGAAGAATAAACTATTTAAGATGTTTTAGATTCCTGGGCCTTACATAAGGTCTGTCTACATCCTAAAAAGAAAGAATGGAACCTGCATATGTACTTTTTTAAAAATATGATAGTCAGGGAATTTTTAAGCACCAAAATGTTTGAGAACCATGATTTTATATTCTATAGATGAGAAATTCAGAATATTGAAGCCGTTTGTCTAAGACACAATTAAGAATCAGCAAAAGTAGGATTAAAATTTATGTCTTCCTGGTGCATAGATCACACAGAGAGAGGAGGTGATAAAATTATTTTTAACAACCATTTCTGGGGGTAACTAAGAGTAAGAACTCACTCACTCCTGTGAGAATGGTACCATGGGATCCACCCCCACGATCCAAACATCTCCCACTAGGCCCCACCTCCAACAATGGAGGTCAAATTTTAACGAGACTGAACAAACCACATCCAAACCACAGCAGATGGCCATAGGGTCCCAGAATTAAAAGGGTGTGTAATTTCCTAGTCTCATCCCCTTTCACCAAAGTTTCCATGCTTGAAAACATCCCTTAGCACTGCTTTTTATTATTTGGTACTATATTCTCTTATTACGGACCTTCCACGTACCTCTGCTCTCAAAAAATAACATGATATATAAGAAAAGTAAAAATTAAAAAAAATGTTAGGTGGTACACTCACTCAAAACAACTATCTAGAATCATATTATAATGCAGTGATCATAAAAACGATGTAGGCACCAAAGACCTACCATGTGACAGGGACTAGGCAAACTCATTTTATTCAATCTCCCTACTCCCAAGTGAAGGATAGGTTTATGGGAACCTATCCTCTCCCACCCATTGAAAGATAAAGAAATTGAGGTTTGGTTACATGTTATCCAGCCAAAATGTAGCATTTGAACCATTTATTTTTGTTTATTTAGCTTTTTTCCCCCTCTGAGCTCTTATTTTCCCACTATATGTATACCATTGAGTATTTCTTTGAGTATTTTTATAGTTTAACCACTATGAGTTAGCATAGAGCAAGGGCAAATGCAAGAAAACTTCCTTTATTCATTAACTCTGTGTCTCCCTGCCTGGAATCTCTGTGGTCCTTATTACTTTGCTATGAATAGAGCTTCAGTTTTCTTTCCTTGTAGGAAAATGCAAACTCTGCTTTATGATCACTCCAGAGACAGATTCCCTTGTTCAACTCCCAGAACAGTCATTTCTAATATGAAGCTTTAGGCACATTTCTTAATCTCTTTATGTATCTATTGTCTCATAGGACATTCTGGGGTGGTTGTGAGGCACAGAGGAAACATTTTGTGTAAAACAAAATGCTGAATAGAATAATGCATCAGCATGTAAGGGTTGTAGTGTTATTAGTACTGTTATTATTACAGTTAACACCAAACTTGTGACCTTGAGCACATTGTTTATTTGAACTTGAGTTTCCCTGTATCTTAGAAAAACAAAGTAGTTCTTTTATGGCTGTATGAAGATAAAGGGAAATTAAATAAGATGACACCTAAATGGTACTTTGCCCATGCTCCAGATGTTTTGTGGTTCCTCTTCTTACCCTATTACACTTTTTATTAATGTAAGGATCAATCTGAATATGCTGCTCTGTTGTAATCAATACAAAACAAGTAGGTCATCTGTGAGCCCGCCCGGGAGGTATCATCTTCCACCTAAACTTGATTTCGGTTAAGTGATAGAAGATAATTCCCCTGATTAGCTTATAAAAGATTTGTATCTCATGCCAGCTCACCGCCTCATAACACAACATAACATATATGCGATTACATAACGAATGAAGGGTCTGGGATCAATCCCACCTACCTACTATCAAAACTCATACCATAGTCTATCATATCCACTGGCAACCCCACCATTTAGGAGTCTTATTAGAGCTTTGACATTTGTAAAATGCAAATATATCAGGGTAGGGGAATGCGGAGCACCTATTACTGAATATTGTGCTAGGATTGATTTGTTTATCTAAAATGGTGTATCTGAAATATTGGTCAACAGGTCCTCTGCGTCAGAATCAACTGGGGTGTGTGATAGTGGACACAGGTTACTAAAATGAGGATTTCTGAGTGTTCAATATTTCTTTAATTTGGAATTTCCTGAGAAATTACCTGGGTGATTTTCATTTGTAAAACATTTTCTGGTGGTACTTAGGCTTATCTACATTTAAGGACAACTGATTATGATTGTTTAACCTTATCAGCACATCTTTTTTCCTGGATAACTTAAAACAAAATTACATACTGACTCCACACACAGAGATTCTGATTTAATTATTCTGGAATTGCTCATGGATATCAGTATATTGTAAAAGTCCCCCAGGTCATATTACTACACAGCCCAAGAGAAATGAGGACTACTGACCCCAGCCTTACAAACAGAGTCAACACAGTCCTCACTGATACCCTCGTATTTATGGCTTGTTTCATTAAATTCATCCCTTAAGCATATTTGATCTTGCAGGCTCTGAATTTTAAACATTCCCTACACAAGAAGGTATAGATTCTTGGAAGTAGAGACACAAAAGACAGGCAACTTACTGGGGCATGGTTACAGAGAGAACTTCCACATGGTACTGGTGAAATGACTCAGAGAGGGATTAGGGAACCTGGTGACTGAAGAGGAGACAAGGTAAGTGGGAAATACGTCTGATAGTAAGGGAAAGTGAATGAATTGGGGAGAAAATTGCAATTTGGAGCAGGCCCCACCATTTATGCATAAAGTAGAAACTGAAAATCATTTAAGATAGCCATAGCAGATAGCAAATAACTTCTAAGGTGTTACCTCTTACCAGAATCACAATTAGTATTTTTACACTTTTTTTTTTGAAGTTTCAGAAAAATAGGACAAAACACAAACACATCTTCCCTAAAAGGTAGTAGCTACATAATTTTGGGGGCCCAATGTAAAACTAAAATATGAGGACCCTTTGCATATAAAGCAGGTAAAAACTGTTGTTAAAAAGTACTGTTAAATGTACTACATATAAAGTTTTTCCTTTATTTATGACCTCTTAACTTGGTGTGGCTGTTTTGCTATTATTTTTCTTTTTTTGATGTTTTTAAGATTAAAATGCTAAATGTTGAAATAATTGTAAATCCACATGCAAGTATAAGAAATAAAACAGAGATCTCATGTATGCTTTACCAAATGCCTGCCAATGGTAACATCTTGCAAACCTATAGTACACTGTCACAACAAGGACGTTAAATGGATTCTAAGTACAGAACATTTCCATCCTCATAAAGATCCTTCATATTGGCCTTTTACAGTCATATGCACTTTCTTTTCAAACTCCCCAGTACTTAACCCCTACCAACCAATAATTGGGACCCCGTTGCTATAACCTTGTCATTTTATGCGTGTTAGGTAAGAGGAAACACAGTATATAGTCTTTTATAGTTGACTTTTTTTTTCATTCAACGTAGTTCCCTGGATGTCCATCCAAGTTGTGTATCAATAGTTAATTCTTGTTTAGAGCTGAGTGATATTCCATGATGTGGATATACCAAGGTTTATTTAACCATTTATCCATTGAAGGACATTTGGGCTGTTTTCACTTTTTGGCGATTATAAATAAAGTTGCTAAGACCATTCTTGGACAGGAGTTTGTGTGAGTATAAGTTTTCATTTCTCTGAGATAAATGCCAAGGAGTATAAATGATTGCTTATAAGGTAATTGCAGTTTTAGGTTTTTAAGACACTACTGAGCAGTTTCCCAAGTGGCTTTCACTTTAAATTTCCACCAACATTATATGTGTGATCAAATTTCTCCATAACCTTGACAGCATTTGGTGTTGTCTCTAAGTTCCTTTTTAAAAAGAAAAATTGCTCTCTTAGCCATTGTAATAGGTATGCAGTCCTAATATTTTTATGGTTTTAATTTGCATTTCGTCAATGGCTAAAGATGTTTAGCATCTTTTCATGTGTTTTTTTTGCCATCTCTATATCCTCCTTCTTGAAAGGTCTGTTTTTATCTTTTACCCATTTTCAAATTGGATGGTTTAGGTTTTTACTATTGAGTTTTGAGAGTCCTCTAGATAGTAGTATTTGATCAAATATATGGTTTGCAAATATTAATATTTTCTGTCAGACTTTAACTTGTCCTTTCATCCTCTCTTAACAGGGTCTTCCAGAAAGTAAACGATTTTAATTTTGATGAAGTTCAATTTATCAATTTTTCTTTTTATGGATTACACTTGTGTGTGTCAAGCATATGAACTCTGCATAATCCAGATTCCCAAGATAATTTTCTGGTTCTTGTTATGATGCGTGATTTTTTTAATGAACATTGGATATTTGGGCTTTATGATATGAGATTCTGGATTTTATGTAAACATTCCATTTCTGCTGGCTTCTTCTCACACTGTTCAAGCAAGGAAAAGAGGGCCGATATCTCATTACTTCTATGTAGGATAAAAGTCTGGGTTCCCCACTTGGTCCTTGAGGGCATCTGATGTGGGGAGGGGTTCCTCACTTCTGCTTGGTGGGAGCAGCAGTTCAGGCTGTTTGCGAGGTCTCTACTGATGCCCGCCTGACTGAGAGATGTAGGAATGCCTTGATACTACTCCCACATGGCCTCCATTGACACCACTAAGGGGTGGCCTTGTTACCATCAGGAGGTTGTCAAAATTTGGAATCTGCACTAGGCCAACACCGACATCATCGCTACTGGTTGTGGAGGAGGAAAACTCATTATTCTCAGGTGGACTGGAAGTCTAGGCTCCCTAGTAAGCCTCACATAAGTGAGTGTGGAGACTCATATTTTCTGTAGTGTCTGGCTAGAATGAGGAGCTTATTATATAAAATTGTCTGTCTTGTTAGGCTGCCTCTTGTCTGGTATTTTGAATGGAAAGCTGGCTTTATTGGCCTTTTTATTTATTTACTTTTAGGTTGCTGGCTTTTTTTTCAGCTCCAAGTGTGGGATACATACGGCAAAACGAAAGAAAACCCAGGGAACTCACAGTCATGTCATTCCCCAGTTCCTAAAGTTCCTAGCTGTTCTGCCTTTTGTCTCCACATTTAAGAGTCTTATTATGTTGTTTGTTTTATACATAATGTTTAGGAATTTCAACTGTACTCAGTGGCAGGAATGAGGAAAACCCATCTACTCCTTCTTCTGTGCTTTTTTTCCTAAAATCTGCTATTTAAGGTTGGTCTAGGTAAATAAAAGTTAAAATTTAAATTACTAACATGAATTTTATTGTTCATTTTGATTGTGGAATGCAACTATAAGAACATTTAACTTGTACGCAGAATCACCAAAAGTACCCATTTTATATTTTGTAGCTTGAACATGCCTATGTATCTCATACTTACGAGAGTGAAATGTTGGACAAAATGAACTCAATAGTTCTTATTTAATTCTTGATAAATTCACATTCTACCAACATTCTTTACTTTTGGCTTACTGATGAGTAAGGAACGATACATAGGAAAAGGCCTGTGCACTGCTCTGTCTTTCCCTTTCCTTCTGCGTCATCATGTTCAGCTTAAGTAATTGGCTATTTCAAAGAAGTATAATGAGTAAGAAAGGCTATGACAGGATTCCCTGCATGTTTGTATATTTTAGAAAAGCTTTGCCTTCTTTTTGTGTTTGGTGCACATTCTCGTTTGAGTGGAAAGTGTGGCCTTTCAGGGCTGTCAGTGCCCCTTCTTACTCAGCCATAGATGTGAGATGCTTACCTTGTACTCAGTTTGACTTTTGCTGGACTTTTTCATGCAGGTTGGGACAACAAGAACTGTATGCTCATGGGCCATCACAAATGAGCCTGTAAAGAATGGCGCACATTGCAAATACATCTGTTCCTGACACACATGCTCTATTATTCTATTGAATTTCACTTATAAAATAAAGAAAAATTATCATAATTTTTAAGGCAGTGACTACACAAGTATGAGGCTCTTTTCAGTGAGAGCCCTGTGCAAGGGCAAAGGTTGCATATAAATAAACCTGTCCTTCTTTCTAAAATTAAAGATCTGGCCATATCACTTAAAGGCGCACAAACTTTGACAAATCTTGGCTGTCTCCATAATTAGTCCAAACTCCTTAGCTTGCTTTTTAAGGTCCTCTACAAACTAGTCAATATCTATTTTTCCTGGGCTCATTTCCCACTGTGCACCCTCAAACACTCTATACTCTAGACTTATTGAATATAATACTAAAATCTCCGGCCTCTGCATGTTTGCTCACACTGTCAAAGATATAACCACCTTTCAAAGTACAGCAATAATGTTCTGTCTTGTTTGAAGTCTTCCTGTCTTCCTCTTCCTTTTACCCCATAGAAGTAAATCACACCTTCAGTAAACAGTAGTACATTTTATGCCTACATTTTGTTAAACTTTTTATGTTCTACCTTGCAATTTTGGTGTGCTTATATAAAAACCTGAAATTCAATGGCAAGATCACTGATCCATTCATTTTTTTTTTAAATCTTTTTTGGCAGCCAGCATACGAACAAGAGTCTGGTTGCATTAGCTATACGGGATCGTCTCTGGTTCCATAGGAAGTGTAGAATTATTTTTTCTAGATCTGTGAAAATGATGTTGGTATTTTAATAGGGATTGCATTGAATCTATAGATCACTTTGAGTAGTATAAACATTTTAACAATGTTGATTCTGCCAATCCATGAGAATGGTATGGTTTTCCATCTGTTTATTTCCCCTGCTATTTCCTTCCCTAGTGTTTCATAGTTATCCCTGTTGAGTTCTTTAATCTCCTTGGTTAAATATATTCCTAGGTATTTTATTTTCTTTGTTGCTATTGTGAAAGGTATTGAGTCTTTGATTTGCTTCTTAGTTTGACTGTTGTTGGTATATATGAATGCCACTGATTTGCATACATTGATTTTGTAACCTGAGACTTTGCTGAACTTACTTATCAATTCCAGTAGTCTCTTGGCAGAATCACTGGGGTTTTCTAAATATAAGATAATATTGTCAGAAAAGAGTGATAGCTTGACCTTTTCTACCCCCATTTGGATTTCCTAAATTTCCTTCTCTTGCCTGATTACTCTGTCTAGGACTTCCAGCACTATGTTGAATAAGAGTGGTGATAGAGGGAAACCTTGCCTGGTTGCAGTTCTAAGCAGAAATGCTTTTAATTTTTCCCCATTCAGTATGATGCTGGCTGTGGGTTTGTCGTATATGACTTTTATCATTTTGAGGTAAGTCCCATCTATGCCTATTTTGTTAAGTGTTCTTATCATAAAGGGGTGCTGAATTTTGTTGAATGCTTTTTCTGTATCTATTGAGAGGATCATATGGTCTTTGTTTTTACTTCTGTTTATGTGGTGAATTACACTTTTAGATTTGTATGTTGAACCATCCCTGCATCTCTGGGATGAAGCCCATTTGGTCGTGATGGATTGTTTTTTTGATGAGCAACTGAATTCAATTTGCTAGGATTTTATTGAGAATTTTGTGTATATAGCAAAAAGAACAAATTGGGAGGCATCAATTTATCACACTTCAAGGTATACTACAAGGCTATAGTAACCAAAACAGCATGGTACTGGCACAAGAACAGACACAAAGACCAGTGGAACAGGACTGAGAACCCAGATATAAAACCATCCTCATATAGCCATCTGATCTTCACAAGGCAGACAAAAACATACACTGGGGAAAAGAATCCCTATTTAACAAATGGTGCTAGGAAAATTGGATAGTCACATGTAGAAGACTGAAACAGGATCCACACCTCTTGCCTCCCACAAAAATCAACTCATGATGGATAACAGACCTAAACCTAAGGCATGAAACTGTAAGAATTCTAGAAGAAAATGTTGAAATAACTCTTATAGACATTGGCCTAGGCAAAGAATTTATGAATAAGACCCAGAAGCAACCACAGCAACAATAAAAATAAATAAATGGGAGCTTATCAAATGAAAAAGCTTCTGCACACCCAAAGAAACTGTCACTAGAGTGAATAGACAACCTACAGAATGGGAGAAAATATTGGCATGCTATACATCCCATAAAGGGCTGATGACTAGAATCTGTATAGAACTCAGGAAAATCAGCAAGAAAAAATCAAACAACCTCATTAAAAAGTGGGCAAAGTACATAAACAGAAACTTTTCAAAAGAAGATAGAATAATGGCCAAGAAACATATGAAAAAATGCTCAACGTCTCTCATCATCAGGGAAATGCAAATCAAAACCACAATGAAATATCACTTAACTCCAGTGAGAATGGCTTTTATCAAAAAGTCTCAAAACAACAAATGTTGGTGTGGATGTGGAGAGCTAGGAACACTCATATACTGCTGGTGGGACTGCAAACTAGTACAACCTCTATGGAAAGTAATATGGAGATACCTCAAAGAACTAAAAGTAGAACTACCATTTCATCCAGCAATCCTATTACTGGGCATCTACCCAATGGAAAAAATAGACATTCTATAAAAAAGACATCTGCACTCGAATGTTTATAATAGCACAATTTACAATTGTAAAGATGTGGAAACAACCCAAGTACTCATAAATCCATGAGTGCGTTGATAAAATGTGGTATATGTATACCATGGAGTACTACCCAGCCACAAAAAACAATGGTGAACTAACACTTCTTGTATTATCCTGGATGGAGATGGAGCCCATTTTCCTAAGTAAAGTATCACAAGAATGGAAAAATAAGCACCACATGTACTCACCATCAAATTGGTACTAATTGATCAATACTTATGTGCACATATGGAAGTAATATTCATTGGGTGTCAGGCAGGTGGGATGGGGGTGGAGGGAATGGGTAAATTCACACCTAATGGATGTGGTGCCCAATATCTGGGTGAGGGGCATGCTTGTAGCTTTGACTCTGGTGGTGCAAAGACAATATATGTAACCAAAACATTTGTACCCCCGTAATATTCTGAAATAAAGAATAAAATAAAGTAAATTAAAAATAAATTTTATAAAATTTAAAAAAGAACAGTATTGGCCATCGGGCAAAGCCTGTTTCCCTTGCCAAGTTCACAATTACAAATGAAACCAATTATATTTCAAAAAAAAAGAAAAAGAATCTGAATTGGTCAATTTATTTTTGTTCTCTGCCTCAATTCTTTAGATGAAATCTGATTTCCTTTTAAGCATCAACAGCTTCGTGTGGACTCTTTCAAATTTGTTGACTTCATAGACACTCTGGTTCCTAATCTATTCAATGTGGTCATCACTATTTGCTCTTTCTCAAGTCTAAGCAGGGTAGACCTATAAGCTTGTATCTGACAAAGTTCAATAATTAAAACTATCATATTTCCTTTGTGTAAAAAAAAATCAGGGTTTAGTTTCACATGTAAAAAACCCTCTTTTCTTATTATTCTTTGGTAAAAATCTTTCTTCATTTTAGTGTGATATAGTATGATGTCTCTATAACAAAGGTTGTATTTACTTTCTGAGGAGAATACTAGAGAATGACATCCTACTTTCTTTATATTTCAACAGCCCTCATGCCATGGATGTAAGATGAGCAGGTTACTCAGCCTGCTTGTCACTCACTTGTCTCTGAGAGCTCACACTTACAAAGCTCTAAAAGTCTAGTTCTACTTTCTGAAGGAACGCCTGCACCCTTCACATCCCAAGAGTATTTACTTTCTCATACTTGAAGGTAAAATGTTTAGGTATTTACATTACATATGAATGGAATGTTTCATGGTGGCATACATAAGCACTATACTAATGTTTCTGTTACTGTTTTCATATTGAGTGTCATTAAGCACTTTTAAAAATTAATCTTACATCTTGAGAATCAAACACAGTGGCACTTGGGTTTTCTTTCTGTGTTGATTCAAACTGAGAGTTCTCATTGTTTCCGGCATACTGTAAAGATTTGAGAAAAGGAAATAATGAATAAAATATAGAATTAGCTTCAACAAATAGATATATATGGTTGATGTAAAACATAATTCAATTGTGACATTGCAAAGACTAAACTATATTTTTATATATCAGAGACATTGAACAGTGTGCATTTTAAAATCCTCATTTTAAATTAAATCATATAATTTCTATACAAATTTGAACCACTGGTGTTCAATGAAATTATATTCCAAATGAGATTATTGGATTATTTGTATGGATATTTTTACCCCAAAGTTTTCTGTTCTTTTTTCATTGTTATAACCCCCAAATGCCTAGGACATTATAAATGCTCAAATAATTTTGTAATTAGGGATAGAATAGGGTGTACTATCTCATGTAAATATACATAAAGGATCACACTTATGCTTCATTAACAAATCAATCTATGATTTAAACATATTTACTTTATGAATATTAAAGAAAAAATGACAAAAATTTTCAGCTTTGTCCAGATGAGAGTATGTTATAGCCAGTGGATGGTAACGCCCCTATTATCTTGGCAGGCCTAGCCCCATGGTGAAAATAGGTGTATCAGACTTGTACAGCTTGACACAAGCCATTGAGATTTCACAAATTTGATAGCTCTCATACCATGTACACAAAATAAAACTTTTTATAATAATAGGATTAATTCAAAAGAAAGAATGCATTAACTACATGGATCATTTTGTTTCGTATATAGTTATGTTGCCAAGTTTTTATATTGTAATATGAAAAAAACATGCTATTTTTCTTAAGTGCTCTACTGTTTGAAAATTAAAAAAAAATTTTAAAGTGGTATACCATATGCTCAACAAGTACATGTATGTACAGATGCACTATTAGGGGAAACTCATGGACCCCCAGAAAAGTTTTCAACCCTGCCACAACAAGGAAGCATGGTAAAGTTTTAATGGCAGGATTTTGACATTACCAAGCACATAGGTTTATCCTCTCTAGAGTTGAGAGACAGCAAATAGCACGCACTGATCATTAATGTAAATTAATTAGAAATAAATGGATCTACTCTAAAAGAGAATCCTATAAATATTACTCTATGGAATATTCTTTCATTAGTGAAAATAGTATTGCAAAATTGCTTAGACTCTGTTATCCATGACTAATCTCAACATTCAGGGCTTTTGTAAATAAAAATTGTATACATTTATCATGTACACATGATGTTTTGAATTATGAAGACATTATAGGATGGCTCAATAGAGCTGATTAACATATACATTATCTCACATGCTTATTTTTTTGTGGTGAGAAAACTTATTCAGGACTTTAAATAGAAGGTGGAAGGTGGCATGTGGGAGTCTTAATAGATATTATTTTAGAAGTGTCTGGCTCAGGATTTTCATCATCTTTCTAATGACAGAAAAAAAGATTATTTACTTGAACACTACAATATATTTTCCGTTTAAGCCTTTTTGATCAGACCAGTTAGAAAGTCCAAGAATGGCACTAGTGTGACAGAGTTAGATTTTATTTTCTATAAATTTCTCTCTCTATTTTTCTCCTTCTCATCTTCCTCTGCCTTCTTTCTTTCTTTTCGTTTCTTTCTTTTTTTTTTTTTTTTTGTTCTTATTAGTGGCAGGTTTCAAAAATACAGGTCAGAGTGGTATATAGGCCCACTCCCAAATATTTACCCTAATAAAAAGGCTTTCTTACAAAGTTTAATCTTGGAACTTACACTAACCTAAATGCTTTGAAACATCTTTTTCACTGGCACTTTGCTTTACCTGAGGCTACTCTTCAGAAGCAGTTGGTAACACTGATTCCTCTAGGCAATGATTTGGGACTTAAAGCTCATGGTTGTACTTTTAGGTCTGTCAGTCATTCAGTCTGTTCCCTCAAGCAAGATGCTTTCTTCATCAGTCCTCTGTTTCCTCAATTATAAAATAAACTATTTGAACTAAATGACATCCAAGATTCCCTCTAGCATCATATAGGTTGCATTGGCATCTCTCACATCTCGTGATTGGAAAGTCCATAACTGTGTAAAGTATAGATTTGGCTTTTGTCCATGGTCTTCCCCAGCCTATACAGACTAAAATATCTCAAAAGCAAGTAGAAGCAGGGGTGAGAACAAGCAACTTAGAGGTTCCAGTGTTTTACTGTACAATTTTGTAGCCACCTGGCACATGTGGTTATTTTGAAATTTAACTGGTGCCATAGAGGAACAGGATTTTAAATTTTGTTTAATTTTAATGACTTTAAGTATAAAAAACTTCCATTCAGTTTATTTGTTGGAAAACTTAAGCATCTTTGGAGCAACTTGGGTATCTGAATTGACTTTTTACACTTCAAATTTTATGAATTTTAATACAGATTAAATATATAGATAAAAATGTAATATCCTATTTAAGATTTTCTGTTAATCTAAATCACACACCAGATTTTGATGATTCAGGGAAAAAAGGTAAATATCTTGTTAATAATTTTTATATTGAGTACATACTGAAATAATAATATTTTGGACATTGGGTTAAATGAAGTGCAGTCATGATTACTTACCAGGATACATTCTGAGAAATGCATCATTAGGCTATTTTGTCATTGTGCAAACATCATAGAGTGTACTTACACAAACCTAGATAATATATAAATTTTTATTTATATATATTTTCATATGGAAAACAAAATGTCTTGGCACTATTACTGAATATTAATCATTTCCCTTACTTGATCTGCAGTGTCAATATCAAATGCCATATATCAGGTTTCTATATACGCTCCATTAAAATCTTTTGGGACCACCATTGTATATGTGGTCCATCATTGACCAAAACAATGTTATGTTGTATGTGATTGTATAGCATTAAAATTAATTTCAGCTATTTCATTTTTGTGTTTTTTAACAGATGGCTATTAGTAAATTTCAAGTTATAGATGTGGCTCTCATTATATTTCTCTTGGGTAGTGCTGTTTCCAGGAGAGAAAAATGCAGATAATTTTTGCTTATCTGGTTCTTGGTCTGTTTGGATTTGATTACTAAAACTGAATATTTGTTAGCTTTTAATTTCCTCTTACCCTTACGTGTCTTCACATGGTAGGTGGCTGCACAGTTATGGAGAATCGAGGTTGGCAGGAATAGCGACTTGAGATTTCAGTTATAATACCGATTGTTAATATTCATAAAGTTTAGGTATAGTTTCTTTTGGAAGATCTAATCTTATATTTAATAGAACATGGCATGTAGGAATTATTACTATTTCCTATATATAAATGAGAAACTGAGCCTCAGAGAAGTTCATGACACACCCTGGGACAGACAGCAAATAAGTAGTGTCATAGAATCCAATCCAGAGACCCTCAGGCACCCCTCATATCTTGATTATTAAAGGGACTTCATATCTTCTCAACCCTACAAACCTATTCTGAATGCCTCTCAATCCCCAAATATAATGGAGGGCAACAAAATCTGATGGATGTGATTCTGGGCTTTGCTATAGTCTGCCTGTTTGAATTTTGGGTCCATGACTTACTAGATTGCTTACCATTAGCAAATATCCATATTTGAACTTCTTTCTGAGATGATTCCTTTATATTTTATTTTTTATGTGGTAAAAATACACAACATGAAATCTACCCTCCTAACACATTTTTAAGTGTACAGTACTGTATTGTTAACTATGAGCATATTGTTGTACAGCAGATCTTTAGAACTTAGGTGACTGAAACTCCATACCCGTCGACCAGCAGTTCCTCATTTCCTCCTCCTTCCAGGCCCTGGCAACCACCATGCTACTTTTTCTGTGTGTCTAACTACTATAGATGCTTCCTACAAGTGGAATCATGGAGCATGTGTTCTTCTGTGACCAGCTCACTTCATTATCATAACTTCTTCAAGGTTCATTCATGTTGTATTATAGCATATGATAGGATTTCTTTTAAAAGTTGAGATAGTAGCAGTACATACATCCTGGATAAATTGTGGAGACCAAATGAAGACAACACAAACCCTGCAATCTATTAAGAGATCATTTTATATTAGCTTTTAATGCTTTCAATGATAAATTCTATGAAATTTTTTAAAACACTACTAAACAGCTTTGCATGTGGCAAAAAGAAGACAGCACATTCAAAGAATCAGAGGGTGCACCCTCAGTCTTTCACAAAAGAACAAGATGAAATTAATGTTCATCTCAGCTTGAATAAATTTAGATAGTCTTCTTCCTAACTCTAACCCTCTAACATCTTTTATTTCAAAGCATTTGTTTTAGAAAACTTATAATTGGGAAATCTTTCCCTGGCCCTTTCAGACACATGTAAAACTTTTAAAAGCCTCTTGCCAGTTTTAAGACCCAAGGATATTTTCCTCAAGAGCCTGAGTGCAATCCCTTTGAAATGTTATCACCAAGGAAGACAGCACCCCATCTCTCAGCCTCTGTGGGAGGTTGGGAGCCTAACTTTCAGGGGTACCAATTAGCAAACACAGATAGCTTAATGATAGAGAAAACCACTTGCAAAGTCAGGAATAACTCAATATCCTCCATGCATTCCACTGACAGATCCCCCAGACTCCTTCAGTACTTTTCCACTAGCTCAGCTTTCTTGCCTTTATTTCAACTGACTTTAGTTTTGCCTTCTGTCCTCTACTGTAATAGCCTTGAATAAAATCACCCTGGCCAGTTTAACTTTGTTGGAGCAATTTTTGCTTTAACAAACAAAATACCTCAGTATATAAACCTTCTTATAAAAATAATACCTATGATAAAATTATAAAAATAAGAGCAATTATCAAAATAACTAATAAAATTATTTTCAACCAAAACCTTGGAGAAAGAAGAGAAAATAGGTACATTATTTCATGAAAAGATTTCATGAATTAATGCACACAAACTGCTGCGTTTTGCATTTTAAAAATAACTACATGAAATGTATCACCCTTTTGCTAATGTTTCCTATGTTTAACTTAATGATTTTCTCTAAAAAGCCACTAAACCCCTCCACCTCTCTTATTCCCTCTTTCCTTTCTTTTATAGTACCTTTGCTTTTTTCTGTCTTTGTATTTTCTCACTAAATGTACAGAAAATTAAATTGGAAATTAAAATTTCTTCTAACCATTGGGTTTCTTCAAACCTTTTGGAGTTGGATCTAAATTTAAGACAACCAACAATCCAGGGTCCAGAGACAGTAGTGTTGGAGGATACAAAAATGAGCAAGGTTTATCTTTACACTTAGTTTATACTTTCTAATTATTTACATAACCACACTGCAAAGGAGATTCAGATTGTAAAGAATTTGTAAGCAGTGTTGTATTTGGACTGAAAATGTAGATATCAAATTCATTTGCAATAACAGGAAAAGACACCAACAAAAGAAATATCTTTGATATGATTGTTGAAGGAGTGGTGAAATTTAGGCAGATTATGAAAAAAATAAGGAAGGCCATTCCAGATAAAGAAAAGAGCATGAGCAAAAGCATAAGTAAAGTGGTCCAGAAACAAGACGTCAACCAGTTTGATTGGCTACAGGGCAGAGTATGGTAGTAATGGAATATAGTGCTACAAGAGTTAGCAGGGAGCTCAGAGATTGAAGTGACAACGTGTACTTAATGATAAAAATCCATGGAGAGCTCTTACAGTTTCCAAAGCAGGAGTGTGACATGATGTGGCAGCAGTGTGTGGGTAGAATGGGAGCAAAAGCAATTTATGTTCAGGAAAGTAATAAAGAGGAAGAACACAGAGGATTATTAGGGTACTAAAATTATTCTGTATGGTGCTACAATGGTGCATACGTGTCATGTCTTTATACATTTATCAAAACCCATAGAAGGTACAACACCAAGAATGGATTATAATATAAAACGTAGACTTTGGGTGATAATGATATAGCAATATTGGTTCTTCGATTGTAACAAATGTATCACTGTGGTGCAGGATGTTAATAGCAGGGGAGGATGTGAGTATGTGGGGACAGGGGCTTATGGAAACTCTCTTCTTTCTGTTCAATTTTGCTGTGAACCTAAAACCTAATCTAAAAATAAATACCATTAAAAATAAGCAAACAAATAATAAACCAGATAGGGATAACAAAGAGACAAACTAATGTGTCAATGGACATGAGGTAAACTTTATAGAAAGTGAGTAGTAATCTTACTTTGAGGGGGAAAAAAAGTTAGAAGTGGCATAATTTGGAGAATTTAACAGAAATAGAGAATGCATTGGAAAGGGAAGATTTAGAAAGACAAGAATGATTTCAGTTTGAATAAAAGTAGTTGAAAACTTTGGGAAACCTAGATAGAGATATGTTATAAATGTACTGTAAAAACCAAAACCTTAGCAAAAATCAAAAGCAGTGATTTACTCTAGCTAAAATCTAATGAGTGTCCAACACTTTTTTCCCATAGCCCCTAAACTACAGGTGGTTCCAGAGAACAGAGTAAACAAGGACACAGGAGAATTAAATACTAGCATTAACAACAGTTTCCCCAGGCATCGACCAAAAGCCACAACTGCCAAAAGGATAAATTGAAGAATGGAATTAAATCATAGTAATAGCAGGGGTGGATTTTATTGTATTTATTTATTTTGAATAGTAAAACTGAAAAAGAAATATCAAGTTTTCTCTACATGTTTTATTTATTATCTAACAGTATTATAATAGCATTAAAGGAAATTGAATATTAAACTCATTTATTACTGTAGCAATGGCTGTTTTCATTTCTTGGTGGTGCCACCTAATCTTTGCCCACATCCAAATGCATGCAAATTTAGTCTGTATCATCTATAGCTATCTATCTATCTATCTATCTATCTATCTATCTATATATATATATATTCATGTTAAGCAATTTTTATATGTGTATATACTTACTTTCTTAAAAAAAGTTATAATTAAAGAACCAATAACCAATATTTATACATTATTATTAATGTCTACACCATATTAATGTGTCCTTAGTTTTAAACTAATGTCCTTTTTTCCTTTTCTAGTATCTCATTCAGGATACCACATGACATTTAGCAGTCATGTCTTCTTAGGATTTTGAACAACTTTCATATGTTTGAGGACCTTGGTAATTTTGAGGTATACTGCAATGTCTTTCAAATGGGATTCGACTTCCCCCCTGACATGATGAGACTGATGCTATGGGCTTTTGGGAGGAAGAACAGAAGTAAAACACCACTGTCATCATATCATATCAAAGGCACATACTATCAACATGACTAGACACTGTTAATATTAATCTTGATCACCCCGCTGATAGGGAGTTTGTACCATTTCTCCACAGTAAAGGTTTCTCCTCATTTCCATACTTTGCTCTTTCAAAGGAAGTCACTATGTATTAACACATTCCACATTTAAAGGGTGGGGCATTTAGCTCTTCCTTCTTGAGTGTGGAGTATCAATATATATTTGGAATTTATATGGAAGAGAGATTTGTCTCTTTTCCACTGTTTATATATTTATTAAATTATTTGTTTTTTATCAGTACTTACTCATGGAAATTTATTTTATGCATTGGGTTATAATCAATACTGTTTTATTCATATTGTTGCTCAAATAATTCAGTTTTGGACATTGAGGGCTCTTTCATGCGGTCCCTGTATCCCCTTGATATATCCTAATTTGAGCATTTCTTTACATTGTGGTACTACAAGATGTTCAGGCTTAACTTGTACATTTCTTGTCCTAGTCCTGAAACCAGCATTTCTTCAGAGCCCTGGTCTCCTTTACTGGAGAATGATATTAGAAACAAAGATCTGAGTGCTAGATTCTCTCATTGCTTCTAGAGTATAGTTATTTCTAAGCACTCTCAGCTTACAGAACAAGGGAATAATATGCATACTAACCCAGGTACATACATAGCTATAAATATTTTTACATATATCCATATGTATCTATATGAAGGTAAACATGAGTTCATAGTGATGTCTCCAAATCCAATTCATTATTACATAAAACCTGGCTCTCATAATCTATCATCCATTTACTTAATTGTTCTATTCCAGTATACATATATAATGATTTCAGAAGTGTTAATCTGTTTGCCTAGGGAAACCATATTTTTAACATAGAGCACACTCATCATGTACAGCTACTTTTCCTTTTTAGTCTTATAGATTCTATTCATTTCTAAAGTTTCTTATGTCAATACGCTTTTTTTCTACTCCCGTCAGTAGGGAAGGAATGTATATACATTTTTAAATACAATTAGTTTGTACTGTTACATGCTGCATTCCATCTTGGGATCGTTCAAACTTTTAAATGATTTTTTAAAAATTTGCATACATTAAGATTCATTGTCCGTGCAAAGTCCTGTGAGTTTTGACAAATGTACAGTGGCATGTATCTACCTTACAGAATTAAGCAGACCAGTTTCATTGCTCTGAAAAATCCCTTATGCTTCACCTTCAGCCCCTCTCCACCCACCATCCCACCTTAAAAAAGCCCTGAAAACCACTGATTGGCGTACTTTATCTATAGTTTTTCCATTTTTAGAATGCCATATCCCTCTAGTATGGAGATAATTTCAGCTTTTAATGGGGATTTAGAGTCAAGAGGTATGTCCTATACAATAGTTGAAAGTATAACAGCATCAATGAACTAAGTAATTTTGTACCCATTCTATATATGATAATGAGGTTCAGGAACATAAAATATGTTATAAAAGTTCAGATAATATTACACAGTAGACTATACAAAAGTTCTTATTTAAAGGCATTAGTATATTTACAATGTACTTGGAAATAATTTTATTATACAAAGAATAAGACTGTTTTATATTTTATTCAGTATAGGAGTTAGCATAGACAATAGGATAATTTGAGAAGCTATTAAATAAATCCCAAAGGAAATTGCCTAGCAGAAGGCATTAATGCATTATAAAATTGTAAAAGCCTTCAAAAATACATCTATACCATTTAAATTTTTCTTACAAGATAATATTCATTAGCGAGAAATAGAGAAGAATATAAATTATATTTGAGAGACATTAAATGTTGAATCAAAGCTGCAATGTTCAGTAACTGCACAAACCATTTGTTGTCAAATCCAGCAACATTGTGAACATTACACTTGGCAGATGACAACAGAAGACTTGACCCTGTGCAATTTTAAAAGAACAAATGGTGCAATAAAGCATGACTAGTTAAGTTAAGAAGAATAGGGCATTTTTCCTGAATCTTTACATTTAGCTTTGCAAATGAGATGGCTGAAAATAGCTGGGAAAACTGTAGGAGAGAAGGATGAGATGGAAAGGGTGAGACTGAGTGATCATTATTATTGATATTAATACATGGCCAATGGAATGATTTTTTTCAGAATAATTATTTCCACTAAATATCATGCTCAGAAAATGGCCTTAGCAATATTGAACAATCTAGTGATGAGTGGTACATTAATTTCCTCAAATAAAGGTCCTTTATCTTTTCACTCAGCTCTCACAGTTTTTAAAACTCCTTAAAACACTTTGGATTCTCAAAAGGACCTGAAGTTTGACCATTTCACTGCCGAGGTACACAGTAGTTAGCATATACAGTTCAATGAGATTTTACCAATTCAATGGGGCTTTAAACAAATGGTAAATCACATTTCGGGTTTTGAAAGACTGAGCATGTATGTTAGAATGTGCTATGTATCACAGTGGCTCCAATCAATGTATCTTTTCACCCAGTTTCTGCCTATATAATGGCATTGAGACTTCAAAAGCAGTTCCCATGATACTAATTTTAAAAGTATCTTTAAAAACTCCAACCCTGGGAACCTATTGGGAAATCAATTATAAAACAAATAATTATTGACCAATTACTATAGGTAAGGCACTATATTAAATGCTACCTACGGGAAGAGATAACTTATGAGAGAATATGGACATTAAAGTGTTGAACTGGAGGTCTCTGATTTTAAGGAATGTATTATTTAGTAATGGTGCAAGATAGAATTGTTAACAACCAATTAGAATGTTGATTTTATTTAAAGGTAAAAAGTATAGGAAAGTTCTTAAAAAATCAATAAAATATTATAGTCACGCAGTGAAATGATGTGCAATAATTTATATTTAAAACAATTTCAATAAAATATGAGATACCTATGATAAGATGTTAACCAGTTAAGTGATTTTTTAATAATTTTTTTATTTTTATTTTTTAACTCCAGAATATTATGGGGTACAAACATTGAGGTTACATACATTGCCTGTGTGCTGACCAAGTCATAGCTACAAATGTGCTCATCCCCCGCCAGTGCGTACTGCACCCACTAGGTGTGAATTTATCTTCCTTTCCTCCCCACTCCCTCCTGCCCAACACCCAAGGATTGCTACTTGCATATGTGGACATATTCTCTGATCAATAAAATCAATAAAATATTATAGTTATGCAGTGAAATGATGTGCAATAATTTATATTTACAACAATTTCAATTGGATTGGCAATTGGATTGGTGAGGCAAAGATAAAGGTAAGAAATGTGTAGCATGATCATGGATTATCAGAACATGTTCAAGCTATACCACAAGGCTATAGTCAACAAAACAGCATGATACTGGCACAAGAACAGAGACCTAGAACAATGGAACAGGACTGAGAACCAAGATATAAAACCATCCTCATACAGCCATCTGATTTTTGACAGAGCAGACAAAAACATACATGGAGGGGAAAAGAATGCCTATTAAATAAAGGGTGCTGGGAAAACTAGATAGCCACATGTAAAAGATGGAAACAAGATCTGTACCTCTCACCACTCACAAAAATCAAGTCACAATGGATAACAGACTTAAACCTAAGGCATGAAACCATAAGAATTCTAGAAGAAAATGTTGAAATAACTCTTATGGACATCTGCCTAGGCAAAGAATTTATGAATAAGACCCAGAAGCAACCATAGCAAAAACAAAAATAAATAAAATGGGACCCGATCAAATTAAAAAGCTTCTGCACAGCTAAGGAGACAATACTAGAGTGAATAGACAAACAACAGAATGGGAGAAAACATTTGCGTGCTATACTCCTGATAAAGGGCTGATACCTAGAATTTATAAAGAACTCAAGCAAATAAGCAAGAAGAGATCAAACAACACCATTAAAAAGTGGGCAAAATACATGAACAGAAACTTTTCAAAAGAAGATAGACTAATGGCCAAGAAACATGAAAAAATGCTCAACATCTCTAATCATCAGGGAAATGAAAATCAAAACCACAATGAAATATCACTTAACTCCAGTGAGAATGACTTTTCATCAAAAAGTCCCAAAACAGCAAATGTTGGCATGAATGTGGAGAGATAAGAATACACATACACTGCTGGTGGGATTGCAAACTAGTACAACCTCTGTGGAAAGTAGTATGGAGATACCTCAAAGAACTAAAAGTAGAACTACCATTTGATCCAGCAATCCCACTACTGGGTATTTACCCAAAGGAAAAGAAGACATTCTGTAATAAAAACATCTGTACTCGAATGTTTATAGTAGCACAATTCACAATTGCAAAGATGTGGAAACAACCCAATCCATGAGTGGATTAGTAAAATGTTGTATATGTATACCATGGAGTACTACTCAGCCATAAAAAAAAATGGTGAACTAATACCTTTTATATTATCCTGGATGGAGCTGGAGCCTATTCTTCTAAGTGAAGTATCACAAGAATGGAAAAACAAACACCACATGTACTCATCATTAAATTGGTATTAATTGATCAACACCTAGGTGCACATATGGAAATAACATTCATCAGGCGTTGGTCAGGTGGGATGGGGGAGGAAGGGACGAGTAAACTCACACCTAATGGGTGCGTTGCATGCTGTCTGGGGGATGGGCATGCTTGTATCTTTGACTAGGGTGGTGTGAAGGTACTTTATGTAATCTAAGCATTTGTACCCCCATAATACTCTGCAATAAAAAAAAAAAGAAAATCAAATTTCTTTACAGTGATTAAGGTTGGAGCATTTCCCCAAGATCTTCATTTTTTTTTCAATATTATATGTAATGACTGCTTAATAATGTGCTGCATGGATATAAATCTTAATTTAAATCATATTATACTAATAAGTATTTGGTGTCCTTTCAATATCATAAATGATGTTATTATAATAGCTTTGCAAACAAATCTTTGTACACTTTATTCTAATATATTAGAATTTATTTTATTTGAAAAGCTAGTAATAGAATATCCAAGACTACAAATAATACAGCTAAATTTCTTAGTGCCATTTATTAAAAAGTCACATTTTTTCCTCTGCCTAGGTATTTACTGTAATTTTTCTACAACAATAAGCTTCCAAGAAAATAATTTGTAAAGCACCAGTGTCATTAGTAGAAAGTTATGAGACAAAATACCTTAGTGAAAACTAGAGAAAAACAGTGGGATTCTCTCTGGGCTTTAAACTGATGACATAAGTGAAGATTCCTTAAGACATACAGATATAATTTAGTATATTTTAGATATTAAACACTGTGTTTTTGTTATACAATATCTGCATATGATAAAAATGATTTTAAACATATGTATTTATGATCAGCTTTCTCAAAATGCTGGAATTATAAATGCTTGTGTGTGTGTGTATGCATGTACACGTGCACGCAAGTGCATTTGTCTTCTCTTGGAATATCAGTATTTTCTGAATATTCAAAAATGAAAATTTAGTTTGTATATTTAAAACATATATTAAAAGAGTAGAATTTGTGTTCTCACTACACACAAAAAATGGTAAATATGTGAGGTAATGCATATGTTAATAACTCCATTCAGCCATTCCACAGTGCATACATATTTCAAAATAGCGTGTTGTACGTGATAAATATATACAATTTCCACTAGTCAATTAAAAATAAACTAATTAAAATTTTAAATATATATGTACAAGTTATTTCAGCAAAATGGAAAATAAAAATTAATTCAAGTGTCTATAGATTTAAATAATTCTCTTATGTGTCAAGTTTGGTTATTTGGACTTGACTTAAGTAGCCATAGTCAATTTTTCTATTTACCTTGCCAAATATCAATAAGAAGAAAAGTAAATAATGATTCTAAGGCCTATGGATATTATAATTTTACCTTATTAGGTCTTTTGAAAAAGGCTAGGGAAAAGTAAAATTTGAAAACATTAATGACAACTCTGTGTTGTGCATGTTGGCATCCCTATTGACTCATTTTGTCAAGTACTAACTTAAAAGCATTTCCTCTAGAAAATCCTGACTTAAAAATAAAAGTTTACATTCAGGAACGTTTATGATTTTGATTCATTTTGAATTGATTTTTGTACAGAGTGAGAGTCGAGGATCTAGTTTTATTCTTCTGCATATGTATATCCCACTTTCCCAGGACCATTTATTGAGGAAATGAAGAAATTGTTCTTTTCCCAATGATTGTTCTTGGCATCTTTGTCAGAAATCAGTTAGCTGTGCAGCACAACTCACAATTGCAAAGATGTGGAAACAACCCAGGTGCCCATCAATACATGAGTGAATTAATAAAATGTGGTATATGTCTACCATCGAGTATTACTCAGCAATAAAAAACAATGGTGAATTAACACATCTGGTATTATCCTGGATGGAGCTAGAGCCCATTCTTTGAAGCGAAGTGTCACAAGAATGGAAAAACAAGCACCACTGGTACTCACCATCAAGTTGGTACTAACTGATCAACACTTGTGTCACACATGGCAATAATATCCATCAGGGGGCAGGCAGGTGGGAGGGGGGTGGAGGGCATGGGAAAACTCTCACCTAATGGGTGCGGGCGCACAGTTTGGGGGATGTCCATGATTGTAGCTCTGACTTGGGCAGTGCATAGGCAATATATATAACCAAAGCATTGTACCCCCATAAAATTCTGAAATAAAAGGGAAAAAAATAAAAATAAAATAAGATTAAATTTTAAAAAAGCAGTTAGCTGTGGATACATGGATTAATTTCTAGGTTTTCTCTTCTTTTCCATTAGTCTATGCATCTGTTTTATGCCAGTACCATGTTGTCTTGGTGAATATAGCTTTGTAGTATATTCTGAAGTCTGGTAGTGTGATGTATCCAGCTTTGTTCTTTTTGTGGACAATTGCTTTTGCTCTTCAGGATCATATTGGTTCCATACAAATCTTAAGATGTTTAGGATTGTTTTTCTATTTTTGTGCAGAATGTTATTGGTATTTTGGTAGGGATTGCATGAAATCTGTACAATGCTTTGGGTAGTATGATCATTTCAATAATGTTAATTCTTCCAATCCATGAGTGTGGGGTGTCTTTCCATTTGCTTGTATTCTTTCCAATTTCTTTCATCAGTATTCTCACCTCTCACCCTGTACAAAAATCAATTCAAAATGGAGCAGTTCTAACCGTAAGACCCAAAACTATGTGTTTATGGTTTGTCCTCACCAAAACTCATGTTGAAATTTTATCCCCAATGTGGCAGTGTTGGGAGATAGGGCCTAGTGGGACATGTTTTGATCATGGGAGCACATCCCTCGTGAATGGGGGTGACAGAGTTTTTGCTCTCCTGGGAATGGATTAATTCCATCCAGAGTATGTTGTTAAAAAGATTCTGGCTTCCTTGGTGCTCTCTCTCTCTCTTGCTTCCTCTTTCTCCGTGTGACCTCTTCACACACGCCTGCTCCTTTTCTGCTTTCCACCATGAGTGGAAGCAGCGTGAGGCCTTCACCAGATGCAGTTGCCCAATCTTGGACTTTTCGGCCACCAGAGTCATGAGCCAAATAAATCTCTTTTCTTAATACATTACCCAGCCTCAAGTATTCTGTTCTAGCAACACAAAATTGTCCAAGGCAGTGATGATAATTATTTGCTGAGAGAAGTGTGGCAGGAAATGGAGAGGAGAAAAAGAGAATGTTTTACAGCCGATAAATCCGTTCCCCATTTTAAATCACACACACAAAAATAAAAAGCCCTGCATTTTCTGTAGGGGGATATCTTTGCCGTTTTTAACTAGGTGGAACACTATTCTATTAAGAATTCATGATTTATATCTTTTTTGTTTGAAAACACTGAAAAATAGAAAGATCACTGGTTTTAGTGCTGCCAAAGCTTAGTGTAGACCTATGGTTCCACTAGATGTGAGACTTTAGGCAAATTTCTTAACCTCACAGTGTTGAGTTAAGTAACTTGAGCAAGCACAGCAGCACATTCCTTTGCATAAATGGCTAAAGTTCAAAGTCTAGAAATATGAGGAGTTTAGATTCCTGGACACCCGTGTACTTAATTTCTATAGTGTTCTCCTTGATATTAAATAATATAAGAAAACTTCATAAAGCACTGTAGATATAGACAGATATAAACAAATAGATGATAGATACATACAGAAGTGTAGATAGATAGAAATTTCTTTAAATATTTGTATATGTGTGTGTATCATAGTTTTATATTTGTTTATATATATATATACACATACACATATATACACACACACACACACACACATACTATGTATATATCACACTAGCAAAATGTTAGACATATGTGAAACAGACACATGTATCATGGTAATATAGCTCAACAGTTAAGAAAAAACATTCCATCTGAGCCCTAATTCCTCACTTATAAGAGAACAATAATGTTAGACAAACCTCATGAAGTTGTTCCGGAGATTAAGTAATAGGATGTGTATACTGAGCCTGGCACTGAGAAAGTGCTCTATATATGTTAGATGTGAAAGCGTATGAAGTACTAAATACATTTAATTTTCATGTTTACATTTTTATCTGTATGTCTTTATTTAAGATACAACTTTTCCTTTGTTTCCCTACTGTTAAAATGTTATTGAGCGTACCATATATCTCTTTAACATATTCCTCCTATCTGACTATAGTTAACAATATATTGTATCCTTGAAAAATGCTTAGAGAGTGGATGTAATGGTTCTAACCACAAAAATGATAACTATATGAGGTAATACATATCTTAATTAGCTAAATTTAGTCTTTCCACGATATACAGATACTTCAAAACATCATGTTGTACTTGATAAATACATACAATTTTATCTGTCAATTAAATAATTTTAAAAGATTATTGAGTGTTACTTAGAGACACTTTATTTTATATTACAACTTTCATTGAATCAATATGTTAAAGATGTATAAGATAAAATGGTCCTAGTAGCCCAGCTAAGTGTAATTAACAAATAAAAGTAAATTTAAGGCCTGCATTTCTGGTTCCGGAAGACATCTGAAAAATATTTGCATAATGATGTGGTTGGGCATGTTTTCTTCTTTTTCTACTCTTTGCTTCCAGCACACACACACACACACACACAGCTATATGCATGGAATCATACACATACACACACACATGAAATCACAGTTAGAATTAAATTTTTCGTGTCCATTGTTCTTGGCTTTTCAAAATATATCACTGGATTTCCAAAAATTTTTTGTTAATCAAACAGTATTTGTTCTAAGCATTTTACAAACATTCACTCATATGATCTTCATAACATTCTTAAGAAGAAAGTTCTATTATCATACTTACTTTACAAATAAGGAATCTAAGTCATAGATTGTTTTGTTTTGTTTTTCTTTTACATATAGCTAGTAACTGGCAGAACTGAGATTCAAACCAGGTAGTGTAACTCAGAGTCTGCTCTTAACCACTAGCCATGCTACCTGCCAGCAAGTGGTTAGAAATATAAAGTATACATCCCACAGTATTATGTTCAATGTTTTTGTATTGTCACCTGCATTTCTTAGGTTAGGAATCATGGCTTAGAATAAATTGTGCGAAGTCTCACATACCCAAGGATGAAATAGCAAAAAACATGATGTGAATACAATCTGTTATACTCCAAAGTCTACACAAAGATGGATGTTGCTTGGCACCATGTTCCTTATGCTAATGTCAACTTAACTTAGTATCATAGCAGAAAAGGCATTTTATGGTGATTTCAACACACTTCTCCAGGGCAATGATGTATAAAAGAGTCTAGAACAGTGAGGGCGACCTCACTAATGTGGCTTGCAAATACCTTGCAAGTATAGCGGTAAATCAGCATCAGCCAAAACTCAAGAAGCAATTTTACTTTATTTCTACTTTCATAAAATATTATTTACATAGATCCAATTAGAAACTATCTCTGTCTTTAGGAGATAGTATTTGAAGACTCAAAAAGATAATGAATTCCAGGTGAGTTTAATATCATAGTATATTTTGTTCAGAATTTTAAGGTGCTCAAATTTTAACTTACTAAGGTTCTTTTGAATCGATTTTAAAATTTAGTTTGTATCACTTCTTGGTATTATGATTGCCTTTTTTTTTGCCACCTGTTGCTTAAAGCCACATTTCATTACATTTCTTCTAATCTATACTGCATTCACTCTGTTGTGCAACAAGTGTGCTTCCTCATACCTGTTTTTTTCAGAACTTGAGCACAAAGATGCTGAATAACTCCTCAGTAAAAATAAGTAATGCTTTAGAGAGGATTTTAACTGTAGAGTAAGAATGTTTGATATGGGGTGAGGGGCGTATTGAGATATTCAATGTTTTTTTTTTTTTTCTCTCAAGGTCAAAAGGCTTCTCTGTGTCCATAGGGATGCATATTTCACTGAGAAAAAAATAGTGGATCCCTCTATTATATTTTTGACTAAGTTCATTGGCATGTCAGTTTTTGTTTCTTTTTTCATTTGTTTTTACATCAAAAGTTACAAGATCTTTATTCTTTCTTACCAAATTGTCTCTCTTCTCAAGTGCTGGTATGTCTCTTATTGTCCAATTGACCTACGTAGGTTCATGGCCACACTCCTTGTTGCTTCCTCTGGAACTTTGCACCAATTATTCTCTCTTTCTTACTTATTCTTTCAATATCTTCTTCTTCGATTTCCTTTTATTCTAATTAAAAAAGGTGTTCACACTGTTTACTAAAAATGGAACCTGCCTGGATCTGTCTGCCCTTCTATTCACTACCACATTTCTTAATTTAAAAAGCATCTATTTTTTATTGCTACCCCATTTGCCTCCACAAATTCCTGCCAATACTATAACATTTATATTTCTCAAGTTCATTCCTCCATTTCCTTTTCAGCTACCATTATTTACCTATTGCTCACCCAGAATATGACAATCTTCTTCTAATGACTTTCTCTGTCTCTAGCTTCTTGCCCACTGTTCCTTCCCTCTATGTAAGTACTTGAGGTGTATTTCTAAAACTCTAACCTGGTCAGTCTTTTGCTTGCTGAAACACTTTTATGAATTTGCCAGAAGCTTCACGGTATGGTCTAAACAACAGGCTGAGAGATAAGCTCAAGAAAGAAAAAAAAAATCACATGGAATATCCTTTTACATATGTTACAAAAAATAAAATTTTAGGCTTGGTATTTATATGATTAATTATTTTTATGGGAGAAAAAGAAAAAAGAAAAGTTAATCAATAATTTCTACCTCCAGAGAGAGGTTTGGAAAGACTAAGTCTTCATTCATTGCCAGTGAGAAAATACAGGCATCTTTCTCACTTATGCCTAGGTAAATGGTAAACAAAAATCATTCTGAAACACCTTTACAATTGCTTGGCATTTGTTACTGTGGGGGCACCAATAAAGCCATTACTACTGGGAAGGATGTCCTAACAATTACAATAACAATATATTAAAGTGAAATGGAACCCTATGGGGTGTTTGTGTGTGTGTGTGTGTGTGTGTGTGCGTGTGTATTAGAGAAAGAATTTTTTGATTTGATGGAGGATCAGTTAATTTTATCTTTAGGTTACTACATATGCCTTTGAAATAAATTCAAAGATACATCACTGGGAATCAAGATGTATAAGTAATGCTATTATTTTATATTCAAGGAAGATGAACTAGTGAAAATTTATTAACATACAATTTCAAATCATTCTTGGACACTAATCAATGCAGCAGTGTTAAAAAGTCATAAAGTTAGTTGCAACCAACATACAAACTAAAAAAAACCGTATGCATGTATTGACCTAAAAATAAAGTATTTTAAGTTTAGAAATGTGTTTATAGCCCCTTAAATGCCACATACGCTGAGTATAGGTATTTAAGACTTCAAGATTTACCAAAAATAAGTAAATAAATTCTTAGATTTATGTAGTAACTTGTAAACATTCTTCATACTTATGAATTCACTGTCATCTGAAAAATTTCCCTAATCATTTCTTGGGCAGATAAGTATTTAAATATACATATTTACAGCAATATAATGGAGTGAATACAGATAGATAAATGGTAGATTGTAGAAGGAATGGAGTGATTAGCTAATAGTGATTTAGTAGGTCAGAAAAGGACCTACTAAATATGGAAAACTAATATCTGGACTACAGAAGGAGAGATCACCTAATCTAGATGCAGGAAAATGGTGAGGATAAAGAGACTTATTCTAAGAGTCTCTTTTTATTCCTAAATTAAGGATCTCCATTGTTCACAAAGTTGGCTATGAAATAGAAACACTTGGGGGCTTTTAAAGTCTTATTTCCCAGAATGCACTCCAGACTACTTTAATCAGCATCTCTGGAGATGGAAATTTGTCATGAGAATATTCACGGTTCCATAGTGATTAAAATGCACGACACAGGTTGAGAACCACTGATCTATAATAACTTCAAGTGCACCTATTGCAGATTCTTGGAAAATTTTCTGCAACAGATTTTTGGCAAAGAAGAGAAAAACACAAAAACTCCTTTTCTTTAAACCTGCAGATGCCAAGCAGAAAGCAATTTGCATTTAGATATCTTAAAGCCCCTGGATAGGGTCTGGTGCCCTTACATGACTTTAGCATTTCTAACAAATATGAAAAATTGACAAATAACCCTTGCCCACTTAAGCAGGTTCAGCAGCCATAGCCTTTAAATTGTAGAGTTTAACTCTAAGTCAGTGATTCATATGGGAATGAAAAGAAGAGGCTGGGGTTGGTTTGGGAGTGGAATTCTGGATTCTAATAGCACAATGCTTTGACTTTTTAATCTGAAATTCTTCTGTGAAGTATTTTTCATTTTTATCTTTAATTTCTGCTGTGCTTACAGCATTTCATGTTACAATCCCTAAAGTCAAATATACTCTGAGGATTCTTCTGTGCTTTTAAGAAATCTCAGTCATGCTTAACTGGTTAGATATATTCTCACATGAATAATAAAAAAAAGGAAAGAGCTAAATTGGAGAAAAAAATATCATCCTATCAGAGATGATATTTTCTTTTCATAGTATTATTCAGGCTTGCTGATATTACCATGCTACTAATTTTGTACACTTATCTCTTGCTTTCTTGGTACTAGTCACTACAGATATTCAATTTGATCATCTTAAGTTTGATCACTTCAGATTGTTTTTAATAAGAACAGAGAACTTTGTGGCCTTTTAATTTATCCCAGTCTCATTCCCTGCTCCCCAACTCGGTGTTAGCTGTGAAAATGACAGCCCACATTCCTGGTACTGGACAGGAGAGAACAGAGCTCATTCACAAAGAATTGTAATTAAGTAATTGAATAAATAAATAAATTAGGAGAAGAGACAAATCTCCTATGCAAGTGAATTTTAAATAATTCATGTAGATGTTCTGCCCTCAAAGAGATGGAGCATAAGTTCCTTCTTCTTAAGTATGGGCTGTGCATAATGACTTATTCCCAAAGAGTACAGTACGGAAAAGGGAATAAAAAAGTAACTGTGCAGTGGTAAAACCAGACAATCATTACTTCAGCCACAGGATATCAAGGTCAACATCAACAGTCATGATCATAGTGGGCACCCTTGATATGATGTGATGAAAATTGCATTTGACCTCTGTGATCTTCTCCCCAAAACCCAAAACCTATGTCTTATGAGGAAAAACATCAGACACATACCAATAAAGGGGCATTCTACAAAATACCTAGTGAGGACCCTAAAACGGCCAAGGTCATACAAAATAAGGAAAGTCTGTGACATATGTATGTCCAAGAACAGCCTAAGGAGACATGATGACAAAACGCAATGTGGTATCCTGGATGGTATTCTGCAGCAGAAAAAGGACATTATGTAAAGACTAAGAAAATGTGAGTAAAATATGGACTCTGGTTAATAATAGCCTGTCAAGATTGGTTCATTAATTGCATTAAATGCACCACACTAATGTGTTAATAATAGGGGAAACTGGATGTGGACTGTGTGGGGATTCTCGATACTGTCTGTGCAATTTTTCTATAAATGTATAACTATTTAAAAAATGAAATGTATTAAAAAGTAATAGTAATAAAATAGTTGACATGTTTATTTTCTTATTGTAAACTCATTGCTTAACTGTTTAAAGATGAGCTAAAAAACATGTATATTTTTTCATTTCTTTGGCCTGGATGCAATGATTATTTGTATTTGTAATGGATGATCTGATGAAAAACCAATAAAATTCTTTCTTTATGCAGAACTTAATGGACAAATATAAATACTTGTATTTTCCCTGGTTTACAATGGCCTCTATGCTGATTAAAAATCTGTGGGTTGTAGGGGGACTGAAAAAGCTGATATACAATAAACTGTTCCTTTCAGCTTTGGCTAATTATCTGATTATCTGGAAGTTAGAGTTTAAATGAATATAGCATTTTGTTATTGCTTCCTCAATGACTTTTAAAGGACTGCTTTATTTGTACAGTCTTGCCTTGTCCCTCCTTGGTCAGACAGATTACATCCCCTGAAATTGTACTTAGGATGTCAAAATGTTGATTCAACTATTCTTGAAGATGGTCAGCAAATTATTTTTACTTTACTCCTACTGGGATTTAGCTTATAATAATATTTTAATCAGAATCAAATTCTGGGTAGCCCATAAACAGATAATTAATTAGTAAACATTGCCAAAAGGAAATATTTTTGCCAAATGTTTTAAATATAAAATTTAGTTTATCCTGGTTAATTTGGTAAATTGGGCACAAGGAGGTGTTAAAATTTCCAGTGTCCTTTCCCCTTTTTCATACTTTATTTGCTAATTCATTCATCCATTCGTTCACCAAGCAACCCATTCATAAATACTGCTACTCACTTACCCATCTATTCATCCTTTATATTTCAACTCAGTATTCACATATCAAACCGTTCTTCATGCATCCATCCATTTATCCACTCACCAACTACCAACTATTAATTTGTCCATTCTTCCGTATGTCCATCTAATTATTTTTTCACTCATGAGTTAATCCATCCATCCATGTACCCACCTAACTTTTATGAAAGCCACTTGTAAGTTAGGCACTTAAGGTACAAGGGAGAATTATATTGATCTTATCCAAACAAGAAAGGAGATACATTGACTTTTTATTTAGAAAATTAATAAATCTTTGTCAATGCTTGAATTATGATCAATGTGCACCTATTTATATTTTACTCATTTAAATCATTACTCCTTAAATAAATGATTCTTAATTCTGGCTGCATATAGAAACTATCCAGGTATTTGAGAAAAATATAAATACTCAAGCATCAAACAAAAATCTCAAATCAAAATATCCAGCAGTTTCAATAGACTATCAATATTTTTAAATACCTACATATAGTCTTTAGTGCACAGGCAGCATTGAGCAAAACTGGTTCAGAGGAAGTATATGATGTAATTTTCATTCAATATAATATTTTCCCTGGCACAACTCAGTAGAACACTCACATATTTTAAATGTTTGCATATAATGTAAATGACATATAACCCAAAGCCATAGGGAAATTCAATATCAACATACTCAAAATATGTAGTAAATATACTTAATTTAAAAGTCAATTGGTATTAGTAAAGAGAAGAGTAATGTGTTTTGGAACTGACATATTTATTGAAGGAAAATAAATGTTAGATTTAAAAATAGAATTTTCTCATGGTTTCATGGGAAAACTCTCCCTTCGTTTTCCAAGAAAGAATGATATTGAAGAAATATTTCTGAATGCACTCTTCATTTCTCACCCACAGTGGAGGTATATTTATGAGGAACAGGCTGACATGAGTTTGAAATGCATTTGTCAATTTTTCAATATACAAGAGGGTTAAGGTATTAAACCCTCTGTTTACTCATGAGATCCTTTTATTCCCTCTTTTGGAACTTTCTTTCTTTTTTTATATAGGTCTCTTTCTGTGCTCTCTCTATGGATCTATTTGTATATTCTTTCATAACCTCCACACTGTCTTGATTCCTGCAGCTTTAAAGTAAGTCTGAAAGGTGTTTCTTGTCAGTCCTCCAACTTTATTCTTTTCTTTCAATATGGAGTTGGCTGTTCTGAGTCTTTTGCTTCTTCACGTAAATTTAAGAATTGATTTGTCCATATCAACTAAACTTTCTGAGATTTTGATTGAGATTCTATTGACTCTGTAAAATTGGGAAGAACTGGCATCTTGATAATATTCAGTCTTCCTATCTGTGAATATTTCTCCATTTATTTAGTTTTTCCTTGAAATCTTCCAACTGAGTTTTGTAGTTTCCTCACACAGATCTTGTACATATATTTTTTTAGATATTTACCTAAGTATTTCATTTTTGAGGTGCTAATGGAAATGGTCATGTGTTTTTAATTTGTATTTCTCTATTTATTTATTTATACATATTAGATGCACATATTTTGGGGTGTATGTCATAATTTGATACATTCATATAATCAAATTTGGTGTCAGAGTAATGCTGAAAGAGTTAGGATGTATTTCCTCCTCTACTATCTCCTGAAAAAGATGGAGATTATTGATATTATTTTTTAATTTAGTTGCCCTTATTATACACTTCTCTGAGCATGACACCAGCTATATATTCACTCAAGCTCTTCTACTGGTGGTAATATTTTATTTATTTGAAAAACTGTGGACTGATACCTGTTTTGAGACCATAAACTACTTGGGGGAATGATGTGTATTCATTGTATGTGAAAGATTGAACAGTATCTGCACCCAGTTATCCCTCAATAGTCACTTATTGAATTAATAATTAAGCATTTACTATGTGCCAGAAATCAGGTTTCAATATAGAGCCACAGAAATGATAAATAACATTAAAGAGTATTAAAACCACAAAGGAGAAGCCAAACACATTGTTTGAACATAATATAGTAAGAGCTAAGCTATAGGAATGCACATGTTGTTAGCAATTCATAGTGGTATTAATAGACCTTTTTGTGTATAGTCAGAGGTAAAATTCTGAAGAGTATTGACTCTTGCTTGCATTTTAAATAATGTATAAGTGTTGGTCAGGACTCAGTGGATGGCTGGGAAAGACATGAGAGCATCAGAACTGGGGATAATGCAAGAGACATAAACATACACTTTCAATATTATGTATGAAAAGAGGAAGGATTCCTATCCCATACTTGGTATTCAACTAGGTTTTCTGGATAACATGACACATAAATTTTAGTTGTATGGAAGAGTAAGAATTATCCAGGTGAAGAAAGGCTGCAGAGGCATTTTAGGCATAAGGGGGAAAGAAAAAGAAAACATGAGGAGAGGGGTAAAGATAAGAAATGTAAAGCTACTTACAATTTAGGACTTTTAGTGCCAAACATTTGGAGCAGTCAAAGTTGATGATATTGAAGGGGGAGGTAGGCGGCAGTTCAGAGAGCTGGTATATCATGTTGACAAGACCAGATTTAATCAAATAGGTAATGTTAAAATATTGAGCTATTTTAGAGATGAGGACATGGGGCAAATTTGCATGAGGAAAATTCTTCTGGCCGCAGTTTGGAAGACAGCTTAGAGATGGAGAAGAATGAGAGGCAGTCCTGTCAGGATCCTGCTGCTGCAGGAATTTGGAGGATGTGGTAATGCTGTGGACTAGCCTAGGGGAGGTAACGATCTAGAAAAATATTTAGAAGAAAAAAGTGACTATTCTCTAGGGTCATATATAATCATCAGTTCATAATGGAATCATCTCACTGCATTTCATTTTAGGCTTCTAAGTCCCAGAATGAGACAAGTAAGATAATCTGTTTCATTCATTTTAGGTTTTCCTATTATGCAAACATCAGGGTAGAATGAGGAAATATATGATAAGGATGTATTTTGACATTCAACTGTCTTGCTAATCTCTCAGTGGCAAATAGGTATCTTTTAGGAGAAATGTGCCTCTTGTCAGTTGCATCTGGCTTACAATTATGAAAGATTTAAATTTTTTTACTTCACGTATATGAAGAGAAGACTCTCTGCTTATTTTTCCAAGTTCACAATCAAAAATTATTTTAAAGATGTAACTATGCATTAAAAATGTAACTATACTTATTAATGTTTAATTGAATTAAAAAAAGCTTTAGTAAGTAGTAAAGTCTAAGGCCTTTATACCCTGGTATATAAGTCCATACAGTATGTGGACCTGGGCATATCTTTTAGCTATATATCCCCATCTTAGCAACTTACAGGTCAACATAGACCCCTTTTACCATTTTACAAATTCAACTTCCTGATGTTCTATTTATACCTCTGTGCCATTTTTATGCCATTCCCCCTACTTTAAGCATCCTTCTGTAATTCTTGCATTTGGCTGACTCCCTCAAAACCTGCAATAGATTTTCTTACTTTGTACCTAATCTGGTTGTTTCTTTGATATATAGGGTTGGTATTACAACAAACATTAAATGATTGTTGGAAGTATTACATGAGGTCATGTGAGTGTAAATTCTTGGTATAGTACCTGGCACATAGACGATAGTGAATGGTTGGTATTACTTAGCATCTGGGTCACTATTTCTTCATCTGTGAAACTGAAATGTATTTTGTAGTGATGATTGGATATAATAATACATTCAAGTGTATACTCAATACTTAGCACAGACTAGGTTATTTATAAATGTTTGTTCCTGTTACTATTATTACATCTGTTGAAATATTGCAGGTTTCTTGAATAGAGAGACCACGTCTTACTTATTTTACTTAGATGAGCTACATGAAAGCAGGGATAGTGACATTTAATAACTGGTTATTGATTGGGTACATCAACAAAATGCTGTAGAAAACATCGGACATACTATCTCAGTATCAGAGTATTACTGTCCTGTAAGTGAAGGAAGCAGACGCTAAAATAATGACAATGCAAATCAGAGTGGGATAACAGTCGCAGAGCACTGTGGGTGCCCAGAAGAGTAAGAGATGAATTCCCTATTCAAGAATTTGTCCTAATCAAGAATAAGGATCTATTATTTTTAGCAATAATAATTATTACCATCTATTTACATCAAAAGCCAATATTTTTTAGTAAAAAGAATAAGAATCTAATTAATGATAATAACAACAATGAAAGAAATAATAATAGTAACAGGAACAAACATTTATAAATAACCTAGTCTGTGCTAAGTATTGAGTATACACTTGAATGTATTATTATATCCAATCATCACTACAAAATACATTTCAGTTTCACAGATGAAGAAATAGTGACCCAGATGCTAAATAAATGGCACAAAGTATAAAACTATTTGCAGATCCATGATTGATATCAAGATCTTTCAAACTATTGGGCCAGAGATCTTAACCATCATGCTAAAATTTGAGAAGAGTCAGTGCACATTCCTAATCAAGAGAGTTTGGTAAGGTCTCCTAAAACAGGGGGCCATAAATAAAGAGTAAGAATAAGAGTTTGAATGTGCTATAAGGAAAAATTCTAAAAGACTTTTTAATGGACCAAAATGCACCTTCAATGGAAAAGAGTCCACTGTTTATTATAATTTTCTGGGTTATTTATTTTTATGGAGTATATGATTTTCATTTTCTTTGAGATGTTTTACAACTTTGTAGATATAGAATTTAATTTGTGCAAAATCAAGAATCATGTAAATAATTCTTGTATATAGACATACAAATACATTCTGTCTGGTTAAACTTCAATTGACTTCCCTTATCTACTGTTAGAAGAAGCCAATTTCACATCTATTAAGAATGCCTTTCAGGGGTGTGGAAGAGTGTGTGAAACATTAGAGTATGAAAACATAAAACTTACATGGTAGTATTTTAGAGTGTGGGTCCTTACCCACAGTCTTCATTAATCTCTATAAGCACCTTGAGTATAAATGTCATCATTATCTTTTCTAGTGCTATATAACCAGGTACTCAATAAACATCTATTGAATGAATTAATCTTTGCTTGAATCCAGCTGTGCAGCTATAACATTATAACAAGTATTATGTTTTTTGTTTTCACATTTAAAATTCATTAATCATAATTGTTTTATCTCTTAGCAGAGGCAAGGAAATAATAAACAAGATCCTTATTTATTGAATTTGAAAGGGAAATAAAAACGCTAGTAGTAGTTGGTGAATTCTTAAAGTACACTAAAAAAAATACAAACTCACCCATGTCATAAAAGGTGACTCGTTAAGGGGTATGAAGTGGAATAAATTCAGAAATAATGCCACAGAGTGACACAGCAATCATATATCACTGTGCTAGAGTGATATGGACTTTCAGCATTTTCCTTGAGATATGAAAGGCCATGTGGCACTACTCTCAGGGCCTTACCTTGTGAATGCCTTTTGTGTTTCTCACATGTAAATATAAGTGTATAGGTCAAACTTATCTCAGGTTTGCCTGTGAAGTATCATGAAAAAAGAAAAATACATTTTACTTCTCACTGTATTTGTCTTCAGTAATAAGCCATAATCTAAAATGTAAGTGTGTTAAAATAAATAGGAAAAAATAGAAGGGATTAACATTTGAGTAGTGTCTACTATGTGCCAGGCTCTGTATTAAGTAGTAATTTACAAATACTATCTATTTAGACTCTCACAACATCCTTATACAACAATTGTGATTTTCATTCGGTTGGAGAAATAGATGTAAAAAGGTTAAGAAATTCACTCTGTGCCAGTTTAGATCTGTGTCTCCAGATATCAGTCAAATGAAATTATGTTAACAAATTAAACTTAATTCTTTATATCTACATCTGTTACTCTTCTTTAATAAGGAGACTCGGGTAAACCCTTTATCAAGAAAATAAAATCATAATGAAAATCTTATTTCTAAAAAGCTATAAAGCCCTCATTTTTTGATAACTTAAGAAATAACACAGCATGTGAAATTTGATTTATACTGAATGTGTTCAAGAGGCATTTGCCTTTATAATGCTTAACGAAATAAAGCAAAGAACTCTGCCTCAGGTGAGCTGGGTTGATTGCTCCCTTAAGATACATAAAGGAAAAAAATTCAAAACAAAACAAAAAAGGACTATAAGACTTGTATATGTTTCAGAGACTGAAAAGTAGAAGGTCTTGAATTAAGAAGGTATGACACATTTATTGACTGAGAAAAAGATGATTGTTTGAAACTCTGAAAAAGTGATTAGAAAATTTCTTGAGGTATATTATACAATATTTCTCTCAGAAAAATTGAAAGCAAATCATTGTTACAGAAGAAAGTAAATTCACACATTTAACTTAAAAGATTTTCTCGCATTGGTATAGGAAAATGTTTTGTAAGATGCATTTGCAAACACAATCACGATTGCTCCTATCTAATAATTCTGAGAGGAATATATTAATTATATCCCTAGTTTTTAACCAGAGACATTGAAGAGCAGGAAGTTTAAGTGACCTGACCACGGCAAGTTGTCAGATAAGTGAAGAGGCTGAGAAAAACCACAAACTTTGACCATGTTTTCATTCCACTGGGGCTGAGTGGGAGGTGTTTGGGTCACAGGGGCAAATCCTTCACGAATAGCTCCATGCTGTCACGTGGTAATAAGTGAGTTCTCACTCTCTTGGTCACATAAGAGTTGTTTGTTTAAAAGAGCCTGTCACCTTCCCCTCCCTCTTGCTCCTTCTCTTACCATATGACACACGTACTCCCCCTTCACCTTTCACCATTATTGGAAACTGCCTGAAGCCTTTAGTGGAAGCAGATGCTGGTATCATGCTTCTTGTACAGCCTGCAGAAACATGAACCAAATAGACCTCTTTTCTTTATAAATTACCCAGCCACTGGTATTCCTTTACAGCAATGCAAATGAAATAAGACATCCCAGCTCTGATCTGATCCCGGTGTGGCAGAGGCAAGATGCCTTATTCCCCTCTCTTTTGCGCTTCTGTGCCCCTCAAGGGTGTCACTGTTCCCTTGGTGCTCTTCAGCACACTTACTCAGTCAATCCAGTTGAAATAAAGTTGTTTAATCATTTTTTTAATTCCTTTTTTGGGGCAACAAATCCAGGAAATCTAGTAGGCCATCTTGCTGATGTCACTCCATGGATCACTTTTAAATGAAGAGTGCATCTCTTACTTGTATTTTGGAGAAGACATTATAGGTCATGTTGTCTTCAATTCTGACTTATGTTTGAAAAAAAAAATAAAATAAAAAGTAAGAAAAACAAAGTATATACACACATAAATACATCAACAAATTCAAGCATTAGTATGAAATTTCAAAGTATAACATGTAGAAGGGAGCTAAAAAAGTTCATGAGCCATGGAAAAATAATAAAGGACACATGATTTGGAATGAATGGGTCAAGACTTTTTAAAAGAGGGATTCAGAGATTATCTCTAAATCTGACTGTGTTATTTTGATAAATTTCTTAAGTATAAATATATACACTCCATGTGTGTCAATCAGGAGCTTTCCATTGTTCATTTCTCTTCATGCTGTTTACATAAGGTGGAAAAATTATAAGAGTATTTAAGTTATTTCTAAGGAAAAATACATAGGGAAATTATCTGCTTATTTCATCCAGTCCAAAGGAAATCTCTCTGCTCCACACTTGGTCACATTTGACAGTAGTGATCTGTGTTTTCTGTCTCTAGTACTTGCCTATGCCAGACAAAACATTTATCTTTTACCAGCTTCCATGGAAGTATTTTTGGGACATGCACCTACTCAAAAGTGTGTTGAGAAGGAACTTCATTCTCTTCATCTTAGTCGATTTAAGTTGCTATAAAGGAATACCTGATGCTGAGTAATGTATAAAGAAAAGAGATTTATTTGGCTCATGGTTCTTGAGGTTGTACAAGAAGTATGGCACCAATATCTGCTTCTGATGAGGGCCTCAGGAAGCTTTCACTCAAGGTGAAGGGGAGCAGGTATCACAGGGTGAGAGGAAGGAAGCAAGAGAGAAGAGGGAGGTGCCAGTCTTTTTTTAACTGTCAGTTCTGACGGGAACTAACAGAGCAAAAACTAACCCATTATCATAAGAGTGGCACCAAGTCATTCATGAGGCAGCCACGCCCATGACCTAAACATCCGCCTTTAGGCCCCACCTTCAACACCGGGGATCAAATTTCAACATGAGATTTGAAAGGGACAAATATCCAAACTATATCATTCTGCCTCTTGACCCCCCAAATCTCATATCCTTCTCACATTGCAAAATACAATCATTCTTTCCCAATAGTCTCCAAAAGTCTTGACTTGTTTCAGCATCAACTCTAAAGTCCAAAGTCTCATCTGAGATTAAAGTTAAGTTGCTTAAAGCTGTGAGCCTGTAGAATCAAAAAGAAATTATTTACTTCCAAGATATCAGGGTGGAACAGGCATTAGGTAAACATTCCCATTCCAAAAAGGAGAAATTGGCCAAAAGAAATTGGTGACAGGTCCCATACAGGCCCCATACTGGCCCCATACAGGCCCAACATGACAGACATTAAGCCCTAAAGCTTCAAAATAATCCTTGACTTCATGTCCCACATCCTGGGCACACTGGTGCAAGGGGTGGCCACCTGAAGCCTCAGGCAGCCCTATTCCCATGGGTTTCCTAGGTATAGCCCGTGTAACTAATCATTTTTTTTTTTATTTCAGAATATTATGGGGGTACAAACGCTTTGGTCACATAAATTGCCTTTGCTCCGCCCAGAGTCATAGCTACAAGCATGCCCATCCCCCAGACAGCACGCACCGCACCTATTAGGTATGAACATACCCATCCCCATTGCCCCCCACACCAACCTGCCCATCCCCAATGAATGCTACTTCCATATGTACACATAAATGTTGATGGATTAGTACCAATTTAATGGTGAGTACGTGTGGTGTTTGTTTTTCCATCCTTGTGCTACTTCACTTAGAAGAATGGGCTCCAACTCCTTCCAGGATAATACAAGAGGTGTTAGTTCCCCATTTTTTTTTTTATAGCTGAGTAGTACTCCATGGTATACATATACCACATTTTATTAATCCACCCACGTAGCTAATCTTACAGGCTGGAATCTGGTGCCTGCTGTTTTCCAGGCTGAGGGTGCATGATGCCAATGGCTCTACCATTCTGAGGTGTGGAGGGTGGTGGCCTGGTTTCCACATCTCCACTAGGCAGTGCCTTGGTGAGTACTCTGTGAGGACTCTGTGCAGAGCCTCCAATCCCACATTTCCCTTTGGCGCAGCCTTAGTAGAGTCTCTCTGCAGGGGTTCTGCCCCTGTGGCTAGCTTCTGCCTGGACACCCAGGCTTTCCCATATATCCTCTAAAATCTAGGTGGAAGTTGCCAATCCTTCATCATTCTTGCATTCTGTGCACCTGCAGATTTAACATCACATGGAAGCCACCAAGGCTTATGGCTTGCATCCTTCAGAGTGACAGCCCGAGCAGTACCTGTGCCCTGTTGGGCTTGGGATGGAGGTTGAGCAACTGGGATGCTGGCAGGGAGCAGCATCCTGAGGTGGTGCAGGGAAGTGGTGTCCAGGCCTGGCCCCCTAAACCATTCTTTCCTTCTAGGCTTCTGGGCTTATGATGGGAAGGGCTTCCACAAAGATTTCTGAAACACATTTGGGGTCTTTTTGCCATTGAGGATTAGTACCTGGCTCCCTTTTATCTGTGCTAATCTCTTTAGCAACTGGTTGCTCTGCAGCCTCCTTGGATTTTTCTCCTGAAAATGCTTTTTCCTTCTCTATCACATGGCTAGGTTGTGAATTTTCCAAATTTTTACCCTCTGCTTCCCTTTTAATTATAAATTCCAAACTTAGGTAATTTCCTTTCTTCCATATCTGGCCATAGGCTGTTAGAAGTAGCCATGCCACTTCTTGAACACTTTGCTTCTTAAAAATTTCTTCCATCAGATACACTAGATCATCAATCTTAAGTCCATCTTTCCACAAAATCCTAGGACATGGACACAATGTAAGCATGTTTTTTTTTGCTACAGCATCATAAGGGTGACCTTTGCTCTAATTCCCTATAAGTTCCTCATTTCCATCTGAGAGCTGGTCAGCCTGGCCTTCATTGTCCAAATTTCTATCAGCATTTTGGTCAAAACCACTTAACCAGTTTCTAACATGTTCCAAAATTTCCCTAGTTTTCCTATCCCCTTCTGAGCCCTCCAAACTCTTCCAAGCTGCCCATCACTCAATCTGAAAGCCACTTCCACATTTTCCGGTAACTTTATAGCAACAATCCACTCCTTGATACCAATTTTCTGTCTCATTACATTTGCACTGCTATAAGGAATATCCAAGGCTGGGCAATTTATAAAGAAAAGAGGTTTGTTTGGCTCACAGTTCTACAGGCTGTACAAGAAGCATGGCACCAACATCTGCTTCTGATGAGGGCCTTGGGAGGTATTCACTCATGTGAAAGGAAGCAGGCATCACATTGCAAAAGGAAAGAAGCAAGAGAGAGAGGAGAGAAGTGGCAGTCTTTTTTTAACAATCAGTTCTAACAGGCACTATTAGAGTGAAAACTCACCCATTACTGTGAGGATGGCACCAAGCCAACTAGGAGGGGTCTGGGTCCATGACCCAGACACCACACTTTATGTCCCACCTACGATATTGCGCATGAAATTTCTGCATGAGATTTGGAAGGGACAAATATCCAAACTCAATCATTCCTTATGAGGTTAGGGTATTGTCTGAAATTATCTTCAGTAAGAAAAATGTGACAGTTTAGATACATATGTTTAGCTCTCCATCCAGATTTCAGACTTATTATTCAAAGAAAGTGTTCTTGTGTATCTTGCCAGATTCCTCAAAAACAATTGGGAGGTTCTAGCAGGTCTCGTCTTTAGATTTTGGAGTCTCAAGAGTAGTAAACTGCATGTCTTACACATGTTTCATTACTTGGTATTTCCTCATCCAAGCTTAAAGCTTAATCTATGTCTGATTTTTCTCTCCATTTTTTAGTGCCAGAAACAATAGTCTATTTATTGTTGATGTTCAAGGAACATTTGTTACTTAAGATGATTCTAATACTGTAGAAAGAGCTGGAAATTCAGTGCTTGTGAGGAACATAATTTTGTTATATTACCTCATTTGGCAAAAGCTGAACATCTCACATCCATATTTTGAAAACACATAAAGCATCTGCTGGCTTTTTCTGCATTTTACTCCTGGAGAACATAAAGAAGAAAACCTTGTCTGTAAATACTATGCAAGTTTAAGCTCTGTTTCCCAAGTCTCCTGAACACTGCAATGAACCCACAGTACAAAACAGTGCACTGTACTCCTCCAGTGAATCATGAGCTTGAACCAAACAAGATTGTGGTGATGGTTCTTATTTTGTTTGGCTCGTCTCACTAGGCTTGAGAGCTGCTTTAGCTTTAGAATCATGTTTCCTTCACAAATGTATACTCAGGAAATATTCTCAATGAATAGCACAAAAGAAGTGCTCAATAAAAGTGTTCAATGAGTAAATTAAATACACTAAAAGAGACTGTGACCTCGGGGGAAGTTCTTATATCTAAAACACATAAGTGAATCACAAATGTGCACATTACTTGGTTGTCAGGATCGAAAATAATAAATTACCTGCTGAATCCTGACACATTCAAGAGGTTGGCATTTAAACGGAAGCATCAGAATGTTTATCAATTAACACAACCTTTTGGTTGTAGAATCATTAACCAAAGGTGTCATACGTGTCTCTATTTTCCTAAGCAGCATAATGCAAGATACTAAATAAACATATGCAATTTTCATGGGTCAGAAGTCAACTATGAATGCAAATTAATATTCTAGACTAGGTACTGGCAAAGTGTGTCTATAATAAGCCAGACAGTATATATTTCAGTCTTTGAGGGCCATATGGTCTCTGTCGCAACTACTGAACTCTGATGCCATAGCACAAAAGCAGTCATAGATAATATTGTGAAAAATGGGCATATCAGTGGTTCAACAAAAGTTTATTTACAAAAGCAGGCAACAAGTCAGGTTTTTCCCATGGACTGTAGATCTCCAACTCTTGTTCCATACTCTAATAGTGATATCATTGAGAATTGTTGTACCTGTTTCATGTCCTCTAAATGTCCAACACCTGGCTTTCTGTGTCTGTGGTCTTACATTTTCTGTTTAGACTCTTGTTTACTTTTTTTATGTTTAGAGCCTCCTAGTGCTACAAGTACATCCATATATTTGTGCAAATATATTTAATTCTATGCACAATTCTTATTTAAATATTAAGTATCTGCATATTAAAGTAATAATCACAGATATAACAATTTATTTAGATTTAAGAATTCAGGTTATGTGATTATCAAAGAAAATATCTTATTCATTTATGCCAGAGCAAAAGGTCTCCAGTGCCTCGATATGGTGAATTTATGTAAGAGTGGCCTGTATCATGCTGTTAATTACTCCTTTCCACCTCAAAATCTGGTTTAGCTATCACAGAGTGCTCATTCATAAATCAGAACTACATGATTTATTGATTCAACTATTTGATAATAGTCACTAAGCAATTGATGGGTTCATAAATGGTGATTCCTCATGATCATCAAAATCAAGTTAATGGGCACACATATGGATGTATCATGCATAAGATCACATAAACAATTTTCAATTTGATCAATTACATGATATTCAACTAAATTAATGCTGGAAAACATCATTTTGATTAAAAATATAAAACTAATTTGTGGATCCCTATATATTACATATCTATGTCACCTCATCACTAAGTTCATGTGCTTAATCAATTTTTATTTTTAGGTTTATTAAAATGCAGACTATCTGCTTTGATGTCTACATGACTTTGCTGTCACAGCTATGCTCCAATATGATTTTAGAGATCTCTTTTTTCCCTAGCATTTTTGGGTTTATATTTGCATAGAGATATTTAATTTTTGAATTTACTAGAAGCTTTTAGATTCATAGATGTAGATTTGGATGGATTTGTATATATTGTGTGGTACATCCACTTTCATCTGAATATACTATATTGACTTAAATTAGAACAAGAACAACAAAAAGAAGTTATTGTTTTATTTAGTTTCAGCTATTTGTCTCAGCTAAAGCAAAGAGAAATTCACTGATATTTCCTTCTGCTCATTTTATCAAATTTTAAGATGATTAGGCAGCACAATTCACAGAGTTTCAGCGTAAATGTTTATAATAGGCTTGGTTAACAAACCTGGACTGGCATAGGGAAGATTGTCAGGCCTGGGCATGAAAATGCGTCTAGCACATAGAAATGGTCAGTAATTTTGATGCATGTTCATCGTTCACTCCAGCAGTCAGTAGTCCTAGGCAACTGGGTAAAGTAATGCATTTCCATTAAGCCAAATGTTATTTCCAGAACTTCAGAGTTAGAGCATTTCACTCTCTGGAAATACATCCAGAAGTGTGTCTGGTTAAAAACAGCCAAAGTTATACTTATTGACCCTGAAAGCTGAACTTGACTCAGGGCAGCCTCTTGTCAAGACTTCTGCTGTGATTGTTCTTAGGTTAGAATCACAGCCATTTTGCAGAAATACCTGGCAACTCTGAAATTATTCATTGCTATTACCTATTCCCTCATGATTAGTGCAACCCGTAATATTTTAATTTAGAAAATAAATAGGTCAACAGTACATAGACTTTGAGAATTTAATTTCTACAGGTTTTTGTGACTTGTATCATTCTCTTTTCTACTCTCAACAGCCGTTCTTAACCCTATCGTACCATTTAGAGAACAAATACATTGTGATACATTTTTTACCCTTTTGAAAAGAAACTGGTACATAATACAACCTGTCTACATAAATAAAAACAATAACAACAAAAATAAAGCTTGAACTGTCATATAAAAAAGGAATAAACAGAAAACAATTTATAATGAATATGTACCTCAACATGTAAATTTTGAGTACAATTTTCCAGAGAAATTAATGAAGTAGAGGCTTGTGCCTATATGTAGAATCACATAAGTGCAACCATTTTAAATGCAGCATGTTAAGGTACATTGCTTTGACAATTCACATTACTACAAGCAGCACTAACCTTGGTAAAGTTCTGAATAAAACAAAGAAAAAGGATATCCTAAGTTCAGGTAGTTGCATGCATTGAAAATTTAGTGTATATTAAATCCATACAAAATCTGTTAGTACAAAATGAGAGTTAGTTTCCAGACTAAGATAATTATAAGCAGCATATTATATTTTATCTCTAATTTAATTTATTTGATTATTTTATGTTTGTTTTCTAATTCTAAGTGAAGTCCTTGCAGGGCATTTGAAAGTTTTATGAGCTGTAAAATACTCTCTGGATTAATAAATAAATAAATAAATAAAATAATTTGTGGAGAATTATCTTGGCTTTACAGAATGTCTAGCATTTGGCACACCCCACAATGCGGTATATTTCCCAATCATTATGCAAATTACATGGCCGCTCCATGACAACCAATTTTCAAAACTTTTGAAAACAAAGCTTTTGGAGATGGCACCATCCAGGACAGGGAGCACAACTATAAATGGATTTCATAGTGGGTAAACTGGACTGCTAACAGATCAAATGAATTGCAGCCAAATATAAAATATTTTCCATAAATGAATAAAAATTTCACCTGGAATATTTTTCTCACCTTGCTTGAAGTTTTCCTCTCTACTGATATTTGGGAAAACTTCCTATTCATTTTTTAAGAATTAAGAGGACACCTCATCTAGTCAGCTTTTTCTAATTCTTTTCAAACCAGGCCCTGTGTTTTTCTGGTTTACTTGGCTAGCTTTCTCAGTTATCATATTTACCTTTTAATGAAATAATTTTTTTCCAAATCAACGTCTTCAGATTATCTGGAGGCAACCCCTCAAGACATACGTGTCTTCAAACTTAGTGGACATTTGACTCAAGTAAGCACTAATTGTAATTTAGTTTTCAGAAAGAGTTTGGCCATTTATCAGTATATTTCTTATTTAACTAAATGTTTTATTGTTTTTGTTTTACCTTATTTTGGGTAACTGGTAAGGTGTTTTGACCTCAGTTCCTATAGCTTGAGAAACTCATTAGCAACCTTCCAACTTTTAAATTATATGATCTTTTACAAATTGAATGATTAAGGAAAAAGACAAGTCTGACTTACAAAGGACCATACAGATGGTCCTTTGTAAACCTACCTTTCTCTCTACATATATATACAAAAAATAAATGGTTCTGTGTAGAAGCATGTATGATAAAATACATATGTGATTGATTAGTAAATAATGAAAATATTTTTTCTAGCTCAGTAACTGAAATTTATTTAGTCTTTTGATACTATTAATAGCAAAATTATATTTATTCATTCTTCATTTTGTCTTAGGAGCTAGGAATAGAGAAGTGTATTAAAACAAAAATGAATACCCCTGCCCTCATGGAATTTATGTTCTAGTGGTGCAATGTATGCACAAATTTTAATGCACTGTACAATTGTACATAAAGGCACTTTCTTATTTTCACTACTCACATTGATCTGAATTAAGAGCAATGTGAATACTTTGCTGGTGTGAAGATGGGGAAAAGTGGAGTGATATGTTAATTGACTAAATTAAAATAAGTGATATGAAATTGATTTTATAATAAAATGTGGAACACATAAGAATGCAATGTCTCTTATTACAGAAATTTTTTTAAATGATCATCGTTAGCCCAGCACTTGTTCAAACTCTGGTGATAATTGATACTGATATTTAATTGTTTTTTCTGAATATTTTTAGATTGTGGGCTTGAATGATATGTGTATTACAATTTTAAAACCAGTAGCTACACTGATTTCCATTATTCTTACCTGGCATTTCATTACATGACATACCTACAGTTCTCTACTCACAAGCTTCACAGCTTTAAGAAACTGAAATTGTTTGTACTCCACTAAAGTAGTTATAATGAAAAGTTGTTTATAAGAGTGCTTATTAAACAAAAATTGCTGTTGTGTCCAATTGCTTAGCTAGCTTCTATTTTTCCTTCTTCTGAGTATCACCCCTCATTTTTCCAAGGGAAATATTTCTCCTAGATATTAAGCCTGTTTGGTGGGGAGCATTGTCTCCACTCATGACACTGATGAGAAACATATGGCACAGTTCTAACCAATGAAAATATTGTTTTATAGTTTATTGCACAAGCCTGACTACTTAGTTAGAAATATTGATTTTTTTTCTAGAATTACTAGGAAAAGGCTAGAGAGTACCACCAGAACAGAGCTTATCAATGAACAGATTCATAAGAGGAAAAAGCAGAGTTAAGATATGGAAAGAGAAATATCAACTTGGAAAAATACATCATGCCTAGATACAGCTATATCTGAAGCTCTACATTTCTGGGTTTTTAAGTTACATGTTTTTTATAACTGCATCATAGGTCACTATCCAAAATACTTGATTCTTTTTACCCATTATGAATATTCTCTAACTTTTTTTTTATGTCTCTCTGTTACTATATTATAGGACAGAACAGTAGAAGGGAATATATAATTGACCAAGCTTAGATCACATGTCCCTGACAAAGCTACCAGGGAAAGGGAAAAATAAATATATGCCTGCCATTGTCTTCTGTAGTAAAAGGCAGATCCTTCTTACAAACACTTAGGAAGTGCTTCCAAATATTAAGTTTGGTCAAATGCTGGATAGACCAAATGCCCCCTACAAACTTTCTAAAACACAGCTATGCATACTTATAAGTCCAGCCTAACCTGGCAATATGTATCTTCTCCTTATCATCATAAAAAATACCCAGTTTGACAATGATATTGAAAAATTCTTATTAGAAAACAAACCCATGTAACCTAGTTTTGATTGTTGAAAGAAAACCTAAAATGTTACAAATTTAATATAGCACATATATTTTGATGAAATCCCCCAAAAGTTTCTATTCTGTAAAACAGAAGTGAGTTACCATGACGGTTCTAGTAATTTTTTAAAATTTTTATTCGTAAATATTCTATACTTGCAAAATTATTCTAAGCCTCCAACTTATATTTTCAGGCTATGTATTAACCAGGATTCTCTTTGAAAGAATTTAACAGAAAGACTGGGTACCAAGGCTCAGGAAATTGATAAGAAGTAAGTAAGATGAAGCATCTTAGTACAAATCTAAGGGATGGGATTTAAGTATCATACATAACTGTAAAGTCTAATGATTAAATCCCCATTCATTTTTATGGCAAATTTCAGAATCACAGACTACTTATGCTTACATGAATTATAAATTGTGAAAATGTGTGCATCACATTGTTTTTAGATCTAAATAAAACTTATCATTCATTGCTCCCAGGCAGCTGAAAGCATGCCATTACATTGTGTAAGTTTAATTAAATTTAAAATAAGAGGAAAAACACATGCAGAAGTATTCAATCTAAAACTACAGTTTGTTGTGTCTTTCTGTGGAAAGCATTTCCTATTTAAAGGTACAGAACTGACTGTATAGAAGCCAAGTTACATAACTGCTTGAGCTTCACACTTATTTGAATTTAAATATTTCATAAAATTCTTGAAAAGGGGGTATGTGGCCTTTAAACACATATGTTTGCAAGTGATGAGGAAACATAGTAGTTGAACACAAGATAATGGAGTGCATAGTGATTAATATAAAAAAGGAAATATTTTATCTTGTAAATTAGATTTTTCACTTTTAAAGTTTCTGAAACCAGGATGCAAATTACAAAAGATGAAAACTTTTGACAATTTTTAAATCAGATTTTTTTTTTTGTTTTTGGCTATTGAGTATGTCATGTACTTTGGTTACTAATTCCTTTTCAGTTGAATAGTCTGCAAATATTTTCTCCCATTCTGAAGGTTGTTTCTTCACCTTGTTCATTGTTTCCTTTGATGTGCAGAAACTTCTTACCTTGCTATGATCTCATTTGTCCATTTTTGCTGTGGTTGCCCGTTCTTTTGAGAAATCTTTTCCCAGACCAATATCCTGAATCATGTCTACAATGTTTTCTTCTAGTAGTTTCACAGTTTCAGGTCTTAGATTTAAGTCTTTGATCCATTTGGTTTAATTTTTGTACATGGTGAGAAATAGGAATCTAGTTTCATTCTTCTGCACATGGGTATGCAGTTTCCTCAGCACTGTTTGTTGAGGAGACCATCTGCTCTCCCATGTATGTTCTTGGCACCTTTGTCAAAAAAGAGTTGACTGTAAATATGTGGATTTATTCTGGGATTCTTTATTCTGTTCCATTGATCTATGCATCTGCTTTTATACTAGTATCATGCTATTCAGGTTACTACAGCTCTGTTATATAATTTGAAGTCAGGTAATGTGATGCCTCCAGTTTTAGTCTTTTTGCTCAGAATTACTTTGGCTATTCTAGGTCTTTTGTGGTTTCATATAACTTTTAGAATTGCTTTTTCTATTTCTCTGAAGAATGTCATTGGTGTTTTGATAGAGATTACATTGAACCTGTACATCATTTGGGGAAATATGGACATTTAAAAAATGTTGATTCTTCTAATCCATGAACATGGAATATCTTTTCAGTTTTTGTGTTCTCCTCAATTTCTTTCATCAATGTTTTATAGTTTTTATTATAGAAATCTTTTCACTTAAAAGAAGACAAACTAATGGTCAAAATGCATATGAAAATATGTTCAACATCACTAGTCATCAGAGAGAGAAATGCAAATCAAAACCACAATAAGATACCTCACCCCAGTTAAAATGCTCTTACCAAAAAGACAAAAATTAACAGATATTGCTGAGGCTGCAGTGAAAGGGGAACACTCAGACACTATTGATAGGAATGTAAATTAGTACAGCCATTGTGAAAACAGTTTGAAGATTCCTAAAGAAAACTAAAAATAGAACTACCATATGACACAGCAATCTCACTGCTGTGTATATATCCAAAAGAAAGGAAATCAGTATATCAAAGATAAATCTGCACTAACATGTTTATTGCAGTAGTATTCACAATAGCCAGGATATGGAGTCAAACTAAGTGTCGATCAACAGATGAATGGATAAAGAAAATGTAACGTATACACACAATGCAATATTATTCAGCAAAATCAAACAAACAAACAAAATCCTGTCATTTGCACACAAATCAGTAGCCTTCATATACGCCAATAACAATTGAGCTGAGAAACAAATCAAATACACAATACCTTTCACAATAGCACCAAAGAAAATTAAATATTTAGGAACTCTAACTAAGGAGGTGAAAGACCTATGTAGAGAAAACTAGGACACACTGAGAAAGGAAATTGCAGAGGATGTAAACAGATGGAAAACCCTACCATATTCTTGGATCAGTAGAATCAACGTTGTTAAAATGTCTGTACTACCTAAAGTGATTTACAGAATCAATGCAGTCCCTATCAAAATACCAACATCATTTTTTGCAGATCTAGAAAATATAATTCTATGCTTCCTGTGGAACCAGAGAAGACCCCGTCTAGCCAAAGCAATCTTAAGCAAAAAGAACAAATTGGGAGGCATCAATCTACCAGACTTCAAACTATACTACAAGGCTATAGTAACCAAAACAGCATTGTACTGGCACAAGAACAGAGACATAGACCAATGGAACAGGACTGAGAACCCAGATATAAAACCATCCTCATACTGTCATCTGATCTTTGACAAATTAAACAAAAACATACACTGGGGAAAACAAGCCCTATTCAATAAATGGTGCTGGGAAAATTGGATAGCCACATGTAGAAGACTAAAACTAGATCCACACCTCTCACCTCTCAGAAAATCAACTCATGATGGATAGCAGACTTAAACCTAAGACGTGAAACCATAGATATTGTGGAAGAAGACATTGGAAAAACTCTTACAGCATCATGGATGGAAATGGAAGTAATTATGTTAAGTGAAATAAACCAGGCACAGAAAGACAAATAGCACATGTTCTCACTCATATATCAGAGTTTATCTTATAGAGGTAGAGAGTAGAATGATGGTTACCTGAGACTCAGAAAGGTAGTCTGAATAAAGAAGGGCTGGTTAATAAGTAACAAAAATACAGTTAGAAAGTAGGAATAAGATATAGTGTTTGTTAGCACAATAGAGTGATTATAGTTAACAATAATTTATTGTATATTTCAAAATATACTAGAAGAATGGTTTTGGAATGTTCCTAAAACAAAGAAATGATAAATATTTTCAGTGATGTAGATACCAATTACACTGATTTGATCATTACATGTTGTCTGATTATACAAAAATATCACATGCATCCCATAAATATGTACAATTTTGTAGATAAAAAATTAAAAATAAAAAAATGAAAACTTTTTATTTATCATATTTTTTAATTCTGGCAAGGTGTTAGTAGGTGAACATCTTAGTTAAAATGTTGATTGTAGGATAAATGATTCACAGAAGGATTAACAGAGCTCTTATTTTGAAAGAACAAATGAGCTGGCTCATCATAAACAAAATATATGTGTGTATTGAATTAAACTTTAATAAGCTTTTATTGTCAGAAGCCTGCAGTTTTCACAAGTCAATGCAAATCTCTTTCAGGCAATGTAAGGCATTGTGATTCAAGAAGTAACTTATAGCTAGAACAGTAACTAAGCAAGATAAATTTGCTGTGAAATCATTAAGAAAAAATTGTTAATTCACTCGCAATTATGCTGAGGATATTTTTGCCCTGACATACCTAATTAAGGCCTGAACACCTGTCACTTTTTCCTTGATATTCTGCTGGGAATGCCCAGGCCAATAAAACCATTTCATCCCAGGTACATGGGTGATTGAGCACAGTGATTAAACATAGATCTCACTCTTATATCAACGTTTTAGGAAATTCTTTGAGTTTTACAAAAATTACTTTTCCTTATTCTTCAGGCCAAATATATAAAAATACATTTTTCCAAATTAACAGGATGAGTTTTTTAGCTAAATGAAACATACAAATATCTTTTGCTTTAAAACTGTTATGCTCAAATACTAACAGTCAGTAAACAGGACATAGAAAGGACAACAAAGTAATCAATTAGATTGAATAAGTAAACACCTTGTTTATTATTTGTGCATTGATTGAAACTTGCCAAATATTTACTGCTTTGGGCAATTATTTCTTAGTTGATTACTTACCAAACTATCATGTGTTCCTCAAGCAGACAATAAAATGCTATTGTATATTTAGGAAGCAGGATAGTTTATACAACGTGTTTGGTTTATTTTCTTCCATTAGCATCATCTGAGAATTTTCAATGCAGGGTAGAATGATCAGGGGCATATGAATGACAATATCACCCTCCTTTTAGTTTTAAACCAGCATAAGTTAAGCCTGCCTATGGAATAAATATATTGCTTCAATAGGGGTATTGTTTAGGACAACAATGTTTGCCTTATTCCATGAAAGCAGCACCAATAATAGTGGAGGGGGTCTTTGAAAAATGCAAAGGAGATGAAATTAGTTTCTTATGGGGTAATCCCATTTGTTTTCTTTCCTCTCTAGTGGTATTAACTATCTTTAACTTGGTGTATGTATTTTTGAACTTTTTAGAAAGCTATTACTACATACATACTAGAATTCATAAAGATATAAACCCAATTCTAAATGATTTGAAACTTGATGTACTGACTTCCATATTGGTCAATTCTTGATTCTTATCTTCTTCGTACTACCAGTAGCATTTCACATGGTTAATCGCTATTTCTCCCTACTAGACATTTTCACTGGACTTCCAAGACACTTCATTTTTGTACTTTTGTGATTTATTAATGTGTTGTTAGATTTTTGGTGGGGGAGTATTTTTTCTCTTTCTTCATGGCCACTTCTTTTCAGGTTTCCTTGCTTCCTAATCTTTTCAACCTTGGATTGTCTATGTGTCGGTACTTGGTCCTTCTTTGTCTACACCCACTGTCTTCAGTATTCTCATTAAGGAACAAGCTAATGACTTCCAGATTTAAAGGTCCTGAACTCCAAATATCGATGTGACATGTCCACATGGATATAAGCATTTTAAATGTAATAGGTTTTAAATGAACATGTAATCTCTCCTCCCAAGCCTAGGCCACACATAGCCTTCCCTTTGTCATTAATGTCAACATGGTCTTTCTAATATTCTAGACAAAAGCCTTTATTATTGTAACCCACAACCTAAACACAAATTTTTCAAAAATATTGTTGCCTTTATCTTACTAAAGTATCAGGGAACTAGTATTGAATCTGCCTTATTTCCTCTATGTTGTATTAATAGAGTATCAATTTGTCATTAGTGCCATGTTTATATGCAAGGCACTGTGATTGGAACTTGTAGGTGATTCAGACATGTGTAAAAGATAATTCAAGACATTAAATACACTATTATCAAATAGAGCTGCTAAAATATGTTCTTTAATAATTATAACTCAAGAAAAAATGTACCTGGATTCCATGAGTTTTGGTTGAGATCAAATAAAGTGTTAAAAGTTTTTGTAAGAGGGAAACCTCTAATCCAAAACTCAACTGTTGTGATCAAATAAAAACTATAGAATATATTATGATTTACAGCTTGAGCTCTGCAGTTAAATAGACAAGGTCTGAAACTCAGACCCTTGGATTTACCAGCCGTTTGACATTGTTGAAGTTACTTCATTTCTCTGGTTTTGGTGTCCTAACCTTTAAAATGTTATTAACAACTGAGGGCATTGAGATAATGAAGGTAAAGCACTTAGTGGGTGTTTTGCACATAGCAGGTGATCAGTAAATATTGACAGACCTACCTCATACATACTGCTTCTATTTCCAACCACACGCTCAGTTCTGTCTGCATTTTGTAAATCACAAGCACCAGCCTATAATGTTTATTATTTCCCTCCTTGTACCATTGTAACTTACACATGCCCATCCGGGCTTAGTGAAAATTTGTCTCTTTAAGGAAGATTTTACTCTAATTAGCTCAACATCATTGCTTTCTCCTCAAGTCCGTTTCAACATACTTGATTGCACTTATGTCTTGAGCTTTGTGTTGTGCTATTTTTCAGTTTTACATTCTAATTTTTTTATATATGTTTGCTCTTCGATGGGACTATATGTTTCTTAAAGTTAAATTCTATTACTTTCTTTATTTTCTCAGATACAGTATTCCTCACACGGAATGCACTTAATAAAAGCTTACCCAAATATCTACATTCAAAGCCAAAACTTTACATTAGAGAATATACAACATTATAGATTGCACACATTTATATTATAATTCTCAAATTATACATTTATGTCAGATCCACAGCTATGACATCCTATTCTTTAATGCTATATACAATTTAAATAAGTTTAAATAATTTTTAAAAAGTCATATTTCTTAAAGGGGGAACTGTTCTCATGTATAGGTTTTTCAGTGAATTCCTCTTTCAAAAGATAATGGTAAAACTTTATCTTAATATACCCCAAAATGTATTCTAAACATAATAATTTCATGAAGCCCAATAGGCTGTCAAGGGTGAAATATATTAATTGTTTCCAGTGCAAATCCAAACATAGGTTGGTAAATTAAATTTATTTGAATGAAGAAATAAATGTTTGTCAGTGAGAAATACTGAAAGTATAATGTGAGCCCATAAGTGAGAATAGGGTCTGAAATAGGATGATTTTATTTACCTGTGATCTTCAGAGCGATTTACTGATGTCATATGTGTAGAAAAGGTCCAGTGGGGATATAGCATTGGGTAAGCCAAGGCTGTACTGATTTAAAACCTATTTGTTTCTTAAAAAAATTTAGGACTTTTATATTTCATTCAATCTGAATCACATTGGAATTGAAGGGTAGAAAAAGTAATCTGTTAGTCCTTACCATTAGTTGGGTGATTTTATCTTAATGTCTATTAAAAACACTCTTGACTTTGATCAGAGCTGATGGATATTTTAAGATAAACTACCTACAACTTTCTACTAAAATCAGCTAAGAGGAATGGATTGAAATTTTTGAGGGCAATTTGACACCGAAATCAATAAAACTTTATCTAGTGTTCCATTCTTCTGCTCTCTCCTTCTCCTGTGCAGGCGTTTGCTCATTTCTGTCATCATGTCTTTGTTCCTAATCTTTAAATAGTGTGTATACTGCTAGTTTTGTCCCTTTTCTAGTTATTTTAAAACTGAATTTATTAGTTTCACAGCAATTTAGCAGCAAATGGCTCTGCATGCCATGATGGAAATAGGCACCACTTAAAGAACACTTATTGTACAGTACAAATTTTATTATTTTAAAAGTTTTATCACTAGCATTTTTTCTGCATGCAAATGGCATGCATTTTGGAGGAAACACCTGTGTTGAGGGTGCACTTTATATGCTGTGGGAAAACAAATGTCACAGGATGACTTTTGTATTTGAATCAGTGGTTTTGATCCCTGAAGGCCTCCTAACAGTTAAAAAAGTTTCTTATCAAGTATATTTCATTTTCATTTACTATTACTAGCTCATTTTCTTTTCTTCTCAATCTCTGTCAGGAACGATTTTATTTGGTAAAGCAGGATTTCAAGAGTATTTTATACTTCAAGCTCTGGTAAAGATTCCTCCTTGTAACAACATTACTATGTTGGCAAATTGGCTGCCATTTGTGTCATCTCTAAGTTGGAAATCAGAAACTCATTTTCTCAGTTTCTGTGAAGGTATAGTGCACACCTGTGACCCAGTTATATCAATCAGAGGTACAAGTGTGAGATTTTATGTAAGGCAAACAATGTGAGGAGGTATATATCTCAAAAAATTCATATTTTTTCATTGAGGATGGGATCAAGGACAATCAGCTTTGGGGATAGAATGGCAGAGGTTTTCCTGTCCAGTGCTCCTCCTTTAGCAGCATGAGCTAAAGTGTTTACACCCTGGGCATGTGGGGTCTTTGTGGGAACACCACTGCATTGTAATTAGACTGTCTTTTCAGCCTTTATAGCCTAAATGTCCTAATCTTTGCCTCTCACTAAAAGATCTTATGAGTTACCTAATATTTTTAAATAAATTTCTGTCCTGAAAAAACTAAATGCAATAGGTTTTCTCATTTACAAACAAAGAAGCTGACTTATAAAAGACAAATAGTTTTAGTATTATACATTCAGTTAATTTTTTAAAAAAGATATAGGTCATAGAGTTTTTCTCTTTCAAGAAAGTCTAACATGGTGATAAGAGAACAGTACATAGTGGGAAAAAAGTGTATATGGAATTACTTTTATTCTCCTTACTAAATTACAGAAACTTTTTCTAAGATTGTCTTTCCAACCGGATGATCATTTGCTAAGGTATATTATTTCACAAAGCCATTCTTTCTTATCTTTATTCTATTATATTGCAGACAGCAATAAAAAGAGACTGGCGTAATAGGGAATCTGCAGAGCTTTGTATCTGATGGTTCATTTAAAATTGCTGCCTATATAGCAGTTACTCAAGCCATGGCAATTTCAGTAAATTGATGTAATTTAGCACCCATTTTGTGTGATTGTTTTGAAAGAGAAAAAAAAAAAAAAACACTGTCAGTGATGAATGACTTTTATGCCTGCCCATCACCCTGCAGAACTATTCATACTATACGTTTGTGCAATTGTGATTCAGGTACACAGTGTCCAAACTGAGGTACTTAAATTTTAAGTTTAGGCCGGGCGCACTGGCTCACACCTGTAATCCAAGCACTCTGGGAGCCTGAGGTGGGAGGATCACTTGAGGTTAGGAGTTTGAGACTACCCTGGGCAAGAGGGAGACCCCGTCTCTACCAAAAATAGAAAAAATTAGCCAGGTATGGTGATGCGCACCTGTAGTCCCAGCTACTTGTGAGGCTAAGGCAGAAGGATAGCTTGAGCCCAGGCGTTTGAAGTTTCTGTGAGCTAGGCCGACGCCACGGCACTCAATCTCGGGCGGCGACAGAGCAAGACTCTGTCTCAAAAAAAAAAAAAAAAAAAAAAAGAATTAAGTTTAAAGTTTGAGAACAAATGAGGATTAGTTTGCCTTGTTCTATATATCTTAGCTGAACAGAATCCACAGGATAACAAATCTGCCAGACAGAAAATTGTATTCAAAGAAAGGAAATATGGCTATGAAGAGTGTATTCTGTATTGTTTGTTCTTTTATATCTGTTCTTCCTTCCTTCCTCACTGAGTCCCAAAAGTGTGATCTTTATGGTTCCCTTGTGCTCTGTAATTGGATTGTGTTCAATCAAGAGGAAGCACCCAAGGAAACAAGAGCATGGGAGGAAAGAGAGGTAGACATTTATTTTCCTGGTTCCCTCACGTACAATTCCCTGCACAAGTTGATCCCTGCTCTGAAAAAAGGACTCTGAGCTTTGAGGTACTTTCCTCAGAATATTCGAAGTCTCCCATGTCCCATCTCAGTGTCTGCAAATGGCTGGGACCAGTATTGTTCTCCAGGCATGGTGTCCCAATCCCCAGACTGCCCTTACTAGCCTAATACTAGTCTGGTACATGACCAACTCATTTATCCCAAAGGCCTCGGTCTGAAACACCTCCCCTCTCACCTTCTCATTATTTGCTCCTACATTTCTCACAGGTAAGGTTCAAATTCAACCTCAACGGAATGCCCTTCCCTAACCAAACTACCTAAATTATGAACTGTCTCCTTATCAACTGGATCATTTTGAACACACATTGTCTCTGAACGTTATACTCTTTATTTATTGAACATTTTATTTTTTTGTCTCATACCCCACCCACCCATGCTTGTAGTGGAGAGAACAAGATTTTTTGAGTTATAACAATTTGGGCTAGAATCCAGGTTCTGCTGTATGTCAACAATGAATTCTTGCTAAGAGTCTTAACTTCTTTTAGTTTTTATTCTCTTAAATTCTCTGGGAATTTACAAAAGAAAAGAAGCATTTGAGATGTACTACAAAGAGTGCTGTTAACACAGCATACTAGGTCACCAAAGAGTAACAAGTGGTGGAGAATTGGGAAAATTCCTTGCAGCTAGGGAAAGGATAGAAGAAGAATGTATTACAGGGAGAGCTAGCACCAACAATAAAAACATGGAAATGTGAGAAAACATGCTAAGGCTGAGGAGCTAGAAATAGTAATTGGGGTAATGTAGTATGGTGTTTAGGATACAGATGTGGAACTTTCACTACTTATGAGTAGGGTAACTTTGGTATGTTAATTTCTTCTTTGAACCTTTTTTTCTCATCTGTAAAAGGTGTGTAATCATAGTGTGTACTTCTTAGTATGGTTATGAGGATTAAATAATTAATAATGCAAAGCACTTAGTAAGCCCTTAATAAAGGTTACTCATCAGTTTCATGACTACAGTGTGAGAAGTAGTTAAAATGGTAGTGATAGATGAATCTTCAAGCAGAGAAGACATTGTTTCCATTTCATAGATTAAGAAACTGAAGATCAAAAAGTAATAACTAGAATGTATATAATGTATTCTCTTTTTGATATACAGGTTGCTGCTCATGTTCAGTTCTCAATAAATGCTTACAAATTTAAATTGATAGGAAATAATATTTGTGAATTTTGTTTGATAATATCCCAAAATATTAAGAAAATATGTTATTCCATTGGTTTAAATTGAACCAAAATTTTAGGGTTTTTAATGTTGTCTGTCATGTAAATAATATAATTATTAGCATGTTGGTATAATTTTTATTTTTCATTGTTTTATAACTTTGAACTTCTGATTAATGAATTTTAGCCTAGATTTTGGTTCCTCTTTCTTTATCTATATAGGCAGATATGTTAAGTCATTAAACATATTTATGGAGTAATTTCAGGTACATAAAAAGGAACTCCAGCTACCTTGTATAAACAAAGGACATTTTAATGAATACAAGTTTGTCAGGCATACCAATGAATAAAATAATCAAAATGCATATTTTTTAAATTTACATATTAGATGTGCACAGTATCCTTTAAGGTTAAAGTTGTGACTTGCATCTAATTATGGAGAATAAAACATAAGTTTCCCATAACTTTTCTCTCTGCCTATTTACAGTATTTTACAGGGTAGTGTTATAACAAATATATATAAACATATGAAATGGCTTAAGTAAATAAAATTTATTTTTCACTATAACAATTCAAGCAGAGTGATTTTGGTCATCAGAAATTTCTATGTCAATTGATGATTCAGGGATCTGGATTCCATTCATTTTGGGCTCCACTCTCTATAAGGTCTTTCTCACGCAGATGAAGAAAGAACATGGAGAAATGTGGATGGTCTGATTATATTGAAAAGTACTGTAAATGATAGAACAGATAGAATTTCTGTTCTATTTATTTGAAAAAAAGAGAAGCATATGGCCATATCTACCTGCAAAAGAGTCTAGGAGTTTGATTCTGTGTGCCCAAAGAAAGGGAGAATAATTATAGTGGAGAGCTACTCTTCTCTAATATACTGCCCCACAGATAACCGTGTTAACTGGTTTTTTTTGTTTGTTTGTATGATTTTTTTAACCTTTCTAAGTTTTTTCCTGTGTATTTACTTATGTATTCGCGTACACGTATGTATTTTAAAACATCAGTGGAATCAACTATGTTATATGCATTGTTTTTAAGTTACTATTTTAAATTATAATGTAGCTTAACATAGTGACTGCAGTGCCCACATCTTTTAAAAATATTTAATTGACAAATAAAGATTCTATGTATGCAAGGTCTATAGCATGATGATTTGATATACATATATAGTGTGTGATGATTACTACAATAAAATTAATTAACGCATCCATCAGTACCTATCATTCTTTCTATTAGTTACATGGAATATTCCACAGCACTTGAGTCTCCAAGTTGATTTAATTTTTCATCTACTGATGGAATTTTACCATGTTTTATAACTCTTTTTATAAAATGAAGCTGAAAAGAATATTCCTGTTCACATACCTTTCTGCGTGTAGAAATTATATTTTTATGAAAGACGGCTGGAAGTTCAACTATTAAATCAGGTGGTATTTATAGTTTTTATTTTGATTTCAACTTAAAATGAATTCAATTTAATTATCCTCTATGAAGGCCTTTTAGATTTTTATTGACCCAGAATTTAAAGGCCCTCATTAACTTCATTTGCAACAACACTGGATATTTTTATATTTTTTCTAATCTGATTATGAGAACTGATATTATATTGTCAGATCATATCATTTATACTCTTTTCCTATTGAAAAATTAATTTTTATTCATTTTAAGATTGTCTATATATTTTAATATTATTTCTTTTTAAGTTATATTTAAAATATTTTTTATTGTCTTCCACTATTAAATTGTGAAATTCTACACAATTGTTACTTGTGCAGAAATTTATCTTTTTTAACTTGGTATGGTCTAATCTATTGATCTTTAGTAATTCTCTGTTTTTTATTTTCATAAGTACTCAGTTCCAAAAATAAGATTAATTTCTTTCTGTTTTCAAACTATTGCTATATTATATAATATGTATATCAAAGTTACATTAGGACTCATTTTTAAATGAAGAATGCAAGGCATATTTAATTAGATGATATCTATCAGAAAACTTAGCATAAAACTGAAGGCATTAGATGTCAAGTAATTGATAAACCAGTCACAACCGTCAGTCTCATTTCGAAGTTAAATATCACTATTTTCTACCAATACATTTTCTCACTAATTATGAATGTGGCTTTGAATCCTTTTTATCCCAATACTCCAGGTACCATATCATATCAATCAAAGAATCATCCATGCTGATAACTATTTGACCTAGCTGATGTCTAGAGCATCTTTCATCCATAGAAAACCATTATGTTATTAACATGTACTGGAGTTCCAGTGTGCATATAACTACTCAGCAAACGCTTAATAGAAATGACTGTGATAGATAATCAATAAACATACACCCACACAAGTACACACAAAATCTTAGCCAATATAAGTTTGTGAAGCAATTTTGAATGATACAGATGCCTGCAAAGCAGCCAGGAATCATTTCACAAACATACTGGCTGCGATTTGTATGAAAAAGTAAAAACAAATACAATATAACTTTTGTTCTTGAGTATCATTCAAATTTGAGAAGAAAACAAAACAAAACTCATACTGTTTCCATTATACAGTTCAGGAGATGAAAGATAATGTGGACATTTATGGTAGAAATGAGTAATAATTTAATTCCCATTATTAAATATAGTATTAGTGGGGGCCTCCAACACAGCCATCCCTACTGACTTATTCAAATAACACATCATCACACGCTGACCATGGTTGGGCCTGAATAATTCAGTCATAATTCTATTTAAATCATTATTTGAGTAATAATTTATTTAACAACTAAAGTTTCCAGTCTGATTAAACTTTATTAGGTTAGAGATATTGACGTCTTTCTCATCATTTTATATTCAGTGTTTAGAAAATGTCTCACCTCCCATAAACAGATCTGCAGGTCAGTGTGTAGGCTTTGAAAAATAACGTCACTCAGTAGCCTCCTAAGAGATTCTGAAATTAGCATCAGTGTCACCTAAGTCTGATATAGGAGGAAAGGGAATTTATCTTCCCATTTTTGGATAGACAACCAAATGTGTTGCTGTGCTTGGTGGTAAACTCAATTGAATTTGTCATTACAGATTGAAACCAAAGGTCATGGGTGTTCTAGCTGCAAAGCAAGAATACGATTCTGTAGGATGAAGGCCAAGAACGTGGTGCCATCATTCAAAAGCATAATAGCCACAGATAACATCAAAGTTTTAATAGCAAAACTGCAAAGCAACTGATATTGACTGGGACTGTAAAGCTTGCAACTCCCCTAACATTTTCCTTTTTCCTGGAATCTGAGATGTCTAAGCCTGAGAAAATCACAACCACTCCTTATGCATGAATTCACATCTCTCTCAGTGGAAAAATATTTCTATTCAGTTTTATTCAATCAATATTTTATTCAGTTTTATTTAATTAATTTTATTAATAAACATACACAAAGTAAACCTACATAACAGTGTGTTGGCCTACATTACAAATATTATTAAAAATTGTTCTTCCCTCAACAATTCAAGAAAGATGTTTTACTGTTTATGAGTGTATGTATAGCTGTGATTGGAGGTGTGGGACTATGTTTTCACAGTTAATCCTAGCCCAAGACACGTTATTTTTCCCTAACACTTTAATTGAAATTAGTCTCAATTGGCCTGTTACTTGTGTTCCTTAAATAAACGTTAAAGCAAAATGCTGGGTTTTTTCTTCCTACAATTTCTGATTTTTAAATTGTGATCTACAGACTTGCTAATGCAAAACAGTCAGATTCACTTTTTTCCCCGAGGTAGTAATTATTCATCTTTCCCCACTGAATAGACCAGAGTTAGAAGCTGTTTATTACTAATCCTTCTGAGTGTTCCAACTGGACAAATTTCCACCTTTTGTTAAAAATGGAAACAAATCCCTAAAACATTGGGCCAAGTTTTGGCTTTTAATACTTCATTGTTTCTAGTCTCTCATGAGTTATACTATAGGTCATCTCTTGCTATTTACTGCAATAGTATCTTATGGAAAAGTAACTGTATTCATTATTAATTCTAATTGTTTTTTGAGTGTCTTCACCAACATTCCTGTTTGCCTTGGGAGTGATTATGCACAAGTTGTGAAAATTAAGCTGGCATGACAGAATGATGAATCCTTTAGGCCCTGAAATGAGGCTTTATGAATTTGTCTGAACAGTATAAAATCATTTTTTCTCTTTACTTTCATACTATGAAAATTAGAGAAAGGAATTTCCTTTCAGGATCAATTCTCCTTGGAAGTATCCAGATGGTACGATCAAGATCATCTCAAAGAGCCTAATATCTTTCAAATTCATTTTGTTCTCATTCCAAATCATTAGCAGCAATAAATATGAAGCTATTTATAGTCAAATCTCTAATCCACTTCCTTTGCTAAGCCTTGACAACACAAGGCAAAAGAAGATACTCTGGTCACTGCTAAAACGAAGAGTTGAAAATTTTATTTCCATATCACTGGTCAGAGTCATTATTTTTCTTCTTTCCTTCTCAAATATAAATTATAATGAATGTGAGACTTACTGAGCTTCTACCCCATTCAGAAAGCTATTTATGATCATTCTAGATCCCAGGAGAAGTAATGAGACTTATAGCTTTGTCTCTGGAAGCAGACATATCTGGATTGAAATCTTAATTTTTCCATTAGCAGTTGAGTGATGCGGGGATGTAATTAACCTCTCTCATCTCAGATCCCTCACCTGAAAAGTAAGGATACTTGGAGTCTTTCTGGTAAAGTTGTTATGAATATTTCATGTAAATTACATAAGGCAATGTATGTCCATACGTTAAATGCTAAATAAATCTTAGCTGGCAACAGCTATCACCATCTTTAAATTCTGTCTATACCATTTATTATCGCTACTGGTTTTTGGCCCTCTCTTGTACTGTTTAGTTATACGTATATTCATGTATTAACTCTTCATCCACTTTGAAACTTCCTTGACAGCAATAACTGAATTCTTATATTTTTTTGTTACATGATTGGAATATAGGAACAGAAAATACATTAGTTTCCTATTGCTGCTGTAATAATTTACTACAAATTTAGTAGCTTAAAACAACACATTTTTTTTCTCCTATGGTATGTGAGGTCAGAAGTCCAAAGTGAGTTTTACTGTTCTGAAACTATGGTGTCAGCATGAGTTATTTGAGGCATAGGCTAATCAAAATGTTCATCTTCCCAACGTTTCTGAAATAGTCACCATAAACCGGATGACAGTCATTCATAGAATGGATAATTTAATGACCTTCACAAAAAGTAGATTTACCAGCTTTATATCTAACTCCTGAATGAAAGTTATATTTTTATAAGTAAAATGTGTAACCAATAATACTGTAAATTGGGTGTACCTTTTAAATACCAGTTATTTTGAGAAATAATACTGGGGATGGAAGAGTCTCTATGTTCATAGACATGCAGTGCACGTTTGTGTATATCTGTGTATGTATGTATGCTCTATTGAGGAGATGTTTCATTATTGAGACCACAAAACTGCAATATTCCATAATATTAAATATCTGTGGATGTGCATGTTACAGATATGCATGTTTTCTTGCTTCCACAAAAGGCTGTGTTTCTATATGAATAAATCCAACAGAAACTCAGATTATGCATATTATATATTTTACTTCCCATTACATTCCTGTGAGGGAAAGCCCGCTTCACTAGTCTGTGTGCATTCCAATGGTATTTTCTCTTTAATATCTCAGATGGCATCATAAGCTAATAGTTTACTGGAGTATCAACACTCTCAAGTTTTGTTCTTAGAGGCCATGTAGTATTCTTGGTTATTCCTCTCAGATCTGTCTTCAGGATCATTTAGAATGTCACAATAATTAGTTATTAATGATTTCTTGGTAGGTGGCTCAGAGAAAGTCTATTTCTTTAATTATCAATTAATTCATTTATTCATTCAGCACATCCATATCAAAAAACTATTAAGTGCCTGGCATTATATAAGAGATAATTCACATTAAGATACTTTACTGAAAATAAGACACATAAATCATAAAGTTTATATTCTAGAAACAGGAGGAGCTGTAATAAATAATAAATAATACATAATATATTAGAGGATCACATTGGAAAAAAAAAGAGTAGAACACACAAAGGACAAGAGTGAATTGTGACCTTAAAAACAGTAGTCATAAAAGTCCTCTTTGAAAATATTACATTTGAAAATACATCTGAAGAACTTGCATTACAAAATTATGCAAATACTCATGTAGAGGTTAATTCATGAAGAGACAGAGCTGATGCCAAAGACCTAATATATAGAAGACATACTTAGAAATGTAATGTCTTGAAGGTCCTTGCAATGGCTTTGGAAATGTATCTATTTGGGTATTTAACTTTCTCCCTAACCCCATCACATAATTACAGAGAGAGCACAGGATCTCCCTTTCACCCATCTGAAATATATTGAGGACAAATAGGGGAATTAATCATCATGAAGCTTTTAAGAGGAAATAATTCTTGTCAAATTTGTGGACTATTTTCTTTCCTCTCATATGACTAAAAGATTAGCCTTCTGTAGCTGTACTTAACAATGTCTCCTTTTAGTGATCAAGTTGATTTCAACATAATGCACAAAAGAAAAGAACGGTGACACCAAATTTATTTGGAGGGGGAACTAAAAACAAAATGAAAGGAATTCTCTGGGCTTTTGTGTCTGTGGAATAATAAATGAGGGGAAGTATGATTTAAGAGTAATAGAAATCCACTGAATAGGCTCTTAAGCCAGGAAGTAACACGGTTTTCATTTTAAAACTTATTCTGACTACTATATGGAAAGTGCACTGCTCATATGGTTAATAGCAATTTGGCAACTTGCGTCAAGATTCTTAAAATAATTACTCATAAAGAGGTAATAATTCTACTTGTACAAATCTAACCCAAGAGAGCAACAAGAGATTATTTAAAATTATTGCAGAATTATTACCCAAATGTTTCATAAATAGTGAAACACTAGAAAAAACAACATATCTTTTAATGGAGGAAGGATTCAAATTAAGATACATCCAAAAATGGAATACCCCACAGTCATTGAAAAGTATGTTTAAGGAATAAAGGAATGAGAAAATGATCATAAATAAATATATCAGTTACTGTGTATATAAACCACAACGTGTATATACATTCAAATATATTTATGAACTTATATGTATATATGTTATATATAGTTATGTAAATGTGTATATGTATACATAGGTATACATAATACATTTCTTTCTCCATGCACATGCTCACACACAAACACACCCACACCCACACACACAGATTCACACAGGCACATAATTGCCTGTATCTCCAGAATATAATAGAAATTATGTTAATATGAAAATAATGTTTTTATTTGGATAGATGATTATAGATGGCTTGAGATTTTATACTTTTCAGTATTTTCTAAAATGAGTATGAATTATATTCTAAAGAGAAAAAAATGTCAAACATACTCACAAGAATGTCATTTTTATAACTATTGGTCTCTTTTCAAGTTTTTTTTATTTAAAATCAGAGCTGTCATCTGCTTGAACCACGGCAAAAACTATACTTCATTACCAATGTAACAGCCGGTGGTCTCCAGTTACAATTCTGTACTCTGACAGGAAACTTATCTAATTTTATCTCTAAAATATATTCCTCCAATATGATATTAACCTATAGAAATTATGACCTATTTTTATTGTTAAGCTTTGTTTAAATAAGAAACATTTAAGAAAATGTATTAATTAAAATTTAAAATATATCTGGTGTCTGGATTATAGAAATGTTAAATGTGAGAGCTTCCATGGACTGGCACATATTAAGCAAGGGAATTTTGATATTTCTATACTTTAAAATCAGGGGAAGAGGAGAAAAAACCCATGTCAAATAAAATGAGCATCTCCTTAAAATTTGGCAAGAGAACAAACACGAATTTCAAATATACATTTCATTTCTGCCTAAGCTTCATGGATTAATCACAGGGAAAAAAATACTTCCGCTTTGATCCTTGTACTTGCATTATGTGTATACGTATTTAGTTCAATCTAATTAGCATATTGCTGGTGTTATTTTTTTCACACAATATTTTAAAAGAATGAAGGAGCCAGACAAATACAAGTAGACTTCCACAATCAAAGTGGATCGCATTGTATATGTCTATCCGGTATGAAAGAGGGTAAGATATCTGCCATGGAGCGTCTAAAGCACCATATGCACGTGTGGAAAAGAAGGATTTTCAAGGGTACATATGCACACCTGGGGAATCAGAAGAGCTAGCCTTTAGGTCTTTCTCTATAATTATCATTTTTTGTAATCTTGGCAAGTCCCTAGCTCTCCCTGGGGCTTGGTTTCTTTATCTGTTAAGAGAGTGGACAAATCTTCATGGTTCATTTTTTTCTCATGGTATTACGAGTCTCAGACATACCAAAAAAACTTTTGATGCTATTCATCTTCTCAGTTACAGGCAAAAACTGCCTTCAGAAGACACACCAAGCTTACCACCACCATCATCACCATGCAAACACTACCACTACCATCTTTACAAATTACAAATGAAAGAGAAAGGGACATTATAACTGAAGGACTCTCTTATCTGAAGGGGTTAGCGGCTTTAATAGATATCTACAAAGGAATTCATTTGAATCTTTCCAAAGATACAATTCAGTATTTATCAATTTTTAATGCGAGAAAAATATACAACTCAGTAAAATTAAGGCAGTTTCTAAGACTACTGGAGTTGGGATTTCAGCTTGATTCTATGTGAACATGCCACTCTGAAAGCCTGGAATATTTGTACCTGGATAACTGAGTCCTCATTTTACTAGTTTCTCTTCTGCCTTAGAAATTATACCAAACCAAAAATTCCAAGAAATTCATTTACTCATAGTTTTGATTATATTTTTAGTTTTAAATCACTTCTAAAAAGGTGTCGATTTGACAGCCTTAGGGACAGAAGAAAGATCTTGTTGGCGAAAATAATGTTCTACAAATCATGGTCCAGTATCATTGGAAGGGTTGGATTTTGTAGGGATTTTTTTTAACCAGATTGGGAAACACAATCTGTAAGGAATATTTCCACTCCTTCAGCACATTCTATCAGCTCTTACCTTGCTCATTATATTACAAGCAAGAAAAAGAGGGATATTTATTAACGGCTAATTTAATTAATTTGGACAAAATGAAGGGATTTGGGTTCATATTTTCTTTGAAGTACTTAATCTTACAGTTATTCAAAGAAATAATAAACACAGGTCACTCTCTATCATGGGCAATAGAAACTTCTGCTTCTGTAAAGATGCTTGCTCTCTATTCTACATGAGCTCATGTATAAATTCCTTCTTTGAGTTCCCATCTGCCTACCCTACATAGTAAATTACAGTTGTGTTAAGAGCATAGGCTTTAGAACTCAGACTCCCTTACTAGTTCTGTGCCTTGGGAGGGTTAGGGCTTTCTTTTTCTTGGTCTTACCCTCTGTCAATTGGGGATAATAATAATGGCATTTTCATGGGATTGTCATTAGGATTAATGGAAATAATACACATTAATTGCTTGGCATATAGTAGATTTTATATTGCAGTTCAATTTTATTTTACTAAATTAAAACATTTTATATGCATAGTAAACAAATTAAATTGTTTACTACATAATTTTACAGGGCAAAATTATGTGTTAAAATACACATTTGTAGTTTATTCACTATAAAATTTTAGTATTTAATGGTAGCCTTTGCTAGTGACGGAACAAGATAATTAACAATGTCATGTTATATTGTTATAGAATACAGAGAAATTCTCTAGTAATATTTAAAAGTCAAAGACTTAGTAGTAAAATGTGAAATGGTGAAATAATTTGGATTAATTTATTTCCAGTAGGAAGTGGTTAACTTGTACAACACAAAATTAATAAAAATAAAATTGACTTTCATAAAGATGAATTGCTACATAGAGTAATGCTGATAAAAATAGCTCAAAATGGATGACTTTCTGAATGATGCTTAGGGTCAATCAAATGAAAAGCATCAAAGTAGAAACTTCTATTCCATGTCTATTTTTAATTAACATTAAAATTGCACCTTTAATTGTTATACTTTCAAGACAGAGATATTAAAATAATGTTTTATTTAAAATAAATAAATAAATGGACAATACTTCCAGTATCCTTGAATCCAAAGTTCACAAGGTGGTAATATAATGTTAATTCTAGGTGAAATATGCAACGGATATTATTGCACCTGTTTTGCATTGACTTGTAGCCCTTCCAAATTAATATGTTGAAGTTCTAATTTCTATTATTTCAGAATATGACCCTATTAGGAAGTAGGATTTTGCACATATATTTAGTTATGTTGAGGTCATACTGGAGTCGGGTGGGCTCCTAATCTAGTATGACTCAAATCCTTATAAAAGGGGAATTTGGGCACAACCTTCATACCAGGAGAATGCTATGTGAAGATTATAGTTAGGCTACCATAGTCCAAGAAACTACCAGAAGCTACAAGAGAGGCTTGCAACAGATCTTTCCCTCCTTCAGAGAAATCATGGCCCTTGATCTTGGATTCTAACCTCCAGAATTCTAAAACAACAAATTTTTGTCCTTTAATCCACTCTGTTTGTGATACAAGCATACCTTGGAGATATTGTGGGTTTAGTTTCAGACTATTTCAATAAAACAAATATTGAAATAAATTGTCACACAATATTTTTAGTTTCCTAGTGCATATAAAAGTTATATTTACACTATACTGTAATCTATGCAGTATATAATAGCATTATATCTAAAAACATGTGCATATCTTAAGTAAAAATACTTTATTGACTAAAAGTGCTGATGATGATCTGAACCTTCAGTGAGTCATAATCATTTGCTAGGGGAGGGTCTTGTCTCAATGTTGACGGCTGCTGCCTGATCAGAGTGGTGGTTGCTGAACATTGGGGTGACTATGGCAATTTTTGAAAGTAGGACAATAATGAAGTTTGCCACATTGGTTGACTCTTCCTTTCAAGAGTAATTTCTTTATAGCATGCAATGCTGTTTGATAACATTTTACCCACAATAGAACTTCTTTAAAATTAAAATCAATCCTCTCAAATCCTGCCATGCTTTATGAACTAAGTTGATGGAATATTTTAAATCCTTTGTTGTCATTTCAACAGAGTTCATAGAACCTTCACCAGGAGTTGATTCCTTCTCAAGCAACCACTTTCTTTTGCTCATCCATCCAAAGCAACTTCTTATCTGTCCAAGTTTGATTATGAGATTGCAGCAATTCAGTCACATCTTCAGACTCCACTTCCAATTCTGGTTTTCTTACTATTAATATTTCACCACATCTGCAGTTACTCTCTCCACTGAAATCTTGAATCCCTCCAAGTCATCAATGAGGTTTGGAATCAACTTGCTCCAAACACCTGGTTATGTTGATAAGTTGACCCTCTCCCATAAATTGTGAATGTTCTTAATGGTGTCTAGAATGGTGAATCCTTTACAGAAGACTTTCAATTTATTTTGCTTATATCTATCAAAGAAATCACTACCTATGGCATCTGTAGCCTATGAGATATGTTTTGTAAATAATAAGACTTGAAAGTGTAATTTAATCCTTGATTCATGAGCTACAGAATGGATGTTGTGTTAGCAGGCATAAAAACAAGATCAATCTCCTTACACATCTCCATTAGAGCTTTTGGGAGGGCAGGTGCATTGTCTATGAGAAGTAATATTTTGAAAGAAATATTTTTTTCTGAGCAGTAGGTCTTCACAGTAGGCTTAAAATATTCAGTAACCATGCTATAAACAGATGTGCTGACATTCTGGCTTTATTGTTCCATTTATATAGCACAGGAAGAGTAGATTCTGCATAATTCTTAAGGGCTCTAGTATCGTCAGAATGGTAAATAAGCATTGACGTCAACTGAGAGTTGCAGTCTTTTCTTTGTGGCTTTGAAGCCAGGCATTGACTTCTCCTCTTTAGCTATTAAAGTTCTACATAGGACTACATTGTAAATCTGTTTTTTATTGTAGCTGCCTTCATCAATGATCTTAGCTGCATCTTCTGGATAACATGCTGTAGCTTCTGTATCAGCACTTGCTACCTCACCTTGCAATTTTATGTTGTGGAGATATTTTCTTTCCTTAAACCTTATGAACCAACCTCTGTTAGCTTCAAACTTTTCTCCTGCAGCTTCCTCACCTCTCTCAACTTTCATAGAATTGAAAACAGTTAGGTCCTTTTTCTGCATTAGGCTTTGGCATAAGGAAATGTTATAGCTGGTTTGATCTTCTAGCCAGACCCCTAAAACTTTCTCCATATCAACTGCTTAACTCTCTTAACATTTTTGTGTTTACTGGAGTAACATTTTTAATTTTCTTCAAGAACTTGTCCTTTGCATTCACAACTTGGATAACTGTTTGGCACAAGAGGCCTAGTTTTTACCTATGTCTGCTTTCAAAATGCCTTTCTCACTAAACTTAATCAGTTCTAGATTTTAAATTAAAGTGAGATATGTGGGACTCTTCATTTCACTTGAACACTTAGAGGCCATTGAAGGGTCATTAATTAGCCTAATTTTAATATTGATCTGTCTTGGAGAACAGGGAGCTCTGAAAAGAGGGAAAGAGATAGGAGAATGGTTGGTTGGAGGAGCAGTAGGAACAGGTGCAATGTTTATTGATTAAGTTTGCTGGCTTATATGAGCATGGTTCATGGGGCCCCAAAACAGTTAAGAACAGTAACATTCAAAGATCGTAATTACAGATCACTATAAAAAATAAAATAACAATGAAATAGTTGGAAATATTGCAAGAATTATTAAAACATGACACAGAAATACAAAGTGAGTACATGCTGTTGGAAAACTGGCACCAACAGGCTTGCTTGCCACAGGGTTGCCACAACCATCAATGTGTAAAAATCACAGCACTTGTGAAGCACAGTAGAATGAAGCACAATAAAATGAGTTATGTCTGTACTTTGTAAAGGCCTCCCTAGCAAATACTACAGCATCTCAGTAGCTCCTTAGCATTCCTACCTCAATACCATTTCACAATGCATAAGATGTTTTTGTGCTTAACAGCTCTGGAAAATGTGAAGTTTCACCCATTTTCCATTTCAAATATAATGTGTATCTATGAAAGTATTTATTTTAGTTTTAAACCCCATTTTCTTCTTATAAAAATGATATGAAGCATCTTTATAAGGCAAATACGATGTAAAATAGGATAATTAGAGATGAAAGCAGAAGTGAAAACTGAAGGAGAGAGCCCTAGGGGAGCTCCTGCTTCCTTTCTCTGGGAGAAGCAAGTGATTAGTTTGGGACCCACAGGAACTCCCTTCAGTTTCCTGGCAGCCAACATAAAATGGGTAAAATTGACATAAATGTAATTTTCTTCATTTTCTCACTAACAAATATGGTTTAACTAAGGTACGATTTTAAGTAGAAGAGCTGAAATTGATGAGGTCCAGGTGGGGGTTTGAGACTATAGCACGTGACATCATGATCTCCACTTCCTCACCTCGGTACTGGCCGGTTTGCAGTCCCAGGGGCACCACTTCCTATCATTGTTCTACAGCTTTGTTTTAGCACTTATTTCATGCCAGGATTTTAATGCTACTGCATCCAGTTACATGGATTGTTTATCACGAACACTAGGAACCCCATATACCTCACATTCATCAAACATTAGCATATACATTTTAATATTTTTCTGGTGGATAATAGAAAGTGTTTTGTACTGATGAGCCATTTTATAATTCTGTTAAAGACAACATAGATGCATAGGTTGGCTCAGACTCATTTTAGAGTTTATAAACATAATTTATTTATTCATATAGCAATGTTTGTTGAAGGAATAAATCTAAATTTTGCAGTTGAAGAAATTGAGGCTCAGAGAGATTGTATTAATAATTTACTAAAGTCACAGAGCTTGCTATTGACTAATCCAGAATTCAATCCCCAATATACTATTGAAGGATATATATACCTGTGTGTCTTTTATATTTTACTTTTTATAGTGAAAATTTTCAACTATATACAAAGTAAACAGAATACTATAATGAACACCCATGAGGCCATCACCCAGTTTTTACAGCCTTCATCAATCTACCATGTGTGTTTCATTTATATTTATACCCACACCCCATTTAGTACCTTGGGGAGTCAAGGGAAGCCCCAGCATCTTGGCAAATAGTACTCGTTACACAGATGGCAGAGCACCTCTACAATAAAGCAGGTATCTCTCCGTAGACATCAGTTATTTATGTAAATTGTTATGAAGAAATCAAATTCTTAGTAGAGGTCAATGTGAAAATACACATTACACATATGTATGCAATGTAATTATTTATCATTTATCTGTAAATCTGAATTATTTCTATAAGGCTCCTAATCAGAACAGATACCATTATGACTTTAAGGTGGCTAGGAAGGCCAATTTTCTTAATTATGGCCAAGCTGATGGAAAAACCATTTTAAATGACTTTTTGTTGTTGCCAATATAGAATTTCCAATGTTCATTTTTGAATGTATCTGCATTTTCATATTTTACATCCATACTTGACTATTTTCATACAAAATATGCTGACTCCTGAACAATTGAGAAATAGGTATACCAGAATGCTTCTGTAAACACAAAATATACAACTAAATGCTAAGAAATGTGCCTGACTTAATACATTCAACCCAACTTATTTGCAGCTTGAAGATCTAATTCTCAAGATGTTTCATCTGGCTAAAGAGTACAATATTCTTAAGATTTTAAGAATAATACATTATCTTTCAGGACCCATTATCATCTGGCCATTCTTACACAGTGAGAAAACTCACAATTTTGTGATTGTGAGAGATATGAAATGAGAGATATAATTAGTAAATTTATTAAAATATTATTAATATTTGTACCATAGATATACATGCACTAGAATAACTGAGCCCCTTTTATGATTCAGGGACTATGCTATGTTCTCCAGTTTTTATTTCCTAAATCATACCTCTGATCATGATATTCTCCTGCTGACAAAAGTCCATCTCCACATTGCCTACTAAATTGTATGGATAAAATATCTAGGCTGAGTCAATGAGAGTAAAAAAAAATGAGGTGGTTATAAAGTGATTTTGTTTCATATGGAATTTCAATTACTTTCTTTCATTTTACCCCCTTCTGTATTTGCATTATCATGTCCTATTTAGTATATATTGGGTGATTCAGAGCAAGGTATTGAGGATCACTGAAGGAAAAGATGAATTTATTCTATTGAACAAATTTGAGTCCTCCAAATATATGGAAATGCCCCTCTCCCTAAAGCCAATCTAATATCAAACTCTGCTCGTGCTTTGCATAGCCACTCAGGTTACCTTTGTGAAGAAATTGTACGCATTCCCTAATGTATGGAAATACATCACTTTAAAAGAGCATACACTTATCAGTAACTTCCACTCCTACAAACCACTGCTACCACTGTGTTTTGTGCTGCTATTTATCCTCACACAATTTCTTTAAAGCTGATGCCCGAGATAAGAGAAAAGTTAAACTGAATCCCTAGTTGAACATATCATCATTTTTTAATTTTTTTCCTTTTAAAAGAAGTACAACAGTTTTCTTCCCCAGTAATAAAATGTTTATTGGTTTTCATAGAGAATTCACCAGAAACACAAAGAAATAATTTATTAAGTGTCAGTACAGGATCTGATAGATAAGAATGGGATCATTCCTGATAAGTGCAGCCAGATGACAAATGACTCAATATTGGAAATTGTTTTCACCCATGTGTGATCTTTCCCCCACCAAAATACAAATTCAGAAGCTCCTATATCTGTTTTATAGGGGCTCTGAGGGTTTGATTGGGATAAGAAGTTAAAACTGGCTGAATTTAAATAATAGATCTGTCAATCAATTGTGTCACTTGGGCAAAGTGTATAAACCTTTCTGATTTAACTCCTAACTAAATACTGTGCAAAGGATTGACTCAGGTAACATGTGTCAGCCTCCCAGCACAATGTTTCAGCTGATATCTTTTGGAGTGTTGGCCAAGCTCACAATGACAGTCTTTCTTTGAAAATGTCACCGCATGGGAAAAATCCTGAAAGCTATGGCTCTATGCCCATGAACACACATGACTGTATAGCTGGTGGAAAGATGGCCCAAGACTCTCATAAATTTTTAACTGAACTAGTGACATCAGTGAAAAAGAGAAGTGAAGATAGTATGTATAGGGAAGTAAAGTCTATCTGCCACGCCAAAATAAATAAATAAAAATATTATAGCAAGAATGAAATAGCTCAAAAAAGGAAATGGAGATTAAATGGGGAGAAAAAATGTTACTAAAAGTTTTTTTAGTCTCTGGTTTTACTGCAACCTAAACTCTGCTGTCCCTGGGTTCCTTGAAATATTCAAGTGCCTCGTCAGTAAATTTGCTGATCTAAAGCAAATGCCTACAACATAGTAAGTGTGCAATACATAACAATACAACTACTACCTATTTCCACAAATGCTTTGTAAAATATTCCACTGTATGAAACAGATCTACATAAAACATAAATATTTAAATGTAAAATTAGTGGTTAAAAGAATAAGCTAAGATTTTAATTTTTTTGTTAAAAGCAAAAAACAATTATTTTAAAAATTCAGCCACTCATATAAAAATTAATGAAAATATTATTTATTGAAAGAGAACAAAGATATGGAAAAAGCAATATTCTTAGTGAAAGAGCATAGAGGTAAGGAATAGAAGATAATCTTCCCCAAACTTCAGGCCAAGTATTTCTATCAAAATAAAATTTTCAATATGGACATTAGAAAAGTTCATTTAAATTCAGATAATATCACATATCCACTCACATATTGACTCATAATCAAGTTGAGAAAAACCTCTTAGGTCAGTCACATAGTCCATTCATAAGCTGTTGGAGGGTGGTGCTCCACTTTATTTTAAAATATATTTGCCTATATGGTTTTAAATGTCAGGCAATATAAACCAACACAGAAAAAAATGATCATGGTAAGTAAGGCATAATCAGCAAATATCAGGGCTCAGGAAGGCATCAACCTTTGCTTTTTGCTTCAGGAAGAATCTTTATAGATTGTTGATTAACAATTATACTCATACTTAAGAAGTCTGTTGTAGATTTTCCTCTCATAGACACCCATCTTTACAGAAAGGAGCAAACCTTTCACCTGGGATTCCAAAAAAGACTGGATGCTAATGTACTGCTTACTAAACAAATAAACAAGTTATTTTTAGCAAATTGCATTTAGATAGGCAAATGTATGCACATCTCTAGCTTTTCTAATCCTCCCTTTCAAATCTAAAGGAAAGGAGTTTTAGTAATCCTGGAATATTAGGATCAAAATGGGATCACAGATAAATGTTTTCTTTGGTTAGTGAATTTCTACAAAGTACCATTATTATTCTCTGCTAAAATGGTTCATCAATCATTTTCTCTCTGAGGAGCTTTCCTTGATCCCAGAGTTAGGCATAATAAGCTGTCCCTCCATCTTCTCATGGTGAGTTATGCAAAAGGAATTAAGCATGGATTTTGGAGTCTTCTCAAATCTCAGCTCCCATGCTTACTTCTGTGTGATATTGTTAGGTTCGTCTGT